>OU744278.1:40209408-41459408 GCA_916610125.1 Cheilosia vulpina
ATATACGACACAAAATTACGTTTTGTTTGTTTCGTCTTTTTAAAATTAAAAAAAAAAAAAACAAAATCATTTATTACGGTCAACAACCTTTGCCCAGTAAAATATTTATAAATTTGTTATATATCCAAAATGTTTAGTGACATCCATCATTTTGTGATTTTTCTGCGAAGGTAAACCTAACCATGGGACTTTTTTGAGAAATAACTACAAAATTTATCGCCACCAACTAAATAAATACCACAGCGGAAAACACAAGCTGAGCTTGCATAAATAAAAGGAATTTGTTTGTTTTGGAACGGATATCAGGGCACCTGATAAAATTGACATGATTTACATTGGCAGCGCACTATCAACACGCACACCTTCTGCATATTGTGTGCCATAGTGATGGAATGCGAAGTACACAACCACCCACCGTTTTTCCGTGTCATCTGGCAAATATGTTTGCTTTTACAACAAAATGCTAACTAACGTGCAGATGAAGGAGGGTGAATAATTGAAAAAAAATACCTCCGCATTTGTATTCAATTATTATTCCACCACGAACGTTTTTTATCGCAGCTCTGTTTAGTCAGGCCGATATTGTCAACAATGTCTGCATACCATCGACGCATTTATTTTGTTAAATCAGAATCCCCTGGTGTCCTTAAAGCACGCTCATCTCCTTTGTGTGGCCGGAATTAGGGTTAAGATTGAATTGAAATCCTCCAAACAAAATGTGCATCCAAGGAGATAACCACATTAACGACACCATTTTATGGCCCATTGAACATAGAATAATAACACACAATCTGATCCTTTTCACCTTTCATTTGCAGGCGGTAATCCTATTTATGATTCGCCATCGACAGAAGTTACACATCGCCGTCGTCGTCGTTGTCTGTTTTGATTTTGCAAAGGACCTGGTTATGATAGCCCTCGCCGTCGCTATGGTATCATGAAAGGGGTGAATAAAATCAGAGCCAACATCAGTGCGTGCCATCAGGAGCACAAACTTTGGAAGAAAATAAAAAAAAAATTCAAAAGTCAAGCCATCAATCAAAACTCGAAGCGTATGTTGCACAATCTTCCCCCCACTAACCGCACCGACAAAAAACTCGAGCATATTGTCCCCATACCATCGGCACGACCATCGACCGCCGCAAACTTTTGAATTTCGATGCGCCTCGAAAATTAAGGGCACTTCTCTTACTTTTAATCTAATATCGTACCCGCACGTGACCACAATAGCGTTATCAACGCCGCTTCCTCTGGGAACGTTCTCGCTGGGTGAAGCCGAAATTCCCTTTGTGAGTGGATGCTTCTCTACACTGGTGTCGCACAGGATATGTTGACGTTATCGCCGAGGAGGATATATGATATTTGTGTGGTGGCGGAAATTAAGCGCGCCCAAGGAGTGAGACATCTTTCAATTGATTATTTCAATAAACATCGTTTGCGGTGAAGCACATTTTGATTGATTGATTAGATTAGCGCTGAGCCAGAGGCATTCACTGCTTGCGTATGTGACTGCTCGTATGAATGGGTGCTAATCAAGGACTAATTAGCTTGGGATGTTTACGCATTCAGGTTTTGGAAAAATTATGTTTAGTTACTCACCCGTCTTGACTTGATACTTCAGAGTAGTGGCACAGTCTTCGATTAACTGCTGAAGGGTTACTGCGCGATCGGGTATTTCCAAGTCCAGAAGACGTTTCATGTCCTCCGGATGGTGGAAGTCGAGAATTTTCTCATTCCGATCATTGGTCGCCTTGACGTAGTCGAGGAGGACATCTATTACCTTCAAAAGGAATTCCCGGGTCTCTGGAAGGGCGTTGACGGTTGTAGGCAGCAGGTCTGAAAATATGAGCAAAAACGATGATGTGTAAATAATGTTTCTAAATATGTATTTTCGGGCGTTGGTGAAGAATGTGATTTTTGTTTAAACAATATAATTTAGCGACATGTTTTGATTTAAGCACACAGAAGCTGTTGAGACTTAATATTTTCCAATCTGAATTTTTTTATTTAAACTCGAAAAAAAAAGTAAACAATAATGAAAAATGCTTGCTAATACCCTATTCACACTGAGCCGAAAACAGGGTTTTCAGGAAAACACGAAAACTTCATCGAAAACAGAAGTTTTCCCATGCATATCTATTTCTGTTTTCAAAACGAGTTGTTTTCCACGAAAACAAATCGTTGGATTGTTGAAACAAACACACCTTCTGCAATATTCAACAAATTCAGCAGAACAGCTAACCGAACAGATATCACAACTCACAAGTTAAATTTATTTTCAACGCTTAATTAATGGGCTAATATTATTTTTAGATGCTCTGAATTCAATTTATTTGTTAATTAATGCAATCGAAATTTGTAACCAAAATACCTGGTTTACACAGAAGTTGCGCGACTAGTGTCTCACAACAGATTGAAACGTCAAACGAAAACTAGTTGGTGTTCGGTGTGAGTTTTCGACGAAAACACGGTACAATCGACCGCGCTTATTTAAACTAAAGTTTACTGGATAAATCGGCTAACTGAACACACAAAATTTGTCATGGAATTAATTTTTAAATTATCCGAAGCTTACTTAACACAAAATACCGCTTAAATGAAAAATAATTGTGGAAAATTGGTAAGTAAAAGTTCTATTGATTTTTTAAGAACACAACACCAACAGGCGGTTTTCAATTCTGTCAGGGAAAATATTTCGGAAAATTCCATACATCTATAAATGTTCCGTGTGAAATAGTTCATATCGCGGCGAATGTTGGTAGAAGAATCGCCGGAGGTTCGCAAAAATCAAAGCAGATGAACAATTTGGGAGCATCGTCATAAAATAGGTAGGTATACACGAATGGAAGGAATCTTGTCGAAACTTCGTGGGGAACAATATTCAAATTTATTGAAGGCGGAGATCTCAAAGACTTACGGCCATATTATTCACTCCCTTTAATCCGGGTTAAAGGTTACACCCGGCTTTAAGTGAGTTTAACCCAAAAACTAAACCCAAGTCCATAATATTCACTCGTTAAACCCGAACATAAACCCAGTTTTTTAAACTTGACAGCTTTTAATCCGATTGTATTTAAACGCAATCCGGAGACCGGTTTAAGTACTTTAACTCGGGTTGAAATTGAATTTTATAATATTGACATTTCTTCGCTCGCAAGAAATAAGAAAAATTGAAAAGGGGAATAGAAAAAAAAATGTCAAGAAACGTGAAATTCGTGAAATGGACGAAATTAATGTTGATGTCTTCGTCTTCAGAAAACGAATTTGTCGAAGAGCTGATGATGAACAGCAGCTGATGGTAAATTAACGTCGTCCTTGTCGTCGAATATATCGATTGCACAAGCGGGCTTGCGTCGACGATTACGATGTGGTATATTCTCGAAAATATTTCGTGTTGAAAAAGAGTCATTTTGGAGGCTACATTCGATGATTCGATAGAAATTTCAGCATAATTAATACACCTTAAATTATAATTGGGCCCAAAACAAATGAAATCAATTTCCAAGTGACAAACAAAAAAAAATGTCATTATTTGTGAAATTTGACATTACGTGGGTTTAAAACGGATTAAAAACGGTTTAAAGTGTTTTAAATCCGCATTTAAAGCCATTTTTAATCCAGCGGGTTTAATGCGTGTTTTTCAGTGAATAATATGGACATAGGTTTAAATTATGGGGTTTAAAAATTGCGGATTAATGATCGGGTGTAAAATTAACTTAAACCTCAGTTACACCCGGAGTGAATAATATGGCCGTTACAGTGGGTTGCCAAATTAATAGGGACGGTCATGGTTGGGAGTAATTGGAATATTTTGGTCCAAAATTATTTTTTGAAACACCCGCAATAGCAGCTACTTGTCTATGGGAATAACTCGAATGAATTAATAAAGTTTTTATTTCTTGGAGTGATATCCTAAAATCATTAAAAAATGATTTTTGTTGTTTTTCGAAAAGCTTTGTTTTAAACATAATAAAGTGAATTACTTAAGTTTCAATTAAAAGAAGTTCAAAAAATGTCCAAGCACAAACAATTTTCTTCTTCTGCCTTTGATTGCACTTCAAGATTAAAACCGGGTTTTCCCCGAATAAAACCATTTTGAAAATCCGCCGACATTTAAAAATCACCCATAAACACGTAAGCTGTGAAATATAAATCACCACGTACACTTAGAACCAAAACGAAAGCTAAAAGAACACTGAAACATGAAAATTGATAACAATTGACAATCTCCCTTTAAATTTCGCATCCCTTTCAAATCAAAAGGCTTCTACGAGGTTCAACCTATTATATTGCATCAGGAAAAGCTGTATTATAGTACATTCACACCACACCTAAATTCATCGTTTCGGCTAAATTCAACATTTCAGCCCAAATGTCCAGCATTTCGCCATACATTTTCCAACATTTCCAAATGTTGAATTTCAGTGAAATGTTGAATTTCGTCGCTGCAACTGTAAGTTTGTCAAATCGAACAAACCTCTTTACAAATTCCGCACGTCATTTATTGACTTTTCAGCCCGCTGACAAAAAAAAAAGTAGCTGTCAACAAATCAATAACTTTTCATCGCGAACTCCATGCCTCTATACTGAGACAACAATATGTTTAATATATCTGAATTAGCACTTAAATGCATGTTTAAATTAATATACGTAGCTAAAAAAATGATCTTTAGGTTCAACCACTTCTGAAGTCTAAACAGAACAAAAGATCAGTAATGAATTCTGACACTAGCTGTCATTTGAAAGTTGAAGTTTCAGTGGGAACGCCAAATTGGATTTCGAAATTTTTTTTTCCGAAATGTTGAATTTAGGTGCGGTGTAAATGTACTATTAGATTTGATAGTGAAATTTCGAAGACCACTTAAGACTAATACTGCGAACTATTATCGGCGCAGTTGGACAACTGAGCGGTGGGCTCAAGTTCAATCTACAGAAAACACAAACCGTAAAAGACTGACAAACACCCGAATGTATAAATCGTCCTTAAAAATTTATTCAATTCTGACGTTCGGACTCGACGTTAAATTGTATAGATCCAAAAAAACAAAAACTGCGCTGAAAAATAGTTGTGACTTCTGGGAGTCTAGGCCAAAGGTTCTATTTATTTATTACTCAACTATATTCCCCAAACATTATGATAAAAGTAATTTATTCCAAAAGTAGAAAAGCACGGTCATAAATCTGCAAGGTTCTGATACCAAGAAGTTTACCACCATATGCTATGACCTTGCCACGTACTGGTCAGGTCATCCATATGCTGGAGAATAATACTTTCATATGAATATGTTAAAGGGGAGGTTTACAGAGACATCTTTTTAAAAGGTAAAGAAGTAGAAACAAACTAGGCGTAGCTTCAGGTAAAACCGCACATAGTCTAAAATATGAGCCTTCAAATTTCCACTGCCCAGCAAGTAACCAGTACTAGATTTAAGTGGATCGGAGTATTTGTGACACAAGCTTATAGAAAAAGGCTTTGATAAACATGACTACTGCCTACGAAATGTGTGGAGTATAAGGTCAACCTGTGATGGGATTCAGGAAGCCTAAGCTTGTGTCGGAAATTCGCTTTATATCGTCTAGATAAATTCATGGAGCAGGTTCAAGAGGGTTCGAAGCCTTTTAACCAGCGGTGATTGATCCTGCCTCAACCCAGACAACCACCAGTTTATATTTGTAGAAAACATTTGATTTAAGAAAGTGTTCTTAAAGTCCACTTCCTACTCAGGCAATTTTTTATTGCTTCCAATGATTTGGAAATATGGCCATCTGTACTCGTGTCGGAGATCAAAGTCGCTGACTAAATGTAAGGTGAAGCCATTAAGCGGGTAGGACCAGACATAATATTTATAGTTTTTAACTTGGATGACAACCTCTTAGCATAAGTCATGCCGGAATGGAAATAGTCGCATAATTTTGATAAACTATGTTCAAACGTAAACCCATTCCGATAATAGGGTTCGGAAACCATCTGCGACTGACCCGTTGTTATTCCCTGAACCTATTAGCGAAAGCTTAAAAATAATTCCTATTTCTATCAAAAGCGATTAGGGCCCAAAGGCAAACTGCGCGCTGTCAAAACTAGAAATCACTTACTTTCCACTTTGACGACTAATTAGTCGTGTGCTACGACAATTCTAATTAAATTCGGAAACAATACTCGCGCTTTTTATGAGCTTAAGCGTTGCACAATTTGAAATCAAAACCCACTAAGTAAAGGACGATAAAATCTCGACTACCGCACGCTCGCGAAACTTTCTGTCTGTAGGTATTTTGTATTTTATGCGATTTAAAGAACTTTTAGTTGCGATTTCGAAAAACTTTCCTCAATTAACGACCATAATTAAACTATACACTGTCGCAGAGTGTTGAATTAATAAGTTGCCTCAAGTCTTGCTGTTGATCCTGTTTGAGTTGACTCTCGTAAAAATTACGATAAACTTTTACACTTTCTAGGGAGTCGAGTTTTTTTTTTGCCCTTTTATGGTTTTGCTCTCCACTTTTTGTACCCCATAAACAACAACGGCAATATTGTTTTGAATCGACTCTACCCCAGATCCTGCGCCAATTCTGCAGCTGTTACCAGCCAGTGGTGCTGTTTGTAAAATGGAGACATGTAAGAACTACGGAAACAGCATGGCACGGCCACCCCCTGCTGTAGCGAGTGGTGCTCGCTGGAGCTACTTGAATAATTGCTAATTGAGGATTTGGATTGCCCGCAGCGGGATTAAATTGTCGCAGTTAATGGCTCAGAAAGAGCAACTATTCCGGCTATAGACGCAAATAACTGTTGTAATTTAAATTTATGGCCTGGTGCAGGATTATGCGTTGGTTTATTGAATTGCCATGGTTGTGTTTTAGTGTGCAGATATGATCATCGTGAACAACTGGAGTCGGTATATACGAGTATATGTACACGTATCCACTCGACAACAGGAAGCTGCAAATGGTGTTTTTAATTCGTTCATTTCATTTCACCAGGACGCCATTAATTGCGCAGAAAGGCGTGAAAATCATCCATATCATTTCCGGAAACTTAAAATTTAATTAAAAAATAAACCAACTGGCAGCGAATATCCGCGCCGAATTGGGAGCACACGATACGAGTACAAAAAAAGGACACTACGAGACGACTCCCTTTCGCATTCGTTGGCAATTAAACCCAACCGGCTGTGAAGTATATCAAATTGATTGAAGCTTTCGGAAGCATTGTTGTGCGAAAACCGTAAGCAAATTAATAAAAACCGAATTCGTTAGTTTGCTTAAGGACTGTTGCACCATCGTCAGGCCATGAATTCAATTTTGAAAATTACTTCAATAAATCAGCGGCGCATTTTCAATTTCGTGCACACAGACCGGCATTCTTGGCATTCGTAAATTCCAGTTCACTAAAACGTATTTAATATCCACTCTGATCCACCACTGACACGACCAAGAGAGTAATGCTTCCAACTTCCAAGTGCCTCAACTGAAGAAGTGTACCGATACCGACTCCTTGCTGCATAGTCCATTTATGTGAACAACAAGAACCACCCCCTGATGCTAGTGCCACAAACAGAAGAAGATGAGAAACAGAACAGCACCCTTCCTCAGAACATTCCAGGGCAAATATAAAAATTCCGCCGACATGTAATCGAATGTAATATCCTGTGACTAAACGGTTTATATTTGTACCATTCGTTGGGCGCACACACTCCACACACGCAGAGGGTAGGTACTATAATCCTTCAAAGAAGTCGGGGGGTGACTTCCTACCTTACACAGAGCACAGAGGGTTCCTGAGTCCTGATCCTGAAATCTGTTCCATCATATGGTCGACTAAAGACAATTTATCACAGACAGGGTAAATGTGTTGGACATTCGAAATGTTTGTCTTTTTATTTGTTTTGTATACTTACTGCGCAACGTGCACGGTGCACTGTAAGTGCTAGCGTGGACTTTTGTGCTTAATTCTCCCAAAGAAACACATTTAAAGAGCCGAGTTTACTGCTTCTGCCGAATGGCTGTTGGTTCTTGAAACTTGAAAGTGACATTTGGCCTTTTGCCAGGATAATGGATTGATCTTTGGAGGAACTTGATATTCGATTGGTTGCTGCCGGAGACTGTTTTTAGTTGACATTAACACTAAACCAAAAAAAAGGAGAACAACATTGGAACGAAGGTAGCTATGGCTGAGAGGATGAAGAAAATGAGTTTTGGAACAGCAGCGCTCGCAATTAATGGTACACAAGTTTTGACCAGGCCATTTGTCTTTGGTAAGTAATTTGCGCTAACAAAATGAGTGACTAATGGTCGTTCCATTTCTCAAAAGTCCTCAATTCAGGATTACTTACCACGGTATGTGCAGAAAACATTCCCATCAATCAATTATTTTAATGAATGTTTTTTTTTTTTTTCATCACTGATGCTGGTGATTTTTTTTTAATTTGCTCAAAATGTAGATTTTTTTTTAGTAAAATTTGCAAGTAACAAAGTCGATAGGTGGAACGTTTTGTAAACGGCTAGGCAAGTTACGGGAATAGTATCAGTAGCAGATAGAGGAATTTTGACACAGGTAAGTGTCAGTGCATTTTGTCTATTTGTCAGATCCAGGATAAAGTAAAAATTAATAAAGAAATCTAAATAACTTAAAGGACTGTGTGAGAAAAATCAACTAGGCTGCAAGACTTACAAGCCTTAGATTCTACAAAGAAATAACTTTTTTCAGCGCCAATGTACAAAGACGTAAACTTTAAGGTTTAAACCTTTATGAATAAATATTTTCCTAAATGTGTAGGTATATAATATATGTATATACAAGGTGGCGCAAAAGTAATCCTCCTATCAGAAAATGCTATAAATTTTGCGATTGGCCCCTAATGTCAGTTCTGTTTTGACATTTGTGTAGTAAACACATGCGAAATACACGTTAATAAACAATGTTACGCTACACTGCTCCAGAACACGGAATATTGGTGACTATTTATTTGAGCAATAATCGGTCGGTCACTTTGGCACAACGTGAATTTCGTCGCAGATTTCCTAGCCGTCCAACGACTACTGGTGAAACACTGCGACGTTTAGCCGCTCGCCTCGAAGAGACTGGCACAACACGAGACGTTGCCAAGAGTGGCGGGCCCCTGAGCGCCCGTTGTGCCGAGAATATCGCTTCTGTTGACGCGGCGATTTTTTTTTCGAGAACGCCGCTGGTCAAACGACAACAGTGAACGGTGCGCGCTATAGGGCCATGTTTACCGATTTTTTTCTACCGCAATTGGACGATTTAGGACTGGAGGACATGTGGTTCCAATAGGACGGAGCTACGGCACACACTGCGCGAGGCACAACCGATATTCTGAAAGCGGTGTTCCCGGGTCGTTTTTGGCGATTTGCACTAGCCCGCAAGATCGCCTGATTTGACCGCTCCAGACTTCTTTTTGTGGGGCTTTTTAAAGTCGCGGGTTTATGTCAACAAGCCTCAGACTCTTGCAGCTCTTAAAGACAATATCCGTCAAGAATGTGAGGACCTATCGCCGGAAGTTTTGGCCAAAGTGATGGAAAATGCCATAAAAAGTGCCCAAATGACAATCAACTGTGGCGGCGGCCATTTACATGACATCATATTCTCGACTTGATGTAAAAAAAATTAAAAGACCAAATAAAAATAATCCACAAGAAGAATCAAAGTTTTTCATTTTTTTTTTAAATTACAGCCAAAAAACATCGGAAGGTTATTTTTGCGCCACCTTGTATTTATAAACGTTTTATAAAAAGTGTATATAATTATGCATCCTTTATAATGCCTCTATACGCAAAAACCGTATTTATAAAAATTATTCAACGGTGTATAGAGCTTGTATAAGCTAAACGCGCTTGGAGGTGGTTTAGTGCCCGTATAGAGCTGGAATAGTAACGAAATGTCATTTTGACTGCAAAAATTTGTCACATTTTATTTTAAATGAAATCAAAAAGAAATTCGATAGATGTATCGAGGTTTTTGTTTAATTTTAAAGTTTCTACAAATATCCTCGATAAGAAATATCGGCAAATATGAGCTGTTTTGAATTGTTTTAAGAATTTGGTTTAGTTTGCACAAGACTACCATATCATAGGAGTCCCAAATTTCCCAACTTTTTCTTTTTACTTTTCAATTTTTTAGTTCCTATTTTGTATTTGAATTTGCATTTATCACAAGCTGCTTAGTTTTTTCTCATCTTTTGAGACAGATGTATGTAATAAATTTCTCCTTTTCAGTAACTTTTTTGACTCAAGCCCTGTATAACTAGTATGCATGGGAAATGTTTTATAAAAAATACATTTTGGGAGGGTGTATAAATACTGCATAACTATACAGGTATTTAGGCGCGTTTAGCAAATTTTATTTATCTGTTTAGAAAGCTACTGAGCACGGTTGCCATTTTAGTAATAATTTACCAAATTTCGTAACTTTTTTTTGTTAATTTATATGGTTTTGGCAACTTGTTGAACAGGAGCACCAAAAAGACGAACTCGATATGATCTCATGTAAATGCTGCCTTACTATTTCTGAGTGAACGCATTGCACAACCAAAACCCATGTAATCTGGTTTTATCAAAATCGTCTCTATATACATAAAAGAGAGTTGCAAAAGCGTTGTGACTTTATAACTCACGAACGGTCAAACCGAATTCGATCAAATATTTGGGGTTTGATTGCATGGTCGTGTAGTTGGTTTATATAAAGTGCTTTGCTGAGATTGAAGCTGAAAAAAACACGCCTATTGTCGAATCATTAGTAGATCATTGCTAGACCCAAAAATATTGTCCAACCTGGTAACCGCCTGAAAATAGCTTTAACAAAACTCGATTACGTTGGACATACATTGGGCGGCGCGGCCCGCCGCCTTATAAATAATTAAACAGGTATTTCCATTATTCTTTACAATTAATTTCCTAAACAATTTTCAGGAACGACATAGTTTAACAAACAAAATAATAAAAATGAGGTTTGAAAAACAGTAATTGAAATAGTATTTGCAACCATCCTATTTTCTAATTTAAACTAATGCTGAACTAAACAAATGATTTGTTGTTTAGAATGTTTTTATTTTTTCAATATTAAGAATTGTTTTATTTTCGGGTGCGAGGATATTTCATCCTGATTAAGAACTTATTTAATTTTAATTGTTACGAGTTATTTCATGTAGTGTTAGGGATTTCTTTATTAGGAATAAGTACGTTAGGAGTAATTGTATGGAGTATTCTTCTTAAATATTTACTGGAGCACACTGTTGTGTATTACAGTGAATATCGTTCTTCTTCTTGAAACAGAGATCCCATTTCATTACACAGTTCTTCAGATGTTGACATAACTCACGAACTTCAAACGTTCAAACTTTGTTGAATAGTTGTAACGTTTAAGTCAGTCATGTAAGAACTCTTTCGCAAAAAGCACGTAAAGCTGCTTACTCCTTTCAATATATGATCCACGCGTACGTGAAGTGCATTTGAAAAGTTTGAGCCTCTAAAAAAAATTCTAAATCACGAATCTATTCCAAAAGCTATAACATTTTACATAAACTCGAGGTGCTTATGTCTCTATAACACAGTGTATAATATACGTTGCTTTAAGTAGGACTCTCATCTCCACAACTAACCACTGCTACTTCGGTTTGCATACAAAAATTGGCATCAATATTAAAGTGTCGGCTATAATAGAGTTATAGGGTTGCGAGGGCTTAAGCTAGTGTAAAAATGGAAGAAAATCCACTTGAGTTTAGTTCAACGCTGGAAATTGGCTCCTTATACTAATAGCACCCACAGCATAACACTTCAATAAAATCGCACATGGTTTACTGCCACACAATCCTATATTATAATTCGCACGTATTTTAGAAAAAGAAAAATGTCCTGAAAGTGGTCATGTCCGGAAAAATGGTCATGTGTCATGTCTTATTTGATGCTTTTGATATAACGGTATGGTACTGTGAAAGACTATACGTAGTAGAAGAGTATATCAACATTTTTCAAAAAGAAGGACAAATTAGATAGGTACTGTAATAGTGGCAATATAATTGACCTTTAGCAAGATGTGCAAGTACATATTGTCAACTATTCAACAAATCGACTATAAATTATAAGAAATAATAATAAATAATAATAATAAGAAGAAATGTAGGTATTTTGTGTATTCTGTTTTATTATTGTCAAGTAATCACTAAGGTATTGTAACTTTGTTTGATGAATTAAATAAATAAATAAATAAATTTGGTAGGCAAAATTGCGCGAATTAAAATCAAGACTAGACGATCACCCATGAAAATGAAACTTTAGTATTCGTATACAAATTGAATTTCAAAACCATAAAGCCGCAAGGAGAATTACTTTAAAATAACAACTATTTTAGTCTTACAAATATTCTGCTGTGGTTTTCTAAATACCACGTTCAGAAATTAAAATAAAACTTAAAATAAATCTATTCGAAGTAAATGCATGTACAACAAACACATTCCTACAAAAGAACGAGTGGTTTTGTATACATGCAGGAATGTAGGCATGTATACAAAATCAGGCACGAAACTTTCCTTTTGGATTTTCTGTTTCTTTTCTAACGTTGATAAGTGATTTCCGACAGACGGGTTCTTATATTTCAAATTTCACAAAAAGTTTACCCATTTTATTCAACCAACAAATAAACTTGCTCTTACTCGACAACATGTAAAACTATTTCAAAACTTATTTTACCAAGTATTTTACTTGAATTAGTAAATTTGTTGCAATTTGAAATCCCCTTTATTATTTTCGACATGACATAAGCTGTCTTAACTGTGGTTTCTCCAACTACGCACACACATATTTTTTGAAAATACCCATTTTAAGTTGTTTTGAGAAAGTAAGTTTGTATCAGTTTTTATTGGACTTCCTTAATTCTCATTGCATTTTTGTCAATCGACTTTAAAAACAATTTTACATGGGTACCTACTGTGGATTTACCGACGGCAAATTGAAAGTTTAATTTTTTATACATCCTTTTAGTCCAGATTTTGATGTATATTTTTAAACACAAGAACAAAATGATCGTTATGAAAACGAGGTCTACGGAAAGAACATAGAAATTCCACAACTTAATAATTTTCTCTATCGCCTTAGCTACCGCGTTAAAATACGTGATTAAATACAAACAATGAGAAATTGTCGCTGAACTATATTGACACCTGGCTATACCTAGTGAAAAAATTGTACAAATAACGTTGAACCAAAGCTTTGTAATCAGTATACTAAACTGACAAAGGCACACGACCTACCGACAAGTACACGCATACTCTTTTCCCTGTTTTCACACTGAGACTCTATTTTCTGTTCCAGCAATGGTTGGAAAATTGAAAAATCCTTGTAAAACAATAAAAATTAATTTCATAGTGCAGATATGTGTCTGTCGTAATAGCTGATGCTTGCCCTAATTGAGTTTCGAATGACAGCAAGAATTGTAATTGCAGCGTTTTCTGTCACCACTACCGCACTGTAATCGAAGTCATTTGGAACGGGTGAAGATCATGACACTTAAGT
Organism: Cheilosia vulpina; assembly: GCA_916610125.1. NCBI lineage: Eukaryota > Metazoa > Arthropoda > Insecta > Diptera > Syrphidae > Cheilosia > Cheilosia vulpina. Next base: position 40,222,930 of record OU744278.1, read on the forward strand.
ATAACTAAAGTAGCAACGCAGCAATCCCTTCGATCGTCACCCTTTCCAAATGACTTCGATTACAGTGGTGACAGAAAACGCTGCAATTACAATTCTTGCTGTCATTCGAAACTCATTTAAGGCAAGCATCAGCTATATAACAGCAGAGACTTCGAAAAATTTCAGATTGCTAGAGAGCAGAGTGTATTTTAGTTCACTTTCTGTCGTATTACGAACTTTGTATATATGTTTCATGTATCTCAATAATTGTATGTAAAGTGAAAAAAAAGCTGCGTCCCTATTTGCATAAAGGACTTGTATCTGTATATTGTAAAAGGAAAATGTCATTCACTGGAAACAATGCGCAGTGTAGCTATTTGTTTGCAAATTATTTTCCTGTTACTAGGACATCTCTCTCAAAGAATTATAACGAGATGTCTAAAATACAATCAACTGTGTTGATTATACTCGTACATACAATATCATGTATGTGTTGATACATCCTTCGGACAAATTGCTTTCTCGACAGTTTCCATTTAAACTATTTAAGAGCACAATGAATTCAGTTGGAATTACAATTTCCTAACGCAGGCCTGTAAGTTATAAATAAAACCTGTTAATGTTTTTTGTAAAGGTACCTACCTATTCACAATCGGATATTCCGAACGATGATTCTAGCATGTGGGGATTTCTGTTATATTTTTTAGATTCCTAAAATAAGAAGAACAGCATTCCTTGCAACATTTGCTCTCACCGACGGTAGAACAAAAACAAGTTTTCAATGACATTTTGTCCCAATGATCATGAACCTTAAATGCTGTTCACAAAATAATAACAAACTTCGTATACTGTTTAACTGATAGTTCAAACAACACATTTGTTGATTTTTTAGCTGTCAACGATTTTTTTTTGTTATTGTCTGTACTATCTACCTGTTAATTTTGACAGGTTAATCATTTTGAAAATATTTACTAGATATAGTCGAAAGTCATCTTTTTCAACATCACAATCGCCGAATTTGTCAAAATGTCAGATTACCATCAATATAGCAAGGTATTCAAACTTTTCGATAAGTGAAAAGATTAGATATATCCATTTTCGTATTATGTGGTGACTGTTTTAAAATTCTAAAATTCTTTTGGCGTAGGTAAATTAAGAAACCGATTTATACAGCGAAACTTTGTCGGCAGGAGTCCCTTTAATAAACTCAAATATCATAAGAAACTTTATAAAGTTTGAAAATAAGAAGTAGCTTCAGTTGACAGTTAAATTATAATAAATTATAACCCGGTCACAAAACTACGAGTCGCAATTTACAAACTATTTCCTTACAATCATAATAAAAATGTCTACAAGCGTTTCACGAAACTACAACGGTGAACTTGTAAGTGCTGACGAATAATAAAACCTCTAAATTCAAGGCAAGTTCATACAATTTAATAGGCGATTAAAAATGTTTCATATGTCATTATTCACTAATCTACACTTCAAAGACTTTAAACGTTTATTTTACTTTCATTTTATTTTCAAGTTATAATTTTAGCAAATGAAAATTAAAACTATATAGGTAGGTACGCGTCACAAAGTATGTTTAAGAGTTAACTATTGTCAAAAATAGTTCTCTTGAAATATTAAAATGTAAACAAATTTACACTTTTTTTTATGAAACCTTTGTACTTTGTACATGCTACAATGCCGTAAGTAACTTATAACTGATTTTCTGAAATTTAACAAAAAATAAGTCTGAAAATGTTGATTTCTAAATAATTTATGTAGTCAAATAAGTAAATAACAATTCATAGTTTTAAAAAGTCTAATAAAGCTTGTGTATTTTTTTGAAACACTGCTGTCAGCATTTGGAAGTTGGGAGAACTGAAAAAAAAAATACTTTCAGGTTGGTAGCATTGACAAACAAAACATCAATAGTAAAAAGCAATCAAAAAACAGATTTTAGCTCGTCTGTCATGGCCTGTCGGAAACAAATAGCGCAAATGAAATAGTTATGAAAATTCTGGACACAAAAAGGCAAACAGCTCAGCAGAAGAATAATTTGACGTTAGAGGTTGGACGCCTACATAGAGCACTGTGGCCCTAAAGCCACAAATGTCAGTAACCAGTGGTCCCAATATAGCGACAAAAAAAATGGTTGGTAATACTTGAATAACAGTCTTACAATGACTGAGTGATATTAGTTGGACTAGCGTTAGGTAAATAATTTACTTTAAATATAAGGTACGTTCAAGTATTTAGTAAGTCTGACAGCTGTCTGACTTAGTGCGTCTCAGTTTTGATTGATCTAGATCGGTCACATGAAAAGCTTTTTTCATTTGACATTTATGAATGGGTAGCCGACGAATTTACTGAAGAAATTCGTGACTCAGTGCCTAGTTGACAATTCGCATGTGTTGCTGACGTAGGAAAAGTGACGTTGCCGACAAATCGAGTTTTTACGTTCACGTTACATCTAGTCCAGACATTCTAATCGTTAAGTAGATTTTTGAATGCTACAATTTTTTGTTTAAACATTTGTATAGATATTTAAAATCGATTTCAAAAATTAGTTTTGTTTTACTATAATCACCTATTTCAGTAAAATAGAAAAGAGTGCCCAAACAGAACTATGTTGAGTAATTTCCTTAGACACAGGTACAATTAGCGTCAAAGTCTGCAAGCATCTGCGATAGAATAACATAAACTGTTATATTTAAAGCATTTTTACGATTTGAATGAAATTGTAACGCGTTTCAATACCACAGAGGTGTCAAGTTGAACTCGAAATATTTTCTAGTGTTCAGAAACTATGGCCCAACTTACTCCTTCTTGGGAACAATTCTTTATGTGAATCTCTAAATATCAAAGTGTAGGTTCTTGTTGTTTTTTTGCGCTGACTGAGAAAAAAAATATCACTAAAAAAAGACACATTTCAGAGAGGATACCGATTATGTGATAAACTGTTCTCTTTTCCACATTTAAATTCAGTTAAAAACCGACGGGGTTGACCTGTCACCAATTCATAAGTCGGTGTTTCTTCCTAAAATTATGTAATACTATTATCAGCACTCAATATAAAGTGCCCCTAAAACTTGAATCGAAGTAGTCGTTCCTAACCATTTTCTATTGAAATCCTTTTCCAAATCAAGGTTAATATTATTCGAATGAAAAACTTTTTTATGCCTACCGGGTGCCAACTGCAAATTAGATGCCCATTTCCAGTTAAAACCCGATTATGTAACGAATATAATATATAGATATATGTTACTCCATTTTTATCGATTAAGTTATGTAGTAACTTTTCAGTAACAATATGTAGGTATCCACAGTAAATAGAACAGCAAAGTAAGTAGTGCCACCTACCGAAAGAGGAGAAGTCTCCGCTGCCCTGTTTTGTCATTTAGCCTGTCAGTATATTAGTAGGTATATAATTCTCCTTTTTCGACAAGTTCCGGATATACACCTACGTCATATAAAACATGGCCTCCATTTGTGACGTCATCGAATCAACACAAACTCCCACATAATCTGTAGACATGTCCCCTTAAAATGCACTTGCATTTCAGATAGATACATATCTGTGTCAAGAGTGCATTACACTATGAATTCTTTACACATATCGATTAAGTTTGTTTACTTTTTCATGGATGATTTGAAAATGTTCGTATAATAGCTAAAATGGGGAAGGATAACCCCTACATCGTAATAGCTGGCCCCCTACGAAAAAGACGCCATTTTGAAATGAAATCGCGTGCGCAGTAGCCAGGAGTAATCTATTACATTGGAATCTATACCATGGAGTAGATTTGGATGCCATTAAAAAATGCCAATGTTCGAAAATTCGAAGTCACATTAAAATTGCAAAATATTTGAAACAGATTTTGGTTAAATTGCCTTTGCAAAAATATAATTTCGAAACATTACAAATGCAGATATAGCAATAAGTGATTGAAAAATTTGTTTACTCAAATATAGTATCAATGTTATGTAACTTTGCAAATAGTAAATTCGAACTCACCGTAGGCCGTAAGTCTCCCAGTCCTGTCAGACAGTTTATAGTTGTTCGGATTGAGCGACATTTTCTCCTCTGAAATTATCGAAAACACCAGAAAAACAGTTTAAAAAACTGAAAACCACTTCGAATTATGTATATACACATTAAGAATGAATGATTAAAATTAAGACGAATGTTTTAACTTTGAAGCGAATGCCATGATGATGTGTGAGTCGCCATTAAGATGTTACGATAAAAAACAAAACTAACTTTTTACTATAATGTATATAGAAAATGTTGTGCTGAAGTGCAAAAAATTGTATGTCTTCACGTTACAAGCCTTAAAAACCATATAAATTCAAATGAATTGTCCTTTATTCAGGATAACCACATTACATGCATGCGCTGATATAATTTTGATGTACATCATGACCCAGTTCCTGGCGCAAGGGCACCTGAAGGTTATGATCATGCCCTTTTCTCAGCATCCATTGTTTGGTGGTGTTCGTTTAAGGATATCAAACTGCGCATTCTCACACTACACTCACTTCTTTTTACTCGATACTTTTTTTTTTTGGAGTGAAAAAATGAATACCGAAAGCGTTGCCAATTATTTTACGTAACACGTAAAAGATGGCGTCACAAGCAATATACGTGTATATATATAGTTTTTGCATTTTACAAGGGTACAGATAGAATTAAATAGGAAAAATTAAGTATTTTTGTTGAGTTTTTATGAATCTTACCAATAATCTTGCGGAGGTCTTCGATGTATTGCTTTAGGAAAATCAGTTTGACTGTTTTTCAAAAAAATGTAGGGCGGTGTTAAAATTTCAAATAACTACTCCTTTCGAGTGTATATAGGACAAAACTCAAAATTCACACGATAAAAAAGCAAAATTTTTACTACAACTAAGCACAGAAGCAAAATGGCAAATTTGATGTGTCAGAAGTGCAAAAGAGTGTGTCTCTCTCTCTGATGGAATGCGTGACCTTAATGTGAGGGGAATATAAAAGAAAAATGTATTGATAACTTTTTCTCTACAGCGGTTGGTATTTTATTTGTTTTCGAATTAAGTCTCACTTTTGTTTTATTACTTTTTATATTTCGTTTTTAGTCAACAGCTCCAACGAACGTTTATAACACTTTGAAAGTAACTTTTTTTATGGATTTTCACAACTATAACACTGCCTGTTAGGACGAACCTTTCTCTAAATCAGGACGGACAGAACAGAAAGCAGCTTCACTGTCTGACGACCTGCGGAGCTATGCAGAAATACGCTTGCTGGAATGTTAGACCAAGTATTTTTTGGTGGAGGATATATTCTGTGATGTTGGGGGGCGGATGACACCCCCACAAAAGTGTCCTTAAAGATCTACTGTAAGCACGCACACAAACACACTCTGCCTTACATAAATGTAAGTATATAGTGGGGTGAATAGCTTTTTTCGGCGTTCTTCTTTGGGGGATGAATGACGTCACGGATGACATTTAAGTAGATATAGTCAGCAGCCATGTTAGCCAAGGAGCAGAAAGGCGGAGCCTAATTTCATTTTATTCGGTCGACCTCAGAAGGGGTAGAAAAGGAATAGAAATAGGTATACGGTGTCCTAACAATGAGCTAAGTGAAATAAAATTTACGCTCCAACGGAAAATCAAGTTAGTAGTATGAGTCGCATAATACGGCGCCATTTCACGGTACCCAGTATATAGATACTAGTGCACTTTTGTTTTGCTCCCTGACTCCTGGTTTACATGCGAGTAAAACGAATTACGAAGCAAAAAACATATTTACACGACTTAATAAACATTTTTAAATAAACCACAATCTGAAATCTAGAAGAACGAAGGAAAAATAGATGAAAAACGAGTTAAAAATGTCGAAAAGAATTTAGGTGGAAAAGTATTCCAAGTACGTCGTGTGAGAGAGCATGGAATGTTCTTAGTCAGCAGCAAATTCTATGAATAGCTAGTCAAGGCAAGTAGATAGGTAGGTGGTGAGGTAGATTCCAGTGAATAGGTGTATGCGGTGTATGACTTTGACTGGCAATGGATAATCTTAAAAGCCTAATCAGTTTTTTTTTTCGGTTGCCTTGACATGCTGTCTTGGAATTCGCATTTAACATACAAACGGCTGATGTGACAACTTGACATTATGTGTGTGTTCATTTCTTACACTAGGCAGTGTTTTCCATTTGACAGTTGTTTGTTAGATAAAAATCGGAAATTGTGTGGGGAAAAACTGAAATAATTGCTTGTCTGACTGCCGATAAAAATCATTGAACACGTTAAGTAGGGCCAATCTCCATCGAAGTGTATAAAAAAAAGAGAAACATGTTTGGGGGTAAAAAAGAAGAAAGCTGGTTTTTATGTCAGTTAGACATGTTATCGGAAGCGGGATTACCACTTTATGTGAGAGGAAGGCACATAATCGAAAAGTAAATATAGTTTAGTAAGAGAAATGGAACAGACAGTTCTGCAAACACTCGTGCATCACCTTTATAATTCACGGTGCAGGGATGCCAAAGTTCCGGCTAAGGCACGCGATACCACGATACACGAACTCACCAGTGAAATAAGGTGAACAAAATTAAACCGTTTGGCTGATCCTGATAAATGGACACTCGTCAAATTTACAAATATTGCGTGTGCGTTTATGGATTCAAAAGAGGAACTTTTAGGAAAACTTTGCTGAATCTATAGAGATCAATATTTGAGTAGACGTGTCCATCTCTTTGTAGTTATTTTGTACTTCAGCAAAGCTGTTGACATCCATGACCATTATAGGTGTATTGATGCCGTACAAAGAGTTTGAAAGAGGGGAACGTTGACTGAGGGAATATTTACCTGTCATTTGAGACGTGAGGGTTAAAAAAGACAGCTGCTAACACGGAATACAATATGGGGTTCCGCAGAGATCGCAATTCAGTCCACTTTCTCTTTTGTACCAATAAAATACTAAAGAGTATGAAAAATAGAATCCCATTTTACAGAGAGCATACTCTAAATGTTGTGTCGCACTAGTTGCTTGCAAATACATTGAGAATAAATCAAATCGAAGTCAAAGTCATAGGCTTTCAAATTTGTGTTGAATACATTTCGATGTGTCAGTGCTTTCAATGAAGGAAATATTCACTTTTTATGGAAACCACAAATCAACGCAATTGAGAAACGAAGATACAAAGGGTTCTCTGTTTACAGTCACTAAGGCTATTATAGAGTTGAAACTTCGACATGGAATAGTGGCATAAGGAGGTACACTGTAGGCCCACTAGTTCCAAGGTTTGATTGTCTGCCTTGTAGGGCGCTGCTATGTAGTTTTTCGACAAATAATCGAGAAGTTTCTCGAAACATATATATACTCTTTTCTTTCAACTCATATCAAACAATATGTATACAAAAAAAGTTAGTTTAAGAAACCAAAAAACCCGACTGACTATAAAAAAAAGAAGTAAAAAGATATGAACAAGACACATTCAAGTACCTATACCTAACTAATTGACAATCTTTTATGTTCAGCTAATGACACTCCGGGGAGGAATACGAATCTTATGACACCTTACTCTTCAAAATCGGTCAATCCGTTTAGGCCATACGGTGCCCCGATGGAACGTACATAGGATACGCGCGTAACACATAACCCTCTCTGTGTGCAGTCGGGTAAAAAGTTAGAGAAAGTTCAAAAAAACACCTAAAAAGGAGTGCTGTTAGAATTGGACGTTATGGACGATCAAAGACTGGTTCTGAAAATGAATTTGGGCAATGACTATATGCGGGATTTCAAAGTCGGTAGAAGATGCAACCTAACAGATCTTGTTTTGATGTGCACCCTATTGGGAATTTTGTGAATATAGATAGAGTCCCTCAGTATAATATGTAAATCTGTACGCTGATGTGCGTGTTCAAAAAAGCAATAATAACATGATCCTGCCGGAAACTCATTCTCAAAGAATTTAGGTAGCCACCTAAGATCTAAGATCAGTCGCTTTTTAATTAAAATTTTAAAGGAAAATTTTCTAAAGTTCTAGGCTAAGCAGGGGAGGGCTTTTACAGGAAAATTATTCTTACACGGAATGGTATGCAATCTGCTGAGCGAAATTAAGACCTTTGAAACACTTTGAAAATGTTGCAGGTTTTAGGTCAGAAGCCTTTAGAGGGGATATCGGGCAATGAGTATTTTCGTTTTCGTGTCTGTAAACGTATAAGTCGTTTATTCAGTCTCTTAAAAGGATGGACTTTGACTTCTGGCTGGTGTCCCAGTGGAACACTTTATTCTTACCAAATACCAACAAATAATCACCAATTTTTTTTTTTAGAATCTGCAAGTCCTGAAAAGAAAATGATGTACGCTTTTTCGGTAATAGTGCTGCTTCCACCCTTCTCAAAACTCCTCATCACTGAAATCAGTTTCAACAGCTTCTTAAAAAAGAAACTTCAATATAAGTAGTAATAGTTGCGTTCCGAGTGCTGCAGTTCTAAAGCGAAAACCTAAAAAAACTTACAAGCTTTTTACAAAAAAGAAAGCTTGACACATCTCAATTGCAAGGCTTAATACCATGAGCCCACCAATGTAATTAGCTAAAGTAATTTATAAATCACGAAAGGCGTGTCCACCGAACTTTAAGTAATTTAGTGTGACATTTTTGTCAACTTTGACATTTAGGTGTCCAACAACAGATAGTTGTTTTTTTGTTTTGTTTCTGTTTTTTTACCATACCTGCCAAGGATAAAACAATTTTCGATTGTATGAACTTAATAAAAATATCAAAAACTCACCGAAACACGAACAAAAGTAGAAAATTTAATTTGAAATAATTTTGTTGACAGTTTTTTTTTACTGAATAAAGTGCTGAAGTTAATAACAAGTATATTTGATTTTGTGTGTATTTGCAATGACATATACTTAATTAAAATTTAAACACGTATAAATCACGTAAATATTAATCACGAAAATGTATGATAAATGACGTAATTTGTGAGATGATTTAGCTAAATCAAGTTGATCACGTTGGCGTGAACATGGTATAAGTGTACTGCTTATAAATTAGGTGGTCAATTGTTTACGACGAAAAGTACTTATCAATTGGGGATTTTGATATAAAAGCAGTTAAATTAAAAAAATATATATTTTTTTTTCTTGTTTAGACGAATATTTTGTTTTATTTTAGAAGCACTGAAATTTTGAAAAAATCCATAAAATTTTCGTTTTTGTTGTAAAATTTGTTATACATTCCACGACGGATATAAGAAACCTTTAAAATCTAAAATAAATTGTTTCTTATATCCGAAGTGTTCCTATATGCGAAAACGTATATAAGAAACAAATTCTACGTGTTTCGTATATCTATCGTGGACTGTATTGATTGAGACGCATAATTTTTTTTCTGAATGGTGACATTCATTTTTTTAACATTCATACTTGATTCCTCAAATTTAAAAATTCGTACGGTTGGAATAGATCTACAATTTACTGCCGAGTCCAAACGGCTAATTAAGAAGCTCTTTCATGACAGTTATACTGTTTGTTGGTCAGACGAGAGGTGGCTCAGTTGAAAAAAACCTTAAGATGGAATTTCAGTTATGTCGGGAATCGAACCTTGGGCTCTCGCTTAGTAGGCCAACACACTAAGCCCTAAGCAACTGCGCCTTAAAATAAATTATTCGATTTGAATAAAATATTTAACGAAAACGAATGAAATTATATACATTTACATAAAAAAAAATTATATATATAAAAAAACGCCTAACGATAGACTCAACTTTTTGCCAACAAAAACGACTTTACTCTACCAAAAAACCGATAACGCCAGTCTTCGTCTCAACTAGGAGTCGCGGTGACAAACAGTGGGAAGCCATTATAAAACATTTCTTATTTTCGGTCCACAGACCTTTTTTTCACAGATGGAATAACATTGGAAAGAAATGCATAACAACAAATTTTCTAAAAAAAAAATTCGCCACCTTTTAGAGAGTATATATTTATATGACGAAAACATGTCAAATGGAAGGGATTTAAATTTACAGATATTGCTACATTCTTTAGATTGAAGCATTTAGAGTAGGCATGCCAAAGTTAAGGCACATGGGCCATCACCGGTCCACGAGACAATTACTCGTACAATTCAATAAACTTCTTATTTCATTTGCATTTCAATTGCTGTCGCAATGCACCTAGTGTATGTTTCTATGTCAAGTCTCTAGATCATCAAAATAATACTTCGACTTGTTATGTCTCTGCTTTAATAAATATATAATTTTTTTCTTAAATAAAATATTTTTTTTATTACATTTCGCATTTTATTTTTGTATGACCCGTTGTCATGCTTAAGACAAAAAAATTGATACCCCTGATTTAGAGCGTTCAGATTTACACAAAATCCGATTCAGGTTTTTTCTTCTGAACTGTTTCGAGACAAATTGTCAACAGGGTTTTCGTTTGAATGGGTCGTTTCTTAAATGTGTAATAACAAACTTAAAGTAAAATTGCCGATATAAAAAAGTAACTCTTCTAAAAACTCACAAACTATTTTGTTCAATTTTATACTTACTATTTTAGGCCCAGTCGACAACTTTCGTTTGTAAATATGACACAATTCCATTTGTCGGAATAAAATGCTAAATTGAACAGTAGTTGTAAAAATGTTATTGATTTGATTTCGAATGTTAAAATCTTCGATAACAACAAAAAAAAGAAAAGATTTTTCAAGAATTAGTAAAAAGGGAAGTGGTAAACAAAATCAGTTGCGCTTGCGCATAGCTTTTCACAACAATCGTTCGTTTGAGTTTTTATTTCTTGCGACAAATGGAAGGAATGTACAATTTTATAGCGAGTCTTAACGGAAAATGTCCTCGATAAAAAATTCTTACAAGTTCTTGCCCAAGAAATGAATGTCGGTAAGTTTTCTTATTCTAAAAGATGTACCCAATGACCGATCGGCCTTGAAAATGTATTCAAATGCGTTCTTTAAGCTCTTCAGAAATATAATTCCTCATTATTTTCATAGTATTCACTTTTTCTGTAAAATTGGTTAGGCTATGTATGAGCTCTTAATTATTGTGCTAATTTAAACTGGGCAACCAAATTTTGCCTAGGACATGTCCCCGAAGTAGAAGGTAAGAAATGGCTTCGGAATTCGAAATTCGTTCGGTTTAATTTAATTCGAAAATAATTTATTTTGAAGTGGAAATGTTTTTCTAACTAAATTCAGTTTCATTAAAATTTGTTGAAATTCCCCGAACTGTGAGCGGTCTTTGGGCCTGTTTGACTAAGGGGCTCTAAGCGGCTTTTACCTAGTAGGTATCTACTAATCTCTCCTAATATACCAAGAGTATAATTTTGCGCATTCTTATTCCGTTTTATCTTCTGATGACTCACGTACTGTTTTTTATTAATTTTAATGTGAATCCATAATACATTCGAAAGCCAAAGTTTTCCCTGTTCTGCTTGACATGTACCTACGAATCGATTTCAAAAAATCGTAAAAAATATAGTTTGCATGGTTCAAAACAACACTTCAAGCCTTGCAGAAAGTACATCCTTCAATGTCAATTAAATTTGAAACCGTCAAGATTCGAATGACAATGACAGGAATTCCTTTCGAATAAATGTGATAATTGTTCTAATCACATAAATTATATTTGTGCCATGATAACAAAATCATCCACAAAAAGGGTGAGTTGTGTCCAATTACAAGGTAAAATATTTGCTCTATTACCAGAGATATTATCGATTGTATGTAGAGTGTTGAGGTGAAATACCAAATCCTTATCAATTGCCACAGTTTGTATGACAGGTGGTACCTTTGCCCTCGATAAATGTATTTATTTCGAGCAAAAATACCGTTCAATGTGATTGAAACATATTGCGCATACCTTTATTTGTGAAGTCGCAGAGGAAAACGTATAAAGTAGACGTGTATACATTTCTGCAAATGTTTAGATTTTAGACTGTAGGTACACAAAAAAATAAAAAATAAAAATCTTATCGGGACGCAGGCAATTTGTCGGATCTACTACTTAAAAGGTGTCACTTGGCTAAATTTTAAATTAGTCAAAACGTTTATTGCGCATTGAACACTATTGTGAAAGAGTGATATTATAACAAAAGTAATTGACAAATATTTTATTTATCCGTTAAATTTGCGAAGCAAAGGATTAACAACGTAAAGTGTTGGTATTTAGAAAATATTAGAAGGTACCATTTCTAAATGTACTCGTATGTGTTCTCAAAAGCGTAGTTTCGAGATAGAATTATTTGCCTGTTGTATTTGTAATTATTCATTCTTCTTCAGTGAAATGAAGCTGCAATTCCCTTCATCTAAAACAGTATGCAAATTCAGCATATGTGGAACCTTATAAATGCATAAAATAAAATCATACAGTATGCAAATTTGTAGTGTGGAAAAACATATTATTATGTGAACTGCCATTGAAGGCAATTGAAATACCATTCCAACCCACTTTTCGCGACATTCTATTTGCTCAATTCTTAGTTTTCGGTCCTAAAATTTAAAGAAAAATCTCATAACATAAAGATAATGTAATTGTTAAAATTCTGCTGTGTTCATTTTTAGGCGTTTTTATTTTTTTGTTCGCGACGCATTTCACAATCTTACTTCGTCAATATATCACCTGATCTATTCTTCACATCAAAGTAAAAAAAAGTGAAAAAAAGTTTGTGAAGTTTGCTATATTTCTCTAAATAAGAAGTTATTTTTATGTATATCCTTTAACCTCTTAAGCGGCATATCGTATGACGTGGCATGTGGCAACAAGAAATTCGTCGTCTCTTTAGGCGCACTGCTTAATATTTTAGATTTATTTTACTGTTTGTCTCGAAGACCGTTGGTACTTTATGTCTTCGAAGCTGAATTGTATTCAAAGTATGTACTAACTGACTGTTCCAGTTCCAGCATCAATTACTCTTTCATGCTATAGGCGTTTTTCTTTTTTAGTTCAGAGCTGAGCGAATCCCTTTCTTAGCTGGATTTTATTCAAAGGATTTAATTTTAGAAGTTATTTCTATAAATTCAGCTAGGAAAAGCCTCTGGGCCTTATCAATAAACATTTTCGACTTTAAATTTTAGTGGTTATATTTTCCATACAAATTTCGCAATTGTGAGATTTCATAAATTTAATTTAAATTTGTTATTATACTCTGTCCAATAAAAATTGTCAGATAGGATGTTTGTTTCTCAGTCTGGTTGCAATGACTTAATGACATAAATCGGTCCCTCTTTAAAGCTCTCGGTTGTTTTTATGATAATTCGCCATAACTCAGTGAGCAATACTATTAGGGTTACCATCTTCCAATTTAAAATAAAAATATTGCTGAACGAAATAAATTCCGTTTATCTTTTTAGTTTTCCGTTTCCAATATTCACTTCTTTTTAAGGCCTACCCCCAGTAGTATTTTTGGTTGGAAAACAAACTAAAGCGATTTAGTTTGTTTTCCGACAAAAAATACAAATTTCGGAACACACAAAAACAAATCAAAACGAAAAATATATCACCGTAATCCAATTTATTCTTTATAAATATTGTAAAACATAAAATACTAATCTCTAATATCACTTATTAAAATATCAACTAATCCGATGAGTAATGAGTAAGCTACTGCTTTCGTTTTATATGTCTTTATTAACCTATCAACTGCTTCCTCGGCGAAAACGTCCATTTCCACATATTTGGCTCAACAACCTGTTCAACATGTTGGACACATCGATGCCATTTTTCATTGTCAACCCTTGTAAGTGCTGTCGTTAATAAATCTCTTATTTCAGCCATTTTAAACTACTTGTTTGGATTGGCTTTCACTTGAGCCCAAACCTATTCTATTGGATTTAAATCCCGCGTTTTAAGCCATTTTATCCACGGCGTATGTTTCATATTTGGCTTTATACAGTTTAACGATTTCAAGAATACAAAATTATATAACCACGACGCAATGTCATATACCTAAACAGATGGTAAAACGACTGCACTTGTGCAGCTGTACATATATTTTTTAATATAGACATATATACCTAGATTACATATTTGTTAAACAAATATTACGCGTCAGTGCAGATCTTCGCGGAAACAGTAGCAAAAAAAAGGATCATAAAATCCTTTCAAGGCATTTTCTTTACTAAGGAGGAGTGACACACATCCGGTTAACCCAACGACCGACAATAAATAGTATAGGTTTACCTGCTTCGTAATTTTGATATTTCAGTGTGAAAAACTATTTGATGAAAAAATTGACAAATATGCAAAAATATAACAAAATTCTAAAATAAGCCAAAAATATGCTATACAAAGTGAAATATGCATTCATTTATAAATAGGGCTGGAAATATGTGCGTACTTAGTTTTGTATATTAAAATATTAAATATTTAAAAAAGCCATGCTTTTCCATGAATCCGGTTGCCCTGGTAATCACTATTAATTTATCGCAATATTACTACAAGGCACTTATGATCACTTGTTGCGTTAATGAAATGAATGCATGACATCATTATGGGAAATAGTTTAACTGAATATTATTGGATCCTTTAGAAATACAAATGGCAACACCCCACATAATAAGTCGTTTTCAAATGCACCAAAGCCGAAAGTTCTTTCACAAAATCCATAGAAAAAGCCCTAAGGACATACTTTCATTGACACATGGTAACACATCTGATTTCCTTTAAGCTTCAAGGTCCGGTCCTTTCCATAAAGAAATAAGTCAGCGAAATTATCGTTTTTAAATGATAGGTTGGGACAAGAGTTTCGAGTTTTTACATATGCGTTTTAAAAAGATGCGGTCTAGCGTTTTACTCGTACCTCATTATTTCAATTTATTTTTACAACAAAATAAATAAACCACATCACACATCCCCTACCCGAAAATTGTTTTACAAAGATCCCTTGTTTTCAAACACACCTACTGCTAAACAATTTTGACAACGAGTCTCTTAACAGTGAAAAATCGTAGCGAGTAAATTGCTCGATTCAGGAGTTGCAGACTAGATTTATATTTTTTGTGGGAGATGGAAACATTTACGAAAATCATTGCGGGCACAAATGTGATTGCGATTTCTTCCAATTGGAGCTCGCACTGATACCGGACTTGGCGATGAGTCTTAGTAGATCTTTGAGTGGGCTGTTAGATTTATGTTCACTCTGATTAGGCAGCTACAGTGATACAGAACGTGTTTTGCTGATTTTTGTCCTCGCTGCATAGTCTGCAATTTTTGTCTTTTGGGGTGACTATGGGAAGTCACGAGGTATTTTTACACTTGACAAATATCCAGTGAGAAATCCTGTGACTGTAAGAATCTGACTCCTAGTTAAGTTGAAATCTTCGATCTTCGATGCTTAGAAGTTGTTTTGTTCTTATGCGTGAGAGATATTTGGCAGAAACATTTTCGCTCGTCTATTACTTTCAATTTTAGTCCAGCAATGGTTGGTCAGCCTGGTTTCAATACAACATTTTGAAGTCCTGATGAGTAATCCACAGAATGAACCTGGCATGATAAAAGTCATTGACGATCTTTTTCTGCAGACTAAATTCGAACCTCTTGCTTTTTAGGTACCACCACATGTTTAACTTTTCGGTATTTAACCTAAGGTGGTTTTCTAGGTCTAGGTCTTGTAAGTGGGGTGACAAAGCTTTCAACGTATAAGACTTATTAAACAAAAAAAACCGCAGGAATAGGAACCAAATAACAGCGAGTACGATCAACTACAAAGAAAGCACTTGCAGCCGTTCCACACGATTTATCCATACCTAACGAGGAAAAATGCCGCAGTTGGAAAAATATGTTGTTTCGAAAGCTAGGCTCTTCGATTTCCTAGAGCTGAGAGGCACCCAGATTAACTGAGCCATTCTAATTGTGAATCCTATTCCGGTCTACTTGCAACTTCTTCTCCTTGAACAGGCAAGAAAAATATATATAGCGACTCGATCCTCTCGTTTATTTTTTTTCCTTGTGAAATTTTTAATCTTGCTTTTCTAAGCTGCCGCTTGTGCTATTTCTCTTTAGAAGCTATTGCTCCTTCTCTTTTTATTGCTAGTTCTCGACCGTAGCTCTTTCTTTTTTTTACAGTCTGCAAAATGCACCATCAAGTGGCAGCTCCTGCGATCGAGAAATTTCACACAGTCAGTAAAGATCAAAGAAACAGCAAGGATCCTTATGTGAACTCAAAATAATATTTTCTGCATAAACGAAGAAATTATAAGGGGAAAGCGACATCGGCAAAGTTTGCTAAACATCTAAACAGCATTTTTGGCCACAACGCATTTTTGGACTCAAGCAAAGATGTCACGTGAATCTGTTTATCTAAGTACATAGCCACAGTTGACACGACTGAAATCAAGCTCTGTGGTGGATGCCCAAAATATAACCTAAAATCAACCGCAACTTATGCTAGGATCAAATTAGTTAAATGCGAACCGCAAAATGTTCAAAAGACAAAGTCCCAGTTGTATACCCCCTACACAGCGAAGAGGTATCTCCATTTAACTGTCCAATCTATATAAACACCTCCAGTCTGTTTACATTTCGCAATCCGCTAATCTTATATTTTATTATGCCCGCATTTCTGACCAAACCACCAGGACCACCTCCTGTGGCTGCACAAATTATCACTTCAATTGAAAACTGCACACGTTGGTAGAGGAGTACAGGGAGGGATGTATCAGGCAGCCACCACTGCCACTCATGTGAACATTGTTCCCGTGTTAATATTTAAATAAAATGCTAGTTGCATGCCACTGATTAACACAGTGATTAATTAAAAAATTATAAATTACACATTTTCCAATCCAGTGTTTTATCCTTTGGTGTATCAATCGTCATTGTGCCCCTACGAGTGTGAGGCATCCTTGTTTTCACCCTCATTAAGCATTAATTGGGGTACACACAATTTGGAGGGAAAACGAAATGAAATCATTGATCAACATGGAATAATGAACTGATACTGTTGTTGATGTTTTGAGGGCGATACTAAAATGTTGTTTTCAGTTGGGAGCACAAGCACTGTGTGCTGTGCATGTTGTCAAGAGTTATTTAATCAGAAAGGATTTAATCGGATTATGACGCATTCGAGATTATTGTTTGGTATTTAAGCCTTGTACGATTTATTTTTCCTTCCCTACATACGAGCGCTACATGCTGTAGTTGGGTATTGATTTTTGTGGGGCTCCTACTTACACACCTTTCATGTCCTCGTTTGAGTTTTTTTTTTTTTTGTCATAGGATAGGAAATTCTACATTTCCTCAGCATCACGCCCTTCGTCTAAGGCCATTTTATACAAATCATGTTCTATCATGAACCACCCACTATATATACTTACAGAAAACAATGGAAGTGGTGGTTACGCTCCTGCTATTGGCTGCTGGTATATGCAATTGCGCATTTGGTGGCACTTTATCCACATCAGGACTTCGGCGGGATGTGACGTCACCGTTGGATACTTTTCCCGCAGATGCGCAGTCCAGGGATCCACAACGACCACCGGCAATGAGAGGCACTCGAGATTTGGCTTCTTTAGCTGTTGAACATGGTCCAGTCAGCGTAGTTCAGGATTGGAGTTTGGTGTGCGTACAGCTCTGCGGGTGAGTGCCCAAAAGAAAATAAGTATTTATGAGTGTTGTGGAATTTTTATTTCAAAATTGGCTCCAAATGTTTTTAACTTTGTAAAAGTGGTGGCAACAAAAAAAAAAATATTCTGCAATATCTAGTGATTGTGATGAATGGAGAAAATTTGTTTCAAAGTGTCTGTGACTGTTGAGTGGTGCCCATAAAATTTGGCAGACATTTTACTAAACCAAACGAAAATGTTTGCGCCAACCCAAACCCCAAGCACGTGAAAAGCCAAGGCTCTTAATCGTTATATTCTTCTCTCCGTTTGTACTCCCGTTTAAGTTTATCTACCTATATCGGTTACCTTAACTATGGAGTTGTTTTCTCCTGCTTCTCGTTTTGCGGAAAAAAATGTTTGCACCGCCTCCATATTTTAACATTTTTTTCACCCCACAGATATAGATACAAAGAAAGGTAGAACGTTGTGCGAATTTCGGAGTAGTACTGCTGTTGAAATAAATTCGGTACATATATCTAACCTTGAAATAATATTTAGTTATGGGTGGTATGTATTTTAAATTAAAATCCCCGTAAATTGTGCGAATATTTGTATTTGTTCAGAACCTGCAATTTTATTACCCATTTTAGTTACCTACACGTTAAAAATTAAGGTCAAGAATAGGTATGCAAAATCCTATTAGAATATAACTATTATTATAGTTAAAAATGATGTTTGCATTTATCCAGATAGGATGTCCGAGTTTAATGTTGACAGAGTACTTCAGATTCATGTTGCCGGAAATAAGTCCCCAATAAACATCAACTCTAAATCTATTTTAATTTGACTGTCTTACTTGTAAAATCTGTTGGGCAACAGGTGTACCTAATCGTAAAAATATGAATACTTTGATAAACTAGTTTACACTTCCGTTCTGATTAATTTTTTTATATCATGAGTACCATAGTGAAATTAAAAGTTTAATCACTTAAGTGCAAAAAAAATAAATTAAAAAATATAATTCGAATTAGTGATTAGTGTTTTTGTTTGAAATGTCGATTATGTTACAAACATAATTCATAGCTCATGCAAATTTTATCAATGGGATGCTGTAAAAAAATTTTTTGTATTTCGAAAAATTCCGCAATAATTTCTTCTAACTTATGCTCTTTTCAAATGTCGAATTTCTAGAGACTAAATTTTGTACTTTTTGAAAAAAAAAATTGTTGGTGCTACAAATAACCTTAATATTCGAGCTCTTTCCGAATTTATTAGACCAATTTGCTTTGGTAAAATTGAGTGGGCAGGTTCTATAAAATTAAAAAAAAAAAATGATTTCTAATACAAAGTATATTTGGGGTGTCGTAAAAACGATCACCGAAAGTGGACCAAGTTGTTTTGTGAAATTTAGGAAGGTCTGTTAAATTTTTTTAACACATTTAAAATGTGTGTTTCATTACATTTATATCTCAAAGTAGAGAAAGACTTGGCGGAGAAAGTTTGTGTTTGGGGTATGTACTTTTAAGTTGGTTAATGTTTAGGTTGCATAAAAGGCTGACAAAATGTTTGTCGCACTTCTGACAGATTCAATTTTTTCAGGTGGCCTGAATCTGCTTTGTTGGCTAATTTGTTTGATTTGTGATATTTTCCAAATTTCTAACTAACAGATGACAATATTTTCTTAAAAAAGCTATATAACTGTTGAGGCCGTATAACAAATTTAATTTCGGCATTAAAAACTGAACACCAATTCCTACTTTAATAATGCATTAGTTTCATAAAAAACAGCGAGCGAGTAAAAATAAAAAACAAAAAATAAAATATTTAAGAGCGTATGATTATTCTATCAGAAATTTAATCTGACTTGAAGTTCAAAAATGCTACATGGCTGAATATTTTATTTGTATGTACTTTTTATTCAGAGTCTACAATTTCTGAAATAAATATCCCGTGCAAAGTGCAGCGATAAGCATTCAACTTTGGCATTTTAATTCGTTTTCGATGGAAAGACACAATGTCAAAAGTAAAATAGTGAAGTATTCTTATTTACTTAACATAAAATAGAAATAAAGTTTCTTAATAAAAATTGCGGTTATATTTTTAAAATAAAACACATACAAATCATAGTAGTATGGTCTTCATCAAAATATAATTCTATGCCATTACTGCTTAAGTTTTTGACTACTTTTTGATTTATGGAGAAACGGCAACCGTAAATATATACTCAAGTTTAAATGACAATCAAAATCTAAAATCGGTTGTCGCTTTAAGAAGTTTTGCGAATTCGAAAATCAAATCTTTATGCCCGTATGGCTTTTAAAAACGCGTGTAAACATTTTTTACCAAGAGGAAGTCCGGGATACTATAAGAATCATTTTTAGTGTACAAGCTCTATACTTCGAACTCACAATGTCAAAATGTTTCATACAAATTGCATACGAAATATATGCGGGTGAAGGTTAAAAATGATTATTGGTTATGAAATAAGGTAAGTAAGTACTGACTCAGTGACAGTCTCAGGTTTAACCGCCGGAAAAATACAGATTGAACCTTAAGGTTATTAATATTTTTCCACAGAACCAACCTCGAACGTCAGAGTTGCATGCGATAGTGTTATTGTTCTGCGAAAGATTTTCATCAATTCGCGTTTAAAATTGTTGCTCACTTCCATTTGTCCCAATAGTTTAGGCAAAACAATAAATAAATATTTATTTATTAGTTGGCATGCACACATATTTTTCTCACAATATGTTCGACGTCACTATGCATTATATTTATACAGGTAAAATACTGTCGACGTGATTTTGAAATCATCATAAAATAAATAAATTGCGCGACTGGTTCGCACGAAACTTTCACGTACTTAGTAATGTTAACCTCGCCTATATAAGCTCAAAAAGTAACAATTTTCAAATCTTCAGAGCCGTTTAAAAAAAACGGTTTATAGCTGTTATATAAGAAGTAATAGTAATATTGAGGTTAACGTGAAAAAACAGCCCGACCTCTAAGTCCACAAACTCCAAAACGCACAGACCGATATTATTTACCGAACCCACTTTTTTGAGTTCTTTTCCATCGTAGTGTTAGAATTGATTAACATAAAGAGTTCTAAATTTGTATACAAATAAAATAGATTTTACTTATTAAATACGTAGGAACTAGGAACTTACTTATTTGAGAAAGTTAAAAATCGTTTGGCATAATAATGAAGACTATTTTCCTTAATTTATTCAATTACAATTAGGAGTTTTGTAGTGGAAAATCAAGAGTTTCGTTTCGAACGCCATGTCTCTTTATATTTTATATATATTACCCATTTTTATTCACTTTGTGGTAAAACGAGCCATAGTAGTTTGCAGTGGTGTTATAAATATAAATAAAAATAAATACCACTATTCTTGTCAGTTTTTGTAGAGAAATTAAGTACAAAAATAGTCGCTGACAATTTTAAATCTGAACGACATAAAATTTAATTGGAATTGATCACAGGAGCAATTATTATTACTTAATGATTAGAGTACCTACATAAAATAATCACGCTGATTCTGCGGATCGATCGAATTAAAAAATCCTCGAATTGATTTTTAAGTTATGTGGAAAAACGGCTTATTACCAAATACATATAATTTGGAGTAACAAATCACATTTTGGAAATGATACATGTATTTACATAAATAGAGAATTTTGTGATATTCACTATTTTAGCAGAAATTAATTCGAATTCAATTTTCTTCGATAGAAACAATTTCCTCTGGGTGACCATTATTTCAGTTTTCCCTAAATTTTCATTACTTTTTTTGTAAGCGGAATTAAATATTTTGCTTATTGGCAAAGCCGTTTAACCAAAAATGCGCTTCATCGCTGAAGATGATTTTGCGATGAAAATTGGCGTTAACGCTCTTAGTTTTGCGTCCACCGGGATTTATGTAGTAAATTTTAATTATTTGTGAACGTTGTTCCTTCGTATACTTCACCATGATGAAAATGTTGATTGTATTGAATATTTTGACATTGACAGTTCATTAATCGGCTTAAGGCTGCGTTCACACTGAATGTTTGAAGTTGTCAAGTCGCTAATAAAATACTCTTTATTTCGGCACTCCAAAAACGCGTACTTTGTTTACTGACAAAGTGACTGACTCTGTAATAGGCTTCACCTGACATAATTGATTTCTTAAAAAAATATCATTCTTCGTTTTCTCATTTCAAGGATTTTGCGAGCAAAAAAAAGAACCGATTTGCATCAAACAGTTATTCCCTCACTTGGCTTATGGAAAGTTATGCAAATTTCTTCAAAAAATGCTTTGGATTGTGGTCCGATATGATATCAGCGCCATCTGAATAATATAGGTGTTTGTCTTGAAATTGCACTGAGCGGCCCAAAACGAAATTTATGAGTTTCTAATCTGGAAGAGAAGAAAAAAACTGAATATATATGAAAAAATTTGAGTTGTCTTAACGTTATTGATTTTTAAAATCCAATTATTATTATTTATGGCCCAAACTGGACAAGTGTCAGTTACATATAACCGAAACCTCCAAAATAACTGCTCCTAAACTGTAACAATAATCTTAAAAACACATTGTAATTAAAATAGGTAATAACTATTTAATACTACTTATATGAAGGTGCTCCAAATTTTATTACTGCTTTCTTTAATGTAGCGTTTTCCTTTGTTGTTCATAGGTTCCGAAACTTGGACCTACTTTGAGTACATAAAGCTACAAATTTGAAAAATTTGTCTATTGATTTAAGGCATTGCCTTTTCCTTTTGGTTTTGATCGTTAGAATGGATTTTAGAGTTTTAGACTTTCAGTTTTATCTTCGGTCCGTGTTTTGTTCTTTGCAGCGAAATTTTGTTAGACTGAAGCAGTTGCAATCACAGACAAACCATAGTGAGACTGAGACCCCCGCCCCAACTCACAAATCTCTTGCTGCTGGGCCCATAATTTTTTTGTTTTTTTCAAATTCCGCAATTTTGATTTCCTATCGCTGTTATCTCCATTCGAATCCGTGTGACATGCAAAAACTTACAAAAAATACAAAAAAAAATGCTGCCAACATTGGGGGAATATGATAGAGTTCTGGAATACCACAAAGCAAAAACCTTTTTCGAGTGGTTTTTATTCGCGACGTGTTTCCAGATAATTAATAGACAGAACCTTTACCTATAATGTTTTTAATATAATGTAACTATACCTTTTTTATTTTTTGGCCGTAATTTTTTAAACCCACTTTTTCGCTCTTTTTTGACAATTATTTTCAACTTTTCTTCTATAGGTATAACTTTTATAGCACTTGTCCCAAGTATACTATTAAGAAAGTGGGGAAAAAATGTATACATAATGTACAAATAGTAAATAAACAATTTGTTTAATTTTTCTATTTTATTGGTTTAATTTGTACATACCAAATTGAGACACGTACCTATTTAAGTTGCTTCTTTCCAAAGCTTATTTTTTATTTCGTGTTCGTTACACATAAATACGAATTAATGAATTTTTTCACTTTCTGCCACGGACGCACGATACTCTGGCCTGTCGTATATGCACTCTTAAAGAAATATTTTGTAGAACTTTAATGTGATACGAAAAAAATAAAATATAGTAATCATCATATAAATAAAATTGGTGTAGTTCTGTTCGACTAGGATTGAATTTGACTGCATGTATTTAAATGCAAAAATCTTAGAAACTTCTCAGTATATTCTGGTGCATTTTTCACATGCCTATAGAGGATACCTAGGCCTACAATCTCTACTTTGTTTCAACTCTATATCTCTATAAATTCCGGAAAAAATTGGACAAGAGTAATTTATTTTTTCGTTTCGTTTTGTTCTTTGTCACGCTTTCCGTTCGAAAATACTGGGAGCATTTAAATATAGTTAACAGCAGCTTATAGAGGACATCTGCAGGTACAACTTAGGATATCCAATAACTCGATAACTTAAAAGGTTTTTAAATAAAATTTGAAACATTTCTACGATTTTCACCTGCATGAGTAGATATGCAATTCATTCTCAAATCAAACATACTAACTAACGGAGAGGGAGACAGACAGAGGCAGTACGCTGTGTGGCTTGCTAAGAAATAAAAAGCCATAAAAGAAATCCCAAATATGTAGGAGATGAATGTCAAATAGGTATAGGTATCAATGATACCAGATCGTGGTATTATTACATTAGGGAAAATTCCTGATGACATACGTCGTACCTGTTTATAAATGCTATTTGCAATTAAGATGAGGCAGTCCATGGCCTGGAATTAAAAGTTGGAGTTCCCATTATGCTGCTTCGCAATTTGAATCCCCTAAGCTTTTTAATGGAACCAGATTGAGAGTGGTTTCGTTGCAGAAAAACGTTATTGAGGCGTTCATTTTAACTGCCATGAAAATCAATAAGTTAGAGGGTCAAACTTTAAGAAAAGCGGGAGTTGAATTAATTATTAATTGCTTCAGCCACGGGCAGTTATATCTTATATGTAGCGTGCTCCAGGATAAGTAATGCAGCAAATGTCACTATCTTAGTCGATAGAAACCGCTAATATGGTATACAAAGAAGCTAAATATTATAGAATTATTTTCATTGTCCAAAGAATATTAAATTATTGCCGATTAGTCCAACGAGCATGTGCAATGCCATGAAGGTAAACGCAGAGTGGGCCCAGTCTACGGGAGGTTTTTTAGTAGGGGTTCAAGTCCCTCACTTTTGCAGAAGGCTCTTTCTGAAATTTGTTTCCATCAATTGTTCTGAAACCACATTTTGCACGTGCGAAGCCGGGCGGGTACAGCTAGTATAATATAAATAAATTCACGATTCGTTGTAACAGACCTAGTAAAATTGCGAACTTTTATTTTTTTTTCATCAGATTGTGAACACTCACTTTTTCATCTCTTGCAAAACTGAAACAAATGACAGATCCAGTTTGACAATTGACATTTAAAAAAAAAAAAAAACTTATATTTTTTACTGAAACTGAAAAATTTTATAAGTTTATTACACCGAAAAAAGCGAAAAAGAAAAAAATGTTTTAGATAATAGAGAGAGTAAAGACGAAGATGTATAATATAAATAAATACAGCTAGAATTGTCAACTTGACAAGGCTATACACTTTACTCTGTTGTATTTGTCGTTAACAAGAGGGTCAGGGTTAAGATAAAGTGCAAAAGTGTAGCGAAATTTTATTCAGTATAATTTGCTGTTGTAGTGCGAGAAAAATTTCGCACTTTCGCAATGATACAAGGCCAATTGCATCGGATCGAGAATACCCCTATAGATTTTTATAATGCGAAAAATTAAGTTTCAAACAACATGGCATATTCAATGTTCATATTATGGTTTACATAGAAAATCCATTAAATATTAAGGCTTTCCAGTTGCTCGTCATTTTATTATGTCTCTCAAAAGAAGTGGCTATAACTAAGTATGTATAACATACATAAGTACTACATTATGCAGTACAAATTTTGTGTGAAAATTGCAAACGACAAGGAATGGTTGGTAGGTAGAACTGGCAAGGACACTGTGTTTTTTTCAGACTTCAATAAATCACTGATTGCAAAGACACTTTAATGTGAAAATCTTTTTACTATAAATTTTAATGCAGCATCTACCTACTTTTGCATGTAATATGGCCTAAATGTATGTGCCTGCGGGCACATCCGATGTCTTCATGCGGATGTACATAAATATTACTTGGCTTTTCACAGTCGGGACATATTTTTCTTGTGCATCCTGATTGTGTGAGCGCCGTAGCTGGGTGCGCCTCTGACTTCCTGGTTTTATTTATGTCAGAATAAATTCAGGGATTCGGTTTAAAGGAAATTGGATAAGGTATTTTTAAAATTATTGAAACTTTTTCAATCATTTGAAGAAGGTAGGCGCGCATGTGGTAGTAGCCATTGCATGAGTATAATCTAGGGACTCAATCGCCGGATTACTTGCCTAATAACAATCGATTATAAATGGGGATAACACTCAGATGTAAATAATTTCCTACTCATTAGATATAGTGTGCGTGTTTTGGCTTAAAATATTGATTTGCATCAGCAATTATATTCGATAGCAATATATATAAAAATAAGAAACCATGTCATTGTTAATAGGCATTCAGAAACTGATTTGATTTATTTTTTTCTCGATTTCAGAGCTGCCCTGGGGGGTGACATATGCACCCCCTACTGTACCACCATTACAGTACCAGTGAGTGTCCAAAAGTCGAACGCGGAAATCCTACTCAGTCCCAATAAGGATGTGATATGTAAAGATCTTTGCGCATTGAAACTGGGTATGTATTTAATTAAGAAAACAAGTCATATACTTAAGTTGTTCAATAAATAATCATCATATTTATGATGCATATAGACCATTTTCATCTTCACTATAAATAGTTTATAGGGCTTAATTTCTTATTTTTTTATGGAAAATTCATTCTGGACATTAAAATTGATTTTTGTCCGATAAATGCTTTGGTAACACTTAGCAGGCTACTTTTTTGGCGCCGACTTTTCCGTGGCCATGGGTGACTAAAATTGTTCAAAGCTGTGCAGTTGTAGTTTACCACACCTGATGTTAATTGTTTAAACGTCCAATAGTTGCTTCTTTGTGCCTGGGTTAATCTTTGATTGGCTCCGTAAAGGGCTTAAGATTTACCCTTACGCTACAAAAAGTGTACAAACAAAACAAAGCAAAATTAAGCCTTTATTATTTTAAAATTTCGGTCATTGATGATGCAAAAAAAATGTACGTATACAAATTGGGTATTGGTACCTTCTTATATTTCAGTTATATCAATCACTATTTAACATAAGCCACTGTTAAATGAAAAGAAACAAAATAGTGTTATGGCGTTTGACATTGAAGATCCAAGAGAACTGCCCCGAAATTCGGAATCGCTCTTAACAATAAAATTCGTTGGAGCACTTTTGTAATAGTGGTATATGTGAGATTTGGTTTTCTGTTGTTACTTTTCCATAAATATGAATGTTTTAATAGGCCAAATCAATATACTGTATATTTTCGGATAACACGATATAATCAATCTGACATTTTGCTAGTTTGTGTTGGTGAGTTCAGGGCAATTCTTTAAAATTATCGCGGATACTTCTGTATTCAGTTGTGTTAATAATTGACCTGGAATTGCACTTTTTTTCAATGAAACATAGAATTCACCGAAAGTGCACTTTTAAATTTACCCTTTTCAGGCAGAAAGGGCAACTCATTTCTTTAATCGAAAACGCCATTATGTAGCAAATAAATAGCGGCTGGTAGCACCAACTGACAAAACAGGGTGCCTTCTTAGTTTTAATGTTTTTTTTTTTTTATTAGTTATGAAACATGGAACCATGGCGAAAAGGCTAGCAATTCAAAGACCATTTTTCATAATAATAGTCAGTCAAAATAATATTGGTAATTATTGACAATTGAACAATTATTTCAATCACAGTAGCGCTCTTGGGACGTTAGCTGCTGCTTTGTAAAAAAAAATCATCGACGACTGTCTGAAACTGCAATCACCGCCAGAACGGAATGGTGGCACCCTGCGCTTAGTTAAAGATAACATTTTTTTGACAGTAGTTGTCATTAAAAACAAAAAAAGCTAATCCAGTATTATTCAATGTGATCTCCACTTCTAATAAAATGTGCAGATAGAAAGGAAAAAAGGCATTCAACTAATAATTTTTAAGATTTCAGAGCTACCGTTTAATTTTTGGAACATAAATAAATAGCTATACCTCATTCTTCCTTCTTTACTTTTAGGTGGGAGTGTCTGCACATGCTCGAACGTTGCAACGTTCCGCTCCGTGCAAAATCGTAACCAAGTATGCCATACATTCTGCGTCAATAACATGGAGACCCTGGCTGGTTGCAGTCTCTGTAACGTGATCCACCCGCTAAATCGATTGGTCACGTATGACGGTGAGCCCGTTGAGCGTGCGACGGCAAAAACAACCGAGGACACAAAACTGGGTATCGACGCACATTCCTTGAATCCTGCTGCCACCAACGAGGAGACAACACCGGATTGGGATGCACTATGTGCTTCCCTTTGTAAGACCGGTGATGGCGGGTCATTGTGCAGTTGTGATTTGTCGCCGTTCTTTTAAATTGTTCATTGTGAATATTACCGACCTTAGGTGTGATGCGTATTATTTCAGAACCTTACTGTAAGCAGAGTTGCCAACACACCTATTTGTTTTCGCCTTGTTAATTGTAATTATGCGACATTGTTTTTAGTGACAAATCACGTTAAATATATTTTGTTTAAAATAAAAAAAAAAAACTTATCAAAAAAATCCCTATGCGAATCAATTAATTTGTAATTAATTTGTTAAAATACATGTTACAACAAAACACAAACAAAAAATGCTATATAGGCAATATATACGTATAAAATTGATTATCAAAATGTAACAAATTATTATTTGAGGTAGTTTATCTATTCGGTTCATGAGATTTCAAAATAATACAACAAAACACAAAAGGGCTTCCATGTGCTAGGCCGCAGGCTTAGTGCAAATCCTTACATAATAAAACTAATATTAATTAAAAAAGAAAACCAAACACATATATACATTTTAAAACGTTGTTTATTAAAACTTTGACTGTCATGTGCCGCTTCGGTTGACCGGCACTCGGTGGCACTTGAGTTGAAATTCTGCCGACCAACTGCAGTGTATATTGTAACTTCAATTGGCTTCTCTCTCTCCCTCGCATTGAAGGTCGTTTTTCGGTTTTGCTATCGGACTAAGATTCAGTCTCGCAGCTAAATAGAAACAAAAACCGAGAGTAAGGTTTCTTTTCCAGGCGTAACACTCAAGTCCTCAAAAATTAACCCCAATTGGATTTACAAATATACGTACCACTAAAATCTACTGTCCATTGATATTACACATTCCCGACTTAGAGAGTACACTTTGTGTCTGACAATTTTAGCACAATCATGGTAGTCAACCTGTTTAATAAAAAAAAATATTAACAATTGAATGGAATTAATAAAGTCTATTGTTTTTGATTGATAGAATCAGCATATCAATTTTCAAACAATACATTCAGTTTAAATCATTTTCTTTACATCTTCATAAGCACAAAATAAAAACAAAAACCCCTAACATATTTGCATGTCTATAAAACTATATATACATATATATAAAACAAAGCAAAAATATTTATACATACGTATAGTTAATAATCAATTTAATAATGTTTATATGTTAAGCTCTAATGCTGTTGGAAGACATTAGTAATAACATTGGCTTTTTTGGAAGACATACATATTAAGTATTTGTAGATGTTTAACAAGACGATAACAGTAAACAAAAAAAAAAAAAATTTTATTCAGAGAATGCCCATGAACTAGATCTGAAAATCTTCGCTGTGACTGACAATAATTAAAATAAAAATGTCACATTAAAACAAAATAAAATGATTAAAAAAAAATATTCGTAAGTAACAGTTCAAGTTCGAACATACAATCTCTGTTAGCAGCTGATTTCAAAATTAGTTTGCGCCAAAAAAAAACCAACACCTTTCATGACAGATCCGAAAATATCTATAAATGTCAATATTTAATCCTTGAATTTTGTGACACATATTTATCATATCGTATACATAAATATACTTAATACTATAATATTATAAACCGTTATTGACTATCTAAAAAATCTTGAAGCTTGTTGGTTTTAATGAAACAAAACTGAAGAAACAAAATTATGGCAGTATTGTGCGATGAAATATAATTCATATCTCAAGTTATTTGCATACTTTAACGTAAAAAAAAAAAAAAAAAACATAAAAATATATATAATATGTGTGTGTATTAAAATGTTTAAATGTTTAATAACTTAGTCCCCCTGAAAGATGAAGTGTTTTATTTATTTTATGTCCTTTACCATTGAATTTCGATTGCGCTTGGAGAGCTTGCAAAACTGTGCATAAAACTAGTTTTAGTTAAAAACTAGTTTCAAGAAAAAATCGATGTTACCTCCGTTTTGGCAGAAAATTTGTTTCGGTTTTCAATTGCATTTCTGATTTTAAAAATTCGGACCTTAAAACTAGATTTTATCTGCCTTTTGAAAGAATAGGCCTTTTCTATTATCCTGACATGATTTGTATAGATCATTGATTTCCATGGTATACAACAAAAGTTGGATCCTGTACTGTTGTTGTAAACCGTGAAAATCAATGATATATACAGATCATGTGAGCATAATAAAAAAAGGCCTAATTTATCTTGGAATGATGTCTAAGGTAAGAAATCGCTGTGAAACCATCTGATTGAATCACTAACATTTTTGGTTTGCCGCTATCAACTGTATTGTCAATAAAACTCTTGGCGAATAGTTTGAAAGGGCATTTGCGTTTCCTGGTTTTATGAAAATCTGAGTTTGATTGAAAAGCTTTGATATTTCAAGATTTAACCGACACGGTCGCCAAACATATTGATCGGCTCAAAAGCTAAAGCATGAAGTTTGCATAGAACTAGTTTCAGCGTTAAACTAGTTTTAAATCTTAAATAAAATTTTAAATCTTTTGATTGACTTAATTTCGACAGTTGTGTCAGTTATATTTCAAGGAGGGGTATGTGTATAGTCGATAAATTCTTGCTTGATAATTGCGAAACAAAAAATGGTGTGAAAAAGTATAGTAATTCATCAAATATTGAGAACGGCTGCGCCGATTATGTAGTTGTTCGTTATTGCCATGAGAAGGTTTTTACGAAAGAAAATTTTGGGAAAACTCTCCGGAAAAGTCAGGAAAACGGAAAAATCGAAAATTGTTTTTTTTGTATGGAATTTTTAGTGCAACTGTTCCGAAATGGTTCATCTTCTCACGGTTGACAGGCCAACGTGCACAATGACCACGAATTCGGCGAAAGCGACATTGATGCGAGAATGCAAAATCATCATTTGGGATGATTGCACGATGGCGCATAAACGAGCTTTGGAGGCAGTTAACCGAACGATGAAGGATTTTCGAGGTGATTCGGGACGATTTGGTGGGGCTATGAATTTTGTCAAACGCTTCCCTTCATTCCGAAATCTACTGCTGCCGATGAATTTAATGCCTGCCTGAAATCGTCGTTTTTTTGTCGGCATATCAAGAAGTTGAAATTGACCACGAACATGAGAGTCGCATTGAACGACCCAAAGGCTGCTGAAATCTCGAGACAACTGCTGACGCTTGTCCATGGCCAAATTCCTGTTAATGTTTCTACTATATAGAATGTTTCTACTATATATCGTTAACTGCAAATTTTTGGCGAGTTCACATCGTCGAAGGACGATCTCATCACCAAAATGTTCCCCGGCATTGCACAAAATTATAAAAATCTCGATTGGATTAGTGAATGAAGAATAAGGACATCGATAGCTTGAATTTCATTATTCAAAGTCAAATCGCTGGAGAACTGCATTCCTACAAATCCGTTGACAGCGTTACCGACGAGGATGAAGCGACCAACTATCCGACGGAATTTTTGTTCTCGCTTGATGTGCCAGGAACTCCGCCGCATAATTTGCAGTTGAAGGTGGGACCCAGCAAATTCAGCATTTTTTTTTCTGCTTCACACGTATTCACCGACAGTAGTGGGAGGGGCTTATATTGGAAAAAAAAATCTGCGGGTTAAATCGGGGAGACGTAGCAAAGCTGTCAGTCTATTTAATAGTTAGTTTATGCTTTTCATCAGCCCATTTATTTGAAGTTACGAATTTAGCGTTCGAACTGCTTTGCTAAACTATACCTTGCTAAATTTATCTATAAATTTTTATAAGTAGGTATACGTACATTTTTATAAGGTTGTCCGTCAAGAAAGTGATGAAGAATGCAAATTCAAGGGAGAGGAAGTCCCTATCCCATGAACTACGATTATTCCAACTGATCTTCCATTGCAATTCAAACAGATTCAGTTCTCCGTTCGATTGGCTTTTGCGGTGACAATTAATAACTCGCAATGCCAATCGCTGGAAGTCTCGAATTTCCATGTTTTTCGTACGGTTAGCTGTACGTTGACAGTTCGCTTTTTGGCAAACCGTCTTCGTTGTTTGTTGTTGCGCCGGAAAAGAAACCGAAAAACATTGTTTATCATATCCCTCTCTACTGATTTCGATTCCATTCAAATAAATCACATTGAAATTTTAACTCTCTACGTTTTATTATCTGAAGGCGTTAAATTGGGGCGAGATGAAGTTCGCCAGGTCCGCTAGTTTTTAATAAATATTAATGCTAATTTTTGTCAAATCGGTTATCATACACAGTACACACGTATACTAAAACTGTTTATTTTGTTCTGTTTATAACCGGTTGACGTGGAAAAAACTCGACAGATTTCGATGGACTTAATTCTAAGGCTACAAGACTATGTGGTTCTTTGACACGGCTACTTTTGGGAAGCGTTTTCACCTAAAAAGCATGTTACATTAAATTTATTTCATGGAATCGAAGAATTCCAAGTGCGATGTACAAACATCGAAAGCATTGTGTGTCGTTTTTTCTGTTAGAGCGAAACGAATTAATGACTTACTATCAAAAAAAAAAAATGCAGCGATTGCTAAAGTGTTATGTCAACTACGTCCCTTTGAACGTTATGTCTTATACTTAGAGTTATGTAGTTTTGTGAAAGAAAATCACAAGCAAGCCTAAGGTTGAAAGTAAATAAAACGCAAAGAGGAATATTTTCGGCAGTAACTTACCTTCGTATTTCACTGAGTCTAGTCTAAGGCCACTGAATTACGTTCTCAGTTGTTAATTTTATTAGCTTTCCCATCAAACTCCAACTATGAACGGACTTCATCCACTTTGACAGGTTAGCCAACTCAGTTTTTATCCTCAAAGTGACTTATTTAATATCGGGTGTGATGCTTCTGCAGTAATGGCACAGATCAAATGATTTTCTAAACAAACAATTAAAACAAAGTCGTCTACGAAATCTACGTGATTTAAAGCTTGAAAAAAGCTAAGTAACTTTTATTTAAAGGGGAACGGCTGGCAGAACCTTTCCCTTACACTCGCCAAATCCAATTCGCAGACCATTCTTTTGACAAAAGCCGCGAATTATGACCTCATCGCCGTCCTGTATGAATTTTCTTTTACCGCCACCTGCCAAATTAATGCTCTTTGTGCCCTTCCAACTCAGCTCCAACATCGAACCAAATGATTCTTCCGTCTCACCACTAATTGTTCCCGATGCCATCAAGTCGCCTGGGCGGACGTTACACCCCGTAACAGTGTGGTGTGTAATTTGCTGCAGTGGTGTCCAGTAGAGCGATTTATAGTTCGAGCGCGTAATTGTTGTTTCCGGCTCACTTTCAGCTAGAAAACAAAAACATTATCAAACAATTTCTCAAATGTGTTCACTGACTTACGCTTGATTACCACTTCGAGATTGATGTCAAAATTGAACTTTTGCTGCTGTCTCAGATAGGGAAAAACCTCCACATCCTGCGGATAGTTATCAATCAAGAACGGTTCCAATGCTGCTATCGGAACTACCCAAGGTGAGATTGTCGTACCCATATTCTTGGAAGTGAACGGTCCCAATGGTACATATTCCCACTTTTGGATATCCCTAGCACTCCAGTCGTTCATCAGAGTGAATCCGAAAACATGCTTCCATGCGTCTTCGATTCGAATGCGGTCGCCTAGCTTATTTTCCGGTCCTCCAATGAAGAATGCCATTTCCAGTTCGAAGTCGAGTAACTTGCAAGGTCCAAAAACTGGAGCCTCTCCATCGACGGGCAGGGTCTGGCCGATTGGACGACGGATTGGTGTGCCTGACACAACAACCGAGCTTGCACGACCATGGTATCCCACTGGTATGTGCTTCCAATTGGGCATCAGAGCATTGTCCTTTCCGCGGAACATGATGCCGACATTCGTTGCATGGTGAATGGAAGAGTAGAAGTCGGTGTAGTCGCCGATTTGGGCCGGCAAGTGCAGTTCGATGTTTGATTGAGGTATAAGGGCCCTACGAGTGACACATATTTGTTTACGTCTTGCCAAATTGCTTGTGTGCACTTACTTTTCTCTAAGATCTACATTGCTATGGAGGCGAGAATTTCTCAGAAGCAACTCAATGGTTGTGCTCCTTACGAGAGTCCACGCTTCGTGTCCGAGACCCATCAGCAGGTTGAGAGATTCCGATTTCAGTGCACCCTGATGGATAAGTGGGGTTAGGTTGCAAAAGACGAACGTGAGAGAAGTAACATACCTGGACTCCTGGTGGGTAAAGCTCCGCGACAGCTTGGAGGTCCAGCACATGGTCACCAATGGCAATAGCGATTCTCTTCTTGCGCTTCAAAATGAACAAGAAGATTAGCTTGCTTTGCTTAGTAGTTGAAACAAAACACTATCCAGTGAATCGTTTTTGAAATTTTATTGACCATAAAAAGATGTATTCTACCCGAATTTTGTTTACTATCGTCAGTTTTAATAGCACGCAAGTACAACAACTACGCTCTACTTGGCACTATGAGCACTCGCAGTCGTTTTTGTAATTGTGTGCTGAAAATCCTACTTTGCTTTGGTTTGCTGACATCGAAGTTCAAAAAAACACGCCTTATATTAAGCGCTCAAACTCGTAATTTGCACTTGGTTGTAGTTTTAGAGGTCTTTCGTTTCGACGATAATCGTTTAAAAAGTTACGGAATCAGTGCGCAAAGTTGGCACTTTTTTTCGTACACTCTGACTTTGAGGGGTGCTGGTACTCCCTAACGGCGTCAATTAAGCAACGCCAATGCTTCCAACACTTATCTCAGAGGTGATAAAATAAATTAAATCCACATTGGCTGTGGACGCAGTTGTACGATACGTATATATCACAACCAAAAGCAGTTGATCAAAGCAGTTAAACTAGATTTCTGGTTTAAATAACATCTAAGAATTTGCATATTAGAAAAACAATATTTTAGATAGAACCAATAAACCTACGAAAAGCAATGAAAACATGCGGTTTCAAATATACGCAGTTTCTGTACTTACATTTGTTGCGGTTGAAAACACACCGTAAGGCAAGTTCTCAATTGGGAAATCGCTTCCCTCAGGAATAGGTACGAAAGAACTCATTTTATCGGCTGCTTTATGTTGACTTTCCTTATCGAATCGAGAAACAACACGAATAGCTAACAGGGCTAGGGAAAAACTGATCGTGAACACAGTCAGCGACGAACTAATTTTAACCATGTCATGGAATGGAAATAGAGTTGTTGTGTATCTCTCACTGGATGAGAAGCATGACAACGAGTATTGCTGATCTCACACGATATACACTGAATAACCGGGTATAGCCAAGGGAACTTGTTTTATAATTGTTTTGAATATGTTATCGCAGATTTTGGGGGCTCGCGCTTAATTTTAAATTTAATAATTTATTTCGAAAATTGTTTATTTTCAACGAATACTTGAGGGAAGGTCGGCTGGAAGAGCTTTCTAGTCACGCTATATACAATGGTGGGCCAATAGTTCGCTAACTGTCAAGAAAGCACTATACGTGACATAATACAACCTTGCTGGACTCCACTTGGTCTAATTTAAATGAACCCATTTACGAAAATAGTTTCCTTTATATATATAATTTTATATATTTGAAATGTTCTCGAAATAATATATGTAAGGTTCGCACAACGCTGTCCCAATTTCTTAAATTTTGTTCTCACTTTTCTGAATATAAGATTCACAGACGATTGAAAAATAAAGATCTAATGAGACCATAGCCATATCTAGACCCTTCATGCCTATGTTCGCATTTTAGGTTCTTAGCTTTCATTAAAATTGAAAATGTATCTGTCTTAGCAGTTTGGATCAACTTAAAGCGTCTCAACCGCAATACAAGTTTTATAGCACACATTCTTCTGTTATAGCAAAGCATCCCCCATCTACAGCACGCCAATGGTTTTAAAATATCATGCTGTTATTGATTTGCGTCGACTACCCACTACTGGAACAGAGAAGAACGACTATATGGTATCAAGTGGCGTCACGACGACAGATGCGCATTAGGTACTATGTACCATTAAGCACTTGTTTCGAAATATATACGCTACAGTTCAGTTTTACTTCTCTAAAAATATTTAAATTCAAATTTATTTACTGCCATCAGTGGGTGTATGTGAGTATTAAAATAATTGTTGTGTTAGTTAAACATTTTTTATCATACGCCTTAAATCTAAAAAAGCTACATCTACATCTGCCTTTATATTTTTATTATTTAAAATTCAAAGATTTGTTTAATTAAAATAATATTTATAATTGAA
This sequence comes from Cheilosia vulpina, assembly GCA_916610125.1. NCBI lineage: Eukaryota > Metazoa > Arthropoda > Insecta > Diptera > Syrphidae > Cheilosia > Cheilosia vulpina. The sequence continues at coordinate 40,258,697 of OU744278.1, forward strand.
TGTTTCACTTACGTTTTAACTTATAGCATTTGATAGTGGCTAAGTATGTCGGACTAGTAAACAAGGAGCCCCGGGTTCAATCGCAAGAAAACTACAAATTGAATCCAATTCTCGCGAACGTCTGACCGAAAGTATAAACGTCTTAGAAATAATTTTGAATTCAACCCTTCGAAAATATTTGACTTTCGAATATTGGTCCAGCCTTTTGTGAGCGGAGATATTATTTTCAATTTATAAACAACAGTACCTCTACGTACACAAACGTACTTAACCTATGCAGTACGGCCCTAAAAATTGTGTCGTTCCTTGTTGAACCAGTCTACGTAGTCTATGACAATTATCCATGAGAAGTAGCGGCCATTTTGATGCTTAGATGAGAGTCCCTGGAAAGTATCCAAATGTGGTTTTCTTACGAGTTTAATCAAATCCGTAATCCTTACAATCGGCTGTAAGAATCCAATAAAAAAATATAAGACATTTCATAAATATTTTGAACACTTAATTGACACATTGAAAGATTGTTAAAATTATACATATTTGAATATTCACAAACCAGTTCAAAATTAACCCCCGTATTAATAAACGCTGCGTAAAAGTTATCAACTGTTGGTTACTCAGTAGTTACCAACGTCAAATTTTTGTATGCTTACTTGGGCATATTAGTTTATTATTACGAATGGAAATAACTACGACATTACTCTGTTATCGGTGAAGTTGTGCACAGATATGTTGGTAAGTGCAACCTCAAAATATTCCTTACTCATCGATTAAGTTTTTACATTCGGCATTCATTCAGGATTAATGCCAATAACATTCCCAAGCAACGAACACCTACTTACTGTAAGTTCCACTTCTAAAATGAAAACCACCCAACCATTCGGTAAGTCTGTCAAGTAACTTCTTTACTATATAGCTAACTTATCTGAATTCCGAAAGGGGGGACGACGACAAATCAGTACCGGATTCTCTGGCACTGGCAGTTGAATATATTTCGTTGCTCTCACAAATGATAGCGCCGGGCTAATAAATAATTTATTTTATTTTTCTCTGCATAATTCCTATGAATATTTTAAAATTCCATAAACATTTTCGAGTCGATTAGCAAATAGTTTGTCTATGTGGGTGTATTACGATTAAGTCGTATTTAATCAGAACCGATTAAACGAAAGGAAAAGGTGAAGGTTCTTTTTGCTTTCTTGGCAGCAAAGAAAAATTATTATTAGTGCTACTACTGGAAAAATCAATGTAAAGTTCGTGTATCCCATGAATGTGAAGTTTTTGCGTGCATATTGTGTTCTGTTGTGATGTCGGTAGTTACAAGGATTTTTTGTATTTTTGTGTAATAAATCTCGTGGATGATTATTTATGGTAAACCTGTTTCTGAAGATAAGAAAAAGTTTAATGGTTCCAAACCTACAGTGTTGTGCATTGTTTTTCCATTTTCTTTTCGGATCAGTGACACATACCATAAGATAGCTTTTATTATTTGCATTTTCTTGTTTGTGTTATCAAAATGCCATTTTGATACTTCAGCTGAGTTTTCAGTTAAAGTCGGCGAACGGGGGACAAAGATGAGTAGAGCTATCGTATAGGTAGAGCCGGGTGAATAGTCAATTAGTTGTTAGTGTTATCTATGGGGCATAGCGCATAGGTATAAAAAAATATAAATAATGTGTGCATTGTTTCTGAAGGGGAGACGACTTCAACTTCATATACCTACCACTTATCTGTGTGTGCTGTGGTGAACTTTTCGAGTCGAATAGGCTGCTTGCTGTAAGCTCGTTTTAAATTAAAATGCAGTCCGTGCTGTCCGTATAGCTATATCATGTGTACAAGTGTGTCTTGCAATATTTTATACTTTTGGTTTGTGTGTTTTGGGTGTTCGTGCGATATCTAGTAGCCACAGAGACAGAACGATACTATTGCAGTAGATGTCTAATTGGTGGTGGTGTTGACGCCTAGCGCATCCACTTGAGGAAACTCTTAAGGAAACCTTGGCACAACTTGAAGATGATTGTAGTGTTGCGCTCTATTTTTTTTTTTTTTTTTGCTTTGTTTAGCAGAATGTCTGAGTAGATACATGTCTCAATTTAAGGCAAAGCCGACTGCACTTTACTTTTAAGAACGGTTAAGAGCAGGGTTTATTTTAATCGATAAATGCGGGAGCTCCAAAGGTTTGACATGCATAATTCAGATTTGTAAAAAAGTCGTTCCTACTAAAATTGTTCTTACTTGTTAAAAACAAGTACTTCTAGGGATGTGCTCTATGTTAGTATTTTTATCAGGCCATTACCCTTTATATGGACCCTTAGCAATGGTTTACATGTTCAAATAGCATTTCATTAGAAACCTGGCTGACCCAACCTGTTGAAACCTGTTAATCCCAAAATTTGCTTATAGGTCTAATAATTATTGCTCCCGCCAATAATTTTATTGACTTAACAAACAAGAACTGTCAAATTAGTACTCAGTCACTAAACGTCAATTGAAAAAGTTGTTCATGTAACCGATCTAATACCATGTTCCCACCAACGTGATTTAGCTAAATCATCTCATAAATCACGTGATTTATCATACATTTTCGTGATTTATATTTACGTGATTTATATGTGTTTAACTTTTAATTACGTATCTGTCATCGCAAATCCACACAAAATAAAATCGAACATACCTGATATTAACTTCAGCACTTTATTCAGCACACAAAAAACAAAGAAAACTGTCAAAAAAATTATTTCAAATTCAATTTTCTAATTTTGTTCGTGTTTCGATGAGTTTTTGATATTTTTATTAAGTTCGTACAATGAAAAATTGTTTTATTCTTGGAAGGTATGGCAAAAAAACAGAAAGAACAAAAAAAATAACTATCTGGTGTTGGACACCTAATGTCAAAGTCGAAAATGTCACACTAAATCACTTAAAGTTCGGTGGAGACGCCTTTCGTGATTTATAAATCACTTCAGCTAAATTACGTTGGTGGGAACATAGTATAAGCCAATCAAAAGAGAGACACATCAAGCCAGAGAGCTGTCAGACTTCTTAACTAGACACTTGAACGTCCTTAATATCTTCCCAAAGAAATCTATAAGAAGAGTTCACACTAAGAATGTAATTATTTAAACAAACTATTAAACGGTTGGTGTAGTTCGAATGTGTCATAATTCCAACCAAAGTGCTTATGAACATGTTCTTCTTCTTTTAATATACTACACATCATTTGAATGCAAAAATTTCCTAACCGAAGTTTTGCAACTCCTCTTGTCAATTGAAGTGAAAGTTTTTGTTTCTGCTATAGCATTCCACTAGAGTACATAGCTTTAAATTTCAAATTTAAGTTATAGTCATCGCGTTGAAAATGACATTTTTTAGAGCTCTGGAGAAAAATGTTCACGCTTTTATTTTATTTCCAAAGTCGGCGTCTATTTAGATCGCTTCAATCGTTTTGTGATCCACAATATCACCCAAAGTGCGGCATCATTTATGTCTGTATGTAAACATTAATGTCGTTTTCCATTGGGCAAAAAGAAGCGTCCGGGAGAGTCCGGAATCGAAAAAATCACTTCACCGTTCCATTGGCACAAAAAATACTCTTCTGGTGATTCTGAGAAGAGAATTTCGCTTCTCGATTTGAAGTCAGAATCCACTCAAGAAGCACTCACACAAGTATAATTTATGTATTTTATACAAATCAGCTGACAGCCGCCGTAGATTATTTTTTGGCATTTCACCAATACTGTTGTGGGTTCAATCGGAAGCAGTTTTGTTGTTCCATTGGATCACAGAATGAGCGGATCCCCGAGTGAAACCAATGGAAAACGACATAAATAACTTTGACATTTATCAACCGATTGACAGATTGAGTAGACATAATTTGAAACATCAATTAAGTACAATTTTAACCATGAACTATAAGTATTAAAAGACCGTCAGCTCAGGGAACTTAAGAGAATTTGCCTACAAGCTGTTTTCCGTGTTACTATGTGGGAAAGTATTTGTGACATGTTAAATTAAGCTAGCCGCACGCATACACTTGCACATAATAACGTGACAGTTCATTCAGTTTTTTTCTTTTATTACTCCTCCCACCATTAAGATTGTTTTTTGCTGCTTCACATGTATTCACAGATAGGAAATTGAAGAAATTGAATTGTATTTTCAAAATTTGCGGGGGGAATCACGGAAGCTGGCAGTCTATTTAATACTTGGTTTATGATTTAACCGTGAATCGCTTCACACTGTGATGATTTATATTAAAAATAGTCGTTCAGTTGAATTAACTCCACGTGCATATAGTCAAAAGTATCGTGGCCAAGAAGCACCGTCTGGCAACACTATTCGTCGTTCGGTATCGGTTGATGTTGGCTCTTTATGTCTGTCCACAAACGTGTGAAAAATGTCTGATTGGTTCATGGTTTCAAGACAAGGCAATGCTACGAAAATTTCTGGGAAATGTGCTGTAAAAAAAATGGCGACATTGGCGGACGATCACCAGGGTCGATATTCTGGCGATATTCAGGCGAAACGTACGAACGTTTTCGTGTACACGAAGAAATTTGCTCGTGTAACATAATAACGTTTGATCGTTTCACCTTACAGAATCTGACCCCAGATTTGACTGCTCCGCCCGGACTTCTTTTTGTGTGATTATTTGAAAAGCAAAGTGTAAACCAGCAAGACTTAGACTATAATGAGATGTCTGAAAAAGTTATGGGAAAACGCAGCAAATAGGTCACATTACGCTTTCTTCAGTATTCATTATTCAAAAACTGGTTCAAATAAATTGTAAAGTACCAAAGTAAATAAAAATACTTCATTTATGGGATCGGTTTTTTATGATATTCAACACTTTATACGACATAAAAAATGGCGAACTCGTTATTTAATTTCAATTGCTGCTCAAATCAATAAGATCTGTTTTCGTTTAGTTTTGTAAAGAGGAAGGAAGGAAACATAATTATTATAACCTCCACAAGTCTGCATAGCAGGATTTGCCTTTTAATTCTATTTATTAATTCATTTTAATTTTATTATATAATATACTTATAAGTACCGCTGTGCTAAAGTATATATGCGGACAGTCAAATAAATAGTTTAAGTAATTATCTCAATTTAATTTCTATTCGAATTTAAAAACATTCCCAAATCGCTAGCCACTGCATTTCCTCAATTCACACATTTTTCTAATTCATTTACATTTTCTAACGCATTAAAAAGAAAACAATTTGTGTTAATAAAGTCACTTGCAAGTCGCAACCAAAAACTGAAAATTGGACTTGTAATAAATACGTTTCGATGCCCGTCAAAATAATCATTTAAAATAAATGGAATTTAAAATATATCTCTACTGATACATTTTGTCTACGTTGAATGTTTCATTCATCCGGGCCGATGACGTACAAATTTACTATAGGTATACACTACCTATGCGAATAAATATTGGAATGCAAAACAATTGGCGTGATAACGAGAATTTAATTCTTTATTGAGATCAGCAGTAATTTACAATCTCGAAGTCGTGATCGGGAACTTATTTTCGGCACTAATACATAGAATTAAGACAAAGCTAGACTATGTAGTCAAGGCCGTTGGTTTTAATAAAATACCTAGCTTTATCGTACAAGCGCATTATTATCTCAGTCAGTCGCATATAAATGAATACTTATTTTAAAAAATAAAGACTCCAGAAGCACAGGTATGATAATAGTATTTTTAGGTGGGTAACTTTAACTCGATGGCACAGGGATCAATTTTGGGACCGATCTTATATTTATCATTTCTAGAAATGACGATACATGCCTGTAAACACACATCAGCTTGGATTTAGGAGGTGATCTTAAACGTAATGGTCCTTTTTAATCGCGATGAACTGTTTTTGTCAATGAATATTCAAACTGAGACTGGTCTTTATACAGAAGGGGCTCCAGCTAAATCCAAGAAGATATCTTTATGTTGGTATTTTTTTTATCTATCCAGTTCCATGTCTGCATATTTGCAAAATGGAAAATCCCTAACTCTTACGTGGTGGTCGCAGTTTTTGTGCCTACAAAAAAACAATTTTTGGATAACCGTACAAATCCGCGCTTTACAAAATTTTAACTATAAATTATACGAGCATCAGCCTTTCGAGTCTGAAACCATTTTTTCTCAACGATGTAATCAGCCCCTGAGATTGGACACCGAGATCCGTTTGTCCGCAGTGAAAGCTAATAATGACATAATGAGATCACAAATCAGACGCCTAAAGTGACATGAATGTTTTACCCATCATTACCTATATTAAAAAGTTTCGGTACACTTTTTAAGTATTATTTATGAAATGAGAAGGATAAAACTTATATCATTCGAAAGGTACTGTGCCTTAGATGTGCACAAACCAAAAATTGTGGGTATATGTCGCCATTAGGGCTGGTAAAATTAAGTTACGAATTCCCCATACAAAACAGGTAATTGAAAGGATTTTGGCGGTATTCAACTTGTCGCCGACATTATTACCATAGTAACGTATTCAAATATAAATTATCTTAGATTAGAACCTGTTTCTAATGTAGCAGTTCATTTACGTGTTTTTTCGATATCTAGATGTCGCTCTTTTCGTTAATAAAAAAAAAAACATAAATAACGAAACTAATTGTGGTACGTTTCTTAGTATCTCATTTTACATACCTACATACAAGGTGGCGCAAAAACATGGCCCTATAGCGCGCACCGTTCACTGTTGTCGTTTGACCAGCGGCGTTCTCGAAAAAAAAATGGCCGCGTCAACAGAAGCGATATTCTTGGCACAACGGGCGCTCAGGGGCCCGCCACTCTTGGCAACGTCTCGTGTTGTGCCAGTCTCTTCGAGGCGAGCGGCTAAACGTCGCAGTGTTTCACCAGTAGTCGTTGGACGGCTAGGAAATCTGCGACGAAATTCACGTTGTGCCAAAGTCACCGACCGATTATTGCTCAAATAAATAGTCACCAATATTCCGCGTTCTGGAGCAGTGTAGCGTAACATTGTTTATTAACGTGTATTTCGCATGTGTTTACTACACAAATGTCAAAACAGAACTGACATTAGGGGCCAATCGCAAAATTTATAGCATTTTCTGATAGGAGGATTACTTTTGCGCCACCTTGTATAAAAGGAATGGTCGATTTTCGACCACAAGCGATACAAGTAATTATAAATATGTAAAACGGAAATAAATACAAGTTACGACAACCAGCATTTCGTTTCCATTGCTCATTTAAAACATGTCAAATGAGAGTGGTAATTAGTTTCAGTAAATTAACCAACAATTCGTGAATCAATTATGCGAAATAAATAATAATCTTCCGTTGATCACTTCCGACGAAAGCCATTTTGTTTTGTAGGAAAGCGAAATCTCCTAGGCTATTGCTATTAAAATGTCAACATTCACAACTTTCCCGTTATTCGTACCTACTGTGCAAACAAGATGGCCGACCAAAATACGTGTCTCATCTCACGTATTTTTGCGAGTTAGTTAGTTTTGTTCCTTTCAGTCAGATGGCTATTGAGTAAGAGCCATCCCCTTAATCTTCCGTGTTAGGAATGTGTGATGTTGTAAAGCCACAGTGCGACACACTTCGACAGTTCGTCAATTCAAGAAGTCGAAAACGATATACCCACCATGTGATTATCAATTTTAAGCCGGATATGACAGCTTTACAACAAATGCAAGGCTTCTTCTGTATCCGTGTGTAGCTCTTTTCATTGTGCACAAAGTTAAGCGTCGATAACTGTAGCGGAATACGCTTCCGACGGTTGCCGACCTTAATTTCTCGACTTAAAGGTTCATAATCAGCCTCAACTGTGTACACAAAAGGGGGCAAACACTTTCGTCCATTATAGCAAAACCATTTAGAATTAAGCCCACAACTGTTTTTAAAGTTTCGAAAATAGCATCCTACAAGTTCTTTTTTCCTTTTGACGATATTCTTCTGGATGGTGTTTTTTTCTTTAATGCTTGCAACCATTTTAAACAATTTCATTGACGACTTTTATTGATTGCTATAGTTTCTACATATACCCTGCTTTCATGCTTGTAAGCTTCGATCTGAGCTGCTACGGTTTCGAAGATTTAGCATTTTAGAAACTTGTATCAGTTTAAGAGATTTGGTAAATTTGTGAGCTAAGATTTAGTTACATAATAATATTTTCAGATTTTTAGAAAACCCCCGTTTAAACTCTTTCTTTGCAAACATTTTTTTTTACAGAAAGGATGAGGAATGAATGGCAACATGAAAGTGTAATCATATCGACATTCTTCTGCCAATGTGATTATTGAGCTGAATAAATTACAAATTTATAAATAACTAATCGATACTTTAAGAATGGGAACCATCAACTTTGTGTGTATTTGCGTTATAGCGCTAGCAGCGAATAGTGTTGCTCGTAAGTTCGAAAACCATTTGAGTGTGTTTTTGAAATAATTTTTCAAAAAAATGTTCTCATTTCAGTTCCAAAGCCGAGAATTTGCGCTCATTTTCCAGAGTTTGATTCTTCTCAAGACGACGACGATTACGAATATATATCTAGTGCAGCGCCGGAAGTGGTTCCGCCAACGGGTTCTACTGGAATCGGCGGCTCCAGTAATACTGTGGAATGTCAGAAGGATTATGACTTTTGCTTTGGTCTTTGGTCTGGCCTGGAGAATGAGACAAAAGTAGTCAAACAGGGTAAACTGATTTTATTTGGGCTATAGAAATAAATGCAGTCTTGTTTATTTCGGAATATAGGCTGTTGGCGGGAAAGTGGTGACAGAAATGTGACATGCCTCCAGAAAGAATGTCTGAGCATAGGTGAAAAGCGATCGAGTATGTACTATTGCTGTTGTTCCGGGGATATGTGCAATCAGAATATGTTCGTCAATTATCCTTTGGAGGTATGAATACATTTCAATTCACAGTCCTTTTCAAATCGACAATTTTGTTGATACATTTCTTCTGTCTAATGCAGCCAAGCAAACCAGTCGTATCCACAGGCAGGGATGTTGGTCACTTGTCGGGCGACAATGCGTCCTGGATGAATCCGATATTCCTCCTGGCCCTCGGCTTCGGTGTGGTTTCCCTTATTTTGGGGTTCCTGTTTGTAAGATGTAAGAAACCGCACAATGTGGCTGGCCCAGAGGCGGCGCCACTGTCCCCATCGGGACCTGGTTACAGTTCAAATCTGCACAACGTAGACAACTTGAAGGTGTGCTCAATGATCGGTCAGGGCAAGTACGGCACCGTCTGGAAGGGTATGATAAACGAGAAGGAAGTGGCGGTTAAAATATTTCCCTCGCAGCACAAGCAATGCTTTATCAACGAAAAGAACATATACTCGCTGCCATTGATGGACTGTCCGTCGCTACTGTCGTACTTTGGTGAGTATCCCGACAAAACATTCTATCAACAAAATTGACACCCGTTCCTTAGGCTGTGATGAAAGACGAACAATGGACGATCAAATCGAATACTTTTTAGTTCTATCCCTGGCACCGTTGGGCTGCCTTCAGGATTGGCTGGTCTGCAACACCTTGTCGTTTAGCACGTTTTGCAGGATGGCCAAGACCATAACACGCGGTTTGTCGCATCTCCACACGGAGCTGCAGAGAGGCGACGACTTGAAGCCCTGCATCGCTCATCGGGACTTGAATACGAGAAATATTCTGGTGAATGCGGACCTCAGCTGTTCCATAGCGGACTTCGGGTTTGGCTTGAAGGTGTTCGGGTCCAAGTATGAGTACAGAGGTGAGATCGCGTTAGCGGAGACGAAAAGCATCAACGAAGTGGGAACGCTGCGGTATATGGCGCCAGAGATCCTCGAAGGAGCAGTTAATTTAAGGGACTGCGAGTCGGCCTTGAAGCAAACCGATGTGTACTCCCTTGGTCTGGTGCTTTGGGAGCTGTGCACAAGGTGCAGCGATTTGTACGCCTGTGGCCAGGCAGTGCCTGCCTATCGGGCGCCCTATGAAGCCGAGGTGGGCAAGCACCCGACCTTCGAACAGATGCAAGTACTCGTGGCTCGACATAAGGCCCGACCTTTGTTCCCTGCCGGTTGGGGTGGTGCCGCAGCTGGAAAGCTGATCAGAGACACATGCGAGGACTGTTGGGACCACGACGCAGAAGCACGACTTACCTCACTCTGCGCCGAAGAGCGAATGCACGAGCTTAGCAACCTAAGACCAAGGTCCAATATTAGTCTCGGCCATGGCCCTAGTCCTCCCCTGAGTGCAAATAATTTCGTGGGACAATCACCCACAAGGCGACTTCGCAGCTTCTCCTCGAACTCGTGCAATTTAGAGACCGACCAAACGATTGTCACGCCTCCCAATCAAATCATTCCCAGAGTACGGAGCTGCGGCAACGATGCTACTTCTCCAATAGTAAGCCTTCACTCGGCCTCCGCCACGGAAAAGAATCATCTCATCTACTCGCAGCAAATTCAGCCATATCAAGGCCGAAATCCATGCCAAGAACGGAACCTGGCTCCAGTGGCCCTAAAACCAGCTCCAGTTCTCGTGGAGAAGAGCAAGAAGCACAGCTTCCAAGACAAGTCTCAAGACAATAGCTTCTCATGCTTGGAGGATGACGTCTCTGTGGAGGATCTCATTTCGGCGAATTCAAAGAAACTCACTCAAGACGCCGTGCACATGGGTCAAGGCTTTCCCAAGCAAAACAACACCGATAAGAAACTCCGCGGCTGGCATGGTGTTCGAGCCCTAATCCAAAAGAAACTCTTCCGCAAGGACTTCTACCAGAGTTTCGATGAAAAGTCAAACCTAGTCGATAATCGTGGTCTCATCAAACCGCCAGAAATCACCTCCCCCACCAAAAACACAACAGTCAACCTAGTCGAGACAAAGCACCACAACTGTCAGAACAGTATCCTCACTACAATCGACTCCTCGAACACAAGACGCCCCAACAACCTGGACCTTGTGCCCATCACTGTCCGAGTCAACGGTCTCTCACCCGAAAACAAATCGAATTTAATAAAAAGTATCTCAGAGGAGTACCACTGTTCGTTGAAATACCCTCCAGAGCCTCCAAGCAGTCACAGTGCCATCGAAGACAGTAGCTCGCGCATGGTGGTATCTCACTCAACCAGCGCCATGAAAAACATTCCCAAAATGCCGCCGCCAATACTCACTCCATCCGAGGAGAAACAAATAGTACGACAGCGAAGCCTTGAACTCTTCCGCGAAGTTTTCAGTGCGCGCAGTAGCACTATCGATCACCGCCTCCGAAATCCAAGTCAGCGCGTCAAGACACCTGGAGATGTGCCGCCATCTGTGCGCAAAGTTCGTGCATCTAAAACTTTGAGCTTGTACGACGATCGAATGATGGACTCATCTACGTTGAATATTCTCTAGCACGAGGAGGTCCTGCTGCTGGAACTCTAGGCAGGACGCGATAAGGATTTTACTTTAACCACATTTTAGGGTAAGGTTTTGTATATATACCATACATATGTACTTCAATGCGATAAATCGTTCAGGTCATATGTGTTATACCATGACTTTGAAAGTCTCAAGCTTTTTAGGTTCACCAGTACTTATTTGGTTTCCCTTATAGACTTTGTTAGAATATAATATACTTGCTTAGGAAAAACCGAAAACGAGGAAGGATATAGAAAATAATTTAGTTTGTAGAGTGTAGCTAACTTGCCTTATAGAAGAAAAAATACTACAAGTAGGTATACTATAACAATGTTAAGAATATTAATTATTGGACCAAACGTTGCCGTTTTAGACGAACTTCGAGAAGGATAACAGGGTCGGCAGCTTTTGCTCTATTGTTTATACTCCGTGGCGATTTTCTCCAAATAAGTAGTAGTGAATGGGAACAGTTTTTATTTTACTTGTGAAAGGAAACATCTATTTGAGTTCCGAGACTAAAATTAACAAGCTCTAAAACTCTAATGATCAACTTAAATTAATTATGTATCTGAGCTATAGAAGAAACACAAGCGTTTTGTGACAGTTAAGGCGCTGTTTTGAGGGAAAAACTTTTATTGAAGTTTTTCACAACTGCCACTCGGAGTTTTATTTGAAATCTTTTCGACCAGCAAAATGCGTTTTTTTCCAGTAGCAGGCGCAGTAAAATTAAATGAGACTATAATTTTTAATTTATTCGTACTTTTTCATGCAATAGACATTTGAAAATTAGATCAAACCTACTCAAGCCGATTTCCATGGTTGATTTCACTAAAAACAAATGCAATTTGAACAGCTGATATTGTTGTCAAATAACGCACTAATGCATTTACAAAAGCAGATCAATGTTCCATGAGCCGCATAAAATCTGAGATCTGAAAAAGATTTTTGGTGGTCCCAATGGAAAACGACATAAATTTGCGTAACTTTCCGAAGCCGATTTCCGGGTCTTATTGGTCGCGAAAAATGATGAGGCCTGCGTAAACTATTGTCGATACAAAATCTGACAGGTGGTAAATATCTTTCGTTTATTAGGGTTTTACGCGTTTAAGTGAATACCCTTATTGTTTTTAAATTTTTGGAAAATATTACTGTATGCCTCTTCCAATCTTATCAAATCTTCTGGCAGCCTCTGTAAGTCATTAAATCTTGTAGTGGGATTCACCAACATGAAAACAATGCTATCTTTTTCTCCTGAACGAACTAACTTACTCCAAAAACGAAAGACATTTTCGTTTCGGGAGTAGAGTAAAGTCACCGATATTAAGCTTCAACAAATCGGCTTCATTTTTTTTAAGAAAAAAAACACAGGCGCACAGGCGTGAACGTCTTTTATAAAAATACATTTGTTTGGAGTTTAAAATTGTACCCGCGAACCTTCTACATACCGACAAAAAGAACTAAATTTGAATTTAAAACTTAATCTTGAGCTGTTCTTGATGCATTACTTTGCAGAGCCTTATATTTGATCTTACCGCTAGAGTTATATTCTTTCAATTTTAACGAAAGAACACATTTTGCTGTCACTGTTCTATTTCTAAACTAGCAAGTTGCTACTGAAAACAGTCTAAAGGCAGCGAATAAATCAACATCGTATATAATAAATACACGAAACTCACAAGTTTCAACACATAATATTAAAAGTAAGGTACTAAATAAATGTAGTTTGATTTTAAAACAACACTGTCCATCTGTTAACGTATAAACATTTTTAAATTAAAAACAAATATTTCAAAAAGACCTATAAAATGTTGAACACTATTGTTTTCATTTCTAGAGTGTCATTATGTTGTTGTCATAATGTTGTCTAACGTATGTGAAATTGTATAAATACTTAATGAATTTCATCAAATGTAACCAATGTATTGTAATTTTTTATAAATGTTAAGCATACACAAAACAATATCTAATTAGTTATTATAAACTGAAACCAAGGACTTATGATCTACGACAAAAAAAAAACAATATTGTTATACACTATAACACTTTGTTCGAGACCCAATAAATATAAACAAATGCCTTGTAAATAATCATATATATACTGAACAAAGAATTAAGTGAATGGCTTTATTTTCTACACAAAATTGATACTCAAATACTATAGTGCTGCAAGGGCATTTTTGTTAACTTGTTTTTACGCATTTACTTTGTATAATGTTTTCGACTGGGTATAATGTCAATCGAAAGCGTACACAATAAAAACAATTAAAAGTTCTTTTTGATTTTTTGTTTTTTCGGAACCAAAAATTATTTATTATATTTAATATTTCACATCACGTTTTGTTCGTAGTCTACTTATAGGTTATATATATTAAAACAAAACAAATAAAATTTATATAGAAAAATACGATTATATTTTTTACCTGAGATTTAATAAGGATTATGGAAAAACAAAAAGAGTGAGTGCATTTTTACTGCCTTGACGAGTTCGCCCAGGGCAGTTGGATGTACTCTTTGATGTTTGCAAGAGTCGTGACAGGGGAAAAATATGTTTTTTTTTTAAATCGCTTCCCTTTCCCTTTCAAATTAAAAGATGATTTTTGAGGATTCCTCCAAATGAAGTACTGAAAACATCTTCATTTTCGTACTATACTTGTGAATTAAAAACAGCCGGGCTACTAACTTCTCGGCTGCAGGAGTATAGTAACTGGTTCCGCCGGCTTATTGATGAGAAGAGTATCGATGTCCATTTCGTCACAGCCCTTCCAGACAATCTTATACCGACGAGTGATCTAAAAGAAAAATTCGAAAAATTCCAAACGCAAATCATAAAAAACCGTGTTGGTCGAACCTTTAGAAGAAATACTAGTATGTTCTGCTCCGCCATTCGTCTGGCAACGCATGCCCTCATTCCGTGACCGAATGGCAGCACAACATATGGGTTGATGTTGTTTTTCCGATTTAACCACCTTTCTGGATCAAACTCATTCGGGCGATCAAAATGTTTCTCCAAGCGTGACGCGATCATATTCTGGGTAACAACAACAGTCTGGAAAAGTACGGCTCATTGAAATATCAGTTTAAATGGGATAAAACCAATCTCACCCCAGCAGGAACTTGAAAACCACTAAGAACTATTTCCTTGATCAGTACTCGTCCGAATCCAATTGAGATAGGATTGAGGCGAAACGATTCCTTCAGTACCGCTCTGGTGTAACTTATACCCGTTCGAATAGCCTCTTCGCTAAGAGTGTCATCTAAATTCGGCATTAGGGCTTTGGCTTCCTCAAAGAGCTTTTCTTGAACTTCAGGATGCTTTGCTATATGATAGATAGCAAAGGACGTACTATATGAGGTAGTATCGACTCCGGCTAGCATTAGATCTGCGGCAGTTCCGACTACGTCGGATAAATCGAGATTCGGATTTTTCAGGTACTCTTCGATTAGAGAACTTCGTGCCAGACTTCCGGGTGATGACTGTTGGTTGTTGTCGTCCTTGAAAAATGATATCTTTTGAGCTACCAACTCCACAGCTACGCTCTCCATGTAGTTTTGGGCTTTGCGAAGTTTTTTATACGATGGCGTTTCAAAGTATCGCCATAGTTGAAGTCCCTGATCTGTTGGCAGGATACAACTATTGGTCGTTTCGGTGGAGTGTATAAGTTTGGAAGTTTTTGATCTCGGATGATGCTCCTCTGGTGAAAACGAATTCATTCGCTCATCGAAAGTAAGCAAGCATGTCACTGAGTGGAAGAAAGTTATGCATGAATAAAACAGAGAATCTGTGTTTAGTTTAATAATTATATTTTGATCTGACAATTTTAAACATAGTTACATTTTTCATGCAATATTGGGGTAGGTGCAACAGCACCAGTACCCGGCCAGTCACTAGTATCCGGCCACTTTGCGTTAAATAGTTGATAATAAGAAAATTAATCGCCATTTTCACGGACGAACAATTGTGGCTATCATTTTTGACCTATCTAACGTTGTGGTAAAATTTGAAAAGCTGTGAACATCCCTAAACCGCAAAAAAAAAATGCGCAGTCTATGTAGTTCGTCGAGGAAGTGAAAAGTGTGATTTTGAGTTCGGGAGAGTTAGTGGAGATATCAAACGAAAAACGTTAGTTTCAGTGTTTTTCTTTTTTAAATATGAACCATCTCGTTTATTGGTTTTCTGTTAAGTTATTTAATTATTAACCATAAAATGTTAAAAACATGAAATTTTTATTTTTATTTAATTATTAGAAGGTGGCCGGTTAATAGAACCTTATTTTTTGAAGGTGTCTAAGTTTGGAAGTTTGTCCGGCCGGATACTAGATTTTTGGTTAAAATCAAATTTGTTTTTTTTTTTTGGTTCAAATGAAACCAAACATTTTTCTCTTTCAGTCGATATAAATAATAAGTGTTTAATATGAAAGGTTTCAGTATCTGGCCACGAAAGATCACACTGGCCGCTTCCTAAAACATCCTGTTTCAGTATTCGGCCATAGGGATAATTTGGTTTTTTTTCGAATTTTCATAGGAAATTAACTCGGAGACTAAAGAAATTGGTTCAAATAGCTTTTAGCGAGCTGATAAAATTAAGCTCGCCTTGGAGGATATTCGGCGTAACGATTTAAGCCACAGAAAAGCCGCTTCCGAATACAACATCCCAAAAAGTACTTTGCAAGATAGGTTGCAAAGTAGATGAGAAATGTGTGAGAAAAGGACCCGAATCTGTTTTGTATCCTGAAGAGGAAAAAAATGTGGCTTTCCCCTTAAGAAAACAGACCTTCTTGACACTGTTCAAACAATTTTGAAATCAGAAAAGCGTAAAAACCCTTTTAAAAATGCTCGCCCGGGTATAGGACATGGCTAAGATTGACTTTTAAAAGAAATCCCTACTTAAGCCGTAGAGAAGCTTCTATTCCGTATTCCTACCTACGAACAAGCTACTGACAAGTGAGTGTTATTGAAATCGGTTTGTCAGTCAAAATAAATATCAACACTTATGTCGTTTTCCATTGGGACCACCAAAAATCTTTTTCAGATCTCAGATTTTATGCGGCTCATGGAACATTGATCTGATTTTGTAAATGGATTAGTGCGTTATTTGACAACTATGTCAGCTGTTCAGATTGCATTTGTTTTTGGTAAAATCAACCATGGAAATCGGATTGAAAAATGTTTCCTCTGAGGTATATTCAAATGGAGTTGTTTTGGTGATTCGTAGTTTCCAGATGATGAGGAAGACAATGAAGACAAAAATTCCTCCAAAACTATGTCCATTGCTGTTAATGTATTTCTTTATTTTGGTTTTCACGAAACTTTGCACATTTGTTTTAAAACAAACTTCTTTAAATGACGTAAAACAGCTGTGCTGTATTTGTGGTAGTATGCGTAAATCTGAAAAAATATCAAGATCTGCAAAAAGTGTTCCGAATCAAAAGAAAGATTGATTTCTTGTCCCAATGGAAAACGAGATTAATTATAGGTAGCTTCATATGAAGAACAAATTTTTGCTATCTATACTGTGATTCTAATTGATAGATATTTTTAGGATTGAGTTGAATACATTTTGTATGGAATTTAAATATGATAACAGCACTAAAAAGTAAACAGGTGTTAATAAGTCACTGACCGGCTCATCCGCAAAGTATACGTTGTCAAACACCAGAATCACATTTAGATTGTTTTCAACAGAACCTGTATGCCTCAATCTGTTTTGGTTTAAATTAGTCTAACCAATTCGGTCACCTCTGAGCAATAACTTAGTGTGTAGTCATCTAATTTGTTTACATGCGAGATACTATGCAAACAGAAATTTTGTTCGATAAACAAACCCTGGCCTTAAATTATGTATGTTTATCTCCCCCGACTCTCAAATTTGAGATGTATTCCGATTACCACACTGCCACATAAATGGTAAGGTACTTACATTCTAAATTTAGCCTGGATAGTTCGGGCAACAAATTGAATTCTTCTTCAGTCGGCAAAACGTCCAAAAACTCGCGAGTGATTTTATCCACATCAAACAAAAAACTGCGAACATTTTTCGGTGCACTTAGCTCCTTCTGCAGTTGAGATCTTAATCGCCACCATTCTGCACCATTTCTTAACAACGAAAACAAAGTTCTTCTGTCACTGTCATCGAAAACAAAGAAATGCTTTGACTTACGTTGGTACCAGTCCAGCTGATCGATAAACATGGGGGCGATCCTTTCGATATTTCTCCAATGCCAAATGGCTTCGTCGGTGCGGATAATCCTTGTCATTAAGCAGCACTGCTATATCACTGGGTTCGTATATCCAAACGATGTTCACACCAGGTGCCATAGTCTCACGTACTATCGACCCATAGCGCTTGTACTTATCCAATCCCGATTCGTGCAATTTTAGCCATGAATATTTCCCAATCACAGGTAGATACTTGTAGAGGTTGCCAAGGCCGAATGGGCCCCTTGGTCCAGGTATTTCATTGAACGGCTTAACGTCTTTGTAGGGTGCTGCCTGAGTGCACAACAATGCACCTCTACTGAGTCGACATCTCCGTGATCGGAAAATGCCCAACATTTTGTTGCTGTTTGGGGAAAACTTGCTTACGGATAGGTAAATTTTATTGCAAAGTCACGTTGATCTTATTGGATAGATGGGTAGAAGGTTTTTCTACTTTAAATTCCAAACCTTCTTCATTTCGTAAATTTGGAACGTGTAGGAAATTTAAATATCACCACTCGCACATAAGAGCGAATTTGAACTGATTTTGTTTAATTTTTACGAGGGGACAGACAGGAAACTAAAACTACCTCAAAAAATGATCGACAAAAAGAAAACCGAAACTGGTAAAGGGAACCCGAACCCGAACCACATGTTGATCTTCTTCTAAAACCAAATTCAGTTAAGTATATAATAGCGCAGGCACTAACACTGAAGAGTGAAATTGCCGGTCGTTTGTAGATAGTATTGTGCTATATAGCTGACGGAAAGAGATCAGTTGTAAGACGTACACAGCGAGTAAGGAGATGCAATGTATGAACATTCCGTTTAGTTTCTGTTTATGTATTAGATTCAAGACGTTAGCGCATTTAATTGAAAAGTATCAGAGTCAGAGCTGCCACTTGTACAAACTTTGTTAGGAATTTCAAAATTGTGGGCAGTTTTTAAACAAGTTGCTTGATATAGTTGCGCCCAATAAATTTGTATAGAATTTGGAGTCTTAATCGAGTACTATTTGTAAACGTACTTACTTTGAATATATGGCCCACAAAATTATTTTGCTTGGTTTTAACAAAAAAGATCAGCTTAAACCACTAAACAAAACAGGGAAT
Organism: Cheilosia vulpina; assembly: GCA_916610125.1. Lineage (NCBI taxonomy): Eukaryota > Metazoa > Arthropoda > Insecta > Diptera > Syrphidae > Cheilosia > Cheilosia vulpina. The sequence continues at coordinate 40,277,373 of OU744278.1, forward strand.
TCGCATTTCGTCTGCTTTAAGTTCGCAGGAAGAAGATTTCGTTCGCCGGCAAGCTTATGAGATAACCCCAGGCGACATGTACTACGTTCATCATTAATGTGGAATGACTGACATCGGTGTGATTTGTCAATTCAAGATTTGGAAAGAAACATGTCTATTTTGATTTTGTTTTCAAATAAAATGTAAAGTCTCATGTTGCCATTGGCAACTTCTCATGCTGGAAGAAATGTGTTTCTAAATGGCAAATACACGCAGATGTTATCGAACGAGCCTGGAAAGATCACCGAAGAGTTGTCACCACATCTCCAAATAAGGTTGATTTGGAGATCGCCGACAAGATTTACGAATTTGGGCATAATTACGCTCCAGAGCGTGCACACCTTCTTGCGAAGGAGGTTACCTTCCATCCAACTGAAGGTACGGCTGCAGACCGCTTCAGCAATCATTACATCATTCCTTATCAGACGCCAATTGAGTAAGTAAAGCAGCAGCCAGTCACTGGGAAATCTTAGACTGCTTAATGGCTAATTGAACCAAGATATGCAAATCAGACTAAATAAAGCTGGGGTATAGAACCCTCTGGGTGTAAGGCGAGTTGAAATATATTAATAACAACGTGAAAATCGACAAAGGAATTGTCCTAGGGGTGGAAGGTAAGTCGGTAGCTTATTGTTTAAAAGTATTTCTCAACATATGTGTTAAAGTAGCACTGCAATTCGTCGGTCCAGAAACTTTCCATCATCGTTTTCCTTCACACCCAGGTCCCAACTGGTTGAGTCTGAAAGCCGACAGTGGTTGCAGTCCTTAATTTTTTAAAATTCCTTTCATAGATTTTGTAAGACTCCTGCTTACCGCAGATGAGATTTCTTGCGCCAATTAACACGTCCAATTTGCGGGTAAGCACCTCGTAAGATAAAGCTTATCCTAAGCATTACTGCTTATTGCTTATTATTTTTGCTTTAAAAGCTTATCTAATATCACTAATATCATGAATAACTATGAATGCATATCTATCACTATATTGACTCAGGTTCTCAATACTCAATTCAATTGTGGAGCTATTCAGCGTTTTTACAAATAGTAGAAAAACAAAATACAAATTCTAAAGAACAGAACAATGGCAGCTTTGAACTTGTTCAATCTGTAGCACATTTAAGAGACGCAAGCGAAATAACTGAAGATTATAGATAGGTACATAATATTGTTGATAACAACGATTATTTCGATTTAAAACATTCACATCGAAATCAAAACAGAACAAGGCTGGTGACATCTCCAGCGGGTGAATGGGCTTCAAATTTTAAATAGTTAGGGAGAATTCAAGGCCAAACATACATCGAACAAGTAGATTGGAAAATAAATAATTCAGGTAGACTTTCAAGCCAATGTTAATACCGTGAAATAAAAAGGAATACGTTAACTGGAGTATCACTCCATACCTAGTACTTTTAGAATTAAGTCAAAAGATATGAGCAACTCTGTTCAGAATTCCGATACAGCCCAAATAATTCGAAACTATGGTGCGCGTATTGTGTTTGTCGTTCGGTGAATTTGCATATAGGCAATGGTTCAATAGAATAATAAATAAAACACTTTCGTTTGGGAACCATCTTTTATAAGAGCATCGAGCATATCTATATAGCTATTTGCGGTGCTGACGTTAAAGACTTCTTTACTAATGGAATGTTTTTTTTATTACCTATGGGATCTACTATAAATTTAGGTAATCTTTCCATAATGGTTTGTTTTCAGTTCTGATATAACGGACGTGTGCTTTAATTTTTGAAACGTGACTCAAATGTTAAATCACTTTCTTTTTGTACACCAGTAACTTCGGTAGGTAGGGTTCCCGGCTTCTTTAACCGAAACTAAAAGACGCAACTTTAAATAGTGAAGGAGATGACTACTACTACCGATATAGCTGATCTTAATAAAACGTACAAAATGTAACTTCTCGAAATATCGCGCTTTATTTGTATCATAGCTCAAAAATTCTGCATCCATTTAGTGGAAAGCGAAGGCTCACCAACAGTCGGAGTAATGCCGAAGATATGATCAATAAATTTTTATTTGTGAAACGATATAAATTATTAAATTGGTTTTTAAGTTAGGTATACCATTTGAACATTTACATTTACGCTGTAATATTTGAACTTAAATGTTGTGTAAGTTATATAATTAATATTTTTTTGTTATAACTATTTTGTCTTTTTTTATAAACATAATTAATATAACAAACTGCGGTTCCATTATACAAAAGTAGGTACTAACTAAATATATATTGACCAGAATTTATTAACGCTTAATAAACCCTTAACAATTGTTATTTATATAACAGAAACACAACTTAAGTAGGTAGGTATAACAACATCGAAAATCGAGACAAGAAAGGAAAGAAAACGACACAAAAACTATGGGAAATGCCTTCAGGAAAAATGCATCAAGAAACCCGTCAAAAAACGAATCAAAAAAGCGTTAAAAGCGCCACCAAACACGAGTTACAAAATACAAAAAGGATTTTTAAAATCACCATCTTAGAGTAGGTAGTGGCCAACAGATGGAGGCATAATCTTTGTTTCAAAATTGAAATCACAGCAGATGCAGACACTTCGTACGGACAGAGTAAAATTATACATTGCCCCTTATGCACAACAACGCTACTGGTTATGTTGTTTGGAACCGCTTTCCGTTTCCTCGCAGGTTTTGTATCAAACAATTGAACGCACGAGTTCGCCAACAGTCCATTATTATATGAATATGGTGTACCTACACTCCAAAAAGAGAATTCCAGAAATAGATTATTGTATTCAATTATTCGAGTAATGTCGGCTGAAGTGAAATTTGGAATTTGCGTACAATTTAAAAAACAATATATCAATTCTCTTTCTAATATATTATTATATTCGGATTCACTCTTGAAAAAATAAAATTTTAAGAGAACTTAGTGGGTTTGGTTAATTGGCTTGGCTTGGTTTGTGGTTTGTGGAATGTGTAAAGAAGAGTGGAGTCTGGCGTGGATTGTGTTTGTGTTTAGATTATTGGATTGAACATATTCCCTTAAAACAACAATATTCACTCTTAAAATAGCTGAAAAAAGAGAAACATATTTAGGGAATTGTCTAGAATTTTCTCGGCCGTTACAAATTTCATATATAAGCAGGATAGTTGATAAATCGACAGTTCATTCTGAAAAAAGTAGTGAAACGTTAAAGTTCTCTGATTCGTGAGATATAAGTTTCTACCCAGTGTTCAATAGTCGTTTGAAATTAAAACAAAACAAAATGTCATCGCTTCAGCTGCTTTTGGATTTATCTGATGATTTAGACAATCTGTCTCCATATTACAATGGTGGCGGCTTCGGTCCTGGTCTGAACCCCCATCACATTCACCGTTACCAAAATCCAAGCATTTGTCATGTACCGCTGGCAGCGCTGGCGGCGGTGGCTAATCGTATGGATAACAGTCAATTAACGCGGCGTTCAAAGAGCAACAAGGACGGTGCAGTCTCAAACATCGGAAAAGATGGATTCCAAGTGTGTATGGATGTGCAGCAATTCAAACCCAGTGAACTATCAGTAAAAGTGGTAGATAATGCTGTAGTTGTCGAAGGAAAGCACGAGGAACGTGAGGATGACCACGGTTTTATCTCCAGACACTTTGTCCGTCGTTATGAGTTGCCAAAGGACTATGACTCGGACAAGGTTATATCTACCCTTTCATCGGACGGCGTTTTGACCGTTAGCGTACCAAAGCCAGCTATCGAGGACAAATCGAATGAGAAGGTCATTCAAATCCAACAAACTGGACCAGCTCATTTAAATGTTAAGGTGAACGAACAAGTCCCTTCTGTTGAGAATAAAATTGTTGAAACTAAAAAGCAGACAACAACAGTCAGCGCAAAGTAAATCTGTTTTAATCGAAGATGCGCACCACCCACATCAAAAGCTTCATTCCTTGAACTGAATTCCAGTTTTAATTTATTTTATTCCATTTCACTTGTGAATTGTTTTTGTTTTTGTACCTTTAATAAAAGAGTTAATCAATGAATTGTTTCATTTTTATTTTGATCGTCCTTTGATCGCTTTTTGAATGTGTGTTTCGCGCATTCGGTGAACTGATTTCAGATGACTCAAGTGATTGTAGTCTCCGGAAGACAGATATTTAGGCAATGGCATGGCGTTCGTGTAGGTGGAGCAGGCAAGCGCCTTTAAGTTGTTGCACTCAAAGCCACTGTAGTCTTTATATGAGAGGTCTTAATAATTGCTTTGATTGGCTGAATGTGGCAGAATCGTGTCTTAGTCGACCGAGTAATGAGACAAAGGAAATGGAACTCCCTACCGCATATGGTGGCGTCGGAAAATATTTCAACCGCAAGTTCAACAATAATACCCTGCTTTACACTTTCGGGATTCAAACAAGTATTTATCCCAATAGGAAGTGACTTGACAGCTGACGAGTTGGGGTTCCAGAAGTGCGTCTAGTTTGAACTACGTAGGTAGGTTACCTAGAATGCGGATATTTACCGTCGGGTGTGTTTTCCGAAAGGAATTTTAATCAACTAAACTTTATACCTATTTTTCCGCGAAGGGGCAGTTGAAGTATTTATTTAACTTAAAACTCAAGTGGTAGGTATAGGTATTTGATTCGTTGGTTCAGGTCTTAGACTTCGCATGGCTCTGGGAACATGAAACTAAATAAATCGGCTTTTGGAATTGTATTCGTGCGCTACTATTGTCAGTTCCATCACGACACGTCTGCTTGCCAAAATACTTTGTTTCTTAAATTGATTGATTCAAATATACCTAGCAGAAAAGTCCTCTCATACAATTCAACAGATCCAACGATTGCATTAAACTATTCATTCATTTCAGTTGAAGTCGAAAAATAAGATTATTCAAAGTACTAGTTAAAAATAAATAGTTGGCACAACAGGTCCGTATGGACCCTAGGCCTAGCTTCTCACAGCCATTCGTCTTGTGAGAATTTTCATATTTTTGGAATCTACAACTTTATGCCGAGTACAAAAATGACCAATTGAGATTTAGAAGCTCTTTTATGACAGTTAGGTATACTCTCAGATGTTTGTCAGACGTTTTCGAGAGGTGGCGCAGTGGAAAAAAAACCTAAAGCTGGAATATGGATTTTTTTCGGGATTCGACCTGGGACCCCTCGTTTAGTAGATAGTCATACACACATACGATTATCTCACGTGCAAGGTTTCATGCTTTTTGAGAGGTTTACATTTGTGCATAATAAAATAAAATTTTATTTAATTTTGTCGAAATTGTTGAAGCCAGTTCTAAGAAAAGTATCTGATAGACAACGTAAAAGGGGGAGATTTTGAAATGTCAATCAAGTTCAGTTAAAGATCCAATGAAAGTTGTGTCTGAGTGAGCGTAATTAGATAAAGAGTGAAAAGATCGAGTATAGTTTTTATTTAGTAAAAATAAACGTTAATAAGCCAATGCCAATAGTTCGCTGGCTTTCTTATATAGAGGGTGTCCGTCGGGAAGGTATACTACTTTGTTTTGCCGCCATTTTGATAAACATTAGTCTTGTTTTAATCGTTAAAATATTTTTTCAAAATCAATCATCGATTACTGTGACGATGAGAAAGTTACGTGACATTTTTGGGAGAAACAACATGCCAACAAAACGCACTATTTATCGTGTAGTAAATGATTTCGAAGAAAGAGGATCTGTAGGTGAAGTGTTCAAAACAATCCATCAACCTCAATTCAAAGAATGTAATGAAAAATGTGCTCAAATATATGTGGAATACAATACCTGATATTGTATTCCATACATAATTTCCGACATTAAATAAAACATTTATCAATATAAGATCCATTCTCTTTCATTTAATCAAAAATTATAAACAATCAAAGTAGTATACCTTCCCGGCGGACACCCTGTACATCTGGGATATTATATCTAGAGGTCAATGGAACGTAGAGTTCCTTATTAGCTGCGTTTAATTTGGGTGACGTGAAATAAAGCCAAACGAAATTAGGTCAAATTCGTAATTTGGCAAATCTGAGAAAAAATCGCAAAAGTGCTTTGAAATCTGAAAAGGATTGCTTTTTCGTACCAAAACAAGTGCTCTGAGAAGCCACATCGAATGCCACATAACGAGCCTTATATAAAAGAGTTTCAGCAGCTAATGCGCAGTACAAGGATATCTTAAATATATCAGCGAATCTGCTAAAGCAGACATCATAGGTCGCCGGCGCTAGTAACTTTCAATCTGTTTATAATTAAGATATGAAACTGAAGTTAGGTATAGAAAGTTTAATAATTATTTTGTTTCAAATACACCACATCCAGTCAGTGGTCCACCTTACTTCACCAGCGGGGGAGTTTGGACCAAAATTTGAAAATCTGAAAAGTCATTTTTACAAAATGCAATAATTTCATTCTAAAATTTATTCACAATATAAACTTAATGAAAAAACACAACATAAACTTAAAAAAACGAAGTTAAAAAACCTCTTCATGGCATTCTATACAACAAATTTAAATAGGTACGAATAAAAATATATGTGGCAATATGACAGAGTAGCTTATGTCAAAAAAAGTGTTTTTGAAATAAACGGCAATGCACAAAATATATAATTGACTTTAAAGTGGAGGATGACAAGGCTAAAAGCTTGCTTTCTAGAAGTAAGTGTCACTATTTATATACCACAGGTTGCGAGAGTTTTAAGAAATTTACCTTCGAAAATTACACCGTACCTTGTGGAGATCTTTGAAAACAGCTGAAGTTAATTCATAAGATCTGAAAAAGAGGAAGCAATGTGATCGGGATTGCTGATAGAAGGCTGCAGTGTCGGGGGACCATTTGGTAAAATACGTATTGCTATAGCGTGACTCCCACAGAGCTCATCTGAGGAACACTAGAATTACTGAGGTACTTAATGGCAAGCCTTTGATGATTAAGTGTTCTAGGCGGAGGCATAATATCCAGACGTTAGGAGGCATTGCATAGGCAGGGAACTAATGCCTTAATCACAAAGCTTTAATTAAAATACATAAAGTACATGAACCCATTGCCCTTTCGACATATTAAGTGAATGTTGGTTTAAACTTAAGAACATTGAGTGAGTTTAATGTTTAATCCAACCGTCTGATTACAGTATGCCGTCGCTACAAATGGCCATGTTAGCATGTGGTGTAAGTCGAACCGCCAGTGGTCCAACTTGATTGATCTTGATTGGTTTTGTCTTATGTGTATGTGGAATAGATGCATTTTAAAAAAGTTTACCTGGGAGGAGTGGGTGCAGTGTCGCACTTGCCGGTAGTGGGCCAATTCAAAATGTGCGAAAATAGGACAAGGAAGCATCTTTATTTGCATAAATTGCAGTAGCGATTTAGATTCAAAATATATGAAATAATATCGGTGGTATTAAAACAAAGTAGCTTATGTAAAAAAGGGCTTGTGAAATAATCGCATTTTTGTCTAAAATGGTTATTTATGATTATTTTTAATGCCCCAACTCTAAAATAAGGGTCTAACTTTATATTTTATGATTGGGGCTAACACTTTTTTAAAAATAAAAATGCGTTTATTTCAAAAACACTTTTTTTGACATAAGCTACTCTGTCATATTGCCACATATATTTTTATTCGTACCTATTTAAATTTGTTGTATAGAATGCCATGAAGAGGTTTTTTAACTTCGTTTTTTTAAGTTTATGTTGTGTTTTTTCATTAAGTTTATATTGTGAATAAATTTTAGAATGAAATTATTGCATTTTGTAAAAATGACTTTTCAGATTTTCAAATTTTGGTCCAAACTCCCCCGCTGGTGAAGTAAGGTGGACCACTGACTGGATGTGGTGTATTTGAAACAAAATAATTATTAAACTTTCTATACCTAACTTCAGTTTCATATCTTAATTATAAACAGATTGAAAGTTACTAGCGCCGGCCTTCCCTATAGAGGTTGAACAAACTTCAACGCTTATTTCAGAAAACTATAGAGTTTGCCAAGTCAGATTCTGTAAATCGAAATCGTAACGTAGAAACATTATCGTAAGCACGAATGATTTGCTCTAAATTGCAGAAGTCAATCGTTCATGCGCAAGAAAACATTTGAACGTTTCGCCTTACAGAATGTTGGCCCTAGCTAATACGCAACATATTGCAAAAAAATTTCACCAGCGTTGCATCTTTAAATAATCTTCCCCACAAAAAAATAAGAATCATGTGAGTGTTCAGACAGTGAAAGTGGTTCTTAAATATTTTTCATCGTTTTCTTTTTATTTTATTATATGTTCCCAAATCCCATATCAATTTATGAAATTTCTTATTGATATGCGAACATAACAATCCATTTAATCATCCATCTTTGATTGTGGGTTTACTTTGTCTGTAATGGACAAGTGCTAGGCTCAACCTACCTCGAAGACATGCCATTATAGGAATAATGATTTGGGGCAGTTTTGTTGTTTTAAATATCTATCCTCCGATTGCTCCCTATAATGGCTTGAGCATAAACTAATACTTAGTTTATGGGCTTGATTCATTTAAAATCAGTCCATCGAATGTGTTTAGGCATATTTAAGAAACTTATCCAGTGCCAACAAATGTGTCCTTTCGACCAAAAACAATTCATTGATTAACTCTTTTATTGAAGGTTCAAAAACAAAAACAATTCACAAGTGAAATGGAATAAAATAAATTAAAACTGGAATTCAGTCCAAGATATGGAGCTATTGATGTGGGTGCGGGTGCGCATCTTCGATTAAAACACATTTACTTTGCACTGCCTGTTGTTGTCTGCTTTTTAGCTTCAACAATTTTATTCTCAACAGAAGGGACTTGTTCGTTCACTTTAACATTTAAATGAGCTGGTCCAGTTTGTTGGATTTGAATGACCTTCTCATTCGATTTGTCCTCGATAGCTGACTTTGGTACGCTAACGGTCAAAACGCCGTCCGATGAAAGGGTAGATATAACCTTGTCTGAGTCATAGTCCTTTGGCAACTCATAACGACGGACAAAGTGTCTGGAGATAAAACCGTGGTCATCCTCACGTTCCTCGTGCTTTCCTTCGACAACTACAGCATTATCTACCACTTTTACTGATAGTTCACTGGGTTTGAATTGCTGCACATCCATACACACTTGGAATCCATCTTTTCCGATGTTTGAGACTGCACCGTCCTTGTTGCTCTTTGAACGCCGCGTTAATTGACTGTTATCCATACGATTAGCCAGCGCCGCCAGCGCCGCCAGCGGTACATGACAAATGCTTGGATTTTGGTAACGGTGAATGTGATGGGGGTTCAGACCAAGACCGAAGCCGCCACCATTGTAGTATGGAGACAGATTGTGTAAATCATCAGCTAAATCCAAAAGCAGTTGTAGCGATGTCATTTTGTTTTGTTTTAATTTCAAACGACTATTGAACTCTGGGTAAAAACTTATTTCTCACGAATCAGAGAACTTTAACGTTTCACTACTTTTTCAGAATGAACTTTCGATTTATCAACAATCCTGCTTATATATGAAATTTGTAGCGGCCGAGAAAATTCTACACAATTCCCTAAATATGTTTCTCTTTTTTCAGCTATTTTAAGAGTGAATATTGATGTGTTAAGGGAATATGTTCAATCCAATAAATTAAACACAAACACAATCCACGCCAGACTCCACTCTTCTTTACACATTCCACAAACCGAGCAAAGCCAATTAGCCAAACCCACTAAGTTCTCTTAAAATTTTATATTTTCAAGAGTGAATAAATAATAATATATTAGAAAGAGAATTGATATATTGTTTTTTAAATTGTACGAAATTACTGCAAATTCCAAATTTCACTTCAGCCGACATTACTCGAATAATTGAATACAAGAATCTTTTTCTGGAATTTTCTTTTTGGAGTGTAGGTACACCATATTCATATAATCTATGGACTATTGGAGAACTCGAGCGTTCAATTGTTTGATACAAAACCTGCGAGAAAACGGAAAGCGGTTCCAATATAACATAACCAGTAGCGCTGTTGTGCATAAGGGACAATGTATAATTTTACTCTGTCCGTACAGTGTCTGCATTAGGCGTTTTTCTTTTTTAGTTCAGAGCACAACCTGAACTGTTATACAAAAAGTTCGTGTTTCTTTTTTAGCTCAGATACATCAGAGCTCAGATTTGTGTTTCTTTTTTCGATCTGAGCATAATCAGAGCGCGCTCGATGAGCTCAGAATAAATTGACTGAGCATGCTGAGTAAAAAGCTGAATACACACTCACAGTCACATTTGACAGAAAAAAAAAAACAGGAAAACAAAATAAATGCAATGGTGGACGAACTTTGTTGTTCTGGAACTAAAGGATAACCAATTTAATAAATAAAAGTTAATAAATATTCAATTTTTACATACATTTATTAAAAATGTCAGCTACGTGCTCAAGTGTGTTTCATAAATACATCAGAACAATCTGAGCACGCTCGGCTCAGAGCGCGCTCATAATGCTCGAGCTCGGTTCAGAGCTCAGCTCTGAACTAAAAAAGAAAAACGCCTATTTGCTGTGATTTCAATTTTGAAACAAAGATTATGCCTCCATCTGTTGGCTACTACTTTAAGATACTGATTTTAAAAATACGCTATGAAATATTTTATTGACGCAAAAATGACACTATGTTTGCATAGGTAGGTATTTGGTATGGTTAGGTAGGTACCTATTGCTTTTCTTTTCGAGATAGGTACCTAATTCAAAATAATTTTCTGTGTTTTGCTTTCACTTTCACCACTGGACGCCAACACCGCTGAAGATTATGGAACTAGTGTGAAGCTGGCTAATAGCAGAGGCATTTTTGGGACACAATTATACTAGATTTTCGAGACATTTTTGAAGAGTTTCTTAGGTGTTTTTTATAACGTATTTGTAAGCTGTTTGACAAGCTTTAAGTGTCTTTTTGGGTATTTTCTAACTCGTGTTTGGTGGCGCTTTTAACGCTTTTTTGGTGTCGATTTTTGACGTGTTTCTTGAGGCATTTTTGGGGGCGTTTCTTAAGGTAATTTTTCAGAGTTTTTGTGTCGTTTTCGTGCCTTTTTTGACTCGATTTTCGATTTCGTTATATTTCGTTGTGTTTATATTAAATACGCACATAACAATGGTTATGCGTCGTTTAGTTAATTCTGGTTTATGTGCTTTGTCTTCAAAGCCAAATGCGGTGAATCTCAACCATACCTACCAGCTACGAAATAAGGATGACGCCATTCTATACGTACCTCCTTACATAATGCACACGCTACTGTTTTATATATGGAGATGATTATTCAAAACCGATATGGTGTTTAAAAACATCTCGATTAATGAAGATTGATAGCCCCTGCTAGCACAACGCCGACAAGCGACAACATACTCAAAACATGATCTAAGAGGCGCTATTTCATAAGATGATGCTCAATATACATTTTTTAACCTTAACACTAGGTATCTTCTTATGAAAACATGATTTTAACCACAAACTAATGTTGTATTCGCCCTCAGAACACTTTTTTTTTTGCTCTATGTAGGTACCAACAAAAATTTTTTTTTCCGATTTCAGAACACTTTTGCAATTCTATATTCTTAGAGTTACTTTAGATTTACCAATACAAGTGCCCTTGTGTTTGACAACTAGTAGAGTTAGTTTACGATTTCGTGAAATTTTTCAACTGCAAAGAAACGCATTGCATCGGATGGATCTGTTTTTGTTAATTATTTATGTGCAAATGTGTAGCAATCAATTCGGCCGCAAATTTCGAATGTTTTAATACAAAATTTATTTTCTTATTCCAATCTTACGAATATCAACAAAAAAAGTTCAAGTGACTTTTTTATATTCGATTAGCCACACGAATTTGGAAACTGAGAGCAAATCTAAAGAAGGCTAATCAAATACCACTTAAGTTCATTATATTTTTTTTTCTTTTATTACACCTTTTTTTTGCCTCTTCACATGTCTTTACATTAATTTACATTGTTTACATAGGTATAGGAAATTTAAGATAGAATTTTATTTTCAAAATTGTCAGTCTATTAATGCTTAGTTTCTGCTTTTAACTTGGGTCGGATCGCGCTATCCGTAAACGAGCAGTTTGCAACGGAATTTGTTGCTAACATAACTTAAATCCGTGTACCTACGTATAGATCGCTCACGAACATGATTTTTACAAAATGTTTGTCGTTTTTTAATTTCATGCTCTTGTCTTTGAATCCATTTCGATGAAATGGTTATCTCCTTATCTGGCAAACCGTTTTTATAGCGTTCGTATCAGTTTCTCTCTTGGCCACCTCTGAAGTACCACAAGATATAAACGATCTTAAGAGGTTCATAAAACAGTTCGGCTTCTTTTACTGCGCCGACAATACCAACATTTTTCAAACGCCCTCTGTCTGCTTTAACTAGATAGTTTGTTCATCGGAGGGCTTAAAATTGCCTAGAGCTCAATATAGCTTACATCGTGAGTGAATGTCTCCTTCCTATCTGTCTCAACTGTCAATCTACTCCTAAGTCCATCATTCAGTGTTGTCGCGGCCTTGTCATATTGTGGAACAGTGAACTCAATGTCCGTTCCCACAATGTTGAGATTATTCTTAAAGCCGTTAAACAGTTGTCCAAAAATAAATCTGCCACGCCCCACCTAGAGCGAAACGCAGCCAAGCGCGTAATCACCGTTTCAGCATGTTTATACCTACGCATCTATTATCAAGAGCAAACCGCGGATACCAGTATGTTTTCTTCGATGTATGCTCATCGCTGTTTTTCCTTTCATTAGTCTTAAATCTTAAGGAATGCAGGGACGCTGCAGACGTTGTTTGCATTCATCGTCCACTCTCTGGCTCTGCCGATTGCGCGTCTCCTTACAACTTTATTTTCTTTAGTTCTACAACTTCATATACATAATCTACGATGCTCAAGTCCCGTCTATATATATCAACCAGTAATAGCCCACCGCACGTCCTATGGCTCCAACGAATCAATCTCCCGTAAACATTACATTTTTGACTTCAATCTCATCGCTCCCCCTATTTAACTAGACCCTCTCTATCATCATCCCTAGATCCCTAGGCTTAGATTTGATCGATTGTACCTCGTATACCTATTAAACATCACCAAAATGAAGAGGAAAAATATATCTTTAAATACAGAAACATGAAAAAGCATTCTCTTTCCGTTTATTTTGTTCATTTATTTTATTTAGCTTAACAGCTTTATATGTTTAGTATACCTACTACATTTATGCACCCTTTAATGGGCAACTACGTGTTAAATACTACGGCTCTTATTATATATTAATCGGTTATATATAGGTAAGTTATATGTATGAACGCATTTGAATATGTAAGTATTTACGAACTAATCAATATACTTTTTATTGATCACCATTGGCGGCATTCTCCTTCTCAGTCTTATCCTCCACATTCTCCTTTACATTCAAATGAGCCGGTCCAGTTTGTTGTATTTGAATGACTCGTTCATTGGGTTTCTCATCAAGTTTTGGTTTTGGAATGCTTACAGTCAGAACTCCATCCGACGAGAGTGTGGAAATAACTTTATCAGCATCGTAGCCCTTTGGCAGCGCATAACGTCGCAGAAAATGTCTGGATATGTAACCGTGGTCATCCTCTCGCTCTTCGTGTTTCCCCTCGACCACAACGGAATCATCGATGACTTTCACTGACAACTCGCTGGGCTTGAACTGTTGCACGTCCATGCAGACTTGAAATCCATCCTTGCCGATATTTGACAATACGCCTCCACATTTATCTCCAATCCGACGATCTCCTAGCCTGCCGCTGGCCAATGCGACCGCAAGCGGTAGATTAACATTGGGCTGCGGTTGTAAGCGGTGGATGCGATTTGGTTGAATGCCGAATCCGAAATTTCCTCCGTAGATAGGTGTTGCATTGGACAGGCCCAAATTGTCCAAATCTTCGAGAACACTCAAAAGTATTGGTAGCGAAGCCATATTTTTTTTTTAACTGTATTCAATGAAATGCAAAAATTAATTTATTACAGCGGTACAACTATTTCACTCTCTAAACACTGCAACTATATTTGTTACTCTTCACAACGCAACTGATTGAAGCGAAGCCGGCGCCCGAGTATTTATAGGGAAATCGCCGGCTAAAGGAAATTTACAGATGGTTCTAGATAGTTCTTCGCAAAGGGTGAGGGAGCATTATTCAATTGCCGCGTACTGCGCTGTACTTTTGGTGCGTTTTGGCTTTGGGAATATGGATGAATAGCTATTTTTAGTCACATACGTAAAAGCTCTCCATTCAGCCATACAAAAGGCGCAGTCGCGAGAATAAATGCATTCTCTTGACAATGGGCTTCTCTTACAAGGGTGCATACGTAGGTCTAGGTATAGGTATATTCCGACCGAGTATGTAAGAGGACTATGTATAATGTATCTACAACTGCGTACAGAATTTATTCAAAGCGCATTAATATGGTTTTCGTTTTTTCATACATCGCATTTGCCATAAAGTTTTGCTGTTTGTTTCTCGTGGAAGATGAATGTCGAACTGATAAGGAAAGTTAGGTAGATAGATAAGGTAGGCCAAATATGGCCTTCTGGAAACTGGAATATACTGCTCTCAACTCAATGCAGGTCAGTTAAATTTAACGAAATGATGCCGGTAATACACTCGCCTCCCACAAAGTTACAGCAATCTGCTTCTCAAATAACTTTATACCTATTTTGTTTTATCTTTGCGCAGATCCATCCAGTCCAGGTATGTAGGTACCTAGTTAATGCATTAACGGTTGTGTACCTATATTTATCTAGAGTATTTTTTATATACACATCCATAAGTGAATATTGGAATACACATGAGTACAAAGACCGGTTCGAAAAGCCGGCTTTTTACTTTTGGTATCGTAAATTTTACTACTGCTGCAGCAGAGTTGTTGTTGCGAAGCACTGCATTCAGCGGTTAGCATGTACACAAGAATCAAGAACAAGCAAATGCGACAGCTTACACTTCGAAGAGAATATGTGCACATTTTCTACAGTTAGGCAATTATGATGTAATGGAGAGGCACCTGCGACCCGGACGAACTTTAAAACTTTAAATTGATAGATTGTGTCAAAAAGTAGTTAGAACTTTGCTTCCATTGAATGTATTTTTTTGAATGATTCCAGGGCCACTCTAAGCCTTGCACATCGAATAGCTTCACTAATTTAGTGTGTGGAAATTTGCCACTCAAAAACGCAGGTGCTCCTGTTGGATGCAATTAGCTACAAATCAAGAGTTCTCACAGAAGACATTGATAAACATTTGTGCAAGCTGCTACCCGGCGGCTAGAGCCAGCTTCGTTATCAGGCACTACTATCGTCCATAAAGTAAGTATATAAAATAGACAATTAGCTCTTGCAAATTTCCTCCAATTTCCTTTTAAAATTTTAATACTTCGCTTATGCTATAGTCTCTGCTTGGACTGGGGAAGCAATAAGGTACCTAAAGCTTTTGAACATTTTTTACGGCCAAAAAACAGCGATTGGTAAGAGTTTTTCCATTTATTTTTGATGAGTTGCAGCTTTTACATACGAAAGCTGAGCCAAGGTGTTTAGGCTAAATTTGTCGAACTTACAATGGCGAAATTTTCCATACGAAATTGCATAATGTGAACTACAAAATATTAATTGTGAAGATTAAAAATGATTATCGGCTCTTCTTCTTCATCTGAAAACGATCTCAACGTTCATTATGACGTTTCATCGATATTGGGTGGTGGAATAATATATATGTGACACTAAGGACACTTCTGGCGCTTCTGACTTGTGGACGCGATTGGGCGTATGACTGACGGGAAAACTGTCATAGAATTAGTTATTTTTTGCCCGGGACTTATATATTGTGACAGATTCATTCTTCAACTGCTGCGAACTATCGGAAAAGTGAAAGATGCGTCAAAAAACATGAAATTTTCGGGCAATACGAAAATACGATTGCCATAGCTCACATTCGCAGCTAGACGGATGTATAGAAATAGTCATAAGCAGCTTTAAACGTGGTAAAAGGTTGCAAGATTTGTACTTCTTGTAAGTTTAGATAGGATACCTAAGTCGGAATATTAAGCTTATTACTGATTCTGCAGGCGCTGAAATGAGCCAAGTTGGATGGATGGACTCTCTGGTAAGATCAGTATATGAGTGATCGATCTGCCAAATTTGAGGGCAAAAAGGCCTTTTATTCGCGCTCGAGTGGAATTTAAGAAAAACAAAAACATGCGACGATTTCGTATTGTCATCAGTATTCATTGCAGGCATTAAAAAATGTTTTTTGAAGGTATTTTATACGATGTGTAGTTTATGCTTTTAATTTATTTTGAAATCTCTATTCGAATAGCGCATTTCTGTCTTTATTATCCTATATTGTGGGGCAGAGAACCTGCACGTAAAAGTAAAGGTCCATATAAAACGTTCTACAGACAAAGGGCCTTACTAATATCTATCTTCACACTAAATATTTTTTAGGTCACAATGGGTAATTTTAGATGGAAAACTTTGTTCGTTAAATCCAGCCTGGACAGGGACACTCAATATAATTATTAGTAGATATCGCGCAAAATGACCAAGACTTTCTACGCCCCATCTCCTGACACACTGTACGCAAAATATCGATTCATGATTCTGCTGGGTAGACAATTTCTTAAGAGAAATGAAGAAAATCTTACAATTCAGCCCTGCCGGCCTTTAAAAGGGCCACATTCAGCAATTTACCAACATAAGAAAGTTAGTATTCGAGAGTATCGGGCGTGTTTGTCGGTTATCGAAATACATATTCAAATTAATTACCATTCCAAGCAAATCAACTCACAAAATAAATTTTAATATATATAAATTCTTTGCCAAAAAAGTGCTTGCCGTATATTTTTAAAGCGAAAAATGTCTCTCATTCCATTCCTTCTTGATTTGGCCGACGAAATTAGCGAATTTCATCGTGGTGTCGACGACGACTTCGGTTTTGGTATCTATCCCAATGATTTTCATCGACCATCAAAGACAGTAGCACAACTATGGTTACCTAAGCATCGTCAGCATCCCTATGCGAATATTCGCAATAAAATGGTCAAATCGCCGGAGGACAAAGAAACCACCAGCGATGTGAAGGAATACACACCAATTGGCAAAAATGGCTTTCAGGTCAGCATGAACGTGAAGCAATTCAAGCCCAACGAGCTTACTGTTAAGACAATCGATAATTGCATTGTAGTCGAGGGCAAACACGAAGAAAAAGAAGATGGTCATGGTCTAATCGCTCGACATTTCATCCGTAAGTATACCCTACCAAAGGGATATGACCCAAAGGAGGTGGCATCCACCCTCTCATCAGATGGCATACTTACGGTCAAGGCACCACAACCGCTTAAAACAGGGGAGGGCAATGAACGAATTGTTCAAATTCAGCAGACTGGTCCGGCCCATTTGTCTGTAAAGGAGAATTGCAAAGATGCCGTCTCATCGGAGGCCATTAAGCCACCCCAATGCGAGAATGGTGACAAAACGGCTACTGAAGAGATTTCTAATTAATTTCGCAATGGACATCCATACGCGCACTACTGCGTGTATGTGCCAAAAATTCCTATTTTTTATTATTATAAAAAGACTAATGAATGATTTTTTCTTGATTTTTAAATAAACGAGAGAATGAAGATAATTTAAGAAATAAAAATAAAAACATAAAAAATAAAGCACTTCCATTCCAGTCGTCATTTCTTTTTTGTATTGATTGATGTCTTAATTTATGAGTATATTTAATAAATACTTTAAATAGAAATTTAAAAATTGTGTCTTTTTTTTTATTATTGTTGAGGACTTTTCAGCTGCAAAGAACAAAAAGTGGTAATCGTGTAGGTAGATGAGAAATGAAAATTTCAGGTGTGTACCTATTCAGCTTCAGAATCTATTAGATATGCATTTCTCTGCATTTCACAATTCGCCCTGACTTGACTACACAAAACACAAGTTGTAGGTATAATATGTTTCACATCCACATAGCTACCTATGTGCATTGATTTTTTGCCTTTTTGTCTCCTACTTTCAGTCCAGACAGTTTATAGTCAGTCTTCTCTTCTTTCAGCTTTTATTTAGTAGGTGTCAATATTATGCGGTGGTTGCATTTAAGCCGTAGCGCCATTCATAAGATATCGTATATCAGTCTATTGTTTCGCGATTTCTTTTTTTACGCATGAAGGCTTTTTATTTATATTTGCATTATAGGTACCTATCCACAGTTCACACTCAGTTGATATTCTAGTAGTAGTCGTATGTACATAAACAAGGCGATTTTACCCCTTTTGCACACTATGTACTTTGCATTGCACTAGTGGCGCTGGCGATGTGCATAACCTATTAGCGAAGGGCTAGGTTATCGGCTTCAAGTATACAGCCAGGTATGTATAGGTAGACATTTTTCTTTTCCATTTTCCTTTCGAAATTCGTTGATACGTACATAACTAATTTACCATTACTATGGGATGTATATCAAGATTGCAGGAATATCTATATATTATGTTGTAGGAGTAGAAGTCGTTGCCCTGGTTTCGGAGCTAAGAGCAAAAATGCTTGAGCAAAATCGACTTTCGACATCTATTACAGGTACTCCGATTGAACAGGTTCCTTTGGCATACATAAATAAGTCCCCATAGTTTAAACTTACAAAAAGACCAGTTGTCAGACCGATTAGGTTAGATTAGGTTAGATTGAAGAGCGGGTGAGCCTTCAGGGGGGCTCTGGCACTGCGGCTTCTTAAAGGAGCCTATTGTTCCTACCCTGGTAGATTCCTAGAGCCATATTTTCACTCCAGAGGCAGTCAGGAAGACAAGAATCTTCTCTGGGTGTATGTCATAAAGGGTTACTGAATCGACAATTTCATCGCCAAGGATGTTTTTTCTCAAGACAAAGTCTGCAAATAGGATCCGGTGAGACACCAATGCGGTGGAGATGTTTTTTTCTCATGGCCGCTGATTATTCCTGTTATGATCCTCAGGTTATTTTTGTCCAGATTAATCAGGAAGAGTGATTTTTTGGGGGAGAAAAATTGTCTGGTACAGTTCTGCCCAGTTCTGACCGTCAGACCGATACCCCCATTGGAAAATTTGACAAATCCCAACATCTGTTGAAAATTCTATTTTATTGAGTTTAAGTTCACAAACGCTATATGTACAAACTTCAAAAAGACAAAATTTATAGGTTCTGTAAACTCAGTAGGCAGTAGTCGAATAGAGACGGCTTCGTCTATACAATATTCGTCTCGCAAATACAATACAAATTTCGCAGTTGTGACTTGTGAGCTTCCTCAAATTTGAAGCCGAGACTAAAATTTACTTACTACGGTGCATTAGGTTTAGTTTATTATTAACACATGCTTAAGAGTTTCCGCGATTATATTACTCATTTTTAATGTCCTGGCCAAATTTTTCGAACTCACAGTGGTGAAATTTTAGATAAAACACCTTGAAAAATTTGTCAAACATCACACAAAAGGATGACCAATCCTGGACAAACAAAGTATAAAATTCAAACGTAGATGCCTAATTTAATATATATTCTATAGTTATATAAGTAGTAAGTTAAATCATTCTGAACATTATTTAAATCATGCACATCAACAATACTTTGCACTTGAAGGCTAAAAATAAAATCGCCAGAACAACAATTCAACCTTAGTCATCAATGGCTACGGCAATGACTGCTGCCAATATTTCTAAAATCTGAATGAACCAACATTTATCAAAAAAGAACAATCTACTTAGTTTTTTATTTATATAAAGACTTTTTATTCTCTTTTTTATACAGTATAGGTAACAAAATATGTACTATTTATATTTATGTGTATTCATAGGTAGAATGTATTTTCTAAAAAAAAATTTGGTAGGTATACCCATTCAAAGTGCATTCTTTATGGCCAATGGCTCGGCCTTGTCTTTTATTGATGAGTGGACAACACCAGTCTCCTGTATCTTAACTACCCGCTCTTTACCTTCAATTGACTTTGGGGGCGGAGGTGCTTTAATAGTAAGGACACCATCAGAGGAAATTGTAGAAACCAGCTCATTGGGATTGTAACCGTTAGGAAGCCAGTATTTACGCACAAAGTGTCTTTGAATAAATCCGTGGTCATCTTCGCGTTCTTCATGCTTGCCCTCGACTACAACGTAATTGTCTGTAGTTTTGACAGTTAATTCGTTTGGCTTGAACTGGTTCACATTAACAGACACTTGGAAGCCATCTTTGCCAATTGTCATTTTTTCCTTATTATCCCTCAGTGAAGCGAGGTGGTTGAGTTGCTCGAATGGATATTGCAGTTGCAGGAGACGCGGATCGAACAAATTCCTCGGAAGTCGTGGTGATTCGAAAATCTCATGCGGATACAGCCCAAATCCAAAGTCATCGAAAAGTGTTCTATTACCGTAGTTGTCGATACCACGGGCAAGGTCATAGATAATCGGTACGAGAGACATTTTCTTTTCGAACTTTCTTACTAAACTTCAAAAATTATAGGTAGGTACACTGTTTTCAAAATTACTTATGTTTGCCTTTTCAATTTTTCACTTGAGCTTTTGCTTGTTTGAATTGTTTTGTTATATGGCTTCGCTGCAGCACGTATCGGCTTTATATATATTTCAATTGCAGTGAAAAGAGGGGCGCTCGCTGTATTCACATTCTTTCTTTTTGTCTTTTAATGCAACTTACTTCAATGAACCAAACAGATAAAAATGAGTCATGCTCTTGCATTAAATAAAACTAAAGAGAATAACTTAAGAGAGTATTTCCTTTTTTCAGCTATTCAGTCAGTTTATTTTGATTTTCTTTCAATAAGCCATCTAGCTATCATTTGCTCATTTTTCTAGTAAATTCTAAAATGATATACCTACAAAATAGGTAAGAAAAGAAATTTCGAGAAAAATTGAACACTGATGATATCTAAGGATGATGATATTTTTGATGGTGATGAGGAGGGAATATTTAAGTTTTGCAGTGCATATCCGGGGCAGAATATAAAAAATATGTTAAGTTATTTCAGTCCTCAAGCTTTGAGCCGAAATTAAAGAAAAACATAAATATCTAGGTAGGTACCTATAAGCCCGCAATATGTATACCTACATTAGGGGCATATCATGAAGAAGTTATAGGAACAATGGAGTGGGTGTTTCCGTTGAAACCTTAACCGATGATAAGTATATTAGGCCTTTTTTATTATGCTCGCATGGAAATCAATTATATATCTATATAGATCATGTGGGTAAAATAAAAAACGCATATTGGTATACATATGTAAGTAGTACAAGGTAAGGTGCTTATGGAAATACCTATGTCTTGAAAATCACATCACTTGCAACACTTAAAAAGCACCAGAAAACAAATAGCCACGTTCTTTCCATATTATCACTATTATCAAAAAGTGTATGAAGAATTTTACACAACTGTTTACACAGAATCAGGTCAATGATAGTCACAAACAAGTTCCACGTAGATATTCCGTTTACAGAAAAGGTAAAATGGTACCGCTCGGCCTAAATACTTGTTTTTCAGCTTTAGCTACATTTTTGAAAAAATTTGCGTGGAGCTAAACCCAGTCAGCATCTGCTTACACCTTCTGAAACTTGACCGTGAGAATGAGTTTTTCATGTGTCATATCCCGACGTTTCCAGAAGAAAAAACATTCAAATGGTAAGCAGATTTATCTCTTTGACATTGGCCACGGAGGATTTTCAAAAAAAGATTTGCCTTTATGATATATTAGCATTTAATATCTATACCAAATTTAAATTATATTTGTTTTTGCACAATTCGGGAGCGGAAATTGTATTCGGTAAGTTTGAAAAACGCTAAAATCTGCTAAAACAAGTAAGCCAAAAATGTTAAAAACGCAAATACCTACCTAGTTTTTTCTCGAAACATATAATTCTTGAAAGCGCTTTACTGAATAGACAGGTATTTCTTTTGTGGCTGTCACCAATGCTTCATGCAGCCATTAGGGAAGGTATGAAATGGTTCAAAATATTTATTTAAATCGCTGTTTTAAATTTTGTATATAAAAATTACAAGTTTTATTATTTTATATCTATTTTATGTCTTTTTAGTAAAGTTTTTAACTGAAAAGTTAATAATATTATTATTTTTTGACCCTTCGATCATAGGGAACCAAACTTCTTCGAGTTTCTTATTCGAACACTAGTGTTAATTAATGTACAAATTTAATTTTTAATTGTTTGTGAATTCTATTTATTTATTTCCTTTTAAGTTATTTTGTTACTGTTATTTATGTTTTAAACAAAAACAAAAATATGAATTCTTCGAAGTAAGGAAACTTTATGAAACTGGGGAATAATGTTTTTTTTATAGTTTTATTTTTTTATAAATAAACAATAACAATTACAGAGAAAAACTTAACTTTATTTTAAAATGTTTGAGTTATGAAAGCTCATTAATTTTTCGTGTCATATTACATTCAACGGTTCTCTCACAGTTACGGCCATATTATTCACTCCCTTTAATCCGGGTTAAAGGTTGCAACCGGGTTTAAGTGAGTTGAAACCAAAAACTAAACCCAAGTCCATAATATTCACTCGTTAAAGCTATTTTTTTAAACTTGACAGCGTTTAATCCGATTTGATTTAAACGCAATCCGGAGATCGGTTTAAGTACTTTAACTCGGGTTAAAACTCAATTTCATAATATTGACATTTCTTCGCTCGCAAGAAATAAGAAAAGTAGAAAAGGGAAACTAAAAGAAAACTAAAAAAGGATTCGTGAAATGGACGAAATTAATGTTGATGTCTTCGTCGTCAGAAGACGAATTTGTCGAAGAGCTGATAAAACAGCAGCTAATGGTAAATTAACGTCATCCTTGTCGTCGAATATATCGATTGCACAAGCGGGCTTGCGTCGACGATTACGATCTGGTATATTTTCGAAAATATTTCGTGCTACACTCGATGATTTGATAGAAATTTCGGCATAATTAATACACCTTAAAATATAACTGGGCCCAAAACAAATGAAATTAATTTCCAAGTGACAAACAACAAAAAATAGTCATTATTTGTGAAATTTGGCATTACGTGGGCTCAAAACGGATTAAAAACGGTTTAAAGTGTTTTAAATCCGCATTTAAATCAATTTTTAAACCAGCGGGTTTAATGCGTGTTTTTCAATCGATAATATGGACATAGGTTTAAATTTTCGGGTTTAAAAATTGCGGATTAATGATCGGGTGTAAAATTAACTTAAACCTTAGTTACACCCGGAGTGAATAATATGGCCGTATGAGTTGAAAATCTTAAAAATATACCTACAGTTTACACAGCTTTTTACTGAAAGGGTTCGACTACTGGGAGTGTTCGAAATTAGGTGACCTTACCCCATATATCTACGTAACATACCTACACCACTAAGGCACCAACTGCTAAAAATTCGCCTGGATTAAAAACTCTTAAAATGTTGTTAAATGTTTAGCACATGGGGATTCAATATTCTCTGAATATGGGGATTGGAGACAGACCTATGTACCTACATAATATCCTTGAACCTATTGTGTTAAATAAAAAACGCCTATTGTGCATCTATAATAAATCGTAATTCACATGCAATATATACCTACGCCAGCCAAGTATACCTACACCTTGCTTAAAATAGAAATTAATACCATACTGACCCACCTCAATAGTACGCATTGGGTCAGTAAGCAATATGTACGTAGTTCTAAATATATGCGGCAAAGCAATGAAATTCAAAGATTGCGAGTAGGTATAGGTATACCGGCAAAAATAGAAAAACGTAAACAAAATGAGTAATCTTTTGTTTTTGTTTTTCGTTCACACATCGCCAACTTCGTCATTATCGCAATTCACAAATCCAACCTTTTAAGAAAAATCTAGACTTCTCTCGAAAATTGTTTCGTTTAATCTCTTTCTAGTTCTCTTTTGTCCCAATAATTAAAATAGGTGTTTGTAGACTGCACATTGTGTAGAGTGTAGTCTTATCTGTATCTTGCTCTGTATGCAGTATGCTGTATCAGTAGTTTAATTGTACTTAGTTTGTGGAATTGGTTAGGCGTGGAAGTGAGGTAGGTTAGGTTAGGTTTTAGTAGGTATCTTAAAAAAATTGAGGAAAGAGAACCATATCGATCTCTTCTTTTTGCATATTGCACTTGATGGAACAAAATGACGAGGCTTGCTTTATTTCACGCTTGACTGTCTTATCTTGTTTGTTGTGTGTTGCGTCTTGTCCTTGGGTTGTCCTTGTCGCTTGTCCTTTTGTCTTTTGATTATTATATTACATGAAATAAATAAATGAATATGAAATGATACCGTTCTCTTACACTCGCCGTACTCATTCTCCTTATTTGTTTTTTTTTTCTTTTCGTATCGTTTTATTTAATTGCTGAATGAGAAAAAATTAAATGTGACATGTGAAAGAGAAATTCTCTTTTTCCTTCCCGTCTTTCTCTTTAGTTCTTTCCTCCTTCTCTTATAAAAAGACGATTTTTCTTGAATTTTCTGGAAGAAATTAACTTGGTGAATCTCTTTATTAAATTCAGCACGAAAATGCTATAAATACGAGGAAACGTTCAATATACTCTTCAGTATTATTTTAAACATAATATTAAACGTGAAGGTGTACAGTGTACTCATTCGATTAAAGTTTGCAGTCTTTCCAGTAAAAATAAAGTGAATTGTTTTCAATTATTAGAAGTAAAATCAAGAAAAGCAAAATGTCATTAATTCCATTGTTGGCAAGTCTCGCTCGTGAAGTTGATGATTACCGTGTAGGTGTGCACGATTTGGATGACGGTTTCGGTTTTGGAATCTATCCGTGCGACATATATCGTCCAACGGTAGCATCGCTGCAGTTAGGTCCAAGTCGCCGTTTCTCGCCTTATGAAAGATCTCTACATTTGATGCGTGGCAAACGGGACTCGAAGGAAAACGTAACAGTGGGAAAAGATGGCTTCCAGGTCTGCATGGACGTGAGCCAATTTAAGCCAAATGAATTAACTGTCAAAACTGTTGGTGATAAAATTGTGGTTGAAGGCAAGCATGAGGAACGCGAAGACGATCATGGCTACATTAGTCGTCAATTTGTGCGGAAATATCAGTTGCCCAAGGGTTACGATGCAAACGATGTAGTATCGACAGTTTCTACAGATGGTGTTCTTACTGTAAAAGCACCACCACCGCCAAAAGCATTGAAGGGCAACGAGAGAGTAGTTCAAATTCAACAAACTGGACCAGCACACTTGAGCGTTAAGAACAATGAAGGAGAGGAAACGAATAAAATCACAAACTGTAGCAAGAGCAAGAAGACTGATGCAAAGCAACAAACTTAATAACTATTTATTTATGTTCTTTGTTTATTTTTTTTTTTCCTTTGAAACTACTATGTAGGTAGTTCAGTATTTTTTGTACCTATCAATGTTCAATAAAATGTGAAAATCTTTAAGTTATGTAATCTTTTTTTACTTTAACTAGTTCCTCGTTGATTCGTTGGACTGCGGTTGATATCGATAATTTTAATTGGGATGGAGACGCTCCTTGCGCTTTTTTCAAACTGAAGCCTTTTTTACCAACAACTTCCTTCGGTATAACAGAGTGGTAGGTAGGTTGAGATTTTTTATCGGCAGAAGAATGAATATCTATATAGGTATTATATTTCCGTCATAAATAACATCCCCTACTGTCGACTATTAATCGGAAAACGTACTTTTTTTTAAAACATCAGATCGTGTTGATTTTGCCATTTCGATTCTCGATCAAGATCAACGTAAGGTGAATTTTATTGAACGTCTATTTCAGCAAAGTAAGGAATAGTAAACGAATGTGCAATAAAATTGCCCCTAGGTACCTATAGATATTTTGTTGTCTCGATCTCGAAATTTATTTTAATTTATCGATCTACATGACTTCGCTCTTTAAAATACTGAATAAAGCCAAGAGCAGCTTTCAAGCATATAGAGCATATATTTCAAGAAGCTGCTGCTGTCAAGTCCATAAACTAAGTACATATTTAATAAATTTATGGGGTGCATAAATAAATTTGATACTCAATGGTCAAGTCACTTCCACTTGAGATAAATCGAGATTCGCAATATTGACTATGGAACATGAAATCTGACAGCCAGTTGATTTCGAGAGCAGAAAAACTGCTCTGAATCTGGAAAAAGTACTTTTTCTGTCCCAATGGAAAACGACATAACCCGTTTACGCTCCGTTTTTAACTCAAATGCGTCAGAGGCCCGCATTTGTGAGTTTCTTTTTTTCTGTTTACCCTCCACAGGAAGGTATATTCACTTTGTCATTACATTTGTAACGCCAAGAAGGAGTCGCCGGAAACCTCATAAAGTATATATATTCTGAATTAGGAGCACATGTCTGTCTGTCTGCCTGTTAAAAGAACGATAGCGCCCAAAGGAATTGACATAGGCGAATGCAATTTTGCGAGAGAACTTACTTTTATCGTCGTCATTTTGATATTTAAATTGGGCTATGTCGGTCAAGTAGTTCTTGTACCTCCCATACAAAACCAATTTTGCATGACTTATATGCAGTGGAGGGAATCAAAGCATTGGCCAAGCCGATGATAACACATTAACTTGTTTTAGTTCAGATCTTGATCAAGGCGCACTCAGTTTGAGGAAATGCTCCGCCGACATCTCGAGCAGGTTACAAGCTTTTGTTTATCGTTGTATGTGGTACAAAACAAACAATTTTTAACAATGAACAGGACTGGATGATGACATCAAGCTGAGAAAAAGACGATGGATTGGTCAAACACTGAGAAAATCAGATGACAACATAGCGAAGCAGTGCTTCCAATGGTACCATCAAGGTGTAAGACGAGTTGGCCAGGCCAAGATCAACTATTATGACAGGAGCTCAGTCCGTAAGTTTGCGATCGTGGACACAGCTGAGGTATCTAGCTGCAAACAGAGAGAGGTGGTAGGACTTGGTTGTCGCCAATAGCGGCTTCCTTTACAGAAGAAGAAGATAACTATATATTGACAACAGGTGCCACTCTTTACGAAAAACAACATTATGGTCATCAGCAAATGACACAAGTCTAGTTT
This sequence comes from Cheilosia vulpina, assembly GCA_916610125.1. Classification (NCBI taxonomy): domain Eukaryota; kingdom Metazoa; phylum Arthropoda; class Insecta; order Diptera; family Syrphidae; genus Cheilosia; species Cheilosia vulpina. The sequence goes on from OU744278.1 coordinate 40,304,453, forward strand.
AGGTTACAACCGTTAATGGCAGTGTCGTTTTTCGTTTGCAAGACGGCGCCCACCGCTAAGTCGGGAGATCATACCAAAAACAAAATCTAAAAAGGCTGTAAGAATAGAGCGGCATTCACAGAGATTTTTATTTTTCAAAATAATTGCTGATCTCTTAAAAGTTTTTTTTTAGTAGGTAACGTTTATACATCGTTCACTAAACTACTACTAAATATGTTATAAGCAGATTCGGTAACAATACTGAAAATTGTGCAATTTGGTTAATTGCTGTGAATTTTCGGAAATGGCTTATATTTGAAAGTTTGTCCAGTGTTCTCGCTGAAGATATAAAACCAAACATCCATTAGTGGAACTTATGTGGTATTCGATTGGGCGCTAGTTAAGTATCCATAGCAAAACATATTGAGAAAAAAGATAACATTATTTGTATTCAATGATATCTTTAGTCTCTAGTACAGTCTTGCACACAACGCTACAATGATAACATATGTAAAAGAGATAATATCGTTTGTATACAATGTTGGAATATTATCTCTTCTTCATTATCAAGCAAGACGATTGTACGCTTGGGTCTCCTTGTAGATAGATAAGAAAAGTATATAAATACGACTGTATGATGAATTTATCGACAGTCTTATTGTAACTACATAGTAGCCTTAAGCTCCTTTTAGAATTAGTAAAAAGTATTTCAATAATAAAGGACATAGTTCCAAATAAATATTGTTTAATTTTAAAAGTAAGAACCAAGTGTTTTAAGTGGCGATCCTGCCAGGAGGTTAAATATACTTTTTAACTTCAATCGAGCGGACCTCGGGAACAAGTAGTGAAATCTAGTATAAACAGAACACTCGCGTTACCGGTTACAAGAATTACCTAGCATAGCAGGTACAAATATAGCTCCTTCGTACGAAGCAGCAAAGCAATTCAGTGAAAGTGTATATGTGAAAAAAAAAAACACACAAATTCGACGACAACAGACACGAGTTCAAAATGGAACAACTCGCAGTATTAATGGCAAGATTAGAAGCTTTAGAAACCAGGTGCAACACAGTAACACAAACCCTAGAGCACACACGCACAGAGAATGCAAGGTTAGCAGCAATAATAACTAACCAAAATCAAATAAACACTAATTTAGAAACAAAACTAAATGAAGTAAAATCTGGATTAGGCATAGTACCAAACATACCTGTGCTAGAGGAAATAAGAACCACATATACAGATGGTAGTGAAATACAGTTAGACGCATTTAAAAGCCTACCTATTTTCAACGGCGATCAATCAAATTATCGGTCGTGGCGCGAAGAAGCATCCAGATTAATGGACAGCATTAAAAACCTCAAAACACACAGTAAGTACGCAGCAGCATTGACTATAGTGAAAAGTAAAATACAGGGTGCAGCCGCGAATGTGTTAACTAATTATAACACAATTTTTAATTTTGAGGCGATACGTAACAGATTAGATTATACGTACTCTAATCAAGAACCTCTATACGTGCTACAAGACATGATGAAAGCCATCACGCAAAAAAGAAGCACACTGTCTGAATACCACGACGAGATAAATAAAAATCTCAATTTAATAATATCAAAAATCACTATGTCAGGTGATCCGCCGAATATAATCGACAGACTAATTAAAAATGCTAACGACGACGCAGTTCGTATATTCATTGATGGTATGAGTGACAACTTTACAAGAGGATCATTATATTCAGCTACAATAAATGATCTAGAACACGCATTCGCAATTGCTCGCAGAATAGAACATGATAATGTGCACAGGCATTTACATCTCACTCAAGATAAGCACCACAAAAATATGCCACATGAACACAGAAACGAAAGAAGACCAAATTATTCGAGCCAAACAACGAATTATCAACCCCAGAAGCAATACGATAATATGCAGCAACACAATCAAGGACCACGCCTAAACCCTTCCAAGAGAAATGACGGACCACAGCCGATGGAGATAAACTCGAGACAAATTGTACATGCACAGCGACAAAATTGGAATCAATACAAACCCGATGTATATAATCCACCAGCGAAACGTGAACACAGCGGGAGTTTCAACACACACAACAGACCGCAACGATCTTATCAGCAGAACTTCAAGCAGCAGAGAGTAAATAACTCCCGACAACAACGCAGAGACGATGTCAGCAGTACATATGCAGAAGCAGATGAAACGGAATGTATGGTAAATAATAACATAAGAATAGATCATTTAAACTAGTAGACGGGTTGCCCTGCTTAAATTTAACTAGTACTATTTCTAAGAAAATTTATAAAATTCTTATTGATACTGGTGCAACCCATAATTACATTAATAGAAAATGCGATTCTAGCGAAAAAATTAAAATTAAACCTATAAAAATAAAAACAATGCATGGTTATTCTATGGTAGATACAAAGAAAGTAGTTAGGATATTAAAGAAAAATATAACATTTTTTGAATTAGAGGATATTCAGTCTTTTGATATGATATTAGGATATGAAGGACTTAAAGTTCTAAACGCGGAAATAAATTTCAGTAATATGACTCTAACTACCATAAGCAGTGTCGAATCTATTCAGAAAATTAATTACATAATTGGGGAAAATAATATTTATAAAGCAGACATAGATAGACTGATGAAGATTAATAACAGCATAGGACCGTTACCCTTTACAGATACTATAGAAGCAAGCATTAGGACGACCAATGATAATCCGGTTTATGTTAAACAATATCCATATCCCATAGCAGATAACGAATTCGTAAACAAAGAAATACAGAAACTCTTACATGACAATATAATAGAAAAAAGCCATAGTCCTTATAACAGTCCCATATGGACAGTACCTAAAAAAGGTTTGGACGAAAAAGGAAAACCAAAACGGCGCATGGTTGTTGATTTCCAAAAACTTAACACTCACACTGTAACAGACAGATACCCCATTCCGGATGTCAACATGACAATTCAAAATTTAGGTAAAGCCAAGTACTTTACAACGTTAGATTTGGAGTCAGGTTTCCACCAAATTAAAATCAAAACAGATGATAAAGAAAAAACAGCTTTTGCTATAAATGGCGCAAAATATCATTTTAAACGAATGCCTTTCGGGCTCAAAAATGCACCAAGCATATTTCAGAGATGCGTGGACGACATTTTGAGAGACTTTGTAGGTAAATTCGTACACGTTTACATTGATGACGTATTGATATATTCTTCATCTGAGGAAGAACATATACAGCACATAAGTCAAGTATTCGACGTACTCAATAAAGCCACATTAAAAATATCTGATGAGAAAAGTAAGTTTTTTCAAGAAGAAGTAGAATACTTAGGTCACATAATCAGACATGGTAGAATCACTACGAACCCTGAGAAAATAGCAGCTATAGAAAATTTTCCAGTCCCACAAACGGTAAAGGATTTGAGAGGATTTTTAGGTCTTACAGGTTACTATCGTAAGTTTATAAAAGGATACGCAAGCATAGCCAAGCCCCTGACATTATATTTACGAGGAGATAACGGTAAAGTAAACAAAAAACAAAGTAAAAATATTAAGTTAAATCTGAATGATTCAGCATTAGAAGCGATTAGAATTTTAAAAAATTATTTGAAAGAACAAGTCGAACTTTTTCAACCGGATTATAGTAAACCATTCGAGCTTACTACAGATGCATCCAACATAGCTATTGGAGCCGTACTAAGTCAGAATAAGCAACCTATACACTTCTTGTCAAGAACACTGAGTAAGACAGAAGAGAACTATAGCACAAACGAGAAAGAGCTATTAGCGATCATATGGTCCTTACAAAAACTCAGAAACTACATATATGGTATAGCAGACTTAACCATATATACCGATCACCAGAGCCTTATATATTCTGTATCAGAAAAAAATCCCAACACAAAGCTGAAACGTTGGAAGGGAATCATTGAAGACTTTGGAGCAAAATTAGTTTATAAACCAGGAAACCTAAATCTTGTAGCTGACGCATTATCACGTCAACGCATAAATACTTCTACCATAGAAACAGCACATTCAGCTGAAAGTTCTTCTAATGATATAATAAAAACTGTGAATCAGCCTTTTAATGCATACACTGCACAGTTCGAACTTATTGAAGATATAACAAATAATATCGAAACACAAATCTATTTTAGTAACAAAATAAGACTCATAATAAAGTTTAAGGACAAAGACTCTTTACTAAGGCAGATGAAAGAAGTTATACAACCCCAAAAGATTGTAGCTTTGCATACGAAATTTGAAAACATATACAAATATGGTGAAAACATAAAAAAAGAATTCCCACTAGTAAGATTTATATTCACACCAAGAAAACTTCAAGACGTGACAAATTTGGAGGAACAACTAAAACTTGTAAGGGTAACTCACGAAAGAGCACACCGAGGGTTACGTAACAATATACAAGAAATCTCAGAGAAATATTACTGGCCCGATCTAAATAAACAAGCAAAGAGTTTCAACAAAAAATGCATAGCATGTCTATTTGGAAAATATGAAAGAAAACCTATCAGAGAACCTCTGAATAATTCAGAAATACCAACACATGTGGGAACACACATTCATATGGACATATACTTCAACGACAAGTATACTTTCCTTGTAACAGTAGATAAGTATTCTAAATATACAATCCTTCGGGAAATCGAAACTCGAAACAGACTGTACGACGTTATGGAAGAGGTCTTATCTAATTATTTCCCAAAATGTGAACGACTCATGACAGATAACGAGAAGGGATTCAAAACAGAAATGGTGAACCAAATGTGTTTGAAATACAACATAACTAAAGTAGAAACTCCAGTATACAGATCGACAGCGAACGGTCAGGTAGAACGTGTAAACGGTACAATAACTGAACTGTCTAGAATATTCACAATTCAGAATAAAACAAGACTTATCGAAGAAATATTTAGAACAGTGCGTGAATTAAATAATTCTATACACTCAGTTACCGGTTTGAAACCTAGAGACATTTTCTTTAATCAAAATAAATATAGCAATAGTGAAATTATAATAAATAAACTAAACTCAGCATCCAAAAAAGTGATCGAACGTCTAAATAAAGGAACTCGACACAGAGAATATAAAAAAGGAGATAAGATAATGGTAAGAATCACAGGTCTTAGAAAGAAATCTAACGCCAGATACATAACAAGAATAGTAGAAGAAGATAAAGGAGACACTGTAATCTCTAAAGAGGGAATAAAAATTCACAAGGATAACATAAAGAATTATCATTTTTTAGATGACGAAAATATTAATATTCCTAACATTACTAGGAATTGTACAGAGTCAAGAAGGGCAAGGAAACGTTCAAATAACTGAGTTACTAAACAAGAAGTTTATACTTACGCAAACAGATGACGTGTATTTATTCAAAGAACAAACTTATTTGTTACATGCCACCAACCTGACTTCGATATTTCAACCTTACGTAAATATCGTAACTAGTAACTATCAACCTACACAAGAAGAAAAAATTTGGTTAAGTAAAATTAAGAATTTAGCAGACCAATTACAAGAACATACTAGGCATACTAGATCAATTAACTTTTTAGGAACAGCTTTCAAATATGTGTTTGGTAATCCTGACCATTATGACTTAGTTAACATAGAAACGAGTATAAATAATCTCATAGAAAACAATAATAAACAAAAAACTATAAATTCTAGATTCGAACAAATTTTGCAACAATTCGAAGGTCAGAGCCTTAAAGAACATTTAGTAATAGAACAAGTGTACGAACAATTATTATTATTGACCAGAACAATTAATGCAGCAAAAAATAATGAATATTTATCAGAAAGCCTAGACTTAGATGACATTAAAAATATTATTCAACATGAAATAATTCAAGTACCCATAATAAATATACTTGAGTACTCTAAAATATTATTAGCTAGAACTGATGAATTCTTCATCACAATATATAAATATCCAGTTCTAATTAAATCATGTAAATTGTATAAAGTAACACCCTTAAATTCAAAACATGGAAAAATCATTACAGATAAAACAATTGCCTTATGTAACCAAACTTATTTAAGAACAAGAAATTGTCAAAATCATCTAAGTAAAAACATTTGTGAAATTAACTTTGAAGAAGAAAATTGTCTTATTCCACTTTTAAAGAATATAACTTCAAAATGCAACATTAAACAAGAATACGATTACGACTTAGAAATTGAATCCGGTGTTATGTTATTAAGCGGTAAGCATAAGCTAAATAATCAAACAATTAATGGTATAAACTTAGTTACTTATGAAAATACTATAAATCTAGATGATAAAATATACAAAAACATGCATAAGCAAATTAAAGAAGTTATATTAAGAAATCATAATTCAGAGTCTTACATCGACCAAATAATTAAAGAAGATACAATGTACAAATTCGATAACATAGATACTTTAAAAAAACTAATTATTCCTTTTGAAGAAAAACCGATATTATCAACTATATACACAATTGTAACACTGATTGTTATTCTAGCATTTACGTACGTAATGATAAAAACTATACAATGTATAACAGATCGTCAAAAACAAAAAAAGATTGACGCATATAACAAAACTTATGAAAGAGAGATGTTAAAAATAGCGTCGAAAAATCGGGACGATTTCGTTTAACAAGGGGGGGAGTTAAGTATCCATAGCAAAACATATTGAGAAAAAAGATAACATTTTTTGTATTCAATGATATCTTTAGTCTCTAGTACAGTCTTGCACACAACGCTACAATGATAACATATGTAAAAGAGATAATATCGTTTGTATACAATGTTGGAATATTATCTCTTCTTCATTATCAAGCAAGACGATTGTACGCTTGGGTCTCCTTGTAGATAGATAAGAAAAGTATATAAATACGACTGTATGATGAATTTATCGACAGTCTTATTGTAACTACATAGTAGCCTTAAGCTCCTTTTAGAATTAGTAAAAAGTATTTCAATAATAAAGGACATAGTTCCAAATAAATATTGTTTAATTTTAAAAGTAAGAACCAAGTGTTTTAATTCGCTCTCAGAGCAATTTTTTTGTTCGTTTGGTACAAGAAAAAACAATCTTTTTCAGATTTCAGAGTACTTTTGCGAATCTGGATTTTTTCTCAAATTTACCAATACTAGTGCCTTTGTGTTTGACAACTAGTGGAGTTTGTTTACATTTTCGTGAACATTTTCAACTGCAAAGAAATGCATTGCATCGGGAGGATCTATTTTTGTTAGTTATTTATTTACAAATGTTTAGAAATCAATTTGGGCGCAAACTTCGACAGCCTTATTTATAAACGTATTATAAAGAGTATATAAAGTTATGCACCCTTTATAATGTCTCTATACGCAAAAACCTTATTTATAAGAATTATTCAACGTTGCATAGAGCTTGTAAAAGGTAAACGCGCTTGGACGTTGTTTAGTGCCTGTATAGAGGGGAATAAAGGGTCCGCTATCTAACTTTTTTTTTTCAACTAGTGCTTATTTCGCGAATGGTAACACTTAGCTCATGTCTGATTTGACAGATAATTAGTTTTATCCTTCCGCTGAACGAATATGGTTGTGTATACGTTTGAACAACGCTGGGAAATATTGCGACATTACTTTGAAAATCATGCTAATGATGCAGAATGTGTTCGAAAATTGCGTACGGATTTTGGAAGAAGAGAGGCACCGTCAGCTCCGTATGTTCGTTATCTTGTGAAAAAAGTGAAAGAAACTGGCATCCTCATCGACAAACCAAAGCGTGAAAAGCCAAAAACAGCGCGTACACCCGAGAAAATTGAAATTTTGGTGCAGAGGCATAATTGGGCCATTTTTCTTCGAAAATGAGCCAGGAGTGGCCGTTAGAGTGAATGGCGATCGTTATCGGGCCATGTTTAACGAATTTTTGTTCACAAAAATTGAAGAGGAGTACATTTGGTTTCAACAGGACGGCGCTACGTGCCACACAGCCGAAGCTACACTCGATGTTTTGCGCCCTGTTTTTGAAGATCGCATTATCAGCCGCAGAGCTGATGTCGTTTGGCCACCGCGGAGCTGCGATTTGACACCGTTGGACTATTATTTGTGGGGTGCCGTAAAAGATAAGTGTTACGCCGACATGCCAGAGACAATTGACGCTTTAAAGGACAATATTCGTGAAGCCATTGGTGAAATACAGCTGCACACAATCGATAATGTGCTTAAAAATTGGACCGCTCGTGTAGGCTACTGCATGGCCAGCTGAGGCAGCCATTTGAATGAAATTATTTTCCATTATTAACCGCAAGGATTGTACTTTCAAATAAAAAAAGAAATTTGAGAAAATATTCAGTAGTTTTTTTTATAACATTTTCAAAAAAAAAAAAAGTTATTTGGCGGACCCTTTAGTATCGAAATGTCATTTTGACTGGAAAAAAATTGTCACATTTTATTTTAAATGAAATCAAAAAGAAATTGGAAAAATGTATGGAGGTTTTTTTTCAATCATAAAGATTTTACAAGTATCCTTGATAAAAAATATGGGCAGATATGAGATGTTTTGAATTGTTTTAAGAATTTGGTTTAATTTGCCCAAGACTACCATTTCATACGAGTCCCAAATTTTTCTTTTTACTTTTCCATTTTGTAATTCCTTTTTTGTATTTGAATTTGCATTTCTCACAAGCTGCTTAGTTTTTTTTTCATCTTTTCGGACAGATATATGTAATAGATTTCTCCTTTTCAGTACCTTTTTTGACTCAAGCGCTGTATAACTAGTATGCATGGGAAAATGTTTTATAAATAAGAATTTTTGGCAGGGTGTATAAAGGCTGTATAAATACTTATACACTGCATAACTATACAGGTTTTTAGGCACGTTTAGCAAGTTCTTATCCTTATTTATGGCTGCGAATGATTTAATATAAAATTTAACCAGTGAATGCAAAATGCTTAGAAAAGTGTCGAAGGATACACATATTCGAACTGCACTAATATCAACACAAAAAAGAGCAAGTGACGATTTTATGTTCGATTAGACACACGAAATCTGAAATCTCAGAGCAAATCTGAAGAAGCCCAATCGAAAACCACATTAGATTTTCTTTTCTTATCTCGATCGTTGATTGCATAGGTTTTCACGTGGATGACTGTGTTCCACACTGCATGTATTCGTTCGGACAACGCGAGTCTTAAACAATAAAACAAAATAGACTTAAAACGTTCTCGTTAAATCATTTATTATCATTCTCGCAAGTTGTTTCTGTTTTTTTTTTGTTTTGGAACAGTACACAGTTGAAACTAAATCATAATTTTGCTTTTTATATTTGCAATTAGTTACTCATATTTAAATTTTACAATGCATTATAATTAACGTGATAAGTAAAGATTTAGTAATTAAGTAATTATTTTCTGCTGGTTTTGTTTTCATTTTCAGTTCACATAAATACATAATTGTTGAAATTGTAGTTCCTACATAATATAGTATATAAGAAGTTTGATTTTATTTCTGTTATTTTTCCCATATCAGTAGGTAATCATAAGAAAAACAATTGCATTCAGGAGAAAGTAGATATAGTAATCACAGATAACAATATTTGATAAGAAATGATGATGGTTCAAAATAGGTGTTTTTTTACCTAATTTTATAATGCATAATTTGTTATTATTATTTTAAAACAGAATAAGATGGAGTTATGCATTCTTTACAATTTGCATTCCACTTATTCTATTGTTCTCTTCTTATTTCGTTTTCGTTTTAATAAAAATGTCCATACTAAAATATTTCATTTCTCTCTTTTCTTTTTTCAATCTCTATTTTATCGTTTCTTTATTTCTATTTACAAAACATTGAAAAATATACAAAGCCACATTTGTTTTTTATTAAATTGCCATTAGCTTAGAATTATAAGCAAAATGTTAAACAATTTTTAAAAATATCTCATATAATCTTAAACAATAAATCAGAAGAGTACAATTAGCAATTAGGAAAGAAAAAAAAACATAAAACGTTCTATATTATTATAAGCCAACGAAAATCGGTTAAATGTTCATTTTCGTTTCGATGAATTAATGGATAAAATGCAACAAAATCGTGTACGCCAAGTTCTTTTGATTATGAATATATATTTGAAATGGGGTTTCTGCAGTCTCATGGAATTATATAATTGAATTCACTTAAATTAAGTTTTTTTTTTTTTTTTGCATTTCGTATAGCTACAATTTATTTACTCGTATGTTCTTCAAATTCAGTGTGAGAAGCTTTATGGAAGGATTTCAAACAAACGATGAGTTAACAGTTCAAAGTTCACCGGCATTCAGGTTTTTTTTTTCAAATTTTTCTTAGTTAACGATTTCATTTTGCTTTCGATGTTTTTACTGCCGTTTCAGATAAAATGTAAGCCGTTTACGACAACGTAAATAGGCGCATTAGTTTTGTTTGAGTGGCTACTATTATGCACCTTATGGGCGTCTTTTGAATATAGTTTAACCTTTTAAGATGCATTGTTTACCTGTGGGTATTATTTTTACAGAATATGTCTTAAGCAAGGATACAACAAATATAGTTTGAAAAGCTACATGTTGCTTTAAGTCAGAAATGGACTACAAATGCTGCCTCCAAATATGTTCTTAGATCCGATTCTTAATTGAGACAGGCCTAAAAACAGATTCATGTGGGTTTCAGCTCCTATGTATGCGTAATGCGCGACAAAGATTCGCTTACAGCAATTTCATATCATTGACCGACAACAAAACAAGTCTCTATTTGGCTGAGTTATATACGGATCATGGCAATTGCAGAGGAACAGTTCTTTAAGCGCGGGCATAAAATCATCCCAAACCGTCCGTATTGTGAAGCCGTTTTGGAAAACGCGGATAATATTCGGCCTGTTTGGAAAGGTTTTGGCACTAACAATTAACTTAGGATCATTGATGCCTGAAGCAAGGTTTTAACAGATCCACGTATCCAATATAGCAAGAACAATATACTGTGCTACAGTAGGACTACTGATCACAGTGCCAACGACAGCGGCTTGAATCAAATTGAAAAGTATAACAAAAGTGACAAGGGACTAGTGGAATTGCGAAAGATTAGATTTTCAACCAAACATAAGTCTATTAAAGAAGGCAGAGACAAAGAATAAGTGAGTAAGGTAATAGCACGCAGATGAGATATTAGGTGCACGAGAGTAGCCAACCCAACAAGCGGAGTAGATGTAAAAAGATACGAAACCGGCAGAAAAGAGAAGATAATTATGTATTGGAGGTATTTTTGGAGAGCTCTTTCAGAAGTCAAATCGCACCAGTTAGAATAAGCAGAGAAACAAGCGACCGATCAGTAGGTCAGCGGGTAAACCATCAAATAAATTAAAACCTATTGAAGCAATACCGGATCGGAGGTGCATAGAGGCAAATGGCACTTCGCTGGTGCTAAGATGTTAAATTCATCGTAACGCTTCGGGCTATTTTGCGAACCCAATCGTACGTGATTGGCAGCACCCAGCACCGTGGGCATGAACACCTTATCTTGTTCTACTGTTCGAACCGTATACCCATTCCTAACCAGCCCCAACAGACATAGGTTTGCAACCGCGTTATTCACTTCCCTAAGTTGCGCGTTATCGACAGCACTGTTAGCATTCAAATTTTGAAATGAAACTAACTGAGTTAAAAAAAATATATGCTATAATTTCATTGTTTAATATTTTCATAAAAATAAAGCCTTTAGTGCGCAATAGAAACATAAAAATAATCTGCTAGTAACCACATTAGTAGCACAACCGGAGTGTTTTCTATTACAACAGTATCATTAAAAGTTTGGCCAGCACCGACTGAGGTGCACACTTCTCACACAGTTATGTATTACTATTATTTGTTGCTGTTTGCTTACCTCAAGAAGAAAGTATTCAGTCATCTTAACAAGTAAAAGATAAATATGTACCACACACGCAGCAAATAAATGGACATGAAAGCATTTTGTTCCTAAAATGTTATTTTTTGTTTGTATGTTTGTTTTTACTTCTTAATAAGGCTTTCGCAACTACTGCTCAGATTTGGCAATGACTTGAAGAACTGGCGATTCCTATCAATCAACTGTTCCTCACTCTTGGCACATTCGCTTGCGCTAGTGGCAGCGCCGCCAGCCGTCGTCGTTGTTGTACTAACACTAACACCAGTCAGACCGCAACCATCCTCAATGGTGTCTAATGAAAGTCGCAGTTTGCTTCGAGGATTCGTCGAATCACTTGGACGGATAGTACTACGTCGCTGATCCATTTGTGTGGCACTTTCGAAGATCATATCCGCAACAGGTAGTTGACCAATCGGCGCAGTATCGGCAGCTGGCTGCGGGTCATTTGTGTGCAGACCAACGTTAAATATTGGATTTATTATGTCGGTATCACTGGCCAGTAGCTTTGTGTCTGAATAACGCCGAAGGTCTTTGCCAAGGAATTTATCTAAATTATCGCTGATGTCGGGCGATGTAAGTACACTCGAATGCCTATAGCTAATCTTTGGATAACCGGAATCGTTGAGAATGTCGCGATTCTCTAGAAACACTGAGGAATTAGAATACCGATGATGTGGATGATAGTGTGGATTGGCAGGTGTGAAGATCGAACCGGACGATGTGGTGGCGGTCGGTTTGAAGACGTACGAATTGGTGGTTCGACTTGTTGTCTCACTGTTGCTGCTCACGCTGGTAGCGTTGTGCGGTTGTAATGGATGTGCTATTGCCGCTCCCGATGCTATCGATGTACTGAGATCTTGACGAGATCCATTCACGGAATTACTGCCACTTTGCGAGTGCTCTAGTACATTGTGAATAGAATCGTGGAATGGTGTCATGCTGCCCGATCCCTGCGGACATGGGCGAAATGATGAAATTTGGCTAACATCGTCTAAGGTCCAATCACGATCGTAGTTGTGTGAATTGTTTTCGATGTTTGCCACAATTTGCCCGTGTTGTCCTGTATGTGGATACTGACCGGTGCCGTTTGACGCCGATGGATGGGTCAAATTACTCGCCGACGTTGGCTGATTATCGACGACATCTTCGCATCCTTCTACAGATCTGGCGCCAGTTCCACTGGCTGTAGCGGCAGATGCCGAAGTTGGATAATTAAAAGAATTGTAATTGTAGTTATTCGTTGTGTTTGCATGTGAAACTAGTGCGTTGCTGTTGTGAGGAACGCTGCGACTGTGCAACACAGGCGATGGCGGCGACAGCGGATGTACTTTCTCTGGAGCATTTTGTATGAGGAGAATACTGCAAGTAAAACAAAACTCACATTAAAATGAAGTCGAGGAGGACAGATTTGGGAGACTGTTAAATTAGGGTGAGATTTCGAATTCGCGAATAAGAACCGAAGAAAACTGGGGGATATTTCCAACCATTTTTAGGAAAAACTCAAAATCAATCTGCAAAAACTACTCTGTCTACATTGAATCCACCGTAGAGGCAAATTAGCTTAAGACCCTTCACTCATGGTTACCTTTCTAACGAAGACAACTAACACAAGAAACCCATGGAACTGCTCCTTAACATCCAATTCTCACCTCGAGCCCAGTTGGTGAGCATTAAGGTTTGTACTGGCAAAGACAAGGCACTGGTTCTACTGACAAGCGCCGTCGACATTGGTTAAATTGGGCCTTTAAGATGGTTAGGTCATGTGGAGCTTTCCGCACAATTTTTGATTCTTGGCATGAGGTACAACGCAGCAGTACCCTAATTAATTGTTTGAAATGAATTCATTACATGACTCAAATATGTACTTGTTTTTTTTACAGACCCTAACATCGTTCGATATTAAATCAAATTCGGGTTCAGGGATTGCAACTAACCACGCACTGCATCGTGTGAAAATGTCTAAGATTCTAGACAAGCTATAAAGCTCCAGATAGGAGAAGAAAATAGAATCCGGTATTTCTCTTGTATTATTACCCATTCTTTCAGAACCGCCGCTTGTCTTACAATGGAAAAGGAGCCTTGAACAACCAACATTTTGTCAGTCGGATATCCGACTATAAGGATAAGGGCACTCAAAGTTGAATTCTAAACAGAGCATACAACCCCCCCTTACCTAAGCCAATCTACAAATGAAGAACTATTAACCGATTCACCGAAAGAAGGAAGCGAATCCGGAATTAAATTCTGGATAATAAAACTATGCTACAGTTAAAAACCGCGTAGTATGAGGTCTTGTTCCGCATTTCGAAGGATCATTTCATCAAGTTCTTTAAACAATTTAAACGTAGTATAAACATTCGGTGCAGTCGATCATTAGGTATGTTATGATTCGCTCTACAAACAGTTTTAAAGTGTCTTACCGATTTCTAGCTCTCCACCTATGGCACAAATGTAAATATGCTTTGCATTGAATGTACATGAATACAACCCCGCCGGTGAGCCCGACAGTGACTACAGCCAATTTAGTCCAAAATGGCCAATCTGCAATTAATTATGAATAACAATTGCTAATCATGTTTAAATAACATTCATCTTACCGATAATTCCACGTTTGACATCTTCGGCAGCCCTTTCAATGAGCACACACAACGACCAGATGACACATAACGCTGCGGCACAATGGAACAGTACCGAGCAGCAGAGACGTCGCCGTTCCACTCCTGATATATCAAGACTCCGCCACTGAAATAAACACGATTCATAATTTATCTATAGAACAATATCAATATGGTTCTACTTACTTCATTGAAGGGTTTTATTTTTGTGTGCATTATAAAAGGAAATTTGCATAATTCGCAGGCGTTCGTTTCGGACGCGGTCAGCCATTGTTGTAGGCAGGTTTGATGGACGTACTTAAGACTACCCGAACAGTAGCATGGTGTTAGGAGTGGATTTTGCGGGTCACTTTCACAGTGACATATTCGACAGATGTCACCACTGTTTTGTGATGCTTGACTGCTACTAGAACCGAATCTGAAACAGAAAGAAATCTGGTCAAAGAGGTGATCTACACAAAATGGTTTTAAAAAGCTAAGTTTCTGTTGATCGTAAGTTCCTATTTAATGTTTGCTTGATTGCGGTTATTTGGTAGTGTTTAAATCATGAATAAGCAAAAAATAAAACGATTGATTGAGTAAGGGCAATAAATAACATTTAAGTAGCCATTGCTTGGAAATCTGTAAAAATCTTTTGGATATACGAAACGTCCTTTATAGTTAATCAGCATTTTTTCTTAGAATTCGAGTCTTTCTTGTATTTCTGTTATCAATTCTCGCGGCTAAATTTAACACCGACGTATGGAGCTTTGTGTTTTACTTGTTTTATACAGTGCTCTTAAAAATCATCATATTTGGCAAGATATTTGACAGCCGACTTGCCTAGGTATCTAACCTTAGAGCGGTTAAAAAAAACTCAACCTACAGGGTATGAATCAGTGCAACGGTTCTGCAGTGACACTTGCAATGCGTTGCATACCTAGTCTAGTGTATTCATTTCACTAAAATTGGGACGTTCAAGTATCTAGTTTAGTAAGTCTGACAGCTGTCTGACTGTTTTGATTGGCTGAAATTGGTCATATGACCAGCGTTTCAGTTGACGTTTGAACACAAACGGCCTTACCAATAATCAACTTTAGTCTGGCAAAGTCTCCACACTTTCCAAAATCCCTTTACCAATAAACAAATATAGTTGCCAGAATATAATGTCGTTTTCCATTGGGACCACCAAAAATCTTTTTCAGATCTCAGATTTTATGCGGCTCATGGAACATGCAACGAAATTGATCTGCTTTTGTGAATGGATTACTGCGTTATTTGACAACAATATCAGCTGTTCAAATCGCATTTGTTTTTGGCAAAATCAACCATGGAAATTGGCTTGAAAAATGTTTCCTCTGGTGTAGCTACAAATGGAATAGTTTTGATGATTTGTAGTTTCCAGATGATGAGGAAGACAATGAAGATAATCTTTCCTCGAAAACTATGTCCATTGCTGTTTATGTGTTTCTTTATTTTGGTTCTCACGAAACTTTGCACATTTGTTTTAAAGAAAACTTCTTTAAATGACGTAAAACAGCTGTGCTGTATTTGTGGTAGTATGTGTAAATCTGAAAAAATATCGAGATCTTCCGAAAGTGATCCGAATAAAAAAAAAGATTGATTTTTTTTCCAGTGGAACGCGAAAAGTGATTTAGATAAAAAAAAAAAAGATTGATTTTTTGTCCCAATGGAAAACGACATAAATAAATCCTCCCTAAATGTCATTTTCAAGAGGGGTGTTGCCCAACCACCAAAAATGGCGGTATGAAATTTCGTAATAGGAGTGAATTTAAATACACTGTTCATGCTCAACCGTTTACAATTATTATAAACTAATTTTAGTAAATTGTAAATGTTTTCTGTCTTTTTTCTTTGGAATACAAAAATGCAAGTTGTTTTTAAGTTTAGCAAAGACAAATTTTTACAAATACATGCAAAAAATTGAAAAATATTTCATTTTTGTTTTATTTCTAAACACTTGAAATATATATTTCGAATATTTTCATTAAATTAAATGTTTGGTATCTTTTCTAACCACTAGTGCTTGCTTTTTTATTGGTTTTCCTTTTTGCAAGTTTGCAAGTTACGAATGCATACGTATTAAAAAATAAATTTGTTATAAATTTAGGATGTTTCCAAGACCTTCTTGAGAGTCGTCGAGAAGAGAATAAAATATACGCTCACTTATGATTGGATAGCTCATACCCTAGTACCTACATTTTTCAACAACTCTCATTACCCTAGGATGCTCAGGTAGATATTTGGCTGCAACCATACCCTCTTGTGAATGTGTAGTTTGTTTCCAGAAAATGAGAATTTCTAATGAATCAGTGGTTGGTGTGAAAAAAAAAAACAAAATAGCCGGCTATTATTTCTTTTTTTTTTCAAAAATATTCACTTGCTAACCATTCAAGCTTTGATTTGCATAATCAGCCCAACAAACTGTGTTCCGACACAAAATCACACATAAATAATCAATCGTGAAGGATTACAAAACAAAGGAAAGTGTACTATAAAAAGTACCAAAAATTGTGTCCGATCGAAGGAGAGGGCATCACTGATTTTCATATGATATTTGACAGATCAGCTGATATTTTGTGTATTTCCCATTTTGTGTTTTGATTTTTGCTTATAATAAGGCGTTTTGACCTTTGAAAAATATCTGTTGGGCAAATTAATTTGCGATTTATATATTCCTTTTCTTAGAATAAAATCCTCGTCCTGAAATAAAACATTGACCTTGTTTTTCACGGAAACAAATTATGAAATTTGAATTCTGCGATGACAAAACATGTAATTTTTTTTCGTTTTCCTATAGGGAGGGCAAAGAATGCATCATGCACCGTCAAGAAATTTAAGTTTTCCTGGTGTGTCAGACTCTTACTGACTAAACCCCTCCTCTCCCTTTGGCTTTTTTCTAAGAAAGTTGTCGCTCTAGCAAATGTGGAGGTCTAATTGATGGTACCGTTTCACTAATGCTGTACATTTTTACTAAAGCTGACAACCGACATTAATGTTTGATTATGATTAAGGCCGAAAAACTAGATTGGTCGGGAACGTCACTTTTCCTACGTCAGCCACTTACGCGAACTGTCAACTTAGTACTCAGTCACGAATTTCTTAACTAGATTCGTCAACTACCCCTCCATAAACGTCAACTGAAACAGCTGCTCATATGACCGATTTCCCCCAATCAAAACCAATATACATCTAGTCAGAGAGCTATCAGACTTACTAAACTAGATACTTGAACGTCCCCAATACTAAGTGGACAGTTCGCATGTTTGGCTGACGTAGAAAAAGTGAAGTTCCCGACCAATCTAGTTTTTGCGTTCAGGTTACATCTAATCCAGACGCATCTAGTCGACTGCAGATAACTAGATTCTTAAATGTGCCCAATGCCTTCGGTTAATTTAGTCGCTGTTTCGAAGAAATTTTGGAGTTGAACCATTCTCCGTTTATTTCACTAAAGTTTGAACCATATTAGTTAAATGAAAACGAGGAAGGGGGGGAGTTTGTGGGGTTGTTAAAAAATATAAATAAAATGATGAGTGATGTCACCACTTAGTGAAATGTTTTAAGGAGGTATTGTTTTGTGACGGCGCGGCGTTTATTCGTTTAAATTCTCATTTCCTGATTAGGTTTTATTTTTTAGTATTTCCTTTTAAAAAAGTGAGGAATAAGTTTTGAGAGAAATGTGAGCCATTTTTCTTTGGCTCGGAGCATTACTGAGCCAAAGCTGAAACGATGCCATTTGCCATTTAAAAATAATTGTTCTAATAGCTTTGGACTACTCCGTTTACAAAGCAATTATTTAAAAATAATGGATACCCCTTTCACTAGGGAAAAGCTATAAATATTTCGGTACTTTCTGTAATATGATGTTTCTTTTTTTCCGTATTTAGCAGCCCCATCTGTAAGATTTATAAGGCCTAGACAAATTTTCTTACAAGATGATTTCAAAAAGAAAGCGTTTAAAAACTAACTGCCGCTTTTCAGGCAGTCCAAACCAAACTTTTGCAATCGCAATACTGAATTATTACAAGTTGCTGGTGACAATTAAAAATTTATATTTTAAAACCGTGCATAAAACATGACAAAAAAGAATAAAAACAAAAAGTTGGGACTTTTTTGGGGAAAAATAGCCAAATCTGGGGGTTTTTCAGTTTTATTTTGACCGTCTGGCAACGCTGGCCAAGACTTTTAACTAACTTCAATCAGTAAGTCATCGACACCCAGTGACCGTATGAGTGGTTAGAAAACAATAACTGCTCTCTTGCAGTAAAAACTCTTCGCCTTTCGAGCATCGCTTGATAGTGGATACATCACTTTGGCATTTTAAATGCGTGCGTTTTTTTAACTATTTCATGGTCCGCCGTCAGTAGGTAGTCCGGGAACGGCGATCTGAGCTCGGCGATTTCTGGAGTTCACCAGCATAAAGAAAGTCGGTCCTCTAGACAATTCAAGACATTTGCAATAATTAATTATGCTGAAGTTGCTTAAAAACCCTTTGCTGCCTTGTTATTAGTTTCAAGTACGAAAAAGGTGGCATAGCGAAAGTCCCTACACATGTCCGGGATATTTCGTAGTTCGTTGCCAACGGCTACGCAAAGTCCGAAAACAATATCTACACCCCATCAGCGCATTTGTGTAAGCCTAAATCAGCTCTTCTTTTTTTCCCTTACCTAAGCACATTAACCACAAAATTGCTGGCAATTTTATCGATCGAATGGGTGAACCATTTCAGGGACATGCATTATCTATTTGAGAACCTAGCCCGTCCGTGACTCGCGTGGGCCTGGCTAGTAAAATAATGTCGACCGAGCACATATCGCGTATATGTTAACCGCACATAAATAACCGCATGCCACCGGAAATATTATTTAAGGACCCCGGCACTCTAGTGCGACCAAATAAGTAAGTGCACGAACAGTATTTTACACCTACGTCCCACTTTGGCTTATGTCTCCGTTTCTCTTTTTTTTTTTATTTAGAAATGTGACAAACTTAAGGAGAAAATGATTCACAAATCCCAGGAATACTGATAACCGACTGATTCACAACTACAATTTTTTTTTTATTTTTTTTTATTTTTTTTTTATAAGCGATTCTGCTGTAATGACTGATAGAGGCACAAAGGAACATCTGTACGACACCGACGAACACAAACAGACATATCTGTTTGAATCAACATTTTTTTTGGAATTTACGATACCAGGTCTCTTATCTGGAGCTTAACGAATCGAGTTGAATGTGGAATGTCCAAAAATATGACTGATGATAGGCGGAGAGCTTATTTTATGCATAAAGTGACGTTTGCACATAGCGGAGCACACTAGCGCCCAAAAATGTCACTGCGACAGTTCATCCCAATTGGCTTATTAAATGATTGTGCGGATTCTTTCTTTGTCGCAAATAAACAACCGAAAACACCGCAATATAAGCTCAGGCCACAGGGGGATGCTGTGAAGACGAGTCAATGTACCTCTTGAACTCATTTTTAAAAGACGTCATATTTTTGGCAACATTTAAAACGCAGATATAGGTATTGATGCATAAAGCACAGAATGCGTGCCATGTAGAGTTTAAAGCGATTTTAAATATTCGTATATATACAAACAGGCGTTAACTCTGCGGTTTGTTGTCGGCGCGACTATTTTTAGTACAAGGACTACTTTGTGTTTTTTCAGTCAAGGTAATTCGTCGGCAGATAATTAATTTGAGGGGACTGATCTCCCAGGGGAGATAAGTGCCTTTGTTCGATTGCTCTTTGTGGTCAGATGCGCTAGTTTAATATGAAATCGATTATGATGGTTTGATGGTTTATAATAAGAATAGCTCTATTCCGGGTTTTTTAGAACCCTACTGCGGTTTATTATATAGCGCTAGGCGAGATCCTGTGTTACGTTTACAGTTGCATTGCTGAAAGTTAAAGTCCACTGGGAATTAGTTTCCAGGAAATAAATTCAAAAGTTTTTGTGTGTGTCAAGAGGAGTTTTGGAATTGTCAAATAGGTACCCATTCGCGGCTGTCAAGTGTAGTCTTTGGTGACGCGCGATACTCTTCCATCAAATGGATCACTCTGTAGATTTTTTCTCAACTTTAAATGTTCGCTCGGGCATGTTTCAGTTTCGATTTTCACAAAGCTCTATAAAAATGTACAATCACCAAGAACAGCTGACTGAATTTTCACTGTTCATTTTTCTTCATAAAATTCCTGACAGTTTCACAAGAACTATTTCTCTTTTGTAATTTAACTCGGCTCTAAGTTTTCAAAGTTCAGATTTTACTCAAAGCTGGTCATATGCGCGTCCAGCGGTTTTGACTGTATTTTTTTTAAATGATCAATTTGTTAAACAGTTTGCAACAGCATTAAACGAAACTGACTAATGTACTGTCACTTAAAAAGTGTTAGAAAAATAACAAACAAAAAATCAAGGTAAAAAAAAACTGCAGTTCACTAGAATAAATTCTGTGAAGTCTTCTTCTTCTCTCCATTTAAACGACGAGGTTATGATTACAATTACAGGGATCATAACCCTCCCACTTTACTGCATTCCTACTGGTCCGCCTGTGGGGTTCGCCGGAATAATTTGTGTGAAGTAACGATAATAAATGCGCAGTCATCATTTAGCAACTTTATTTTACTTTTTACATAAATAATCCTCTATAAATATACATGAAGTGACATTCTTTTCATTTATTAAATGGCTACCAAAAACTTTTCAGTTGTGTTTTTTTTTGTCTGTAGCAAAAATAAAATAAAAAACGCTTACTAATATAAAAGGTCTGATAATGATGTGAATTCGTATGAATCAAAAATATGTAAGCAGCAAAACTTATCTGTGTTACAAATAACAGGGTACATTGCAATTTTGCTAATATACATTTTGAGATTCGTTCTTTCCCGTACATTTAAAAAAATAAATAAACTCATTTTATTCGATTGAATTATAAGCCGTTTGTTTTTATTAAAAATTAGCATTATTCATAATTAATGGAAATTGTTTTCAAATGTAATTTCATTAATTATGTCAATTATTTCAAATTTTACATTAAATTTAATTTGTGTTTTTGTTGTTTTGCGTTATTAAACGGAATCTTTATGAAAAGATTTTAACTCAAAAATCATATTTCAAATCTTAATATACTTCGATAATATTAATCGATTCTTCTCTTTAAATTATTTGCCGTTTTTCTGTGAAGATTCTTTAATATTTCGCCACAAACAACAAACGAAAACAGGCACAATAATTGTAGGAACAAAAATATTTTATTTCATTTCCTCAAATGAATTTTTCACAGTTTATTCCTTTTTTTATTTAGGTTGATTACATTTGCTAACCATTTTGTATAGAATACATGTTTCGGTGCGGTGAAATTAAACAACGTATTTAAACTCTGGGAACGCATCCATCAGCTGATTGAAACTCACCAAATAGACTACTCTATACTCTCAGTCAATGTTCTTAGGATCACTCTCTTTATTCTTCCCACGAAGCGTGTTAATTTTTACCTTTTCATCGAACTTACTTTTAAAGGTAAAATTTGTATTCCTCGGAAAGGAGATCACAAAATTAAAAATCGTCAGTATAAAATCGCATTTTGTTAATATTATAATGACTATTTTTTCGTAGTAGACATTTTTTGCTAAAAGGCGATTTAAGTGATCATTTTGCTATGGAAATAGTGAAATGAAGTTGGGATGTTTTCTTGTCAGATTATTGATATACAAAGAATTTTGATGTTTCGAAATTCCCACAAAAAGGTAGAGATACAACGATGGAGGAACATTGCTGAAGGTCAGAATTTTATTACACCTTCCGCCATTTAGAATTAGTTTTTTCTTTTTATCCTTCATAGTTCATACGTATTCAAAGGCAATCAAATTGAGAGCCGGAGGCAGGAGGTAATAGTGAAAAAAATTTCCTGTCAGTCTATTCCTACTTACGGCCGGTCTGTTCACAGCTGGTCAAATCCTTGGTTAGGTTGGATTTAGTTTAACCGATGATTACAAATCAGTGATAACCAACGAGTGTTTGTTAACCGTTTTTTTTCGCTTCGGCCGCCAAACCATAGACTTGTGACAAATTGTTCCATTCTTCCAGTTCATTTGCCGATTAAGTGATTAGCCGAATCTATGGTTACATTTTTTTTTCTGGTTCCGTGGTTTTTGTTTATGTAATTTATTAATGAATATATGTTTACAGTTTAGTAGGTCAAAATGTCAATAAATGTCAAAATCAAATGACACAGGAATTTCTTAAAAACAGAGGAATAAAATCTTGTTGGTGTGAGACAATAAGCTAGTAACTACTGAGAACAAAGCTGAAGCAGTACAACAGCCAATAAAAATTGTTAACCCATTATTGGGCCTCATCTCAATTTCGTCTACGAACGTTGTAATTATTTTCTCATTCTCTCAGTTTATGAGAGCTGTCAAAGGACAAAAATGTTCAAAGTTGGGAACCTGTCTGTACTAGTTCCATAGAATGGCGGGCAGTGTATTTTATGCATCTGTCAGTTGAAAACATTAACTTAACCGAACAGATTTTATTGGTCAGGACCTTCGCTCTATCTTGCGTTATATATAAGTTTATTTATTTGATTATTTGTATTCTTTTTTTGCACAAGATTGCTCGCAATATTCTTCAAAAAGTTGTTGTATAGCAGATACGCCAAAGCTAACACCTACGAAGTCCTTACAAAATCTTGAATAAACGAAATTCTAGAAAATCATTGGTTAAAACTCGTTAACCGCGCAAAATCGGCTGGTTATCGATTTCATAAGTTAACTAACCAAACCGTAGATTCTCTGGTCAAAATCCTACTGAACAAACACATTCGATGATTACCAGCTGGAATAATCGATGATTAAATGTAACCAAGATTGAACAAACCGGGCCTTAGTTTATTTTAGTTTCAATCACAAGTGCTTCGGGCATGGTAATTTCTTCTTCCAATTTCCAATTGCTATTCCATTTCTTACGAAATATTCTCACATACTGAACGAAAAGTTTGTAAGTTCATGTTCCTTTATATATCAGTAAAATCGTAGGCTTTCTTTACAAAAAAATTGTAAATTGGTGAAAGAGGTGACAAACCTGTTCTAGAGAGCACAATTGCTTCGGGGTTGAAGTAACCGTTTCAATATGTCGTTTTAGCGATTTCCACAGGATGGCCTGATGTAAACGCTCCAGACTTATTTTTGTAAGGTTTTTTGAAGCGACGAGCCTGTGCCAACAAGTCTCGGACTCTTGAAGCCCTCAAGAATGCGAGGACCTATTGCCGGAAGTTCTGGCAGGAGTGATTGAAAATGGCATAAATCGGGCCCGAATGGTAATCAATTTTGTCTTTTGTTTTGCCGATATAATTTTCACGACTTAATGCGAAAAAAAATTATGACATCAATTAAACTTAATCCAAAAGCAGAACAAGCGTTTTTCATTCTTAAACAAAAATCACAGCCAAACAGGTGACAACTTTTGTTAAGTTTCAGGACGCTAATATTGCTTTATTAAATGAGTCACTGTTAATTATTAAGGCAATAATAATTTTGGATAGATCACAGAAAACCGCTGGTAATTTTTGAACTCTTCCCGGTATAAATATCGAGGTCTGCATAAACAGAGGCTGTCAAACGAACTGTTCTTATTAGTGTATAATAAGCAATGTCCTCCGTCCGGTCGCGGTGGACGGAAATAAAGATCATTAGCCTCGATTTTTAAGTTTATAAGCGACACAAAAAAGTAATCCATATTTTTAACGTTGATTTAGTACATTTTTTCCTGATTCCCTAGTGCATTAAAAACAAAATAGATGAAATTTTGATGTGCATTCGTAACATTTCTGTCTTCACTCGTTTATGCACTGTGAAAAGAAACAATACTTAAATTGCCTGCCAAACCGCGATGACTCAAACTACATCGAATCTCAAAAAATACTAATTGCACTGGCGCGTTTGAACAACATTCAGTTTCGAATAAATCCACTGGCTGTTCCATGAAAATTGCGTGTCAATATATCTCCGAGTGCCGGGAATACCATCCCCTCTCAGCGTAAGCAATCTCTCGATAAAAGAAACTAGTGAAGCTGATTAAATTCATATACTGATATACAAACACTTAAACTACTATCGTACAGCAATTATCAGTGATTTATCACAACCACCAACACAGTAAGAACCGAGTAAAAATAAATGACAAGCATTTACGAAAAGTCGTATACGTACATTCTTAAGGCCTACTCCAAGTTTATCTGTCATCACTTAACTCAAGTGCGGTATAATCGATAAGCCCATACACATGGATATACGCGAGTATGCATGCGAGAAATGAGTATACGAGTATGTAAAACAATTCCCTGTTTTAAGTCGTTGCTCCAGCAGCCACTCGAACAACTCAAGTCAACGTTTTATTCATGGTTTACTCAACTGAATACATAATTAACCTTGATATGAACTTTGAATGAAATTATAAATTATGTGCCGTAAAATAATTGAAATCGAATGACGGGCCCATGTCACCGGTGCAGTCTTGTCAATTTTAATTGATTTTTATTGTGAAAATTCATTTGAATTTATTATCGCGGTAGTTTTGTTTGTTAACTTGTCAACTAAGTAGTTGTACATGGGCTTAAAACATTACTTTATCGTGCTTAGAATATTTAATGAGTTAAACTAATTGCTGAGAGGTGGTTCTAACGACCACTGCAATAATAATCATTTCCACTGAGGGTATGTACACGTGATGCAAGTTGATAGATGTTCAGTTTATTTTTCTACTTGCTTACTTTTTGTGATTACATTATAATAGTTGGAAGGATAGCAGACTAATGGGCACATTTTCAATTATACCAGTTCAAATGATCTTCTGAATGGTTAGAATTGGACACTTTCGTATATATAAAACTGTACAAAAAGTGACGTCAGTTGGACACTTTCTTATATAAAGGGTTTTCCAATAAGAGGTGTTATTTTGGTATTCAAAGAAAAATGCCATTTTTTGAGATAAACGATTGGATGTTTATTTCATAATAAAGTGAAAGGTATGCCGTTAATAATGAAAAACAACATCAGCCAAATGGCAACCACGAGCACGGATACAGGACCATATCCTTTTCATGAAATTTTCCATAACCAAATTGCCATATGTCCTCGATAGCCTCAAGAATTTTATCTTTGAGGTCTTGAATCGACACTGGGCTGTTGGCGTAGACCTTCTCTTTCACGTGGCCCCAAAGGAAGAAGTCGCAAGGTGTTAAATCACAAGATCTCGGTGGCCAATTGTGATCACCTCTTTGAGAGATAACACGGTCCGGAAACTTTTCTCGTAAATGATCAATCGTTTCGTTGCTTGTGTGGCACGTCTTGTTGAAAGTAAACGTTGTCCAGATCAATACATTCCAACTCCGACCATACAAAATCATTAATCATCTCTCGATAGCGCAATCCATTCACCGTAACGTTGTGGAATGCCCAATTCCAAAGAACGACGAGGAATGGTAAAACCTGGGTTTTCTTCAACACTTTGGGTTACAGCAGCAATATTCTCAGTTGTTATTGAGCGACGTGCAAGGGTTTTATTCTTCACATCACTAACTTGTCCCAACAGCTCGAATTTTTCCACCAATTTCTGTATTCCGGTGCTTCACGACGACCATAAAATTCTTTAGTTTTGCGAACTGTGACTGCAAGATTTTCACCATTTTTGTAGTGAATTTTAATAAATTAAATGCGTTGTTGAAGCGTGTATCGTTCCATTTTTAGTAATGGCGTAGTTTCTACTTGTCAAATGTCAAAGAATAAAAGCTTCAAAAGTGACAGTTACCGAAGTAGCGGGTCATTCACAATAACACCTATCATTGGAAAACCCTTTATAAAACCATAGGAAAAGTTAGGTTACCGTTTTTCCGTTCAGGGCCTACATCTAGTCCAGGCAAATCCAGTCGATTTAAGATAACTGGATTCTTTAGGAGCTGTATCACCCGAAAAATCAAACTGGGCTTAAAATTCGTTCAAACAGAGTCAAAGTGTTTGGGGTCAAGTAATTTTCTACGGACTGACAATTATGATTGTAGCAGCTCGCGTTACTTGCAAATTTATGACAGAATCAAACGAAGAATCGAAAGATGCGAAATAATACCGAAAAAGAATTTATGTTTGGTTTGATATTTTTTTTAAGATCGCTAATTTAACAATGTTATTGTAGGTACCTGGGGTTTAGGACGAATGTGTTCACAAAACCAACATTTCAAATTACAATTTAGCAATTGGTGCCCGATGTCTCATCTATTCTGTCTCAATGCAAACGACAACTTGCAACAATAATCTCTGACAATGCACTTAATAAATCGATTAAAATACTCCCAGTACAAACATCCAAATGCCGGATGAAAGCAGATCCCCTACCCCTGCCACCATTAATAACGAACATTCAGCAAGACAAACGGTTTCAAAAAATATGTCACACATGACAGACATTTTATTTTTGTTATCTCAGCAAATATCAAAATTGTTTGCGACAAGCTTAACACTTAATGAAGCACTCACGAGCGATATGCATATTATTTATGTCAACAGAGAATGCTCAAATTTATACTCAACTTCTGAATGAATATATACAAATCCGTCACCCTGTTTATTCAAAGATTTTCTACTCTACGTATCGATTCACGTGTTTAATTTCAAATACATATGCACCGACAAGTGATAGCACATTTCCGGAGATTAATCCGAATGCAAAATGATTCGTGGTGTATCGTCGAAACGTGATTTCATCGTGTTTTCCATTCAAACTTTGACAAGCAAAATAAAAGTACTCGCCGACAGAAGTGTGTATTTGTACACATGTTGTGTCAGCACGTTCCCAAACAATAATTAATTCCGGTCATTATTTTATAAAACTTCAGCACAATGGATTATAGGGACAGTCGAAAAGTATTTTGCGCTGTCACTTGTCAGAAAAAAATAAATGTTTAAACCAGATGTTCGCAGACCGTATGTAGACAACGCTGTGCGATTGCTTTATTGTTTACCTTTCTGATCTGCGTACGACGTCGAATTTCAATAAGACGGCCATAGTAATGTTGAGTGCAAATGTAAATATAAATCCGGACATACACAAATAATGTGTTTATGCATTCAATTCACATTTACTGCGCCCGAAACAGAGTCGAACAGCGGTTGGTATTCAATATTGGGGACAATAAGTCAGTGTCACAGAAAACCATTATACGAGGACTGGAGTATAGGGTGTGCACAGCATGTTCGTACATTTTAGGCAAGTGCCACACTGAAGTTAAAATGTACTACGAGTGTTTCCTACATTTAAAGAAATAAAAAAATAGTTGGTGCAACAGGTCCGTCGGGGACTCTAGGCCTATATCCTCCCTCACAACCATTCGTTTTGTGTGAGTTCTTCATTTTTGGGACCAATGGAAGGGGTCTTCAATTTTATGCCGATTCCAAACGGCTTATTGAGAAGCTTCTTCACGACAGTTAAACTGTCGGACGTTTGTCAGGACTTTGCGAGAGGTGGCGCAGTGGAAAAAAAGCCGAATAAGCATGCTTAAAAAGTTTTTTATCTGTTTTTATTATAGATCTTTCCAATTAACAAAGGCAATCGTTTTTAAATCATATACGGGGTGGGTAATAGACAGACATTTTTGGTAGTACATGCAATTTGTGCAAAGCTCTTCCTCTTTGAGTAAAACATTGATGGTAATTTATATAACCATCGTCTGGTTAGTACTCGTACACGCTAGTTAACGATACTCTAACTTTAAAGTAAGTATATCCAACCTAATCTTATAAAAAATAAAACATTTTCTTCCCTATCTACAACAAGCACCAATGTTCGAGCCACAATTTTTTGTCAATCAAACTCGAAAATTTAAAGTTTGAAAAATGGAGCTTAAAGCATGTCAAAGATACGGCCCGCGGGCCATGACTGGCCCCCGAGACAATTACCTGCCGCTCGCGACATAAATTGGATAATCTTCTAATTTAAATTGCTGTCGCAATACACCTGGTGTGTTTCTATGTCAAGTTTCTGAATCATCAAAATAATATTTCGACTTCTTACGTCAAATATTTTTTTTCTTAAATATAATAATAAACTTACTAATACATAGTAAAATATTTTGCATTTTATTTTTTATTTGGCCCGCTGTCATGTTTAAGGCAAAAAATTGGCACGCAAAGAGTTTGAGTTTAAAAGCCCTGACCTATACCATATTGAGAAAAAAAAATGTATTTGATAAAATATATTTAATGAAAGCAGTAAATTATTTCGTTTCACTACTAAGGCGTTAAATTGGCAAATGGCGTACTAAAATATAAAACTTAATTTCCGTGTTTTTAGTTTGAGTATACGAGCTCACAAAGATAAAGTGCGTCTAATCTTTTATGTCGACGATAATTAACAAAACACCAATACTGAATTTACAACGTAATAAAATATTTTTGAATTGTACCTTACCGACTATAATTTTGTGTTAATATTTTTAAATGAAATATCAGTATTTCCCCCGTGAATCTATGATTGTTACAATTTTAATGGATTGAAATTCTTTTGCTGTACTCTCCCTTCCCACAATTTTTTCGTACGGGAACAAACAAATTTGCCCAAATTTGCAAAAAAAAAAAAAATATTTCACCCAAATTCTAAATCATAATTTGTCTATTCTTTTAAAACCATATTTATTTATAATAAAGGCTCATGATTCATAACTAAACATAGTTGAAATGGCCGTTGGTATATAAACTCAGATACAATTTTATTATTATCTGTTAAATTAACCATATTCACGGAAGTCACGGAGCAATACATGTGCGACACAATCGTGCAAATTTTTTTTTTTTTTTTTAAACACTTGAGCAAAGAGGTGCGAATATCAATTATTCGTTTAAATCGGGGAATTAATATTCAATTGCACTTTTACTTAAATAACTTTTAAGGATAGTACTTTTCATTACAAAAGAGAAGCTGTTGAAATTCGTTTCACAATACATATTTGGCATATTTGGATTTCAAAAAAAATAACTACATGATCAATTTCGGCTTCTTTTAAAACTTAACGATTTTCTTATTAAAATAAAAAATTGCCACATTTTACTTTTAGCGTAAAGGGAGATAACACAAGCGTATTTTTTAGCATAAATATTTATCTTCATCCTGTTCCGCAGAGTGTAGTCTGATAAAAAAAACGCGTTTCGTATACACAATAATAAATAAAACACAAGCACAAGTCAGAATAATACATATGAAGATATTTCGTACAAGGTAATCTTCAAATAAATCATAGAAATAACATTTTAAGATTTAAAAAATTTCGAATTTATCATTGTTTAAAAATCAACTCCATTTTATATTCAATCTATTATTCAACGTATCCACTTGTTCTAAATCGGTTCGAAAATTATCTGATTCTTTCTGTTATAATTTGTTATTTCGACAAACTGAGTAAGCCATTAATGTTTTTACAGATGGCACTAGTGTCAATCCACTAACCTTCTATTCACGCTACAATACAGCTTAGAAAAATATTAATCTTTTTAAACAATTGCTATAAAATCTGAATGTATAGTTCAGAAAGAAAAAAAATGGTTGGCGTTGGACAGTGACGAGGACTTTTGTTGCAAAAAGTGACAGCTTGACAGCAACAATGTACATAGTAGAAAAATAAATCTCTTTTCGTTTAACGGAAGCACTTGTAGAGATTTATCAATTTATTGAGAAGTCTTGTCAGTGGAAACATGGTATTACAATAAATTGCTATAAGACAACTCTTGCGTTGGTCTTTTGGCAACTCCTATTTATTTTTATGTGCATTTGTTGGTGTACTCGTCTTGAGTTAACGAGTTTAATTGCATCGCGTGGAACGCGACATTGACAGATAATATCAACACCAAATCGAAGTCCTTTGCCAAGTCCACTGCATGCATGTGAAAGACGCCATTAATTACTCTGTCAATAGCACCTCATCTACCAGCGATTTTACTCGCCTAGCGTGTTCAAGTGTGCACGACAGCACTTTGCACTGTAGTCGGCTTGACCAGGGCGATCGAAAAGAAACGTGTGCACAATATTGTTTCCTTGTGCTAGCTAAACACAAACGTTCTTAAATTATGAATGAAAGAAACTTTCTGTATCTGGATCTTTGCAGTTTATATGAGAGCATTTGCACATGAATGTCATTTCCCCATTGTAATTGCATAGTGCCAGTAAGTTAGTGCAGAATGTTGATTTGATTGCTCATGTTATAATGCGCTGCGCATATTTTTTTTACTTCCGTTATTGCTCATTTTCACTTCAACTGATTATAGTAGACTTTATATTTACTTAAGATTACTATATTATGATAATCACTTTTAATGATTACAGTAATTGTCGCTAGTAGCGTTTAATGGAAAACCCTAAGAAAAAAAAATTATTTAGTAACTAGCTGTACCTGCCCGGCTTCGCACGTGCAAAATGTGGTATCAGAACAATTGATGGAAAAAAAATTTCAGAAAGAGCCTTCTGCAAAAGTGAGGGACTTGAACCCGTACTAAAAAACCTCCCGTAGACTGGGCCCACTCTGCCTTTATCTTCATGGCATTGCACATGCTCGTTGAACTAATCGGCAATAATTTAATATTCTTTGAAAAATGAAAATAATTTTATTATAATAGTTAGCTCACTTTTTTTTATTAATGTAAAGCTTCTTTGTATACCATATTAGCGGTTTCTATCGACTAAGATAGTGACATTTGCTACATTACTTACCCTGGAGCACGCTACATATAAGATATAACTGCCCGTGGCTGAAGCAATTCATAATTAATTCAACTCCCGCTTTTCTTAAGTTTGACCCTCTAACTTATTGATTTTCATGGCAGTTAAAATGAACGCCTCAATAAAGTTTTTCTGCAACGAAACCACTCTCAATGTGGTTCCATTACAAAGCTTAGGGGATTCAAATTGCAAAGCAGCATAATGGGAACTCCAACTTTTAATTCCAGGCCATGGACTGCCTCATCTTGATTGCAAATAGCATTTATAAACAGGTACGACGTATGTCATCAGGAATTTTCCCTAATGTAATAATACCACGATCTGGTAACACTGATACCTATACTTATTTGACATTCATCTCCTACATATTTGACATTTCTTTTATGGCTTTTTTTTGTTCTTAACACACCAAACAGCATACTGCCTCTCTCTGTCTACCTCTCCGTCACTGGAGTAAAATAAGGTTAAAAGAGATGTCAAAATATTGCGCGGTTAGTATGTTTGATTTGAGAATGAAGAGCATATCTACTCATGCAGGTGAAAATCGTAGAAATGTTTCAAATTTTGACTATTTATTTAAAAACCTTTTAAGTTATCGAGTTATTGGATATCCTAAGTTGTACCTGCAGATGTCCTTTATAAGCTGCTGTTAAATATATTTAAATGCTCCCAGTATTTTCGAACGGAAAGCGTGACAAAGAAAAAAGCAAAACGAAACGAAAAAATAAATTACTCTTGTCCAATTTTTTACGGAATTTATAGAGATATCGAGTTGAGACAAAGTAGATATTGTAGGCCTAGGTATCCTCTATAGGCCTGTGAAAAATGCACCAGAATATACTGAGCAGTTTCTAAGATTTTTGCATTTAAATACATGCAGTCAAATTCAATCTTAGTCAAACAGAACTACACCAATTTTATTGATATGATGATTTGCGTCATTTTACTCTTCCAAATCAATTATTGGGTTTGTTGTACTTTGTCTACAAAAGGGCTTCATCATGGGCATGACACCCTTCATCTCATCAACAACGTCTTTACAAAAGGCATAACAAAGAGCACGTCCTTCGTCAGTTTAGCTAGCCACAAAGAGTATCAATGGACACAAATTGAATTGACATTCTTCGCAGCATGATGGCGGCAGTGGCCGCCAATGTCATTTTCTGTACATTTTCCATTTGCCAAACTGAGAAATGCCCAATTGAGGAGTTTAACTCTGTCCCGTTCCAGTAATATTTCCAATTTTGCAATTTTTATTCAGTATTTCCAGCTTTGGAATTGTTTTGCCATATTTTTCACATCGACGGAAGACCACGTCATCGTCCGCCATATGCAGCTGCAGGTGAGGCCGTTGGTTTGCTTTTGCGCACTGCCGCTGGTGCAGTCTTCGCGTCGCATAACGTCTCCGTTCCGTTGACTTTTTCGCTAAAAGCAATCCATTTGGACATTTGATATGCGGTTCACGATAAAAGTACGTGTTTACTAGTTGCTTTCAGTCGCATCTAGTACATATTTCAGTACTTGTAATGTAGGTAACGATAATGGCAATCAGATAAAAATAAATAGAGAAAAACAGAGAAGACCAGTTGCAACCGCAAATACTCGTACTTGTTGTAAATGGAAATAATTTGCACAAGGTGTAGGTAAAGTTGTGTGCGAATCGGTGTCCGGTGACAGTGTACTGATCGATATCTTTGTCATGCGTTTTACAATTCGGAATTTTTTGTTGACCGCTGTTTTGAATGTTACTTTGTGGCAGACAACTTATAATTGATCCTGTTTGGCAGGAGACTTCAGATCGCGGTCTTAATCTGAAGCAAGAAGAAGTAGGTTTAACATGAAGCAATCAGGACACAGTATTATGCACTGTCGGAAATGATGATATTAGGGGAGAACAGTGGCGAACTTCAAACAAACGTTTTTGACTTCAGGATCGATATCTTATGATCCCCTTCAAAACATAATTAATAACGCAGATCCCTTTACCAAAGATGCTGAACATACCATGGTATATCAAGAAAAAGTTTCGTGA
This sequence comes from Cheilosia vulpina, assembly GCA_916610125.1. Lineage (NCBI taxonomy): Eukaryota > Metazoa > Arthropoda > Insecta > Diptera > Syrphidae > Cheilosia > Cheilosia vulpina. The sequence continues at coordinate 40,337,764 of OU744278.1, forward strand.
CAACCTTTTATACAATTATTTTATAGAATCTGGTGTCAAATGATTTGGAATGCCCTATGCCAAAAGATTGTTCAGTGGTAACGATCAGTGATAATTAGCATTGCGCAACTTACTGACAAAGCACTCTAATTGCGGTAGCATACAGCAGCAAACCCCTATTCACATTAATTAAGATATTAAAACATGTTAAGTGATCACTTATAAATTATAATGGCGATCACAATACCAGTTCCAAATTAATTCATTCGATTTTAGGTTATCACCATTTTTTTTTTTAATGAAGCCCGCACGAAGTTACCACCCACTTGGGTATCTAAGCAAATTGTAATAAAAACTACTCTCAATTTTATGACAGCGTTAAGTGTTTCTCTTCGTAATAGTTTATAGACTTTTACAAAAGGCAATAATTGTATTTTTAAGAACCAGTAATACTTGCATTTTTTAAACTTGTCGCTAAATAACGTCAAAACTTTAGTTGTCATTAAAATAAATGTGTCACGAGTTCAAACATTTATTTGTTGGATTTTATCGAGAGGAAATTTGCAGCTTTCATTGAAAAAAAATAAAGCCAAAATTGCAAACAAAATGAATATGTAATAAGAGTCCTTCACCATGCATACTGTCGGAGTATTCTTTGTCTTAATGAATAGATATATATATACGTAACGGATTGGTTCCATTTAAAAAAAAAAAACATCCTATTGTGACACTGACAGCTCTTAAAAAAAGAAAGACAATAGCACAGTATTACATTTTCGGTATACATAAGAATATAGATATGAATTTGACTAAATGCTTCAACAACTTTTCGAAATATAGCAAACTAATTTCCAAAGTGAATGCTTTTTTGCCGAAATCGTGGTTATTTTAGCAAAAAAATGTCAAGCGCACAAAAATCGTTTGCTATACACAAGTTTGTGAAAAAATTATCGATATTCCTACTTATTTTGAGATTCGATTTCAGTCGAAAGTGCGTCGAATTCGAAGAATTTGTATTTTAAAATTCGAACATTTTTTCAGTCGAATGTTGGGTGGATTTTGACTATCTAATCCTTCGCAACAAATGTCATTTTTTATTCGGTTGTATTTTCCTAGCGTTAAATAGCAATTTTTGTTCTTCAACATTTTCCTGACGGTTTAATTTACAAAAATGGAAGTGCTAAATTTGCTGCATGAAGTAAAAAAACATAAGTTGACTTCCCTTATATAGGACGTATTCGAATTGGACAAATCGGGAACATTGGAACAAAAATGTTGGTCAGAGTCGTAGAGGAAAATCCTAAAATCGCAAAGGGGTTCTCAACGAACCCTATAGATTCGGAATGATTTTGAAAGGATGCCGCCAACATACTAAATAGCTACAGACCTCCAAGTAAAGACGGAGCTACGTTTAGGTTTGGACTGATTATAAAACCAAAACTAAAAAGAATAAAAGGTTACAACGACAATAATTTAATCATTATCTCCCAACTTGAGCAGGCTGACTCAAAAATCGCAGTCAGTCGCTGGCTTAAATGCCAACGTTTATGGCATTCCACAGGCAGTGAGATCTGAGGCAGCGAAGATTTGAAGACCAGAGCCGTTACCATCCTTAAGGGATTTATCCATGGCATCCTGTGCGGACTCTCCGGATTATGATGATCCAGGTGTAGTAGCAGGTGAAGCTCAGGAAAGTATACTACACTTTTCCAAAACAGAGCTAAAAAGGCGAAATCGTCAGAAGACAAAATCAAGCCCAATAAATAGGTAATATTTTAAATATTAATATAGTTTCAATAAAACAATGAAAAAAGAGCCTCCATAAAAAAAGCAAAACTATGTTGACTCTATATAAAATAAAAATGTGAAACAGCTGATTTGGAAAGATGAATTCATTTTATGACATTTCGATTGTGAATATTATTCGTTCCAATCTCAAAATACACAAAGTTCATTCGAACTCATAGAGGCATTCGTTAGAATTGACTTTTCGCTCGAATCGCAAAATAAGCATTATTGATTGTGCCCTTAAATGAATTTGAAAAATGTTTCTTACCCTGCTCTTTCAGAAAAGTTCTACCTTTAGTCATGACTCATGAGCTGGATTTATAATTACAATAATTAATTGAAGGATTTAGTAAGATACTGTCACATAATTTTATATTTATTAACTTATGATTGTGCACAGTGCGTTCGGTTTCTCAACAATGAATAATATTGTTACAATTGCGACGTCTCGTATTCGATTCGCATTGTGACTGCGCCATACTTTCTCTCCGACTTGACTTTTTATTCACCACGCTCACTGCACACACAGAAAATATATGTTTGATTGTTAAAATTAAATCCACACTTCACATAAATTTAAAGATATTTATTTAAAAACAAAAAAAAAACCTCGACAGCCTATGCAACCACTTTTTTTTTAAATATTTTGTGATATAAAAGAAATGTCTTTGTCAATCAGTTATGCAAATAATTTAAATGTATGCAACCAGCTAGTTTTCAATTCGACAACAAATATGTTTTCTATTGGCACATTCAAGAATCTAGTTATCTTAAGTCGACAATATTGGTCTGGACCTGACCGCAAAAACTAGATTGGTCGGGAACGTCACTTTTTCAACGTCAGCCACATATGCGAACTGTCAACATCTTAGTCAAGAATTTCTTGACTAGATTCGTCGACTACCCCTCCATAAACGTCAACTGAAACAGCTGCTCAAATAACAGATTTAAGCCAATCAAAACCGAGATACTTCTAGTGAGACAGCTGTCAACTTATTAAACTATACTTGAACGTCCCTTATGAACCACTCAGAGAGCGGTTTTATTAGATTTATGGTGAGGTCAAGATAGGAAAGGAATCCAAAACAACAATATTAACCATGGTTGAGAAGCTGAACGCCTGCAGATAAGCTTAAGTTGCTTGTCTAAACGTAATACTCAAACCATTTGACACACTTAACTTGTGTCATCAAATATTAAATTATGCCAAAAAAGCCAAATCTTGAATTAGGCCTTATATCGTTTGAGTTTTTTTCACGTCACCGAATAAAACGTACCAATGCCTTTCACTCAATCAAGGCATCTGGGCTTTTAGGTAAATATTTCTTTCGTAGTTTTTCTTTAACTAATTGCCTAGTGTATCATTAATAGTTTCAAATTTATTTGGCACTCATTCCGTAACTTTTTAGACGATTATCGTTGAAACTATAGACCTCCAAAACTAGCCACCAAGTGCTAAAATTACAAGTTTGAGAGCTTAATCAAGTTAATTTTCCAAAAATATAATGAAAACTGACGTTTGTCAGAAAAATTCGAGCAGAGTATGACTTATTTTGGTGATCAAAGTTTCAAAAACGATATCGTTTAGACAATCGTTGATATACGGAATCTGGCCACTGGTCACATTTGACAGGAACAGCAAGGCAAGTACGCATAAAGCGAAGTTAATGGGTACGTTCGGATTCCTAGTTAAGTAAGTCTGACAGCTGACTGACTATATTTTTTTCTGGCCCAGAGTGATCACGTGAATAGTTTTTTGTCGTTGACGTTTATGGAGGGGAAGCCAACAAAGAAAACTCTGGATGCATATACTCAATACGAAGAGTCAAATTTAAAATAAACAGAATTCAGGAAAGTCCAACAAAATGACCGGTGAGAGGAAAATGTGTCATTTCTGAAACTACTCCGCAAAATTTAGAATTTTCTCACGATATTGGACAAACATTGGTTTGCATACAACTATAATAATGTTGTGATAGACGAACGTGTTACAATTTAAACGTGTACTTTAATAGGAAAAAGGATTCTTTTTTTATTTTGCGAAGGGTCTTTTCCAAATACGAAGAGAAAAATAGCAAACATTTGTGACAGGATCTCGAAAAAAGTGCCAAATTTGACTTAAGTCGAACAACGATAACGCTGACCGTGAGATTACAAAAACCACTCAAGTAACCTAGTCAACGCGTTCGGATACCTTGTACAGACAAATCTAGTTGACGTTTTACATAAACTAGGTATCCAAACGTCCCCAATGCTATGTTCGAATTTTCAAACTTGCTTTAGCTAAGTAGTTTTTATTCATACCGATTCAAGGCAATTGCTAAGGGCTTCCTACAACCTTTTACTCAAAGCAAATGCTAGTTTTTATTCATACAGCCCAATGCAGCTGAGAAGAATCCTCTTCGGTTTTATTTTATAAAGTTATGAAGTGCAACGTTATCAAATGAATGTTGAAATTGATTTTGACCGGACAGCACATTCGGAACCCAAAACTGAATTATCTCACAGTATTTGACTATGTCAAAAATTACCACATACTATTTGCGAAGTCAAATTGACGTTCAACACCTCAAAAGAAATGCCTTATCATTCTGCGGCTGATCGACAAGTTTTCTTTGAAAACTCGTGTCATCCGCTCATATGCGTGGTTTGTTATCTCTCTGCACCGGGGAATATCTATCCACTAAAGTTAATTAACCGGCCCAATTCCTAGAAAATAATTGTTCATAAACGAAATATATTATTTTAATCAATCTGATAAGGTTCTTTAACTTCATTATTTACGTTTTAAATAATGATTTCAATCGACAGTGTTGTAAATAATTGCTTAATGATTTATAACCACACGTTGTTGGCAGTCCCAATAATAAAAAAATACCCTAGAGGACATTTAACAATTTTGGTATCTTGGGAAACTTATTAATAGCTTTTTTGTATATTTTTCACACGGGATTTAAATTTCTGGAAACAGGTGTTACTACTGTTGAATCGCTATTATCGAAAAAGAAATAAATTAAGATTGAAAAACCACCACACAACATGCAAGCTATATGAGCTAACTATTTATAGACCAAATTTTTTCCAAATACATTATTTAAACGTGCAATTAAGCGTACTGATAAGTACTACAAATTTGATAGATTTGTGACAAGCACAACCTAATTACGTATAAAAGCCATCGTAAATAATAAATACTAATGCAACTAACCACAAAGCATGTTCAAAAGTCACATCAAGGATTCCAATCTGTCGCGTAACATGCTTATTATTGTGATTTGTTATTCTTCGCCATTTACTTTATGTTAAAAGGACTGCAGGTCAAGAACTGTCGAATCAGCATTGTAATGACAGAGTAGTGACATTTTACTTGTACAAAAAAATGATATTACGATAGGTAATGGCTTTTTCTTGATGGGATGGGTTTTGTGTCTGGGACTAGGGAATCCTAATTTTTCAAACGGCCCAATAAGAAGCAATTACTTTAATGACTGCTGGTTTTTGCTTTAAATGGTTGATGGTCGAAGCCATCAAGTTAAATTCAATGACCCTTATTCCCTTCCAGCTGACTTTTTAATGGTGGATTGGAATCATCCCACTATATAGCAAGGCCATTTACGCTGTCAAATTCTCAAACATCAGCAGTTTACCTGGTTGCGTTTGTCATTATATATAAAGGGTGTCCCATAATTCACGCAAAATTTTAATTTTGGCCATTTAATAGTACAGTGATGCCAAGGAAGAAAAAAATAACAATGTGACAGCTGAAAGTTCGGGGTTAGGGCTGTACGAAAGAACAAGGCATTTTCATTTTTTGGAACAACAACAAGTGGATGGTGATTTTTCGAACAAAATCATCTTCAATGATGAAGCTCATTTTCAAATTGACGGCTTCGTTAATCGTCAAAATTGTCGCATTTGGGGTTCATGGAACACCTTTTATATATTATATATTGCGCTAGCTTTACGCGTTGTACCTTTTATGGTTTTCTGTACCTGAATTTGGCGGGGCTTTTTGAGAAAAATGAAACGCTGTTACCAAAGTAAAGGGTATTTCATTAAGGACTTGACAAATTCTTTTTAAATCAACAGCAAACTACTTGAGATATCTGAAAAAAATGTATAAGCTTGAATTTATATCAAAACATTTATGAACAGAATTCGACTTCGTTCATATGTCCACCACGCGGATGAAGTGCTGTTTCATAAAGCACATGAGGGTGCTTCACCAGTAACGGGTATTTTTCTTATTGGCTGAAGCTGATTTTGCTATCAAAATTGTTGTTAACGCTCTTTAAGTTGCGACCACCTACTCAGAACTTCGGTAGTAAATTTTATTTATTTGTAAACGTTGTTCCTTTGTGTACTTCACCATGATGAAAATATTGATTTTACTAAATATTTTTACATTGACAGTTCGGTAATCAGTTTAAGGGCGTGTTCACATGAAAGTTTTAAGTTGTCAAATCGCTAATAATAGACCCTTTATATTGCAATCATTTATAGCAATCGGCTGTGTGGATTTAGCGACAAATTGTTTAACTGAAAATCTGTAAAGCTATGCAGTCCACCAATTGGCATATGCAATCGAAAAACATGGCAAATTCAGTGCCATAATATTGGACATCGCAAAAGCTTTTGACCGGGTCTGGCATACAGCCCTATTAAGCAAGTTAGACAAAAAACTTCACTCCATTAGGCGCCGATGAATATGCACGTCGGCGTAAAATATTGTACCATGAGGTCCAATGAAAAGGTGACTTGGCTGGCAAGGTTTTTATTTTCTTTATAAAGTCGACTGTGCCACCAGCAGAGGATTGCTGAGAGACCCAATTGTTTATTGAGGAGAATCTTTTAACAAATGGCTGGACATTATATTTTAAAGATGTTCAGTCTTCTTAGAGATATAAGTCGAACTCTAAAAAGTCGGCGAGATTTTTTTTATTCATGTGGTATCGTAAACAGTGGTAACCTGTTAGACAGTCTTGATGTTATACCTATACTTAGATTAATGATTTTCTTGTCGTTGTTTTTGACTGGTTGAATATCTCGTTCGGCGTTGCCAGCCTTGCCGGGATTGATGAAAAGTTTTCCTTTGTACCTTAAGGCGCTTTGCATACGCGACTTCGTTTGCATTAGATGTGATACCCTATTCTGTTTTGTCACTGCACATAAGTCCAATTCTTTTTGGATGAGAGCTCAAAAAGTACCTAGTGCCTTGAATGGACTCAGTTTATGATCCACTTTACGTTATCCGGTTTAAAGAGTTTAACGCATAAACTGTCATATATTCTATATATAGATCTGAAAATCATTGTCCTTCAAAGTTAAGTGCAAGGAGCCACTTTAAACCAACTCCTCTTTTTCTGTAAAGAAAAAAGACCAAAATATTCCTTTTATTCATTTAATGGGAGATCCTAACCTAACATTTAAACTACAACCGCTGCTGCACAAAATAACCCTATTTCCTGAAAAGTATTTGTAAATATAGATAGGAAGAAAGCTTATCAATTATCATATACAGTATGTATTGATTGCTGGCTTTGTGTTTTTGTTTAGTAAATATTTCAACCAAGTTGTACGAAAGTGCGAATACAAATATGTATGTATACAGGTATGAGTACACAATCCATTATCTGTAGGCGTGAAGTTTAAATAAGATTGTACTTGTCAGCTTGCGAGGCGATAACGAATGTAGTGTTTTGCGTCCATTGAGCGAAATCCAAAAATAGAATATTTATAGTAATAGCCGTTTTTTGTTATCAGCCATGATCCATATAGTATACCTAGATCATCGATTTACATGCACTTACAAAAACAATAAGTGATCCTGCTTTTCATAGAAATCACGAATCATAACCTGGGAGTAGATTCCGTATATCAACGATCCTCTAAACGATATCGTTTTTTAAACTTTGATCGTCAAAAAAAGTCATATTCAGCTCGGATTTTTTGACAAACGTCAGCTTTCATAATATTTTTGAAAAATGAACTGGATTCAGCTCTCAAACTTGTAATTTTAGCACTTGGTTGCTAGTTTTGGAGGTCTATCGTTTCGACGATAATCGTATGAAAAGTTACGGAATGAGTGGCCTGCGTCGTTTCTTTTATTCTTGAATGTTGATGTGCCTGTAAACCATACATAATCGCATTGCCAGACTTAAAAATGGAACATCAATTGTTTTTTTCGCATTCGAATAAACTCCCCGTCCGTATTTCGAATTATTTTGTTCGGTCTACAAAGGTATGTCCAAACACTTGATAAACAATTAAACACATAACTATTTCTAAAACATTTTGTAAACAAAACAATTTTTATGAAATGTTTATTAAATTGTTCGCTGGTCTGGATCTGATCACAAAAAAAAAAACATTCATAAAATGTATCACGATTTCCCAATAGTGATACAAATAATTTTTGTTTTACAAATTTCCCTGCAGAAAGTGCAGAAAGTGAGCTTTGTTTTTCGATTTTTTTTGGAATACCTAATGAGAAATTCATACGAATATTTAAACTAAATCGCGTGTCGCGTGATTCCCGAGACCAAAATTACAAAAATAAAAACTTTCCTCGCTGCTACCACAATATTTTCTCCAGATCCAAACAAAATGATAAAATTGAAACATTTAATAAACAAATTTCAGAAATCTTTTACAATCTTTTATGTCTGGGCACACCTTAATATAAAAAACGGAATATTTGAACCTAAAAATACTAAATTAGTTTCTAAAAAAAAAAATATGAAAAACAAAAACTGTGCAAATTTGATGGAAATGGTAACACCCCCGAACTTGCAAGTGAAATGTCATGTGTGACGTCACGATGCGCAGAATATTTGCAATATGACTTTTGTAATGTATTATCTGTTTTGTTCTTGAAAGCAACTGTTGCCACAATTCAGAAATTAAACTTTTCAATGATCCGTCTTGTTTTATTTTCATAATCTGATCCGGATCAGATCAAGCTGATAATATGGCAGGCTCTGTCAGTTTATGTGAAATTAATATGTCAACCAATTTTTCATTTACCGCTCCGCATGGTCCTGTTTAATGTGTGTTGTATTTGCATGTAGTGTAAATTTTGTTTTTAATCGTGACAGACATTGGGGACGCTAAAACTTTAATTTACCTAATCTGACAGCAAACGTCTGTTTAGATCACAACCACGTAATATTTTTTTTTAGATGACGCTTATGGATAGGCAGCCGATAGATCTAGGGCAGGCTCCTTTCCAAGTACATATAATTATATTAATTAACTAATAGAGCAACGATTGTTGGTTTAGTTACTTTTTGGAACAGCCGTTGTTACCAATGTCAACGTGTTAGTTCAACAGTAAAGCCACAATTACGGCTATATTATTTACTTCTTTCAATCCGGGTTAAAGGTTACACCCGGGTTTAAGTGAGTTTAACCCAAAAACTAAACCTAAGTCCATTAAATTCAGTAGTTAAATATAAACCCAGTTTTTTTTTAACTTGACAGCGTTTCATCTGGTTGGATTTAAACGCACTCCGGAGACCAATTTAAATAAAACTCAATTTCATAATATGACATTTCTTCACTTGCAAGAAATAAGAAAGTAGAAAAGGGGAATAGAAAATAAATGCCAAGAAACAAAAAACGGTCTTAATTCGTGAAATGGACGAAATTAATGTTGATGTCAGAAAACGAATTTGTCGAAGAGTAAATCAACGTCGTCCTTGTCATCGAATATATCGAATGCACAAGCGGGCTTGCTTCGACGATTTTTTGGTACATTTTCGGAAATATTTTGAGCTGAAAAAAAAGTCGTTTTGGAGGCTACCTACATTCGATGATTCGATAGAAATTTCGGCATAATTAATGCACCTTAAAATAAAACTGGGCCCAAAACAAATAAAATTAATTTCCAAGTGACAAAGAACAAAAAAAGTCATTATTTTGTGAAATTTGGCATTACTTGGGTTTAAAACGGATTAAAACGGATTAAAGTGTTTTAAATCCGCATTTAAATCCATTTTTAATACAGCGGGTTTAATGCATGTTTTTCACTGAATAATATGGACATAGGTTTTAATTATCGGGTTTAAAAAATGCGGATTAATGATCGGGTGTAAAATTATCTTAAACCTGAGTTACATCCGAAATGATATAATATGGACGTAACTCATGTCACCTTTCATATAAAATTTTGACATGCCAACGTCATTATGACGTAAGCATTTGTCCTAAATTTGTCACTATGTGTGATAGCCTATCTCTCTCACTCTAATGAAGTCAAACCGTGACCACCGAATGGTCGAATTTTTGTGACGTATAAGCATGACAAAACTTCCCACGTGAAATTAAACGTGTAATCGTGGATTACAAATTTGTGAAGAGAAGACGTGAACAGTCGTTGACAGCAAAACTGTTCTTTTAGTTAGATTTCCCACATGTCCAATTGCCTATATAAACTGTTGAAACACACTTTTTTTAAAAATGTAGGTAGGTAGTTCTCGTGAAAATAAGACTTTTCGGCCTTTTCTTCTGAAGATTTGAAATACTTTTCTCTGTCTAAGCTTAAAGCAGGCGAACGGTGTTAAAGTGACAACACTCTCAACAAAAACTGGTGGCAATTAAATTTTAAAACAATTTAAATTGTTTGAAAACAAAATAATTACAACCAGTCTAGCAATTCAGATTGTTTACAATTCGCAATAGCATGGGGTCAAATGAGTTTATCAATTTGCGTAAACAGTCTCGTCTTTGGCGAAGCTGCCATATTGAATACAATAGATTAGCGAGATTTAAATAAAGCGTATGATACGATCGCCTGGGAAATACTTGGTGTGCCATCTTTTGGTTCTTTTTTGAAGTATATACATATATATATATATAGGTACAATTCAAACAAAAAAAAGCCTCTGTGGTACACAAAATAAGCTAGATACCTACTACTTCGGGTTGAAATGAGGAGGTTGATGCAAACCGGGGCAAGGTTTGACGTTTATTGCGGAAAAAAACTTGTACCAAGCTGGAGATGGTACAGATTGGTAGTTGTACCTAAAAATACTCTCTTAAACATTTATTTACATATAAGAATATACTTAATTTGTATTTACTTAGGTAGAACTTGCATAAATATTAAAAGTCAGACGAACTGTTATACTGAGTAAATAGTTTGCACAACAGGTCCTTATAGGATACGTGCTATACATTTCCACACACTCGTTTGAGCGTTTTTATTTTTCGACACGAGGGAGGACAGTTAAAACATTAAGATACAATTTGCGCTTTTAGCGAAGTGGAACTGGCGAGCCGTCCTCAGTAGTCTGTGAAACTAACAACTCATCTGGCTACCTGCAATACCATTCCTATAATCAGCTGTGGAACATACAAACTGCTTAACGATGAGGGTCATTTGTGGCACTGCCAAGTTTGGCAGAGAGTTGTTTGTTTTTGAACAATTTTGTGCAACATTTTGGCAACGGGATGGAACTATATTTCGTAAAAAAAAAATAGGCCGGCTTGCATCTCTTAGTTTTAGTTTTGTCGAATTTCGTCCACAACGTACCAGAGGTGGCACAGCCCTCCCTAGATAAACCGGCTGATGGTGGCCTTTTCCCCTAGTACCATATCAGTTCTGCTTAGCCATTTTTCAATCGGTGGCGGTATAAAAGTGTCGGCTACGCTGATGTTCAGGGTCTGAGCCAATTCTTGGCAAAACATACGCCTATCATGGTCGGGTACGGGTGTATACAAAAAAACTGATTTTGAATAGGCAAAGCTGATTTTAAACTCTTTTGGATACGTTTGCATGAACCAAGAGTCGTTCCTTCCAAGATAGATATCGGAGACAGACTGTGGACTGTAGTAACCAGTCCACTTTAAATGCAACAATCGTAATTAAAGTTCTGAAAAATATCTGGGAAAGTTTAATTTTCATTCGATGCTTTCTGGAAAAATAAATAAAATCAGATAAATAAAAACTGGCAACTCTCGACTACCTTTGGTAAGGCGGACAACCGCATACACCTACAAAATAATTAAATTCAATGAACTCACCGGACAACATTCGTGTAGTGAGGACCTGATCCGGTGCCGGTACTCCAGTCCACATTTTCGATATCCGACGTTTTTCCGGTATCACAGGGCATTTTCCTGGATTTTTGTATATCTATTTCGTTTTTTTTTTCTCTACTTTATCACTCTTTTTTCACTTAACTTGTTCGCTGCTTAAATGGCGAACGATAAAACTCAACACTAGCCAAATTCGCACTAGCTCTGGACTATCGCACTGGTATACATATATATCAAGTTAAAACGCTTCGCGAGGGTGGATCGACGCAAAAATTTCAAAACAAAAATAAAATGAAAAAAAAATAACCAAGAAAATGGAAATAAATATGCGAATCGCGTACAATAAGGCAGATGGGGTATAAGGAAATTACAACAAAGAAAACGTTTTCACAAAAGAAATCTCATTTGAAATGTTTTCTTTTCTTAAAACATATTTCCTTTCTGTTATCTTTGTTCGTTCATATTCATCGCATTACTGTACTGTGGATTGATTTAAATAAAATTTGGAATTCTATGTTTCCTTTTCATATGCATTTAGAGGACGATTTTTCACACGATTGCACACAGAAACTATTTGTCTTTTATCTTTGTTTGAATTATGTAAGTGGAAGAGTGTTGGAAATATTATTTACGATAACGCCACGATATTGTATTGCGTTCGGATGGCGTGAAGTGCTATTTTTGTCCCATTTTACATTGAATTTTTCTTTTTTGTGAATTTCACATTAAAAACAGAGCAACCGAAATGAATTCATCTTTAACACTATTTTTCGTCGCAGAAAATGTAATTATCTTCTATTCACTACTTTCGCAAATGAAGGCAAATGCGAATGATGCTACATGAAAGAAATGGGGTAATAAAAATCAACAAAAAGCATTTTGAAACGAGTTGGGCGAGGACCTAGCGAGTAGCATTCAGCTAATGTTGTTGTCAGCCACACGCTGAATGAATGCGTTCAACAACGTTAAAAAAATGAATGTGTCTCGTCGTAAAACATAACGAAGGTTTAAATAGTTTGGAAATACAATGGTATTCATCGACTAATTTTTAAAATTATAAACAATGTGTAAAATCTGCTCAATCTCACTGGGACTTATCACTAATTATTTTTAGTTTCCACTCTAAATATTAGTAGTTCACAGTGGCCTTGAACGCCTTTGTGAGCTTCTGTAAATTTAAAGGCGAGACTAAAATTTGTTATTCGTACGGCGCACTGCCTCTAAACAATATTTGCAACATTCAACAACGATGGCCGATTAACTTAATTCCATAAATGATTGCTTCACATCACAATAATTTATAGATAATAGTTGTATAATCAAATTTCGAACACTTCATTTTCCATGTGTAATAGACTGCGAGCTTCCGTGAGTATTTAGCCAAAGCAATACACTTGATTACGACATCCGCCTGACTTTTCTTTATTAAAATTAGACAGTTTTTCGACAGCGAAATATTTTATTATAACGTAGTCGTTTAAAATTATTGTGGCTTATGTGCGATATGTCAAACTTCACATTAAAGAGTATTGTTGTTTTTTCCAGAGCTCTAGCACAAAAAATGGTCACATTTTTCTTCAAGTCAATTCATATTTGGATAAACAAAAGAAGATATAGTGTCCAGGTTTTTTCCCCTACGATCTATATAAACTACCAAATAACAACAGTACGATATCCTACTTGAAAATAAACGATCTATAGGCCTGTTTTTTTGAGCTTCGTTCTCAGCAAAACAAAGTAAAGTAAGATTTTCAGCACGCAATTACAACAACTACGCTCTACTTGACACTTCGAGACTCGCAGTAGTTATTGTAATTTGTATGCTGAAAATCTTACTTTACTTTGCTTTGCTGAGAACGAAGCTCAAAAAAATACGCCTTATATAGATCGCTTCTGTTCTGCTCGATTTCTTTCTAGGAGTCAATGGATCGCGGCTAATAGTAGATTGTTTTTGGTTTGTTTTGTGCTGAAGTATTCCACTATGAATTATCCAATTTCGATGAGGATGAACAGTCTTCGTGCCGCTGTACTGTGAAGTGAAGCATGATTATGATGACTGTGACTCTAGACTTATCTTTCAAAAATGTATTTGTTTTGAATTTTCTATTGTACTTTGTCGCTTTGTATTATTCGGGTGGTTCCCTAACTTTACTTTAAACCGACTAAAATTTAGATAAAGAGGAACTTACGTAAATGTTTAAGTAGTTCAGGGTATTGTCAAAAGAAAAACAAATAATGTCAGCTACTTCACATTGGAGCTACGATTTGCTAAAATCAGCAATTGCTGCCAAAAACATCAGCCACAGTGACCTCGAATATTATAAAAACTTGTTTAAAAAAGATATTCAATCTGCAAGACGTTACGCCAGCATTAAAACGCTGGATGATTTGTTGGACTGCTTAGATAGACGCGACAAACTTTCGGAATACAACATTGAAGTTCTTCAAACCATTGCTGAAAATTTCGCAGACGATGACATTGATATAGGTTTAGAAAAGTACACTCCACCAGAATCGCCGAGCAAACTGCAGAATATTTATGCATTGCAACGACTCCAGGAAAATGCTAAGATTAAGTCTGAACTTAATAGCAAACCAACAAAAACAGAACAGAAGCCTTCAGTTATTATAATCGAGTTCACGCAACAGAAACGTGACGATATTTACAAACTTATTGCCCGTGACATTGGCAGAGATTGGCGTAGTTTTGGCCGTGAATTACAGGTGAGAGCAGGAGACTTGGACAAAATAGACGTCAAACATCCCACTGATCTACAATCAAGAGTTTACGAAATATTTGAAATTTTCGAAAGCGACCGTCGCTACAATCCAAGGGATCACTACGATGTTATCTGTGAGGCATTGGACAATTGCAAACGAAAAGATGTTCGTCGTTCGGTACAAATGATTATGCGTTATTGAAATGAAATGTGAAACATTTTTTTTTTAAGTATTGTATGTTACTGTATGATTTATTTTTAATAAATTATAAAAACAAAACTGATTAGAACGTCTTTCTTGGAAGTGTCATTTGTGACAAATGACTATATTTCTTCTAGTTTTTAGATTTGGAATGAAGATCGATTAAATGTTATATCTTAAGACTTTATCCTTATTATGTGTGATTTACCCCATCCAAGATGTTGAAAACCATATGAAGGAGCAGTTTAATGATCTCTGGGACGAAACCAGTTGGGGTTATGATCTCAAAGTTACGCTCGGTGTCCAATGCCAGAATTTGCGCATAAGCAAGTAAGCACAAAATACACGAGACTACCATTTGATTTCGCAGCAGTTAGTTCTATGATGAGAAGTAGCGGCTGGGCTATTAAGGCACAGTTAGCACTCCCCAGGCAGTCAAACCGTTAACCAAATCAAGAATGGGCTTATCAATACTAAATCTTGCAACAACACGTCGACATCGATATATGTGTTGTTGAGGATTAAATCAAGACTGCCCTGATGAGAAGAAGCCAACAGGTCATTCATCGATTCCGATGCGAGAGTCAAATCTGCGTTTGAAGTACACGTTTCGGAACAAAACTAATAATAAACGCGTTTATTTCACATTAAAATATTGTTCAGCAATTAGTTGTCGGAGAGCCACGGAAAAAATGTGCCGTGTAGATAGAAAAATGATGTGGTAAAGCGCGTTTCCACACAGTGCGACAATAGGCCTTTTTTATTATCCAACTTTTGTTGTATACCATGGAAATCAATGATCTATACAGATCATGTGAGCATAATAAAAAAGACCTAATAGTGAGCTATAAGTCTACGGATAATTTTTCCGAAATCGGCGTAAATTCCATTCCGAACGGATACCGCGATAAGGGTGATAATTGCCGTAATATTATAGGGTTGCTTCTTCCCAAACAGTTCTAAAAATTATTGTTCGGATTGTGCGACTTTTGCCGTAACGTTGTATTGCACAACGCAAGTCATTCCCTGTACCTTTTGCATTTTGTTTAAGTAGTTTGCGACTTACATTATATTCTACAGCTAGAGTGGTGTATGCAGTTCGGCTATTTTTTTTTTCAATGACCAGTGTGTGATTTTAGCGTATAAGCGTTACTACTGCGATTTCGTTTACCCCTCGCCATGTTTTCGCTACTACTGCTCCCATCTGCTGTATCTACCATCACCTTTAGAGTGTCGTACCTAGAACGCGATTTCCTAAATTCACACTGATCGCCTGGCAAAGCTCGTTTATCCACTGCCGTAGCGAACAGTTTTCGGGTGTCTAAAATATGGTTTGGGTTTTTACACCTTTTTATTATTAAAATGCAAATGGTCTATTCTGAACCACAACTTTGTGTGTTATTATCGCAATGTCCGAGCATCATCTTGCATGCTTCGAATAGTTTTTCAGTGCAATTTCGGAGATTTGTGCCTAGCTCGCTGCAATTACGTACTTAAAAGGTAACTTGTTAGAGAAATCCTCTCATGAGCAACAAAGCTGACGTTGTATTACTATCATCAGCGTATGGACATCAGTGCACCGGGCCGAAGAATATACAAATGTATTGACCGCAAAAGAGGATAACCTTACCTTGACAGCACGGCTGAATTCCAAAACGCAGTACTTCTGCATTACTGCCTAATCAAGCTTTCCAAAACGCAAACGGATTATGATGCATTGCATACTTTTCCAAAACGCATCAACTGTGCAAACAAAAGCAAACAGAGCATCGGTAATGATTATGATGCAAATCATATTTGACATTTCAGTTTGAAACGCCAAATAAAATTGATTGATGGCCTAAGTCGTAAGTAAAATAATATATTTTGTAATAATTTGCCAATTTTACTTTGGTTTGCAGTAACAAATGCAAAGCAGCGCAAAAGCAGTCATAACCTGGCATCAGAGAAGCAGTGCGCATTCACAATGCGCATTTTTTGACGTTTTGGAATTCAGCCCACGCTTAGTGAAAAGGTCACCTCAGCAAGGCTCAGTTGCACCATTAAAGGACAAGTTACTAAGCCGTACGAATCTATAGGCAAAGAAATCTAATATTGAGCAAATTACTCACAATGGTAACTCATGTCATTCCCATCTTAAAACACCGTCCGCTTCATTTGTAAAATTGCATTATCTTCCCTTTGATAAACAACTTCGACATTAATCGCATATTCTTGTTAGTTTTTTTTTTCTCTTAATTTAAATATTTCAGTTTCTTCAAATTTAAATATTGATTATGGTGAAGATACGAACATTTAATCATAGAGCAATGACAGATGAAATTGCATTAGTTTTTAATTTCGCTTTACATTGTTGTCAAAAAACAATGGGACATATTGGAAAAAAAAATAAATCATTTTATAAAAGGCTGTCTCTGTTCCCCTCTATAAAATCTCAATTCGTGCTTCAATTTCTTTCGATTCAATTGAATAGGCTACTTTCCTAGCAGTCCGATTGAGTGGGAATTTACAAGTTTAATTCATGAATCAAGTGTTTACGAAAGTAATAATTAACTATAGCTAGAGAGGTGAATTAGAAAAGAAAACAGAAAGTATAATAATTAACATAGGGGAGATGATTTCTGCTAGCAGAGTAGTTCGTGTTGAATTAAACAGATTAAGTCCCCAACTGTTTAGAGAGTGTATGTGGGCTTGACACTTGGCCCCTGCTTCACCATGGTATCCTTATGCAGTTGGTACTGCAAGCTACCTCGGGATAGCCGCAGTGCATCTTTCAACTTGTGGCCAATTTCCAGAGCGGCAACTTCATTGTTGCCATCGGCTGTCCAAATGGCTGAAAGTATGCAGAATTAAATACAGTTGCAATATATTTGTGAGGGAATGCTTACAGATTTTATTTCCCTTTGTTCGAATGTTGATGACAGCACCACAAACTTGGTCCGAATTATCGAAGGCTTCGCCAATTAAACAGAGGAGCTGTTGGAAACAATAGGTTAAAAATAAATATAATAAACTCCTGCGGCGGGGAGTGAATATGTTAAAAACAACAATAAAATTCTCGTCTATTCTAGGAGCTACAAAGCTGATGAAGTATGGAAAAAAAAAAACAGACAACCGCATTCGGTGCCCAGTGAGTTCTAATAAATTAATTATGAAAAACGATCAGTGAAGTAGTATTTACTACTATTCGAAATCGATACGAGTTTTCTTGCAACACAATTCGAGCGTAATCAGTCGAGGGGCCTTACTAATAATTATTTGTAACCTTCACACGAAATATTTTGTAGGTAGTCACAATATGCAACTGTGAATTCGAAAAATTTAGCCTGGATGATACATGATTATTAGTATCGGGGGAGATGTATTGAATTTACACTTGCGATCCTGGGAGTAAGCAAAGCAGAATTAAAGAAGGAGCTGTATTTTAAGACAGCTCGAACGTCTCGCCTACACTTGCTTTTCCACAGAATTTTGGACTACTACAAACTAAACTCTGCCAGGTATGGAACGCTGTACCAAAGATAAACACAGCCAAAACATCGACGAATAGGATGAAGCGTCATTATCATATACAGCTATTTCCTTGAGGTAGTTTGCTTTTTAATCCACCTCGGCTACGCATTCTTACCTCAAAAGATACCCGCGACCAACTAGTACACCCTTATATTTTTTTTTTATACGAAAACAATAAAACATTACTTACAACATCCAGCCATAGGTTGTCCATATCTGATTGCTTGTAGCCTCTGCTTAAGGATATAACCCAGCGACCGCCTTGCTTGTTAGCAGAGTCCTCCCACATTGGACTGGAATAAACAGAAAACATCCAACTTTATCCGAAACAAGTACACATCTATATGAAAACCTACCGTATGCCCTTCTTAAACAGAGAGTAATCGCTACCGATTTTGATCTCAGATGGAGGCTTGATGTGATTGTATAGACTGAAAGGTGAAGCAAACGCATTCGTTAATGAACAAGTTCTAATTAAATATGAATATCACCTCCAAAAGTCTTCAACTGTATCAAAGCTGGTGATGTTATTTTGCAGTTCTTCCCATGACTTCGTTCGGTCGTTCTCTAAATACCATAGTGTCCACATGTTTTGCAGTGGGTGCTTGAATAAATGTTCTGGCCGCATCTCAACAATTTCACCGTCTTTGGCTTCATCTTTTGGTGCGTTGTCTCGGGTAGGCGGCGCTGTCGCTGTCTTATCGGCACCACTCTGAAAATAAAAGCGAAAAAAAAAACAATCAAATTGTGTGTCACTCTGCTCGGCTATGTACAGGTGGAAAGACAAACAGAGACAGAAAAAAATATTCATTTACATTATAAGAAATGATAGGGCCCCCGAAATGCTTTTTCCGCTGGAAGTCACTTGTGAACATTGACTGCATCATTTTGCTTGTGGGTAGTACTTTCACTTTAGAGACACACAAAACGCAAAATTTCACAAAAAAAAATCAATTACAATCAAATTGAGTTTTGCTTTTGTTTTAACTTGGACTTTGCAACGAAAGACACAAAGATAAGGAAAGAAGAAAAACGATTGGTATCCAGAGATTTGCCCTCTTCGCTTTTGTTGCAGGTTGGCGGTTTTAATTTAATTTACTGACGTAGAACGACAACAGGACAGATTCTTGAAACTTTTATACTTGAAATGAATCACCGAAAGCTAATTGAGTTTTTCTACGAGTTTCTTTAATTTTTTTCTGTTTTCTTTTTTTTGTTTCTAAACAATCACAACAAATTCGTTTGGCTATCGAAAAATTTTCTTTTGTAAAACGAGATTTTCTCGTGACAAAAAATTCACAGAACCTGATAAGATTTTCTTGTTTGTGGCAAGTGTAGAGCGTATTGGGAACAACGCCTCTGTGAGCTACGGTTTCTTATTTAGTCAGTTGCCGCATGTTTAATTAAAGCGTGGGGCTGGCTAACTGCATTATTCCAATTCTTCTATTGTTCGGAATTCGCGAAGCGGTACTTTTTAGACTTGAAAGTGCGTGCAGATGATGGGAGTGTTGCCACTTTTGTTCGATTATATTTTTTGTTGAATTGCTGTGAACTGGAGTTGAAAAACAGCAGTCAGATTCTGTAAGGCACACGAATGATTTAATCTAAGTTGCAGAAGTAAATTGTTCGTGCACAGGAAAACGTTTGAACGTTTCGCCTTACAGAATGCCAACCCAGGTTTGAAGCTGGGACCAATAACAAAGTGGGAAAGGTAGTTTAACGATAAACAACCCGGCACGAGCTTAGTATGAAAGGGAAAGTTTCGTGGCAACCAGTCGCGCACTTTATTTTTACTTGTGGGAAAGACAACTAAATAGTAGAATGCCAAAAATAAAATAAAACCTTTCCAAAAATTACTGAAATCGATGAACGGCCTCAAATTTGAAGTCTAGTTCTAGTGTTCTCTTCAACCAATTATCAACAATTTCCGCTTTTAAATTTGGTAGTAATGGATAAACTTACTACGAGCATTATTTTATAATTCAACGAAAAATAAACACAGACAATCGAACCAATTTGTCGTGTGTATCTTATTGACCGATTACCAAAACTGGTGAATATTTCCGGTGAATTTTGTAGATAAGTGTAAATCTTGGAGAGAAATTAAATCTTTCTGGATTTACCAAAATCGAGGCGATAGCCTGCAACAGAACCTAGTCTTAGGAACGACACTCTCAATGATATTCAAGATTATGGTGAATCGAATTTTATTGCAGAAATATACACTTGAAATTAGATCAAACTTCATTTAGAAACAATTTACAGCATCGATAAACTTTTGTCAGTCTATTCTCTCCATCACTACCGCCTTCAAATCTGAATTTGTTATGAAAACGAATTATAGAGCGACCCAGGAACTGCGACAGTGTCTTCTGCGTATCTATACAGAACGAAATCGCTGTTGTAAAAAATGCCGTCAAAACCTTGTTTAAAACGGTTTTACAGAGTCTCACTAAAACCTATCGCGAAATATTTGAAAATGTTGCGCGAAATATGGATAGGTCCTATTCCGGAAAATTTAAAAAGAACGACCTCATTTGGCATAGGTAGTAGAGTCCGCCCAGTGGTAGAAATTCTACCATTTAATAGCGTCATACAGATCATATTGAAAAACAAATTACACACAACATTGCATCTCTGCACAATCTTTCCAACAATAAAAAAAAATCAAGCGAGTATTTTGTGTTCAAGGAAGTGAAAGTTGTTCTTAACTATTTGCATTCGACTATTTTTTTACATAAGATTTGTTTTAATACGTATTATAAATGAATTACAAAATAAAATAAAAAAAAAACTGGCAACACTATTTCGGATTACGTTCACGTTGCATATAATGCTTAGTTTAAAAGAGAAGGAAAGGGGAAAGGAGTAATAGAGAAATCAAATATGGATGGATAAGTTTTTTGTTGCTCGCTTACCATGATTTTTATTATTTTTGACGTCACAAACAAATATGCAGGCGATCACAAAACGTACATAAAAAAATTCACTTTCACTTAAGTGATATTGGGTTATTTAATAAAGCTTGTCAAAAGGCGTGCCGCTACGGAATGCACACGATTATATGCCTGTCTGTTGCTCTGCAAACCAATTTTGGTTGCCTTTCGATTGTCGCCGTCCTGATTCTATTTTTAATAAAACGTTTCTCTACTCACTTTTTCAACTTCGGACAATACCATAATGTTAGCGCTATATTATTTGTAATATAATCTGTTTGTTAATTACTTGTTTAGGTGAAGTAAACGTGCTGAACTTTATTAAATTCTTTAAAATGTTAGAAGTGAAAAAATTGACACATGTACCCACCGCAAATGGGGTAATCGTCGGGGTGTCAAACCTCTTCGCGAAAGAACTTCAGCGTTCAGCGGCCACAAAAACGAGATGACTGATATCGGTGAAGCTGGTTGTGATTGCAAATGACAGTATTCAGCAGAGAAAATACTGGGTGATGTTCATAAAACAGATCTGATGGTAGAGTTACAACTTCATGCAAAATATTTAACAGAATATTAATGAGATGTGCAATACTAAAAATACGTCTATCTAAAGGCGACAGCGTTACTAAATCCGAATAAATTAAGGGTGCTTTTCCCGACCATGTTTTCGTGGTAGGAATCGGAAAGTTCTTCAATTTAGTACTTTGTCAGCGAAAGCGTACAGAATTCCAATTTAATAAAAATAAGAAACACAATAGACGTGTTTTTTTGAGCTTCGTTCTCAGCAAAGCAAAGTAAAGTAAGATTTTTAGCACACAACTACTGCGAGTCTTGAAATGTCAAGTGAGCGTACTTGTTGTAATTGCGTATTGAAAATCCTACTTTACTTTGCTTTGCTGAGAACGAAGCTAAGAAAAACAAGGCAATGACTCCCGGAAGCGGTGAATAGATATCAATTTGTTACAGATCGCTAGATTCTCTCATAATTACCACTTCACTGAAGAAATAAATCGTATTGGACATTTTTATTTTCCAGATGGCGTTATTCATCTATCGGTAACTTAAGAACTTTCATTTAGCCATCCCTGTTATTTATTTATTTTAGTTGGGTTTAAGGTTTCTCAACCTGAGAGGGTTTTGATTTTATTTTGGTAACTATAAGAGTTTTTTTTATTATTACAATTGATTGGATACAAATGGAGTAGTTTTAGTGATTCATAGTCTTCAGATAACGAGAAAAACGATGAAGATAATAATTCCTACAAAATTATATCCATAGCTATTTATGTATTCCTTTAAACAGCTATGCAAAGTACATTGGAGTTAGTGGCAGTATGTGTAAATCGAGATTTGCAAAAAGTGATCGGAATCAAAAAAAAGAAGATTGATTTTTTGTCCCAATAGAATATGAAAAGTGATTTCGATCAATAAGAGATTGATTTTTTTGTCCCAATGGAAAACCACATAGGTGCTAATCGACTGTTGATTCTGACTTAAAATTGAGTAGCGAAATTCTGTGCTCAGAATCACCAGAAGAGTATTTTTGTGCCATTAGAACGGTTTCAGAAGTATTTTTTTTTTATTCATTGCAAACAATGTAAAACGGTATAGGAATCCGTTCGAGCTATAAAAATATACAAAAATGCTCTCAACCGCTGTCAACCGTGATGTAATGTGACAGAAATTTTAAACACATAAGGTCAAACATGCGGTTATGTTTTTACCACTTTTCGATGTAATTATCAAGCGAGACTAGTTGGTATTATTGTATTAAATATATAATTTAAGCTCTCTTACTTCTTCTGTGTTATATCTCCCTATTTTCACCTTGCCCTTGAAAGTACACTCTGAAACAAAATCTGCTTCCGTTTACTAAATATTAAGGTCGAATAAGTACCTACATATATACAACCTTGAGTTAACGGAAATATACACACATGACTTTTCTTTGTGCTTAGGTACTTGTTTTCGAATGATATAAGTTTTATTTCCCTCCGTTTGTAACTGAGTTCTGAAATAAAAATCGGATGGTCCCAATGGTAAACCACATCAGTGCTTAATTCTTAGCTCGCAGATCAAAATCAATTTTTCACAAATGAAATCTTTGTTTTCCACCATGATCATATCGGAAAATTATCCACATTACAATATTGGGCCTGTTTATTTAAGCTTCGATCTCATCAAAGGAAAGTAATAGTACATTTACACCGCACCTAAATTCAACATTTCGGAAAAAAAATCGAAATCCAGTTTGGCGTTCGCACTGAAACTTCAACATTTCAAATGACAGCTAGTGTCAGAATTCATTACTGATCTTTTTTTCTCTTTAGAAGTCAGAAGTGGTTGAACCAAAGAATATTTCTTAGCTACGTATATTAAGTACATTGTTGACTCAATATAGAGGTATGGAGTTCGCAATGAAAAGTTATTGATTTGTTGACAGCTACTTTTTTTTTGTCAATTTGAACAGTTGATATTGTTGTCAAATAACGCACTAATCCATTAAAAAAAGCAGATCAATGTCATGCCATGAGCCGCATAAAATCTGAGATCTGAAAAAGATTTTTGGTGGTCCCAATGGAAACCGACATTACAAATGCAGCGACGAAATTTAACATTATTTCACTGAAATTTAACATTTGGAAATGTTGGAAAATGTATGGCGAAATGCTGGACATTTGGGCTGAAATGTTGAATTTAGCCGAAACAATGAATTTAGGTGCAGTGTAAATGTAGTATTATAGTAAAGTAGGATTTTCAGCACGCAATTGCAACAACTACGCTCTACTAGACACTTCGAGACTCTCAGTAGGTGTTGAGGAGTTCGAAGTTGTAGTTTATATGGGCACTTTTTAATAAACGTCTACAGTTTATGTCAATAGAATACGGTCTTCTATGAGAAGAGCACTTGGAAATTGCAGCAGTTTTGCACAGTATAGTAAATCTAGTATTGTTGTTTTAAAATATAATTTTTATTTAAAATATGTTGACTTTTCAATTCAAATGGATTACAATCAAAGAGTTACAGTAAATTGTCATAGTTTAAGGATATGATAAGAAATAAAGATTTGAGTTTGAATACAAAAAAATTTAAGCAAATTAGTAACCTACTTCCAGCATAAAATAATATAAAACAATTCTTCTTTATGGTTAAATAAAATAAAATACAAATTATGACTTTATAACGAAATAAGAAATGCAACGTACATACAGAATACAGGCACAAAATGTAACATCTACAATATAACGACATACTTAAGGAAGTTGTTTAATTTTTTTACTTTTTGTGTTTATTAAATATACATTCCACAGGTGTATAATATATTACTTCTTTTTACCATTGCTAAAAGGTGAACATCTGATAACTATATAATATGAATGTATAATATATTCCTAACAAAAATACAGCATACTTCATACGATTTTGTTTTCACTCGAAATATAAACTTTTATTTATGAAATATAATATATTTAGATTTTTTTTTGCAATTTAATGTTTGTAAATACATTGGCAATAACATATCGATTCATTTCAATTCGATTTTTGTTTTAATAAGCAATTGTAGATTGGTGAATAATAAAAATACAACTAAAGGTATTTATTATATATTAGATGTTCTGCATCTTTCACAATAAAGTAAAACGTAACTTAAATAAAAAAAAGTTATTCATTGCAGGTCAGTTAGAAAAAGAAGTACGATTTTACTAAACAAATTAATTTGAGTATAAAAAATAAAACAAAACGAAAACAGCTTTACAAAAACGAAATTAATTTACGACAACAACTACGAGGGGAGTGGGTATGATGGACATATTTTTGTTTTATTTGCAGTTTTATTTGATGGTGCAAGTCCTGTTCATTTTTTTGTTAAAATAGTTTCATAATAAATGAAATTGACGCAGAGGTTGTCATATTATTTGAAGAATACAATCTGTGTCTCGTAATTTCATTTCAAGTGTGTGGTTGTTTTTGTTGTAGCTGTTGATGTAGTTATCTTAATCTTATATAAGCTTTTGCTTAGCGCATTCGGGACAGATAATATCGGGTCCATCGGTTATAAAGCCACGTCCAACAAGGGATGTCTTGCAGCTGGCACAAATGAAGCAATCATGATGCCAATGGCGATCTTCAAATGAAATGAAGCGTGTCCCACCAATACCTGAAATGACAGACAAAAATAAATAAATGAAAAAGTGGTCAATTTTTGTTTCTTAATCTTAAACTAAAAGCTAAATACTCTCAAATACCAAGTGATTTGTTTATTTTGATTTTTTAGTGAATAACGTACCTACGCGACAAAATACTGAATATCTTGGAACCAACTTCAAGAAATTCATTGCAGATGGCAACTTTATAACGTGACCAATTTTTTAATCGACGTTAACGTCGTTATTGTCGGGGCAGTGGCTTAGTGGTTAGTGTGTTGGACTACTAGGCGAGCGGTCCCAGGTTCGAATCCCGAGGAAAACCTAAATTCCAACTTAAGATTTTTTTCACTGCTCCACCTCTCGCGAACGTCTGACAAACATTAGAGAGTATAACTGTCATGAAAGAGCTTATCAATTGGCCGTTTGGACTCGGCATGAAATTGTAGTTCCCTTCCATTTGTCCCAAAAATAAAAACTCACACAAAACGAATGGTTGTGAGAAGATGGGCCTATGGTCCCTACGGACCTGTTGCGCCAATTATTTTTTTTTATTAGAACGTCGATAAATAAATTCAAAAAATTCCTGCCCGAGTGCTCAGTTGATGCGTCAAATTTTGTTTGCAACTGTTAATATTTTGTGGCAGTACGTTGTTAGGTATTTTCAAAATTGTTTCACTTAAAAGAAATGTTCCAATTGCAAAATCGTCTTATTCAACGCGTTCGCGGAGGTTGAAGTGCCATTAGTTAGTCCTTTCGCCGAGTTTTGAAATAAAGGTCCGTGCCATTAAATTTATGCAACAAAACAATTTAATAAACATACAAAAGACAAATAACTAAACTGACCCCTAATGTCCCGAATCTGACTGCTAATGCCATATTAAATGACCACTTACCTGTAATAGGCTTCACACACGCAGTGCATCTTTTGGCGAATAATTCACCAAAGCAATCGGCACAATAAGGTTTCTCATCACGACTAGTAAATCGCTGCCCGGCCAACGTTATATTACAATTAGTGCAGGTGAAGCACTCACGATGCCATGGCTCGTTCTTATAAGTCACACCGCCAGCAGTAATGACCTACGGATAGAATAAAAAGAAACGTTTAGATTTATCATTGATAATATCAACAGCATTTCACTTACTTTGTTGCACTTAATGCATCTGGTTGCGAATTTCTCCTCATAGCAACCGGCACAGTAGATCTCTTGCTCACGTGGGATGAAGGATTTGGTGCCAATAGGCGTTTTGCAGACACAGCAACAGAAGCATTTCTCGTGCCATTGGCGGGTCTTGTATTCCATTTTCTTCGTACCTGGAAGACACAAAAAAATACAAACCAAAACGAATGATAAATATCTTCCAAACTCCATATGAACATCGAGATATAAAGCAGTATTTAAATAGTTTAGCAAAATTTAAACTGGTGCACTATGGCGTATACTTAAAATAATTTTACCATTATTCACATTTATCGATTACAACTTAAATAATCAAGCAAAACTATACACAAATCGACAACACAGTCACAGAGGCTCATGCAAATTTCTATTTGTTATGCATCCGTCCGCCATTGTCGTGCCACTTTCACTGAGGGCCACGAAAATGGTATTGACTTCCTTAGTCCAAGGACGCGGATATCACAATAAGCGATTGTCTGCATCAGTCGATTGATTGTTATGGATATATATTTTGGAATAAAATTATTGGCAGAGGGTTCACAAGTTGTCTTCCTGAGCTATAAATACCGAGATTGTTACATGGCGACATGCTATGGTGCAGTCAAAATAGTGAATACCTTCCAATCTGTGACATTGTTCTAGTAATGTTAAATTTTATTCATCTACCCACTTCATGCTTGTTTGTTCTCTGAGTTCCTAGTTTTGATAGTCGATTACTGCTTAAAGCTGGGCACGGATCAGGGATCTAAGGGATATCAAGGTTTGCTTTGGTGATACTTTGGCGCACATAAAAAAAACGATCAACATCTACGTGACGCTTGAAAGTGCGAGGTTGAGTTAGACACACGGCCATAAAACCCTAGACTCCTTAGCGATAATCTTTCTTGCGGAAGCCATCATTTTATTCTAATGATAACAAATTTGATTAGGCTTCGAACTATCATACATTCCTAATGTTTAAATGTTGCTTAAAATATTTTCTTAAACTATACAGCTGACTTTGACAATGAAACACAGCAGTCGGCAATGAAATCGATACGGGCAGCTAATAGGTTCTTGTACTTGATACTCGTTCGAATATTGTGCTAGTACCTAGTAGAGCTGTAAACAGTGAAAAATGCCTGATTCATGAATGACATTTCATTAAGAACTGCCTTCGAACGATTAGAGCCTGCAAAACACTACATTTCGACTTCCAAATACATTACTATGTTTTCTGACTACAATTCATCCTCTGGCAACACTGCTGTTAGTTCAACAAACTGAACTACGTTTAACTTCTTGCGTAAAACAATCAAGAACAATTAACCAATTGAGTGCAAATGTTGTCTTTCATCGCATGGCCTAATTGCCAAAGTTCAACAAAAACCTTTACTTTGATTTAATTTATGCTTGCACGATTTATATCTGTGACAGATATAAATCCAAAGAACAGTTCGCTATAATGATTCGATGTTAAACGTGAAAGTGCGTTGACTCCTTGACTCCAACTAGGAGCGATTTGGTGGAGAATTTCTAAATACGCCCCTCTCTCCGACTCATATGAAAGTTCCCGTAAGTCATAGGTAACAAAGGCAGACTAATGGTTTGCGAAATATTTATTTTCTGTAACCACCCACATTAGAGAATAAATCCGCCGCTTAACAATGAAAATACAAAGTCTACAAAAAAACGAGCCATGAGATCATTCACCAATTTGGGGTAGCGTGACAAATTTCCACCAACAAAATTTCGGGTAATTTAATATCATTGTAACGATCCGTTGTTTGAAAGCCATGAGACTTAATGATAGTTTGCAAATTTTGCCTTAAATTTTGACTAGCACATTACCCAAGGAAGTGAAACGATTTTCACAAGTGGCGGTGACGTAAAATAAATTCTTTTTTTAATGGTAAGTGTGTAGTTTCTACAGCATGAACTTCTTGTGTCAATCGCGTGACAACTGGTATCAATCCGGATGGGATGACATGACTAATTACAATGAATTTGGTGGGGCACAGTTTTGTAAGTACTCCCACTGAGGTAGGTACGTAATTTTTTTTATTAAATAAAAATCATAGTGCTATTGTGATCGCATAAGCATCAGCATTATGGATAAATGGTTGATTGAAGTTACGTAATTGCTTTGCTTAATATTTATGTAGTGATCGATGGATTAAAGTTAAGTTGAACCTGAATAGTTGTTTTTTGTTCGACAAATGGTTTTGTAGGTTGAGGTTATGTGTCACTGTCGTTTTGACAGTGAAGCTTCAAATACATAACTAAATGCAAGTCACGTAAAATAATGGCTAGCATGTCCTTGCTTTGTTTCATTTTTCCCCTCACTTAATATAAAATGAATGCCCATATCGAATTGGGCTCTTTGTATAGTCAATGGCGGCACAGGATTCGAAAAATACACCTGTCATTTACATTTTAGGTTTAAGTTAGCCATAAGCAACTCGAACAAAGAATGATTGCATTAACGAATCACAACTGTTATAGTACTTTTGGATATTTCAAATTAAGTTAGGGGCGCCATTTTAAGTGCATAACCCTATTTTTTGAGCGCCTAAACTGACAGCAGCATTAAATGCAAATCAAATCAAAATTATGACATTTCAAAGCAATCGTTGACATTTTTATATCCGCAGTGTAACTGCGAAATATTTCTCACTGCCATTGCAGACTTTAATATATGGTTAGGTTTTAAAATTAAGTCATTGCCATGCCAATGAGAGCAAAATAAAATGAATCGAATTGTGGATTTGAAAAATTTCAAATGTACAAATCTGGTACAATATTTGCGCTCATAAAAGTGCTCATATTACTCGTACATACCTATTTGGCATTCACTCTTATTGTCACAGCGCGCGGTTCGCCAGTTCTAATATTAAGGATCAGCAAAATCGCATTTCATAATTGTAATCGTAATGAGTAAGCATCCATCCGAGGAAGTCGGTGGCAAATCGGCTTGACAGATCGACAATCGGTATAACAATTAAAACTTATGACTGGCATTTTAAAACATCTCATTCAATATGAATCCGCAGGTCTACGCTAAAAAAGTGAAACGTAAAAAAGCCGCAAAGTTCAAATAGAGGCGAACAAAACAAGGGTGTTGATATTGGTGCATACTTTTAGGACAATAAAGGACTGTTCATATGAGAGCAAATTGTGAACTGCGAACAAGAGC
The DNA here is from genome assembly GCA_916610125.1 of Cheilosia vulpina. Taxonomy (NCBI): domain Eukaryota; kingdom Metazoa; phylum Arthropoda; class Insecta; order Diptera; family Syrphidae; genus Cheilosia; species Cheilosia vulpina. The sequence continues at coordinate 40,367,448 of OU744278.1, forward strand.
ACATTCATAGATTCTGATATTTCATTCATATGAAAACTTTTATTGGTCGCAGATACCCGCGCATCAGTTTCATTTTTAAAGTTCGAATGAATTTTTCGTTCGTGGGTTTGTGGATCGCGACTGTATTATGTGGATTGTAAATAAATTGTGACAGTAGGCGGCAAGAATTTTTTATTCGCGGGAAAATTGTTTTACTTGTTAATTTTGCTCTTAAATCAATTGAGACTCATGTTTTTTTTAGATTAGATGTAAGATTAATTAAATAGAATGATTTTGTGGTAGAACAAATAGGAATTTTCAATTCATAAATACAGTCAAATTGATTGGCTCGCAATTCGCTCTCATGTTAACAGTTTATTACTGCTGCACCCGAATGAATTTCGGACGAGTTGTCAAAGTAAATTGAGTAGTTTTGCTTTCGCTCATTCATCGTTGTCGCTCGTCGCATTCAGCCAAGTTTACTTTTAACGCGTGCTGTGATGGAAAATATATTTTTCGTCAGCGGGAATTATTTCTTGTATATTAGTTTTCGCGTATCTATCTATTTAGCAAACATAAATCTGCATTTATATAGATATCCTATGTTTGCACCTGTAAATCGCCCGTGAAAGAAAGGAAACTCTCAACATAACCCCATTTTTTTGCAATTCTTTTAAATTCGTTAGCATTTATCAAGGACTTTTCTTAAAATAAATTTTGACTCCTATATCGCATCTACATAACCAAAAATCTCCAGTATCCCCATTCAGCGATTTGAATTAGGTATATTTAACTCATAATTTAATTTAAATTCATAATACAAAAAACCTACTCCAATAAACCACTAACTGTTTGTTCGAGACACCTAATCTATAGATAAGACAAACCAGCTTCCTTAGAAGCCATCAACAGTCAAGTCAAGTATTTGCTCAAGTTAAAGTCAAATATTTACCCAACAGATTACAAAGTTCATAACCTTTTTGCTACTACTGCAGCTTTGCGTTTACCTGCTTTTGTATTTCTCGGATCACTCAGTCGGCAATAATCTCCAAGGCTGCAATAAAAATCCCGATTCTGGTCGACAGCCGATGAATTTGGCAGGAACATACTCAATACGGCAATGTCTTCATTATTTTCTTTGGCCATTCGAATGCGCTCGGCACCGACGGTTTTTGTGGTTAAACGTAGACGTGAATTCATTTCGGTAGATAAGATGTCAGCAGCCATATCCATAAGTGGAATATGAGAAGGGAAACACTTTACTGCGGGTTTCCGCTTTTTTTTATTTATCACTTTCTTACTTCACTTATGAAAATCAATGAATAGGAATAGATTTCTAAAAAAAAAGCCGCTTTTACATAATGTTCATGCAACTAACCAGACTCCACTATGTCTAGTAGTGGTTTCAATTGTTACTTTAATTCGCCCGAGGGAAGAAATGCATTAATAATATAATACGAGTCGATGAGTGCTTGTAGAGCCTAAGCGGGAGTAATAAGTCACGATTTTGTATTTGTAGTGAGGGAGAGACGCGAGCAGACAAGAAACACAAGTTTCTGATCGTCTTTGTGAATTTTTGTTTTGCTAACACGACTTAAGGTTACTTCATCTTTTAGTTGTTGGTCTTTTTAAATTTAAAGTGCAAGTATTCGGATCTAATGGCTTTTAAATAATGTTGTAACGACTTACTTAAGCTGTTAAAAAAAACTGATCTTCGATGGATAATAAATTTGTAATAAAATCCCTTTTTAATTGCATCACAACAATTTTAATTCAGCATTTCGATCAAAGCCCCTTACACACTTGATAATTATGCACTAGGTTTGACAATAGCGATTCGTTTAAAACCTTCCTTAATTCAAAAACGACACAAGTGAACAAACCTGCCAAACAAAATATTTAGACAAGTGATGTACACGAAAATAAATATTCAATAATACTTAGAAGCGAAAACAGGATGATAATGAAACCGTAACTATTCTAGCCCTGAACTCCTTATCGTTCTTTGGCTTTGCTTTGAACTTAAAATCAAACGAAATACGAACAGGGATTTTTTTCCACACACATATGTCTACATTTCTAAAAAAAATGCATAGAATTTTATAAAATCTCAGTACTGCTGTCATACAATGAACGGTGCTTTGGTCTTGGGACACACCCACTATTTATGGCGAAATTTGAACCCAACCATACCTCATGATAATGCACCTCTTTCCAGTTTGGCTGACATTGAAATTTCAAATGGAAGTTTTGTACGAATCTGACCAGCGGACAGAAAAAAAAATATTTCCGTTTTCCTTGAAATTAAAGACTGCATGTCAAAAGAGGTGTAATATCTTATAAAAATTATCAAAAAATCACATGTCTACAAATTAAAGGAAATTAGTTGCTGCCTTTTAACGCGGAAATGTCAGTTTAGTTGCTCCACTTGACAGATTACCGCTTTTTGGCAGATGTCAGACAGTTCGGTTAGGAACATTTACTTTAGAACACAAAATTCAATATTTTAAGAATTAATATTAAAAATAACAAACAAAAACTATTCAAAATGACAAAGTTTCTTCGATGACAGACTAATGTTGCTGGAAACGTCAGTGTCACACAAATTAACATTTGGTTTTGAATGCAGCAAATTAAGTTATAAGAACGTTGTTTTTAATAAGAATTCATTTAAAAATAAAAACAGCATTTAACACAAAAAAATGTTGTGGACATTCTATTAAAAATAGCTTGCTTCCTAAAAATTCAGAAAAGAAACAGAGAAAGATTGAAGTCCATTTACTTCTGGTTTCATAAGAAATTAAGACCTGATTGACTGTTACAAATTAAATCGATAAACACTTGTTTATGTATCCACAGAATAACATTTGTATACGCGTGACTAAATCGTCCCAAAATACCACCATAACGTCATAAGAACAAGTTCCAACACCAACGAACCACAATCGAATGACCTCTAAATGGCGAACTGTCAAAATAGCTAAGAAATTCCAAAGCTCCCTACATTACTTCGACCCACATTTTATAGAGTACCTAATCCATTCTCTACCAACAAAAGTATGTGCGAGGAGGCCGCACCAATTGAAATGTAATACTGGCGCGCTATATATCGATGATGTCGATCACATTGCGGTGCCTCTATTACGGCGTAAGCATTTAAAACTCACATTGTGTGACATGTCGCGCTAAAAGGAGAATCCAATTCAACCCAGTCGATTGTGGAAATCTTTTAAAAAGCCAACAACCCAAGTATCTAGTTCAACCTCAACCGCAATGAACGGCGCAAGTTGACGCTTCGCAATTTTATTGCACTAAGTTCGTTCGCATCATCACTATCAGAAGAGTCACAGTCACAACATGTGACAACTGTTTGATGGATGAAAATTATATCGAAAAATGTAGAAAACGGAAATCGATCGTTGTTGGTTCGATTGACTTTATGGATTGTGAAATATGAGTAATGTCCCCCACAAATATTGTACTCGGCGATATCTGCAACCCGCATATTCATCCATCCATCCACTCTATCTTATTGTGTCTCTTTTGTTTGTGGTCAACCTTTGTGTAGGTTTAATTTTCAATTCTTATTCCAGATTTCCATCGCTTCAAAGTGAAATGACAGTGTCTCCTGCCGGCTGTGGGCTGAGCGCGATGACGCGATTCTGTGAAGAAATTGGAACACAATCCGATGGGATCACCAGCTTAATTGATACGCTTTGCTTTTATGGTTTATTTTAAAGTCATAAATCAAGTTGAAACCGAAAGGAAACACATCTCGTACTGGTTAAATAATTGAATGGGTTTGCACGCTTCGATGGAATGGAAGATGTTTGCTATTTGGTTTTTGGCATTCACCACCCTTTTGAGGACAAGGTTTGCGCTTTTATAGAAAGTGGTTGTAAATCTATTTGACAGTTCCTATAGGCAGTGGGGATTTCTGTCAACCTACGCTTTTGTCAGCAATAATTCTATTGTTCAGAAGAAATTAAATGTGTATACATTTTACCGATTCCAACAGGGTGACCCAGTTCAAAGTGAAAATAATTGAATTGTTTTTTTCCTATTAAATATTTTTCTGTGCACAAGTTGTAAAATTAATTTATTGGTGCGAACATTAGTAAATTGCAACTCGAATCGGGTTTCTTTAAAATGTACTAGAATAGAAATAGGATAAAAATTAAATAAAAGCGAACAGTAAAATCGTTCATTAGGCCTCTTTTATTATGCGCACATGATCTGGACAGATCATTGATTTTCACGGTTTACAACAACAGTTCAAGATCCAACTTTTGTTTATACAATGGAAATCAATGATCTATACAGATCATGTGAGCATAATAAAAAATACCTATTGAATTTATGTAAAGAAATATTTAAAAGAAATTTAACTTGCTTCTAGCAGGAACTATTTTTTACAAAATTAATCCTGTGATGTGGTGGACGGTCACCATAAACAGATTCGACTGTAAATGTCACACATATACATATATTAGACCCTTACACATTTTAGACCTTTGTTGGATTATTATTAGCTTAGAGATGTTGACAGTATTGACAGCTGTGGGTAGAGCGAACAATTATTTACAACTACAAAGTCATGAAACTTCAACTCCTTATATATGATCTGTCAAAGAGATAACAAAATTTAAAAAAATTCTATGTTAAAACGTGGCGACAGAACTGTCTTCCTTTGAAAAGCTGGATGGCAATTGTACACCTATCTTGTTCCTAACCGGTGGTGTGAACATTGAAACGCTGTGATCTGTCTATTAATTGACGGAGATTTAAGACAAATTTAGGTGGAAAGCCAACTGAACTTAAAGTTGATGCTTTAAAGTTCAGTTGACAGCTAGTTGTGTTCCGAAATTCAAAACATTTCAAATTGATTTTGCGTTATTGCTGTAATTATACATTTTCCAGAGAATTGATATTTGGAATTTTATTGATCTATTGAAATACTGATATTTCAAAAAAGAATGCAACAGGAATAATAAGGCAAATTTGAAACAAAAAAAAATCGGAAGATTTGAAGGAAAGTGCTGCCAACAAAAGAACAGACAGCGTGACAGCTGACAGTTCAGGGTTACTAAATATGTAGACCTACGTGAAAGAACAACGTGTTGTCATTGTTAAGATATATTTTAAAAATAATGACATTTTGACAGCTATCTATAGTTCGCAATTTTCTTTCTCAGCTATGAGGTTACATTTTCTGATGGCTTTATTAACCGTCAAAACTGTCGAATTTGGGTCTTAGACAATTCCAAGTTGAGAAATAAATGTATATACAATGTATCACTGTTTGGTGCGAATTTTGGGATGGTGGCCGGTCTTTTTTTGAAAATGCGGCTAGTCAGAAATGAAAGTTAGGTAATGTTGCTTGCTATTGCGACTTGTTTATCTATTCTTTTTGCTGGAATTACAAGATATGGATGTAAAAGACATGTGGACGGTGTGACAAGCCATACCGACCGAGAAACAACAATTCAATTGATGCATGATTAATTTTTTGGTCATTTAATTTCCAGTTTTGGAGACGCCTGTAAGTTTTTTTTGGGCCATTTTGAAGTCAATGTTTATGTCAATAATCCCAAGACCAGCACCTCCTGAAAGGAGCATTTATAAATGAAATTCGGCCACTTAATGGAACACCGTCATTGAAAACATGGACAATTGAGTGCGAGTATGCCAGCGAAGCCGTAAAAGCTATTTATTCCATAGACTATGTCATTTCAAGGGACCCCTTTACAAACTGAGTGTTTGTAGTACTTTTACCCATTATAGAATCAAAAAAAAAGCAAATGGTGTAACAGAGCTACTTTCTCACAGCCATTCCCATAATTTTTTGCGACGAGTTATATTCCTTTAATTTCACGATTAGTTATGATATCACATATTTAAATCAAAGCACAAACATTCTTCCATGATCCTAAATAGTATACAAAAGGTACAACAGCTCAAGCACACAATATGCATTCTTACGTCACAACAAGTAAAATAGCTATATGGGTACATGTAATAGACATTAAAACGACATCCACAGTCACTTACTTTTGACAGCTTATTCACTTCCGGGACTTTTATTATAACTACTACCGAATGTAAATATCTATAAATTTGGTGAATATTTTAAAATTGTCTAGAAATCAGTAAATGAAAAGAGAAAAAGAATGGCTCAACTTATTGATGAAACGTCAAAGGAAATACTTGAGCGACACCACCCCCAAGGTGACATTTTCGATGTTCAAAGCCCAAAACATGCGGTATCAGACTGTTTAAAAAGTCAGAAGTAGAACTTAATTAGCATTCACGATCTGGGACGTAATAGCATTCACGCTTGTAACACAAATTGCTATTAATTGCAAAGCAAGGTCCATTACTTTATTTGTGGACTTTTGAATAGCTTTTAAGAAAACCTCATAAATGTGTCAAAAGTACACACCGCTAAAAGTGCTAAACTATATTCTTCGCCTTACCCCAAAAAATTCACCTATTACAAATTTATTCGGTAAACAAATGGGAAATGGAAAACCTTTAATTCACATAAAATTGTTGGACTTTACTGACCGCCATTTACGGTTTGCCGGACTGGGGCTAAAGTACGATTTATGAGCGGTACTAAATGTCGTGCACTTTCTCATTCCCGTTCCCATTGTGTCGGCTTTTTTTTTACATTTTTGTTGCCGATAGGCAGTTAGATACAAATGCTGTCTGAAAGATACCCCAGCCAACGACCAATTCAATGTCAATGTGCAGCAGCAGAAATTGCGATCCTAGTTCCAATTGTCGGTTGCGCCTGGATATGTGCCGGCAATTTATTTATCGATTTCAGATTGCTGGTGGTCATAATTTTTTCTCATCTGCTGGATGTGCTCGCCCGGAGCATCATTTATCGTTGGGGAAACATCTTAATATGGTTTGATGTTGTTAATGCGCATTACATGTGCAATGGTTGGTGCAGATACAACGCGGTGAAAGAGCACGATAGGATAGCCCACATTCACAATTATGGTATTAATTGTAACTAATTGTATTTTATTACATGAAACGTAGGCGTGTGGGGTGGGTTACTGCATTGAATGCAGCTTCACCGATTCATATTCTGTGCTGTAGGAGGCATTGCTTATTGAGGGGATATCAACTTTTTTAACTATCGCCCAAAAGACGAAATTAATAGTTTGATAGTTTGCCTGAATAATGAAATTGAGTGAGTTATTGACGGAAATCAATTTAAAAGTTACTGTCGACCGCAACAGCAGGGGAAGAATTGAGCATTTATTGGAAAAGCATCACAGTTTCCAATAAAATATTTACATGACAACCATGAATAATGGCGTTAGATATTGGCAGCAAATGACTTAGATTCATGTTAGACCTTATTTTGGTCTAGGTTCAGTTTCTGCCTATAGCTACTTGATTGTAATCTATGTCGCAATTCATTTACTAAACAGGAGACACATTTTTACATAATTTTCTCTAAGAATTCAGGCCAAAAGATTCCATTCGAATGAGAGAAACAGGCTTTAAACGAATGAGATAGCGGTTCTTACAAGTTGTTATGCGACAATTTGAAGATGCTTCCGTATAAAATGTTAGCCATCTGTCATTTCCAATAAATATTAATAAATATTAAATTTTCTGCAGTCGCAACATCAATAAGAATAAAGTTAGTGAATTTTCAACGTTAAACTTTGCTGATTAATTTGATTTTATTTAGATTAAGTTGGTTCGTTTTAGACCGAAAGCTCCTATTCCATTTACCAACGCATTACTAATAACTTCACTGTGAAGTGGCGTGCGGTTCTCCGACTTTTGTTCAGGGTAGGTGAGGTGAGTAGTAACAAAGTCTCAATTGCTGTTTTGAAACTCCTGAAACTATAACCATTTGGTTGGGACTTGAATGATATAAATGTAGCACCACCTGAAGGGAACGCTTTATATTTTTGACAGACATTTTGATGTTTTTCAACTCAGTTTTTATTGAGTAGCATAAAAAATAATTACCGATGGCAAAAAGAAGACTGTTTGATGACATTTGCCTTCTTCATAGATAGATATTTTGATTTTAGGTTTAATAAGATTTTTGTTTATTTTTTTTCCAGACCGAGAACTAATACACATCACCGAATAGTGATCTTGCCAACTTGAAAGAAGGAAAATACTTTTCCAAAAGAATACAAATTTCCAGGGGAGTAACAACTATTTAAATGCCAAGAAATATTTCCATCTGTCGGAGCGGGGCGCTGAACAGCGCTATTGATTCGTCTTTCTCGAGAGATTAATTACGAAAAAAAAACAGAACGAGTCGTATATTTTTCCAACTGATGCCGGATTGTAAATGTTGAATGGTGAAGTTTTGTAACATTTTAGAAATTCATGTGGACAAATGCCAAGTGACAATTTTTTGAGTATAGTGGATAATTAGCTGTCAACTGTCAACATTATTTATTCACAAAACTGTATTTGGATACGGTTTTTCTATTCAGTTGACAGCACAATTGACTATTTTTTTCCACTATTCTAATTTTTAAAAATCTTTTAGAATATTTCATTGGAAAATGAATGTACAGATTTATTTCGCATTTCAATATCCGTTGTGACATTTTCAGAAAAATTTGGCCCGTGTACGCAGTGATGCCAACCCGAATCGATGTTTTCATGTCTAAATAAGAAACAAATTATGCCTTATAAAAAAGTTTTTCCTTTTTCGATGAAAATTGCATATCGTACAAGGTGACTAAAATTTGTTAACAAAATGTTGGTCGATCGGTAGGTAATTAAACCTTTTTTGCTCGCTGTAATCCAAGAAGTTAACAGAGGATTTCGCTCCGCTTTTTTGTAAATAATTTTGTTCGACTTAAGTAAGTCAAATTGAGGTTTGGAAAACAAACATGACGCACAGTTGGGAATGATAATGAGCGATGCGACTTTGATTAAAGTACCCGTTTTTTCAATATACAAAATTTATTGTTTGTATGGATTTATTGTAAAAACATCTCACAGAAATGTATCCCTTTGTTGTCAGAAATATTCCTTAATGCCTCAAGCACCGGAATTATATCTAAAAAGTATAATCATGCCTCAGTTGGTATCACTGCGGTGTGCATCACAAATAAAATAAAAAAGTTAATTTAATGAAAAAACAAAAACTTTTATATTTTAATCTTTTCTTCCATAAAACTGCGGGGAAGAATACGAGTCTAATGACACCTCGCCGTTTAGGCTACAGGCGGTCACGTCGAAACACATTTCACTCCTTCTATGACCAGTCGGGTAAAAGGGACACACTATTTTATAAATAGAACTCGCCATTACACTTACCGAAAATAGAGCCGATCGCTTGGCATTGCCTTCAGCAGTAGATGACGAAGTTCAAGCATTCACGTGTTTTGATGTCAGTTAAATCAAAGACGAAAATTAATTTTTAAAACAGATTGCTTAAAATTCACATCGGTCCAAAGTTTAAAAGCCGTTTGCTCATACGACTCTTAACGAATCAAGTTATACTTAAATACTTATGGGCTACTTTTTTCAGGGTATAAACTGTCACATAAGAGTTTATGTGGCACTTAAATTCACTATGACTCGTATCAGCAAACGGCCCTAAAGGGCTTTAAATTTAAATCATATCTCAATTACGATTTGTTTAGAAAGCTAAAGCTATTTTGAACTTCTTAAAATTTAAGTCCAGATTTTAATTGGATATAAGGAAGGCGCATGAACCATTATGTTCTCTGTAGCCGACACAACTAGTTCAAAAGTAGTGCCTTGATGCCGATCACAAATCTATAACCATTTAAATATGTCAAAAACGGCCTCAAAAATATTGAAATAATAACCCCTCTCTCATTTCAGCAGGTGCTAGCTTCATTATGCTTTGTTTATCATTTCAAAACCGAGCCAATATTTGACTTCAAGTTCATAAAAATTCAAATTACAAGTTGACAGTTCAACGCTCGCAAATTTCGAACAACAATGCGAACTGCTCGCTTGTAATTCAATATTTCTTTCACCATCTCAGATTGCTTTATGCAAACCAGACACTGTGCACATTCAGTTGTAAACAAATCCATAAAAAGCCATCACTCCATTTACTTAAACAAATATAATGCTTTATACGGGTCAATTCGAAGCCCATTAAACGTGATATAAATTGTCCACACGAAATACCTTGCTTTGCATTTAAATAATAATAAAAAAAGAACATTTTCTCCCTCATGGTCAGCGCAAATGTGCTCGTAATTTAAGGCACAGCTCTGTTTCTTGTTTCAAAAGGAGGAAACCATTAATCTTAAGTATTTGTTTGTTTAATTGATTTCTTCCTTTGATTTTATGGTGTAAATATTCCAAAAATAGTAATTGTTTTTGTTACAAATCAAAAACAAATTATAAAATTTTAATTCAGTGTTGGTTGGCAGAATAACAAAATCATTTTCCAACTAAATTAATACCTTATTCGATTGATGGCTAATTATAAGGAAACGATGTGGAAAAGGAAACCCGTGGGCGATTGATCGATGACAGTGATCAAAATAAACAACAATTGTCTGAATTGGGTCCAATTTGTTTTCTATTTTTCTTTTTGGCTCACCAATTGTTCTGATTGCCACACATTTTCAATAAACAATTAATTTCATTCACTGAGACTCTTCAGATTGAAAAGAGAAGTTTTCACTTTCTTTGTTATTGAAAATAAATCACTGCTGTCCCATCTGTTGGCTGAGCGGAATTATTTCGAGAATTAAATATATTTTCAAACAAGTCATTGAACTGCAAATGTCGGTTGTGATGTGAATCAGTATTTATTTTTAATGTTTCTGAGTGAAGAGTTACAGATCCACTGGCATTTGGGGTTTTCTGTTTCATTAGTTTGACATCGAAGTGCCTAAAGCCAAATTTTGCTATACAGAATTTGGCGAACATTATCTATAGCATCATTAACTGATCGCTGCTTTCCGATGGTACGGCAGAGATGAACAAATTTGTTTTAGCAGTAAAAGGATGATACATTTTTTAGGGCAAACATGTCATATTAAAAATAATCTGTTATATTATTATATATTTTATTATTTATAGCTGATATAGTGAGGGGCCAACAAAAAAATCTAACATACGAATAGAATGAAAAACGGAATTAGGTCAGAAACGCAATTTACTGGGATCACCTTAAGCACGTCGGATTTGTAAAAGTTCTTTGCATGTTTGGTAGTACTTGCAATTTACCCAAACTTATGCAATTTTGGAGCACCATATGTTGAATTCAAAATTTTATCGAGTTTTTGTTCACAATAAAAAAAATATATTTAACCAGTGATAACTAAAAATATGTCAAAGGGAATAAAAAGTTTGGAATCGGTGTACCCACTCGTACTGTTGTCTACAATAATGTAACTTTGACATGGATCGCTTTAGGACTTTTTACACGATTTTGCAAACTTCGTACTGCAGGAGAGGTCCTTTCTGAAGCCCTATATTAATTTTCATGGTTTCATGTCCTACATCCAATCTTTTTCGAGCTCAGAACAATGCTGGGGATTATTTAAAAAAAAATCCCAGTTTTTAAGTATTTCAAAACAAAAGGTAAATCGTTTGATTTTCGTTTTGCTAAATATTTTCCTAATAGTCCAATCCATTTAGAGTTTTTGATAAATTCATAGTTTAAAAAAATATGTATTTGAGTTTATTAGTTTCGTTTAAAAATAAATTAAAAGATATTGCTAAGCTTTGCGGGAAGTATAAATTAACTAACGCAAAAATTAAATGCTTCCGTGAAAGGGGGGAATCTTCGGCTCTGTCGGTGGGGTCTATCGGAATATTTCCCACGAGCGCTGAATCAGAAAAGCTCTTTGTATATGAGGTACTGCGACTTTTGCCACAGCAGGGTATTCATAGACTTGTTTCGGCAGTTGAGTATTCATGATCGGATTGCCCATTTACAAAAAAAAAAAAAAAACAATTAAAAGAATAGCCTTCAGTCTTTTCGACGGCAAAACTAAAAGGTGGATATTTAGTTCCCCTTTACATATGCTTTAGCTACAGACTTGAAAGCTTGACTGGTTTGTTTCAAGCTTCATATGGTCTAAGTTGGCTCACGGTCAATGTACATTTTTAACTTTCTTGTAACAGAGAGGGGAATATTGTTTTCATACAAATCGTCGAACTTGACATGTAAATCAATTTGATAGGGGAGCTAAAAAAAGTTCGTCTCGCACTTTCGACAGGATTCAAATAAATTTTTACGTAATTTATACGCAGAGGTTCGGATAAATCGTAAGTTTCCTTAAAACTAACAACGAGAAAGTTTCGTGCGACATAGTTGTGCATTTAGGTCATTAAATATGCTTTTGAAAAAAGTAAAAAAGTACCAAACGTTTCTGGGCCATTTCGTGAAAAAACTGAGTACGGTACGAAGTTTCACGAGTATGGGAATGAAAGTCATGTCCAAGAAAGACAAGTAGGTAGAAGGGTGAATCGTATCAAAAATGCCTTCTCTTTTTTTCTTTCCCATGATCGTCTGTGGTATTAATTTCAATCTTAGTTCAGTTTAAAAAAAAAGAATGATTTTTGGAAGTAACATTATTTATGCAACAAAGAAAACAGTACGATTTCGTTTCTTTAAATGTACTAATAATGTTCATTTTTTGCTAAGCAACTTAGGTTTATACCAGAGTTTCACTCGCCCATTTCCTTAACCAACAAATAAAATAACTCAAAAACGATTCAAATCGGTAAACGTGTTATTGAGTTCACGGTGGTCCTACACCTTAAATACATAACTTAATCTCTATTTTTCAAAACCGACAATACTTCATTTGACACTGTTTAGCGAAGGGTTACAAATGGCGACTTATCCACTGACCTAATCCACTCCACACTAAGCAAATAAATCGTTTTTAAGACGCAATAACAAGGTATCAGTAATAACTTTGAAGGCCGTGAGTGAACGGTATCAAAAAATTTTATAACTAATAGAAAATTCAAGAAATTGTGTAGTACTTTTACAGAATTCTTTCAAAAATGACTTTCCTCGGCGATTGTGTTCATTTCAGAACTAAGTTATTTCAAATCAAACGCAATTCACTTGAAACCATCAAACAAATGATGCCATCTTTCCCTACTGCTTTGTGTGAAAGTAACATCACACAGCGATTATCCAACACTTAGTATGGGCTGGCTACAGTAAATACGATTTACATTTTGGTAATCATGCTGTTAGACCAGAAAGTATTAGCAACCTACCTGCCTTGAATATTCAATCAAGATATTTCCACGAAAAAAACAACATAAAAAATAACTTCATTCGTATATTTATTCAATAGCTATACAACAACTGCCAATGAAAAGAGTTTAGAAATGCATTTACCTAGTACCTACACTTCCTGTGAATTACTCAGTTATAGACACGACATGCGAGTACTCGTAGTTTGACAGATCAAAGGAGACGCTTTGTGATGTGATAATTCACAGGTAAACACGCACCAGAATAATAACAAATTGTCCGTCACGCAATTAAAATGTCGTTTACATTTTCATTTCTTCTCGTCGTTGGTTGTATGGAAAATACCAAGTATCTCTAGCTTAATGGGGTATTGTCGTGATGAGAAGATATTCTGCATTGTTGCTGTGATAAGCGATATTGTTGGTGTTTTTATTTTGATGTTGCCTTGTTTAGGTTGCGGTTTGAATCACACCTCAGAGTGGAATTTCGTCTTGTCTACTTGCTTAATTACGCGAAGCGGCTGAAGATTAATCTGGTGTTTATTTTGTTCGCACTCGACACACAACCAAGATGATGAACTGGAACTACGATTGAACTTAAAGAGGGCGCAAAATCATCGTCGACGTGAACATGGCGAACTGTTAAGATGTATATACATCAGACAAGATGTGAATTTCCGGCAGTTAAGATTCTTTTATTTCGTTTATAACCTCAAACAGCTTTCTGCAAGATGACTCATCATAAAATTAATCGAATACTCATACCCATTATCTGCGTGTTTAGATCGACGGTGGAACTAAATTGGGCAATTCATTTTCAGATGATAGCTTTTAAATAATTGAGAATAATTAGGAAACGTCATACCGACAACGGAACAAATAAAAGTAACTTTTCAAGGTTAATGACACTAATTTCAGTTAAAAACAACAGCAACAAAAAGATATATCGAATATCACAGGCTCATTCGAGTTAGCTTCTTGAATTTGACAAAAAAAAAAAAAGACCCCCCACCCACTCCAGAAATGCGTTTCACTTTGAAGTACAACGAAAGTACGATTGCCATTTTTATTGGGCTTTAAAAATACAAACTTTTTCGGACAAAATTAGATCTCAAAAAGCCTACAAAAGAAGGACGAAAGTGAGCAGTGAAAAACGCTAAATTTTATAAGGAATTCAACTCGGTGGGCCTTACTAAATAAAAATCATTTTTAACTTTAACACTAAATATTTTGTGTTCACAATATATGCAATTTGCATGGAAAATTTCGCCATTGTGAGTTCGAAAAATTTAGCGTGGACACTAAAAATGATTGTTAGTATCGCGAGGTATGTATAATAATACTCAACTTTTTTCTTAAAATAAAGGGTCATTCATTTTTCAGTTTCGAAAGTAATGCTTAATAAAACACACACAGCGATATATTTTTGATGAAAATTTTATTTCATTATAAAGTTTGGACTTTGCCATTAAGTGTGAAATAAAAAATCATTCAGGAAGATTCTTGAGGTAGTGCGATTCCTTTGAGGTAATTTTTAACCACTTTTTTGCACGTTTCGAGCGGTATATCGGCCATAACTTAAGTAATGTTGGTTTTTAATGCGTCTAAAATTCGGGTTTGTTCCCGTAAACATGGTCTTTTGCGTAGCCCCACAGAAAAAATTCTAACGGTGGCAAACCGCATGATTTTCGTGGCCTATTGACGTCGCCAAAACGTGAAATTACGCAAACAGGAAACTTCTTACGCAATAAAGCCATAATTGGTCGTGTTGTGTGGCTTACTACCACTTTTGTAGTAAGTTTAAATAAATTTAACGCGTTCTTCGACTGTTAAGCGATCCATAATCGCAAATGGTAAACATTCAACTAATATTATGGCACTTCAAATGACAGCTGAGTTTACCAGGTGTCAAATGCCAGCGCAACCAACTTGAAACCACAAAACGAATGACCCTGAATTATACTGATGTTAAAAAATGTCTATTACCAACTAATTTTTTGAGTTTCACAGGTAAGTCGATGCAAAGATCGTTTTCGTCGCTGATAGACCATGTACGTTCTTACTAGGAAAGTGCTTGACACACCCACCTTTTAGGGACATGCAATGCAATGAATACGAAGCTATAGCGGAGGTCAGAGCTCATAGAATGGAAGGACTAACTTACTTATAGGTGGCGCTACAGTCCAAATGGTATAACTCTTCGCTTGATTTCTGCTTAGACGTCATTTTGACAGTTAAGAGAACAGATCGAGCTTAGGTAAAATAACAACGTCAGGTTCATTCAGATCTTTTAAAGTGAAAGGGCGACTTTTTTGAATTTAGACTACCTTCTTGCTGGCGGAATTACCAAGTCTAATTCGGAAATGCGCGCTCATTGGGCAGAGTCTCAAGACGTTTGTTTGTGTGTCGAATGTTGATTCGCACTTCTTGGTGGCTTTTGGAGTGCCTCACTGAAAAAATTTGGATCGGGATATATACGGAGCCACATTCCATATACATCGACAATTATTTTCTTTCTATCGCTAGCTACAGAAACATAATTCTTTGAACTAAAATTCATTAAGGAATTATGTTTCACAGGCGATCTAACAGTTAGTAAAATTGTCGAATGGAGGTTTCTTTAAGTTTCGAAAATTATCAATCAAGCAGGGCGATTAAATCATATGGTTATATGTCAATTTAAGGGAATTGCAGTTCAATATTCATTCATTGAGCTACAAATGTCAAGAAACTTTATAATTGTTTTGATTTTCGAATCGTCCAAAGGGGTGTACTTTTTAAGCAATCTTTAAGCAGAACATACGAGACGTTATCAACAAGAGTAGCCCCAGAATGTGTACATAAAATTTTATACAAAAAAAATAAATTCAGTTCTACAATATAATACGAAGAATTTCCTCATCGATTTGAAAAGTAAAAACGGTGAGCTACTTAAATGCGAGAAATCTCCACGCTGCACTGTTTTAATAACTAAGTAAGGAGGAACACATTAGAACATCGATATAAGCTCTGACTTCCAAGTTAAGTCAAAATCAGAAGTTCAATCTTGAAGTGCTAGGAGGCAGTACCAGTTTTAGGTCTTCAATGACTGATGATGGATCAAAAACTTGTATAAGTATGCTCAGTTTTCACTACTGTACTGTAATGTAATGTACAAAACATTAGTTTCAAACCTTCAAGTGTAAATGCAGAGGCACTGGGTTTAAAAAACCAATAGGTTATGTTGAAGCTGTTTCAGGTGCGGTTGCTGATTTTAATCTGTTGCAAGCGACAAGTGTTGTAAGTCTATTCTTTACCCTTTATAATAGGACATTGCCGCTAATGGATATGTCATATCAAGTGGAAACTTCATTTGTCTGTAAACTAGAGAGATTATTAGCTTCAGAGCTATATGCCGAAAAGGTCAAATGTAGAAGCACGCCCTATAGGTACATAGATGCAATCAATTTCCGTTGGAATGAGTTAAAAACGTGGAAGTCTACAGATGCTCTCATCAACCTATGTCCGATAATGTTCACAAAGTATCACTTCCAAGTTTAACAGTGTCTTTCATCTGCATTTCACCAATCTTCTTAGTTAGAATAAGAGACAGTAATACATTTTAGTACTTGTTTGTGTCTAAATATTAGAATCCGCTACTCATTTTTTTTTAAATTTCCCATTGACAAAATGAATTTCTTCCACTTTTAGCTGGATAGTAAAATACATTGCTACACTTTCAACAACCTTTGGAGGTACACATTAAAATTTTGCATTTTCCAGACTTTACCTCGAGTAAATAAAAACATCACCATCTGAAATAATTAGGACTTGACTCAGTCATTTAAAAACAAAATCCACTTAAAACAAAACGTTCCACTCCAATAAAATTCAATCAATGCCACTACACAGAAATAATTTCCCAACAAAAAAAAAAAAACGAGAAGAAGACCCATAAAAATTCACTTAGTTTACATTCCGTTGAACTTCAAAAGCGATATCTTTTTCACAGGTACCCGCATTCAAATGAAAACATCTGTTTCCATCGTCAAATTTATAGCAAAACACTTGCCACACAAAGTAATAATAAAAAAAACTATTATATTCACAGCAGAATTCGTGCGATACTTATCTAGATAAGATAAACACCGTTTAAACGTTCTGCATATGATAAACAAAGTGAAACAACGCCAACCCATCAGCGACCAGTTCATTTGAATTAATAACTCCCGCTGCCATAAATATCCATGTGCGACAAAAGAGAAAAAAAATCATATCTTTCTCCAGACAATAAAAGGTGAAAAGAAAGTGCAGCTTTGCCCAAAATCCACGAATTGGGCTCAAAAACGTGACACAAATATTCCGTCGAAGCTAAGCCCATTCATAGTATGTCGCCGCATGAAATGCATTTTCGATTCCTCCCCCCGGGCGAATTTTTATCGAAATAAAAACTAAAAGTTGCTAATTAATCAGGAGGCCTTAAACACAAACAAACTGTCTGCGGTACGGTGGTTCTGTCCTACACTTGTCACTCGTTCGCCCAGTGAAGGCACGCGACACAACCGAGTCCGAGATTATGCCAAGAAGACGCTTTAACGACGCAAAACAACAAAAAAAAAAAACACACAATCCGCTCACATTGAATGCCGATTAGATACTGAATTTAAATTCTTCTCTGTTAACCGTTCAAACGTTCATACAACAGACAACAGCAACAGCGCCAGATACTGAGATACACCATACACCGATTTGGCGGGTATAGCCGTACAGCAGATATGCTTCCACCAAACCGACAACGGTTGAGTGGCAACGGAAGTGGTTCGACTCGTCGCCCTCTCCCCCATCCCACACCCTTACTCTAAGCCACGGTAAACAAGTCGGCGGTGATAGTGCGAGTATCGGCATAGGTGTAGCTTGTAGCTTGTAGCTTGTAGCATACTGTATTAATTTTCGAGACCGAATTCTCTGCCCCGAAAAAAAATGCAACCCCAGTGGGAAACAGCTCTTTGTTTATCCTCATATAACTGGCGGTGTGAACGCATTCCACGGGGGCATTACATGGAGGTGCCAATGAAATAATCCGGCAGAAAGCAGGTGGGCGTGAATAGTGAAAATGCGCTTTTACCAATTCGAAGCAGGAACCGAAGGATGAAGTTCTTAAATAAGCAATGAGCTTCGTTATAAATTGTGCGTTGACTGTGTAAACAAAGCGCGGAGGGTAAACTTGATTAAATCATTAAGTAGATCTGGATACTCATTCCGTTTGTATAGCCGAATGCCAGCCACTGTTAAATGGCATAAGCAGTTTACCGAAAATAGTTTATATAAAAGAGTGCGACTCGTTGTTTATATTAGGCGCACAAAGATCGTGTGAAAATAATGAGAGTATTAAATTTATGCTTTGAAGTATTGCAACTTTGAAGATGGTGGCTATTTTTGGCCGAGTTTACCGTAATAAGCACGAGTTTCATTTAATCTTCCCACTGACGTTTCTATGAATGTGTAACACGTTATTTGGTTGGGCTAGAACAGTAATTGTCATTTTAAAGACGATCGCAAGTTGAGCAGTGTCCGGGACAAAAATTTAACAAAATCCATGGGCAAATCAAATGCTCTAAGGTGGACGTTTAATCAAATATAGCTTGAAGTACGAGTATATAGCCAATGGGTAAGTTTAAAGAGAGTTTTTCACCAAGAGGTTTGTGTTTCAAACTGTCAACACTTTTTCCATCGGCGACCAATTTTTTAGCCGACAGCTACTGTGTGCTCGTTTTGATTTTTCATAACACCATGAGGAAAGTTACACGTCCCCAGTTAGTCATCAGTCAAACAAGTAGGGGAATAAATTGAAGTCTTTTTTGAAGTAATACTTCTTTAGGCACGCGTGACTTGGGGGTAAGCTGGTGAAAGCGTCAGAGGAAGATATAAGTTAGTGAGATAAAAAGAGAGAGAGTTATTATGAGAGGCAAGAGAGATAGCTGCGAGCAAACATTTTCGTTCTCTCTTTCTCTCAGCCAGTTACATTTCATTATCTAAGACACATCATACAGTGCAGCAGTGATACCAGATCGGGGGATTTATCACTTTTAGCGGGATTTTCTGACTAATAATAAGTTAAAAGTGACAAAAGGAATTCTAAGATCTCATAGTACAAAAAGAAAGGGATTTTACTTTTTGGTCAGATTTTGTTCCTAATTGCTCATTTCATTAAGAATAAAAAAATTATTCAACCTACAATCAAATTAAATGTTTTTATGTTTAGAAAAAAGTCACTCAAAATATCGAAATGCTTTCATTTTCTTTTTTTTATTTCCCTAAACTGTTTCATAAAATGACACATGTGTCTGTAAATGAATGACTAGTATTTTTTTTTTTCAATAATAAATATATTTATTTTGTAAACATATAAGGGATATTTTGAGTATAACCGTGGGATAACCTGCCTCTAAAGTCTGGTATCACTGCAGTGCACGCCTATTATCTGTAGGAGCAAGAGAGAGCAGTGCGCGCGCCGATTTTCTTGCTCTCCTCCTCTCATAGCCAGTAAATCATTGAAGAAAAAACTAAACTAAACATGTATATATAGATGGAGCTAAAGAAGTTTTACTGAAGTCGTGTGGTCTAAAGCACACTCGATTTTTTTATAAAACGAAGTGCTTTTTTCGATACCTCATAAACATACTGACCAAGACATATTCCTTGGTCAATTGTTTTTTAGTTCAACTCATTTCAGAGCATGGTTATCAAATTAGACCTCCGGACCTATTATACTCAAAAAGGCGTTTATTATTTTGCCCAACTATACTATAGCGATCCTGGATTTACATGGTTTGTAACAATAGGCCTTTTTTATTTTGCTCTCATGATCTGTATAGATCATTGATTTCTATGGTATACAACAAAAGTTGGATCTTGTACTGTTGTTGTAAACCGTGAAAAT
The DNA here is from genome assembly GCA_916610125.1 of Cheilosia vulpina. Lineage (NCBI taxonomy): Eukaryota > Metazoa > Arthropoda > Insecta > Diptera > Syrphidae > Cheilosia > Cheilosia vulpina. Next base: position 40,387,564 of record OU744278.1, read on the forward strand.
CAATGATCTATATAGATCAAGTGGGCAAAACAAAAAATAAGCCTTTAGTAAAGGAATAGACCTATAGTTCTAATAAAGCTACAACCGTAGCCATTACCATGATTTTCATGAGTTTTATTTTATTTTGAAGTTATATAGCTCAAAGACAACACCCAAAAGTCGAGGAGTACCTCATCTTTTTTATTTAAATATTAAGTGGAGTTATCATAACATTTCTGGACTACAATTTTCTCATGTTTGTTAAAATACATCACAGTGCGTCACAGTGGGCTATAGTGCCAACAGCCGCCCGTGTTAATGTGCTGACTACTCCGCGACGGATCTTAGGTTCAACCCGTAAAAAAATACAAATCAACATTTCAAAGTGTGTTTTGCACAGGTCCTTTTCCATTCGTCCCAAAAGTACAACAAATCATACAATCGAAAGGCTGTGGGGAGCTAGTCCTAAGGTGCTATTTGGAACTTTTGCTTCAGCTATTTATTTATTTTCTTATGGCGTTGTGTTTAATTTAAAAAAAAAAAAAAATAGGATTATTTTTTCTTCCGCTGAACATGTACTGACAAAGCGATGTATCAATTCATTTGACCCAGAAAGTCGAAGATATAAACCACCTTCCCCGTAACTATGAAGAAATTGCTTGGAGTAGAAGCAAATACTTCGGAAGATAATTCTTTGAAAATTGAGAAGAGGTAAATCATAGAACCTAACGTAAACACGTTCAATATAAAAATTTATTAAATGTCACAACGAGCTTTTTTCGCCATTAACGCGGAGAATTATTGCTTTGGATGAAAATTTCAAACTCAGAAAAGTGAGTCCGTCTCTTTGTCACTTGTATACAGCAGCTGAACGACTGAACGAAATTGCTTTAAAGGTTGTACATATGTCGAGGATAGCCATAGCGCAGTGGTAAAGTATTCAAATCCGTGAAAATACTCCAAAAAGATTTCTTCCAATAAAATCAATAAAAAGAAAATTAAGTGGGAAATATAAGCCATCCGATATGTTAACCCATTATTTATCCTCATTTCCGTAGAAATTAAATAAATAGTTGGCGCAACAGGTCCGTAGCGAACCTAGGGATAGCTTCTCGTGCGTTTTTATTTTTGGGACAAATGGAAAGGATCTACAAATTTGTGCCGACTCCAAACGGCCAATTGAGAAGCTCTTTCAAGACAGTTATACTCTCGGATGTTTGTCCGACGTTCGCGAGAGGCGGCACAGTGAAAAAAACCTTAAGTATGAATAAATATATAGCTGCAATATTAAATTGCATTTTATAACTTTTTAACACCTTAATTTTGTACTTTTCAGTTAACACCCCGACAAAAAAAATATATAAAAGTTTGGAGAAAGTTATAAGTCATAAGAATAAAAAAGATCATTACATTAAGTGCAAATCATGCAATTGCAGTGAAAAGTTCAAAGTTCGTACCTATAAAATTTTTGTAACCCTGTATTCTTTTATCATCCTCACCAATACTCCCGTCAGTACTGAAATAACTCGAAAACGTCACTTTTGGGAATTAATTGACTGCTCTATGATGACTTTTGCTAAATGGCATAGCCTCCAAGATACGAATTCTCATCTTGGAGGAGAATTAGTATCGTCCAAAAATCATTTTCGGCACAGGTTTTGGACTTAAACCAAAATGGTCCACTCTTTACATAGCACACTGTAATCAGTAATCACCAATCGAGCAAACATTTTATTAATATTTTTCAACTGAGCATTGTAAATGATGCGAGCAACTGCAACTCAAAATTTAAGCTCAAGTAGCGCTTGGTAGTAGAAACTCTTACTAACTGTGCATGCGTCAGTCCGGAATTAGCTACGATTAAACAGCGAGTTCTGGCAGTAATCTTGTTAAACTTATTAGTTTTTTGAGGAAGTCTTACAGAATAATAGTAAGAGACTTGACATTCTCGATTGGATGAAAACTCTCTCCGCGATACTAATAATCATTTTTAGTGTCCAGGCTTCATTTTTCGAACTCACATAATGGCGAAATTTTCCGTACAAAATTGCATATTATGACCTCCAAAATATTTAGTGTGAAGGTTAAAAATCATTACTAGTAAGGCCCTCTGTTGGTAGTTGTTAATAACCATTGTTAGCTAAAGGTTCTTTTGGACACTACTTGGGGGTTCTTTTCTTTTATCCGTTAACAAAAATCAGAAAATATTTATGCAAAAGTGATGTCCCCGGAGCTGTCTTGTCAGTTTGTCGATCGCTACAAATAGTATGCTAGCATGCAGCACTGTCAGAATCATTTCAGACCTGATCAAGTTCTGCCAAATTTACGTTTGTTTCACAAACTATACCAATATGTCACTGCCGATGAAAGCGTTCATTATCAAATGCAAACTCCCAGCTTATTACTATAAAATCAAATATGGCCAGCCAATTAAAACCCCATTTCAGACCCCTAAAAGGCTTCCCCCTGTCCGTCGCTCTTTGGCTGCGTGTGACCTAGGTCGTCGAAACGTAGTCAACAAACTTAATTGATGTTGAACCTGTCATTAATTCTATCCCACGCCCGAGTTCAGTAAGAATTTGTTGTCATTCGCACCTCAGTTGACATAAAAACAAGTACCCTCTAGCTAGCCCGTTTGTTAAACTGCACCATGCCTCAACAACTCATATCAACATGCTAATTACAAAGCCTTCGTCATAATATCATCGCATGAGCGCCAATGTCCATACGGTTTCTGTGTGGGGCTTAACCTTCCCACAAAACCACACAAAACTCTCTGTTCGACGAATAAGGTTGCCACCACTGCTGCTCAACTGATTGTGCAATCTTATGGCGCGCAAAGTCAATGTCAAACGTAGCCTATTCGATAAGTCTAATTGAATCTAGCATCCAGCTCGGTGTGTGGGCTGTGATTATTTATTTGCTACCGGAGTGTGGGCTCGATAACGCTTGATATCTCATTCGAGCTGCAGATCAATATTTGAGATTGATTTACGATTCAAGAGGAGCTGTTCTCTCCGATGAGTAATTGCATCTCTTCCCAAAAGAGCGAACTAGATGATAAATTAGAAGATGTTATGATTATGACCCATCCGCACAAACTGATGTGCTATGCAAATTCAATTGCAAACAAGTGTATCTGGTTTTACAATTCAAAGCCCATTGTTGACGAGATCGTCGTGGGCTTCGTGTTTGAGATACTCCTACTGGTGGCTGCTGGAAAATGCATTGAAAGTGATTAGCATCTCGGTGTAGAGATGCATGCTTAGATCCCACTTAATTTGGTAAACTTTAATTTAATTTGCAATTAATTGTGGCAAATTAATTTCACTCTGCCCCACGATGGGCGATAACCTCTTTAGCTACAGCTGCGTGTGGCTAAAAACAGTTTTGAGATGGGGGGATTTTTCGCCAGTCTTGAATATGAGATCATGGCATTTGGTTCCATGAAATAATAATTTTTAACGGTCATCGCTGAATAGATACACCTCCACATTTTCGATAAATCAAAGAAAATCGGTTAGAATTTTGGGAGCGTGTGTTTTTTTTTTTTTTTTGAGACCATCATTTGCATATTTAGATTGATGTTTCGGTCGAGTGAGTCATGGAAAACACGATGTCTCTCCGGTATATTTTTGGAGGTGAACTGTGAACACTAGCAAGACAAAGACAGTGTCGGGTTGCGCGTGGACCGGACTTAAGATGCGGAAATACTAGGGGAAAGGTGTACACACTTGAATGTTGTTTTGATGGTTGGCAACTGATTTATGAACTTGTTACTATAAGACAAGTGCTAGTGGGATTTAACAAGAAAACTGAGGACAAACAAAAAAATGTCTCGTTGAGACTTTTGTTAAGATGCGCCTGTAGACCATGAAGCAAATGGCACAGCTGTTCCTAATTAGATGTCTGCAGATAATTTTGTGGACAACAAGTTGACAGAGATGATTGATATACCTAGTCGTGCCTCGACAGAGGTACTTACCATCTGTTTGAATAATATCGGAATTCATTCGGTTATAAGCCAGGTTTTATTTCACAAGTACATAGTGTTGACGTCCAGAACTATCAGCTTTTCAAGCTCGATGTGGTTGCCTCATATTAAACTCGCATAAAGATCGCTCTAGCAGCCAAGGAAAAAAATATTCTCCGAATTTTTTTTAAAGTTCAAGCTCAGATGGAGGTGATGAACAAACCGTGTCATATTCAGAAAGATGTTTCAATACTAAAGTGAGGAAAAGGCAGCCAATATTTTATGTAAAACGCACAAAGATATCGCCAGAATAATAGCGATCACCACAGGCCCGTAGGGAACCATGCAGAACTGGGAATCGCATATAGTACACATAGCTGCAGTTGGAATGAGGCAACCGATAAAGAAACTTTATTTCTCATTACATAGGCGCCCGTCCGGCACTAGATGGACAAAACAGCGATCTCTAGCTAATCCCTTCTTTGAATTAAATGAAGAAGCATCGAAGAATAGCATTTCAGAAGTAATAACCTTCTTAATGTCCGAAGGTTGGATATAGTACAACAAACGATAATAAACAGTTCAATTGACTGAACGAATTATTGAAGACAACTAATAATATCGGCTTTGGCCGCGCACAGGGATTGTATGTGAAAATACTGTCGTTTATCACCTTTTAGAAAAGGACGTGCATTTGGTATAAGTTTCTATTCATCAAAGTTTTGCTATCACTGTCGAAAGTCAAGTTCATAATGCTTCTCAAATTTTATTTCCCATCGTCTGTTATACTGCCTTTAAAAATGTCACCCACAGCAGCTCTAGAGGGCTGCCACTTTACTGTAATTACAGTGGATCTAAAGCCTTTTGTACAACAACTGCTGAAACTAGATCAAATCTACTGCATTTTTGTGCAGAGCACTCTCGAATCAACATTTTAAAATCTTTTGCAATCAAACACTGCGATAAAAAATATATTTATTTTGTGAACACAGCCACTTTTCTCTAAGCACACCCAAATGAACACAAAAATGAAGCCCGCTTATAACACAAAATGTCTTTTTATTAAAAATATCTACGCCTTTTGTTGGAAAAATAAAAATTAAATTCGTAAAAGTGCGAACTAATCGCACTTCTTTTTTAGAACCCACTGCCCAATTTTTTATTGTGATGGCAGCACTGATCAGATACAGAGTCTTAGAGCAGAACTGTTGTGTTAAGCCATCGACCGCGGTAGTCAAAAGCAGAATGCTTAATTCTTTGTAAAACTAGAGGATTTGGCACCCAATGGCCTTTATTAATTTAAAGTTATGAACTAAATAGCTTCACTCAGTGTTCCCAGACTTTGCAGACTGTTTTCCCTTTTTTCACGAGCAAAATTTTTAGGTTTTCCCTAGATTTGAAAAACTTTTCCCCTGAGTGGCACTGAATTCACTCGCTCACCAATCAAGTACATTTGCGGCATCACAAAGGACCAACCAATAGCTTAAGTGTGTGCGTATGTCAACTGTGCCGAATTTGTAAATATTTCGAAACTAAATTAAGAAGTGTGTCGTTTCCAGCAATTGACAGATTTGTTCGTGTTCCATTTACGACCTACTTGGGAGTAGTTTATCATCGGCAATGGAATGCCAACTACGAAGTAGTTTCAGTAGGCGTATACATGACAAGTGGTTCTGGTTGAATATTTGAGAAACGAAATGCGTCCCACTTTTCACTTTTTATTACTTTGCTTATCACAATACTAAAAACGAAGCTGACGGTATGAATAACTTAAATAGTTGACGTAATTTCATTGGCACTAAATTGCAGCAAAATATTTAATATTCAATCGGTAAAACAAGTTTTGCCAGGCGCATAATTTAACACATCGAATTGTTGTTCTAAATATAGCAATCAATGTGTTTCGTTTTAACAGCTCTACAGCTTATGATTTTTAACAACAAAATTGTTAGCTGGCAATGATACCACTAAAAGGCACTGAACAATATTCTCTCGCCCTACCAAGTAATCAGAATGATCGCACGCTTAGAATTTGTTGCTAAAAAAACTCCTTTTATAGGCTTATTGGATGCAACACCCTTCTGCATTTAATTTTGTTGCATGAAAACCTATATTAACCAGCGACGCAATGAAGCAGCTTAAGATACCGCTTGAATAACAAGAGATACATAAAACTGACAGAAACGTGATGCTGTTGATCTTAGGTCATTCTAATTCGAAAGTTTTGCCAGTAAAAAGGAAATCAGTTAGGACACACCCGAGTAGATGACTTCTTTCAGATGAACCTTAAACAGGAAATAATGAATTCGTTTATGTTCCTCTTTTAAATCATCAAACCCCAAAGTTTAAAAAGTTATTAAAAAGGGTTTTGCCGCGCGATTCTTAGGCTGAATTAATGATCTCACTTCATTTGCTGAACCCGGCACAAAAAAAAGGAATTCAAACGGTCCTGCCTGTCAGCTGTCAATGCAGACAATCAAACTCGCATTACGCAGATGCACAGTCATGACGTGGAGTTCACCAAATATTCCACCTGTCTGGCACGTAACAAATGAAACCCATTAACCGTTGCAACACAGATAGTCCTGCCGAACGAAATCTTATCTCCTGTCCAAAACTTGTTATCAGATCAATTTGTCTTCATTTCCTCTGCAAAGTCACTCTAGTACACATTTCGGTACAGGTTTTGCACTGCACCACCACCACGCGACGACCGCAATCCGCAATCGTTTGTAATGAACTTGTTTAATAGGTTGGTAGGCATGTTTGGACGGTGGTTATTTCTTCCATTTTTTCCTAATTTATTGATTCACCTCTAGTCTATTCAAATGAATATAAATTTGTGTTCGAAACCAGTACTACTACCAGAGCGATGCACCATTTTCCTGGTTTCGCTGCGCTGGCGCTGGTGAAAGAAGTTCCACTGGGATTCTTGTTTCTGGTCATCAGAAGACATAAATTGCAATCTCATCCGCGAAAGTAATTGCATGCAACAACGCATGCGACAGGGAAATTTAATTCCCATTCCTACCCGTAACAGTGCCCTTAAAATGTTCCGCCTACATACCTCGCAGCAAAACACTGGCAATATAAAATGTGTCTCAAGGTAGTTTGTTGAAGATGTGCGTTGTCGTTTGGTAATTTATTCTCGCGTCGCATGCTGGTTACATCACATGTAACCGACGTCATGAAATACAAAACCCAGTCAGATTTGCAGGCAGAGTTTTTTTTTTTTCTTTAGTTTTCACACAACAATATCAAGTGAATTTGTTGTTTCTTTTTCGGCGAAGGAAATACAACATTTTACTCGATATTTTCCGTCTGGATGGCTGTCTGATGTCTGACTTAAAGCAGGCATTTCTCCTTCTGCTCGCCCACACTCGCGCACCGACCCAATTGAAGGTGAAAGAAAATTTATGTTTGTTTATATTATTTTCTTGAAATTAAAAATTTTGCTTAAATTTATTCGCCTGTAGTGAGTTGGTGTTCTTTTGTTTGCAAGTGCGTTGTGAGTAGAAATAAACCGACTACACAGTGGGAGGAGAACTTGTCCTTTGGCCAACAACAGGCGGTTGCTTTCGAGGACACTTTAATGAGTGTGGGCTACTTTGGTGAATGGGGTTTTGCTTGAATCGGTTTCACTATCAATAGTGTCGTTGACAATTCATTCGGATGTAGACGGCGTGAACGTTAAGAATTTTTTGTTATGAATGAATGGGTGATTTTATTTTATTAAAATGTTTGTGGGCGTTCGAGGGGCACTACACTGATCGGGCCAGACCATGATGCAAGCAGTCGAGCATGGAGAAGGAGTGTTGGTATCAACGTGAGACATTGATGTCATTTCACTTTCCGCAAATAAATAAATACATGAAATAAAAAGAAAATGAGAAGGGCTACTTATCTATTTTACCTTAAAAAACAATGCAATTTAAGTGTACAAAAAGTTACAAAAAATGTTACGTATACGCCGTGATTGCCGAGAAACCCCGACTACCGTGCCTTGGGATAGTGAATCAGCATGCTTAATCATCGCGTATCTACGATTTCTTGCCAAAGGACTTTTATTTTGTGGGGTGCCATTAAAGTCGCTGACCTTATGGTGACTATGCATCGAGCTATTCGTGAAAAAGTTCCTTGAAACATCGTAACAATCAGTGCCTAAACTCAGACACGAGAAAAATATTTATGAAGTTATTTGAAAAGTAGAGCCTCGAACCATTGAAATTGTGAAAGGAAGACGGGTTTGCACGAAGCCAAGGCACAGCAGTGGGGGTCAATATCTGTTTATGGCCACAAATTCGAAAGATATCATATGGCAATGAGAACAACTTCTACAGCGCGGAGGCAATATTCCTAAAGTTTTAAGCCTTTTCGTACAGAAATCTGCCGGTAACAGTGCCCCCTGGCTAAACTATAGTTGAAGTTACAATCTCACTTGCAATGTCAATGTGCATACATAACCACTCCTCAGTCATGCCCTTTTTCAGAGAAAACAAATCAATCTGTGGTAGATGCCGAAAAGGTAAATTTTTAGTCGTCTATTCGTTGTTTGAAAGAAAAAACGTGCATACTTTTAGGGGTACTAATGAGAGCGTTAGTAGCTGGAATAGTGGCCACTGTGCAGGAGGAGATATGTTTTGAACAGTTCTATTAGTTTTTTTTTCACTGGGAACGCGTAACAAGCAGCTCGTTTGAATAAGGGCCAGCAGTTGTAAATAGTAATCGGTAGTGGTTAAGAGGCGCATCTTCTTTTGAAGGGAAACAACTTTTAGGTCCAGCAAAATGCCATAAGTTCGAAGTAAACATTTCGGGTTAAGAGTGCGTTCACACTGGAAGTTTGAAATTGTCAAGTCGGTAATGAAAGATCCTTTATTAAGGTTGACAAAGAAAGGCGAAAAACTAGAAGAGCTCCCAAATATCCAAAGTATTAAAAAGCTGTCTTAAAAGATCGTTCAAACATGATTGCCTTGCATCAACTAGTGTTTACCCATCCATTGTTGGGAAAAACCTTTAGGGAATCTGCTAGAGGTTTAATTTTCAGGTGTGACAGCAATAAACACGAAATCCAAGGTTTTACTTGGAAACAAAGGAATTTCTCCAACCCTGATCCAAAAGGCTATGGACTGTGCTGCACCAATAATAATTGACTTATGTGGTACAACCTTTTTTTGAATACAACTTATAAATTTGTAGCAGTTTTTACCCCCAAACCTATCTTCGGATATGCCTGGCATATTTGTTTCAACCATGGATAGGGTCTTCGTGTTCTTAACTCTGCTATGACTATTTATCATTGATAACTCACTAGTAAAACTACGTAACTATGTAACTAATAAACAAAAAAACAAGTGTCAACGCGATTGATTTATTTCAAATGCTTTGTATGTAAAAAAAATAAAAATAAATAGATGGCGCAACAGGTCCGTAGGGACCCTAGGCCTAGCTTCTCACAACCATTCGTCTTGTGTGAGTTTTTATTTTTGGGACGAATGGAAGGGATCTACAATTTTATGCCGAGTTCAAATGGCCGATTGAGAAGCTCTTTCATGACAGTTATACTCTCGGATGTTTGTCAGACGTTCGCGAGAGGTGGCGCAGTGAAAAAACCTTATGTTGGAATTTGGGTTTTCCTCGGGATTCGAACCTGGGACCCCTCGCTTAGTAGTCCAACTTTGTATGTAGGAGTTGTTTTAAATTGAAACTCGTACTTTAATCACGAAATTGGCAAAACCATGTGGACCAGTTGTCAAATTTTAGGCCAGAGTTAGGGAACAACCCCAAAATTAGCACATTCGATCAACACAATGATGGTTAGGAAAATTCTCACTTATTAATCTTATTAGTGACATAATACAGTCACGGGATCTGTGAGGTGTAAGACGTACAAGTGCGTTTAAATTTCCACAAGCATATCCCAACAAGGAAATTAAATTAAAAAAGTAGGTTCGCTTCAAAATATGTACGTTATATATGTATATTAAAATTTTGATAAACTGCAGTCATCTGAAATAAAGTTCATCAAAACACGCATTTACTGTAAATATGCAGAAGATTTCGTAGTCAGGGTACACATTCCCTGTAGCTTTAAGCTTTTAGCTTGGCTGATGTAACAGGTTCGTAGGCGAGTATTACGCAACACAATTTGATTTTGTTTACATAAAAAAGTCACAATCTCTTGACTTGCTCGCTAAATTCGAACCCAAATTGATTCAACGCCCAAAAGAGAGTTAAGGTTTGGCGGATACCAGATCCAGTGTATATTGGAAAACAAAATATACAACAAATATTCTGCAGATGTGTCAAGATAATTTATAGGTCATCTTAAAAATAGCAGTAAAATAAAAGAGTCGAAAAAACAGAGTTTGCATAAATAACTTCTACAATATAGTACTTTTAACCTTAAACCCTACTCACAAGTCATCCGAATAAATTCAAACAAAATCTAAGGGGAGGCTACCAGAAGTCTCGTTAGCTTCCAGCTATGATATTTCTAAATTGTGATTACTGTTCCGTAAACTAAGCGCCGTTTGCTGATTATGACTCATAGGTTTGACATAAATGCTTCTGTGGTACTTAAGTCTAAAACTGTCACATCAGAGCAACATTTTCATAGAAGACGACGAAAAGGTCTACGTCAATGAATGTGCTAAAAGAAAGCTTAATCTTTCACAGATCTTTGATTTCTGAAGAACGAAAAAATAATCTTCGTCAAATAAAAAGTTGAAGGTCACAGCTTCAAAAACTAGGGTTTTTGGCTTGAATACTCAAAGTGCATTAATTTCATCCAAAAAAATGTATTCACACTTGCACCAGATTTAACGGGTTCATTCGACCGTAGTCACTCGTCAAAAGATCACGCATATCAATCGTTGCGTATTTGCGGCGAAACTATTTCTATAGACTGGCACTGCTAAGTTTCGAAGTTCTCTTCATAGAAAATTTAAAACTAAAGCGAAATGTGTCATTTACAAAAATGCAACTAGCAGAAAGTTCGACACTCAGAGAAGTCAAAACAATTAACAAGAACTCGACTTGACAGGAAGGATAACGTTAAGCAACTGAGCTCCAACAATAAGTATTAACCTATTACTAATCTTAAATTTATGTATTCTTACAAGACCTCATAATTATCCTGTAAATATTTAGTCCACCATGTACAACAACCATTCTCTTAAGTTCTCTAACACAAATACATGCTACAACATGTTCACAAAATGTGACTACACAAATAAAGCACGTTTAACAATAATAAACTAGCCAACTTTGTAAAATGTTTAATTTTGTTTTCTAACCGAAACAAAAATTAATTACCACTTACCCTCTATAATTAGTTGGTATTTATAAAAAAAAAACAAATAAAATAAAATAAAAAAAAAACAAAACGGATTAGGTTTACAATTTTGAAAGCAGTGAAAAGAGATAAAAAATAATCAATTTTCTTATGAGTCTACGCACACTTGGTTATTTACATCCTAATCGATTACTTTTCATAACACTTACCAGCACGGAATACCTCGCCGCATCCATCGCAACGTGATGCAAATTGTGCATCATAGCAATTTCCACAGTAGATTTTATCGGCTTTGGCACCGAATTGCTTATCAACTAATGATATGCGACATTTGTTGCACAAGAAGCATGCCTCATGCCAGTGCTTGTCTTTATAGGAAAGATCCTATAAAATCAAAAAAAAAAAAAAAAATAAAATAAAATTAAAAGCCCAAGAGAAAAATTTTATTTAACAAACCTTCGAGTCAATTCCAATGATCTTGTTACACTCCTCACAAGTGTTTGCGAACACATTCTCGTAGCACTTAATACAGTACGGATGGTCGTCACGGATCACATATCGTTGTCCGGTCAAGCTCTCATCACATTGCCAACAACAGAAATGGCCAGAATGCCAATCCTTGTTCATTGCCTTTGTATATTCACCACTGAAAATTAACTATAAATAGAAAAAAAAAGAATTTTAATTTATTTATCCAAAAATAGTAAGACTATTAAACAAAAAAAAAACGTAATAGTTGTGAATTTGTGGCTGGTGAGGTATATATTTTCATTAGCCTTTAATTATGTATACCTTTTGTTTAGTCGAGGGGCGTTACGTGTCGTTGGTGAATGGAGTATTTTGGTTGTTCTTGTTTCTTCGATATAGATTTTCTGTTCATTTTATTGTTTGTTTACATTTTTTGTTGATTTTTTATTTTTTATTTTTGTGAATTGATTTGTTTTTGTTGGAAGTTTTTTTTTTTTAGTTTGCTTGTGCATGAGTTTAAATAAAATATATAAATTAAATTATACAAAAATAGAAATACATCAATGATCGTCGGCATTTTCGATATCCCCCATCGACCGGGCGTATAATACTAAAGTGGACCCCTCGTAGCTCTCGATCTTCAATTTTCAACCATTAACGGCTTAATTTTCCCACAATTTGGGAACATTTTGAGAAATTACTATTAAATTACTTGGGTGTATCAGAAATGAGAAGTCAAATCGGCTTATGAATAGAAAAAAGTTAAAAAAAAGTAAATTTGTGAATGCTTTTTTGACCGGCAGCAAAAAAAAAATTATGGGAATTATTAATAAAATCAATAAGATTTCTAGTAATATAGACGCTATCCGTGGAGAAGGAATAACCTCTGCACACAATTCCTGTTCTATCTAGCTTGTGCTTAAACCAAACATAGGCATAGCAGAACAAATGAGTCTAACTTAAGGCGCAAGCTAAACAAAAAAAAAACAGCAACAAGAAAAAGTTGGTTTTCAAGTCGTCCATCGTTACTGGTTAATCGACAATATATCCTCATAGCAAAGCCAAATTCAAAGCCGTTAAGCCAAATAACCTTGAAAGACACGTAACCAGGGATTTTTTCCTTCAATTTGCGCGGCCTGGGATATTGTGCTGTCTTCTTGAAATCACAACTCTTCCTTATTTCAGTTATTTAATTGGGAAATGGTACATTTTTAACCGGCAATTTGTTTAAGCCAATATGGGCTAGTGATTCAACCAGCCCATAAAGCATAGCGGCTTACTAATGGTGACTTCTTGTAACTTTAATTGTCTCAGCGTTGATGGATACGGAGAAGTAATAGCGAACTCTACTAGGTGTACAGCGACAGTCGGTCAGTCAGTTCAAATCAGTCGTCTACGATGGCTGGGACATATAGAGTTAATTTAGTTAATTTTAACTGCGACACCGACAACGCATTAAAGGAAGACCTCGTCGCATTAGTGAAAGGGTACTTCGACAACTTGAAGTGCGCACAACTGAAGGTAGCAGACCAAAGACCGAGGACCACCCCGCACTGTAGAGCCACCTAAATAAGCAAGTAAGTATTAGACCTCAGCAATGACTTTTGACGTTATACATTCAACCAAAAACAGGCCTAATCGCTGAACAACATTTTTTGCGATTAACATAAGTAGACTCAGATCAAAACAAATATCCTTTTCTGTTCTTTTGGCCGAAAGTAGGACACTCAATTGTGAACTCTTCGAATCATGTTAAATTAAACGGAAGACAAATCAGCTGTCACCTGGATATGAGTTGCACTGCAAAAAGGGTTGCCAATTTAAAAAAACAAACCTCTGAAAAAGAACACTTTTTATAAGCTACAAAATAGTTGCAAAATTTATTTACATCACAAGGACCAGGAGCAGGAATTAAAATAAGAAAAAATAGTAGTTGGTGCAACTTCTTGTCTGGCCTAGCTTCTCAAAACCATTATTATGTTGCATAACCGACCTGATAGTTAGATATTGTTGTTGGTATTGTTTTCTAAATTTTGTCTTATATTTATTTATTTATTAATTTATTTATCTATTTATTTATTTATTTATTTATTTATTTAATTACTTATTTAATTATTTATTTAATAATATACTTATTTATTTATTTGTTTATTTATTTATTTATTTATTAAATACCTATTTATTAACTTCTTAATACAAATCCATTTAGTGTATATAACATATATTTAATATTATTTTTCGTTAGTATCTACTTCGGTTTTTTTTTTCTTTTATATTGAAGGTTTTTTTTTCGTATTTTCCTTCAAGATTATCCTTTTTCTTTGTTACCTATCTATCTTACATAAAAATAATATCTCAGCAGAAAGATAAAACCCAAATTATCAAATCTCTGTAAAATGTGCAATAACAATAGTCCTGTAAGATTCTTTTATGCGAAATAAAAAATATCTATCTATCTAATTGAAGAATTTAGTTATGGAGCTATCTGCTAAAAGTAATTTAACACGGATCTTTGCAGGAAAGTTAGCAAATACTTAATTTACGCAGTATTGTATACTTTTAGGATGTAACCATTTTGTTCGATAGCGTCCTATTTGGAGTAAGATTTTAGCATTCGCAACAGTGAGAAATTAACTCTCAATGCGGCAAAATAAAAGGTTAACTTCAAAAAGTTAAAATTTCTACCCGACAGATAGCAGGATAAGTTTAAGGGACAAAAGAATTTGGATTTATTTAGAGCCAATTGTGAGGATGGGTGTACTTTGAAGCCTTTCGTCGCTTCCAATCAAGTTTGCAAGGGATCCTCCAGACTTACAAACATATCCGGAAGTAGGGTTTGAGTGTTGTATAGTCTGTGGCTGTGTAGTGTGTACGTCAAGCGGTAGAAGTATAAATTTGGTTAAGCTAATCAGGCTAAACACCTGAGAGTCCTTTCTTTTAATGGTGATTGTGTAAAACGAACACAATTGTGGTTGGCTTCTTGGGATAAAAATAAATTCCAAACTCGCTCGTCTGAATTTCTTTAAGACGACCGTGGTACTCTAGTTATGAAAAGTAATAAAATACTGCTGCCGACTAACCGGAACTCTGAAGGGCTACCGCGCTTCTGAATAGCACCTGCATGTATTGAGCTTGTAGAGATTGTCCTGTTGAATATATAAGGGGTTTCATTGCCGTCGAGAAAATAATCCCAGAACAGTTTACAAATCCTGTATTGCCTCAACAGAAAACGTAAAATAAGTGGGTCCTATACTAGTACCCTTCGCACACAAATTTTGCAGTAGAATTTCGATTTTGAGGTTAAGCAAAAAAATATTAGTATAGTGATTTGTGGAACGCATCTTAATTTTCTGGACTGTGAGTTAAAATAGTTCGAAATTCATGATATTGTTATTTTATTTTTTTTAAACTTGTTTTTTTTTTTGTAATACATTTGAATTAAATATTCTCCTCTTTCAATAGTTGAAACTTAAAAGTACAATTTTCTGTTTTTAGATGCATCAAATGTGGTTTTAATCTCGTTTATCAAAAAGTTTATGAAAAAAATGTTGCCAATTCGAAAACTCAGTCCTAAAAATAACATCATTAGTAAAAAATATCATGTATGAGTAAGAAAATTGTCATACATCATATAAAAGAGTGACTCACTGCTGATTGCCTTGGTGAATAAATCATTATATTAATACGTGAACATCCAAAGATTTCGTACTCTTTTGTAGTATTTATTATTAAATGAGTAGAATGAAACTTATATCATTCGAAAGGTACTGTGCCACAGATGTGCACAAACAAAAAAATTGTCGGTATACGTCACCATTAAGGCTGGTAAAATTAAGTTAACAATAATTCCACATACAAAATGCTAGCATTTTGGTGACATTCAATTTGTCGCCGCCATATTGCCATAGTAACGTATTCAAATATATATCATTTTAGACTAGAACCTACTTTCGAAGGAATGCAATTTGCATTCCCCTAAACGTAGGCAACAGTTTAATTTGAATTCAGGGGCGTATAATGCTAGGTGTTGACAACCACTTTTGTTTCAATGAAGTCACTATGGACGGTATTTTTCGACAAATGTTTTGCTCGAAATTTTTTAACAGTGATGTATTAAATTGCAAATCATGAGTACAACTTCTTTTCAAAGGGACATGTTTTGTCGATATCTAGATGTCGCTTTTTCGTTTATAAAAAAAAAAAAACAAAATATAAATATCGAAAATTGTGGTACGTTTTTTAAAAACGTTTGGGTCGAAACTAGTATTTCTTATTCAATGATAATTAGAATTTTTTGACGTTTTTAAAACAAATTATAAAGCAAAACCGATTACTTTATGATTGGAAATGCCTTTCACACATTTTTGATGATTTTATTAAGAATTAGGCCTGGGAAATAAAGTTAACGTGACGTTACTGTGGTTTTAAATACATTAACAAATTTGTATATAATTTACAAGAGCGTTGCAAGTCGCCTGTAAAATTGCAAAAATTTACTTGTAGAATGATTATTCATCGGTAATTTTGTAAAATTGTTAGGTATGGTTTCAAAAGAAGCTTGAAGAATTTTTTGTTACAAATTGTAAGAAAACTGTACGTAAATTGGGGCTTGGAGTTTTTATTTTTTTTTTGTAAAGAGGCCCTGCTATAATTCTCTAAATCAAATTGAAATTTGTATCTAGCTTAAATTTATCGGTGCTATTTTTGCATTCATTTAATTTTTTAATAGAAAAGCAATGTTATAAAAATATTGAAGGCGGGAAATGGTTGACTGAGCAGATATAAAACCAGTTTTACTACTATTGGAAAACTTTTATCACGAGCACATATATTTGAAAATTGCGTGTTGAATTTCGAAATTGTGAATAAAAAGGCATTTCAGATTAATTTTCTGACGGTTTTTTAAACGAAGCGACAGTGTTCGCTACGGAAATAGTTTTCACATAAAAATTTGTTACATCGTGGATGACTGCAGAATAATAATAAAAATTTCAGACTTCACATATGCCTCTAAAGAGTTAAATGGCGGCTTCGACAGACTAATAATTCAGAAACAATTTAACCCCTTAGTATGGACATTTTGCGCGAGATATTTGTTCAAAATATGTAGAGAAAAAAATGATAAAAACACGTCCACTTTAAACCAGAAATTAAAAAGAAAACGGCCACCTTAAAAGGCACAACCAAATTAAGTGCGTCAACTCTCATTTGAAACACCATAAACAGATAACAGAAACGTATGAAAACCCTCACCCCAAAGTTGAACTTATTTAATCAAAAATGCACTACCAACTGTCATCAGTTGCATAACAACTCCACACACTCTCTTTCTCTCTTTTCTGTATGAGAACACTCCATATGCCCAAAATTAGCCAACAAAAACTGTGAAATATCCAAAATACGATTTGAAATTCGACCAACATGGCCTCGCAAACACACATATTCAGAAGGAACTGGAACAACCATCCCCTCTTTCATAAACGACACGTACCCCCTGTCAATCTCTTCGATGGTGGTTTGATCGACTTCAGTTATCTGAAGTTCTGAAGTCTGATCATTCGATTCTCGGCGCTTCGTTGTTTTTTTCACTTTACGCGATTTCTTCACTTCCGATACCGTATGCATTACATCGACATCAGCCATTTTGAGTAAGATTTCTTGCGTTTCTCTTAAAAAGCAAAAAAACAACAAAACTTTTCAAAGTATCTTTACTTGAAGTCTGTTTAAATTGCAATCGCAAAGGTATTGCCTTTTTTGATCGAAAATAGATACCGCAACCGAAACAACGAACGAATCAAAAAAAAAAAAAAATTTCAACGAAGAAACAGAATTCGAAACGCGAACGATTTAAACTTCCCCGAGTCAAAATATGAACTGTGGAAAACAATCTGAGATTTTCCTCGAATGCATTTGAATATATTGTTTCGCCGAACGTGCGGCAGATTTTCTCCCAATTTTCTCTGAATTTTTCTTGAAAATATTTTTAATTAAGAACACAACACAAAATGTGTACATATTTTCGATAAATTT
Organism: Cheilosia vulpina; assembly: GCA_916610125.1. Lineage (NCBI taxonomy): Eukaryota > Metazoa > Arthropoda > Insecta > Diptera > Syrphidae > Cheilosia > Cheilosia vulpina. The sequence goes on from OU744278.1 coordinate 40,405,308, forward strand.
TATAAAAATACCTACAAGTATAGAGAAAAAGGAAACTAAAACCAAGTCAAAGAGAGAACCGATTACGAAAAGAGAGCGCGCGCGATGCGTTCGGCGGTTGCGATTTCAACCTGCTCACATTGATGTAGTTTGAGTGGTCCCTTCGTTCTCGCGAGAGCGCTGTATTGTATCTTCAACTTTATTCATAGAATCGCAGCGAAATGTGTGAGCATGTGGAGTGGCGGGAATTCCCCTCCGTCCAATGGCGATCTGTAAAAAGGCAGCGAAAAACTAGGAACTTGTCGGAAACGGTGTCTCCGATGTGTAGGTTTCCATCAAGCCTCAATCGTTTTCTGAGGTCACATCGTTCAATAATATTCAAATCGAGAACAACAACTGTCTGCGGTCTCACCTGTCTGCAGCTGGAAATGGAAAGTCCTATTTTAACGCATTCAAGGTGGCACACACATCTCACATAGAGACACACTTTGCAATCGAACAAACACGCCGCATAAATACCTCAGAGATACAGTATTCCCATTTTTCTCTTTTGGCATTTATGGTTGCTGTTTTTTTTTTTTGTCATGAGCTTGTTTCCAAGTTTTGTGCGCACGACCCGCCAACAGCGGGCCCACAAATTAATGAGCAAAAGTAAGAAGCCACAACGAGGTACGCATTTTCTCTAGAACATTATAGATTGATCATGCTGGGGGAAAATAGAACCGCACCAGCATCGAATTGCGGTGAAAAGTGTATGCCCCCACCCGGGAAAAAGGAGAACAACGAGCACAACACCCCAACAACGGGTGGGAACTATTATTTTCCGCTCCCGAAGGTCGATTGGGGGAATAAATAAAAATCATTTTTCAGCTCAAATTTTCAATTCCTGTTGAGTAAATATTTTCGAATCAATTTCGATAATTGCCTGTGGAACATGTTGTCTTGGACATATTGCCGCTGCCTACGATTGTCTAAGAGAGAGGTCTGTCCAACGCGGGCGGCCCAAAATTTGGGTCAAAAATATATGCATTCGACTGCACATGATGCAGATGCAAAATATCGGATTTGGTTTAAATTTAGATCTCTGATGCCACGCTGAATTGAATTGCAATCTGGTGTCTGGCGGGATAAGATGTTTTTGCGGAGGCCGATATTTCCGTTCTCGTGTATTGTTGGCGAACACATTGTGCATTTGGTCGTCGTTTATATGACGAATGATGCAAATTCTTTTGTTTGCCAAGAAAATTGAATATTCCCTCGTTATGCCCTGCAGAGCTATGCATGTATGAAAATTAACGATCTTGAGCTGTCACTTGAGATGAAACGCAACGGCCATACGTATATTTTACGATATGGATGCAAAGAGTGTGTATTTTCAAAAATTAGGGACAATTTGTGGCTCTTCATGGTCGGTTGGCTAATTTGGTAATGTTGTCTGCCGAGTGCATAAGCATTTGTTCAAAGTGTTGGGCCAATTATGAAAGTTCTGGGTTGCGCTAATTGAAGGCTGTTGGTGGATGATAAATGCTTTGAAAATAGAAAACATGTCACAGTCAGAAGCGGAACAGAGACAAATTTTCTTAAATTTGTTCAACTACTTGTAAATATTTGGTAAAAAAAAATAACAGGTACACGGTTTGGCAAAGGAAGCACCGAGTGTGTACAAAAATTAAGAAATCTAATCGCGCAAACTTGAACAGATAAGGAGGACACGAAAAGAGGTTTGATTTTGAGGGCGGTAGGTATCAATTTTTTTTTTTTTTTTTGCTTCTACAGTCGTTTCGAACTGTGGGTTTCTTAAGTGCGGCATTTTTCAGTGAGCTGGGAAGCGTTTCAAATCTCCGTCGATTTAAAAAAATGTGAGGCACAAACAGCGATCTCGAAAATATTTCGAAAGCTCATGTCTAAAAGCCGGAAGGGAACTGGACTGCTTAACGAGACTGCTTAACGAAAACTATTACACGATCTTTTTCCTGCAGCAACTCGCAACCCAGGTTCATTCAACCAGGGGCCAGATTACGTACAACAACGATTGTCTAAACGATATCGTTTTAGAGACTTTGATCACCAAAATAAGTCATATTCTGATCGAATTTTTTTGACAAACGTCAGCTTTCATTACATTTATGGAAAATAGACTTTATTAAGCTTTCAAACTTGTAATTTTAGCACTTGGTTGCTAGTTTTGGAGGTCTATCGTTTCAACGATAATCGTCTGAAAAGTTACGGAAGGAGTGCCCAGGCCTGCACCAACTTGAAGCGCTCTTTACGCCTAGTCATATGCATGGAGCTTATCATGGCTTAAAATCATTTTCGAACCCCGAACTTGACGTCGGGTAATGCACAACAATCGCCCACCTTGGTTGCTGCTTATTGTAAGAGGCTTCCCGAATCTAAAGTCCAATACCAAACCATAGACCGAGGTTGAAACTGTTTTTATACCGAACGTTCACAAGTTAACCTTTAAGAACTCCGACTTGTAAGGATTTCACCAATGCCGCCTTGCCTCTTGTAACAAGAACAACTTCAGGTTTAAAAGGGTTGACTGCCTTTTCTGTGTAGATACCTTCGACCCTATGTTGATCTAGTGCAATCTGCGTTCTTGAATAAAACTGAAAGCTGATTCAGCAACATCACGCGTAGAAGCTTGATTAGAGAACACAGAAAATATTTTTATTCTTAAGTTTGAGCTTTTTTATTGTCAGTTCTTCCAGATTGTAGTGAAAGCCTGTAATAGATCGACGTTCATGGAAGATCCGTCTAATAATACTAAAGAGTTCCACTCTATTCTTATACCATTTCATCAAAAATACTCCCTAGCTCTTATTTAGCATTCGAAACGCTAGCTCTTATTTAGCATTCGAAAACAAAAAAATTAAGAAACGTTCCATGGCCAGTTTCCAGTGTTCCAATTCCTTTGTAAATATTTCAAAAATCCTCCAAAATCTGAGGGTTGTAACAGCAATTAGAATTTCACTCACCCAAGCAATTTAGTTTTGAAAATAATTTTCATTAATTATCAAAACCACGATTGTGGAAAGGCCAATCAAAGGAAGAATTTATCGTCAATCGAATAACCATATTTCTTCTGACGTACACGCATCGATAAATTATATTTTTATTCGAGCTATTTTTAAACTGATAATGTGTACTTACGAGCTCGATCGCAAATTCAATTAAAAACGTATCGAAACTATTTTCGAATTTTTCGCAGATGTGTTCCGTTTCTCGCATATTTTTTCTTGTATTTCATTTTTCATTTGTTGGCTATTTAAATAAATTTAAAATTACTACATATTTCTGTTTCTCTATTTTTGGTGTGAACAAATTATTAATAAATAAATCAATTAATCAAGCGTTTGTGTTTTAGTCGAAAATACAAATATACAAACCACCGAACTTTTCCGTGTTGATTTTCTCGCCCACGTTTTCAAACTTGAACTTTAAAAAAATTGCCAAAAACAAAATTAACACTAAAACTTTTTTTTTTAAATACGATTAAAGAACATTTTTCTTTAAATTCATTTCTCGGCACAGTCATTCCATTGTGAATTTATGTTGACGGAAAATAGAAGGAATTTTATTCTGACACACAGATATGCGCGTGGTGATAGCTTTTGTTGTATTTTTAGAAGATTTTTGAAAAAATCAACCCACATATGGAACTCTAGCTAACCAATGTCAAAGTCAGGAGGCCATTTTGAATATGCCCATGATTTCCACGGCTTACAACAATAGTACGAGATCCAACTGTTGGTGTAAACCATGGAAATCAATGATAAAGATCATGTGGATAAAATAACGTCTACAGTGACGTCATCTAGGTAGCCAGGGATCTCAGGAACCCAGGTTTGGAGCAAAAAGTTGTGGTCTACATGATGGAGTAAAAAAGTTAAATGAACCGACAGAGTTGTTTCAAATTTTGTAGTGAACGCATAAAACGAGACAGATCACGTTTAAAAATGTCGATTCCAAGACTTATTCTGGGGGCTTTTTTTGTTGATCATAGTTGTATTTATCATATTTATAGAAACTGAATTGAATACTCCTCTCAAGCTTGTTCCTTAGCATTGAGTTGTTGCCTTGGAAGGTGTCTTAACTCCGCGAGAATCAGCTTAAGTCTAGTTTTTCAAACCCTGACTTGCCGGGTTTGAAACAAAGTTTTGCTATCTTATCGTCATAAGTCTACTGACATTTAAAAAAGGCAAAGACCGCAAGTGATTGTTAAATAGAATTCGCATGACTCCAGGTGACTGCAAAAGAAGGAAAACGATTTAAAACGCTGGCATTCTTATACTTTAAACCAATTCATCTGTAAAAAGTGATCTCAATCCGGTTTTAAAAAATCAATGATTTTTGAAAAATTCAGAAAACTGATTTCCTAACCCTGCTCTACAGTCAGAAAAACAAATGAAACAGCTGCGGAGATGTATTCTCAAGAACTTTCCCACATTCTGCTTACCAAAAAACAAGTGAAATCTACAGTCAGAAAAACAAATGAAACAGCTGCGGAGATGTATTCTCAAGTACTTTCCCACATGCTGCTTACCAAAAAACAAGTGAAATCAGGCGGTTCACAGCGCCTAATGTCACCTAACCTAACAATGCAAAGCTTCAGCTCGACGAAAACTGAACTAGCTTTGAGCACCACAATGATAAGACTGGCTTGTGTTATTCGCCTCAAGACGAGTTCCACTGAGCTCATGCTCGGTTATATTTACAGAGGCAATTCTAAAACTCAATTTGTGAGTCAACGGAGGAGACGTACCAAAGACCCTATTGACTATATACGTAAAACTTTTCGACAAATCGTTAAATGAGCTGCTCAAGTTTGTAAAAGCCTCGGGATGGACTGCCAATCAGTAGATTCATAGGTTTCCATTATAATTACAATGGTTCTACCTTGAATGAGTTCCTCCTGTATATCAACTTATGTGACTAACCTAATCTGAAAAAAGTTAAGGATCTCTTAGGCCTTTGTAATACCACATGGATCTAAAATCGTTATCATTAGGAGAGTAGACCAGCATTCGCGCTCGATGCAACTCAAGGGGAAGATACCTTGAGGCGGAGGTCACATCTGACAGCCCATTCAAAGACCTAATAGGATTCATCACCAAGTCCGGCATCAGGAGCGAGCTCTAAATGGAGGAAATCACAATAGGACCACTTGTGGCTTAATTTTAACTTGCTGCCACCTCCCCCAAACAAATTTAATCTAAGAAGAAGAATCAGGCGCAACTGGAAACACACGACAATTGAAAGACCAGCAGCATATCGTCAGTTATAAAACTCCCTTTCTTCCACTTAATACCCTAAAGTGAGAACTATGCCCACTGTCGAAAATTCGCACCCACCCAACAATTAAGCAATTCAAAATAATATTCCCAATAACCCAACGCTCGCTGTTGTGAAAATGATTCATTTACTCGTATCCATCGAGCTCGAAAATTGCCAAAAATATTCAAATATCGTCCGAGACACTTAACATGTATGCACGTCAAGTGCTTGGAAACCTGCATTAATTTGTCCCAGCAATTAAATTCATTCAGTTTGACTGCTCTTGCCAAACGGCAAGTGAGAATCAAACCGCCCTCGTGCGCCTCACCGACCGCCCCGATGATTTAGCTAATTTTGCATTCTGCATCACATTCAAATTAAATTTTATTTTGAAAATTTAATTTCGACTTGTTTTTTGATGGTGCATGTCGAATATCATCTCGCCATTCGACATTCTGAATTCTTTGGGTAAAAATTAAATAATGGATCGTATTTAAAAATTGCGCTCGGCACAACGAAGTTAACTCACGCAAGCTAAAACAAATTTATTCTATTTCGAGGAGCATTAACAACGCCCCGTATAGTCGTATATAGCGCGACGGAATTGGTAGCATGCGTTTGGACAAGAGCAGAGCTCTAGCTCTTCGATGGGGGTGGCGTTCTTCTGATTGATGTACGAACGATGAGTCGATGGGGCACATCTAGGCGAATTTTGTTCGCTCTGACATGGGACTTAGTGAAACAATCAGCTGAAGCGTTTGGCTGAAAAGTAGCCATACCTATTGATGAGTCGGCAAGAAGACAACAATTTTAATTGGTTTTGGCTGGGAGATGCGCCAATTTTCGAGTATTTATGGAGATTTTCTGTGCCGATCGGTAGATGTTTTTAAAAGAATGAAACATGCACGGGAATAAAGGGGAATTATTCCCAAATGCGCGCGGATCGCTCTTGATGGCGGATTTGATTTTTTGTATTTCCATTCGACCACATTTTTATTAGGTCCGCAAACAAAAACGTCACCTAAACACCCATCGCTTTCAATGCAATCATTAAATGACCTTGGAAAGTGGTTTCGCTTATAAAAAAAATTTTCAAATCCGCCATCAAAAGCGACCCGCCGCGCATTTGAGAATAACGCCCCAGTCTAGGCGCTTTTAGTTTTAAAACCAACAGTAGGTACCTTTCAAAGGCTTTTAATTTTTACCCCACAATAAATTTCCTAAATAGGTAACACTCATTATAAAAAGACCGCCGAACCAAACCACTATCCTATCTCTCTCCTTCTTCCTTATCTTGTATCCTAACCAATAATAGGTCAGGGCTGCAAAAAACTGCTGGACAAAAAAAAATTGCCTTATTTAAGACGCAAGCTTAAAAAATTAAATACGAATACTGCTTGCGCAATGCACTGCATCCAGGTGGGTTCGAGGATGTCATTAACTGAACTGTGGCTCGCAAATGCCGTATAAGGAACTCCCAAAATAAATGAGGTACCCAATATCGAGCAGAAAGTTTACCAAACAGAGCTGTTCAAGGTTCGGTAATTTTTAAATATAAATCCACAACTGGATTTTCAAAACGTGCAATGGAATCGTTCGTGGAATCGTGTTATCGGTCCGATTGTTGCATCAAGTTCGACATATCTCCGTTTGGAAAATGCTCTGGTTTAGAAAAGTTCAAGTAAAATTCAGGTGCAAAGCACCTTTAGCGCACAAGAGTCAGTTGAATATTCTGAGTTAGTTATAGGACCGTTGTGTTCCGCTGTATAAAAGGTCAAAACATTATTATTACCACCGAAACCGAAAAGAGATTTCACAAGAAATTTATTCTGGCTGAGTTATAGCGGATCTACTACGATACTTCGAGTGAATATTGTCGAATGTGCATTCCTGGAGCGATAGTCACAAGCACATATCATTTGCCGACGTGGCCATTCACTGATTGAAAATCAAGGAGCTATACAAAAATGGGAGTATATGACCTTAAACTAGTAGCGGCAAATGCAGAAGGTTCTACAAGCAGGCGGAAGATCTTAATGAAGGTCGGGTAATCGATAGTGAAATCTGAACAACAAATGGCCTTTGGTATAGAGAAGAGCACGGTTATATAGGGAAGAGCACTCTACGTGGCGAGCTCCTATCTGAGCCAGCAGTTCATGTGTTTGAAGAAAATACCCATCCACTGACTTACTATCAGTAGAAATTAAGTACATTTACGAATGAAAAACAAAAGCCGGGGAATAGAAGCCACGAAAGCCAAGGATATCGTTTCTTAAAACTGGCTGACCTTCAGAAAGCGAAAAAGGACTGAAGCCAATAAGAAGGAACCCACAAAAGTATAGCAGAAGCTCAACGAACCCCGTAAATTGAGAAATGACATACAGCGACCTCGCGATATGACTTACGCATACCTAGCCTCCAATAAAAGAGATATTTTCAGCTATTGCTATAGCCATGTCGTATTAAACTGCAGCAGTATCTCCGTCTCTTGACGAGGAGTATTTCGAAGAAGACTTAGTGTGGAACGTACTGCGAAACCTTTCCGCAATAAAGAAAGCCCTGATTGTTGATTTGTGCGGCGATGAGTGGAATATCACTTTCTGGGGCTCATACAGAGCTTTAAATTAAAACCCTGGCAAATTGATCTTTTTCCATACTTAAGAATGCGGCATAACGACTCCGAAGAGCTCTACAGCGGACTTTTGACATAAATCCTCCATCAACTAACGGTCGACATCTGTATTCCGTTCAAACCAAAGTATTCTGTTAAAACAGCATACACTTTGAAGCCAGCAGGCAGTGGAGACACGGTACTGCGATCAGGCTCCCTCTGCTTCTACAGCCCACACCGTTTAAGCTCTGTGGTTCCCAGCGGTAGCACTGGTTGCCCTACGATCACCACCTCCCTCCATTTCAAAGCCACTCATTATTCTGCAAGCTAAAAAGTTCCCAACGCTCTATAGTCTCATTTCAAGCAAATGGAAAATTAAATCACAATGGGGCAACTTTGTTCCAGGTACATCCCATCGACGAACACTTTTTACTGATCAAGTTTTACTTAAACCTTAGCCTTGGGTAATGTAAAGTTTCTGGGTAATACAAAACAAACAGAGTACACATAAATGTTGAAAAAAAAAATAAATAAAATGCACGACTGGGTCGAACGAAACTTTCTCGTTCATAAAAAGTTTGATTGGATGTTTCCTTATTTTATTAGATAGGTAGGTAAAGATCTGAGAAGCGATGATATATAAAAGAAATAAATATATCAGTTGACAGCTGACAAAATGGCCTCCAGTTAAAATAGTGTTGCCAACATAAAGTTCTATACTTCTTAAAAACATTATGTAACAATGCAGAGACATTTTTTGAATTTGTATTAGCGGTTCTAAACTGAATATGCCGGTGGACTTGTGTAGGTTGCAAATGAATTGGGAGTTTCTGTTAATGTAAGCTCCATGTTGTTGGAATTATTCTGAGATGCATGTTTAACATGGTTGAAAAAAAAATAGAACTTGGTAATATTTGCTTAAAAGAAGTTGTTCGTAGTTATAATTGCAATTTTATTGGCGGACTGGTATTTAATTTTACAACAATATTCGAAGACAGAGCGGGATTTGAGTAAAAAAAAATTAATTCGATTTTTTTTTAAGAAAAACTAAGTATGAAATTTTAATTAGAATTATGGAGACAAAACAGTATAACACATTTTGCAGTATTTAGTCTGAAAAATGCTATTTAGCTGAGAACTGAGTATTAAATCTTGTTCGAGATGTAAGCATTACTTGGTTTTTAAAGTTGTATCAAAATCGAAAAACTTTTTTCTAGATATGAGCAGTTTCTAAAATAAGTGTTTCCGGTGATTCAAATTGAAAATTAAGGACGCAATAAATTTCAAAACATAAATTTTACTCTTAGTATGCATTTTGGTCAAAATAGTTCGTTAAAGATAACCAAATTTAAACAAAAAAAATGATTTTAAAAAAATTGATATTTAAAAAAATTGATTTTTTCAAAAATCCATTGTACAATAATATAGAAAAAAACTGAGTTCGCAATTAAGTTCGAAATGACCACATTACCTCAGAAATGAATTTTTGTTACAATCTTATGGACCGTTTTCGAGATAATGTTCAAATTTCAAAAGTACCGTTATTTTATTTTTTAGCGAGAAAATAAGTCCGCAGTCATGTTACGCTCAAATACCAATTTTTGGTTGAAATCGTTACAGCCGTTTTCGAACAAATCAAACTGGTATGACCATTTTGTATGGGAAGTTATTGAGGTTTCCGCGCAGGAAAAATAACGGCCCCAAAGTGTAGGCCCACAAACTCCGAAAACGAAGTTTGAAACAAATTAGGGCAGCCGTTAAAGCTGTAGGCTTAAGGAGTATACGGACAGAAATTCCACTTTTTTGAATTCCTCTACCGTAGTAACGCCTGAATTGATTTACATATCGACTTTGAAATTTTGTACGAACACAATATCTCTCCCATACTACGTATTCCAGAAAGTTAAAAATTGGTAACAGCGTTGTTATTGTGATTTATTTGAAAATGCGTCGCAAAATGTGTGATAAATAAAATTTACAGAAGAAGTACAAATTTCAGATTGACATTGAAGCTTGTTATCGTGATTCAAAATACTTTGTTTGTAATTTTTTGTCTATAATCTAACATTATAATTCGAAATGCTCGAAAGTGTATTCTGAAATACGATTTTAAGAGATTTCTGAGCATCACCTTTGTATAATACCAACGACGGTCATGCAGTGTATACGGTATACGTTCAAAAAGTCCCGTTGTCAGCTCATATTCTGCTTACAAAATAATACAAATGAAAAAGAGAAATACATTTATGAAATTCCCGTTGACGGCACAACAGTGAGATATTATAAAAATACGATCCAATTACACTGAACGATAACCACTCAAAATTCTTAATGACTTTCTGTCAAAAATAATAATATTCACTACCGAAACCGTTGACATCAATGGAAATGCGTTGCAAGGTCCAACAACAGAGAGAGAGAGAGAGAGAGGGGCAAAAGGAAAAGTTAAACAAAAAAAAAAAAAAACAAATTGGCAGCAATCTACTTCAAGTGTTAAAGTGTTTTGTGTCACTCACGATTTCGTTCGACAATTTGGGAACAGAAGAACGAAAACTGTCAAATATGAACACCAGCACAACAAATTGCAAGCACAAAACAATTTCTTTTACTAACTTGACTGTTTCTCGGTCAAACTCAATTTAAAATGACGTTTAACAAAAATCTATATGATCCCCAAAAGTATGTAGGATCAAAATGCAAAACAGAATACCAAGTCACTAGTGAGTGGGCGTGGAAATAGGCCATCTGAAGAACTATGATCAAACGCAAGTCTTCGTGGCTCGAGCATCGCAATAAATCTTCTTCATCTGTGATCCGAATATACTCGCATCTATACTGCAGTTCACGATGGACGATGCTGCTTCTTGCATTGGGCGGTATGGCAGATGGAATGCATTAGGTGTGTTCGTCATGTCAGTGCACTGCATTTTGAATGAAAAAAAAAAAAACGTTGGCACTCATCCCACTTGAGTGGTGACTGTATTTTTAGAATATTTAGTACATTGTCATTTTGCATTTGGGAATGGTGCACTGCACTCTCGATTAGAGTCACATGTCGCTGCAGGATAGTTTCCTCTCTGATCTGGAGGATTGCGGTAGGAAGTGTTGTTTGTTTACAATCATCTTCCGCATTTTACGCGACAGTAAGTTCGACAAAGTGTGCGGCTATTTTTGGCCGTGACCAAATATCAGGGATGGAACAAAAACGATCGAGGCCGGTGTTATGTAAGAAATTTTAAAGAAATGTTTTGCGAACATAGAGGTGAGACATCTGTAGCTGTCTAGGCACTCTGAAGTGGGAAAGAGGGAAAGGATACTAGATGCCTGATCTACCATTCCACAACAAGCGGCTTGAAGCTGAAATTGATAAAATTGCAGCAAATGATCGGATGAGTCCATCGAATATGAAATTGATGCAGCAACAAATGACATAAAGGATGCGGCGCAGCGGCTTTGTGGTTAGTGTGTTGGACTACTAAAGGAGGCGTCCCAACATCGGTGAAAAGAAGCTATTGTACCTCTGGTTTGAGAGAGAGTGTCGGCAAATACGTCTAGCAAAACAAATCATCTACAAAGTGACGCTGCTGTGTCTCGAAAGCTCGAAGAACAAAATAGGAGGGAACAACATCAGTTTTTCGAGAGAAAAAAGAAAAAAAACGGAAACGGAAGTTTTTGCAAGCAGTAAAAAGAACGTCTCAAGTAAACAACAGGCGATCATAGACCCATACAGATGAGCTGAGGAAACCCTGAAGTACAGTTATAGGTGGCATGAGGGAAAATCACAAGAGAATGTTGAACGGAAAGACATTTGGGCGGCTGTCAACCTAGACGCAAATGAAGTGTTCAAGAAGCCAGCTGGAAAGAGAATGCATTTGTCTTTGGGAAAAGTATGTCTTATGTGACGAATCTCACCATCGTTTAAAAACCAAATATCCAACCAAATGCTCAGTAAAAAAGTTCACTGAAACTTATTCCGGTGAAGCCTGCAAGTATGCAATCAATTATGATAAAGTGGGCTGAATTCCAAAACGCAGTTCTTCTGCATTACTGCTTAATCAAGCGTTCCAAAACGCAAACGGATTACTATGATGGAATGTATACTTTTCGAAAACGCATTGTGAACGCATCAACTGCGCAAACAAAAGCAAACAGAGCATCGGTAATGATTATGATGCAAATGAAATTTGACATTTCAGTTTGAAACGCCAAATAAAATTGATTGATGGCCTGAGTCGTAAGTAAAATAATATATTTTGTAATAATTTGCCAATTTTACTTTGGTTCGCAGTAACAAATGCAAAGCAGCGCAAAAGCATTCATAACCTGGCATCAGAGAAGCAGTGTGCATTCACAATGCGCATTTTTTGACGTTTTGGAATTCAGCCGTGTTGTAAATTTAGTGCATTTCTCAGCTTTGGATAAATTCAGCAGCTTTGTCTGATAACTACTGTCAATCTCTTGCTTATTAAGAAAAACTTTCATTGAAACAGTCCTGTTGTCAAGGAAATTAATGTGAAATGGAGCATTCTTTTTGAGATAATGGGGAGTACTACGAATAAAACGAAGCAATTGCTTTAGATAAAGAACATATGTTCTCTAAAGAAATGTCAAAAACGGAGTATTGGCTAATTTTCGTTGACATACTCGAATAACGCCGCCACCGACCTTTTACTTAGAACTCTTTAAATAAAAAGTGTCAGACTCAGAGCATTACCAGAATATTTTGTAGCCAAACATTTTCTACATTAAACAATCTATGCCTTGTAAGTTTTCGCTGTTTTGTTTATAAATAGTTTAGTTAAATTTTGGTTGTGCAAGAAACTCACTAAATACGGACGCAATAAGTTGCCTCATTATAAAGGGTCTTTCATTGCGACTTGACAACTTCAAACTTTGAGTGGTAATGCAGCCTTAAAACGATTACCGAACTGTCAATGTCAAAATATTCAGTAAAATCAAGGTTTTCAACATGGTGAAGTCCACGAACGAACAACGTTTACAAATAATTAAAATTTACTACCGAAATTCCGAGTCGGCGGTCGCTTTAAGAGCTTTAACTTTAAGAGCGTTAACGCTCAAATCTTCATCGCAAAATCATCTTCAGCGGTGAAGAGCATTTCAAAATATCCTTGGTAATTCTTAGTTCTTCTTTAGTAATCGGTATGTGTGTTAATAAATACTGATATTTCTGATAACTGAAGATGAAATGAAACAAACAAAAATGAATAAAAATTGAAATCAGTAAACCACCAAAAATGGCGGTATGAAATTTCGTGCTGAACCGTTTACAATTATTATAAACTCATTTAAGTAAATTGTAAATGTTTTCTAACTTTATTCGCCGGAATACAACAATGCAAGTTGTTTTTAAGTTTAGCAAAGACAAATTTTTACAAATGCATGCACAAAATTGAAAAATATTTCATTTTTGTTTTATTTCTAAACACTTGAAATATATATTTCGAATATTTTCATTAAATGAAATGTTTGGTATCTTTTCTAACCGCTAGTACTTGCTTCTTGATTGGTTTTCCTTTTTGAATAGTTTGCAAGTTCCGAGTGCAGAGCCCTGTTTCGTTGCTTGGCAGATTGAAATTGAAGCGATAGGTCCTTAAAACGCTTTTGGCTTCCTATGTGAATTTTTAATTTATTCCGGGCTATTATTTCTTTTTTTTTCGAAAATATTCACTTGCTAACCATTCAATCTTTAGATCAATAAGCTTCGATTTGCATAATCAGCCTAACAAACTGTGTTCCGACACAAATTCACATATAAATAATCAATCGCGAAGGATTAGAAAACAAAGGTAAGTGTACTATAAAAAGTACCAAAAATTGTGTTCGATTGAAGGAGAGGGCATCACTGATTTGCATATGATATTTGACAGATCATTTTGCTTATAATAAGCTTCAAAAGGCCTTGAAAAAAGTCTGTTGGGCAAATTATTTTGCGATTTATATATTCCTTTTCTTAGAATAAATTCCTCGTTCTGAAATAAAACATTGACCTTGTTTTTTCACGAAAACAAATTATGAAATTTGAGTTCTGCGATGCCAAAAAAAAGTAATAGATTCTAAGAAAGTTGTCGCACTAGCAAATGTGGAGGTCTAATTGTTTATTGGTACCGTTTCACTAATGCTGTACAAAGCGGGCAACCAGTTAATTGTCGACATTAGTGTTAGTAAGGCCGACTGTCCGTAACAAAGTTTTTAAAAAAAATACTAATGTCTGGAAGTTGGGCAAGTTACCAGAGTGGACTCTAGTAGTTTCTGGACACATTTTTTCGAACGAAAACTGACTCAATTATAATAAATAATAATATTAAATATAAAATAGGTCGCCGTATCTTCAGTATAGTCTACACCAGATTGCCCGTCTTATCTGTGACACCCTGTATTACAGCGAATTTGGTTTGGTTAATTGTACTAGCAATTTTTAAGTTTGCTAATACTCGTATCTTAATTAGCAGCCGACATTCAGTAAATAGCGCATTCTCTGAAGACTCTGAAGAGTAGTATGACTGTCCGTGTATATACAGACCCATCTGGAAACTTAAAGCACGTATACATATTCATATGACATGAGCGATCCATGCACCTACATTTCAAAAGAACTCAGTTCCCATTTAGAAGAACTGGTTTGCATTGATTCAAAGTTTCGTGAAAACAATATTCAAAATTCCAAAATCCATCTACCGGCAGATGACAGTAGCTAAAAATAGAACTACACAATTTTATGATTTATTAAGAAAAAAAATACGATTTGCAACAGACAGACGTAGAAAACTACAAATGAATCCGCCTAATTAGACTGACAGAATGTGAGAAAAGAAAAACAAGCTTAAATCATTTGGGTTGTGACATTTGCTTGACTCTCAACTGATTCTCGTTTTTCGACGAAATAAAATAAACAAAATAAATTAAAAAGCTCAAAATGTTCTTTCATGTCTTTTTGTGAAATATATTTATTTTTACAAAAAAAAAGTAAAATTAAATAAAACCAAACAAACAACTGAACAAAATATGGCACCTCAATTACAGTAATAAAAATGTCATTACATGCTCGTTGCTCGTGTTTCTAAGCCACAATATCAACAACAAAAAATAAATCAAAAATTCTAAGTATATAATTATATAATATTTTGGACAGCGTTCGCTTGCACAGCTATGTGGAGTACAATTTTGTATGTATATATATATGTTTTTGGATGGGGTATATTTTATGCGGAAATATCTAGTCTTTGCGTGTCTATAAGAAAAAAATAAAATAAAAAATAAAATAAATAACTGAAATCATCTTAAAAAAAAAATAATAAAAATAACTGATTTTGTGAGTAAGGGATGTCCCAATTGTTGCGGTTAGTTTGGCTTGCTAGAGATGAGAAGCGGTGAAGTTTTGTTACAATAGGCAAACTAAACAGTTTAAAACAGGGGATACAAGCCGCCATCTTTGATTATATCGTACACATCCGGCTCAGAGGACGGTGATGGCGTATTTTTGATTTGTTCGGGTTGTAATGGTGCGGCAGAAGTTTGTGCATCAGCTAATGTGGGTGAAGCTGTGCTAACGGGGGAATGGGATGGTTCTGGCGTTTTTGACCGCAAACGGTTTGGTTCGCCATTTGCTGGGGACACTGGAGCCGTTTCGGGCTGTGGAGTGACAGCGGTACGCTCTGTGGACGGACTTGGTTTCACTTCGACTTTTGGGGGTTTTATGTCTCGTTTGGC
This sequence comes from Cheilosia vulpina, assembly GCA_916610125.1. Classification (NCBI taxonomy): domain Eukaryota; kingdom Metazoa; phylum Arthropoda; class Insecta; order Diptera; family Syrphidae; genus Cheilosia; species Cheilosia vulpina. Next base: position 40,420,906 of record OU744278.1, read on the forward strand.
TTGCGGGCCGATGAGGTCCTCGATTTTGGGGGATTTTCTCGAGGTCGGTGGAGGTTTCGCCTCGGCGGGAGGTGGTGCGATAAGCGCGGCACGAATTGCAGCAACAGACGGCGCTGGCGCTTTCTTCTCTGGTGATGGCAGTCTAATATTCAAGATAGGAAGAGCGACCTCCTGTTTTGGTTTCCTTCGCTTTTTAGACTTCTTCCGGGGCTGCGAATCCTCAGTTTCTACGTCGTCTAAAGTCGGCGCATCGGTGCCTAGATCGTCATTTCCTTTCGACTCTCTGCGAGACTTTTTCTTCGGCAGGTCACCTTCTGTTATGATGCTGTTCCTTCGAGATGCAGTCTCGGGTTCTTCGTCGTTCGCTACAATACTGCCTTTAGATCCTTTCCGGGACCTCCGTTTGCTCTTCTTCTTCTTTGAGGGCTTTTCTGTCGCCAATTCCTCGGGTTCCTGCTCCATTTCCTCTTCCAACTGCTCGTGTGCATCTTCATCGGCTTTATTGACTCGCTGCATGTCTGCCTCCTCTTCAGAATGTACGGGACTTCTCGAAAACAGTGTTATACTCTCACCTCCTAGGCTGAACTTTCTCGAATCCAAGTACTGCATGTGGTTCTCCTTGTCGTGCTCGTCCGCGTCGTCGTCGAGTTTGAAATTCTTCCTCCAGTTGTACTCCTTCTTGGGGACGTAGTTGATGTCCACTTCTGTAGTGTCGTCGTCATAGGTAGTGGTGAATGATGTCGATGGGACAATACCATACCGGGAGCGTAGACGCGTCGAATTGATAGCAGACGTTGTGGCATCTCCCAAATACCTGTGCTCGGTGTCCCTTCTCTCGTACTCCAGGAAGCTCCTCGAACTCTCCCCACTACTGGCTCGGCTCGACCGGCTCCGTGGTGACCACAGCCCGAGGGTGCTACTCTTGCCGTTTGAAACAGGGTCCCTCGCCATATAGCGCTCCACGTCAAGCCGGTCCTCGTCAGAGATTTGAATTTCTTGCAGAATACTGTCGTAATCGCGCAGGATTCCAGACGGTTTTCGATTTTTGATCGCTTCACCGTAAATTTGATCGATCTGAAAGGAGTCCTCGTCGGATACGCCACCCACGGCGCCTTCTACATCGCGCCAGTCGTCCGCATGTCGGCCGGCGTATCTGTCCATTTCCCGATCGGCTTCCTCGCATTCCGACTGTTCGTTGTGCGATTCTTCGGGTCGCTCGTTATAGTCCCAGATGTCCTCGTCGATCTCATCTTCTACCTCGACAACGGTTTGGCGCTCGTCATCGCTGCCCGATTCGTAGGCCTCCTCGACGGCATCCTCATGGGGATGCTGTACAGCTGCTGGTGCTTCCTCGACCTTGGGTGACTCTACTTCGGCGTCGGCAGACCATGTCGTGCGCAGATCTCCCAGCGATCTCACCTCCAGCTCCGAGATGCACACGTAGTCGTCCGGGTACTGCTCGGTCGGAATCTCTTGATTGAGCGAGAATCTCCTAAAGTGGTGATACTCCTCGGCCTCCAGCTCCAGCACTTCGAAGTCCTCTTCACTCTCCTGAATGAGGTCTTGAATTTGGAATAGGATTTCCGGCTTCTGAATCAGCACCGTGTCCGAAGCCCTCCTGTTGCGATCCACGTACGATTTTGTTACGTCAGCGGCGAAGTCTTCGGAATTCGCGGCAGTTTTTGTGATATCCTCGAGGATCTTCTCTTGCAATTGCTTCTTTGCGAGCACTCGAGCTGTCATCTCTTCGCTATCGAGCACCGGTGATCTGCTTTTACTGCGGGACCTTCGGAAGTTTTTCGCCTCCTCGCGCAGGTTCTCGAACTGATCGGAGAAGTCCATAGACTCACCGACATAGGTCGACCGCTTGAAGTTTCCGCTCAGCAGTTCCTCTTTCAGCTTCTGTACGTCGCGCCATTCGGCCGAAATGGACCTTTCATACTCAGGAGTAGTTGGGGTGCGTCGCAGGTCGGCGATCTGTTTGGCGATCGCCCCGCGATCACTGGCCCGGTCATTTGCCAAATCTTCCATCACATAATCCACCGAGGTGCGGTGCACCTCATTTGATCTCTTGGTCGTCATTCCCGTTAGGGATTCTCGGTTAAGCTTCGAATTGTAGTCGTAAAAGTCACTCAAACCATCGATCTCTGGCTGATCTGCGGCATCGGCTTTTGGATGGATGCGTTGGTAAATGAATTTGTATGAAGCAGGATCGGGACTGGGACTACGGGACTTTGTTGTGGCTGGTTTATGGGATAGAATTTGCGGGGAGGGACTTACTGAGCGAGAACGAGAGCGTGATCGTGATCGCGATCGTGATGGGTTGATCGATGCGTTGAAGTCATAGAAGTCGCTGATGCCCTCCATGAGATAGTCCTCCTCTTCGGGTTGCGGTATGGGTTCGTCATCTGAGGCATAGTCGATCTCTATGGCAGGATTCCCACCAGCCTCGGCACAGGCCTTACGTTCCTCGGTCTTCCACTGCTCCTTGTACTGTTTCATCTCGTCGACGCGTGGACTTCTACGCAAACCGGCACCGGCAGAGCTGGCGGGCGACGATGTTCTAGATGCAATGCTCTCCGTTTCTTGGGAGTTTTCTCGCTCGGCGGGTTCGGGGGAAATTAAAGCAGGCGATATAGAAGCAGAAGCAGAAGCGTGTGAGGAATTACTCCCAGCTGGAGATAGCCTAGCGTCAGCAACTCTACTTACGTTCTTTGTGTCACTCTCCTCGTCGGGCTGTTTGATAGATTCCTGGAAGCATACAAATTTAATCAGACCTTTGAAGGTGCACATACTTTGGCGAGCTTACCGGATCCTTTGACCGCTGTCTCTGTAGAACAGAAATTGCCTCCTCATGCTGGCTCTTGGTGGCCTCTTCAAAAGACGACATCTTTGGGATATTCACCGCCGACAGACTGGGCGATTGCAGCCGCTGCTTGGCGTCGGCCTCTTCGAGCTCCTCGTCGATTGATAGATTCTTCTCGCGCTTCCAAAATTCACTGTCTTTGTAGTTCTCGCGTTTAACTTCACCCCATGGGTTGGAATCCTCTTCGTCGAGCATTTCCAGGGATCCTTTCGCTGCATCACTTGCATCACGCTTGCCGTCCTTGGCCGGACTACGTTTGTGACGTCGATGCGGTTTGCCGACCTTCAGGTTCGGTTCACTGGCATATTTAATGGTTTCGTATTCGCTGTCACCTTTGCGGATGTTCTCGAACTCCTCCTCTTCCAGTGAGGTGAACATTTTCAGTTCTTCTTCGCGCGACGCTCTCGACTCACGCGAAGAAGTCGAACTTCCACTGGATCGTCGCTTCTTGAACGCCCTCCTCCGACCGGAACCATCTTCACGCACTAATGGCTTGTTCTTGATGCCGTCCAGTGATCGAAGATAGTCATCGGAGTACTGAAGCGATGGCATATCTTCTCCACCGTCTGGCGCTTGCCGTTCGAATTCGTCGAAATTCAGCTCGGGGGGATGGACCGCTTCGGATGATTGCTGCGTAGAGAAGGACGACTGCATACTGGAAACGGGCTCTGCCGACGACGACTCCTCAGACACACCAGGGAAGAGTAATGTTTTCGATTTGATTGAGTCGCTTCCTGTCTGCCCATACTGAGTCTTGACAGTCTGAGTGGGTGTTGGGGAGTGTTCGGCCCGACTGATTTCTGTCTTCACAATCGGCTGTTCTCTGGCTGCTGCTTCGACGTCATGGCTCAGTCTGAGTTCGACTTCTTCCTGGGCGTCTTTCAATTTCTGCAGGGCTTCTATGTCGATTGTTCGTTGGCGCTCTTCCATTTCCTTCTCGGCCTCGATGAGCTGGCGAAGATTTTCGGCCTCTTCTTCCATTTCGCGCTTCTTTTGCTCAAGTTTACGTTCGGCCTCGAGGAGATTTCGCACATTCTCCTCGTTTTCTTCGATTTCGCGTCGTTTCTCTTCAGCTTCGCGCTCGGCGGTTTCTCTTTCCAAGGCGGCTGTGTGCTCTAGCAGGGCCCTTCGCTCTTCATCGGCTAGTCGTTCTCGTTCCTCCATTTCTCTCTCCATCTGAAGCAGGCGACGGTAGCTTTCCTCTTCTTGCTGCCGGTTTTGTTCGTCATCGAGGCGTCGCTGCTCCTCCTGCAGTTCTCGTTCGGCCTCGAGAAGCTTGCGGCTGTTTTCTTCTTCGAATTCACGGAGGCGTTCATTCTCTTCGCGCTCCCGTTCGGCTGCGAGAAGGTTGCGGCTGTTTTCTTCTGCTTCTTCCTCTTCTCGTTCGCGTTGTCTTTCGGCTTCGAGGAGTTTTCGAATAATTTCTTCATCTGCAAGGTCCTGCAGGCGATCGAGTTCCTGCTGTCGTTCTTTCTCTTCACGTTCTAGCTCGGCTTCAAGCAGCTTACGGGTGTTTTCTATTTCCAGCTCCTGCAGTCGCTGCTGCTCTTCGCGTTCTCGCTCGTCCTGAATAAGTTTTCGCGCGTTTTCTTCGTCCAGCTCCTGCTGTCGCTGCACCTCTTCGCGTTCTCGCTCGACCTGGATAAGTCTTCGCGCGTTTTCTTCGTCCAGCTGCTGCTGTCGCTGCGCCTCTTCGCGTTCTCGCTCGGCCTGAATAAGTTTTCGCGCGTTTTCTTCGTCCAGCTCCTGCTGTCGCTGTCTTTCTTCACGTTCCCTCTCCACTTCAAGGAGTTTGCGAGTGTTTTCTTGTTCGTCCAACAACCGCTGCCTCTCTTCTTCCTCCCGTTTGGTTTCCATCAATCTCTTCAAACTCTCTTCTTCTTCCAAGAGTCGCTGCTCTTCTTCTTTCTTCCTTTCAGCCTCAAGTATATTTCGCTTATTCGCTTCCTCTTCATCGCGTAACCTTTGCTGTTCTGCTTCCTCTTCTCTGCGTCGCTTATCCGCTTTCTCCTTCTCTTTCGCTTCCTCCATTCGTCGCAGTTCTTCTTCGGCCTCTTTCAGCTGCTTTCTCGTTTCTTCTTCGATTGTCCTCTGGCGTGCCAATTCAGCTTCGATTTCCCTCTGCCTCTCTGCCGTCTGCTCCTGCTTTCGCACTCTCCCCTTCAACTCGTCAATTTCCTTTTGATCGGCAGTGACTCGAAAACCATCTTTATAAAGCACCCCATCCTTCATCGCCTTCAATCCGAGCGCCTCCTTCTCACCCGCCTCCGAAATCGAGTTCCTCAGTTGATCCTGCAGTTTCTGCAGGCTCTCCGCTTCGCTTTTCAGATCACGCATTTCGGGATTATGCCGAAACGACCAGTGGTACAGGTGGCGGACTACATAGAGGAATTCCAGTGCCCCCATGTATCCCACCACAAAGGAAAACACCAATTCACCAATCTCGGGCAGCATCTTTCCACCCACAAGCAGCTCACTCGCGCACCACCACTATGCAGAACCGCACTTGATTCGCTTGCGTAACCACGGTCAGCGTCGAACAAAATTTCGTAACCGAAAAAAGAAATTTTCGCAAAAATTTAATCCACAAGTTCACTTGACAAATTTAAAGAATTTCGCAGACACAAATGTATTTTTAATTTTTTTCCGTTTTATTCACCACGCTTCACCACATTTTTTGCGAGGAATTTTGACGTTTTCCCTCAGATTTTTCCGGACAAATGATTCTTTACTTCGATGCAGCAGACGTGCGAGGCAGTTCCTTCTCGAGATGATTCGTTTTTATCGATCGATTTGCGACTAATCAATTACTGCATCTCTATCGCGGCGACCGATTCGGTATTTTTTTTTTTATTTCGCTGGCGGCGCACATGAATCACATACGCGAAAAGGTGGATTCAAAAATAAGAAAACCGCATCATCATTAGAAAAACGAAAAACACTTGGATACTAACTACCAGAATGGCATTTAGCATGCCCAGATACGAGGACAAGTACTCGAGGTGATGGTGGGATTTTAATTTCACATCGCGCGTTCTCTCTCTCTCTATCGGTTGTATTGTTATATTTTTGTGTACTGACCCGACGCCACAAAAACTAGAAAACAAACGAACTAAAGTATCTGTATCTATAAAAAGAGCACAAAAACAAAGTTTGTTTAACTAAAGGTAGCAAATTTAGATCGAAGTGTGACACACACGAACTATCGAACGAATAGCACCCCACAGGCAAAGCAATTATAATGCCACCCCGTCACCGTGTTTTCGATTCGAGCCACTGCAATGCGAGTTGCGTTATAATGAGATTACCAGTCAGATAAGTACAATAGAAGACGCTTAGTTGACACGATCCGTGGTAAAATTATGTCGTCAATATAGAGAGGGCGAACGAACCACCACCGCAGAGAACCGCTCCGCTTTTGAAGGAATGTTGCCCGCGCTGTGTTCCTATTAGATAAGCTGTTTGAACGCGAATCGAAAATGTTTACTGAAGAATATTTAAGCATCTAGCTCGTGGTCAATCAATCAAAATGAACTTATTTAATTCAAATTCGAACTGAAGTGCAAATTTAATTCGCAGTCTGTTGCAGCAACATGTTGCCACGAACTGTGGTGAATTTCTGTGATGTTTCTTGGCGGCAATCTGGTTCAATGTCACCGGACGAAGATGTAAAACTAATTTGGGGGATGCACTGTTGTTGTACACGGAACACCCACATACAGAGGACCATTTGAAACGCTCGTTGAGGTTAGCATACATTTTGGCAAGGCAATGCATAATGCGAAACAAATGATTTTGTACTTTTAATTCAAATGTGATACAGACAGTTGCCGGTTTGACCAATGAGCCATGCGGGGAATCTGTTTTTTTTTTTAGATGGTTTTATTGGTGCCGAGGGGTTGTGAATGTGGCAGAGAAAATAAAATGCATGCAGCACAATTGGTGACAGTTGGCGATCTGTTTCTGTTGGCTGACATTTATTGGGGGAAATTTCATGGATCTTCCGAGAAGTGATATCATCAAAAGATTTGCATCGCAAGCTCTATGAATAGAGTCGAGTGGCCTTTCAATGCGACGAATGTATGAATGGGATGACACTGAAAAGAAAAGTGCCTATCGGGCTATTTGTTTTTTTTTTTTGTAGCTAATATTTTTGCAGCTGATCTTGCCATAAATTTCCTTTTCTTAGATGCCCAGTTAAAACAAGTTGTCGCTTCCATTTTCCCAGTGTTTTCATCTGCCAATGAGATATTTATAAAATCGGTAGGAACGCCATTTCTTTACTTTGAGATATAACAACAAAGTCAGAGCAACTAGGGTGAGTCCAGCGGTGAGAGATATGATGCTGCCAAGCCTTAAAAAGTGAACTTTAAAAGTTCATTTCTACACTTTTCGTTGAAATATATCAATTCTGAGACACTGTTGGTAGTGGTGGTGGTCAAATCTACCATTAAAATCTCAAGTTCTTCAGTTGCAAAGGACATATCGAGAAGTTTGCCGTCATTTTATTGCAAGAAATCACCCATCTGGCTTTCGTTCGTTTTTATGCCCATTTTTGGCAAGACAGAACTGTGTCTAATCGTAAACGAACTGAGAGAACTGCGTCGGGACGTACGTGAGAAGACAACGTAATACGTAAGCCACCTATAGGTAGCTGTTGGCGAGCACCCTTCGGCCAGGTGGCGTTTGTCGCAATAACTAAACATCCCACGGACATAATTTCCAAGAGGTTTAAGAAGAGGGTAGTTTTAATATCCACTCAAAGTTCAATAAGTCAGTAGTTGCTTCCAAGAGATCAACGCATACCGCTTCAAAGAGAGGGGTGTTTTTGTAAGAACTAGAATCGTATCTGTCAAAGTCTATTTATTTCAACCTCAATTGCGTTATCAATTAACAAAATTATGCAGTCAGAGTATTTCAAAATCATCTTACTCGAATCACGGTTTGATTTGGTCAAATTTGTAAATATGTTCTTATGGAAGCTTATGCTATTTTATAAGACATTGTATCTTAAAGTGTGAAGCTATTTAATGAAATGAAATAAATAAGTGAATTAATTTATAGTAGTTGAAAACTTGCTCGGACAATATGCTTTTAAAGAAGAAGAGCAAAGTGCAGAAATGCTCAGAGACTTTGAAAGTCTGTAGTTGAATCTGGAATCTCGTACCGGCATACATATATAATTTTGAATAAGACACCACTTGAAGAGACAGGGATATAACGAGGAATGAATAACGAAAAAACTGGTGCTGGAGTGTTTGCGAAAATGGCTAAGTACTACGACTCCATGGGAGTCCAACGCATTCAAATCCGAAGATTGTGCTTTTCGAAACTCGCTTTCTGGAGACATATTTCCAGAGAACTACAACTTTGGTACGAGATATAACCGAAAAAAAATGTATATGAAGATATTTGTGACCTTAGAGATAGTTATAGCAATTATTTCGAAAACTGTTTTTGATTGACATTAAAAAAGGTCTGATAGCTGCGTTCAAAAAGTCTTCATAATTCTTATCAGGGATGGATTAGTAATTTTTAAAGCAATCTCACTTGGTTATGTCAAATATTAAAAAATACTATTTGTTCCGATTTTTAAAAAGTCTGGCACAAGTCTTTTCGCGCCTAAAACGTCTTGGATATACATATTTGGAAATGATACTTTTTTTAATAACACTTACATTGACTGGTTTGTATCAATTATCTCGATTAAAAAAAAAAACATGGGTTTTCAACAGAGTATTACTCACAAAAGCTGCGACCATTAACTGCAAGACTTTGGTTTATAGCATCAGCCTTATTTCAGCTCATCAACTTTTTTTCGGTTAGATCTCGCTCTTGGTCCAGTTTAACCAACGTCTGTTTGCAAGCATATTAGGAACTTTCAAAAGCTTTATTATTTCATATTTTCCAAGAAGCGTATTTAAAAAAGGTGCTCGGCTTCGACCCTTTAGCTATAATCTTTCAATGGAAAGTAGTGTAATTCAAGAGCTAAATTAAAAATTCCAATTTGGCCTTGACTTGTGAACCTAAGTTTGTCAAAAACGAAGTTTGATGGCAAAAAAAAACAAAAACAAACGTTCAGAAAACTGGAGAAAGGAAAAAAAAGACTTGAGCCACTCAATCCGGCATCAATCGGCGGTCTTTACAGATAATTTTGGTAAATTACTTGAAGATGTTCCCATACAAAGTGACAGTGCAGCTGTTATTTCTTGTTGATCGCCAAGCGCGATGACCAAGGCTCAAGCCCAATCTTTCATTTTGGCGATTTGCACTGGCCGGCAATAGAGCTTGCTTTAATCATTCCAAACATCTTTCTGTGGGGCTTTTTTAAGTTATTTTTTAATCCATCTACAAACCCACAGACCCTTGAATCCCTCAACGAGAATATCTGTCACGAATGCGAGGACCTATCGCCGGAAGTTCTCATCAATTCTGACGGCCGATATCACTATCTTAACTTAATGGAAAATAATTTAACACATCAACCTTACTTAATCCAAAAGCAGAAGCAAGAGCATCAGCTGACAACTTCTGCTCCAACTTGCATAAAGTTGTAACTACTCACATGTATGTTCGGAATAAACCTGAAGATTACTAAAGGGATTTTGATGAAACCTTCGCTGGAATATTTTTCCTAGCTCCTAGGTCTACATGAAGAAGCCATTAATTTTGTTAAATATACTTAGAAACAACTTTTATGTTTGTTTGTTTGAGAATTCCCTTGAAGGTTATTTTTAATTTTTAATTTTTAATCTACGTCATTAAACGTCAAAAGTCGGATCAATACAAAAAAAAAAAACTTGAAATCAGTCATCTTTTTGCTTCTTCGCCCGAAGGCTTAGCTATAATAAATTCAAAGCCGATTTTATTTGATCAAATGGAAAAAAAAATGGAAAACCAATTGGATTCGATTCCCGATTATAAACGAACATTGAAAACTTAAAAAAAAAGAAAAAAAAAACGATTGAAAACTTTTTTCTTGAATAATGAAATATATTTGCAAGCCCAAATTTAAACATTAAACATTGTTTCCTATCAAGTCACCATCCGTAAAAAATTAAATAATTTCATAAAGTTAATTTGAATTTTATATTACTAAGCTCTAATTTAAAAATTTAAATAGATTTATCGGGGTGCTAATAATCTTTTTTAGTGTCCGGGCTTAATTTTTCGAACTCACTCACAATGGGTAAATTTTCCATACAAAATTGCATAATGTAACCTAAAAAATATTTAGTGTGAAGGTTAAAAATGGTTATCAGTAAGCCCCTTAATCTTCTGTAGATAAGGCTTCGCTTTTTATGAAAAATAAAGTCTAAAAAAAGCTATGCTTTGGGGGTAGAACGATTACTTCGAAAGCAATGTGGGTACACACAACACAAAGACTGCGTTTGCATGCAGGAGTGCGGTATTACGGAAATGCAGCGCCGTCGAAACGAACGAGAAAAAAAGTATGATCTATCCCGTATACAATCACACGGGCGCTGAGTAGAAATAATTGAGGTGCATGGCGTTGGTCGTGTGCTTGAATTTAGGCTTCAATTTTCCATTCCGACGTTTAAAATTCAGCGAAACGTAGCATAACATTTTTTACATTTAATTTGCTTAAAGTTCTCAGAAATTGCAATCGAACTTGGTTAATTGGAATCTACTGGGCCATTTACTCCAGTCTCCAGGTATTCCGCTTAAGCAAGTCGCACTTTGCCAGTTTCACCAAGAGTTATTTAAGAAAAAGGTAATCACGCATTCTATTCTATTTTCTATTGAAGGTTTATATTCGCTTTTGCTCAAGATAAGGTTGAGTTGATTGAAATTTTTATTCCGGAAAGAAGGTTTTTGCCATTTCGTAGATGGAAAACATCAATAAACAAAGGTAAGGATAAAAATCGTCGGTGGGACATGAAATTTGTACTGCATCCGTTTTTTCCTTAATCGTTTTTCAATATTTCTTTTAGCTTGAGACAGTAGCTCAATGTTTTGATTATGTAATCGCCATCGTCTATTTTCCCCGACCAATCACAAGGTGTCAAAAGCTGGTATGATATGGTATGCTGCAAGAGCGAACTTATGTGAAAAAGTCATTTTATATAAATTGTAGCTCGAAAATCGTTCGGCGAATTCATTTATTCCCGATTCAATAGAGTAAAGTCGCAAATGGTCCTCAATGGATATGTAAATAAGACAGGTATATCTACTTTCATTGGTGCGGATTGGTAGGACAAACGTTTCCATTCCTCGAATCTGTCTTGTTGGGTCTTATTTAAGTAAAACGTATTATTAAGTAAACGTGGTTGCTTTGAGCTACGTCTTCGATAGGCGGCTATTCGATATATAGCATGTAGCTTGCTTTAGAGAAATACAACATTAAATTAAACAAATAAAATAAATTAAATTAGGTGTAACTTATTCTTAAGTCATATTTTTGAAGATCAAGGCACTCAATCGGAGTCTTTTAGTACCCAGATGTTTTTGTTGGCAAGTTCTTTGCATTCTGTCAAATGGAGCATCAGGATTGGGGTACATAAATCCATTCCTATTTGACGAATTTAACTGCAAAAAGTATTGTGAACAGGCTTAGGCAGGAAAAGCCATTAAGAACGTCATTCCTTTTATTTTAAGAGCCAAACAACACTAATTTCAAATCAATACTTATATGATAGAATGTAATGGACAATCGATCCAATCGTTTATTCGAAGTATACTTTTTAAGCAAATCAAACGAACTTATGAAAGACTTCTCTAAGGAGTTAGAGGCAAACTAGAATTTTCCTCCTAAATTAACTTAAAATAAATAAATAGTTGATGCGGGCTACTCACAACCATTAGTTTTGTGTTAGCTTTGGACGAAGTGGCTTTGTGGTTAATGTGCTGGACTACTAAGCGAAGGGGTCTCAGGTTCGATCCCCGAAAAAAAGGGAAACTCTGACAACTGTCATGAAAGAGCTAAATTCATTTAGGATGTCGATTTTTAAGTACAACATCGGTAGCACCGCCAAAATATAAAGGGAACTAAAAAACACCTCGACGTCAACATCTCAAGCTACAAGTGACCCACATTTCGAGCGAAAACATTAACACATATTTTACTTTATTTTCGTTTTATTTAATTTTAGAAAACAAAAAGTTCAAGTGCGACCAAATTGCAAAATATATTTATGTTTACAATTAAACATTAAATTGCGCTCGTGGTCTACTTATTCTCATTCACTCTGGTGCAACCGTTGGCCGACGAGGGGCAAAACCAAAACTTGACCAAGTGCAATTTCGAGAGAAAAATTACGGCGCCAAGCCCTGTTAAACTGATGTATCATTCCTAAAATAGTTGCTGTTGGACTTTAACGAATACATTCCCTATAGTGTTTATTTTCACCGACAATTACTGATGGCATGCTATTGTTGCTGCAGGTGATTTCTATTTATCACCTGTAGAAAGATTTTTACAAAAGTATTGCTCCCTTGCCCTCGATTCGTGTTGATTGACAGTGTTTGCCTTGAAATGTTTGCATCCTGAAATCAATTATTTGTTTCTTTTTGCTTAAACTGATTGATTGACACAATCATGCTGTCGGATTTGACTCTACAAAAATGTACGTGCCAAGTATGAAAGGTTTGTCATGTCAGGTCTTTTAACACTCGAACATTTGAATTTTGAATGTTCTAATTAAAAAAAAATATTAATACGAGATTCTACAAGCTAATTGTATTTTTTGGCCATTTGTTTATTTAATTTCCAACCAGTGATAGATGGATGGCAAAGGCCCAATTCGAGAGTCGCTGTTGCATGTATAGACTTCGAGTGAGGAAAAAATTCAAATTTCAAATGCGGATGTAATTTCTTTTTTGGCTGTTGTTTAAAATGGGGAGGTGTTTGCGTTCGGCATGGAACAAATAGGGTTCTTCGACTGTACTCGTATTACGAATGGAGCAATCAACTGTGCCTTCCTGATGGTATTGAATTTTTTGCTCAATTGAAGCTGAAATGCTGGAGATAAGAGGCAGATTTGCTGAAGTCACAGTCCAAAAAGAAAATATGTATCAGGATGAGATCGATATGAAATGGGAAGCAATGCTCAGAAAAAAAAACAACTCAACCGCAGATACCACACTTGCAACTTATAGTGAGCAAGGCCAATCTTTTGTGGAATAATGCTGCTCAATGAGCTGTAGTTTGAGTGTTACACATGCAATTTTTGGATTAAATTTAATCTTTCTAAATCAAGTTATGGTCACCCAACACTCTATGGTGTCATCATTTTCATTATATTAATACGTGAACATCAAAAGTTTCCTTACATATTTTTAGTATTTATTATGAAATGAGGAGAATGAAACTTATATCATTCAAAACGTACTCTGTTCTAAATTTGCACAAATAAAATTGTGGGTAACGTCGCCATTAAAGCTGTTAAAATTAAGTAAACAATTCCCCATACATAATGGTGGTCAGTTAAATGAAATCATTTTGGTGGCATTCAATTTGTCGCCGCCATATTGCTACATCTCAGATTAGAACCTATTTCGAAGGAATACAATTTACTACCCCTAAAAGTAAGCAATCATTTTATAATTTTGTTTCAACGAACATTCTTCGACATGAGTTTTTGCGCTACAATTGCAAAGTGACGTATTAAAATGTAAGTCATGAGCTGAACTTATGAACGCTTTTTCGTTTAAATTAAAAAACAACATTAATTCGAAAATTGTGGTACGTATTTTAGTATAACATACTTACAAAAAGTAGAGTCGATTTTTGACCACAAGCGAGACTTATTTAAGTTCACGCACTATCCAATGTTGAAACAATTATGATTACTAATAAGGCCTTTTTCATTTTATCTACCTTTTGTATAAAAAGTAAGCCACTTGTGAATTTCTTAGCTAAACCCAGGCTTGCTTTTTACTTTTTTTTAGTAGCAAGATGGTCAACAGCTTTTGTCATATCAAGAAAAAGAGGCATTGCATGTTTGTAACAGTTAACATCTTTAAACAATTACCTAGTTCCAACTCTTAGAATAGTACGGGTGACATTCCATTTTTGGAATTCAGATTGATATAGTAAAAAATGTATTTCTCTCCAAAAAAAAACACTATATACATAAATGTATATAGGTTTATTAAAAATCTTAGAAAACAAGTTGATGTAGAAAAAAGGATCTGCGGTTCCACATATTTATTTTGTTACTTTTTTAACCTTTACCTTTAGGTGCTGAGGGAAACAATTATTTGAAAACTCAGATTTAGGAGTAAAATAAAACGTCTATACTATGTCGTCCAAACGTCCAGGGGGCAGATTCCGTATTAACAATAATCGTCGCGACGATATCGTTTTTGAAACTTTGATGATCATAAGAATTTATATTCTGCTCGAATTCGTTTCACTATCGTTAGCTTTCATTACATTTGTGGAAAATGAACTGGATTAAGGTCTCAAACTCATAAATTTGGCACTTAGTTGCTACTTTTGGAGGTCTATTGTTTAGGCGGCAATCGTCTGAAAAATGAGAATGAGTGCCCAGCATATTTTCTTCAACGAAACGATATTTCATCACTAGTGTTAAGAACAATGCATTTGTCAACGAAATGTAAGAGTTGTACATATATATAATAAGTAAGGTATTTTTTTTTATAATTATCCCATGCCCTGATGGCTGACACTGCGACCTGAAAGTTCTATTGTATTATTGGGGAAAAGTTAGTCTAAGAAACGCGTGACCTTCCTGAAGGCCAATAAGTCTTCAGTAGCAGAGTTCGTTAGATCTGCTGGTGTACGAGTCTCCACCATAAGGAAGGTAGCTTCAAAAAAACAGATCGTTCTGAAAGGATCTGAAAATATTTATGTTTTTACTATTCACAATTCGTCTAATTTATTTGTTTATGTGTCCGATCTCGGATATAGTTTATAACCCTTTCCTGTTTATGGTGCTTGCAAAGGATCTTGAATAGTTTATTGTCCTTTTTAAATACTTTGTGTACTTTTTTCTATTTATGATGCTCGTAAAAGGATCTAGAATAGGTTTACTATCCTTTTCGTAATCTTCTACAAATGTTTATCACTTTTTGTCTTAGCTTCTTTCTTTGATTGCATGGGATTTCGAATACGAATGCTTTAATTAAAAATACGGAAAGAATAAAAGTAGGATCTGTGTGAGTAGATTGCCTCTAAGCACGATAACGAAAGTGTTTTTATAAACAAATTTTTGGAGTGTTTTCTTGTTCAGTTTTTATTTTGTGTTGTATTATGTATCTTTTATCTTATTAAGTAAAATGTATTTTTATGTTTAAATAAAATTTGTACATATTAAAAATAAAAAAAATACTACTACAAAAAAGTTAAAATTTCAGCAACTAGTACGAGCATTTTTTTTTATTGGTTGGATAACAAAACTGTTCCTGCGGCTCCCATAAAACAATTGCAGTTTATTGAAGTCTTAACAGATAGTTTTAGTTTATCAGGCCTTAGATCAAATATGTTCATTTAACTTCTTGATGTCTTCTTTCTCCCAAAATGTTATGACTTTTGCAAACAAGCCGATATTAAATGGGATATATTTTAAACGATTCTACCTACGGGATACAAGGGATACAAATTCACTACTGCTTGAGGGAAAAGCTGCCCAATTAATATGTTAACACCACATCTAACCAGAGCAAGTTTGAAATAAAAGCTGTCAAAGTTGCAAATAATTGCTATTAGTTGCGATTAAGCATTTTTTTGTTTCGTTAATTATCAGAAAACTAATCAAAGCTACCTATTCTATATTCTTTACAATTCTACCCACCATTTTATACATCTTGCATTATTATAGTTGGGAAATTAGTTGTGTGGGAAAAACTGAAAGCCTTTGAGTTACTATGGGTTATAAAATTTGAACTCCAAAATGTATTTCTCACCTATAGTGGTTAGTGTTTTGGATCCCAAGTTCGATCCACAGAGAAGGAAAAGGTTTTCTCCACTACGCCACCTCTCAAAAACCTTTGACAAACATCCGAGAGTATAACTGTCATGAAAGAGCTTCTCAATTAGCGTTTGGACTAAAATTATAGATCTCTTCCATTCATTCCAAAAGCTAAGAAAAAAAGTCGCGAATGGTTGTAAGAAGTTATGCCTAGGTTCCTTGTGGGCCTGTTGCGCCAACGATTTATTTTATTTTTATCTATTTATAATCTCACTACGTTTTAAATGTTTAATTTTAATGCCATGTGTAAGAGAATAAAATAAATAGTTCCCGCAACATGTCTAACCATTCGTTTAAATGATTCCTTAAGACAGAAATCTACAATTCCAATGTTAATTAAAAAGTTTTGACCTAGAAGTTATGGACAGATGGATAGATGTTCACAAGGGCAAGAGGTGGAACCTGAGATCACTCGCCACAGCTCTACGAATTTTTCAAATTTAGGTAGGTTGTTCAAAAAAAAATATATAAAAGCAATCTGACTGAACGTCGGCCTTTAAACAGAGTTCACCCAAAGAGATTGAAATCATGGGTTTTTAAAAAAATAGGCTACCTCTACACTACGGAAGCCGCACTTGCATAAATTTGTATCCTTAAAAAAAGTGTTTTAGTAACAATTAAAAATAACAAATAAACGTGTAGTTGTTTTGCTATTAAAGTTAATTACTCAAATTTGTAATTGAAAATGTAGCAATGTTTATATGGGTAAGAAAAGGTCCATCAGGCAAGTACATTTTCGACCCTCCGTTAGCTGAAAATAAACAAAATACATAGACACCAGGTCATCCTTATGTACATTTCTTTTTGGCAGTTAGTCAAGTTAAGGTTGTTAAGTCAAAACTATAAAGTCGCTTTAAATTTTCTCTTGTTTTTGTTTTTCTCTATTTAAACTATTGCTAATAATGAATTATACATGAATTAAATAAAATTGTAAATTAAATCGAAGGACATTAATCTTTTATTTAACTACATATGTAGATGTTTATATACAATGAGAAGGTAGGTTTGTTCCAATGTGGAATTATTTTTGACACTTCAAAATCGAATCCGTAGTATTTTTGATTTTTTTTTTATATAATTTTGCTGCAGCTTGGAGGAGTATTGTGTCAGAATAATGACTTTCTAGTGCCACAGAAGTCCACTTAAATTTTTATAGGCGATGGGTTTTACTAGTAATAATTTTTAACCTTCACACTGAATATTTTGTAGAACACAATACCGAATTTTGTATGGAAAATTTAGCCTGGTCACTAAGGCGATTATTAGTGTCGCGGGATATTCGTTCGGCACACTTACTTAATTTGCAACTTATTTGCATTGAAAACACCAAACACAAAAGGAGGCGGATCATTGGTTAAATTTCTTTTTAAAATGATTCACAAAATCGGTACACCACAAACGAGTAAATTTAAATCACAAAAATCGGTCAACGTCTTCCTAAATCCGAGCACCATTTTTAAAAATTTGTTTTCACTGCATCAGTAATTATTAAACATAATGCCACTAAGCGTTTGTTTCAAAAATGAGCCCCGCGACAGTAAAATTAATTCACGCGAGTCCGTGCACAACTTTCTCCCATCTCACGTGTCCACTTAAACTGCGTTCAATATGTTTTACTCGCAGATAATTCACTCATAATAAGGATAAACCACCACCACAACCACCATCTCTGTGCAGACACATCGTATTTTCTTCGGTTGCGGCGGACGAGAACGCAAAACTAAACCTATCAACGGAAAACTTTCCAAGGTTTGGCACAAGTGTCTGCGCACACACACTCCCGAGCTAACTATATCGTATATACCCTCCGCCATCGCTGACCGTTCAATTTCAAGTGGTTCGACGTATCCGTACCGTATAGTTTATTATTACCTCATCTAACCGAACCGAATTGAGACTTGTTAGCTGGCGCATATTAATGGTGGTAGCGCGCACAGCAGCAGTAGTTCCTTCCAGTGGCACAAACAGCGCAGTGTCCCAAAGTCATTTGGTGGCCAACACAAATCACCCGAGAGATACCAAATCATGGTTATGGTAGTCTTCGTCGTCATCCGAGTCGTGTGTATTTCTGGCGAAAGGAAAACCAAAACCCTAACCAAAGTAATACAACCTCCTGGAGCCGGCGCCGGATCGTGAATACGAACGAAGAAAATGGGACGCTTAGTATTTGGTGCGGAAATTTTCATCTCTCAAATAAGTCCCAATGTGACGCTTACGAGCAAAGTCGGTAGCAGAGTAGACCACGGCCAAATGTGGTGGTTGCTCCGTTGTCTGCCCGTATGGTGTTGACTATTAAGGAGATGATTGTGGTTTGGTTTGGATTTGCTCTTTTTCTTTCCTTTCTGTTGCGTGGTTTGTCAATACTACACCTCCGAGGTAACCCACTACCGGTGATGGAAGAAACATTCTATTACGTAGTATGACCAAAATAGAATATGCTTGCAAAGAGAATGATTGCACGCGGCCAATTGAAAGGCTCAACTGTCTGTCATAAGGTTGGGTATGGTCAATACCGGATTTTAAGATTGCCAATGGATTTGAGCAATTTGTTTTGATGTTGGGAGGCTCCATATTTGCTCATAATTTGTCGTTGATGCGAGTTTTTCCAAGTGGAAGATAAAGACAGAGGTAGCGAATGTAAATATATACAGCTGCAAGGATTTGCTTCTATCCTTTCGATGTACAGTTGATATCAGCCCGATTGGCATGAACCGACTGGCAGAATAACTTAAAGTTCAGATTAGGGCTTTAAAAAAAAACGCATTAAAAAGTTTGTAGTACTTTCCCCACAAACTTATTGCTAGACCAACAACCTTAGCCACCAGTCGAGAAGACTTGACATTCTATAAAAAAAAAGTATGCCACGAATAGGTAAATGTCTCTACTGTATCTACTGAACTGTATAGTGGGGTTTATGTCTGTTACCAGTTGGCGTGCGTAATCTAATGCACAGATTAAAATAAAATATTTTTGCAGGTTTATTAGGACTACAAGAAGGCCATAGGCTTTTTAAATATGTGGTTCATCACCACGCTTACTTTTTTGGGGTGTTTTTGGCGAAAATGTAGTTTTTTTTCTTAACCTTTCTACCATCAACTTGCCATTCCTCAAATAATTTTTAATCAGCACCAAAAAATATGCTTAAAATGGCAAATCTTTTTTAAAGCTCTCAATAACCTAGAAGCTGAGCTACAGACCAAAGTCTAAAATGATCAAATTAAATGCATTGAATCGACTCGAAAAATATCATCAGCAGTTTCTCGTGAACGTGGCTCTGCTTTGAGGTCGTGGGCTCAAATCGAAGGCACTTTGTGTCGTTTTCCCTGTTGCAGTGAAACGAAAGAATTTTTCTTTCGATGCGAAGTATTGATTGCGATTATCAGTGATAATGTATTTCTGAGGCAATGCAAATGTAAATAAAATACCAGGTAATATAAAATTCGATTGTAAAATTTCAACAAAAATAGTTTTGTTGAACTGAAAACAAAAAATTGTTGTAACAAATGATAAATAAAATTCACAATACAACTTAAATTTCATCAATTTGAACGATATCCTGTCAAACGGATAAAGCATTACAAAACTACTTTGTCAGATTAACAAACCTCAAATTTCGGTTTAATAAATCAATATTGTATCAATTGAACAATTTCATTATTGAATTAACAAAGTTTTTGTTATATCCATTGAAACAGAACCAAAAAGCACTTTTGTGAAATTGACAAAACTTGTGCAAAATGATTGTTAGCTAATTAAAATACAGATTATAAATAGTACAAACATTCTATTGAAATGAACATTTTTGTTTGCAGATTTGACATAAATTTTGTTGAATCAATAACAAGAGTAGTGTTGAATTGAAAAAAAAATACAGTTTAAACAGGTTAATCCTTTCAATGCTAAGCTTTTGGCGGCGTCATTTACTATTTGACACGTAAAGAAAAGTAGTTTTTTAAATGTGCAATTGCCAAAAAAAGTGAATTTATAAAGTAAATAAATCCGTTTATGGGTGAGAACAGGAAAAATTAAAAACATGTCAACAACCCCTAATATATAAATTAATAAGTATTTCAATTTGGTAATATAGAATTGTTTAAAATGCATTTTATTATCTTAAATTAATTAGTTAAAATTTGACCTCAACGCTATGTTCCCGGATTTTTCTAAAGACTAAAAGACGCAACTATAGATAGTGAAGGAGAAGACTACAACTAAATCGTTATCGGTGTTTAAGGTACAGAGGATGTTTTTTCAAGTTAGATAAAGGCATTCGGTATAATTATGTCTTAAAAGTAATAGCCCTTTTTACATTTTTTTTATTTTATATAAGTTAATGGCAACAACCTCCTGCTATCCCACCACCAACACCTCCAACCTTCCGGCCCGTCAACAAATAATCAGCACTTCCCTTTCCCAGTCTTTCATTACAAAAACAATTTTCTAGAATTAATAATTGTCAAAGAAGTAATTAATAAAAACAGAATTTAAACAGCAATCAACTAGAGCAGTCGTATTTATTTCACTTATATGCATATTTTGATATTTTCTACGTTGTCCAGTAAAAATAATGTTATGCAATTTCTATAGTTCCTTTTTTTTAATAAATCTAAGTGCTAAACTTATTTGCATTGAGTATCATTTACTAATATCTAATGCTATTCACATGACAATTTATTTGTTGAATCAACAAATTAAAATTATTAGTACTGAGATAATAATTCTATATAACCAGAAATATTCTTATAGATTCAACAAAAGACATTATTTCTGTAAAAATATTTTCTGTTGATTAAACAAAATCAAAGTTAAATTGATAAATTTATTCGCAAAATTAACAGCATTTTGGTAAATTTTAGCAAAAAAATTTTATATTCACAAATCAACAATTTTTGTTACCTAACAATTGTTTAGTTATCACAACAAAAGTTTTAAGACAAGATAAAACTTATTAAATTTTGGTCAATTTGATAGAAACATTTTGTTGGATGTATTTTGACTGACAAACGAATTGTTGAATCCAGCCTCGTCTTTATCAAATATACCAGGTTTTTGTTTTCAGTGCAAGTGCTTTCCCAGGTTTCTGAAAGGAACTCTCGGCTCAGTGTGAGTATAAATTAGTTTCGTCGAATTTACCGAAAACCTGTTTTAATCACTAACGTAAATAAAAAAAAATTGTTGCTGCAACACGTTAGAGTTACCCTGAGCCTAGATTTTAGGATCCACTATTTTATGCCGAGACGGGAACAGCTAATTGAGAAAATATTTCTTGACAGTTGTATTCTCGAATGTTTGTCAGACGTTCGCGAGTCGGCGCAGTGGAAAACCCCTAAAATGCATCTTGTGTTTTTCCGAGGATCGAACCTCAGTCCAGCACACTAACCACTGAGCTCACTTACAAACATACTGTTAAAATTTAATAATTTTTCGGTTCGTATTAGTATCCTCTTAGAACACAACAAAGATAAAAACCGATAAAACTGATAGGTTTGAGGTACCTTAAAGGTTAAGGTAACCCCAACCTTTATGACTTAATTTTCAGACAAAGGACCTACATATCTGCCACGTGCACAAAACAAACATCAAACTTGTTCATCAGGAAAAACCACGGCCATTTTTCTGAAATAATTACGAAACTCATTTTCGGAATCGTTACAACTGCACTTCAAAGAACTGCTCCCTCGCATAAAGTATCGAGTTGTATCCGCCATATCAAAAGCACGAAACGTCAACTAACAGAGGGTGGAAAAAGTTCGTGCTCTCATTATCGATATACCATCGTTTCAAAAAAGGATACCACACCTCAACAATTACTCTGTCAAAGAAGCAATTAAAAACGAACCTTTTCAGCTTTTAATTATTACCGATCGAATCATTTGGCTTCCACGTGCGATATGGCTTACCCTTCCTTGTTGATTATAGCATTTGAGTTGAAGTTGGATTTACAGTCGCTGCAAAGTGAATGGCTCTAGTTAATCATATTAATGCAATTGAAGTAGACATCGCGAAAGCGAAATCACAGAGAGTTGGATTTCCAATTGGCACGTGTCATTCCACAAGCAACGACGTGATATGAGCAAATGACACGCATGTTGTCGACCTAACTTGATGAGTCTCTTAACTGTTGACATAATATATATCATGCAATAGTCACTTGAGAAGTCACTTTAAAATCAGGCGTGCCAATTTGACTTAATCCAACTAACAAAGTTGTTTACAATCGCAATCGATAGGCAATCACTTAGAACTTACGTCTGACTATATGGGATGATGATGGATACAATTATTTCGTTTCATTTAAGGCAATTTATTTGAACGTGACTTGGATTGGTAAATATAAAGTCGAAGAGATTGGAGGAGGCGTTTGGGCTGTATCTCTATATTTGACTGGCTGAGGTTGCGGTTACAAAATAAGAAGTTTAAAGTTTCTTGTCGAATTAATTGATTGTGAGTAGAAGGTTTTTGTTTATCGGATAGACAGCTGAGACTGGATGGGAAGTTTAAAGACGAGCAAATGTTACGGTTGAAAGGAGTGTCCAATCACCAGCAAATTTACAAAAAGAAATTGCTCCATTTTTTAGTTTTATTAAAAGACCTTTATTAAAGTAAGAATCGGGAAAGCCACAATCAAAAGAAACATATGTGGACCGTGTCACGAGAATCAGCCACAGGACAAGTAAATTTGGAGACAAATTCCAATTCAACTTATACTGCAAATTATTAAAATTTACGTGGGGAAGTATGAGTTCATATTTGTAAATAATGTTGCCCAAACCCAATCATTTATGAACGCAAACTACAGCTGCTTGGATGCGGCCGTCTAAAATGACAAAAATTACTTCATAATTGCATACATAAACTAAAGTCATAAATGACAGAAATAAAAACAATTTTGTCAAAGACATCTCGGATATTTAATATTTATTCCGACTTCATTTCAAGGCGAAATGATATAAGGAGTCTTGTGCCAATCGAATTTTTTTTTTTTTTTGGCCATTGTTCACTTTGTTATTTATTTATTAAATAATTTGCAGAAATTGTACCCCCTCCTGACCGAAGTACTGAAAGTGTACAGTACCCTCTCCTGACATTTTTCTGTACCGCGGCAACTAAAAAATACACGTGCGCTATTGACAGCATGCTGAGTGTTTTCTTTTATGAACGCAAGTACTGCCAAACTTCTGCAATGCAGTTCTTTTACAATATGGAATGCGAAATTTGCAGGTATGTAAGCAGTGGGTAGTACTAACAAAATATAAAAAAATTGATATGGACTTTAAATTAACGGACGCTCACAATCGCGAAATATGTATGTAAAGGGTTTCCCAATAAGAAGTGTTATGTGAATGACCCGCTATTTCGGTAGCTGTCACTTTTGAAGCTTTTATTCTTTGACATTTGACAAGTAGAAACTACGCCATTACTAAAAATGGAACGATACACGCTTCAACAACGCATTAATATTATGAAAATCGACTACAAAAATGGTGAAAAAACACAAGCAACGAAACCATTGATCTTTTACGGGAAAAGTTTTCGGACCGTGTTATCTCTCGAAGAGGTGATCACAATTGGCCACCGAGATCTTGTGATTTAACATCTTGCGACTTCTTTCTTTTGGGTCACGTGAAAGATAAGGTCTACGCCAACAGCCCAGCGTCGATTCAAGACCTCAAAGATAAATTTCGTGAGGCTATCGAGGACTTATGGAAAATTTCATGAAAAGGATATGGTCCTGTATGCGTGCTCATAGTGGCCATTTGGCTGATGTTGTTTTTCATTATTAACGGCATACCTTCCTCTTTATTATGAAATAAACATCCGATCATTTATCTCAAAAAATGACATTTTTCTTTGAATACCAAAATAACACCTCTTATTGGAAAACCCTTTATAAATATATAGCCACTGTGAACTACGAAAATTCAGAATCGAAACTAAAAATGTTTATTGGTAAGGCCCAGTGTGCCCAATTCGATATTTTAAATTATGCAAAGTTCAGCAGTTTGGCATGTTTTTGTTTTTGTATAAAATAGTGCTAATAAACATGCAAAATATTTTTTGAAATCGAAAACTTTCAAAAACCCCAAAAAAAAATTAACAAAACAGCTGTTTTTCAGTA
This sequence comes from Cheilosia vulpina, assembly GCA_916610125.1. Taxonomy (NCBI): domain Eukaryota; kingdom Metazoa; phylum Arthropoda; class Insecta; order Diptera; family Syrphidae; genus Cheilosia; species Cheilosia vulpina. The sequence goes on from OU744278.1 coordinate 40,444,847, forward strand.
AAATTAAGATAAATATCACAAAAATAGAATTAATTCAATTAAGTTCAGTCTCTGCTCGTTGAATAAAAATGGATTTTATTATTAATAGCTGAGTTGTTGAATGCCTGTGTTCAGTGTTCACTTTCAAATGAGAATTGTAATTGGTTGCTCACACTAAGATTAATTTTTTTTAATTATTTTATTTAATAATTTTAATTCATAAGTTGGCTTAATCAAAGTCCTGTTTATTTTCCCTGCTACAGCATGAAATCATACTTAAAAAAAAATGCTGCCATGATTTGGAAAAACGGGGTAAAAATAACAAAATCTTGTTAAATTTAGGAAATATGCTAAATTGGTCACACTGTATGCAGGAATCCGCAAACATTTTGGGACCTTTGAAGCGCTCGACTATACCCGCCGGAATTCGGCGCTTTTTATTTTCGTCCCGAACCATATAGCAGTGTCTTCGAAACGGAGTTCTTGGCAGTGACAATAGCAACCTGTAAGGCCTTAGTTATAGCCCTACTTAAAATACAACTGAAAAAAAATGGAACAGTATGAAAATTAATTTTTTTTTACGTTTAGGGGGTCATAGCAAAAAATTTATCAGAAAAATGTTTCCCCACGAAACAACTACAACAAATCAACCACCACTGATTGGATTCTTGCAGCCTAAAATTCCTAAAAGATGGACCAGTAAAGAAATTAAATATTTCAGTGGAATGATTTATTTTTGTGCAATTAACTAACAATTTGATTGGAAAAGTTTTTCGTACGGAAAAATTAATGAATTATTTTTCTAGAAAATTTAAAAACCATGTTCTGATTTTTTTTTTTTTTGATAAACCAACTTTATAATTCAAAAGCGACATCTATAAGAACCTGTAGCCCGTTTACTATATATTTAGTTATATTTTTTCTAAGTAGCGAATGTGACGAATTAGCTAAGCGAGGATCTTCCTTTGTCAATAGCAGTCCCATTTGTGGTAACTCATATTTGCTGAAATGCTCACAGGATACCAAATCTGATGCAATATGTTGAATCTAATGATGTATGGCTAAAGTGATCCTAAACAAACTTCTAATAGGATGCAGTATTATTGGTATATGAATGCCCAAAAAACGGTATCTTCTACAAATCAAACGATCTCAATGATGACTGAACGGCGAACTCCTAAATTTTGATAAGGAAAAACAATATGTTATAAGAGTACACTGTTCGGCCCACCTCACCCTCCCGGTGGCAACAAAATGAACCCAACTTGGTCTTAGTGTCTCTTATTAAACCCTTCCAACCAACCAACCAAGACCTTGAGCCCTGAACCAGGTACAGGCGTTTAGGAAGTTGAAAAAAGATTTTAGATTTTAGAAAAATTTTAATTTCAGAAATTTGACACACTCCCGGTGTTGAAATTGTATTTTGTACGCAAAAACTAACATTAAAAGTATTGTACAAGGACAAGCCATACATGTCCGCCATTTTTCCATATATAGGTAAGAAATTTCGTGGAAGTATGCAGAACAAATTAAAAGTCGTGACAAACAAGTATATTTGAGGCTCCATTTCCTTCAGTGGAAATAAATAATTTCCGAGGCAACTTTCAGTTAAAAAAAACGAAAGGGAACATTTGTAGTAAAACAGGTTGGGAGTTGGTTTTCATTCAACATAATTGGAAATGGAGAACATTTTAAAATAAAAGTTTTCTACTGCGCATTTCTAAAAGAATACATTTTGTGGTACATTTTATTGAATCATGCGAATTTTTTTTTGCTTTAAACTTAAACCCACAATTTTGTGATCTTGTTGGGTTTGTACCGTTAGAAACCAAACGCCGGTTTCGAAAGACCTCGACAACAAAAGGCCGAGAAACAAAACTAAAAACAGCCAGGGAAATAAGAAATCGGAACTTTTTGCATCTTTTAAATTGTAAAAATGGCGACCAGCTGGCTTTCGCAGGCCGGTGTTTTTTTTTTCTGACTACTTCGAAAGGTTGTGACTGAATTGTTGGTCTTTTGTGAAATAGGGCTGAAATTTCCCGGTCTTATTTAGGTGGTGTTCCTTAACAGGGGGTAGTTAGATATTTGCTATAATTTTAAGACACTTTTCAAGCTAAAATTGAATTAACATTATGAGTCTAACTTGTGCACTGTTCCTTTTCACACATGTTCCAATATAAATTAGCTTTGATTTCACGTCCCTAAATTCACAACTAGTGCGCACTGTTTGTGTAAAGAAAACATTAAAAATAAGTCAAGTACTCACTTCATCACAGCCATTGCAACGCGCCCTCAACGTCTCCGCGTAGTGACGCTCGCAATAGATCTTGTCGTCGTGAACACAGTAGGTCAGGTCCACCAGCAGTTCGTCACAAGTGTTGCAAGTAAAACACTTCGGATGCCACATCATACTGTCAACGAATTTCGGCGCCACCACAGCCATGTCTCCCTTTGGGATACGTTCATCACAATGTACACACTGAGTACTCTGCGCAGCATCCTTAATATAACCTGCAACCGAAACAAACACAAAAATACATAGACTCGTATCTGAATCTGAAAACCACGTCCAAGTCCATACTACATACCAATGTCTAAGGCGATTTCGTTTCTTGCTGCAACGAAATCTTCATAAGAGGCACGATGTTGTGGTTCCACATGTTTGCAGTAGTCCAGCGAGAGATCCTGCTTCGGTAGCTGCAGCATTATTTGCTGTTCACGATAGCGTTCGCCGTTTGAACTGAGCTTAGGAACTTTCTCCTGAGGGATCTTATCAAAGTAACGCTGGACCTTTGACGATGTCATTATACCTGGTGGTACCCAAGTGTAGCCCAATTGTCGTGGATCTGATTCCCAGTGCGTTGGCGAGATACTCTTGAAGCCGAGACGTTCGCGTACCGATGTGACCTGTTCCTGGTAAATGGCATGCGCTTCGCGCGGGCACTTGCATGATTGACACGTTTTTCTGTAATGAAATTGAAAATGGAAATTGCTTCAATATACGAGTATCCTTGGGCTGGCATTTCACATAGACACGGGTTGGATGTTGGGAGAGCGGAAAGGATGGCACAGGCCTCATTAGGGTGAATTAATTAAGCCACTCAAATGTGTGCTATATCAGTTTACGGATTCGAATTGATGGCGCTACATTTAAGGACGTGTAGTAATGACACCGCAAACAAATTGGTGTCACGCTTCGCTGTTAAATGACCCGCCGGTGAGGGAATTTAATGAGCCAGAATAAGTGGGTGGTGGGGTTTTATCTTGCACCTTTCGTTATTACCACTAAGGAGATTTAATTGAGTTGTCAAGCGAAAGGATTAAATGTGCTGAGGTGATGGTGTTACATTTGGTTTTTGTTTGCAGCTTATCTAGTTCTATTGTCATTCATACACTATTCTCGTTGAGTAGAAAGCTTTGGTGTACTTGCAAGCACAGAGAGCTTTTGAGTTATATACTGGGAAATGGTTCGTGTCTATAATATGCTGCGTGGTGGTAAGTAGGGGAACCTCAGCAGACGTTATATTTTGAAATGGATTTTCGAATTTAAATGCAAGGAAAGACTAAGTTAGTATTTTTCGGTGTGTATGAAAGTAGGCGTTTCGGCATCGATGTAAATAAAACTTTTCAACGACTAGCCGCCAACATTTGAGGAACAAAATTGCAGCAGCAGTCAGAATTGCGCATCGATGCACGCAGATCAAAGACGACTCAATGTTTACTTAATCGATGTCGTGGGAATTCGTTTGAGACTTTGAAGTGTACATGCCAGACAAAGGCGGAGCAAGATAAATCAGTTGACATAAATAAAATCATATTTTGAGATGTCTGGTTTGGTTGATGCCTGACATTGCGGTGCGTGCCAACTGCCAACTGAGTAACAGTTCATGTCAATTTAAATTTGCGAAAATCGTCACATTTCAATGTTTTTCTGTGGCAGAAATGCAAGAGTGGGTGCGGATTGTTTTCACTGCAGTTTTTCTCTTGCAGATAAGTGCAAACGACTTTGGATTGCGACTCAAATCTTAGCGCGGTACTAATAATCAGATTTAATGTTCAGGCTAGATTTTACGAACTCTCAATGGCGAAATTGTCGATATAAAGTTACCTATTGTGACCTACAAAATATTTAGTGTTAAAAAGTATTATAGAAAGGCCCTTAGGGGTAACGAAAATAATGTTGTAGTCTGTAGAACTAAGTTTCAATCTACAACTTTCTATAAGCTGTTGGGTTACTTAAGTACTGCAGGCACGTTATATTTGAACAGATCCTTAGAAGTGGACATCTTTTCAACTGTGTCGCCATATATGTCAGTTAAGGTGAATTTATAACTCCTTTCGAACAATTTTAAGACGGAAATAGCTTGATTACAACTTTCTGTCTTGAAAAGTAGTCTGCAGCGTGAAAGAGGCCTTCACCAGTTACGGATTGGTATTGGTCTTGGATTCGAGCTCGTCTTCCTCAATTTATAAGCGACAGCATTGAATAGGAGGAAAATAGCAACACTGTTACAAACTGTCAGAAATGGCTGACGAAGTGAGTCCCCCAAAAAAGACTTCATAATATTAACTCAAAGGTGGTGCAAAAAGGTAAGATGGTAAAATAACTTATACGACCTATAATTCGCCATATATGGAGGTAAGGTCAGGGAGGGATTTTTTAAGATCAGGTTAACAAGAGATGGAGGAACATCAGCATCGTTTGAGGGATTAAAAATAAAAGAGACTATCTAAACTGTGTTTCTTATACAGTCAACAGTTTCCCTAATATTTCAAACAAGAAGTGCTTATCGATTTTAATGTCATCTTTGACAGCAAAAATACAGTCAGTAATAGTGGTTGTACCCCAAAATCGTCAAGCTGACGATGGGGATCACTCGATAAGATTATGCGTCTTCTAATATCAAAAAAGATTTTAGGCGATGAGCTGTCATGTGATTTCTTAAACATCTCTCTTGGGAAAATTCAGTGAAAAGTACTAGTTTTCATAAACATTGCAGCTTGCATACGCTGTTTACATAGACAGCTCAGCTAGGGCTTGCAAATAATGCAAAAGACGGGGCAAAATTTGGTGAAGTCGTAAATGAGGGCAAGCCAAGTAAGTTCTGCCAACAAGACTTATAGATCTATCAACCTCCGTTAACCTCTAACAACGACATCACATCCAAACAAGTAAAAGTGTTATCATCGGCCTGGCCGATGCTTTGATACCCTCCACTGCATACAAGTCAGGCGAAATTGGTTTTGTGTGGGAGGTACCAGAACTACTCGACCGACATAGTCCAATTTTAATATCAACCTGAAGACGATAAAAGTAAGCCTCTCACAAAATTTCACTTGCCTGGGTCTCCGGTGACTCTTTCTTGGCGTTACAAATGTAATGACAAAGTGAATATACCTTCCAGTGAAGGGCATAAAAAACACTTGCCAGACACTGCTTCTTTGGCCTAAAGAGGGCAGTTTACCAAGGCGTTGTCAAGAAATTCTGAAAAGACTCTAATATTAGACCCTAATCATCGCAGTCCAGTTCTATGGCAGAGAAGCTTAGAGTTAGCAAGGTATGCTTGAAAGTTCTGAAATCGAATAGACATCTTCAGTAAAAATTGAAAAGATCCCTCGAATACTAAACGCGCTTAGGACAATCGAAACCTTCAGACTTACACCTGCAATTATCAACCTCGAAAAAATATCGAAAACAAGCAGCAACTATCGCCGAAATGTTGCCGGACAGACTTTTATTAGTTATAAATAAGTTTGATGAGTCATAACTTAAGGGCTCAAACATCAAACTATTTAAATTACATCCTGTCCAAACACCAGCGTAAAAAAATTAACTAAAAATGAATTCCATAAATTCCGTCGCTTATTCGGTACAAACATATTTTCTTACTAACAGACAAGCAGCGACTGCCGATTTATCTATTTTCAGTTTAAAGCTTCCTTAATGAATGTGTCGTGTCGCAAAATATTCTACGATTATGACAGTTTATCCCAGTCTCTTGATATTTCCACAAAAGAATGTGCTCAATTCTATCGTAATTTATGAAAACCGTCTACGGATTCAATGAACAGAAAAGTACAAAATGAAAGAACTTTAATTGTCGTATTCGGCATGGGCTTTGATTATTGGTCGCCATGCAAAATCTGACGTATCTCCAATCCATTTGTCGCCTGAAGACATTTCCGCAACGAATACGACTGTGGGTTAGAGGTTAGATCCTATTTTTAGTTGCACTACGAAAAACATTTGCTGCGGTGGTTCGTGATTTTAGTGAGTACAAATATGACTGCTGTGAGCACGTTCCGGCCCATTGTCGTCAGTTTTATTTTTTCTTATACATATTTCCACCATTTAAGGAAAGAAAATGGGACCGGGTTAAAATGATGCATTCAAAATTCTGCTTTGCAAAATTCTGTCTTCTCCCACAAAATTTCTGTTTTTTTTTTTTGGTTCTTTCCAGAATTCAGCTTTTCAAATTTAAAGCAAACAAATTCTGCCTTTTTCCAATAGAAAACAAAAATACAAATAAAAAAAAATAAACAACTGAAAATTAAAACCAATTTTAATGTTTAAACAAAAATAACATTTTAATTTTAACAAAAATAAAATGAAGCAGTAAATTTAAATTTAACTTTGAAAGAAAATCCAAATACAAAATAAAAATAACATTTATATGAAAAAAAAATAATCAAAAATTAGAAAGAGAAAATTTAAAAATTAAAAGAAAAACGAATTTAAAAGTATTACAGATTGAAGAGCTAAAAAAGTAGGTAAATGTTCTCTACTTTTTTGATCTACCAAATTCTGCAATCAATACAAATAGGTTTCCAGGATTTTGTAAAACAGATTTTTGAAAGCCGAATTTTATAAAAAGTTTTTTGACCCTTCCAGAATTTTGACCCTAACCCAAAGAAAATGCTACATATCTTTTTACATGTTCAATTCTCCCCAAAAGCATTACTTACTTGGTGAAATATCGAGACCGACTCTGCCGTACGGATTTTTACTTGAAATTTTCCCATTTATACGGTTCTTAAATGAGAAGTGACGCGTGTAGCTGAATCTCAGCAGTTTCATGATTTAAGAACTTTATTGGTATACAGCTTCATTCAGTTCAAACACATTTTAACAGGGCACTCATTCCGTAATTTTTCAAACGATTATCGTCGAAACGATATACCTCCAAAAATTACGAGTTTGATACCTTAATCCAGTTCATTTTCCTCAAACGTAATGAAAGCTGGCGATAGTGAAACAAATTCGAACAGAATATAAGTTCTTATGGTCATCAAAGTTTCAAAAATGATATCGTCCCGACGTTTATTGTTATACGGAGTTTGTTAACTCTGTCGGTTCAAACAATACAGTGTTTTGTGTTACTAGTATTCGAATTCGAAGGTCGAACGCAATCAGTCTCACATCAAACCAAGAGTAACGATTTCTTACTTTCAAACCAACCAAAGAACACTCTTAAGGCCACTAACCTTATAATATAGCCAACCGATGTTTACGCGCCCACGAAAACATCGAAAGATCTCTATATTTATAGATGCGTCTCCGTTAAGCTCTGTATCGAATGCACATCGACATCCTCACTCGATTTCCCATTTCCGAACGCGAAAATGTTGAGCCAAATAAAAAGCTAAGTGCGTCCATATGTGCGGTGAACTCTCATTAATAGGTCAATAGAAAACGCCAATTTGGCGCACACACCAGAGGGAAGTCATTAAAAGCTTTGCGGTCATTTTAAAATAAACATTTCTATTTTTTTTTTTCAAACCAAGGCAATTTTTACAAATCACAAACAACAAATTGACAGCTTGCTTACCTTACAATGAGATCATATAGTTCCTGTTTATCAAATACTTTACAATAGGCATGCAATACTTTCAGGCAAGCATAACGCATTCCCGTCCAGGGGATCTGTGGTCCAGCCATAGCCTCCCATAGGGGACACTCGGAATGACGGTCTAAGTCGATCATTTTCACCATTTTCTGTTGCACATTTGAAATCGAATTGAAATTTACAACGAACTGAGAAAAATTTTTATTTTCAACATTCACACTATTGTCGCAGGCTACTCTGTGTTTTTAGTTTTTTTTTTTTGTTTTTTTATTTTTTACCGGGTTTTCAAATAAATTTTAATTTCGGATTTGAACCAAATGGCGTCTGCAAAGTGAAAAGTCCATTTTCAAAATCATATTCTATTTGAAATGAATAAATACTAGTATTTAAAACAAATGAATTCGATTGTTTATTGCGTATACAGTCGGCGCGGCGTCGGCGGCGGCAACTCGCCGATTAATGGTCGGTGGCTATCTCTCTTGTGATGTTTGATTTTCCCTTTCTTATGCGAGGAATATATTGTTTTTGTTATTTTGGACGGAGGAAATGATTTTGTGGAAAACGCCATACACCGGATGATGTTTTTCTTAATTCGACGAAGTAATTGTTTGATGCGAACGAGGTTGGTTTTTCTCAGAAGGAAACCCTCGACGTCAGTCGTTTTTATTTCAAAGTGAAGAAACATTCGATAAACGTAATAAAAATGTCGGTAAAAAACATTATACACAGGAGTGTAAATAATTCTTTTGCTGGGTGGTTTTGCGTGAGAATGGTATTCTGTTCGAAGACTGTGTTTACTTAAGGACTTAAAAATAGAGAGTAACAGCTAACTGGCCAGTTGGGAAATGCAAAGGTGTATCTAAATTTAAAAATTGTTATTGGTCAGTTGCTTTTTATCCAAATGAATCTATTGCTGGTCTTTTGTCTTTTATGTGAAATGAAAAAATTGCGGTCAATGTTTGTAATGGGTTTTAATCGCACCTAATTGAATTTAGAAAGAATTTCACTTGAGGCAAGTGGTGCGCGTAGAATGACCGTGGCATGGTAAACCGCAAGGGATGGTTCGAGTGGATGTTCTTGGGTGGTTTTCTTTTTGCTCGCCTTGATACAAATTTTATTGCCCTACATACCTACATTACCGGATTTGGAGGCGTGAAAATGCGGTCGGCAATGCTAGAGACCTGTGCAGAGATGAACAGAAAGGTGGCAACAGAATGGGAACAAAATAAGAGCTTCATTGTGGTATAGATCAAATTCAACCAGGACTAGATAACTGCGGCAGCATGTCCACACAGGAGCCTGGTTCTTGTTTCTCACAAACATATTGTGCAAGGGACGAATGCCAGGGACCCAAAATTGAATGCGGAATCCGAACACGGATATAAGTACGTCAATTAATCAAAATTGAAAGCAAAAGGTACCATGCACAAAAAACCAAGATATATTGTTGGAAATTACTTTGTTGTATGTGAGGTGACACTCCCGCTTGTCCAATGAAGTTTTACAACTATTGTCTGCATCGCTGTCGGGGAATAGTTATACAAATGTTTTTTTGCCTTTACGACACCTCAAATTAAATGCAGCCCACATCTTGCAAAGTTTCTCGCACATATTCATGTAAGAAATTTTGCAACAAATGTGCTTGATTAATGAAAGATCCCCTTATTCAAAGTACTTCGTATAGGCTATAGGGAGGCCCTCTGAAGACCTACGGAAGTTTGAAGATCCATGGATATCAGAATGATTAAAGATTTTGGAAACCTATGCGAGACAAACGAATAACAAGGACTAAGTATGGAATATAATTTGTTTCAAATGAGTGGTTTGTACTGTCATCAATATTTGGCCTGAATCATTATTTGATTGTTAGCGTAGCATCGATCTTGAAGGGTGATGCTAAAAAGAGGCTTCAACTCGATGCCAAGCAAAATCACCAAAACGAAAAAAAAAGATTAAATATTTACCTACGATTTATTAAAGATCACAATAGATGCAAAGTGTGATGTCATAAAAATGATGGTCGTGTGTGTCAGATGTCAGTTGTCAGTTGAACTTAAAAACTGTTCAAAAATTTCTCAACGTAAGTAGTCTGAATGTAAGTTGGAGGCCTTTACCTTTATTTACAACCAATGAGTCAGCTCAATAACAAATCATTAAAATTCGACTAAAATTTCCAAACTTAACTCTTAAGGACTGCGCTGAAAATTAGCGAAAAACGTTATTACTTATATAAAAGTAAGGCAAGCACTAAAAGCAGTTTAAAGTAAAGCTTCCTACCAAGCCTAAGCTACTCTTAAATTGTATTTACAAAAGGTACTTGATATGTTTAAATTTGACAAATACTACTTGAATTAAGCGGTACAATATCTCAAACCTTTTGGGAAGCTGCCGTTTCCATAAGCTGGAGTAGAATCTTTTCAGTGACATTACTGGTGTAGAATAAGGCGAAACTATTTTATCCTTTTTATTTTTTAGTTGCATCCTATTTTGTTTATTATTGTGTTTATTTTATATTTCAATATAATTCACTGTACAAAATAAATCAGAAATAGTTTCGCAAATTATAAATTTTTTTTTTGACTTATAATATGTTTGCAAATTAAAATACAAACATCCTTTTAGCTTTTAAGAATATTACATTTGGGAAATGGCTCCTAAAATTTAACCGTTCAGACAAATATTTAGAAAATGTGTTGGTTTAAAAATATAACTCATAGAGGGCATCTATGACTCGATGAGTATTCCAATCGATACGACAATTCTTATCAACTAAATCAAATATGTATGAATTGGATATCAACGTGGACTGTATAAATTACAACCTTAAATTGCGCAAAACTTTTTTTGTAAATTTAAGTAAAATGATAAATCGACGTCTTATATTTTACAGTTGGAGCCGTGATTCAAAGGCACAAAACAGCGGACAGCTGTCGAATTTGTGGCCGCTGGAAAAAGTGTTGCCACTTTTAAAAACAAAACTCTCAAAAACGTCTCCCTAGATATAAAGAGAGTAATTACCGATATTTAGGGTCGTTTGCTGATACGACTCATAGCGAATTTAGATGCCACATAAACTTGTGACAGTTTATGCCCTGAAAAAAGTAGGCCATAAGTATTTAAGTAGAACTTAAGTCGTTAAGAGTCGTATGAGCAAACGGCCCTTAAAGATAGAAAATAAAATGGTAAACATGATAAACTGTGTTCCTTTTTAAAATAAAACAAAAGTTTCAATGTTTGCTTAAGAAAATTGCAAATATTACTAATACAATGTGATTTGATTCAAGAATTGAAGACCACATGCATTTCTTATATTTGTCTTTGTTTTTTGGAGTGGATTACGGACTGCAAGGTGATGGACATTTAATTGCGGATCAAAGGCATATTTTGAATTAATTTTAAAGGTGTTCACTTATATACGAAAACGTTTTTATGAAGAATTCATTAATCTATGTAAACTTTGACCTTCTATCAGAAGCCTCACAGATGAACTGAAACACTTGGCGCTTGTTTTAAGCGCTCGATGTCGGTTGGCAAAAAAATTCTCCTTAACTCGCAGCGAATAAATTTATTCGGCCATAAGTCAATTCTACAACAATTTGTCAAGGCTACCTGTAAATTAAAACTAAAGCTCGATATTTCGTCCATTTAACAAATATCATATGTTTGCAAAGTTTTAAAGTACATTTATCTGCACATCCGTTGGCGATAGATAAAAAAAAGTTGTGCCCTCCGCATCACTAATTTTTAGCAACAGAAAAAAATTTGGGAAGGGCGAGTCTTTCTAAAAAGCGGGAAAACGGCGGCAGTTAAAATAGACTTATGAAAAGGTGGTAGAAAGAGATAGGCATTTTAGGCTCTTCTAGAAAGAATTTGACAGCTGTCGAAAATCCTCTTCTTTATGCTCCTCATCGAACAAAAAAACTTCAAATGAACCATAAGAAAGATTAATTACAATTTGTTTACTGTTTTCGTTTTATTCACGCTTAAAAATTGGCTCTAACCGTATGCGATTTTTGTTGTTTTTTTTTTTTTTTAAGGGCTTGTCTAATGCCAAACTGAAATCGCGAGGTTTCCGAAACCTTGTAAGTATTTCCCATCGAGTTAAAGTGACTTCAAAAGTCATAAGTTGTAAGTTTTGAAGTGGCTGGCAAAACAGCTGTTTGTAGACTCAATATAATAGTGTTGGAAAGCGGAATTACTAAAAATGAGTTCTGAACAAATTAAGGATATAATTCCAGCATTTATAGGTGATTCCACAAGACAAAGAAATCAATTCAATTACAATGCTAAATGTACGGCATAAATGTGACCATTTATTCTGTTGCCACGGAGCTCGACAATTTTCTCCTCGTAGAGTTCAATGAGAGCTTCATCCTCCGCCAGCATCGATAATTTTATTTTTTTATACCGCCTTGTCATGATCTTTAATAAAAACAAATTTCATGTACAAAATTTATAAATATTTCTCTTAAAAAATTTTATAAATTCAGATTCTTTTCTTCTTTCTTATTTTTTTTTTGTTGTCACAATTGTTTTGACGTTTAATATTTTGACATCCAATAATGAACACAAAATAAAATAAAGTTCACGCTGCAGGCTAGTTCGGTTTTATAACCTCTCACGAACGGGTGGACTCATAGGGGTTTCAAATAGGTTTCGCTGAAATCCCGAGGTTTTGAAACCTCAAAAATGTATGGCAAAACATCGGAGGTTTGGGAACATTTTACGAAACCTTCGTAGAATTTATGAACTCACAATGGCTGCAAAACATTTAGGGCCTTACTAATAATCATGAAGGTTAATATATATTTTTAGGTCAGAATATGCAATTTTGTATCGAAAATGTTCCCATTATGAGTTCGAAAAATTTAGCCTGGACACTAAATATGATTATTAGTGACGCGAAAATTGTATAAAGCAAAACATGCTGTTGGGGTGGTATTGATTATTAGTATCGCGGTTAGTATCAAGGTTAAAAATGATTATAAGGCCCTTGCCTGAAGCGAAAAAATTTCAAACTGATACAGCGCAATTCAGAAATCTGTCAAATATTTGAAACAAAACTGACACCTGGCCATCGTGGCGCAGTTTTAACTTGCAACAAATTGTCTGGCTATCTTAAAAAGCTAATTAGAAAATCTAAACCTCCACCAAAAGTTAACTTTTATTGTTTATCAACAAATAGTTCATCCGCAAAAAATGCTGCAGGCGATAGTCTTCTAAAAATAGAAGTGTATATTTAAAGATAAACAAGTCCGCGGCAGCACTTTTTTTTTCGTTTCATGAGATAACCTGCCGAATTAACAACAATTACCCACAACATCTTCAGGCAGACAACAACAGCGAAGAGCTGTCTCACCGCCGATCGAAGTGACTTTCGTCATTACTTGCGTGAAAATTTTAATCGCGTTCGAATAAAAATTAAAAATATCCTTCCCAGGTGAGTAAGTGCCCCTAATCTGCCACATGCGGAGGCGCAGATTGATGCAGAACCTAATCGATCCTCGCATAGCATCATCAGACACCCCATATCAGATACCGAAACACATGAGCAAATTCCTAGCACGATATATCGCTGTTTTCCTAAAGAAAACAAAATGAATCTATTTTATGTGACGGGCTTATGTTGTATGCAATTCGTCTTAGACTGATTAATCTATTAGTTTGCGGGATGAGGTGCGCCACTCGAGGCGATAGATCTACACGGGGGAGAACAATTCCACGTGAACCTAATTATACTCTTTTGCAATCGACTGTGTATTGGTTTGATTTCGGCTGACAGAGGTGTGAATGCGTAGGTCCGATCGTAAAATTATTTTTAAACTGTTATTTCATACAAGTCGTAAATCAAATGTTTGAATTTTTTTTTTCTTGCTGTTAGACATGTGAGCTGTAACATTAAATGTGTGGGCGAGAGGTGATGACGGGATTTCAAACACCAAAGGCCATTAGCTTCGGTTTGTAACGGGTAGCAGACAGGTGCGACCGTAAAATAGAATGTCAATCATATTGCTGTGAAGTGATGGAATTGTGACGGAACGTAATAAATATTAGTGCAAATGGTTTCACATGCGACACGTGTCGGAAATTATCAGTTTGTTTATAGGCATTTATGACAGTAGAGCGGTGGCTTTTAAACGTCATGTTTTAAGTGCCCTTTCGTTAAAAAAACGTGCGAACAATGGGCCTTACCATTGAACATTTTTCGACTCTAAATTTCAATAGTTCACAATGGCCTTATTTTCTATAAAAATTTCGTAGTTACGAGCTTCCGTAAATTTAAAGTCGAGACCACAATTTTTTATTAGTATACGGCGCAAAGAGTGCAGTCTTCGGGACTGGCTTTTGTAGTGCGTTGGCGGATAAGCAGCTCTTTGCTTTGCTCGCCGTACACTCTGCCAGCTTGGTTTGGGGATTTGTCAGAGTTTCTAACTCCCCTTGGGTACTTATTGGGTCTTCAATTTTGTCTGATTGCTTGGGGTGAGTCTATCGCATTTGAAAGCCATATCCTGATTCTGATGAACCACTGCAAAATTTAGCCTCTACCAAAGGAAGGCGCCAATGTGAAGGTACATAGCAGAGGTTGGAATTGGCTCCCTCCCCGAATTAGAACAAAATGTTCAAAGTGATAAGGAAAATCCAGTTGAAGCCACATTCTGGTAAGTGAGACATTCCTTAGAGTAGAAAAAAAAAATATCCCAAGTCCTAAGTATGTAAACCCACTAGGTGGGTTTCTTTTTAAATCATAGGTTATTTTGACACTGACAGCTGTTTCCCGCTCGAAATCTTGACAGAAAGTCAGTATCACGCCTCCGCGAAACGAAATGAGTAGCTTAACACCTAAAAAAAGTTGGGAAATATTGAAAACTTATTTCCAAAGTGAGTGCTGTGTAGCCCAAACAGTGCGTTTTTTTAAAATAAGTTTCGGCCGAAATGAAGCGCCCACCGCGCCTGCTGTACGCAAGTTTGTGCAAAAAGTTCGTGAGATCGTATGCTAGTGGACAATACTCATTCATGGTGGCCGTCGTAGTACGGTGCGCACAGACGAGTATGTGACTGCTGCAGCCGAGAGTGTGAGACTCAATTCACGAACCATTTTTCTTCGAAAATGAGGCTGGGAACAGCGTTTTGGTCAACGGTGGGCGTTACAGAGCCATGTTAACCGACTATTTTTTTTTTACTGAAATTGAATATATGGATTTGGATGACCTCTGGTTCATGCAGGATCTCGCGCCATGTCACACAGCCCATAATCGATCTTTTGCGCACCAAATTCCCAAATTGTGTTATCAGCCGTCTTAGCGATATCAATTGGCCACATCGGAACTGCGATTTGACCCCCTTGGCATTTTTTTTGTGGGGAACTGTGAAGGACCGATATTATGCCATCAATCCAAAAAACGATTCAAGTACTTAAGGCCAATATCATCCAAGCAATCCGTGAGCTACAGTCCGAAACCATCAACAAGGGGGCAAATTCCGTATATCAACTATCGTCCAAACGATATCGTTTTTGAAACTTTGATCACCAAAATAAGTCATATTCTGCTCGAATATTTTTGGCAAACGTCAGCTTTCATTATACTTTTGGAAAATGAACTGAATTAAGCTCTCAAAATTGTAATTTTAGCACTTGGAAGTCTATCATTTCGACGATAATCGTCTGAAAAGTTGCGGAATGAGTACCCAGGTATTGGAAAGTTCGAGTGACAGAATGCACTACTGCGAAACCAGCCGAGGAAGCCACTTGAACGACGTTGTGTTCCATAAAAAATGGGAATGGTTGCTCTTACTCACATGGAAAAAAATTTAATTTTGTCCATTTTATTGCATTTTTAAAAAGAAACTTGGATTTTGGCCCACCCTGTATATAAAGTCTATTTTCAAAAACGCAAGCTACCCTGACTATGACCCACACCGATCATCACCAATTTTTCCGTGTGATGATTTCATTTTCAAAGTGTTATCATCTGTTCCAAAAATAAATTCCACATCACATTTCTACCTCCATTCTATTTCTCACCTTCTCATCAGTGGTAGTCATTAACCGGGACTACACAGTCTTCGGGCTTACCTTTCATTTAGTTTCTTTCTATTTTCCTCATTCCCCGGGTTTAGTTTACATTTCTAATCTCGTTGCAGTCATTCACATTTTTCGGGGTATGACATCATCGACACTATGCGCTTGACATTTATCAGTTTCAGCTGTTACCTTCTATACTTTTGACGTGGAGACAGGAACTACTTTTAAGTCAGTTTCTGCTGATAGCCGTACGCAAGTGACCTATGATAAGAAACCGTTTCAACCCCAATTAAATTTGATAAATGTTCTTGTGGCATTTGTCACGGCCACTGGCATTAGCAGTTGGGATTAATGTAAGGAATGCCGCAACCGATCTCAATGTTCGAGGGGGAAGCAGTAGCGTACGTCTAAGGTTTTGAATCGATCGAAACCGCTCTGTTATGAAGAGACACATATAGATAGGCAACATCGCAGGCGAGTACCAGAAGCGCCACATGACAGCAACGGATTGGTGTCGCGCCCATGAAAAATTTGTAAAATAACCGCATATCTGTGTACACGAAGCCGTGTAGAATCAATATTTAGATACACTATCTGGCTGCTGAATAGCTGATTACCACACCCTGTTTGGTAATCTTGTTGGTAAGTTTTAAGGCAAACCTATAAACAGGCATTTATGTCATTGAAGGTTCACCTAGGCGCTGAAGTTTTCTGTCGCATGTACCTACTTAATTTAATTTAAATTTTACGATCGCATAAAAATCAGAACAAGATACACAGGCACACAGGCGAGCACTCGAGTCGAGACCGAATTTAACTCTAAAAGTCTGGGGTTAAGTGCGTGTGTTTTATGGTGTTCGTCTGCCCAAGTTAACACTTTATCGCATATCAATTGAACCAACGCTGCGTCTGGGAGGAAAATGGAAATCCGCCTGGAATCGTCTGTTGCAGTGGCGTGGCGCAAATCGAAGCCCATCTTCCTAAATCAGATATGCAGTGGTTTTTTTTCTTATTGACGACAAATTAAAAATAATTGTGGTTAATGCAAGTGAGTTGCATGTATTTGTATATCTTACGAGAGATGCAAAGGAGAGGGTTGGCGTCTCTAGCTGTCCCAACTAATCGCTTTGAATGTAGTATCTCGACGCCTAGTGCAGGGAGATACACTTCAGACAGATTTGTGTTTATTTTAAACGATTTGCCGGTTGGATGCTTAGTGGAGTGAGGCAGATACTTTGAATTGTTAAATGTATGATGGCAAGTGCATTTGTATACTGTGACACATATTTTGAGAGGATGCGAATTTGTTTTCAATTTCTTCGGGGTGTAATGTGCCAATTTAGTTTTAAGTTATGCAAAACAGACTCTTAGCAAAATAGTTGACTTTTATATTTGTGTTAGAAGATGCAGCAAACTTTTAATTTGTTTGAGTTTGGAGAATATCTACCTGTACTCACAGATGAAGACAGTGGAATCATTAACACCATCTTAATGAGTTTCACATACACTGCTTGGAACGCACAAAATTTTGAACGCCTTGAAAGGAGTATGGTTTGTAAATTATGCCAAAATGTTCATAAGACGATTGTGGCAGGAACATTTACGGTGTCGCAAGCATTTTCCCATGTCCTGGCCCGAGATAACTCCCTCGGCATAGCCCCACACACTAATTATGAAGCCACTGGGCTCAACCTTGAAAAATGCGTTTTTTAAACGTTTGCTGTTCGAACTGTATTTTTCAGCAACAGACGTTTTAACAGCTGATTTATGCTCAGTGTGGTTTGCCATTTCACCATGAGAAACAGTTTTCGATACCCAGACCCAGGTGCTCGAAAAACTGGTTAAAGTGACAGGTTGTCTATTTTTCCCACTTACAACCGCGGCGCAGTTGCCAAATTACATAGGAATGTATACCTTTCCAGCCATCGGACTGACCATAATCTTCTTTCTCCAGTTTTTTGTAGTAAAAATTGGTTTTGCACTTGGACGACATTGCAGTCAACTCCAAAAACAAATAACTGTCGGGATCAGCCGCAAAGTTTCATATGACAGCCGCTCTTCAAAGATTACAGACTGAAGATCGGTGGGTCATTTTTATTGTAAAAGCTTCTTAAGTAAAGCACTCAAATGACTAAGGTTCAAAAAGTTATAGCGTGCAATTCCACAACTATTTTAGAAACTGCAAAAACACAAACTTTTCCAGCAAAAAAATAATAAGTCTTAGTGACCACTCAGAGGTTGAAGCTCTGTTTTCCAAACTTGCCAGACTAAGTATAATTCCCGCTGTTACAGATCACCTCTGAAAAGGTTCACAATACAGATTTAAAGCAGAAAAGCATGGTGAACCCCATAAATGCCTCAACGGCAAAAGTGGTATACGGTTGGATCTTAAATTGACTCGGGTGTGGGAGGTATTTTTGTTTACGGATCCAACTCTACTGTCTCAAGACCAAACGGGAAACTCACAAGTAGTTCATGCAGAGCGAGCTTTACGGCATTCAAAATATTTGAAACACTGCTTAGCGTTCATTTGGAGTCAATTAAGAATGATCTAAAGGCGTTTGGACTCAAAAAGCTCCATTAGTCCAAACGATCTAAACGTGTTTGGACTCAAGAAGCTCCAAATACCCTTAGATCGTTCTTAATTCACTCCAAATCAGTGCTCAAAGCTGTTATAAGTCCTGAAATTCCACAGTCATATTAATGTAACCAAGGTATGTTGGATCCCTGGAAAAAGTAAGAAAAAGGCCCACACTCTGGAACGAAGTTGTTTAAAACCCCATTAAAGGTCTACAAACCTTCTTCAGTTCTCCAAAGTCAGCAATAAATTCAGATTTTAAATTTGGGAACATGATAAATGCACCTTATACTGGGAGAAAAGCCCAGGCTAAACGAGGAACTGATAGCTCGCCAAAGGTTTACGATACGACCTAAATAAAAATATTCCGAGTGCGGGTTTTGAAAGAAGACTAGTTAACTTAATACGGACTCAGTAAATGTCCAAATTTTAAGAAGTCGCCCAATGGTTGCATTAACAATCACAAGAATATGGGGAGTCTACTGGGAGCGGGTCGAAATGCTCCTTTCTTCTCACATAAAAATACTGTTAAAAATTTTGTTTTTTTTTAGTTCTCCTTTACAAAATTCTGCGCGCTTTTGAACATTTTCCAAACATCCAGAAATTCACAACACTTTTTCCGATATAATATATATATGACACAGAAGATCATTAACGTCGACTTGCCCTTCATTGAATAGCCATGTCAGAAGTCAGCTCAAAGCGATGAACTGTGAAGAAGTTCGTTCAAGTTTCACAGGACTTGTCATTAGCGTGAGCGGATTGAAATGGTGTAGACCTTAAAAATTTTGACGAGGCAATACAAGGGTACTTCGCAACAGGCGGAATGCCACAAGCCTCCGCCATAGGTCCAATACTTTTGGACCTTATATGTTTATGGGTGACTATTTTTTTTTTAACTATTGATTCCGAAATAAACTTCGCTAATGACAGCATACGTCGCAGTTGGTGGTTTGAGTAAAAATTATCGAAAATGTTGAACAGCGCTTCAAAGAGGCTGTTGATGGCTAGAAGATCATAAAACTTCTTCAAACGTAAGCAGTGCTTATTCCGCTGTGCAAACCTCGGGAGACAATATTCTCCCGTGGTTTTCAACCAGTAAAAGAGATACATTTTCGATCGCAGAAGGACCTTGAAGGATCACAACAAAATTACCTCCATCTGGGTCGGCAGTATGGGCAGGTGCTGCAAAACTAAAGTTTTATATGTGGGGGGGGGGACTAAATCTGATTGGGATTTGCATTTTAATCACTTTGTATTCCCCGGAAGAAGATTTCGTTCGCCAGCTAGTTCATCCGAGAATCCCCGGCGATATCTAAATAAAAATAAATAATTGGCGCAACAGGTCCGTATGGACCCAAGCCTAGCTTCTCACAACCATTCGTCTTGTGTGAGTTTTTATTTTTTTTGGGACGAATGGAAGGGATCTACAATTTTATGCCGATTCCAAACGGCCAATTGAGAAGCTCTTTCATGACAGTTATACTCTCGGATGTTTGTCAGACGTTCGCGAGAGGTGGCGCAGTGAAAAAACCTTAAGTTGGAATTTGGGTTTTTCTCGGGATATCTAAATGCGTCGTGTAAAATGGTCGACGTTGCCGTGAATATTGATACAACTATCGCCAAAACTAACGCCAAAGAACAAATTGAAACCGCCTGAAAAAATATTCGGAAAATTGGAAATCGTTAAGTATATTTATAGGTCTGGTTCTCACAAGAATATACATAGAACGCGTCGCAGCTTTATATTTTTCTATAGAATTTTGAAAATTGGAAAATTTTCATTTCACATCTCTTTTTATTTCCAAATAAAATGTACGAAATTTGCAATACAATTCATTTGGGCGAACGCATTCCCCCTGTGTGATTTCAAAAATTCCAATTATTTCGTATTTGAATCATAAAAAACCGAAAAAGACTCACAAATGGCTAAATAGACGACGAAACAAAATAAACTTGACAACAACAATTAAGCGAAAATGAAGATGTAACAAACGATTCAATAGTTTAAACAAAATAATACCAGAATAAACGTTTATTTGTTATTGTTGTCATGTTTTTTTATCGTAAACTGTTGCAGAACCATTTCTGCAAATGCAGAATCACATTTTACGATAGGAAACTATGGACAATGATCGATAGACAAATTTAAACATCCCACCCCACCTGTGGGGTCTGATCTGTGTTGAAGTTAATGACAGGACATCAAAACATTTGTATTCTTAAAATCCACTTACGTACAACAGGACAGCTGCTGAGTTGTGCTACTACACCAACGCCAAGATGTCAATTCTTAAACGATCGGCAGTTTTAAAGTGGGAGCGGAATACCCGTATACATACTCAACACACTACGAGTATTTGTGATTGATGATGTCCTACAACTATGCCACTACAGCTGTGAATGACTGAAATGGCATCGATGCAAATGCTCGCAGATTTGAATAAACACACAGTCAGTCTCAGGGATAGAATCTTTCATTGAAAACGACTCAAGAAAAGTCTCCGCTGCTGCACATAATGTAGAAACAGAAAAAGGCGCACTATCCACAATCACCTTCCCAAAAATTGTTTTTAGTTCAAAATAGCCAATTTTATTTGGAAAATTTTGCCATTGTGAGTTTGGAAAATTAAAGGTGGACATGGACAGTAGGAAATACGTATGTGAATCACATAGAACAGAACTAGTTACGGACCAACGTTACGAGTGTCGATTCGCAGCTCATGTACTTTTTAAGGGAAACAAACTGGCGAATTCAATTAAGCCAATCATCGACTAGCCTGCGGGTTTGTCCGATGGTGTCTCAACTTCTGTTAATATAGGTGTATATCCGACAGTTTAACGCGGTAATTGAAGTCAATCTTTACGACACATCACCATTACAACCGCATAGATACCAGACGCTTGTAAGCCAATGGCACCCACCACTCAATTTATCGACTCCTCACTAATATCTGAGCCATCCGTTTAAATCTAATCAAATTCGCTGAGTAATTTCCTGGCCTGACACACAATTAATCATGGAAACGCGTTTTTATATTCCCCCCATATAGCACCACTTGCAAAAAAAGAACAAAAACACCAGCAAAAAGGTCCGGATAAGCATAAGCACAAACGCACTGAGTACAGCTAATTGTGTACGCGCGCAACATATAATTCTCTCACACTTTTCGCAACACGACAACGTCCATGGAATGCAATCTCTTACAGCTCATTTTTATCTAGAAGTTTTGCGCTTCGTACCACAACCACGCTGCTTCTGTTCAATTATCCAGTTGGTCTTGTTTCTTGGCATTTGCCTAAGTAAATAATGATAGCAAACCCGACGTGATGTGATTCATGATGTATTTCCGCCGAACAGATACAGAATCACCTACAAATGCCATGTCAAACACCCCATCAATGCCGCTCGAGGAGAAATGCGCATAAATCTAATTACTCCCAATTATCAGGTCGTAGATACATCACAAAGAGCGCACAACGTATATACACAAACAAACAATCAAAAAACGTGATCAGTCGCCCTCGTCGAGATAATAAATCAAAATATTATAAAAACGATACATTTTCGCGTGCAGCCGCTGTACAAAGTCACTTAATTCGAAGAAGAATCACTGACACTGATTTATAACACCATAAGTATCTATACGGGAATCGGGAAGCCTGCACTGCAACGCGAGTATGTAGTATCTGTTGAGTGAGAGACGCGTCCTTGCCTCGCGGACTATTCATACGACACACACAGAACACTTCGACAAAACGCAGGCAACGGACCAAGCATAACCAACCAGACCGTTCCACAATCAAATTCTAACTGAAGGCGCTCCAAATGACAAATCCTCAATCCAATTTTGTTTTTTCTTCCCCACATGGCCGCATTTTAATCGGCCCGTTGTCGGTCGTCTGTTGTACTGTTGTACGTACAGTCTGCAGTGTGTGTACCTACTCTCTGTCTGTTTTGTATCGCACAACGACGACGGCGTAGTCGTCATAGACTGCGGCCTTATCTTTTGTTTGCCGATACGCCACGGAGAGGGTTTCCTCCCACCGCTGCCCTCTAAATTGGAAGCTTTGAACTTGAAGAGCGTTTTCCATAACGTATCACACCACAGACCACACTCTAAACCTAAACTCTATTCAGAGTAAGCTTTGCCGAATGGCGGTACATCTGACAGATGAAAGAATTCGATGGAGATGGTATGGAGGCGGAGGGATGGAGCATGGATGTGTTGTCTCGTATCTGGTCTCTGGTGTGTCTGCGAAATTGCAAAGAGAGAGAACGTCGGAGCTTTGCAACTATTGTGGGGGTGGAATGCAGCTTTCTATTGTGGATATTTGTAAACAAACAAAAACCGACTGAGGTGCGCACAGAACGGAGAACAGATGTTTAGTGTTTGCAGATCCTTCAAAATTACCAGGTTTACATTACAGATTGAGATAAATCAACAAACGAAAATTAATTCAGGTGTTTTTTTTTTTATTTTTTTTTGTTTGTTCTATTATTGGTTTAATCTTGAACTCATCAACGTTTGTAAAATCGACCACAAGACGGGTCGCTTAGAAAGGAAATTAGGTTCTTGTGCATGGTTTGCTGATATTCGGTAACATGCCACCCCAAAAATGAAGGCCCCAATGTATATATTATTTCTTTTTATTCATTTATTTGACATAAAAATTATGCGAACCGAATTTGATGCTCATTAAGGATGGTGTCATGTTAGGTTAGGTTAATGGGTGGGTGCGGCAGAGCAAACCCCGCAGCACCCCACTTCGGTCCATGTGGACCCATTGTGATGCCCTTGATGAGGGTTACCCGATGTTGCTGACGATGGTGTTGCCCATCCTGATGAACCTGCAAAGATCAGATAAAGAGACATCCGAAAGTTCATGAATGTCATGGAAGTATAGTGTCTACCTCAAGTGACAAAGACTTGGACATTGACAGAGGAAGTGAGGTGTATCCTCGTCTCCGCAACCCCTACATATGTCGTCATTCTTGAGTTTTAGTTTCATTGAGTGGTTTCTTAGGAAGTTGTGGCCCGTAAAAGCCCCTACCAGTTTATACAACGACGTTCTATCAAACCGCATGAGTTTGTTAGTCCGACTTGGATTGTATTCCGGCCATAGTTTCCGTGATATTTTGCAGGTAGTTAATTCTTTCCACCTGTTACTGGCTTTTATGCGGTTCTTTTTTTTCCACTCTCTCTCTGAGATTACAGAGTGGTCGTTTAATAAATTTGATCGCACGATCTTGATCCATAGCAGATCCATTCCTTGCCAGTTCGTTAGCCGTCTCATTGCTGGTTTTGTTCCTGTGTCCAGGGAGCCAGCATAAAAGCGTGGTGTGCTGCGAGCAGAGAACCTTAAGCGGAAAAACCAATTCGTGTGATCTTAGCCTAACCATGCAATCTAAAAATCCTGTTAGAGAGTTTAAAGAAGATTAAGCTTAAAAATCAATGTATTAGCTACGATTGACCAAGCATGTACTACTCTGATTATAGTCAACATGGCGGTTTCGTCTAAATACACCATAGTGCTAATTTACCTCCGAATGTTGGCCATCAATTGTGGTGTATCCGGACTCGAATGGCTTAACTTTTAAGCGAGAGTTTTGCGAATAAAGCAAATGGCAACACTGTCATCCTCCGTCGGAAATGACATGGCCTAAATGAGCCTCAGAAGTCGAACATCACCCACTCAGACGGACGATGGATCAATTCAGTAGATTGAATCTACGATACCTACCGTCAACAATCAGGATGGCGGATACTCCCGCACGAGCGAGCATCTCCGACATGTTTGGTGCTGAGGTCAGTGATTTCCACAACTCGTATTCTAAAAAAAAATGGTACTGGCGAAAGTATCGATTTTCGACCAATGGCAGCACTTGCGTATATCCTTTAAGTTGGGCGCGGTCCTTGATTTAAACGGGGAGCTCTTCATGTTAAACGTAGTGCGTCGACTTACCCAACCACATAAAATTAAAAAAAACGAGTGTGCTTTTGATCACACGACTGAAGTAAAACTTCTTTAGCTCCATCCATATATACATGTTTAGTTTGTACATTCTAATATATCAATTTTCTTCAATAATTTAATGGCTATGAGAGGAAGAGAGCAATAAAATGGGCGCGCACTGCTCTCTTGTGCTCCTACAGTATGATACAGCTAATAGGCCACGGTTGCCACTTACGGGTTCGATTATTAAAAAGACGAACACGAGGGATTCAATAAAGTTATAATTAATTCATTTATTGGAAATCTTAGAATAAGTTAAACAAAGGAAAATCTCAGTCTGCCGACTACTTCACAACTGCCATTTCATTTCAAAGTCATACTGTATCGACCAAATGCATATTATGTATAATGTTTATTATATACAATACTCCAGTGACAGTTTAGGCAGGCATGTCAAACATTGTTTAGCTCTGTTCGGTATAGTTGGTGTTAACACGACAATTTGATTTGATTTTGCACAAAATTACCAGCTGCTAGAAGACATGGGAGATCATTTACCTATTTTCTTATAACAAACCCTTAACAAATTAGAGTTTCATGTCTGTATATGAATAATATGATTAATTAACCTATCCATATCTCAATTGTTTTAAACAGTAACAGAAACTATTTCGAAGCTCACCATCTGTCAAAAGCAGAAAATGAGTGCATTCTGTAATTTTTTGAATAGCGAATAAAACAGTTTTATATGGATGGTGATGAAGCATAGCTATGCATATAATGCAATGCGTTCACTCAGAAGCAGTAAGGTAGCATTTAAATGAGGTGATATCGAGTTCGCATTCTTGGTACATCTGCTCAAAAATTTAAATACCAGATAAAAATTACCAAAACTCAATAAGCAAAAAAAAAATACCAAATTTGTAAAAAATTACCAAAGTGGCAACCTTGCAATAGGTGTCTTAGATATACGAAACGTAACTGGCTATGAGAGAATGAAACGAAACTGTGTGCTCGCACCTGTCTCTGTTGCTCCTACAGTGTGATACAGATAATAGGCGTCCAGTGATACCAGACTTTAGAGGCAGGTTATCCCACGGTTATACTCAAAATATCCCTTTTATGTTTACAAAATAAATATATTTCATATTTTAAAAAAATACTCGTGATTCATTCACAGACACATATGCCATTTTATGAAACAGTTTAGGGAAATAAAAAAAAAGAAAATGAAAGCATTTAGATATTTTGAATGACTTTTTTCTAAACATGAAAACATTTAATTTGATTGTAGGTTGAATAATTTTTTTATTCTTAATGAAATGAGCAATTAGGAACAAAATCTGACCGAAAAGTAAAATCCCTTTCTTTTTGTACTATGAGGTCTGAAAATTCCTTTTGTCCCTTTTAACTTATTATTAGTGAGAAAATCCCGCAAAAAGTGATAAATCCCCCGATCTGGTATCACTGCTGCACTGTAGGATGTGTCTTAGATAATGAAACGTAACTGCCTGGTAGAAAGAGAGAACAAAAATGTGGGCGTGCATCTATCTCCCTTGCCTCTACAGTAATATTCGAAACGAAAAATAACTCTCTCTCTTTTTATCTCACTAACTTATATCTTCCTCTCAACTTCCGCTCGCAATTTCCGTAACGATTTTGTGACGCATTCACCAGCTTACCCCTCAAGTCAAGCGTGCCTAAAGAAGTATTACTTAAAAAAAAAAGGCTCTTAATGACTGTGACAAATCGAAAAAGGTTCAAATACCTTTGGAACTGAATTAAAAACGTTAAGACTCTGACTGCTGAAAAATCCAAAAGCAAATAATATAAAGCAACAAACTTCCGGATTGAACGAAAACTTGTGTCAAGCATCTGCTGGACGTGCTGGGGACTCATTTCGTAACTCAATAACCGGCTGACGATATCGTTTCGACAATAGCCTTGCATCACGTAACATCGAAAGTCACTATCGTCTGGACGACATCGTTTGGACCATATACAACATTTGCTTCTCGTAAATCAATAATCGACAGATTGCTGTTTTCAAGACGACTGCGTTTGTGCGATAGCTAAAGAGATATCATCTTGCATTGATTTGTCTATTTTGCAATTGAAATTTCGTTCACCAATTGACTTGGTATTTTTTTTAATGAAGCCAAATACATAGGTATATTTATGTGATGTATCCGACATTATAAATCATCGATTCTGTTTGTTATAAATGGTAGAATTTTGTGGGTGACTGTAGTTTACGATGGGCGACACGATAGAGTTACGTTATGTGAAGCAAATTAATGTCGAAACCGTTGACTACTATCGTGCGGACGATTGTCCTTCTCCGAGTTACGGAATGAGTGCGCTAGGTTTCAACTGACCTCATTTGGTTTGGTGAAGAGAGTGCTGTCAAACAAGTCCAGAAAATCAAATTACGTACAAAGCAAATCAGAGCTACGGAGAAGGATAATAAGTGAGACTTGCAAGCTGTACCAGAAACGCAACACAGTCCAGCCGGACCAGTCCAGGCGTGGAATCTGTATGATGAAAACGTTAATGGGTTTTCGTTTCATTTGCGTGAAAGCAAAAATGCGAGGCTATATCATCGACGTTTTCGTTTTCTTTACTTCATGTAACTCTAAAAACGAAAGACATTTTCGTTTCATACGAAAGGAATATAGCGAATGCTATTTGCTTGACGTTTTTTTTATTATTTTGGTTGTTTAAAAATATGCTGGCCAATTATTTATTAGTAGCAACCGATTCAGGGCATTATCTTGTGTATTTTGTGCATCCACTCGATCATAATATTTTGTTGCGTTTGTGTTGTTTTTGATCCTACTTTATTTATTATTCGAATGTTCACCTTTTGCCACGACCAAAATATGAACAAACGAAATATTTATGTTGAAAGCGGTCATTGTTAGCCGTCAAAACAGCATATTTGATATACACAGCTTTTCAAATTTTAACTTTTTAGTCACACCGTTTTTTAAACCGAACGAGAAGAAGAACACGAAAGCAGTTACATGAAGCAAAGTCTCGCTTTCGCGTGATTTCTTTCGTTTTTTTTAAATGTGAAAGTGGTTTTCGTTTAGTTTTTTTACAGAATCCCACCCCAGACCATAAGTGTATGTTCTTACAAAAAGGATGTAATTACGTACAGGAGCTCCTATTTCACACACAGCGTAACGCAATAAAAAAGGATCCTGGTTTTTGCAGGTTATAATATAAGCGGGCTGTTTTACTAATTGTATGAATATTACACCCGGATTCTGAAAGACCTCAGTAATACCTCACAAATCGCAAAATCTTAATAAAGTCATGTGAAATTGATTTTGTGAGGTTTCTGTATTCTGACAGCTCACTCACAACTTATGCGGCTCACCAAAACAATCAAAATTTTGATCTCCTATAAAGCAGGCCATAACCAGTGATGCCAACTCAGGAATAATTATTTCTTTTAGGCATAGTTCCGATGCTTGAGGCATTGAGGAATAATTCTCAGAAAAAAGTCATAATTTTTTCCTAAATTGTTTTTCGCAATCAATTCACACAAATACATTTTTAAGCTTTAATTACCTATCGACCAACATTCGTTGCAGTGCCTTTGTAAAAGACACAATTTTTTGAAAAATGCATAATTTTCTTCAGGTTTAGGCATAAGTACTTTAATTGGGGTTGGCATCACTGGTCACAACATTGAAAATCAGTCATAAGCACTCACAAGTAAACATTTTTGTACTTGATGGCTCTGGTTCCCTACTTCCATACACTTAATGACCCGAAGATGACATTTCTTGCAACATTTATAACCATTCCGGGAAAAATAGATATTTGTATAATAAAAAAACTGTAAGGAAGTTTGGGAATTTGATTTGTGGCAAATGTCGTTAATAATTTATTTACTTTAGTTCAAAAGCATTTCTGTGTTAATTATTCGCTTATTTTGGCCAAATAAATATTATTTAATATATTTTAATTAACTTCGTGTACGAGCTCGGACATTTATGGACAAATTTGTGCCAATTTGAAACTAACCATGCCGAACTGAATTTGTTGTGAGTTTTATTGTGAGGTTTATCGAAGGATTCGGAAAACGTTATCGAATCACAATAAAGCTCACAATAAATTAGCCTCACGCAGAATCAGGGTGTTATAATAATTATAGTAATTGTAATTGTAAAAAAAATTTGTTATCTTGGAAGATTTTGAACTTTACAGATGGATA
Source organism: Cheilosia vulpina (assembly GCA_916610125.1). Taxonomy (NCBI): domain Eukaryota; kingdom Metazoa; phylum Arthropoda; class Insecta; order Diptera; family Syrphidae; genus Cheilosia; species Cheilosia vulpina. The sequence continues at coordinate 40,473,460 of OU744278.1, forward strand.
CCGCATTTAAAGCGATGCTACTAAGAAATGGAAGCTGCCAAGGAGCCAGCAAGAGGCGTTTTCTAAACGCTTTCCACAAATAAATAGCTTCTTCCGACCTGAGACAAAATGGAAACCTCAACAAGTGCTTTACTAAACTAAACATAGCTTTAGTTTACTTTAATTTTAATTCGATTTAATATTAATTTATTTTTTTTTATTTCAATGAAAAAAATATACAAGCTTAATACAGAAATTAAAGAAGTATTGAATGTATTAATAATATAAATAGTTGGTAATTTTATGCCGAGTTTAAACAGTTAATTCAGAAGCTCTTTTATGACAGTTATAATCTCGGATGTTTGTCAGACGTTCTCGAGAGGAAGATGGAATTTAGTTTTTTTTCCGAATCAAATCAGAGACCGTCGTTTATAGTAGTCCAACACACTGCCCACTAAGGCAATGCCTCACTAAAAATGATCAGAAGGGATTTTCCCACTTATAAAGGTCATTAAAGGTTAGAATTCTGGTTCAAGAAGGGTACCCTTCTTAATCAATATGTAAAATAAGACTCTAAACTCTATAAAGACGATCTGATGTAAAACTGATGTAATTTTAGTTCTTTAGACGAACCGACAACAATTTTGAAAAACACAAGTAGGTCGCCCAATCCGAAATTCCCCATATGTTTACAATTAAAACACAACAATTTCATTTACGATTCGTGGTGATATAATAGAGGCAGTTAAACTCCCCTACTCACAATTTAAATACATATTTCCGTAGTCCCATCTCGACCTCGCCGCACAGGAAATCAATAAAAACTACACGAAAATTGCGTGGAAAATAAAACTCCAGACAATACAATATCAAGGCACGTGAAACACTGTTATAAGCATTTAAAAACCGCTTTCCAATGAAACAATTTTTCAAAGTCACTCCACTTTAATACAAAAAAAAAAAGCAAATCGTGGCCCAGTTTCCCCCCGCATTACGTCAAAACTACATTTCACTAAGAAAAATCAAACGAAATTTGAAATCCATCCCATAAAATCAGCACTGTCTTAATTATTTATTTTCCAAACATTTAAATGTGCCACTATGTACAGCTCAAGATTTGCAAAAACTCAATTTGTATCTGTTCAAGGCTTCAAAGCGAACAACAAGAGTGCCGAATGATGCTTTCAATACCGTAGCGCTGTGCTACAAATCGTGTTCAAATTAATATAAATTGTTAGGCGGCAGGCTTTTTATTAATGTACCACGCATCTTGCCCCTCCCAATGCCGCTCCAGGCGCGAGGCACAATTGAACTCTTTAACAAATGACCCGAAACGAAAAATCGCTCATTTGATCGTGTTTATCTGTGTAGTCATTTATTATTCAATGAAAAGCAGCCCTGCTGGCCGATTCAGAGGGATGGCTCTCTGGGGGAGGACTTGTTCTGCCTCGCAAACACCCTCTATACGGCCTGGCCCGTAAATTACTTCCCGCAGCGGAGTTATGTTTGTGCGGCAGTAAATTGATGCAAAGTAAAACGCAGAACCCCCCGACGATACTGGCATTAAGTTGTGAAAGATACGGCACAAATACCTGTTGGTAACATAAGCTGAGCAGTCGGTAAATGATATAGTTGCCTTGTTTACGGGAGCAATTCCCGGGAATGTGTCAACATTGTGCGCAAATTTATGCGTCCAGTAGCTACGCGACACATCCAGATCCACGTGTAATGTGCTGCTGATCTTTTTCCATTTCATTTTTTTGTTTTCGCCGTGGAAGTGTTCATTTAATCTAATGTATAGTGATATCGTTGTGGGTACTACTTCTGTGGATGAAATACTGTGGTCGTTGGTGGACTTCAGGCGGGACGGGGTTGAATCAAAATAAATTATTCAACAGTTCTCGTTACATTCATAACTGCGAAGCGAACACTGGGCATCGAATGGGAGTTCACGGGAAATTTTTAGATGGCTTTAAATATTTTTTAATTGGCTATATTGGTGGTTATGAGCAACTTGTATGCAAATGGGTGCACTAACGATGCATCTGATTTAGAATTTGTTTTTAATTTATAAAAGTTTGACAACAAAAATGCACAAGGGAAGGGAAAATTTGCAAACATTTAAACAATTCCGCATTTTCCTCCGAGCTGAATAAAAACAGGTCGACAAATGTATAGGGGAAAGTGGGGTCGCACATATATTGTAACAATTTAATTACAAAGAGTGTGCTGAAAATAGGGAGTCTCTTCAGGGCGACGAAATGCAAGAAACCTGCGAAGTGATAACTTCTATTGGGTTCGGTTTTATTCAAGGGGCTCTTTCGAAAGGCCCGTAAAGCAAAATACCGGATTTTTATTAATCTAGCTTTTGATTGATTTGATTGAGACAAACGTTTTAGACTCTAGTACCCAAACATTTTTTTAAAAATACAGATTTTTGTATTTCGGTCTTTTGTTTCCCATTCTACTTTAAAATGATGTGAAAGTATTGGTGGCATGAAAATTAGTCTGTGATTCGCCGAAATGCTGGTATTTTTTTTAAATGCTTCATTTGTGGATAAGTTGCAACCGAATTGTGCAGCTAGTTGTTGGTTGCTACCTTTAATCGCGAGCAATCTTTCCATTTATAAAGTTTCACAGGACATCAATGATTTGTTTTTGATTTTTCAGCTGCATTTAACCGATGGTCTCGGTACTCGATTCCCCGATTTTGAAGTGCCTATTACGATAGAAATTGTTTAGATGAATAATTTGCAGTCAATGTTGTTCAGTTTGTTAAAAGGACAACATATATAGCCACAATCATTGAAAAGATTGAAGAGACACTGCGTCGCAACTTCGGGGCCACCAATGTAAATGTCTCCGTGATTAATAAACAAAACACGTCATTTCCTGGCGGACTCTACTTTACAAATGTCACTTTCTATTGACAGCTAGACTGGTTGCGGTAAGAAATCGAGAGTGACATCCTTCAGTGCTTCATTATATTTATTGCAACATACTTAATGGGGTGTTTAGAAATGGCTCACCGCTGTAGCCGATTGGGATGATTTTCATTTTGCAGTCATTCAATGTTAAAATTCAAACAGAGTTCTTGACTTCTCTAAAATAATATTTTGACAAGATGCAAACAGCTTCGACCTCTAATCATGACGCGCCAATGCCAATGATAACAACTTTTTGTACGAAACGATACAGTTTGCCCTTTATTGGAATAGACACACGGTACCCTTAAGCTACACGGTTAAAAATACTGACGTTAAATTTTGGGGTTTTGTATAAGTCAACGCTGAAAAAATGTTAGACTTTAAATTTAAAGAAATCAATAATAAATTTATTAAAACGAAATAATATTTGCTATTACGAAATATATCCATAATATTTAAATTCAATACAGAAAACATTGGTTTCTATATCAGAAGTATTGTAAAATGTTAAAATTTAATAAGTAAGGCTTACATATTAAAATTTTATGGAGAATTTTAATATATTCGTATAAGAAATAATGAAACTATCAACACCTGGAATTCAATATATCGTGGGCTTTTTTTTAAACCCGTGGAATATTAGAAAAGAAGAAACCACGGGTAACCAACAAAATTGTGAACTATACTAAAGACCGGTAGCTTCGAGAGCGCAAACCATCAAAAAGCCGAACTTTAGACCACAGAAGAGACTAAAGTTTACTAAAGAAGTTATTGAAGCGGTGTTTCTAAAGCATTTCTGTCAAACTTTGTAGCTCATATTTATTATCGCTCATACATCTTTCTTTAATTTGTTTGAGGCCAAATTTGAAAGACTTAAGCAAAATACCCAGTTTAGTGAATTTATTTATTTTACCCCGTTTTCCCCCCACATAATGAGAAGTTGACAATTTTTGAATGATATTTGAAAGAATTGTAAATATTAAAGGATTTTGGTGATAGACATCTGCAAAATGCGTTAACTGAGCCTCGAACCCTACAACTCGCCACATGGGATGAAAGGACTTAATCAGGGGTATCGTGAACAAATTCCGATGGAAATGTTTCCCTTGTCAGCAATGTAAATCAGATTGCTGAATTGAAAACATTCCGTGGGAAATATTATTCCCGGTAGGGGTGAATAAAGTGCCACCGAATTGAAGGTCTCCAATGAACCAACGTAATATTCCCGTTTACAGTAAAGTAGGAAAACTAAAAGAGGAACAACCTATCAAAGCGGAGACGTGATCGTTGTTATGAAAGATAGCCTTCTCAACCCAAGTGGCGTAGGCTTCAATAATAAGCCACCGGCCCAGCGTTGCCGAAAGTACTCTCATAGGAGTATTGTACTACTTTCATATTCACATTCGTACTCCTATTTATTATTAAAGTGCTAAAATATCTTACACTTGCAGCAAAGTGTAATTTCAACATTAATAAATTTAATTCACTTAAAATTTAATGCAAATTTTTTGCCATATAGTATGAATCAAAATACCTTACTTTTTGGAAAGCTACTTGTATCTAATGTATTTAATACATATCTTATGATTCAATGAGTTCCTAATTTTTATATTAAAAATAATATTAATATGCATTAAAGCTATCTGCCATAAGACAGATTTTGAGATATTTACTTACTAAGAATTAATAATTTATTTATTAATATTTCGCGTTTTTTTTTTTAACTGAATTTTTTTATAATTTTGGTTTAAATAATAATAAAAATTAAAATGTGTGTACTCCTATTTTTTCTGGCTGCAGTACTACCCAATAATATATCTCTCCGGCACCGGACATAAAGAATGTTGTTGAGTTGAGTGCTCGGAGAGTTATAAACATAATCCCTCTCCATGTAAAAAAAAAAAGATATTCCTACACCTATGAAAGAAGTGATTTTCAAATCCATTTTATTTTTAATTTATCGCAATTTATCAAAAACAAAAACATCATGCTCATTAAGCTAGAAAAAAAACCACACGCTAGTTAACACATTTATTATTTATTTGCGTTGTGCGGTCTGGTTACGGTCCAGTCTGCTTGAATTGTCCCCAAAGACTTTCGTCCCGAAAATATCTCCCACCGAATAAATGTAAAAATAATTTCAAATCAAAAGCAAAAGGAACTCTTAACGATCGATAAATCGGCAATGAAATTTATTTTTAATAGGCTATTAGTTATAGTTGTGTTAAAGCTAAAGTGTTCAAATGCAAAATGGTGATTTTTAATTGGCAATTAGCTCATTTTACGATACACTCATGATTATATACAATGCAGATCAATGTTCGCATTACGTTAACAAAAATGTATTCTTTCGGTTCAGATTTTAAATGGTATAACATCTGTTTTTGAAATCGGAAAACAAAATGTTTGGCTTTTGGTTTAACTCGTGCAGCGATAGCGATATATGAGAGTAGGTATAATAAAACCATTAATGGGAAATTACAGCTTATTTTGTTTTTCTGACGTCGAGAAATACTTAAATAAAGTTTGAAAAGTTGCGAGCTGTGTAACGTTGCGGAAAAATATTGCACAACGTGTTTCAAATTTAAAAGTATTCCTTTCCACTCTTAAAAATAATGTCACGATTCATCTTCCAAAAGAGAGACTTTACAGTGCTTCGACAATGTCATTGTTAAACTTTCCTAGAGTTCTCATGAATAAAGGCTAGATTATCTTATTAGTTTTAGTTTCTTCTTTCTCCTTGATTGTGGTTGTAACAAGAGAAATATTCAAAAGAGAAAGGATATACATGGCGTTGACTCGTATTAAATATTCAGTCATAAGTGCTTTGCAATTTCTTTTGCCTTGCGCACATACGTCACATGGGCACAGCCATGCACGGCAATTGCGAGAGCTTTAGCAATATGAGAAGGATGGCAAGAATTTAGGAATATACATTAATTGGAAACTTTTCTGTAACAGCCATATAAGTTACGTAATTGAAGAAGCGATCGTAGCCAACTATATACCTTCCATGTCCCTACTTCAGTGAAACTCAAACCTCGTTCAAATTATGTTTATTTCCATAATATTCTACAGCTCAACAGTGTACTAAAACTTTAATCGTATATAATAAGAGTGAGCTCCAGTGCTGCCCCCTTCCTAAAATTGTAGCGTTAGAACTCAATTTTGTTGGTCAAAAAGGTGAGTACGTAGTTGTGTACTTTTTACTACATTTTCACACATAAAAAATATAAACCAAAAATTTCGTTTAGTACTTTATTTTTTTCGCAACGCTTTATTCACAACCTCATAAAGAAGACTTAGATAATAAATTTAGGTCACTGGTGGTTGCACATGAAGTTTTGAATCAATTTTGGGACAATTTTGAACAAAATCCTGCATTTGAAAAGGTACCTATATGTAACTATTAATTTTTGAGCTGTGTTTCATTTTTTGATAATTGTTTGGTTACGATTTCTAAACATATGAATGAAAAAAAATTATTATAAAATTCTTATGATTGACTCTGTGCCACTGCGAACTTGATTGAAAACCAAATATTTTTACAATCAATTCGTCGATCAATCCTGTGTCTCACTTCCGTTTGAGTTAACTTTAAACCGTCAATTATAAAATTAGTTCAACATAAGAACTCTATACCCATGTCAGTTTAATTGGTGTAATTATCTGCCATTCATCTCAATACATTTTTGTGTGTAAATATTGTCCCTCTTCCATTGGTAATCAGTTTGGCCGATCGTCTTCCTGTCAAATTAGCCCAGTGCCCTGCAAATCTACAGCCACCACAGCTGCTTGTGTTTTGTGTCTTTAGCTCTTTTACTTAAGTGCGGTCACTTTGCGAAATTAATAAGTCACGAAGCCTCCACAAAGAGACGAAAAACACTGCAAACTGAACGACAACAATACAAACGGCAAAAAGGCGGACCGCGACCGCCACCACGTCGCGACCACAAACATAAGCAATCAACAACCATATAGATCATCACGTACAGCTGCCATAAGAATGCTTTAAGAAGTCGTAAATTTACAAATTTAGTGGCGTACACCAGCAAGGCATGAGTCGAAGTCAAAGACTCACCAACCTCACTTCCTTCCAGCCAATTAGCCCCGAGCAGACAGACAGCCGTCTGACGTCTATGGCCGAGTGCAATTTCTGCGTCTTTGGCCAATCCTTGATGTATGGCCTGGTCTGACCAACTGCACTGCTGGTGGCAGGGTAAACGTTTGACTTTGACATTCCAACGCGTGCAGGGATGCGCAAGAGTGACAAAATCACCCAAAATAAACATTCAGTTCGCTTTTCCTTTGTGCTCGTCACGAGTGTAGGAGGTGTAGGAGGATAACGACCGACGTCACCGCCGCAGACCAAACGATGATTTATTAGCGAGGATATTATTCAAGCAAAATTGTTGCGATGATTAATTTATCGCAGGTGAAAAATTGGCTAAGTTTATGAACAACCACACGTTGGCAGTGCCAACGAGTTGTGTTTTGGATATCAGAGATTGGCAGTGTTGCTCATTGATGCGTTTGCTATGAGGAATCGTATCCCACCTTTCACGTGGAATTAACAATATTGATCGAGTGAAAGTGATAAGAGTCGCCGAGTCAGTTGATGCGGAATGCAAGCTGATAGAACGATGAGTGGCGGAATGACGAGGGTGTTGATTCGATTAATGAGGAGATAATTCACTCACTTTCATTCCCTAGGAGCGATGATAATACTTTGGCAAACAAATGACCATATGGCATTCAGTGAGGTTGCCCGAAGGTGTGAACAATATGAACAGAGCTGGACTAATCGAATTATGCACAAATCGCGTGGTTTTGGTCACTGGCTCGAGCGACGCACCAGTAGGGGTATAGCAGACGGAAAAATCAGCATTGAAAACAGATAGCTGTGTGGTTTCATAGTCCAGTGGACTGTCACTGTCATTATCCTTCTTCCTAGTCCAGTGGACTGTCACTGTCATCATCCTTCTTCCATTATAGCATATTCGGCGAGGCGCAAAAGGAATATGTTCAAACCATTTTTATTTAGGGTTACTGATGTTGGTGTATGCTTGTTGAGTGAAAAAAACAATTTTTTTTTTATAAAATAACTGAAAGGTACAGCGGGAGCTGGCGATAAGCAACTTTCAGGGAATTGTCGTATAGCGTTCACCGCAAACTTATTCGATTTATTGTTTGACTGACCGAAATTCTGTTCTATTTATTTTACAACGCTGCACTTTTTACAAATCAAGAACTGGCAGTCTGTCTTGGCAGTCCATATTGTCTTTTTTTGCATGAGAAGGGCTTGACTCTTATTTTTCCGCTTCTGAAACCGTATGCGGTGTAATGAAGAAGTAGTTGTCCTAACAAACTGATAGAAAATTCGGTCTTAGAGCTAAATATCAAGGATCAAACAAATTTTAACGAGGGCATCTTCTCGCAGTCCGTGGCGATATGAAATTATGTACAATCACCCCACTACAGCGCTGAAAGCAACAACCCGGAAATTCTGAAAGTTTATCGGACAGTTCAAAAATAATTTGATGTTTTCTATTAAATAGTGACCGCTTTTGGAGGTTTATTAATAGCAAAAAGCAATCTAATGGTATTCCTAACTGTAAGCGTCTTAATTATGTATCTTTCAGCCAATTGTAAAATGTTCGCTTACCACTTTCGGTCAGTATTTATTTGTTTGGTACTACCAAAATAAAAGTAATAACTCAATGCCCTGTGATTTCTTAAATATTACCAACTTAGAATGTTCAATCCTTGAATTGCTGTTTCTTTATTAAATTAAGATAAAAATCCTACTTTGGAAGACATCCTTCCAATTTCACTTGAAAAGTGCTCCTTCGCGTTTTCTGAACCTAAGTTTTAAGTTTTTAATTTGTGTCTGCGGTCTGGAAATTTTTTAAAAGATTGGAAGAGCTTGTTTTTCAAGCCCATATATAAGTCTGGATGTAGAGACATGACATTAACTATCGCCCAATCTGTAAAATTTCTACTCTTCCGAAGTTGTTTGAGAAACTAGGTTCTGACAAACACCACTCTTAAAGAGTTTTATCTCTCTGTTTCAGCATGGCTTCATTGCAGGCAGACCAACTGCTACAAATATCTCAATTTTTTGTAATTCTGCCTTGAATTACCTTGAGAATGGCTTGCAATGTGATGTAATTTGTACAGACTTTGCTAAAGCGTTTGACCGTGTTAACCACAATATATTAATTTCCAAAAAAAAACTGCACTCCAACTTCCTAAAGTGGATTCATTCTTACTTAACAGATCGCATCCAGTATGTCTCGTCACCAGTTTGTGTTACCTCTGTAGTACCTCAAGGTAGTCATTTGGGCCCTCTGCTCTTTTATTAATGACATCCCTGATTTGTTTTTGTCTTATTTTGTGTACCCACCTATACGTTCAGTGCACTATTGTATTCTTTTACAAGAGGATCTTGATCGACTCTCCATATGGTTTCAAAAGAATGACCTTCATCTCAATGTCTCTGAATGTTAAAGCCTTCCTTTTTATCCTAACCTCTCTCCAATTCACTTTACGTATGTAATCAATAATACCCCTCTGTCCATTATTTCATCCAAAAAAGATCCTGCAGTTATTTTTGATGTAAAGCTTAGCTTTTGCAAGCACATTGAGTCTTTGGTTGCCAAAAGTAATCAGATACCTACTATAGCGCTGATATATGTACAGTCTGTCGGGAGATATAAAACTCTTCTTAGATCAAACATTGGCTAAATCTATTACAAAAAAAAAAAAAAACAAACAAAGTTTAAGATCAAAGTTGTCGAGGGTGTTTAAAATTGGTAATAAGTGAGTTGTAAAACCCAAAATTTAGGATAGCAACCACCGCTCCAGTAGGATCTGGTCGAAATTGAGAAAAACCAAAACAACCTGACGCATGCTCAATTTGATTCGCAATTTTAGAAAATAATATCCCAACATCATACTTAGGCCGGTATTCATCGACCAACCTTTAACAAAGGGCTTCCTAAACCTATAAGAAGGTTATTAGTGCAGATTTAGGAGCCCGCGTAAATCTCACGAGTGTTTTCTCCAATTGCATGTAAGTTAAGAATGTTCGCATCTTAAGCTGTTTGAAGTCCAACATCAAAGCGGTACACGCTGTCATATGTAACTGAAACAAGTATGACAGCGTTATGACTTATAACATTTGATTGGCTCGCTTTTTTTTTGTAAATTCTATAGTTTATGTAAGTTTCTATAGTCAATAAAGACTTTTAAATAATCAGGCAATATCATATTTCTTTGTTTCACATAAATATTTATTTGTAGTTAACTATAGTCGGACTATATTTGGACCGTTTTAAAATATTGTGGGAATTTTCCCTTATCATCTTATTAAAAAATACAAATAAACAAATGTAAATAGAACTTGTGAACGTAGTTTTTCATAAAAGGGAAATATTTACACATAGTTTATGCATCAAATAATTTCCAGTGTTGTATATACTTTGGCTCTGGATGCTGCAAATTCATCGAACACTTTTTTTCAAACAAAAAACAAAAACAAATTGAAGGCGATCAAACTCAAAAGCTATGCTAAAGCATTTACTACAAAAGGTTATGTTGAATTAAAAAGTCTTTCTTTCCTTAAAAACAAACATTGAAGTGGATCAAAGATAAGAATTGCAATATCTTGGGGGGAAATTTATACAGTGTACTGTAAATGGAAATACTGCACTTGACCATGAGTCGATGACAAACACAAATGTCTCTTATGCATATTTAAATTAGAGTAGACAAAACCCGATTAGAGCTTTATGAATACTTAGAAAAAACTTAAATTTAAGCGCCTTGTAAGCTAATAATCGATTTCAGGTAGCTTGTAATGATTTTGACCAAAATGCATACTTAGGGTAAAAATTATGTTTTTAAAAATATGGCGGCAATAATTTTCAATTCGAATCACCGAAAACGATAATTTAGACACTGATCATATCTCGAAAACCCCAATTTCGATTTGAATAGAACTTTTAAAACCAAGTAATGCTAACATTCCAAACAATACCTAAAACTCACTTTTCAGCTAAATAGTTAAGCAATAATATTTTTCCAATCAAATATTGCAAAATTTGTTACTGTTTTCTCTGCATAATTAAAAAAAAAACCGCGATTTTGAACAATTTACAGGATAGGATTGTAATTCTAATTAAGATGCCATACTTAGTTTTTCTTAAAAAAATCGAATAAATCGTTTTTTTTTTTTAAATTATTTTTCAACAATTACTACCCAAATACCGAACTATGCGCACATTTCTACAGCGTATTTTTTAAATAATAACAGTTTCCCACTTCCAATAAAAATCCATTAGCAGCTAGGTCAAACTTCTTTTTAGCAAATATTACCAACTTCTTCGTATTTTAAGCCACATTGAATATGCACTCCAAAAATAATTCCAACAACTTGAAATTTACACGATCAGCAACTCATTTGCACCAAAACTTTTGATAAGCGAGAAAGTTACGTTCGACCCAGTCGTGCACTTTATTTTACTAGTTATTCGATGAGTAACCAGTAAGCTTTTAAAATTAAAAGGAAAGATTTAATACGTTGGGCATTAGAAAGGGAAGTGGTGTCTAAAAATGCTCTTCTGGTAAAATAGTGTAAATTCAGAAACGTCAAACATTTGCGCAGTGATGCGGCATCACTGCTTATTGGCGATGCTGATGCGATGCACAGTTTATGCTGATGCAATGCTGATTGAATAGGACGTTTGAGTTTTAGAGCGCATTTTTGACATCAAAGAAAATCAACAAAGTTTATAAATTTTTCTGTAAAAAGCATAATATGTATCTATGGATACAGATGTTTATTTACCTACTTTTCTTTCTCTTCCGACATTTTTCTTACTTTTTTGCTAACGAATCAACAGTGCATCACGTATTTCGGTGATGCTTTTTTTCGTTATATTTGCGCATCAGTTTGATCAACTTTGCAATAAGAACGTTGAAAGTGATGCCAATATTTGCATTAATGAACATTTTGCAAAGCATCATTAGCATCATGATGCGAGTGATGCGTTACTGAATTTACACATAATAACCAACCAGCAGTAATAAGGCCTCGATCGTGTCAACGTGTTGATAGTTCATATTAGACGTGGGAGACACTGTAATTTCTGAACATAACAAATTGTTAATGAACAAACTTAATGCATTCACATTTTCTGGTTTTCCTGCACAAACAAAAAGTAATTAAACTATTTACAAGGAAACCAGCGAAAACTTTTAAATTTGTGGAATATTTGACACATGCTTTGAGTCAGCAAAGCACTTGAAATAGCTTCGGTTGACACCATTTATTCATACAGTTCTGAGTAAAAGGTCAGTGGAGCTGCTTTTCGAACATGTCAAAAATTAGTCAGTTTTTATTTATTTTATATATTTATTTATTTATTTTATTTATTTACTTTATTTATTTTATTTATTTATTTATTTATTTGAAATAGCACAAAACTAGGTGCTGCGATTTATTCATACGACCCAATGTCTACCGCTACATTCAGTAATGGTGGTTATTATTTTTCATTATCTGTCATTATGTTCACACAGCCATAGCGCATATAACCGACGAAAAAATTTCCCCGTCACAATTTTCTTATCAGCATTTGGGAATACTGTTTCCTGATCGCAACGAGCATGACCTCATCAGACAATCATCATTGGGATTCAAAAATACACTCACTACGAACACATTGTAGAAATTGACACTAATTACCAAATGAGACCACCCACCGTTTTTCAAATCGAAAATCGATCAAAACGAATAACAAAACAATTACCTATGACCGGCACGAATTAAAAATGAAATTAATATAGATACAGGCCATAAGAGTGAAACAAAAAGAGAATTCGAAAATATTTTCTTACTCATTCGCACTCGAGCACTTGCGATCACAGCATGACTTGGGCCAACACATGCATCGCAGTAGATTTGTTGATTTTTTCCTTCGAATCGCCATGTGACGTTCTCGGGTGGGAAACTTTGGTGTCTTTCGTATGACAATCGGTTGAACTTCGAACTCGTCCAAGGCTTCTTTCAACTTTAATCCATTATTTGACCGATAACGGTCCAGTTGTCTTCCAGTACACCGGCACTTATTGTTATTATCCTCAATCAAAGGCATTTTCGGTTACAAAATTATTATTTTTTTTTAATTCGAAATGAAAACTGAAAAATCACTATTTTTTGACACGCACGCTTTCGAAGGTAACTCGATCGTTTTTATTTGTTTTCTCAAGTGAAAACTAACAAATTTTCCTGTTGAATAACACAAATGCGCACAAATTGCGTCTTACTTAAGAAACACTGCGATGGAAGTGAATGTTCGAACCGAACTGTCAAGCCGGAGTTCGTCTTATCTCAAGAATTCGAAATTATATATCGACAGCGATGTTTAAACTCGATGCTTGAATACGCATCGCAGCTGATAGTGTGCATGAGAGTGTGTGTGATTTAAAATAGGTTAGGGGAGTGTATTGTTGGACGATAAGACAAGAAAACGATTTTGAGTCATATCAGTGTCTTTTTCGAAATAATGATTGTGAGGAAAAGTGATAAGTTTTCGTGGGATATGCACACTGCGCAGACATAATAGCACATGGGGTGTAGTTCAGAAAACGATCGATTGTTGACTGATGACTGACAATAGATAAGTGGTTTCACAGAGAGTGATGGATACATTGTGTGGCGCGAGTCATATGAGTTTTGCGTTCATAGACAAGCTCCCATCAGGTCGTGATCGACGCTTTAATTGAATTTCGATTCACGGAAGCTACTCATTGAAAAAACAATTGACGGCGTTTACTCACTCGCCAGGTGCGGAAGAGAGTGTAATAAAAATATTTTTTCGGTAATTTAATTTGCATTGGGGTTGTAGGAAAAAAGGTGCTGAAACGACAACCGGAAGGTACCGGAGTTGATTTTCTTGGAATAAGAATATAATTTGGCACACAAACTGGGTGATTCAATTATTTGGCTAAGACCGGCTTCACTTTCTAACTTTGCAAAAGAACTTTAGAGCCAAAGACTGTCGGGCTCTCAGATCATATCTTTTTATAATTAGGAGAACAATCCTTCAAGATTTGGCTCAAAAACAAAGATTTCAGATTCTGGAAAAACTACTTCCGAAACGTCCGCTTCCGGTACAAAAGCCAACTTAAGTTACCTTAAGTGTTTGTTATGTTTGTATTTTTTTTCCCCTTTCAGCTAAGTCGTGTTAGCTATGCAGGAATGCCGCGTGGTCTTCGCTCAGTGCTTTTCTACACTCTCTTTCTCCTATATATTTACCTCTTTACCCTATTTTGCTGTCATATACTCTAGCTCCCTCTACATCTTTTAAAAAAGATTCATCCGAAGCTAAATTGGCTTCACGGCCATTTCTAAGCGAACAGCCGTAATAGAACCAGACCGGAGTAATCCAGCTGAAGCCAAAGGATTTTCATGTGACATTTACGAAGGCTCACAAAATCCTATCGCAGTTGAAATAAATACAAGGTTGAAGCACAAGGTCTCCGTAAAACCCCGATTTAGCTTTTTCACAATTATTCGATTGTGCGAGTTATTTTACAATTTTATGCTGAGTCCTTATTGATAAATTGAGAGGCTTACTGAGGGCAGTAATATTCTCGGATGTTTTATAGACATCCGCGAGAGTTGACGCAGTGGAAAAGACCCAAAGGTGTAATTGTGTTTATCTGGGGATTGACCCTGAGTTCAAGTTAAAGTGCATACCTTTAGGACGGAAAGTTGCTATCTTTAAGCTTTAGCTTGAAAGATTAACTCTAATTCTAGTGCAGCGCAACACCCAGCTTTTGACAAACTTTATGCGCCTCTTTATGAGCATTGATTGAGAGTGATTGCTCTAAGTAGGACAATATCACGTTTAAGTCTCGTCTCAAAATTATTTGCCAAAGTGTTTGAAACGCGTTGCATAACTTTGATCGACGGACCAGGTACTCGCTGAGCCACATTGGTACTTGAGTATACGCGTTCTACACGTGTTTGACTGCAGTTCAGGGGACTAACGAAGGTCTGTTTGACAATTTAGGTAGATTTGGCCGATCTAGCCGCTTAAAATCCGGCACTGCCAATTTGCGTTGGATTGGTTTCCACAGTTATAAGAGGACAGCGCCCAATTAGACATTGAACCCAGCAGTACTGTCCCAACAAAACATTTGACCTGGGTAAGGCCCTTTTTCGCTAAGACTTGGCGGATGTCATCAACATTGCAACACTTCTCTCCTTGAGAGCTTCAACCGCGCTCCAAGAAGCTGACAGATAGCTTACTGGTCAAAGCTGGGCTGTAAGTTTGACTTATTTCTGTCTCTCGACTTACGCAAATAATTGTGAACATTTTTGTCTTCCTTAGATCGTCGGATTCACAGTCTTCCTATTGAAGTAAAAATATCAATGCGTGAGAACTATCAAGCTGAGCCGGACATCTAACAAGTATGCAAAAAAAAGGAGATTGCACAGAATCACAGTTGACAAAGTGAAAACAACGTTAAAATGAAACTTTAAGAAGTGACTTACGAACTTGTCAATTTCCAGGAAACCATTGGAACAAACTATTAAACGCTGACTTGTCACAAAAATGCGTGCGGCTTTTTTTAAATTATGTGTCGAAAGGCATCCGACTTGAAGGCCAATTTTAGAGCTATACGGAACTAAAGGCTTTCCAAGTTCGAGGGTTTGAGTGATATATCACACTCTATCAACTTTTTGATATTTTCTATTTTCGAAATTGGTCGGGTTGATCTGTGTAGCCTAGAGTGATCCACATCTCTAAAGTCCAACTTGTCAATCTAAATTGATGAGTATATAGGTAGCTGCGGGTAACAAACTGTGCGACACGTCCGACTTCAGTGTGACACACTGTCGGCCATTGCGGGAAGCCATTTACTACTTCTGAACGACTTGTGCTTTGAATATTAAATTGATGGCAATTATAAATTTTATATATGTGCCTCTCATCTTTCGAAGATAGTTCCTCTTCCAATGTGGAGACAAACAAATTGATTGCATGATCCAAAGGTCCCCCCACATCAAGCGTAAAGGTGATCATGCAATATTGCGCACAGTATAATAATTTACAGAGATACAAAAAAAAAATATAATTGATCGATATCGAACGAGCACACAACTACTCTCACACACATATCTAATGAATATATATATTTTTTTTATCTTTTAATCATCGTTTTGAAATTAATAACTAGGTTAGATAAATATACACAATGGCGCGCCGTGCGAGTGTTTACATCTTTCTCTCTAGAGCACAATTCACATTCGCAATCGATCATTAAACTTAATTCAACTGTCCGCTGATCAGTGGGTATCGATCGATATCGCACAAGGTTGCAAATATCGATCTGGCAAATGCAATTCAGTCCCCGTGCGCTGTGCGCTGTGCGGCTTAAGATTCGATCCGAACGGAACAATAACACACTCAATTGATGTTTTTGTGTGCTGCCGGTCGGTGGTTGCATTCGCGTTTAATTAACATAAATTAACAATCGGTTTGTTGTCGCCACTATAAGGGAGGGGGTGCGAAAACAAAGACACAAAAAACAACGTGCTAAAAATAACCGTCCGTCTCACTGCCAGACCGAATGAAAACTGTCGATCTAGTATCGCGTTCGCGTATCGCATGCATTCGACGGGGAGAGCAACAACATGACGTTTGTAATTAGTGGAGTTTGCCTTTTTTATGTAATTTAGTAATTTAAATATACGCTTTCATCCGTCAGTTAAAACCTTTTTTGTTTCACTATTTTTGAAGCCAAGCTTGAATAACAATGGCTGTTTTTGCCAATGAACTCAGCTCGTGTACACAGGTGAGATATGGATGTTGTTGTCGTTTATCAGCCGTGAAGACTATCGAAACTGAGCTTTTGGTTTCTGGTTGAGCACACACACACTGCGTCGCCATAAATATAGTTACGTGTCGCTGTCATTACGACAATTACTATTCACTTTTTATTTCACCTCGAAGAGTTAATCGGGTGCCAGTATAAAGTTTGAACTTAGAGGTGAAGTCTTGAGGTCGTAAGCAAATTGACTTTTTTTCGGAAACGACGCACGAATGAAGGCAGCTGTATACTTTGCAACGTTGGCAAAGAGAAACAAAAATAATCACGCAGCAGATGATTACGTTTGAGTAGCCTGGCCAACGATGGAGACGTAACGCCGATTGGATGCAATCTTTCTTCGCATAACAGGTTACAAGAGCTTGAGAAACGCCCGAGAAATGGTTAGATGGTACCCAGTAAAGTGAGACGTGTAAATGGAAACTCTAAAGAAGGAACTAAGAAAATGTTTTGCATTCGGAAATTAAAATGGGAAGCACAATTTTTGATAATTCAGTTAGTAAATCAATAGTTGAGAGATTGACAGCTGGATGCCTTCTTCTAAGTTGACAGATCGGTTTCTTTGGTTGCGTTCAGCTTGAACAAGTATTGCCTAGTGCATAACAAATACACTATTAGAGGTGATAGAAAGTCGAAAAAAAGACCGTGACGTCGGAGAACTTGTGTTTAAATGTTGTAGGAAAATATAGTCTCGAGGAATCAGAGGTTTCAATAACCAGACTCCTT
Organism: Cheilosia vulpina; assembly: GCA_916610125.1. Lineage (NCBI taxonomy): Eukaryota > Metazoa > Arthropoda > Insecta > Diptera > Syrphidae > Cheilosia > Cheilosia vulpina. The sequence goes on from OU744278.1 coordinate 40,490,997, forward strand.
TGCGATCGAACGGGAAAAACGGCTGGGACGAGGGAGAAAACTAACGAGATCCGCTTGAAAGTGAACTTAAGGAAGCTGGAAAGATAGCGGCTATGGCGATGAAGATTGCAGTTGCAAAACTTTTAGCTTCCGGCTTTCAAAAAAATATCGTATTGTAGATTACACAGACGAAGATCGTATTGTTCTCTCGCTGACTAAAGGAAATACACATAAACAGCTACATACCGGTTGCTTTATTTTCTAGATCCAAATGCGTGCCGCTCTTGAGTTGCCTGAACTACTTCCATCCAATTCGATGACCCTTCCAGTATTTTGCGACTGCACACAGTCGGTTTGGATCCTTTGTTAATAATAACTTCAGTATTGCTTGCATGTATTGTATGCAGATGCCAGCCATACTACTGACTTAGGGTGCCATGCAGTTAATTTGCTTAACTTAAGTTGTTCTGCTAAGAGCTTTCTTGGACCCCAAAGTTGGTCCAATTGACTTGTACACACAGCTGTGTGAATAATTGTTATCTACTAGTCTATAGGAGAACTTTGTTCTTTGATTGATGAAATGAAATGAATAAATAAATAAATAAAGATATCCCATATCGAAAATTGCATATATTCAGCACTCATTCATGTAGGGTGAGTCGGTGTAATATGCCACACTTAACAGTAAACAAATAAAATGGAATAGTAAATGACAAGTTTAGTACAAGATTTTCGCAATATCATTGGAGTATTATTTTATTTCATAAATAAACAAAGAAAAACATAACAAAAACCCTTATATATAATAATAAAATAAGTTTAAAAAAAAAACCATAAAAAGTGTCATTTTACCCACACGTGAGGGTAATACGCCACTTTTGAAAGGGGTAAATGCCATCAAAGATGGTAATTAATTATCATCGATGGAACATATCGGAATCAAAAGGGGTAATGCAACAGTAGGTAAAATGCCAGTTGGTGTGGAACAAATGTGGCATTTTACCCCAAAACGTCAGAAAATATAAAAACATCCCTGAACAAAAATGAACGGATCATACCTAGACACGGAGGAACATTACGATACAAAACGAATCGTACCTTTTTTGAAGAAACCTTCAAATATTGTATTGAAAAACCCGAAAAAATACGTTTCAAATCACACTGAATTTAACAAAAAGACACTTGGATTTATACTTCACCGAATATTTGCCAAAACAAATAGGCTAATAACTCGCGCATCTCTGTGCCAAGACAACTTGTCGCAACAGAGCGAATTGCATCGTCAGCATTGCCAATATCAACGTAGGAGTATAAAATATTGATAGGTGGCATATTACCCACACAGGCATATTCGACTGCACAACTTTAAGTAGCATTCCGCAGGACTAATAAACATTTTTAGTGTCCATACTGAATTTCCTTAACTCGCAATGGTGAAATTTTCCATTCAAAATTGCATATTCTGACCTACAAAAAAATCAAGTGTCAAGGTTAAAAATGATTATTAGTAAGTCCCATTGACTTTCTGATTATGAAATAATGCCGCTGTTGCAAATCGGTTTTAATGCGACATCAATTTTTCCTCTACTCGATTGATGAATGCATACCCAAATGCAAAACCAGTTTATTGACACGCCAATTAAAATTTCAGACATCTCATTCATAAAAGCATTCATCCGCTTTGTTTTAAAAAAAAACATTCCAAATTGGGTAAGTCTTTCGGCACATAAAAAAAAACCACACACACATAGTTCCTTGTGTGCTTGTTTGTGAAAATTTACCAAATGGATGCCATACCAACCGACAAAACCTGACAGTTAAGCAGCATTGCGTGCCAGGTTAATTCAGTGTGATATGACAGTTCTTTCAGGCAAATTAAACCGCACTCAGTCCAAAATGCAATTATCCATTTGATGGATGTAGTTATGCAATCAATTTTACAGAATCCATAATATTTTTATCATTTGCTGATCATTGCCAATTCTTATTGCAAGGAAAAAAAAAAGAAAAATTAAAAATACCACCTGGCTATTTTTAGCGCTGATAGAACTCCCATCGTGCTTCTTTTAATACCTGCCTTCACCTTTGAAATTCCAATGTGTAATTATACGTTTTCATGAGCCATTCCAAATATTTCCTTTTCTAAACACTATTTCTGGTACATCACAGACCAATCGTTGTGTTGACGTAAACAAACAAATATACGATTTAAGGAGAGAGAACCAAATTATTTTATTGGCCTCTAACAAATGTAAGCTGTGGAAAATATTTACGTGTTCGATTGGAATTTTTATTTTCAATTTATTCAAATGGAAATACCATTGCAATGTGAGGAAATCAATATTTAATATTAAAAGAATAATGTTGCGACTTTTCTAAGGCTACTTTTGTTCGGGTTCGTAGCGAAAAATAAAAGAACAACCTGTTTTGATGAAATTCAAAGTAAGAAGAAAGTTTTATTATAATTGTCATAATGACAGCGTAAACTACAAGGTGTACAATATTGTGAGAATAGTGTTACCATGAGTGAAATAGGTTCTTATTTATTTTCTACAATTATGAGTTCATCAAAATTCATCTCGAATGGATGAAAGCCGGACAGACATGACAGTCATGACAGACAAACAATTATATGTTTCGAAAGCAAAATATAAATCACAACTATCAATAACCCAAATCAAATTTATGTAACAATAAATTACCACATGCACTTTTTAAATATTTTTATTTAATTTTATATTCTACTACTTTCCTGTAAAGGCAAAAAAGACAGTTTATGAAAAATAAAAATTTTAAATTTGAATCAAAAATAGTAATTTTTCTATACGATCAAATTTTAAAAATTCGACAGAGGAAAATATGAAGCAACATATTAGTTAAATATAATCAAACAGGGCTCACTGAAGATGCACTTGTACTAAACGTCAAAATGGAAATAGCAAAAGAGCAAGAACTATTTACGTTTGGGATTGTTAATTTTCTAAAGCCCGTATGACACTACATATTTAAACAAATCGTCACCCGGTCACACCCACCTTTTGACCAACTTTCTACACGCCATAAAAGCCAAGTGCAGCAAAAGGGTTGAATGCTCCAATCCCAACTATAATACCCCGCATGTCCGTCCTTTTGACGGGCTGTCAGAGGATATAGCTGAGGGTTTCGTACTCGTACTCCCAATAAATGCACCTGAATTCACTTTTGTTTATCATTTGTCCATTATCCGAGATCGTTCAACCCCGCGCAAAGAAAAATTAAAACAAATTACGAGTATCTCGTGGCTGTTGGGAAGGAAAAATGGTAACTCATCATGCCAAGTCGAGACCGTTCCTTCCATATACCATGTCGTTGTCATTTTACACTTCTCGGGTCGCCCGTCCATCCAACCATCCATCAAATATTCATGTCAGGTGCACATGAAGCAACAACCATAATAATGCCAGCAATAAAGTCAAGGCCACAACCACAACACCGCACAACGTGCTCGCAAGGAGAGGCTTGCATTCACATTTCTGCTTTTGGCTTCCATGCCGATGGAAGAAGCAAGCAATGCAAATTAATGTTGTACGTGTAATGATATTCTCTGTCTCAAATATAGCTGCAAGTAATTGCAACGTACCGGCATCACAGGAGCCGTAATCTCTCCCGTTCGCAGTGTGCTACATCATCATAAAACAAGTGTTTATTGCTCTCAGGAGTATACTCTATTTGTACTGTGGACATGAAGACACCTTCAGCAAGAGTGTCAAAATCAATTGACAGCTGAAGTGGCAGTGGCAGTTGGCAGAGAGAAAGGTTTTTTTGTTTTTTTTTTTTTGCAACGATGTATTTTATGCCCCTCAACAATTAGCGACGACGATCGGACTCAGCTTGGAAAATCTATTTTCAGACACCGTCTTAATTATAGTGTCATGTGAACGTCAATGAGAGTTTTGTCGCCTAAGCGTTTTTCAAAGTGAAGCTGATACCAGGTTTAACATGCGGATGACACCCATAAAATGAATTGCAAAATTGTAGTAAATCGCAGAGAGAAAGCCATATTGGTAGCTCGTACTCGTTTCGATTTTGATTTTAGTAATTTTAGGAGTGTGACAGACAAAATGAAACTGCCAGCAGCTGGATATGGTGGAAAGTCTATAAAATTAGTTTGTCAGTAAAAATCGACGTGACAATTGCAAACCGGTGAAAACTAGCAATTAGCGGGGCGATAACGTTCGCTGACAAAGCGGATCCTTGCTAAATTGCGATTGTCGACGGTTTCTTTTTTTTTATTCTCATTAATGACATGAGACCGGTTGAGTGCAGCCTTCAACAATCATAACTATTGAGTAGATGTGTCCGTCCTAAATTGAAACCGTTTGGTTTCTGCTTTTAATATTTTCAAAATATATTTTCTTTTTTTAGACTACACATTTAAATAACAAGATACTTTAAATTAAATTAGTTTTGAACAGCTTGAACTTTGTCCGTACAATTTTTGCATGAACTGTCAATTGGATGTAGTTGCCAGCACCCATAGTTGCCGCACAGAAAAACAGAACGATTTTATCAAAACTACATGACTATGAGGCATAAGGTGGGAATTTTTTTAAGAACTGTAGAAAATTGCAAAATATTTATTAAAAGAACATTGTGATATTTTTGCGACATTTACTTTTCTTGTTTTGCACTTTGTTGTTAACATTTAAACTATTTTGAGGACAAAAGTGTGAAATATGATTTTGATTTTCAGACAAAGATAGAGGGCATTGCGCAATAGGATATTGTTATGAAAAAAACACGATTTTGTGAATTTGAAAAAGCGTCAAGAAACGATTGCTCCGACAATTTCTGTTGAAATATTTGAGCCGGGTTTCGTTGGTATTAAATTGTTAAAAGGAGAACTCGGAAAACAGCCGCCTTTATTGAAATACAAGCTTTTATTTGTCAACTTCTATAATACATTGATCGGTAAAACTATATGGACCCACAAGTTGTTTGTGAGGTTTTTTTTAACGTGTATTAATGTCTAAAATAGAGTTTTTTTAAGACAGACGTATGTACCCTTTAGAATTTTAATTCCTAGACGGATTGTTACAATCGGAGAAGGTGGTAACCAAATTTAATAAATCTATCACATAAACACATTCTCAGATATTTATACCATCTCCATCTTAATCCGTAAACACTGCAGAGACAGCAGCGCCACCTATCGTCTATGAAACCACTCTCTAAACGCTGCCAGCACTAATAGGATCAAATTGAAATATTTCGAACGAAGTCAGTGGTTTTTAAAAATTCTGCACTAGAGATAGCAATGCCCAAGCTGAGCTCTACCCTAAAAAAAGAAAGACTTCTGACGAAGGCTTAAGGCCCGGGCAGGCTGAATATGATAATTTTATAACTAGTGTCAGGAAATAATAATAGAGTATATCAATGGGAAAGATTGTTCTCTTTATTTGTGTCATTTTTTGAACGTGCGTTTTAAATTTGACAAATGTGCAATCTGTTTTTTTCCTGGATACATTTTTTTTAATTACCCGCAGGAAAATAACGGCATGAACAGTTAGAAATTTTGGTTCTTAAAGGCGCTATCAGACTTGAATACATTCAGTCCTTAAGCTAGCAAACAAAATCTTTGGAATTTACGAAAAAGAAGGTAGCTCGAAAAATACAAACGTCAGTAAATTCTAAATTAAAGTGACACCATTATGGTATTAATCCAGCTTAAGCCGATGTGCGTTAAAATAAAAACTAATGTCGTGGATATAATATTACTAGTAGGCTTAGGGCTTCACTAAATCTAATTAAATTTTACAATTTTTGACACAAAATCAAGCCAACTTAATCATTAAAGTAAAGCTGTCAGAACGAGTAATTGTTGATGGCAACTGGTAAATCATTACGCTTAAGGCTGGTGCTAAGTTTTATCTCCCATACAAAAAATTCTACAGCTAAATATAAAATTTAGAGAAGCAAAGCAGTATCCTGTTTATATGGGCCGATGGCAAGTCACCACTCATTTAGCTCACGAAATGAATGTCCGGTACATTAGATCTAAGATAAATTTTGACATAAAAAAAACGGAGGAAAAAGTTTGTATTGTGTTTACTTTGGATTTTTTGGAGGAAACCGCGAAGAGCATTTGTGTGATAAATAAAAGAATGCAAAACCAAAAAAAAAAAACAGTCTTCATGCGATGCAAAAAAAAAAACTTGAGGGGCCTGTGGAGGAACGACCAGCAAAAGGGAACTTGCAGGAAAAATCAACTCCGACTGGCACATATGGTTTTTGTCCCATCTATATCATTTTAAATATGTTTGCGACCGTTTACCTTTGGTGTGGAGAAACGAAGTGGAGACCAGGGACGCTAAATTTTAGCGCTAGCAGGATGCTAGGCTTAAGCGTAGAAATAAATGGAGCTCTTTACACCCTTAACAATGGACAGCCTCTTGTGTCAACTTCCTCGGGCTGTACTTGACAGTAAATTCAATTGTTAAAAATCAAATAATTGACAGTAGCCTGCAGTTGACCTTTTGGGAAGAAAAAGAAAATACATAAATTGTATACTATACTAAGAAAATATTGGGAAATTGATAAATCGGGTTTTTTAAACCGAGTTTCCTTGAACTCGGTTATTTTTAATCCACTTACTGTGTAGGAGCTATATAAACAGTATTACTTAGTAGTTTTTAACCGAAAGTTGGTTGATTTTAAATGAGTGATTTTCCTGCGTTTATACTAATGTCCGTCGGCTGTACAAAATATTTTTTTTCCATTTAACTATCGCAGACTTGAAAACGCCATATATAGATTTTGCAACCCCTTTCTCAACCACTGTATTATAAACTGCCATTCATTTCGTGGTTTCAAGTTGGTAGCGCTTTCATTTGACACCTGTCAAACTCTGCTGTCATTTGAAGTGTCATAACATAAGTTGTCATAACATAAGTCGAACAACACGTTAAAATTATTAAAACTTACTACAAGACGGGGCAACAGGCCACACAACACGCAACACCAGTTATGGCTATATTGCGTAAGAAGTTTCCTGGTCACGTAATTTCACAATTGGCCTCCAAGATCATGCAATGTGACACCGTTCGATTTTTTTTTCTGTGGGGCTACGCAAAAGACCGTATTTACGCGAATAGTCCCCGAACTCGAGACGCATTAGGCGTTTTTCTTTTTTAGTTCAGAGCTGAGCTCTGACCGAGCGTACTCAGATCGCTCTGATGTATTCATGAAACACACTTGAGCAAATAGCTGTCATTTTTAATAAATATATGTATAATTTGAATATTTATTAATTGTAATTAATTAAATTGGTGAACCTTCAATTCCAGAACAACAAGATTCGTCCGCCAATTCAATTATTTTGTTTATCCTGTTTTTTTTTCTGTCAAATGTGCCTGTAAGTATGTAATCAGCTTTATACTCAGCCTGCTCAGTCAATTTATTCTGAGCTCATAGAGCGCGCTCTGATTATGCTCTGAGAGAAAAAAGAAACACAAATTCTGAGCTCTGATGTGTCTGAGCTAAAAAAGAAACACGAACTTTTTGTATAACAGTTCAGGTTGTGCTCTGAACTAAAAAAGAAAAACGCCTATTTGAAATCAACATTACCCAAGTTATGGCCGAGATACCGCCCGAAATGTGCAAAAAAAGTGGTTAAAAATCACCTCAAAAGAATCGCCTGCTGCGAATCTTCCCGCGGCGGCTATTTGAATGATATTGTATTTCACACTAAATGGCAAAGTCCAAACTCTTTAACGAAGTAAAATGTTCATCAAAAATGTATCGCTGTGTGTGATTTACATTCGAAACCGAAAAATGAATGACCCCTTACCAGAAGGTATAAGACCAAGGCAACAATAGAATCGAACACCAAACAAGCTGCGTTTGGCTTCGAAGTCAGAACTGACATTTCTGTAGTCCTTATGTCACCATTCAAACTCGACTTTTGTACCATTACCCCATCAGCAATCAAAAATAACATTTTCAGTCGAGTGGTGGTAGTTGCTTAGTGGTAACTAAGCTCAGTTCTGATTGAAGGTCCGAATAAAATCTATTTTACCTATAGGAGAATTACAAATGATGCACACTCTCTTTCTTGGACGGCGGGGTAATTTGTTTAAACGGATTAATTACAAAGGAGGCTCAGATCTGTGATTCCAGTCATTCTAGCCTAATTTCATATTTAACGAGCTTTTTACCAGCAAACACATAACTTGAATCCGTAGGCTCAAATGCCCAACTTAAAGTGACATACGTTTCAAAAGGCCTGCAGTTCTACAGCTGTATCTGTGCTCCTCAAAATGAAAGCTTTTAAAGCCTTTTACTCAAATGCGCAAAATGAAAAAGAAATGTTTAATATAAACAGTACCCCCCAAAAATTGCGCCCTTTTAAATCCTTTCCAACTTTTATGCTTTCCGTCGTTTCTATATTTTAATCCATTGCCTTTTGAAAAACACCCTCAATCAAACCTGAATAAGAACTCGACCAAGCATTTTTTGTGTGAATCACCAATAACTCACAGCAGTCTAGCCAGTGACGTTGGACAAATAAATTAAATTCCGCTTAACCAATTATAATTAAATAAAAAAAATGTTCTTCTTTGTTTTTACCTTTGAATGAGTCGGTTTGACAATCATTCATCCATAAGACAGAAAATTTTTAAATATTTATGTGATAGAAGAACAGAAAGAGAAACTGGACTCGTGCAACAGACAGCGACAAATACAAAAATAAAAAAAAATTGCTATACAAACACTTGATAAAAATTTTATATTTTTATATTTTTAGATGGGAAAATATGACGGATCTGAACGTTTGTCACCTGGTCAAATTTGAATAAATGAATAATTATCTACTATTTTTATGAACAAACACCAGACAACAGGAATTCGCACAAAATAGGAAAAATCAAACATGAACCCCGTGTGGATGACGGTTGTGGTGGGTACCTGTTTGAATTAGCCAATCTTGGCTGGATACACTGAACGGAATCCCAAGCAAAACCACTACTTGCCAAAGAGTTTAGATTGAGAACAATTAGACACAATTTTCAAAGAATCTCAACATCCGCCAAAGATCCGCCAACTAAATCAACTGAAAGCATTTTAATAGCACTCGGTCGTGCAGTCCTCTATCGAATCAGTTGGCATCATGGATGTAACAATTCTCCGTTTCTCTCTCTCTCTCTCTCTCTCTCTTTGGCAGAAGACTAATATTCTACTCCTAGTAACCAAACCACACATGGCGGTGGTGCGGCGGTTGCAATAACATTCAACCAGTGGCCGAGGAGGGGGCGATGTTTATGAATGAATTTTCCGACAGACCGACGCTACACCGACGCTGCTTCCATGTGGTTTTCCAACATGGGAAATTGACGTGCTGCTACTGGCTGTGGTGGTGGTACGTGCATATCTACGGTACACCGTCTATATAAATACATCCCCGACCGCACAGCTGTTCGGTTTTCCAATGCGATGGTGGAAGTTTTGTTTTGGTCTTCCGAAAGCACGTGCGGATATGAGCCGTTGCGGTGGCGTGGGGTTTGTTTACGCTTGCAGAGAGAGGCGGCGGCGTAAGCTTTTTTATAGCTTTGCAAACACATTGCAAAACACAGCGATTGTGTGGTGGAAAAATGTTGACGGGAGTTGTAAAAAGGCTAATGGAGTTCGAGTGCCATGGGAATGAGATAATTTGTTTGGAATTTTGTAAAAGGCCTGTCATCAGAATGGTAATGTTGCCCCATTACTAGGAGTTGCCCAATAATTTGTGTATTCGTAGGAATTTTCTCTGTAAAATAGGCTACTTACGGCTTGCGTTGAAATTCAGTGGGCTTACCTGTAAAGAGAGACAAGAATACCACAATTAATTTATCTGCACAGCTAGCGGCAGCTGGGGAGTTAATTTTTGTACGATCGAGGTGATCTCTGGAACTATTAAACCGATTCCGAACACTATTTCACAAATGGAAAGATGCACTAGGTATACCTGTTGCAATTTGTTGCAATTTTGTTAGGGAAAAGAAAAAATATTCACAGACATATGTATAGGTCATTCATCACACGACAAAGTGAGGGTATGAATTTGTAAATGATTTGAAGTGGGGAAATATGGGAAAAAGGCGGTTAGGGTTAGGGCTATGAGAACGGTGGGTTTCCTACGTCGCAGACATTACCAAAATTGTAATTTTAAATAAGTAATGCGTTTCCTACGAAAGAAAATTTGAACGCTAAAATTTGTTTTGATTTTTAATGATATTTTCACATCTTCTTCTCATAATCTTCGCAATCACTTTTTTCAGAGCTGGTATTTCGAAATACTTTTTTCTCAAACAAAATTTACTGACTGAGCTGTGGGAACGATATAGCTATTCATACGTGCAATGTAATTATTTAAACCGAGGGCAATTTGGTTCCTTTAGAACATATCCGCCTGTGTGGAAAACAGTCGGCCATAGTTGTTACAAATTGTTCCAAATCTACAAATAACTTTTATGGTGACTGTAATATTTGTTTACTTAAGGTCACAACCCATGGAATACGTCCTGTCCGTTGCGTCCGACACATATTCAACTGACAGATGAATGGAAAACACTCCAAACTTATGCAAGGTGACCTATAAGTAACTCCTCCAGGCGCATGACGCAGACTACTCTGTCTGCTGAATCCTTTGACAGTTCTCACAAATTGAGAGTAAACACTTTAATTGGTGGAAATGGGCCTTTTTTATTATGCTCAAATGATCTGTATAGATCATGGATTTCCATTGTATACAACAAAAGTTGGATCTTGTACTTGATCTTGAGCATAATATAAAAGGCCTAATAGTGACAAAATGAGAGCAACTGTCATGTAGTTGAATGAATTGAGATAAAGTTCATTTAATGGTGGAAACTTTGGGTTGGGGTTATAATAATGAAAGGCTCAAAATTCAGCTTTGAAAATTCTGCAAACAATAAAAATACGTTCAAAAGCGAGCACTTTTGAACATTTTCCAAACTTAATTTTATTAGTTACAGAATTTTGTAAAGCGAACTATGAAAAGCAGAATTTTGTAAAAAGAATTTTCCAGAATTTTGACCCCAAGCCTTTCTTTTCTATTTTCAATATTTCATTTAATTTTTATTGTTTCTTTTTATTCCTATTAATTTTCAATTTAAATTTTATTTTATTTTTATAAATTAAAAAATGTTCTGTATTTTACATTTTGTTTGTTGGAAAAAAGCAGAATAAGTTGAATTTTATTGTCTTAAATTTGAAATGCAGAATTTTGTTAAATAGAATTGAACAAAAACAGAGTTTGGAAAGCAGAATTTTTGTGTGAAAATACAGAATTTTGCAAAACGACCCGGAAACTTTTAACAGCCGGATCGATATGACAATTCGATGCTGCCCGTTTTATAGTAATAAATATTTTATGCAACATATATGCGAGGGATTTTATGGGACTGTTCCCTCTGTTAAATACATTAATGCTGGCCAATCAGTCAACTCTAAAGATGCGATCAATTCTATGGGTTGGGCCCCTTAGGCCTTCAATGGGGCCGTTGGACAATAGTGCTGTTTGAGTTCTGTCTTGAACGCCATGTTTGTTTTTTTGACGGATTCCATGTGTAACCAAATTTTATACTTCTGACGCGTTTAAAACCTTTTAGCAGCTTTGCTAAATACACATCACCTTTGTAAGGGAGCTACCTACCTAAAGACTTGCAATACAAAAACGACTTACAAGTCCGATTGAAGCAGCACTTCTAACAGAGATTTCTAAGCAGATGTCATGTTTGTGCAAGACATGTGGCGCACAAACGATTTTATGTATAACATAGCTATGGAAAAACAGGTATAGGTTTGGTGTCCTTGCCGAACTCGTCATGCATTTTCAAAACTAAATTTGAGTACGGTCACAAGGATTGACCCATCCCAACTGCTCTTATGGAAACGCTGCACCATATTACCTTTTTTCAAATTAACCTGTCAACTGATTTGATAAGTCATACTCGTAATTCTATGGCGAATCAATTATCATGTAAACGGACTATTACAATCGCAACGCAGCTAGTTCCGGGTACCAGCATTATTATTGGCAAATTAAAATTCAGAAACGACGAAGGACAAGTATTCGATTGTAGAACTCCCCGATGTGCACTGGATATTGCATTCATATTCAAAGCATGTGCACCTTGAGCCACGGCGACAGTCAGCTGTCAGTGTCACAATAATTAATTTGTACTAAACCATGTCACTGGAGTAGAATGTTTATGGAACGATTGATCGATGAATTATTTCAAGCGCACTGCTAGATAAGTTATTTAGCCGCCATTAGGTGCGCCGTCGTCTGCCGTCTGTGATCTGACAGATACAATTTAAGTGTTGAATATCAACAGCCGTCATCCATTTTAATAGAGCCCGCAACCTTTGGAGCCTATTCTGACTCAAATCCATCTGACTATTCGTCGCAATTTGCCATTCAATTTGCTTGAATCATTAATTGCAATCAATTTGAATTTCTGTCATACATCGATGGGGTGCTAAGTGTAGCGCGCGTATTTTAAAATTCAAATATTTCAACAGCCCCTGTGGCACTCTGTGCTAAACATCTCGACACATGGCTGGCTTTCATTGCCAAAAGCCGTGGAAATTTAATTGCCAAATGCCAAATCGAGATGATTTATTCGATGGATCTGTCGCATCCGTTTTGCATCTCAGGCGCATCGCTTTTGTTCTAATTTTTCGAACTTGAATTATTTATGCGATCGTTTCTACATACACCACTAACTCGACGACTAGTGAAGACAATTCACACGGGTTGCTGGGCTGATTCATTGGCCAGAGGAGGGGTTGTTTATTTGGAGAGAAAATAAATAGTTTCGACGGCCACCCGACTGTAAACAGGAACATTTTCAATTGTGTTGTTATTTTTGGCCCAGTCGTGTTGGCGGTCGGGTGGGAAGCACAAAGTATATCTGCTCGGTAACAGCGACTGTTAATAGTTTTGGATTAGTTGTTAATTGTAGTTGGAACAGGATGCGCAGCAAACTGCACTTGGCTTTGGGCCATGATTTTGAGGATGTTCAGCGTGTGCGGGTCTATTTTTGAAAGGGTGGCCAAATGATGTGTGTGTGCATGATATGAATCCGAGCAATTACGTTGCGCTGACTGATGGAAATTTATTTATTCAATTCAATTTTGCTTGCACAGAGACAGGTAATAATTTGCTAGACACCTACACGGGGGTTACTCATAAATCGGGAATTATCGCAATTGGCAGCTATTAATGTGGCAGATGTTGGCATTACACAAGCAGTTTAAATGCTTAATTTAGACGATGAGTTTGCGTTGTAGCCCATAAGCCTGCTGTGGCAAGTGAATAACGCAAGTGGCAGGGAGGGAGATTTTTAACAAAATCATGAACGTCAGACTGTAGGAAAAAAAAACTATTTGCAGCGAATGTTCGGCGTTTATCTTATGGGTTAATCTAAATCATTGTAGAGTAGGGTTGGTAGTAGACCTGGCAACCCAAAAGACAACTAACAAACAAACCGAAGTCGAAGTTCAGCAAGACGCACTCAATTTACAAAAACAATCATTAAAAATGGCTATTAAAGCAGGCTGAAAGCCGAAAATGACATAAGTCCTTTGGGAATTACGTTATAGACCATCAGCAAAGATGAAACCCCAAACTTACGTGTCGCATTATGCTGAACAAAATATTTTCGGAGCACTATTTCAGTATCACAATCATCGACCTGTTCCAATGTAATTATGAAAATTCAAAGCAACAACATTTTCACCGATGTCGCTATATTACAGGGTCCTAATGTAGCCCCAAAGAAGAAAATATTCAAATAAAACGGGATATGACAGTGATACAAACCTTTCTCTTAAACTATAGAACGCTTGGCTATTTGATCTAAAGGAAAGAAACCTCTTTGATAGTTTCCTTGTCGCCTCAGACAATATTTTGCAAACCGGGTACTATGGGGAAGCTTGCAGAAAAGGTCATCCACAAAAGGCTGACAGCAATATCAGAAGATAGTAGGGCGCTCTCCGAATACCAACTTGGGTGTCTAACAAATGCTTCATAGTCGACGGCATTTGCATAGCTGTTGATACAGATTAAGAAGAGATCAAGGTAAAAACGATGGCGATTCTGAATAAAGGAGTAATTTTCCCCCTTCACTATGGACATACGAAATGCATTCAGCAGGATGGACGTGATTAACTATATTTTTAAAACAATATTCGCCTACTTGTTCTCTATTGCATAAAAAGTGGAGCGAAGAAGGCGCTTAAAAGTAAGTACCTCGCACGGAAAATATTCAACTGCGTACCAAGTTATGACACTTCGTTTATGGAAGAAGTCACCAAACAACCAAATTAAGATTCTGGAATCGTATAGGAAAGAAAGGCAAACCGACAGACGTTCATATGAATATATCAGACGATTTTATGCAATAGATTGATGAGGCTAATTGAATACAATCTATTTTACTTATTTCAAGAAATCGCTTAAAAAAAACATAAAACTTTCTAGGCGTACGGTGTTGTAACCCACAATAGAAGTTATTTATCCAGCTCCTTAGCAGGCAATTTTGTTTACATAACTCAGTAAAATTAAGTTTTTCTCCTACACGCACATATAAATATATATTTTTATTTTTTTATAAAATGAGAGAGCCCTTAGCGGTAAACATATATTCATATAGTTTAACGCAAACGTCTCTTTGATCGTTCCCTTAACCCACGAGTACTTGCTACAATGTGAGGTTGAGATCAACAGAATATACTAATAAACTTTGTAATTCATTAAATGCAGGAGGTGGCCAACAAGGTAAATGTTTACCTGTGGTAAACTATCCTTTAGCCACTTCATATATAGGTACGTACACATTTTTAATAGAAGCCGTCAGCCATATTTTCAAACACCATCAGTAGATTGGTGGCGTATACGTAATAAATACTGTTGGAAGGTTAAGTGGCGCCATCGTCTAACGAGTAGAGGAAACAAGAAAGCTTCTCAATATACGAAAAGCTTATTACAGTAAACGCCATAAAATAATGTACACTTGTTCGTTTTTTTTTCAACTTTCAAGTTTTACCAATTTGTTGTTTTTATTTTGTTACTTATTTATAATAAAATTAATGTTAATTCACATAAATGAGTTTGAAGGCTGTTTCACTTATTTGAAAATAAAATAAACACAAATGTGTGTGTGGCATTCGGGAATACAATTTTGTTGGCGTCCTTTATAGTGCCATTCGTAAATAGTCTCACTTGAAGGATAGAATTGAGGAGTGAGTTCTTTTGGGACTGTTTTTCAACTCATTTTTTTATTAGACAAGTTACCAGAAGGGAATGAATATTTAAAAATAAATTAGCAATTGACCATTTGTATATTTACTTCATATAGCGTTTCTCGCTAGATTACATAACAAATATTTAAGAAAATATCACAAAAGTCTAGCAGTGTTATTAATAAACACAAAATGTCAGCAAATATATAATATCGTAGATCATATTAATAAATAAATTAATAAATAAATAATTGGCGCAACAGGTCCGTATGGACCCAAGATTAGCTTCACACAACCATTCGTCTTGTGTGAGATTTTATTTTTGAGACGAATGGAAGGGATCTACAATTTTATGCCGAGTCTAAACGGCCAATTGAGAAGCTCTTTCATGACAGTTATACTCTCGGATGTTTGTCAGACGTTCGCGAGAGGTGGCGTAGTGACAAAAACCTTAAGTTGGAATTTGGGTTTTTCTCAGGATTCGAACCTGGGACCCCTCGCTTAGTAGTCCAACACACTACCCACTAAGCCACTGCGCCGACAGATCATATTAATACATTTTTTTATAGCTATTTGACGTTTAAGTAACAAGCAAATGGCTAAACTAATTAAGAGTGTGGATATCCAATAGCAAAAATGTCAGGGCAGGCGGTGATTGATTTTTTTACTGGAATTTGTGTGTACAAGTGCTCCCACTTAAATAATTTGATTTTTTGCGCTGAAACGTCAAATAAATAGTTAATTGTATACACGTTTTTATTCATAGGAAGAAGTTACTCCATACTAAGTTAGACGACCATCTACGGTTGTCTAGAAGGTTTTTTGTATACTTGTGTACATTATATATCTACAGCCTTATTTATAAATCCACCGTAGAGTCTGCGAACGAACACTCTAAAATGTCATTACGCAACAAAATGTGATTTATAAAGATTTTACGAACTTAAGCAACGTTACTTTAGGCCTGCGTAACTTAAACGCCAAAATTTGCGTTTCGAGACTGCGTAAGGCTTACGTAGTCTTTGCTGACAAATGTCATTTTCGTGTTTTCTATAATAAGTGTAAGTTTGTAAAACAAATACGCAAAGTTTTGTGAAACCCAAAATAAAGAAATACATAAATAGCAATGGATATTATTTTGGAGGAATTATTATCTTTATCGTCTTCCTCATCATCTGAAGACTACCAATCACCAAAACTACTCCATTTGTATACACAACAGGGGAAACATTTTTCAAGTGGATATCCATAGGCGATTTCTGCAAAATCGAATGCAACTTGAACAGCTGATATTGCTGTCAAATAACGCACTAATCCATTAACAAAAGCATATCAATTTCCTTGCATGTTCCACGAGCCGCGTAAAATCTGAAAAAAATATCTGGTATTCCCAATGGAAAACGACATCAGTTTCAGTTGCACAAAGTAATAGATTTCAGTGTTTTCTGTAATAGTTTATCGAAATTCTTACCTTTTTAGACACAAACCTCGTTTAGTTAAGTTACAGCGGAAAATTGTTTATAATTTCAATTTCAATTTCAGGAACACCACTTAGAGGCTGCGTAAATTCTTACACCATGTTTTACTAAACAACATCGTACAAGGGTTTTAATTAAATCTAATAAATACGGCTGCTAAAGATGATATTTCATAAATCGAATTCTTCCATACATCTCAAATGACTGAACGATCGCAAAAGCTCTACCGTCAGCAAAACAAAAATGCAAATTTGTTTTAATTTAGTTTTTACTAAAAAATACACGACTTTCTCATGGACAAATATAATTTCACTCGAATTTTGTATTATTTTCCAAATTTATTTAAATTTAATTCAATTCGCAGCTCAATTTTTGTCTTCCCCTTTTTTCAATTTAGCAATTTATATATATTGATAAAATTTTCCTGAAAGAAAAATATCAGAATTCGTACTAGAACTCTAGAGTAAGTAATAGAATGTACATTTTTTGTACAGAGTTTGACATGGCGCTAGCTATCTAGCGAACAGTGGAACGCGATCAATTGCCACTTAACTTCGCCATTTAATATTTTGTTTATTATTCTATTGATTTGTTTGCCTTTTCTTTACGAAATATGGAAAGTAAAATAAATATTTTTCTGAACCACAACCAGAACTCACGTTTTTCCGAAAATTTAATAGGGATTTCACAAGTTTGAAGTTTTTGACAATTTCGCGAATATTATTATTTATCTGACCTTTTTATTTTGTCAGGAAAATTCGTTGCTTTACATTTCTTAAATTTAAGTTTGAATCCAATTGACTCTATTGTTTGCTTGTTTTTTTTTTTTGTTTTATTTTAAAGTGGCTCAACTGGCTTTGGAGAATACTAAGGCGTCAACTGATTTTCATAGGATGGTCAATTCGTTGTATTTTATATTATGTGCATAAATTTGTTTCTTTTTCCGTTTTTTTTTCAATTCGCAGGCATTTCTTAAAGTTCGAAGAGTATTCGTGGTTCGTAAAAATAAACCTCTTTATAAAAAAATCGTTAAACCAAAAGGATCGATAGGCCGAGCTTTTGCTGTCTCTGTGTCAAACACGCAGGTGATATTTTTGTACACCTGTTCATTTTCAATTGAGTGAAGCCAAATTTTTTCAAACGTGCGTAGTAGGTGATGATAATTTTATTTTATTAAATTAAATTTAAAATTCTATTTATGTCCCAGTCAAAATTGCAAATGATTAAAGGAATGTCTTTGCCATTAGCAAGTCTGTTAAGCGATGTTGTCACAATTCCTCTGACTGGTGTTAATGTTGGTAATGTGAATAATTATAGTGGAACTAAGTGTTAAAGGTTGTTGGGCAACAACGAATTCCTTGACGCAGACAGTTCGCAAAATCTTCTCGGTTTATGAGAGTATGCCAGAAGTAAGACTTTCAGAAATATGTGACTTTAAAATCCTTAGACTGTCATTTCAAACAACTTTGCAGGCTATATGAGTGGACGAAGAACAGGAGTGGAATCGCCACTTCCGTGTACAAGCTTGACGTTCTCGTAAAAGTTCCTTTAGAGTTCGCCCAGTGGTTGAAATTCTACTATTTAAGTGACCTGCGTTATAAACAACATAGTGAAAAACAAATTACCGCCAGCATTGCGTCCATGCACAACCTTCCCAACAAAATAAGTTGTGACTGACTCCCTGTCTCTACCGTTCCTCAACACTGCGCTAGTTTTAGTCAACGTTGTTCCACCACTGTGGTCAGAATCCTGCTACTAAAATACCATCTCTATCGCTATATCCTCATCCTCAGTCGCAGGCTAAACCTAAAGGCTATTTGAAAGTCTTAATTTTGGTAAATCATGCACATGGCTTGATTGCCAAATCGCATCGCTGCAAAGTCGATTTTCCTGATCCCAATCTTGTCAATCATTCATTGGTAACGTTGTTCATATTTCATGAGTTTAGTCAGAGTCCTGTTTAACATGCTGTCATAAAAACCTCAATGTCGTTACCACTACTGATTCTCATCATCAACAACAGCTTCGTATTAGTTGCAACTTTAATTGAATTCAACTGTCAAAACGTTCAAAACTCCCTATGTTCCCTCTGGATCCAGTAGGTTGATACTTATGTTGTGCCTCTCATAAACAAACAGATACAAAACAATGCCAAACATTTGAAGAACAAAACTTGCTGGGTTGCGTTTAAAGCCCATTAGCTAATTAAATAACTTTAAGGATAACAGACACTTCGTTTTTAAGTCACACATTAACTACTTTCCAATTATTTATGGGAAGGAGCAACCCCCAATAACAGCGCATGGGACACACCATGCCGCAAATGCAATAAGAAACAATTTAATGTCAACCTTTTAACTCAATTAAACGAACAATAGGCGAAGCAAATGTCCTACCGAAGGCACTCCTTTTACGCTTCCCAAGTCATCCATCATCAGCAGACACCGAAAAAATGAACCACATTTCAGTTCTTTTTATTTATTCGTCTCCTCGAAGCCACATCCTTGCAGAGAAAGGCAACCGAAAACATTAAATATCCCGCTGGGCATTTCGAGAAATAAATTACAATTTCCTTTGCACCGTTATCTGAACCCAAAGCACTGTCACTTGGTCGAGCTTGAATGTCAAATGAAAATGTTCAAAAGTAAATAACAGCAACAGCCTCCCACGCTGGCTGGTGCTTCTTATTTTGTTTCGCCTCGAAACGGATGCGCAAAATATTTATTAGGTGAGTCTGAGTAGGTATAACTAGGGAGCACATCAAAGGGCAGCAAATGTCCTTCCTCTCATATGCCTATAATGTGCAGGGAACTCCGCTGTACACACAAAATCAATTATCGATCCAATAAAAATCAGAAAATTAACTCTGTCCTCTCACAGACTCGTGCACGGCCAGGACATGAGTATAATTGGCCGAAGGCAAACTCAATTAGCCACTTTGGTTAGCGGAAAATACAAAAATAACAGTAAGCCCGATGAGCGGAAGCCGTAAAAAGTTAAACAGCATACATGACGGTAGTGGTGCGTTCAATTTTACTCCAGCCATTGTCCTGTTAGTGTCGGCGAAAGAATGATCCTTTTGCGCGGTGTAATGTTGCGAGCGGAAAACATGAGTGAAAGTCAATATTATTGCTTTTAGCTGCGTTCTGCTGGTGGAAAAGTGTGACCTGCTTCCAATAAATCGGCGACATAAGTGGGCGCGCACACTGGCTCCTTCGTGCGGAGATAGCACGTTACGGTCGCCAAAATGGATTCAGCTTATGTGTGGGTTCGAAGTTTGTTTGATGACGTGATTTCTTGAAATCCTTCCGCTGGTTTTATTCGAGTTCGCCGCTCTTTAATTACCGACATCGCGTTTGCTGCTATGGATGAATGGAGGAGTTTGTCATCGTTGTTATGGCTAAATGGCGTCATTCGAATATATACGTTCAAAGGGGAGTGTCATTCAATAGGGAAGCGCTACAACGACAAGGAAGAGATTTTTCAAGGGATTGTCCAGTGGCCATAAATCAGGGTGGATGGGCATTTCAGAATGTCCGAGGGTTTCAAATGCGTTTAACGTTCTTTTTTTTAACTCGAATGACGAAAGGGATATACTATATTAATCTTCTCCGCATCTAGGCAGTGTCGCAGATAAATTGAAAAAAATTTGGTGGTTCCACTTGGACTTTAGTTCTACTGATGGTCGTAGGTTTTCTTTGCAAAGATGTTGAGTCCATCTAAGTCTTAACGTCGTCAAAATGTTGGTACCCAAGTTTTATTGATTTACGACGATCATTCGAAAACTTTAACAGGCAGGGACGATGGGGGATAATCTAATCTAAGGATAACCATGAGACGTTTCGCCATTTAATAAGCAACATAAATTTGTGTCGCTCTCTCCATGGCCTATAGCGTTGTCGCCTCATTGTTTTACTCAGGACACTTCAAAGCTCTGAATCGTCTTGAACTTGTACGTATGTTTATTAGAATGTCTTCCGTAAGAAATATCAAGTTTTTAACAACTATTCCCAACATGAATGCATGCACATGTGTAGCAGATACACATTTGTTGCAACAACTTCAAGGTATTGTCTCTGCAGTTGTTTTATTAATTATTTCTGCAGCTACCCGAGGGCAATATGCCAACTACGGCCTCCACGGTATCCTCTTTGGTATCCTGCCCAAATATTGGCTAAAGGGACATTTGTAAACAAATTGCTGTGACGCATTAAGTGGTACCAAGGAAGAGAAGCATTTTATTTTTCTTGTTTACTCACCTCCATTCGTGCGATGCAAATCCAACGCAATCTGCTTTGCATTCCTCGCAGCGTGTACCTTCGTCAACTTCTCTAATTATCACACCCTGCAAGAAGAAAAAAAGGAAAGAAACGAATTAATTCCGACTGCAAAATTGTCTGCGTTCATAAATGCAATAAATCTTCGCTCCAAGTGGTGAGACAAATTTGTTCTGGAGAAGAGCCAGCCACTTGATTTGGGAGAAATGTGTGCCGTCCCCGTCTCCGTAGGACTTTTGACTGGGCAAATTCAACTGAGTGCTATATTTAAATGTAGTCTTTGGACAATTTTCCGACCAGGTAAACAAGTAAGAGCAAATTGAGAAAGTACACAAATGAACAGTCAAAACTTCTTTTACAACCCAAACAACTCGTCGTCCGAGGATTGCCTTGTTGGACGATTTTGGGAAATCAGATATTCAGGTCTGTGTTGTTATTAAAACGAAACAAACCGCTGACATTTTTTTCATTTTTAATATAGCATTATGTTGAAAATCGTCCTTCAGTTGAGGATCTCCAGACTCGACAGTCTCTTCCAGTTTCCATATTATTAGGGTCCTCCTCCCATGATGAGTTTGAAATGAAGAGTTTTACACACTTCATAAATAATCTATATTTATAAAAATTGAGCTTTATAATTTTGTTCGTTTGTCGCCGGTTCACGCCTTAACGCATTTACCGATTATAACCAAACTTTCACACATCTTTAGTATTGGTCTGTATATGGTTTCTGTGAAGTTTGGATGAAATCGGAAAACGTGTGGGTGTGTTGTGCGTGCGTGAAAAAAATACATGAATTTCAATTGCTGTGCGTTAGTCGGGTAAAAAGTCAAGAACTGCTCGACGGGTTTGAATGCTTTTTTTTTGTTGTTTTGTTTGGCTTGAATCAGGGATGGTTTAAGAAAAATTAAAATTCGGAAAATTCTCAACAGGTGGCGTTGTAGGCACATTTCGTTTTTCATCTATCTCCTTCTATAAATATATATCAAAATGAGTCGCCTTGTGTTTTAATTGATGTTCTCTTAATGCGTGAACCGATTTTGTTTCTGATGAAAGGTGACGTCAACACCAACGCCAAGGTTTGTATGTTTATTGGGTATACGAGTTATAGACATTTTGGTGAGCATTTCTGTGTTGTCGACTTCAGAAACCCCGCAACCGATTTTATTCACATTTTTGTTGTTGCTGCTTAAGGGATAGGATAGTTTTGGGCCCGATAGGTGGCGCTGTTGTCGATGTCTCTCTGCTTTGGGGTGGTAGGCGCACATCGCAAGCATTAAAGAATATGTGGCCTATGCGTGCGTAGGCCGTGCGGTACATATCGCTTGATAGAAAAAAGGGGAGGTATATTGTGTTCATTTTTCGTATACTATCATTTTTACAAATTACTCTCGCCCAAGTAGTCCAGCATACTAGGCACTGAGCCACTATGTTCACAAGTCGCAACTACTGATATTTAATATCAACTTTATCGAATGGAAATGGAAATTATCTGAGCGGTGATTCTTACTTCCGAGGAAAACTTCGGACGATCGTCATGACATACCGCACGGTTTTTCAAACAAAGCTCAAAACGATCATGGGCTTCATCGCTAAGCACAATGTTTTTTTGGACAATCGCGTTTCTGGATGTAGTCGGTCGAATGGCGAGGATTACCGATTGCGCACATTCTGCTTTGGTTAATTGAGAAAATCTGACCGGACCAACTTAATTCAATCAGTAGCTCGGAAAAAAAAGATCAAGAAGCCGACCCGGAAATCTATGAAGTCCTTTCCATGCATTGAACTTAATTTAATTCCAAGGGAGTTTCATTCGCTCAATAGAGAGGTTCAACTATATCCAAAAATGTTAATAATTTCATTAATTTTAGGCGGTACGAAATTCGCTGAAATTATTAACATTTTTGGATATAGTTGAACCTCTCTATTGAGCGAATGAAACTCCCTTGGAATTAAATTAAGTTCAATGCATGGAAAGGACTTCATAGATTTCCGGGTCGTCTTCTTGATCTTTTTTTTCCGAGCTACTGATTGAATTAAGTTGGTCCGGTCAGATTTTCTCAATTAACCAAAGCAGAATGTGCGCAATCGGTAATCCTCGCCATTCGAACGACTACATCCAGAAACGCGATTGTCCAAAATAAATCTATATGTATGGATAAAACTGTAGCCGTTTTCATGTGTTAACAGTTGGCGTGAAAACTACTGCACAGATTTCGATGAAACTCTTTTGCAATGTCCCTTAAAATCCTGAGAAGGACATAGACTATTCCTTTCATTGCCATGTCTATTTTTTGGGAGCGTTTTTGACCAAAATGTGTTATTTTTTTCTGGCTTTACTGCCTTTTAATCGCTTTTACTCAAATTCCTAATAATAAATTTTGCTGTGCGTTAGTCGGGTAAAAAGTCAAAAACTGCTCGACTTTTGTATAGGTTAACAATTTCATTTATTAAACAAATATTTGGATATATAGTCTTATAATTTTGCAGCGACAGACTTTAAGAATTGTTTTAAATAAAACTTAAAACTATTAAAAAATTAAGTACAGCACTGGGTCGCACGAAACTTTCTCGCTTAGTTTTATTTTTTATTTATTAACTAGCTACATTAAAAATATAAGAATAGTACGTATTAATTAAGCGCATTGTTGTCTGCAATGTATTCATTTGATATATAATAAATACTTAAAAAGTGAACCGAAGCTTTTGATTTTCATCTATTAATAAAATAATGGCATCACTCAGAAAGTATAGTAATTCATCAATTCAGAATTTGTAATTGCCAGGAGAAGGTTTTTACGAAAGAAAATTGGGGGAAAACCCTCTGGAAATATCGGAAAATTGGAAAAATCGAAAATTGATTTTTTTGTATGGAATTTCTTGTGCAATTGTTGCGGAATACCTTTTCGAATTTTCATTTAACGAAATTTTGCATTTGGTCCCATGATTTCATGATTTTGGACGATGTTAAGTTGGAAAATTCTTTGTGGAGCTTGGAAAATTTCTTATAATTATGAAATTCATTAAGGGTATTCACTTAAACGCATAAAAGCCTCATAAACTGCGTAAACAGCAGAAATTGACCACCTCGTAAACGAACTGTCAGATTTTGTATGGAGAATAGTTTACGCAGACCTCATAATTTTCGGCGAGGATTTAGGCTGGGAAATACACCGCGGCAAATTGCGCAAATCACAAATGTCAAACTTTGACATACAGTCGTCTGTTGTTTGTTTGCAGAGTTTTTTTTTATACGTCCAATATAAATAAGTCGTTTACTGCCTATTTCTCCAAGTATTTAATAAGTTTTTTCTTTTCACTTACTTTCAGGGAATTTTGATAATTTGTAAATAATTTGAACAGCTGAGTTTGACAACCGACTTGACAGTCGATTTACTTGATCTACGCAATAATATTTCCGAGGATGTTCACTTAAAGCACCGCAGAAATTTATAAATTTTCGAGCAGCACAAAATTATGAGATTAAGTGAATACCCTTATTGTGATATTTGTGCGTGCATTTTGGGTGGAGAAGTTGACGAGATAAATAATAGATGGCGCTGTGCTTCGATCAAGTTCAAATTCAAAGGAAAGGAAGTCCTTATTTCACGAACTACGATTATTCCAACTGATCTTCAATTCCAATTCAAGCGGATTCAGTTCCCCGTTCGATTGGCTTTTGCGATGACAATCAATAAATCGCAGAGCTAATCGTTGGAAGTCGGTAAAATTATTATCGGATTAATCTCGAATTTCCCTGTTTTTCACAAGGTCAGCTGTACGTTGCCGGTGCGCGTGTTGGCAAACCGTTTTCGTTGTTTGTTTTTGCGCCGGAAAACAAATTGAAAAAATTTGTTTATCATACCACACTCTAGTAATTTAGAATCCATTCAAATAAATCACATTCAAATTTGAACTAACTGTGTTTTACTATCACTCTGGAGATTATCTGAAGGCGTTAAATTGGGTCTAGATGAAGTTCGCCGGGTCCGCTAGTAAACTATTTCACTCCAAAAATCAATAAAAATATTATCAGAAGGAACAAACAATATTTTGTTGAGAGTTTTCCAACTTTTCTTTTTTCATAAACCCTCCCGAAGCAAATACGAACAAACCCCAGAAGTAAGTATCATTTTTGGTTCAGTCGTTTTCAAGTTTTAAGCATCCGAACACACCACGATCCATTTTTACAATATGGGTACGAAAATCACTCGCAGAATCTTCCATTCAAAACGACCAATATCATCATCCGCCCTCGCTAATCTCCATGTAATCACCATATAAAAGGACTGGATCGATGATGGTCTTCTATATAGTCTTGACAAGGCGTAAGTACTCAATTACCTTCCTTGACCAAAGCCATTTTACAGGAACAGGTATTCTTCGATTGCTTTCTGAAGCCAACCTGAAAAAGTTTCTTAATTTACTACCTGCGTCCGATTCAGTGCCTCACTTTTTATTGTTCTGTCATTCCCGACTAGACAAGGTGTCGTTGTCATTCGCGTATGCAAGCCATTCTACAGCAGATCATTGAAGAGCGCGACAACTTGACTTGAGAGCTCAAATGATTTCCAGTGGCTTTTTCAAAGGCACACCTCTTTTCTGCTCCTCTGAGTGAAGGACTGTTAATTGGTTATTCGCAGCTATCTTGCATACTTTTTGCAGGCCAACCACCGTCCACCACCTGTGATCATCACGTGACGCATCGCCTCATCTGCCAAACGGAGGCCACCTTTTAAATGATGTGCCAGTATGTTATCCGACGACAAGAGGATCAGTTCTGACTGCCTGACCTGTTTGTTGCATGTGCGTACTCATTTGGCTCAACTAGGTCCACACTTTCGCAGCTATCAACTCTGCAACTCTTTTCCGCTCTCAATTGGCAGTCTATTACTGAGCTTCGTGGTCCTAAGAGCCCGATTTGGGTGATCTTTAAGATAGCAGTTTCCAAAACGCCACCTCCTCTGCAATTTTCTAAACTTGTTTTTGTAGATTTCTCATAAAAGCCTATTGACCTATGAATTTTTTGAGTTTCTTCGCCAAACATTGATCAGTTAACAGGAGAAACAGCCAAAAATCAAATCGACCGCAGTCGCTGTTAAATTTCTGAGCAAAATGTAGGCCATTCCCAAAACAAAAAGTTAACCAGGTCAGTATATCCTTATAGCTGAAGTGAATATCTTACTTCCCAACTGCACACACATTTAAACAGCAATAACTCAGCCATGGAGCCTACCCTGTCAGCAGTGCGCCATCGGCTCATATACATGCGATCCACCACAGCCAAAAATTAAATCAATACCCGCCGAAAATAAAAAAACCAAAAGCGTTGCTCCATTTAGGTGGAAAAATCCGTTCCATCCAGCACTTATCCCGGCACCACGTAAAAGCCACATAATTTCGAGTACACTGAAGCCCATGGGAAGAAATCAACGTTCGGTAGAAACCGCGTCCCAGTCCCCTTCTTATTTTCCACTGCACAGCAAGAAGGCATTCACTGCCACACCACCATTGCCAAACACAGAAAGCCAACGTTTGTGTTATTCTTCATTCTGTTTGCTGTATATGAATACTCCACGAATATCCTCGCCTCAAGTTGGGTTTGTTAAACTTGTGCGAATGCTTTTTCCAGGCCGATTGCATCAACAGCTCGACATCGGAATAGTGGTGGATGTGTGCGAAGGGTGTGGCAGGGTGGGAGGAATAAAAGAAACCCAAAGAAAACACAATAATTTGTCTGGAACAATGCCAAGCAACATCGAAACGACACGGTTCACATGCGGGAGAGCCGGCGAGGAACAATGTCCTTTAGTGAAGCGCTCTCCTTCATTCATGTTTTCTGTTTGAGCGCCATGAAGTGATTCCTTTTCATTCCTTTCTGACGGCACGAGCAGGGTGCCCTGCTGAATTGCTGTTCCCAGCACTAATCGAGGTTGACTTCTTCCCAACCCGAATTTGGGTAAATGGAACGATTTTCAAGTGACGTCAGTCGAAGTGAATGGCTGTCCTTCTGTACCCGAGCAGATCCCTGCTTTGACCTGATGAATTTCAAATCGATTCGTCTATGCCGCCACGCTGTGCTGTGTTAAGAATGTGAAGAAGTGGTGACATGACAAAAAGTGAACAGGGATAACAAAAGAAACAAACCGTTCAAATGGCAGAGCCAGTTGAAATTTCGAAAGGATAACTAGCGACTAATTCATCAGGCAGCAGCATGAGTATATGATATATATGCAAAGTTGCGACAACTTGAAGCCAGAAGATCGATTGCGTTGTCCATGAAAACTACTGGCGACAAATTTACACTTTCCGTTTGCTGCATTGCGGAACAGAGCCGTACATTCGAACGAATGCAAGCTGGGCATCTCTCACATTTTGGTGGTCGTTATGCTAATGGGTGTGTGCGGGAAGTCGGGATGAAATTTATATTTGATGGAGTTTGGAAATTAGGTTGAAAAGTTTCAAATAAACCCCGAGGAGACTTTTCGATGATGGAATTTAGTTTGAATTGCTTAAAGTTTCCCAGCAGTCAATATATGGGTGTCTGTCGGCGTATGCTGTTCGTGTGGTGGAATTTTATGCTAAACTAAATTCACATCGAGCTTGGGCATTTGACAGCTGGTTTGGTTAGTTGGTGGCAGTACTAGAATGTTTTGTCAGAAGTGATGGAGCCTCAGAAGTTCAACAACAGCTAAAGGGCGCACGGCAGATAATTCACCCCGAATCGCAGAATCGGAGGTTTAGAATCGAAAAAGACGGAGGAAAACTATGACGCATACAGAGAAAAGTGACAGCTTCCATTTGGGTGTTAAAAGTTGCAATCTAAGGCTACAAATCTTGAGATTTCGACGTTATAACTCGATAACCGGCCGATTTTCATGACTGTTTTTCAAGTGAAAGCTTCTTTGGGCGCATTTTGAGATGGGATAAAACCATTGAACTCGCGACACCAGTGTTCGCGTTGCCAACCACTTTTGATGAAAAAATGCCTAATTTGAAATGTACAGATGCCTTTTTGAATAATATTATTCCTAAAACATTTTTTTTTTGGTAAAGTGGAACAATAAATCAAAAATTTAACACAAATATAACAACATAAACAAAATCATTTTCAATTTATGCAACAAACACGGGAATTAATTTTAAGGAATGATATTTAGAGTGTTCGGAAAATGGACAGAGATTGAAGGTGGAAACACGTTCTTTAAGACCGAGGTAACATATAATTTTTTTTTTTTGGCAAAAATTTTTTAAGAATGTTTCAAAAATTAAAAAGTCAGTTTAAAATACAAAAAAAGTTGCTTTTTGAAAAAAAAAAAACCTTAAATCTTAGCTAGTGAAATAATGCCTAAAAATCATTTGAAAAACCTTTCTTGGCTTTTGTTTCAGTAATAGTGGTTTTACTTTATTTAAAAGTATTTCCTACACAATAAAATATTTCCTGACAATTTTTCATTCACTTCTGTCGGCACTCCCGGAGTGTCTCTGTTTTGTTTGTTTGTATTGATGTATGTATTTTTAAGGTTTACGCAGAAATAAAAATCCAAAAAAACCGATTTAATCATATTTTTCGCATTTTACGGTAGATGGCGTTGCGGGCAAATCGGACTTATACCGGGTGCAGCTAGTTGTGCATAAAAATGGAAATGGTAACAAAGACCATATAAAACAGACGGTCGGCTGAGAGCACAAACGGGAAACGTGAACGGGAAATTCCTGCCAGAATTTGTTGAAACAGAAATTCTTAATTGTGACGGCTGTTGTATAGGCTTTGTTAGATGGAGGCTCCAAATGCACTATTTATAAGCGAAGATGATAGCTGGAATGTGAAAAGCTAGCGGAGAAGTTCTTTTAGGTTGACGATTCATAGGCGTCGATCAGAAGAACGCAAAGAAATACCGAAAATGCGACTAGTTCACGTGGCCAATCATTTGGTACCACTGAGATAAGCTCCACTTGACGATAATAGGCCTTTTTAATTATCTATGATCTATGATCTATATCATCTATAAAGATCATCACGATCTATAGATCATCACGATCTATATAGATCACGCACGGTTTTAAACAACAGTACGAGATCCAACTTTTGTTGTAAGCCTTGCAAATCAAATGACCTATACAGATCATGTGAGCATAATAAAAAGGGCCTAGCTTTACAATGATGGAAAGCTATAAATTCTAATAACAAAGCCATCCCGACGCAGCATTGGCCGCCGTCTTTTCAGTTGGAAATGGATCTTGTACCAAGCGAAACAAAAACCAAGCTTGCTTAATAGCAGAACAGGATTGGTGGGTGATGAATAGAAACGACGCCCTTTTGAGTTGCGCCACAAGTGAATCGGTGCACAAGGTAAAATATATCCCTGATCCACAATCCAAACCCCATGTGATCGTCCTTGAATATACAAAGCAAACAACAAAGATCGATCGTCATATAGACGATCACTCTCCCTATGATTTGGGAAAACCGCCTATGGCCGAGTACGAGTGGCAAGGAGGGAGATCTTTTCAAATTGGAAAGTACCAATCTGGTGTACTGATACGGCTTCGATATATTATAGTTGATTTTGGACAACTCATGGAATTTTTCGGTGGCAAAATCTCGATTGGGGAAGTAGCCCGCAATCGAATAAAGTCATAAGAAAGTTTTATTCCGCCCCGTCACCTGCTCGTTAGAGTTTAACTCCTCGTGGACAAACGGTCCCGACTGCTCTGCTTAGAGTCGCCTTGACCGATTTTGTCTCGTTGTTAACCTAAAACTTACGTACGCCGTTGAGCTTGAGACGGGGACCGCCGTAAGGCCCGAAACTTATCCAAAGTTAATGTTTCGTCCAAAGGACCATAGATCCGACGAGTTATATCCCAGCCTTAGACAAAAAGATCGGATCGAAAGATGCGATTCTTTTTGGTCTTCAGTCGAAAAAGATCATCAAATATATACATCTATGGATGAACAACAAGGCTCCACATATTGAAACTTCTATGACGGTTCGACTCAATGAGCGATACAATAAAGGCATCTTGTTTAAAGAGGGTAATCCCGACCGGGCTAAGAGAAGATTATCAGCTGAAGATGCAGACAGATCTTGGGATTGCGTCGAGAAAAGGTATACGGGAACATGCTAAAATGTGTGGACGTTTTCGAAGCGAACTCAAAAACACAGTAAGTAAGTCATTTATTTACATTTCAATATACACACAGAGTAGAAAATATGAATTTAAGAGCTATGGTTAAGCCAGTATCTTACTTCGGAGCTTCGGAAGCTGGGAAGACTCATCTAGCAGAGCTGGAATTTCTTGATATTTATTTCCGATGACAATAGAAGGTCCTCTTCAACTTCAGACCTGGAGGCCCATCAATAATAGCACATTATTTAGCAAAGATAATTACGAGTCGGTGCAGTGGCTTAGTGGTTAGTGTGTTGGACTACTAAGCGAGGGGTCCCAGGCTCGAATCCCGAGAAAAACCCAAATTCCAACTTAAGGTTTTTCCACTGCGCCACCTCTCGCGAACGTCTGACAAACATCCGAGAGTATAACTGTCATGAAAGAGCTTCTCAATTGGCCGTTTGGACTCGGCATAAAATTGTAGATCCCTTCCATTCGTCCCAAAAAATAAAAACTAACACAAGACGAATGGTTGTGAGAAGCTAGGCTTGGGTCCATACGGACCTGTTGCGCCAATTATTTATTTTTTTTTTTTAATTACGAGTCGTTAATCGAAAAGTTAGGTACTTGAAGTGGAAGCCATGGCCATTGGGCCTTGGATATTCTTCTTTTCCATGTAAAGCTAACTTTGTCAAGAGCCATTGCCCCTCAAGATTTTGGTTCAATGAGCCACAAGCTGCCGAAGCCATTCTTAACAACCACGATGTGAATGAATTCCTTGACAGCGTCAACTGCGTCGAAGAAGACAACCACCTAACGCAGGCTTCTGTTGAATCCAATGTCGAGTTCCGAAGAAGAAAATTTCGTTGTTTATCACTGTAAGAAATAGAGTCACGAGAGGGCTTTCGACAGGTGGAAGCAGTGGATGATGCAATCGCCAATATCGACTCAACTAAGATTTCCTAGATGACAAATAGACTTACACACCTTTGTGGACGTGGACGCCAGTGAACATAAAAACGAGAAGCAGCTTAAAGACCGCTTCTAATCAAAATGGATTTCAGTGTCCTGCCGTCCAAAACAAGAGGTGCAAATGGTCTATCAAAATAAAGCCGATGAAAAGAAATGTGGACTCAAGTCTCAAAGTATAGTGCAAAGCAAGTGGCAATGCGGTAAAATATCGAAAGAGTTTCTATAACATGATGGACAGCTTCGGTCGGCTGACGTTGACACGACTTTCGAGGCTCGACGAAGAACTGCTGTAAAATTCGCGGTTTAAGAGCTTCCCAAAGTATAATGCTAAAAATATATCGATAACGATAACGTAACCGGTGGTTTATGTCCAAAATTTATGTCATTTCCTTACAGTGCTAAATTGCAAAGTACGTTTTAAATGAATTTGCAAGAGTCGTCGAGCACAAAAGTGATCACATTTGCTGCCGAAGATTAAAAAATGTTAAAAATCACCTATTCTGTATTGAAACAATATTTCCTTTGTAGACAGAGAATAAACACAAACACACGTCCCACTTATTGCAGTTCCAAAAAATATGAAACCTTTTCCAGCTAAATCGGCCAGAGAACCGCCTTGAAACTTCCGCAAGACCCACGCGGCCTCTTTAACTGAAATCCCAAAAGTCACTATCCATCTCGATGTCCACCCACAGCCTCGCACTCGTTTAATAGCATCATCCAACTTTTGGCAATGCTCATGGTAAATGAAGCACACCGTCGCGTCGCGTCGTCTCATCGTATAAATGTCTAATCAATCGGATTATAGTTATATCCATACCAATTATCCATGTACGAGAGACACATGCAACTAAATGTCATTTCGACTGCAGCCAGATGGAGCTGCACCATTTCGGGCTTGAATGCGCCACAATACCTATCGGTATAATCGTGTGCCAACAAAGTGTTCTCCTTGGCTATCCAAATGCGGCTGAATGGGCGCTCTGGATTTTATTTATTCCTCTCGGCTACGAATTAAACGAAAAGAAATTTATGCATGTATTTGGGGGATGTGTTTTCAAAATCAGGATGCAAATTGAATCATGTGCTTGTTCTTGTACCAGTCGGTTTATGTATGTGGCCACAGCTAAATAATAATCAGTTTGGCGTGAGAGGCACGTCAGTATTTGGGGCAAGGAGCATTTTGTGCTACCTGGCTAGCGTGGTATTGCGAAGACTTTCATTGGTCATTAATCATTTCTTGCTGATCGTTAATTTAACACCAAGCGAGTGTGTTGTTAGAAAACAATAAAATCGACAGTAATTATGTAATGATGATGTAGCTTTAGTTAGGGATCTTGTGTGTGTGTTAGCTAATTGACGGACGCGTTCTTCGAAACAGGGCAGATTGTAACATACCCAGATCAGTGTAGGTATGGTGGACGGTAGGTTAAATAGAGAAAGATGATGTACATTGTCGATATGCGAAGGCGGAAAACTAATCTCAACTGCGGTCCTGCCATGTTCCTCGACTTTACGGTGTAAAATACGCGCTTAGTTTATGTGTACAAAATAAAATGCACGACAGGGTCGCAAGGTCTCTTATTTTCTTACAATGGTAGGTGAAAATAAGAGAAGCGATGATTAATACAAAATAACGATTTATAAAATAAAGGAACAGTGTTAAATAAAATCAACTTGTGGCTTATTCATCTGATGAGGCAGTTTATATAAAGGGTGGGCCATCTAGTGTTTTTTTTTTTAAATCAATTACAATTTTTAAAAGATTAAATTGTTTATTTTTACACTGGGCCTTAAGCCATCTAGTGTTTTTTTTTAAATCATAGGTTTTTTTGACACTGACAGCTGTTTCCCGCTCGAAATCTTAACAGAAAGCCAGTATCATACCACCGCGGAACGAAATGAGTCGCTTTACGCTTGAAACACGTTGGAAAATATTGAAAACAAATTTCCAAAGTGAGTGCTGTGTGGCCCAAACAGTGCGTTTTTTTGAAAAGAAATTTTGGCCGAAATGAAGCACCCACCGCTCCTGCTGTACGCAAGTTTGTGCAAAAAGTACGTGAGACGGGTATGCTAGTGAACAAGACTCATGGTCGCCGTCGTCGTAAGATGCGCATCCACAGAGAGTGACAGTTTGGTGCAAGTTGTGGAATGGTGGCATCATTGGACCATTTTTCTTCAAAAATGGGGTTGGGAACAACGTTTCGGCCAACGGTGGGCGTTACGGAGCCATGTTAACTGACTTTTTTTTTTACTGATATTGAAGACACAGATTTGGACGAACTCTGGTTCATGCAGGATGGCGCGCCCTGCCATAGTCGATCTTTTGCGCACCAAATTTCCAACTCATGTTATCAGCCGTCTTGGCGATGTCAATTGGCCGCCTCAAAGCTGCGATTTGACCGCTTTTAAAATTTTTTTGTGGGGAATCGTTAAGGACCGATGTTATGCCAACAATCCGGAAACGATTCAAGCACCTAAGGCCAATATCATCCAAGCAATCCGTGAACTACAGCCTGAAACCATCAAGAAGGTCTTGAAAAATTCTAGTGACATAATGCGCTACTGCCAAGTAAGCCACTTGAACGATGTTGTGTTCCATGATTAATGGGAAGATTTGATCTTACTAATAAAGCCATTATACAAGGAAAAGATTTAATTTTGTTCATTTTAATGCATTTTTAGAAAGAAACTTGTATTTGGCCCACCCTATATATTTCAAAAAACCATGTGAATTTTTATAACTTCAAGCTCTCAGTAGCAGGCAATTTTCGCCAAATGAAGTGTAAGCTGCAAGTGGTTGGAATTATTCAAAGATGCATGGTTAATATGGTTCAAAAAAATAAGTTGTGGAAAATGTTTGCTAAAGAGAGGTTTTTCGTTGGCACACTTCTTAGAAAATTATGCAGACAAAGCTGTAACAAATATTGCAATGTTTAGTTTGAAAAATTGTATTGCTTCACTATTCAGCTGTAAACTGAGTACAACATATTTTTCGGGATGTAAGCATTACTTGGTTTTTAAAGTTGTATCCAAATCGAAAATGGGGTTCTCGAGATATGAGCAGTTTCTAAAATTAACGTTTTCGGTGATTTCAATTGAATATTAAGGACGCAAACAATTTGAAAATATCAATTTTACTTTAGGTTAGGTTAGGTTTGTTAGGAATATTCAGCGCCATACCCACGTCAAAGTTGACCCATTGTGATACCCGAAGGGGGTATTATGTAAGCTTTTATAGCTGTCTGGCTTTCGATAAAGATACCTTCCAAAAGTATTACCGTTATCGCAGACTCACGGGCAACTCTGGACACTGCCATGACTTCCGCTTGGAATACACTGCAATGGTCTGGGAGGCGTAGTGATCTTGAGATGTCCAGCGGTTCAGAGTAGATTCCTGACCCAACCCCGCTGTCAATTTTTGACCCGTCTGTGTACACGGAATCGGATTTTGCGTGTTAGGTATAGGTCTACCTCTCCATATTTCCCTGCTCAGGAAGTCGCTCGAGAAGGTTTTTTTGTGAATTCTAAATGTGGCGTAATCCGTGTTGAGTGACCCTTTTCATTGTAATTCCAGTCTATTGATTGGCTTATTCTCGAGGCACTTTTTGCTGCCATTGATTAAAAATAAAAATAAATAGTTGGCGCAACAGGTCCGTAGGGACCCTAGGCCTAGCTTTTCACAACCATTCGTCTTGTGTGAGTTTTTATATTTGGGACGAATGGAGGGGATCTACAATTTTATGCCGAGTTCAACCGGTCAATTGTGAAGCTCTTTCATGACAGTTATACTCTGGGATGTTTGTCAGACGTTCACGAGAGGTGGCGCTGTGAAAAAAATATAAAGTGAAAAAGTACCGTGAGTCAATTTTTTAGCGAAAAACTGAGAACGCAGTCAAGTTAACATCACTTACTTACTTCATTAAGCTTATATAAATATCAATTTTGGATGAAATCGTTACATGACTTTTCAAACAAATGAAGCTGTTATAAACATTTTATTTATTTTATTCGACAGAATTTCGAGACCCACTTTTTTGAGTTCCTCTATCATGGTAATGTCAGAATTGGTTTACATCTCGAGTTCGAAATTTTTCGAAGTCGGGAAAGTTAAGAACTGAGTGCCAAATCAGGGGTGCGGATGATCCATCAATTTGCAATTTTGAATACTCAAAAATGCACTTGTTTGAGCCGATCTATGAGAGGTTGTGTTATCGTGGTGGAGAAAGATTCGTCTTCTGCAATTGATTTTCCTTATATTGCTGAACATTTCGGACAAACAAATGGGGTATCATTCAGAATGGACCGTTTTACGTTGATCCAATGACACGGTACCGACAAGTCCAATTATTTAAAGAAAACAGGCCACCAATTGCTTCGTGGGCATATCCAACTTTTGTTGGATTTAGCTCGTCTTGAAAGGCCATTTCGGTCGATTGTTGTTTTATTTCAGGTTCATATGCAAAGATCCACGATTCGTCACAACTGTCACGATTCTATAAACGTCTTATGAAGCACCGAGATCGCTTTTTTTCAACATTTCTTGGCACCAATCGACACGAGTTTTTATGACCAATTGTCAAATTATGTGATATCCAAGGCGAATAAACCTTTTGACGGCAATATTGAACTAATCCTAAATCTCACAGTTCACGCACGGTATTGATTTTTTTTTCTGGCCGATTTTGGACAACCTTCACGAAATTCGTCCTGTGGCGAAGTGCGCCCCTGATAGAATCCGGCAAACTAACGAAACACGGTGGCTCGAAATGATGCTTCATTACCAAAAGTCAAGTTGCCCAAATCGGACAAAATCATTGCACGAAAATGTTCACAAATCAATTCCATTTTTTTACCAAGATGAATGTTTGAAGTAACTGTTCACAACACAAATAGCACTCGTACGACAAAACGTTCTGAGTACGAGTACCATTAAAATTGTTAAACATTCCGATGACAATGTCAAATTTGACATATTTACACTTATGTTGCCATATCTCAAGACTTAAGCAGCAACATCTGAATAAGTTTCGCTATTTTCGCTTTTCAAATAAGAAAATACGAAATTCCAAACGAGTTTGGTTAAGTACATTCCATTGCTCCCACCGGTCCCTGTGTACAATAGCCAGTCGGAAGTCTAGTTCGTAAATGTGATTTTCGGGAACGAGCATGCCTGGAAAAAATACTCCAATATGAACCATCTCTTGTTTTATTAAATGGTTTGCCGCCCGTGATAACTCGCAAGCATCATTTAGTTATGGATAGCAGTGAATAATTTTATAAAAGCATAAGTTAGTCCTTAGTTTTTTTTTCTCTTAAAATTCTGGAAAACTGCTGCTTGAAAAACTAATCGGTAGTTAGACTTCCACAGTCAAGGTTTAAACAAGTCCTTCTAAAAAAAGTCGCTATCATCATACAAGTATAACTTTATATTGATGCACATACCTGTTAAAAAAAAAAACATTAACCTGAAGTAAGAGTATACAAATTTCTCTTAATGATGGACAAAGCAAAGCTTACTCTTTTATTTAGTCCTAAGGCCGCAAACGATTTTATTTATTTTATGAATGTTCAAACTTGATTCGTTGATGTCACCGATAGTTTTGCACACTAAGCTTGAAATTCGCCACAAGCCAACCTCAAGAGAATCAATCAAAACCTAAACAGCTGTCGAACAAACCAGTTGCAGTGACAGCTGACACATGCATACAAAACCTAACATCTGATATTGGATATGACGGATAAGCAACCACATTCAAACCCAAAAAAAAAAAACAAAAACACCCCCCACTGCTTTACAGACTCGCAGAAAAAAATCCCCATTACTGGGAATTCACTATATATCGTAATTACTACTCAACCACATAAATGAACAAAAAAAAAACAGTAGTGGAAAAAACAAACCCAATTTTTGCCATTATTTCATGCTAATGTATAATTACACTCAAGTGACTCAAAAGTAATTAAAAGCAACACTCAAAGTCAAACAAGTTTGTGTATGTTCCATACATGTGATTTCCAGCCTTGGGGAGCATGCAGTTACTTTATTTTTTAAACTAAAATTACACCCTTGACACACAATCTTAAAAAACTCAATTTTTGAACAGTTTTCTTGGCAATTATCTGCTGACTGTTGAAGAATATCGTGTCCGACTGCTGTATGACTGTTATAATCTCGATAATTAAATGAGTTTTCACTGGTTTTCGTGACGACGCTTATTTGTCCCACAATTTATATTCTTCACGGTTGAGGTGGTCCGTAAGTAAGCGGGTAGGAATTTTGAATATCTGCCACTACCTGAACTTAGATTTATCAAGACATTTTGAATGGAATTCGATGTCGAAACATGTTTACGATGACAACAAATTCAAACAAGCGTTTTTCTCACCCGCTAATCAAAAAAAAAAAACAAAACAGATGCAATTAGCCGTTCAGCAGTTGAATTCCACATCTAGCAATCTAGCACCTCTTGATCACGAACAATGCATGCAACCGGTCTGAGAGGCGCTACAGTAACAGTGAGTGATAAAAGCTTTGCCACACCTCAAAAACAAAGAGACATAGATATATTTCGTATGATGTCTCTCAGAAAGGTTAATGTACTGACTATTTCTTAACTCGACCATGAAAGGTAAAAAAGTAACCGAACTTCGCACGCGAATTGTAATAAATGAATAATTTATAATAATTATAATTCTGAAACAATTTTCTTCGTAGGAAACTGTCAATAAAAACGCCACAACCGCATTTCCTTCGGTTCTAACATATTGAAAACTAAAAACTGTAGTGCATTCCATTTAACTTATTTGGCAGCACTTTTTATGAAATCTTTTTTTTTTCTAAAATTCCAACGAACGTTGTGGATTTTTAGGGCAGTCAAGAGCGGCGAAATGAATTGCAAGGAATATGACGGGCCTAACTAATAATCGCTTGTTAACCTTCAGCTTAAATTGATTGGGAACAGTAGTTAAATGTAATAGATTGGCAATTGTGAGGTTATAAAGCTTAATCTGGACACTAAAAAGGATTATCAGTTCCAAGTTATTTAAAAATGTAGAAATTGAATGAACACACACTCGGATTGCTGAAATAAGGCTAAATATTTTTAACAAATATTTTTTTATTGAAACCCTGTCTTCTCTGAACAATTCGAACTGCCCAAAGGGGCAAATACAAATAATAGCTCATTTTTAAACTTGAAGTCCCCATGCACATTTTTATTCTGTCACCTGTCTGATGCTGGCGTTATATTTCTGGAGATAATTTTGACTAACCCTTAGAAGATTAAGGGACTGATTTTAAGGAAATTTAAAACACCTCTTAAATAAGTTTAGTTTTTCTATTAGCATTTAGAATTTTAAACTAAATTAAAAACAAAATTATCCATAACGTCACAGGTGGTTTTGCACCACTTGGGATGTTTTATTATTTAAAATGCTGAAGCTAAACTCCAAGTAAATCCGACTAAAGGAATACACGTTCACAGCCCCTTGGAGGTGGAATGTCAAACTCAAACTCCTTATGTGTCATTTTTTTTTATTTTGAGCATGACAGCGGGACATATAAAAAATAAAATGCGAAATGTAATAGAATTTTGAAATTTGTAATAAACATTTTACTTAAGAATAAAGTTGGATATTTTTTATTTATTTTTATTTTGATGAACCAGAAAATCGACATAGAAACATACACTAGGTGCAGTGCGACAGCAATTTAAATGCGCATGAAACAAGAATATAATTGAATTAATGGCGCGGGTCGCAGGTAACTGTCTCGAGGGCCGGTCATGGCCCGCAGGTCGTATCATTGACATGCCTGTCTAAGAGGATGGTCGCCCAAAAAGAGCTGTTGGATTAAAATCAAAAGATCTTCGGAAACACTATTCCATTTTTAACTCACTATTTAATTGTTAAATTGCACATCGCTAATATAACTAATTCAAAATTTCAGAAAAATGTATATGTATAATATAAATATTACCGTTTGTAAGCGACGTATCAACGTAGCAAAGCATCACAACAATTAACAAGTCAATGCAAATTCATTACTAGCAGGAAAAAAAAGTGATACAGACGAGCAGCTTCCGCACCTAAAAAAATTCCAGACATTGAGTAGGGTGTATTCGACACTGTTTCTCTTTCATCTTGCAGTCGCATATACTAACTTACTCATTATATTTGTTCGGAGTTAGCTCGGTAACCAATAAACAAATTTCAGTGACACCTTCACTCAAGTATTTTGTTTAGTTAGCAGTGTTGCCATTTTGGAATGTTTAAGGGTAGATCTAGCATTTTGAATAAGTACTTTTTCTTTTTAAATGCCAAATGCTTTTTCCGCATTTTGTAGAAATTTTTGTGTTTGGATGTTTGTTTTTTTTTTAGTGAAGTTTTGGTCATTCGTGTACATTAAGCTGATATACCTACAGTGCATCGAAGTTTGCCACGCATCAGGTGGAATGTGAAATGTGAGCGGTGTGAGTGCGTAAGAGTAAGTCTTTATCACACTATTCCAAATAATTAGACTAACGTCTTTTAACAGTGCTCTTTGAATAATGCGCAAGCCACCCTTTAGCCTTTCTGAGTCGAAAGAGTAATTGATCTACTGCATAAAAACACAACGGTTACCCTCCAACCCTTTCTTATGAAAACGTATGCGTCTAAGTGAACCACATACCAATATTGCAACACATTTTTTAAACAATCTTTTGCCGAGAACTTATTTTTTACAATAACCCTTTTAATTCAATTACCTATCTAACTTATATTCAATGACACTTTTCTCTCTCAAAGTTTTGAAGCCTGATTTCTCATTTAAAAAAAGTTACACAAATTAAATTATAAATACATATCCGGCCTAGATGGTCTTTCCCAAATATTTCTTTCCCCATCTTCTCCTATCTCTTTTGACTTACGCTTTCTCGAGGTTAATTTCTTCAGATACGGAAGTCCTCTCTCATAACAACGATAGATAAATAGGAATTATTAATGTCCACCCAATAGCAACTACTTTAGCTGCAGCGAAACTCCTCAAAGGTATTTTGTACGAGGCGTTAAGGAGTCTTGCAAGTCTTTAATGTCCCTTAACCAAAAAGGCTTTCTAAAATGTAAACCAATTACCTCTAAGCTCCTTAAATTAGTTGTCCTCCTCTATCTGTTACGAAAGTGGTAAGGCAGTAGACGTTAGAGGAACTGATTTCAAAGATATTCAAGACTCTAATCCATTTTAAAGCATCTAGCTTTATGTTCTAGTCTTAGATTAAAGTCTTGGCTTTAAAAACAATTGATATCCCCTTATCTGAAAATAGGACTTTCTATTGTTAGCTTCAGACATGTCCCACCAGTCATTTTCCTATATGGTGTACCACAAGGCAGTCATATAAGTCCCAATCGCTTCATCCTATTAAAAAAAGGATCTTATGAGGATCACTAAGATCTCTCTCTTCGATGCTGATGCCAAATTTTAAAACCCATTTCACCACACTCACCCTTGTCAGCTTCGAAAAGGTCTAAAAAGTTTTTCCACCTGATGTCTCAAAAATTGCCTAAACCTCAACATTACGAAGTGGCAGTAGCTGCGCTACCTTATGAGGTAGTTGCAACCCCCGATCCGGATCGACGCCTCCTTCTGTACAACTCCCATTTTCTTCAAAAGTAACGCTCGCAATTTACACTTCCCCCGTCGCTTTTATCCGTCAAAACATGACTCCGTTGGAGTCCCATAAGCTATACGAAAGGTAAATTCAACCACAACCAGTTTTGATCGCAACGTGAAACTTCACCCATTAAATGTAGTCTGCTTTAACTAGTCCCTAGCTTTAAGTTCTATTCTTAGATTTCAGTCTTGGTTTTGTTAGTCTTTAGCCTAATAAAAATCCGCCAAATAAAAATGGAATAGAACTTTGTTCTTGCACCACCCTGATGCAATGGAAGCAGCATTTATCTATAGCCTGGGATCGAATCGCGTCGTCCGAGAACGAGAAATACGTGACGGAATTTGTTTTTGTTTCACATGTAAAATTGACATAATTCCACGAACGTATAACTCGTTCATCAAAGTGGCGATTCGACCCCTGATCGTTTTTAAGATGGACGATAATCCTTCACTCGACACACGAGGAGCGTGACGCCAGTGGTCGCAGACTGAGGAGAATAGAGCCAACATTGGCGCTTTTTGAATGAAGAAGGGGAAAACGAGGGACGTGCTTAAAAAAAGGGAAAAAATCAAAAATCTAAAACGTAAATTGTTTAAAAATTAAATGAAAACGTATTTTCAATATGAACAAATTTCATAGAATGAATTGTACATATTAAATTTGAAAGAAAAGAGCCCATCGAACGTCTACGTAAGAATGTTTTTGTTCATCCCAATGCTTTCACTCGTTTTGATATTATGGCTACTAAAAAAGGAAATTATTATACAATATGCATATTTTTTTGTGATATGCTTAAAATTAAGCTTGTAAATAGAAACAGTTGCATTTTTGAATTTTTAACTTTCTCCATTACGTAGTAAGAGAAAGATATTGTATTCGTTTCGTACAAAATTTCCAACTCGAGATGTAAATCAATTCTCACATTACGATGATAGATGAACTCAAAAAAGTGGGTGGCAAAATTCTGTCCGCCTGTCTGTCTGTCTGCCTTCTGTTCAAACTTCGGATTTGGAGTTTGGGGGCTTACATGCCGTTTTGTTTTTGCACGGTAACCTCATTGATTTGTTCGGAAACTGCTGTAACGATTTCAACCCAACTTGATATTTAAGCTTAAGTAGGTGAGGTTAACATGACCACATACTCAGTTT
The DNA here is from genome assembly GCA_916610125.1 of Cheilosia vulpina. Classification (NCBI taxonomy): domain Eukaryota; kingdom Metazoa; phylum Arthropoda; class Insecta; order Diptera; family Syrphidae; genus Cheilosia; species Cheilosia vulpina. The sequence goes on from OU744278.1 coordinate 40,532,903, forward strand.
CTCGCTAAAAAAAAAATCGAATAACGGTACTTTTGAAATTTGGACATAGATATCTCGAAAACGGTCCATACGATTGTAACAAACATGAATTCCTTAAATGGTTATTTCTAACTTAATGACAAACCCAGTTTTTCCCTATATTGTCGTAAATGGATTTTTGAAAAAGTGTTTTTGAAAAAAAATAGTTTTCCTTAGTTTACCGGAAAACGGCAATACCGATTATGACGAAAATGCTTAATTAGAGTAAAATTGATGTTTTCAAAATTATTGAGTCCTTAATTTTCAATTCGAATCACCGAAAACACTTATTTTTAAAACTGCTAATATCTCGAAAACCCCATTTTCGATTTCGATAAAACCTTAAAAACCAAGTAATGCTTACATCCCGAACAATAACTTGTACTCGGTTTTCAGCTAAATAGTCAAGCAATAGTATTTTTCAAACTAAACATTGCAGTATTTCGTACTGTTTTGTCTGCCAAATTTTACAAACGATTTTGATCAAAATACATATTGAAGATTATTAGGTATTCGAAATAAGATCCCGTACTTAATTTTTCTCAAAAAATTCAGTTTTCTTTAATTATTTATATTTCCCGATCTATTTTCACAATATCTATGCTATATTTTTGTTATAATCTTCCCACTACCGATAAAAATGCGGTAACAGCTACGCAAAACTTAATTTTAGCAAATATTTCCCTTGCAATCACTTCCTTACATAATCAGAAATTCCCATTTTAATGTACCCCACACACGTCCATCGGCATATTCGGTTTATGACTGCAAATGCAAACTCAAAAATAAATCTCTGAAAAATCACAAAATGTGAAGGTATCGGTCTAACATAACCATCCCATCTCAATTTTGACAAAAAAGAGGGCTTTCCTCCCAAATTTTGCTAAAAAGGAGTTTTATTTCCAAAAGGAGGGTGAAAGGCGGATCATCATAATTATCTAACGATGAGAAACATTTTTGAATTAAATTTTTATTAAGGAACTGAATACAAATTATAAGTATTCTGTGTATTATTCTATGCAGTGTTGCCTTTCTGACCGGATTCCGGTTATATCTGACCGAAAACTCTTCCCTTTGACCGGAAAAAATTTTGAAATCCGGTTAGACCGGATTTTTAACCGAAACGAAAAATTCTTTAACCGGAAACCCCTTTTCTGACCTGAAAGATAATATCGTTCTATGACTAGACAAAAAGGATAAATTTCTATACTTTAAATGATATTTAGCCATACGTAACGAACACACTCACAATTTCATACAGAACAGTTTATTTTGAATATTCCTATAATACAGGGGCTTCTCGCGGAAATTTCATTTGAGTGCTTCCACCAAGTGTGACTCGGGGTGTAATGGCGACCATTTAAAATATTTTACGATTTCGGTTTTTGTTTTACCAAATTCAAACGCCGGAATGGAATGGAACGTTCCTATTTCTGCAAAACGTTGTGATGCAAAGTTTTTCAGGGAAATGTTTTTTTTTTGTTTTATTAAATTTAATTAAGATTAGTTTAGCAAAATAAAAAAAGGTCGAAAATTCTTATTTTATCTTTTGACTGGATTTCTGACCGAATTTAAAAAAAAAATAAAAATCGGTCATTCGGTCAGATTTGACCGGATTCATTATTTTTTAGTGGCAACACTGATTCGAAATCCATTTCCTCAAATTCATCGTTGTCACCTTTTTTTTCGTCGCCACATTATATTTTGTTTTCGATGAGATTTGGCGAAGATCCGGCTGCGATTTCATGATCGCATAGAATTTCAGGCATGACATATTCAGATAAATTTTAATGGTCAGAATTGCCTTTAGTGTGCTGACTAGTAGTTGTGTTTCCTCTGCCGTCCACGTCTTATTCATCGCAGCAAAAACTCTTTCAGCGGAAGCTGTTGAACCGGGCAGACATAAAATGTACTCAATTATTCTACCCATTTTCTTGTAGTCGCAACTGTCTATATCCAAATACTTCAACGTTCGACCCATTGCATAATGACGCCAGAACGAAAACAGAGGGAGAGGTAGTGTGTTCTCGGTTCTGGCCCGGTTTGTGTATTCATTTTCGCCGGGTTTTGCCAAGGCTCACTGCGGTGTTTACAACGGCACAATTTGAATTGATTCTTCGATGAAAAAATTCGTTTTACGGCTTTTAATAGGAAAGAAGGATAATAAATTGGAGGGTAAAAGGAGGATGCAGACCGAGAAAGGAGGTTCGGAGGTTTTTTTTAAATTTTTGGTTCAAAAACATGATTATCCTCCCAAAAGAAGGATAGATGGGATGGTTAGTCTAACACGAACCCTACTTCCAATCATAGACACTTGAATCCAGCGTTTACTAAAATATTTTTGTCAAAAATAAAATATGCATTAGCAGATCAGAAAACAGAAACCACTGCCACACTCTGTAAAGTGTAAGAACTTATAAAATAGCACTGCAGACGCTTCTAACTCTTTAACCATCAGTTGGGACAATTGCCTGTTACTGACAGTTTTAACTTATATAAACTCACATTGTTATTTATATTTATGTAGTGCTAATCAGATGAACAACTCAAAAGTGCATTTTATTTAACACTGCATATTCCTTTTACTATATTTTATGCACCGTTTCTTGTATCTAGCATCGGTTCTCTACTAAATAAAATAAAAAAGCAACCAACCAAACTTTTGATGAACGAGAAAGTTTCATTCGACCCAGTCGTGCACTTTATTTTATTTTAAATCAAGCGCAAATTTCACTTCGGGAAAAATAAGGATTTTTTTTCGAATTTAGGGGAAAACTAATACTTTTGCTGATAAAAAAAGAGGAAATCTTTCTTTAAAGTCTGTGAACACTGGCGTGACCACCACCAAGAATCTATCTTGCTGTTATTCAGGTGTAAAGGCGAGTCCGGTTTTATGGAAATCTCGACCTCATTATGTCCAGTGCGGATAAGCCATGCTCGTTTGCCCGAGAACTACTCATACAAGTTGGAGTCACTCTAAGAAACTCCAGAGTGAAAACCTAAAAGAAGACTGCTGACACCACCATCATCCATCAGCACGCACATAAGCGAAACAACAATTTAAGAAATGTTGACCAAATACCATGACGACCCACACGTCACAGCCCACAAATATTCAAATTCAACTCTCGGTAAGCATTTTTATTCAAATTCGTGTGTTCTTCGAATTTTCGAAAAGCCCCCCTGCCAATCTTGTGTTGCGCAAGCAGATTTGTTTTCGTTCGGCGGTAATGCTACGCAGACAGACCCTAAAATAACCAAACAAAGTCCAAACCCGACCAAATCTCTGCAAATTGTGCGAAACTAAAAACAAAATTGGACATCAATGATCTCATTACGATAATTGATAGACATTTCATCAGAAAAGCCAACAAAACAACCGCACAAAAGCAAAACAAAAAGTCAATTGCCCGCGGCCGGCGACAGCCAACACACAACAGATGTCAGCCAACAGGAATCTCAGCCCACAACGTTTCCGCACGTAGGTGGGCCTGGGCAGGAACGCTAACGCCAGCGATACTGTTTTCAAACAGCCAGTCGATTTCAATATGCACTGTTGGATTTGTTGCAAAAAATAAAATTCGTTTTATTGAAATAAAAAAATTATGAAAACTGTTAGTAACTTTGTGTGAAAAATGGCAAGACCTCCTCGCAAGGCGAGATGGTTGTCAGATCAACAGTCTTAGGCTTGTTGCACCGGAAGCGGTCGCTCAAAATATCACTGTGCCGCCCCAAGCATAAACAACACCACCCGCACACACTATCGCCAAGGTGCCTTATTTGGGGATCGCGACCGCCTAGGCACAGCTTGCGTCATGGAGCCGCGAATGACATCGTTGCGAGTGATCGATCCGGATGTTGGCCTGGAAGGACGTGAGTACGAGTAGACGTCTGGGTGTTGCATGTACTGCCGTGGTTTGACGGGCGGGGCGTAGTTGTCGCCGAAGTAGGTTTGCTTCTTCGCTGGATCGGGTCTTCTTGGGGTGATGTAGCGCAGCGGCGATCGTGCGTTGCCGGAAATGTGAACGCGGGTGGGCTGCTTTTTGACGACGGGATCGTTTGAGGTTATGCGGATGCAGGTCTGGTAGTGACCTGGTTTGAGGTGTTCCTCTCGCTGGTTCCAGCCACGTGCTGGCGACTCAAAGCGATTGCTGCGCAGCGGCTGAATCACTGTTTGCGATGGCATCGGTTTGGCGACACCCACGGGCACCAGTCGGCCAGGTTGGTTGGGAGTTATTGAATTTTTTATCTCGATCCGGATCGACGGCTCTGCTAGAGGGCGCTCGACCTTGAATGTGTCCGTACGTTTGACGGAAGACCGTGCGGTGTTTCGAGCCGGTGACCTGTCGTGAACTGCTGGCTGTGCCCGGAACGGGGACTCGTTTCCGGGAGGAGATCTTATTCGAAGTGGAGTCCTATTTCTGACAGGCGAGCGCGACGTTGGTCGGTAGTTCTCGTTCTCGAAGACAAGCATATCCGTGTGGATGTCACCCCTCATATTAGGATCGGTCTTGGAGCCACCTGGAGGTGGTTCAACCTCCACGAACCACGACGGGTTGTGGGGAACTTCGTTCTGCGCAGCTAGGAATTTGTCACGAAACGATTTGCGAAAGCTGTTGATCGTGACCGTGCGAAACTTGTCCGGATCGTTTTCGATTTCCTCCGAGATCTCTGGATGGTTCTTCAATTGATCGAGCTTCTCGCGCAGGTGGCTGGGAACGCGATTTTTCCTGTACGTAGAGTAGTCTGGCGTAGGTATTTTGCGACTCCCTGTGTCCGACTGTCCGGATAGATCGGATTTCAAACTCGACGGCTGCTCGTACAAAAAGTTGAACGGGTCCAAAGCTGCCTCGACTGGATCGGCCACAATGCCTGATCTCCACTTGTAGTAGGTGTTCTTCTGGATCTCCTCGATATTGGTGCTCGGCGCTGGCGACTTCTTCCTCTTGGTGAACGTGCTGAATTTACTGAGAACCTTTTTCGAGGACTTCACTTTGGCCGCCGCAATCGTCTCGCCGTCGTCGAGTGTGAACGTCTCACTTCTCCGCAAGCCATCCGGCGGCTTAGACTCCAAGGAATCACATCGACAGGCGGTACTGTCAACCGAGGACGAACGCCGACTATTCGGTGTGCTGTCACGCGTTGAACTATTACCGCGAGATATTGAGTTGCGAATATTTCGTAAGAACGACATTGCACTTTACAACAATTATGAGGTCACTCTGCTTCAACTGGTGCCGCTCTGAAGGTCGGTTCGTCGTCGCGATGAGGTTGAACTCAGCCGTACGTGTTATTGTTAAGCGGTTAATAAATTTCCGAAGCGCCGTGATTCTTGAACCTTTACGACGACGACGTGTGCTAGCAACTGAGCGATACCTACTCCAGTCGACTTCGACTTCGAATTGGTGAAAATCAAAGTGTGCGGCGCCGTACACACGAGAGAGGCGAACCCCAACTTGGCGCACTCGCAGCTACAGATACAATCTCAAGCGCGTCAGCAGAGCTGGTGTGTGTAGATTCTTTGCGATATACACCTTCATGTATTAACAATACACCGAATAAGTGGATTCAGAGAAAAGCCATTGTTTGTCCGCCGCTTGAAAATATTTTTAATAATCAGCTTTGAGCTTTGCGGAGTAATCTTTTCTGACGGCAACAACAATTTGTGTGAAGTTAATTGGAGCTAATTAGATGACAACTTCATTCTTCAGGTAGCTCCGGATCGAACATTGAGTCGATCGAAAGTAGCGCGTCTTTGGGTGGGTAAACGAACTGCCTCGAGGTGTGCTGGTGTGGGTCTGCCGCAACGACTTTGCATTTGCAGCTGGCTAATGAAAATTAAAATGAAAAGCAAAATAAAAACGTAAAAACGATGTGGATATGCAAATGCGGTTGCAGCAACGTACGTCTATTCGATGGGGAGCTGGTTTGGGGTTTGAGTTTTCCTACGCGCTGCTCACAGTTAGTGTGGTCCAGCTAATTGAGTACAACAACTTTCACTGTGGCCAAGAACGGGACGGCATTAAGTCCAGATTTGTTTATGTGCCCAAGGTGTTAGTTTGCATGAGATTGTGTATTTTTTGTGTTGGTGTCCATATTTGGTCAAACTTTGGTCGGCACTTAATTTGGTGCAGGATGATAGAAGCACGCGGAAGCTGGCGTAATTCTGCGGATTGGGGCGGTGGATCGGGAATTATTTCCTGTGTGTGTAACTTCAACGGGAGGTTTGGCCAATTTAGACAGTAGTTCGCCATTTTTGGTTCAACCCCAACGCAGGTTTGTACGAATTTTGGCTATGAAAAAGAAGCAAAGATTGTGGTCAGATACGAAAACAATGTTTGCCGTGTTTTTGCGGAATATTATTACTTTTATTATTTATTAACCAAACAAACATTAATGTGCAGTGTTAATCTTAAAAACTAAAAGCACTAGCTCCAAGGCTTACGCCTGGTTTTGCGAAATAAAACACGTGATTTTTTTTAAACAAGTTGAATATATTCCGAAATGAAAATTAAGTTTCGTTGCTTTCGCATATCACTAGTCAGACTGAGTGGCAGTGAGGATAGTAAAAGGCCCGCTATAAATATAAAGAACGGATTAAGTAAGTCCGCTTGTGGCTGCAGCGTAGAACCGTTCTATAATGCGTTTTATTTACTAATAAATTGAGCCAAGTCTTGGGTGTCAAGGGTGAACTAGCAGTTCTGCATAAAGGTCGCAGGATCTATCAACAAATCATATAGACGCTGTCCGATTTTGGGAACTAAAGGGTGTCCCATAATTCACGCAAAATTTAAATTTTGCGCCATTTAATAGTACAGTGATGCCAACGGAAAAAAAAGATAACAATGTGACAGCTGACTGTTCGGGTTTAGTAAAAATGGAGCGCTATACGAAAGAACAAGAAAGAATAACACATTTTCATTGTTGAGCAAAATTTTAAAAATAATTACAGTTTGTCAATTTTGACACAAAATATGGCCGTCATAGTGATTTAGAACCATCAACTGTGAGGAGAAAAATTGAAATCAGGAAGACTGCATCAATCAGTGATCTTAAACACTCCGGGTGTCCTGTCACAAGTCGTTCAACAGAAAACATCGAAGCAGTTCGCGAGAGTATTGTTGACAGTCCAGGAACATTAATTCGGCAACGTAGTTTAGAATTTTTCGAGAAACTCTCTACAGCGAATTCTCACGAAAGACTTGAAATTTCATGCTTACAAAGTTCAGTTTACTCAAGAACTGAAGACCATGACTTAAAGAAGAGAGTTAATTGAATGGATTTTGGAACAAAAACCAGTGGATGCTGATTTTTCGAACAAAACCATCTTCAGTGGTGAAGCTCATTTTCATCTTGATCGTCAAAATTAATGCCGTTGGACTTTTTGCTTCGGGTTTTTTTTAAAGTCAAAGGTCTATGCAAACAAGCCTACGACCGCCAACGCCTTGAAAGAGGAAATTGGGAGGTGTATTAATGAAATTCAGCCACATTTATGCGAAACGGTCATAGAAAATTTCAGTAAAAGAGTACGAACTAGGCAGCAAACCGTTTATTTATTGCATACATAACCCCAATCTGTATACTCTGAATGAATCAATAAAAAAATGTAGCTTTCGAATTAAAAATCTGTAAAAATTACATTTTGCGTTAATTATGGGACACCCTTCATAAAGACGATTGGGTCAGAACAATTTTGCAATACAGGTAATACAATTTTAAAAATGTATTTCTGTTTAAAGGCACGGTTGTGAAACAAGTACAAGTTCAAGTGTTCTCGGATCAAGTTTGGGTCTTTTAATAACGAAAGATCGGCTAATTTTGTAAATTTTCCTGGGTGGTTTTAATATAGACGCTATGTACTCTTCAACAATGGCTGAACAGGGTCTTTCTTTAATTATTTACTTGGCGTATTCCAAAAACCTATGTTGACTGCTGGATTCCACAGCATTCGACAGAAAACCGATATTATACAAGCTGAGTAACTTAGGTGTCTTTAAAAGTGTTGGGGATCATAAAAATCCCTTTTGAGATGGTCACAACCTGTCCAACTGGTTTCAGTCTTAAATGGGAGTGAAACAAGGATGTCGCGTGAGTCCTCTTTATTGCCAATATTTTTGAATGATTGTGTAACGTCGTTAACGAACTGTGTTCGACGGACGATATAATCATTCTACCGATCTATACCGATACCAATGACGTTGCCGATGATGGTTTGTAAACTCCAAAACTTATGCAATTTTTGGAACCTTAAAGCGAACATCTCTAAATCCAAAGTAATTATATTCAGAAATGCGTTGAATGACAGAAAAGATAAGACAGATGGACTGGGGTAAACCAGCAACTTAAAGTGGACAAAAAGATCACATATACCTATCCCGAGGTTTTCATACCATTTTAAGTACCTTTCAAGTCCCATCTTAGAGCTAATTTTAAGGAGGCAAAAAGGCAAATCGGTGGCGTGGTATCCTTAATAGGGAAAATGTTTCATCAAACAGCAAATTTAAGATTTTCGAAGTAGCTATCATGTACTATTCTGCAAAAGTTTGGGATCGACTCGCGTGTTAAGAGGTTGACAATCTTTTTTAGATATATCTTGAAGCAAATGTTCCGAAAACATTTTTAAAGATATTTAACCCTAGTAGGCTAATGTTGCTGACTACGCCTAATAAGCTAAACATTCGTCGATTCGAAGATCTGTACTAAAATATGTTTTTTTAAGCTTTGTTTAATACATATGGTTCTATTTTTTTTTCTGAAACATTAAGATTGTATTCCTAAATAAAAAACTTGATTTTATTAAGTATATTCTTCATTTTTGTTATTATTAAACAGTCTTCTAAAAAACGCAGCATTTTTCAGTCTAAAATGAACATGTCTTCACAATATTTAAAAAAACTGAAAAAAAAAAAACATTCCTTCTTTGGCAATATAAAATTAATAATAACAGGTGATAAGAAAAAAAATAAAGGAACTAATTTTCTTTGCGCAAAATCCGTAAAAGTCAATTCGATGTTGATCACAAATTCCAATATTGCATTTAAAAATATAAATAAAAATAGAAATACTGTTTTTACCTGCCGGACACAACCGTCTTTCGCAAGAACGCATCGGCAACTGAGTTAGTTATTGAGCATAAGTTATTATGTGCCCGCGTTGAAAAGAGACAGGAAAATTAAGAATGCGACATCGTCGAATCGACGAACATTAGCCTTTTTATTTTTATTAGAACCTACAAACTGGTATGGTAGGAAATTTAACAGCGATTGCAGATGATCTTGATTTGCTTGCCAGTCAGCTAACCTTCAAAGCTTAAGTGTTGTGATAAATCAAGATAAATTCATTCCTAACACGGAAGATTAAGGGGATGCCCGCCCAATACTAAATAGCCATTGGACTGAAAGGGACAGCATTACCTAACACGCAAAAAAAAGTGACGATAAATGTTAGTCGGCCGTCTTGTTAACGTGGTAGACATTTTGATAATTTTATAGCGATGGTTTACGAAATTTTGCTTTCCTATAAAACAAAATGGCTTCCGGAAGTGATTAACGGACAATTATTTATTTATTTCGTGTAACTGATTGATGAATTGTTGGTTTCATTTACTGACGGTTAAAAATCCTGGCGTTAAATTTAATATTTTTGGGGTTGTAAATATATAGGTACGGTGAACATATTTTTAAGAGCGAACCCTGGGACAAAAATGTGAAAATACATAACAGCACACCATTGGTAAAAAATAACACAAAAATTCGTATTGGAATGTCCCGTATTTATAAAAAAAAAACCGGGACAGGCTATTGAAATACGGGACTGTCCCGGAAAATACGGGACGTATGGTCACCGTATATATAGGTCACCGCCGAGAAAATATTAAAATATGAATATTTTGCAAATATTAAAATTAATAAAAGATTTATTAATTTTAAATAATGTTTGCTATTACAAAATATGTCTGAAATATTCAATTTGAATATAGATGGAGATAGTTTTCAATGCAATTGTATTTAAATTCAACGCTTAATTATATTGTAAAATATTATTTTAATATAGATCGGGTTAGGTTTTAGAACGAAAATACTAGATTCTAATCTTTAGAGATTAAAGTTCAGGAAATTTGTATTCAAATGAGAATTTTAATGAAACAATTATTAAATTTGAATATAAATATATTACAGAAAAATTTTAATAAATTGGAATTATTGAAAACCAATTTTACTTGTATTGCACGGTCCTGTAATACTCCGGATGTATTAAAAAACAGCCCCATATTTTTAACCGTGTACCAGAAATAGAAATGTTTTCAAGTGATTGCAGAAGCGTTGGTCGCAGAAACTTGTGTTTATTTTCGTTTTACATATCAATAGGTTCGTTCGGGTACTTTTTTTGCAAACGTAAAATTATTAAAAATGTGCAAACAAACTGTGCGAAACGACCACGTACTGAGAAAATTGGTAAAAATGAGAGAGAAATCCATTTCCCCTCTTTTAATTTTTTCGTAATTTTTTACTCGCCGAATTTCGACTTACTGAAAAATGACAAACTGACAACTATGTGACAGCTTTAAAGTTTGACAAGTAAAACTCTATTTATTTTCGTCTTCAACGATGTCGGAGGAAGAAGTTGTAATTGAATTTCGTCCTGGAACATATTAAGTTTAATAGGTATTTAGCTTATAAAAGATTCAATTCCAACTTATTTTGTAGATGCTGCATTTTACGATTATATCAAAATGACATTACTTAAACTTTTTGTAAGAAAACCGGTCAGGTACTTCTCTTAAAGTTGAGAGATTTCTCTCTCGATTTCTGATATTTGACGTTTTTCATTTTTCTATGCTGAAAGTACACGAACGAACCTAATCATTATGCGTAGAACATCCATGACACTTTGTGATCTAGCATTGACACTTTAGACGTCTGATTTGTGATCTAGCGCACAAACGGATCTATCTCTTCCGTCTTGCGCCAAATACGCGTGTGTGATGTTGTCAATGCAGTATTACTGTATTGGTTGGTTGCCAGTATCAAAACTTCAGCTAAAGTATATGCAAGAGCCCTCTGGCTTTTAAATTAATGTTCCTTGGGAAAAAATTCGACAGAAATGTCGCGTCAAATTGTGTTTATAATGCGGTATCTGCCAAGATTGTAGACTGTTTTATAAAAAAACATCCTGCGTGGGACAAGTTGTTTTAAAATTGAATTAGTGAATAGGTTTAAATATTTTTGTGTTACTAATACGTTGACAAAAAAGCATTTTAAACATTTATCATTAACTGTCCGAAGGTTTTATCTTCTCATAAAACACACATTAAAAACGGTCTATTTTGGAAAATTCCAATCAAAAATGGAGGAACTTGTGTATCGTAGAAAGTTGCTGCGGGGTGTCTACCAAAAGACTGTCAGCCATCGACTTTTCTGCAAAAGCGTATACGAGGTAAATTGCTTGGCTATGTCTATAGTTCAATAATTTAGTACAGTGCTAAGTGTATTTTTAAAAGCTTCTCACCCGCCATAGAGATGTATAGTGGCACGTCGACCTAAAAGACCTAAAGGGTGGCTGAATTTCAGCTTGCCCTGCCTTAAGCCCGGGATTTCTTCCCAGTTTGTCTTTCCAGAACAGTTCGTGTCCTAAAAATGCGGTTTCTGGGTCTTTTCTGGCCTGTTCGTCAGCTGTCTCGTGACTCGACTAATGAGTGAATAATCTCAGGCAGGTCCCCTCCATTGGTCTCCAAAAACTTAGATTCACACTAAACAAATGGTGTTGTCGAAAGTTTTCGAACCCATTTTTAAAGCAATTCATTTAAAGCATTTTTCGGTGCAATTTTAAGGATTTTTTTTAACGTTTTCCTTAATAAAAGACTACACTGTTAATTGGAAATGAAATGCTTATTCTCCAGCATTTTTATTCATAAACAAGATGGCGCAAAAGTTGTCACCCGATGTTTTCAGGCTCTTATAGTTTTCATGAATGAAAAACGTTGGCTCTGCTTTTCGATTATGTTTATTTAAAGTCTTAAATTTGTATCGAATAAGTAAAGAAAACGATATCGGCTAAATGGCCGCCGCCAGAATTAAGCCCGTTCCGCCTCAATTTATAACCCGTTAAAATATTCATGCAACATTTCCATTATGTTCCAAATGTTCTTGTTTCCACCTTGTTTATATATTATAAAAAAAGGTCAATAAAACTTAATCTGTCAAACTGACAACCAACCCCGTGTTAAATTGAATTAAATTAACCTTCTTCTCGTTGACCTTTCTTACTTTTTGAATAAAATTCAACTCCTGGTCATCAGATGTACGTGTTTTTTTTTTCTTGGGAGTCCTATAAGTATTTTAAGCAATGACAATTCCCATCACTTCTTGGCGGATTTTCTCTTCGATAGCTTCAAGATCCCCAGAATTTTGATTGTTTTTATAGACTCGTGACTAAAACCAGACAAAACGGCAGATAAGGCGACCCGGAAATGCTGCCCTCGGAATTTCGGTTGTGGCTCGTTGAGTATCCGCCGCGCCGTCGCCCTATCCTGTTGGAACAACACGTTCTGCAGTCGCAATTCATCAAATTGAGGAAGGAGAAAGTCGTTTGAACGCCGACTTATACCCAATTGTGTGGTGAATCGTTTGGTCGATACTTCGGGCTCTGACTGACGTGTATTTTGCATCTCTTTACTTCACAAATGTCAAAGTGGAATTGACATTTGACGCCATTTTCTTTTTCCTAGTGCACACCAACAACTTTATGTTATTAAAAGATTTTAGGGCGTTTTCGTAGCAACCTCGGATATATAAAGACAAAAGTGGCACTATGCATTTTTAAGGCAATTTTCGGACCGTTTTTTTCTTTTTGAAAAGTTCTGTGGGAGGGTTTAGTAAATCCTTCTTGAGGTGCTTATATTCAGTCATTTTGGAGCTGATATTACGGAATACCTTATGAATGAGGATGTCTTACAAGCGAAACAAACTAACAGAAAAATCTTTCAGGTACTGACTCAGGGTTCTTCTCTTTTTTTCAACTTGTTAATATTTATTTATTTTCATTCCTTATAGCGAACTTTTCTGACTCGGTCCTCTCGGGTGCTTATTCAACGGATATCGATTTTACTTTCTTGATTTCCACATTCACTACCCAACTAAGATGACGATCCATCGCGATATAAATTCGCATTCCAATCTACGTCCCATCAGCACCATTTGCCAAATAACAATATCAAATGTCAAATAGCTCTCTCGGGCACAGGACCATATTTATTTTGCAAACAGATTTAAGATAAGCATATCATAAACAACGCTGTGGTGGTAATCTTTGCACACGAGAGATCTATCAACCAGATGTCCTTACTGACCAATAAGCTCTCTTACGACAAGCAAACTGCATTGATTTCGTCCCCGCACACACGAATATTGTACCTCAATCGGATGTGATTCCATTCTGCCTCTGGGACGTTTTCAGTTTGTTTGCGCTTGAATGCGGCAAACCGCATATTTCAAGGACTTCACAGCGCACACATAACTCCATGATGTTATTACTCAATAACACAATATGGAATCCTGCACACAAATATTCAAAGCCCACAAAAAGGCGATACACCGATAAACAACCATATCAAATCCGGAAGCCATTACAAGAAGGACATTCGAAGTGTTTATGTGCGCATTAAACTATTACCGTCTCTGAAATGGCGATATGCTTCACAACAACGTCGTCATCATTTAATCACGTCGTCGTCGCTCGATAGCGCAAAAGGACGAACCGATTTATAATTGGATGCAGTCACAACGGTATCCATTGGACAAATTGGTCCTTTTTTTATAGTCGGGCCATGTACCCGTAAGTAGTCTTCCCCGGGTATGGTCGGTGGGAAAATATCTGTTTCAGACATTTACATGACACAATGAATGGTAATTCTCTACCAAGTGAATTATAGATAAGGATAGGGATTTCCGTTGGTCACTAAATTTACACGAACACGGGTTGTTGGTCGTTGTCCGACTTTGGGAAACTGCGGGGTGGGAATGGAAACTTATATACGGCTGAGAATCTATACACATTTCCGGATACCGATTTTCATCGGCGGCGTTTCATTGTTTTTCCCTGTCCGATGGCGTACGTAACGTGTGTCTTTTGTCACACTATGATAATAACGAGGAAGGCAAACATTGAACGAGGTTGTATGTTTTGTACGAGAATATGTCGCCTTATTACGAACAGATCGCCTGTGGTTTGCTGGTGGACCTTGGAAAGATTTAGACCGTGAAAATATTTTGTCGAAAGGAGCTGGGTACGTTTTTGACGCAAAGTCTTAGTGACGTACTAGAATCTCTAATTGAGAACTTTTTGTTTGCTTTGAAGGCCGACAGGAAAAAACTGCGTTATATGAGCCACGATGGAAAGTTTTTCCGTCCATACGAAGATCTAATTTAACCGGTTCGACTGTTTCAAGTGTGGGTGCGAAAATGATGAGCTCTTCTATAGAAATTTGGATATTAAATTTTCAGCTCAAAGCAAGCGGAATGTTTTTTTTTTTAAATTGCCTACATGAATGTGGACAGTTTGCTATGCCAGGCCTTAAGAAATAAGGAGCGAAGGGAATGCAGCTGAAAGGCCGATTTTATATTTAAATTTATAAAACGAATTCTTTAGTGTTAACTAACGAGCGCAATGAGTAGATGCTAATAAGACGCTTTCGGGATTGGTGCCAAATGTCAAAGGAGGCGTAACGCTAATTTTATTAAATACCCACAAGTTGTTTAGCAATTATCTCAATCTTAGCTCTTAGCTACCGCTGCATTTGGCATGAGCACCTATACACAAACAAGCAAAGAAAAGTATGTTATATAGGGACTTGCTTCCATTTAGAAAGAGCTTCTTAAAAATCATTAATAACTTCTCATTTCGCAGTAACGATATGTTAAATTTGAATACAAACCTATTAAGCAATTTTAAATCGATTGTTCGAAAAGATTTCGTCTCAAATCCAAATTCCCGCGAATATCAATGTACGACTTGTTCTTAACAATGGACTTACCTGTAAGAAAAATAATAAAAAAAATTAGATTTACATTCACAATAGTTTAGAGAGATTTTTTTTTTAAATTTTACAATAATCCCGATTACAGAATCCGATGAATGGTCTACGGATGGCTTCCGAGAACTTTTTCAGTAAAGTACGATTTTCAGCACTCGATTACAAAAACTACCGCGAGTCTCGAATTGTAAAGTAGAGCGTAGTTGTTGCAATTGCGTGCTGAAAATCCTACTTTACTTTGCTTTGCCGAGATCGAAGCTCAAATAAACAGGCCTTATTATAGAATCGGCCGTATAAAAAAACGAAACGGCAGGAATGTCGGTAACGTAGTTTAGAAATGTTTAGATTATGAAAGCCCATCCGAACTCCATTTAACTTATGACATTTCAAATCAAGAAACGGTGCATAGAATATAGTAAAAGGAATATGCAGTGTTAAATAAAATGCACTTTTGAGTTGTTCATCTGATTAGCACTACATAAATATAAATAACAATGTGAGTTTATATAAGTTGAAACACTCAGTAACAGGCAATTGTCCCAAGTGATGGTTAAAGAGTTAGAAGCGTCTGCAGTGCTATTTTATAAGTTCTTACACTTTACAAAGTGTGGCAGTGGTTTCTGTTTTCTGATCTGCTAATGCATATTTTATTTTTGACAAAAATATTTTAGTAAACGCTGGATTCAAGTGTCTATGATTGGAAGTAGGGTTCGTGTTAGACTAACCATCCCATCTATCCTTCTTTTGGGAGGATAACTATGTTTTCGAACCAAAAATTTCAAAAAACCTCCGAACCTCCTATCTAGGTCTGCATCCTCCTTTTACCCTCCAATTTATTATCCTTCTTTCCTATTAAAAGCCGTAAAACGAATTTTTTCATCGAAGAATCAATTCAAATTGTGCCGTTGTAAACACCGCAGTGAGCCTGGGCAAAACGCGGCGAAAATGAATACACAAACCGGGCCAGAACCGAGAACACACTACCTCTCCCTCTGTTTTCGTTCTGGCGTCATTATGCAATGGGTCGAACGTTGAAGTATTCGCGCATTTGGATACAGACAGTTGCGACTACAAGAAAATGGGTAGAATAATTGAGTACATTTTATGTCTGCCCGGTTCAACAGCTTCCGCTGAAAGAGTTTTGATGCGATGAATAAGACGTGGACGGCAGAGGAAACACAACTACTAGTCAGCACACTAAAGGCAATTCTGACCATTAAAATTTATCTGAATATGTCATGCCTGAAATTCTATGCGATCATGAAATCGCAGCCGGATCTTCGCCAAATCTTATCGAAAACAAAATATAATGTGGCGACGAAAAAAAGGTGACAACAATGAATTTGAGGAAATGGATTTCGAATCAGTGTTGCCACTAAAAAATAATGAATCCGGTCAAATCTGACCGAATGACCGATTTTTATTTTTTTTAAATTCGGTCAGAAATCCAGTCAAAAGATAAAATAAGAATTTTCGACCTTTTTTTATTTTGCTAAACTAATCTTAATTAAATCTAATAAAACAAAAAAAAAACATTTCCCTGAAAAACTTTGCATCACAACGTTTTGCAGAAATAGGAACGTTCCATTCCATTCCGGCGTTTGAATTTGGTAAAACCAAAACCGAAATCGTAAAATATTTTAAATGGTCGTCATTACACCCCGAGTCACACTTGGTGGAAGCACTGAAATGAAACTGCCGCGAGAAGCCCCTGTATTCTAGGAATATTCAAAATAAACTGTTCTGTATGAAATTGTGAGTGTGTTCGTTACGTATGGCTAAATATCATTTAAAGTATAGAAATTTATCCTTTTTGTCTAGTCATAGAACGATATTATCTTTCAGGTCAGAAAAGGGGTTTCCGGTTAAAGAATTTTTCGTTTCGGTTAAAAATCCGGTCTAACCGGATTTCAAAATTTTTTCCGGTCAAAGGGAAGAGTTTTCGGTCAGATATAACCGGAATCCGATCAGAATGGCAATACTGCTTAGAATAATACACAGAATACTTATAATTTGTATTCAGTTCCTTAATAAAAATTTAATTTAAAAATGTTTCTCATCGTTAGATAATTATGATGATCCGCCTTTCACCCTCCTTTTGGAAAAAAAAAACTCCTTTTTAGCAAAATTTGGGAGGAAAGCCCTCTTTTTTGTCAAAATTGAGATGGGATGGTTATGTTAGACGGATACCTTCACATTTTGTGATTTTTCAGAGATTTGTTTTTGAGTTTGCATTTGCAGTTATAAACCGAATGTGCCGATGGACGTGTGTGGGGTACATTAAAATGGGAATTTCTGATTATGTAAGGAAGTGATTGCAAGGGAAATATTTGCTAAAATTAAGTTTTGCGTAGCTGTTACCGCATTTTTATCGGTAGTGGGAAGATTATAACAAAAATATAGCATAGATATTGTGAAAATAGATCGGGAAATATAAATAATTAAAGAAAACTGAATTTTTTGAGAAAAATTAAGTACGGGATCTTATTTCGAATACCTAATAATCTTCAATATGTATTTTGATCAAAATCGTTTGTAAAATTTGGCAGACAAAACAGTACGAAATACTGCAATGTTTAGTTTGAAAAATACTATTGCTTGACTATTTAGCTGAAAACCGAGTACAAGTTATTGTTCGGGATGTAAGCATTACTTGGTTTTTAAGGTTTTATCGAAATCGAAAATGGGGTTTTCGAGATATTAGCAGTTTTAAAAATAAGTGTTTTCGGTGATTCGAATTGAAAATTAAGGACTCAATAATTTTGAAAACATCAATTTTACTCTAATTAAGCATTTTCGTCATAATCGGTATTGCCGTTTTCCGGTAAACTAAGGAAAACTATTTTTTTTCAAAAACACTTTTTCAAAAATCCATTTACGACAATATAGGGAAAAACTGGGTTTGTCATTAAGTTAGAAATAACCATTTAAGGAATTCATGTTTGTTACAATCGTATGGACCGTTTTCGAGATGTGTATGTCCAAATTTCAAAAGTACCGTTATTCGATTTTTTTTTTTGGCGAGAAACTGAGTATGTGGTCATGTTAACCTCACCTACTTAAGCTTAAATATCAATTTTTGTTGAAATCGTTAGAGCAGTTTTTGAACAAATCAAACTGGTATGAACATTTTATATGGAAAGTACCATTAATATTGAGGTTACCGTGCTAGAAAAAAAAACGGTCCCGAACTATAATCGCGGTAGCCGTTTAGGCTGTAGGCTTCAGGACATATAGACAGACAGACAGACGGACAGAATTTTGCCACACACTTTTTTGAGTTCCTCTATCATCGTAATGTCAGAATTTATTTACATCTCGAGTTGGAAATTTTGTACGAATACAATATCTTTCTCTTACTACGTAATGGAGAAAGCTAAAAATGTATATACTAAAATAAAGTCCTGCAATAAAAAAAATAACCTTTTCAGAGATTGCTCTCGAGCAATTAAATAAAATGAAATTGAATCCGTTATTTTTCTTTCTCTTATTTTGTTTAAAATGTTAGTTACTTTAGCACACTTTTTTCTTCTTTTTTGTTTATGTTTTTTTCTGACAGTAAATGTCAAAAACTGATAGCATCGATAAGAAAGTTCGAAAGTGAAGAAAGTTTTACGAATCGACAATGTTCTTCTTCAGCCGCATTTGTTAATTGTATTTATCGCGGATGTGAATGGACTGTGGATCGAGTCAACTCCGTGGGTATACATTTTGGCGCATCCTGTATAACTTATAGAAAATTCTTATATATACAAATTTCCATTTGAAATGAGTTCTTTTCTACAAAACACTCAGGGTGACGTTATTCAGCCCATAACGTCTTGAATATTGGCCTCGTGCTCGTCCCAAGTGGTTGGATATCGACGTTGTCGAGCTCTGGCCACTGAAAGTCGGTCAGCTCGCTCTGAACCAATTGACAATTGACAGCAAGTGTCTCCGAAAGATATAAGGTCCGATTGTGCTATTAACCACACCAAGCAGTCAATCTTTGTTCGGATGCATTGATGCTTGGTTGAAAATTGATGAGTTGTGTTCGCTCCAATTAGGGCAATTTTGCCTGTTGACATAGCCGCTGAGTCATAAACAGGCCTCGCCCGAGAAGATGAGTTTTTGCCCAAAAATTCTGATCACCGGCCTACATTTCCAGCTTCCAATTACCTAACTCACGGCGTTGTCTATGTTCGGCCAGCCTCAACTCTTCTGCCGGCATAATCTTATATGGATGTAGGCCCACCTTTGTGAACTCACGCTCAAACCCACGGTGCGACGAATGGCCTGCACACTAAAGCCATGACCTCACTACGAAATTCACGTTGCGTATTTACAAATGAGCACAAATTTCAACAATATTTTTTTTAATAATTTCCGCACTTTAGGCAAGCTTGAAACGATGCACAATGAAATGACAAACCTTGCTGCATATTTTGACAGCTGGGTGTAATTGATGCCTTTGATAGCTGCTGCAACATAACAAATTGAAAAAAGTATCAGGTCACCCTTTCAACATCGAAGTATATGAAACAAGCTTTGGCGGTTGCCAAGCAAACGCAGTCGCGTTCATGAAATTCGAATAATAATTTGGCTGCGACCCTTTCATTTGGCATATGCCGACAATCTGTTTCTGCTGATGAATGGAGAAAAGATCAGCGGCCAAAAATAATGGCTACACACATTTTTACACGTCAAAATTGAGAAGCTGTTGCAAGTGGAGTGGAATGGGTCAAACACTAACGAAGCCGTAGCAAAGTTGTCCCTCGAAGGGAAATATTGAAGCCTTAGCATGCACGGCGAGTTGAAAGACCAAGAAAAACGTCAAAACTCTTAGTGCAAACAACGTCTTACAGGAAAACATTGCAACAATTGAAATATCTACCTGAGAAAGAATAATTGGGTGTGTTGCCGCCTTTCCCAAGCCCGGGCGTTGCGTTGATGGAAATGTAAAAGATTTACTAAAGGGTGGACAGAACAGAAATTTTTATTGGAACCATTGGCAAAAGATTCAAACTTTTGACCGTACTTCTCATACAATTTTAAGTGTGTTGATTATTTCGAAACGGTTTTCACGGTCAAGTGGGTTACCCACCTCAAAACAATTTATGTCTTCAAATATTTTAATAAAGTCGACAGCTAAATTCGGTTGTTGAGAACCTCAACTACAGCAAGCCAACAAGTATGCAACCAATCGATCGCCTGACGTTTGGTAATTTTTAAACACATAATCTTAGGAGCAAGTGAAAAAGATCGCCGAAAATAAAAATTCTCTAGACCTTATTCTCAACAATAACCGACGAAAAAGACCAACGAACGATCGCAGATCACTTCAGCATCAACATTGGTACCCGTAGCTTTTCTTCTTTTTTTCCCTCGCATTTAATTTGCATGATTATGTTTATTATTAACGATGATGGCTAATGTCATTAAACAAATTCATTTCCACTCTTTTTCAGCGACGAGATCCGAACAATAGGCTGACACATAACCCAGTATTCCACGCTCACAGACACGGTCAATTTAAGAACTTAATTTTAGGTTTGAATTTTGGACAGCAACCACCATCATACGCAGTTACCTTCACCGATTGCCGCCACATAAACGCGTCAACAAAACAATTTAACGAGTAAATAAATCGTTGTGCGTTGAATGAATATGATTGACAGCTACTCGCATCCGGAAATTTATTCCTCAGTCCGATGACACGGCAACAATTATTGTGTTTCGAGATCAGACAGATTTTGGTAGCTAGATGGAAATGGAACTGAGAGTCAGAGGGCGGTTGGAAGACTGTTTTTTTTTTTTTATTCAATCCTGGACAAATGATAATCCCATGAGTATAGTGCGCATTGTATATAATGCGACAACAAAGGGTTTAGTAGTTTTACAATTTTTCAATTGATACGATCACATAATTGGATGAATGGCAAGCAAATGGAATTTCATAATCCGATTAGGGTCGTGTGCGATGGCTGTTGCTGTATGACGCAATTAAATTTAAAAGTGAGCATAACATACAAAAATAAACACAGTTACTTAATCACTTCAAATGCAATTGTGTTGATAAACAAATTAATTGATTCCGTTTTTTCGTCTGCAAAAAGGCCGGTGCAGGATAATAAACCCGGCCCACGTATTCCAATAGAAGGACCTGCTTGTTTCTTGCTTTCGCGTGCTGCGTTAGTGCTGACTGCCGTATTGTTCACCCGTGTAATACCTTTTGTATTGATTTTAGTTTAAAAAAGTTTCAATTGTTTGTATGTTCTCGTATTTGTTGCACATTTGCACAATTCAAAACTCTTAAATCATGTCGTGACAAATTAAATCTGATTCAAGTAGCTGGAGCTGAACTTTGAAGTCTAAAACGAAATATTTTTCAGTTCTTGAAGCAAATCACATATGGCTACACAAAAAAAGACAATGCTGGCCACACTCATAGTCATAACACCATTTCCAAATAGAATAGACGCCGGAAAAGAGGGAGATATGATTTTCGTTCGCCGAATGAATATTTAGTTCGTCAGCGAGTTCATCTGAGAATCCCAGCCGACATAAATTTCGTGTGGACTGGCTAACGTTAAAGCTTACATATAGATCAATGAAATATGAAATAATGAATAAAAAAAACTAATAAGGAAATATTTATTTAAACTCAGTCAATTTTTCATAATTACAAAAATCTATTCCCTAAAATTCGGATTTACTCCACTTTTACGAAAAATCGACTGCATAAATGGATTGTTGAAGTCCGAACCCTGATACAGATATGGAAGCAAAAGGTGCCATTCGGCGAAAACCCACGTAGAAAAAGTAGGAAAAGAAACGATCGGTTTGACATGTTAAGCGGATGAATATTTTATTTCATCAACAAAATATCGGTCATTAGAAATTCTAGTAAATATGTGGTTCAGTTCAGTTGTTAAGCTACGATTTCGAATGACACTTGTCAAATATTGACATGCCGACGTCATTGTGACGTAAATTTGTCACTACGTGTGATCGTCTAGCAAGCGTCTGGTCACACGTGCTATCGCAGCTTACTCTCACACAAAAGACCACCGAATGGCCGAAGTTTTGTTACATCAGAATGTGGAAATTTGCCACGGAAAATGACACGTGTGATTTCAGGTGTCAATTTCCGCTTAACGTAGCTTTACGTTGCACTAGCAGTTAGTTTCAACATGAGTGACAAATGAAAAGAAATAAACAAGTACAGTGAGTCAAAAAAACTTTTGTCGCATGACAAAGAGCAATGGGGGAATATCAGATTTGTTGCATACGCTACGTAGCGTAGTTTCATTGGGCCTTATTAATAATTATTTTTAACCTTCACACTAAATATTTTCCAGGTCACAATATGCTATTTTGCATGGAATTTTATGCCATCGTGAGTTCGAAAAATTTAGCCTGGACACTAAAAATTATAATTATATAACAAAGGTGTCCAAAAACTTATTTCGTCATAGCGATTTGTGAGTTTCGCGACCGTGAATTTGTTTTTGTTTTCAAAGCACCAAAAATAGGAAATTGTATTGTACCTACATTATTGTGCCTATTTTTGAAAAAATACGCCTCCTTTCCTTTAATTTGTTTTATTATTTAGGGTGATGGCAAACCTTCGTAATGTAGTAAAATAATAGCGCAACTATGAATAAAAAATGTATTAAGGAACATAGAAAAAGTTTAAAGGGGCCCCCAAAATTGCATTGCTTAGGGGCCTCAACATGGTTCATCCGGCCATGTCTGCGCACTTTCTGTTTAAATTTAATTTGTATCTTCAGTTAGAGAATGTCGGAAATTATAATACGAGTAATTATTAACAATAGGCCTCATATTGAAATGGTGATTTATGAATTTGGTGTTTTGTTTTCACCAAAAATAATGTGTTCTTTTTTTCCTAGAAATAAATTGACGACTTTCCCTTTGAGATGGTCATAAGTTATGACTCATAACCCATTGGAAGTTAATACTGATGAGCATTTCCAAAAATGGATCTAATAAATGAATTAAAGTCATTCATGAAGTTAGCCCCGAAGCCCTTTGTCCGCGCTTATTTTTCGTTTTCCTTCTAGGTCTCATTTACTAGAGTAAGTAACAGTTTTCACAACTCTCACGGCTGTGATTTAAAAGTTATCACATGAAAAGATTCTGACACTTGTTTTGACTGTTTAATATATCGAGAAGCGAATTAAGCGTGAACTTGTGAAAACACTTTTCACTTCACAGTATGTATCACTGAACGAGAATTGACCCGCTGGTTCCGGTGACGTAACTTTCATCCGCATGTCATTTGTTGTCTGCGCCATTTTCGATTCCGATTTTTAAAACTGTATATCGCTTGAAAATATATTTTGAACACTACTCACCTCTGATCTATGAAGCACTCTTTAAATTTAAAGAAAAATTCCCAACGATACTCGTTTTTCCGATTGTGAGCTCAGAAGACATTGGGAGTTGGGACATTCGGATTCCAAGTTTAGTAAAACTGACAGCTGACTGACTAGATGTATTTCAGTATTTATTGATCAAGTAAATAGTTTTTGCAGTTGACGTCTATGGAGGTGAAGCTGATAAATCTAGTCAAGAAAATCCTGCATGCATCAGTTGACATTTGGAAAAGTCAAATTTATATAAACAGAGTGGCCGCTGCAGATTTTTGCAACGTTCAAAAAAGGTGTCATTTCTGAATCTAACCTGCAAATTTAGAATTTTCGCACGATATTTTAATTAGATCGCATAATACTATAATAGTGTTGTGTTAGGCAACCGTTTTACATTTTAAACGTAATAATTTTTGTTAACTTTGCTAACGGTCTTTTCGAAATAAAAAAAGTGCCAAATTTCGAGATTATACTCAAGCAGCAACGGTAACGCTGACCGCGAGATGACAAAAACAATTCAAGTTGCCCAATCAAAGCGTTCGGACACATAGTCCCGACAAATCTAGTGTACGTTTTACATCGTCACCATTTTTGATTCTTTTTTTAACACTTTCAGAATAACATGTGTCAACTTAAAGAAATCGTTTGCCAAGTTTAACAATTTGTAGTAGTAGTGTAGCGAATATTTGTGAAAAATGAGAGGTCGTTTTTGAATTGGTAGCACTTTTTTGGCCGATAACGAATTTGACAGTTGACAGCTGTGTTTGTCTTCAAAAACTATTGGACAGATTTTGTTGATTTGTTTTTTTAATGTTTCTTAAGACTCCGAGAAAGTTTTACTGATACGCTTACAGCCGTATTATTAATTGTCGCGTAACTACATGTTAGGCCTAACTATTGGCAAACACATTCGTTAAACTCAAATTGCTATTAATAAACATTTTTAGAAGATAACTAACGCTTCTTAACTTCCACATAATTAACTTACGGTAGGAGGTCTGTTAGAGAGTCAATAACTCTTAAAAAACATAGTCAAATAAATTAAATTTAAATTTGAAAAATGTTGGAACAGAATGGCTCACCGGTTTTCAGTGATTTCAAATAATGTGAATATGTTAGGCGAGGATTGGGCTACCATAACCCCAAATCGAAAAAAAGTGTACGAAAAAACCCTATGACAATGTTTACAATTAAACATTTAAAAATAAATATACACTTTCAAAAGAAAATATGAAAAATTTTCTGTTGTTTTCCTTGATTTTCTCTTGCTTTTTTTTCTTTTTCACTTGTCACAATTAAAATGTATTAGCCAGCCGTGATGATAGCCAATATGTAATAGTTATTAGTACAATTTGGTTAGGTGATGCCAGCTTTTTAGAGAAAACATCAGTTAGTTGTTATATGAGTTATTTTCATTTATTAATAAGAAAATTCAACCAATATGTTATTTATTTAACTAGGTGCTAGGTAACATATGAGTTGGAGAATAGTTGCTGGTTTTTTTTTATTAATACGGCTGTTACTTTTTAAGGGCTTTCCGATTCGTACAGAAGCTGAGCTGAAATTAAATTATTCAAATATTAAAATTGAAAAATTCGACTTTATTATAAACATCATTGATGAAAATCTTTTCTTTTCTTAATTGTACTAAAAAAAAAGAACTGAAGCGTAAAAAATTGTACTAAATTTTTTTAAATGCATACAACACCAAAATTTAGGTACATTTCATTGTATCTTAAAGTAAAATAAGCTCATATTTATTTGATGTCAAAGATAGGAAGAAACTATTTCAAAAATTAAAAAAAGTACAAATATTACGAGTACTTGCGTACTCGGAATAATAAAATAGTACTTTTTTAATTCTTTCTTCTTTAAAAATAATATTTAGACTTTTTTCAACTTTGCGGCGCATATCGACTGAAGAGAAGTATGCGCTGTGAATTTTTGTACTATAGAGTATTTCGCGAAGCCCATCTTTTCGCATCTTTTTGAGTCAAATGTCAAAAAAACTTGTAGGATAACAAAGCCGATTTGTAATGGCCAGAGTAATATATTAGGTGTGTTTTTTTGAGCTTCGTTCTCAGCAAAGCAAAGTAAAGTAAGATTTTCAGCACACAAATAACAATAACTACTGCGAGTCTCGAAGTGTCAAGTATTGTTTAAAAGCTCACAATTGCCATTACTTTAGCTTCTCGTATTTTACCTAATACATTTGATAAACATCATTTTTCAATTCTACAATGATTTTATTCTGTGTTTCGCACTTTATTATAAACATTTCAGTAATTTTTTAATATAATTATGATATAGCCACATAAAATCTATTTTGTTTTCCTACAAGTTTTTTAGCTGTCACTTGGTTTTTTCTTCTCCTTATTTGACACTGACGTTGTCGCGAACTACGTTATTAGTACAGCGACAATGATTTTCTAAAGATATGTGCAGATGACTGATGCGACATCTGGGCGTGTGGTGGTGTGAATTAAAATTATAGATTTGATATTATAAAAATATGTCACAGCTGTTTGAGAATCAGCAATTCAGCGTTTCTGAAATCGCGTAGGTAGGTACTGTTTTCAGCACGAATTTATACAGCAAATTGTTCCTTCGTTCATATTCTTTCTAGGTGAAACTGGACCCCTAATAACCATCACTGTTACCCCGATCTGCATAAAAACACAAGCATTAAATTATTTTATGTTTTAAAGCGTTCATGCATTTTTAATTAAGTTTTCTCCTCCGGTTCTGGTTCTGTTGTAAAATGTAAACAATTTCCGACACGATAAAAAATTAATTTGACGCATTAAGAAACAGGAAATCAAAACGTACTAGATTTTAATATTGATATGTTGCATAGTAGCCATGTAGTTAACAACATTTCAGTAGTTACAATATTACGTACCAATAAACAAAATAAACATTTGGATACAGTGCCACCTGCTTTGCCCACCGACAGCCTCATACCAGTGGAAATGGAGATTGGACAGCCTTCCGCAGTGTTTTCATAAATAATCTTGGCAATCCTTATTAGGAAAATATTTTTCCGTTTCATCGTCTTCTCTTGGCTTCACTTCAAGGTGCAAATGTTGAGAGCAGACTTTACATCACTTGGCACACCGCCACCAAGTCCATCCAATTCGTTTATTTGAATTGCTCTTACCGAAAGCAAACAGTCTTCCGTCATAAATGTCCACACTAAGTCACCCATAAAATGTGCTGCGGGTGCTCAGCTCAGCTCATTAGACTATCCGACGGTTAACACTCGGAGTCTGCTGTCGAATTGAAAACAAACTTCAACTTCCCCCAAATTAATCAAACATTATAGCGAATTGAGTGTTTTTGTTAATTGAATTTAAAGCGTTCGAGATAGCATCGTGTCTCATTACAGTTCACCCGAGGGAAAACTTTCAAATATTATTATCAAGCGTCTGCAATTTGCCATCACAACCCCATCCCAAAAGAGTTCGGGGTTACAAGTGAAGCTGCTGTTCTATTTATGAATTGCGGTATTGCTTGTGAAAGTTTCGTCGCCGCTTTCCTGTTTTGTTTTGTGGTGTTTTCTTTGATTGTGGGGACCGCACAGTGTGCGCCTCGCGATATTCGAATATAGAATCCTTTGATTTGAGTGTGCGGATTGTTGTTTGATTCATTTTGAGTTGAGGGTATGTGGCCCTCGAGAACAAACAATTTATTGCTAATGGGAATGGGTTAGACGCGTTCGGTGTTCATAATTACGAACGTAGATTGTGTGTTTAAAGAGGACCGGAAAAAATGGCAATTGTCGTATAAGTACGAGCAATTTATTTTTACCGAAGCCAATAATATCGCTTTTATTGGCAATAACGATGCAAAGGTTATGTCAAACAATTTTGATATTTTGTGTCAGGAGAATCAGCTACAAGGGTATTCACGTCGCTGTGGCTTTCTAATGCACTAAGTAATATGCAATATTTACGGTTATAGTATTTATATTTTGAACTTGTTTAAATACAAAATCGTTGCATACCTTTAGGCACATTAACAGCCAGTTACACTCATACTAATTACTTCGCTGTAAGAGCCTTATAAACCTATTCATTAACGGTTATCAGTTCAGAATTAAGAGTGCTCATAAGACTTCTGAGTTGTCCCTTCCAGTCCTACGGTCGTATCTTAATTACAGTGGAAGTCGCTTATAACGTCCACTTTCCTGTCATTTGGTTAGTTTCATTATATGTATATATATATATATATTTGTGGAAGGTAATCGGATATAAGTTACTGCAATGCAATTTATTATTTTATTTTATTTATTTATTTGCACACACAGCATATACACCAATAAATAACAAATTCCCCCCAAATCATATTTCACTACACATCCGACAGGCACCACTCAACCCATCAGCACTTTTTAAACGACCTAGTTAAAGTTTATTTCTTGTAATGTAAGGTAGAATTAGAATTAAAGTAAAAATAAGGTGAGTTTAATTTCACCAAGTGAACACGACGGTTCGTTTATTTATAACAATCGCTGGTTGTAACGACCTTATTTCCTCGATCCCTTCACCGTCGTTATAACCGACTTATACTGTATTTCGAGTTTGAAAATGAAAGCAGACCACATTCACCGTTGACATATTATATGACAACATTATTGGTGCCTGTCAATGTGTTAATTACCAATGATGATTTATTAATTCCAGGCTATATTTGAGATCACTTTTAACAGTTTCACAAAAAGACTCATTCGTTGAAAACCATGTTAGGGTTACCACAATTATTGTACCAGTCATAAGTTTTTAAGTTAACATTGTTTGCCAACTAACATTAGTTCAGATAACTCTATTTTTTTTTGGAAAAGTATATCTGCAGCCATTTGAAGGCTGTTTTCCAAAAATAACTTAAGTCGTTTTTAATTTATTTTCATTAGTAGATACCGCTGAAAATTAAAAAAAAAAAAAACAAGTAAAAGTGTTATCATCGGCCTGGCCGATGCTTTGATACCCTCCACTGCATAGAAGTCATGTAAAATTGGTTTTGTATGGGAGGTACCAGAACTAATGTTTTCAACAGACAGAGAGACCAAGGGCCTTATATTTATTT
Source organism: Cheilosia vulpina (assembly GCA_916610125.1). Lineage (NCBI taxonomy): Eukaryota > Metazoa > Arthropoda > Insecta > Diptera > Syrphidae > Cheilosia > Cheilosia vulpina. Next base: position 40,561,409 of record OU744278.1, read on the forward strand.
TGTATTGGAGGTACCAGAACTGCTTAACCGACGTGTTTAACGTGTTTTCTACAGACAGGGAGGTACCAGAACTACTTGACCGACAAAGCCCATTTTCAATACCAACCTGACGACAATTAAAACAAGTCCTTTCACCAAATTTCATTCGCCTATGTCAATTCCTTTGGGCGCTATCGTGCTTTCAACAGACAGACAGACAGACGGACATAGATAAATCGATTCATAATGTGATCCTGATTCATAATATATATACTTTATGAGGTCTGCGATGACTCCTTCTTGGCGTTACAAATGTAATGACAAAGTTAATATACCTCCCTGTGGAGGGTATAAAAAAGAGCATAAAAAGGGGCCCGAGCCAAAAAAGGGGCACCTACATAAAATACTAATATAGCAACAACGCAAAACAATTTATTTATAACAAAAACAAACAAATGTTTTCATTACAAAAATAAAAAGGTTTTTTTTATTTTTTTTTTGCATTTTGCATTTTAGTTCAACAAAGAATAAAATCTGACTTAAATTTTGATCATTTAAAAAAAAAAGTGGGCCACGGGTCTTGAGCCGCAATAGACGAGCCGGCAACACTGGGTATCCCTGAGATATAAAAAAGTTACGGGCATTACTGTTCGTTTAATTTGTATTTGTAAGGTCCACGCATTTACAAAAAGTTTATTAACTTAAAATAAACTCAAACCTGGAAAACTCGTGAACTCGGAATCTTATTCATTTAATGAGTTACAAGAATGTGTGTCAATACGATACTCTGAAGATTTTGCTTAAGCATTTAAAAAATTGATAAATATTTGGTTACTATAAAAAAGGCTGCTATAAATGTCTGCAGTTTTTTGTTTCTATTTTTGATTTAGAAACATTTGTACAGTACAAGAAACTCAAAAATTGAACGGAACAGATACTCGTATTTGTGCGTGCAGCCTTAAGAAAACACCATTTGGAACAGCGCTGTGATTGGTTTGTCTTTTAAAGATATATAAAAATATGAAAAGAGTTGATACATTAAAAAAATAAAAGCCTATTGCAGATTTTACCTGTAAACTTAGGAGAAACTGATAGATGTGCTTGACTGTATTTACGCAACTTGGTCGGCTCCTAATGTTACTTAAACAGATGTTGTGAGGTTTTCAGGAATTAAAGAAACTCGAACTATTGTTGCTGTATCGTGAAAATTTCGAAAAAGCAGAAAAACCGTGAGAATCGAACAAAAAAAAACCATCAAGCTTATCGTATTTTATGACTAACAGCACACATAATGTCCATAAAAAGAGCTCATGTTAATCGCCTTCAAGCAACATTTTCTACTGCCAAAAAATATTCATTATAAGAAGCTTAAAAAATATCTAGCGTCTAAGACCGACTTTCAAATAATATGTCAGGTTGGAAGGGGAATCATAAGGAACTGAGGAGTAAGGACTGATTTATGGCTGAATTTGTGTTGTAGTAAGAATCCTTTCAAATTATTTAATCACACACTTTAGAATGTTCTAATTTATTCGTTGGTTGATGATGGAAATTAAAACTTATTGGTGGTCCAAAGATCACAATTGAATAGTTAGCAATATTTCTGAAAATCTAATTATATAATCTTTTCAGTTTAAATTAAAATCTCAAGTAGGAAGCCATAGGCGTTTTAAGAACTTCCTTCTTTGAATTGCTATTTGCCAAGCAACGAAACAATGCTTGCAAAAGTATATACAGGGTGGGCCAAATACAAGTTTCTTTTTAAAAATGCAATAAAATGAACAAAATTAAATTTTTCCCAGGTATTATGGCTTTATTAGTAAGAGCAAACATGCGCATTCATTATAGGACCACAACGTCGTTCAAGTCCCTGCCTCAGCTGGCTTCGCAGCAGCTCATTCTGTCACTCGAATTTTCCAAGACCTTGTTGATGGTTTCGGGCTGTAGCTCACGGATTGCTTGGATGATATTGGCCTTAGGTGTTTGAATCGTTTCCGGATTGTTGGCATAACATCGGTCCTTCACAGTTCCCAACAAAAAGAAGTCCAAAGGGGTCAAATGGCAGCTCCGATGCGATCAGTTGTCATCGCCAAGACGACTGAAAACACGTTTTGGAAATTTAGTGCGCAATAGATCGATTATGGCATGGGCTGTGTGGCAGGGCTCACCATTCTGCATGAACCAGAGGTCGTCCAAATCCATGTCTTCAATTTCAGTAAAAAAAAAGTCAGTTAACATTGTTCTGTGACGCCCACCGTTGGCCAAAACGTTGTTCCCAGCCTCATTTTCGAAGAAAAATGGTCCAATGATGCCACCATTCCACAACTTGCACCAAACTGTCACTCTCTGTGGATGCGCATCTTACGACGACGGGGACCATGAGTGTTGTTCACTAGCATACCAGTCTCACGAACTTTTTGCACAAACTTGCGTACAGCAGGAGTGGTGGGTGCTTCATTTCGTCCAAAATTTCTTTTCAAAAAACGCACTGTTTGGGCTACACAGCACTCACTTTAGAAATACGTTTTCAATATTTCCCTGCGTTGTTCAAGCGTAAAGCGATTTATTTCGTTCCGCGGAGGTATGATACTGACTTTCTGTCAAGATTTCGAGCGAGAAACAGCTGTCAGTGTCAAAAAAACCTATGATTTAAAAAGAAACCACTAGATGGCCCAAGGCCCACCCTTTATATAGAAGTGTAAAAATAAACAATTTGATCTTTGAAAATTGTATACCTAGCTTTTATTACTTAATTCGGGAAACTTAGAAACCGACAAAATTTTAAATTCTTGCTTTCTGCACATTTGACTACACGAAAAAATAAATAAAATAGCGAACAAATATTTCATTTCTTATTTAAAATTAAATAAAAGTAAAAATAAATTTATTGTAAGGCTCACGTATATATCTACACTTTGTGCAAATTTGTGTTTGCTAGACTTTTAAAACATTTGCATTGTTGTATTCCAACGAATAATTACAATTTACTAAAATAAATTTATAATTATAAACACTCAAGCTGAACAATAGGGTATTGAAATTCAATACCGTCAGTTCGGATGGTTGGGCAACACTCCTCTTCAAAATGACATTAAGGGAAGATTTATTTAGCTAATGCCCGAGATAAATATATGGCTTTATTCTCAACATTAACATTTGACCCTACAGTTAGCGATTGTCGGGCAACTATATTTGTTTATTGGTAAAGGGACTTTGGAAAGTATGGAGTCTTTGAGTAAGCTGCCAACAGAACCTCTGAGTTATTTCAAACATCCGTTTGCATGTGGATTTGAAAATGCATTAAGGCTACTCTAATCTACTTCATATGGGTTTCTCAGAAAAGCATAGGGGTTAACATCAAACAGAATTTAGTTTTATATAGTTTTAAATATGTACTTGTGAATCCACGGACATCTTCGTGTTCACGCAAACTTGACAGTTCCAAGTATCAGCTCACATGCGTCTCACTTTGAGCAATACATATTCGCGCGTTGCACTGACTGGTGGTAATCGTGTTCAGGGTTGTTTCAGAAATATCTTCGTTTCTAGGGTCCTCTTGGGTGAGGGGGAAACATTTAAAAAAAGTTGCTGGCGCAACTAGACTGCAAACAAATTTGTGCCGCTGTCTAGGGTTGGCCATTACAGTGCCCCCCAAACTGTTCGTTTGTACTCATTTCAAGACAAATCTGTAAATAATTATCGAGAAACTCATATAAATGTAGCTGTACTCGCACAACTATCTAAATAATATTATTTGTCTGTCGTGTCACCGCTTGGTCTATGCCTATGGGAAATAATTTCACGCTTTCTCGCAATCGCTAGCGCAACAAGCATCAAATAAAACAACACACAAAGAATCGTAAAGACAAATAGAAAATTAGTTTGACATCTTTTGAATAGATTTCTCTCTCTTTTTCTCTCACTGTCCGGTGGTCGGTGAAAACCAATTTGCGCACACTCGCCAACTATAGCGAAGATACTCGTTCATCTGGTCACTTGATCGTCTCCGTCTGTCACAATCTTTCAACTGCCCTTGGCTATTCGTTCAATATGTCACAGAAATACAACAAGCAAAATAGCACACACCGATACTGGTTCCATGCTAAAGTCGAAATCAATTTTAATCAAGTATCAATTATTGTCGCTGGTAAATTTGTTAACCCCGAGGGGCATTAATTCTGTTAAATTTATGGAAAAATAATCTCACGTAATGGCACAGTGTAACCAAATCAAGTTTTAAGTAAGTGTCTATGCAATTTAAATGACAATTTACGACCTTAGTTGGGAGGATTTTGTTTGCAACGTGCGTTTGAATTGACTGCCCCTTCAGTGTTAATCCAGATTGAAGTATAGCGGTTTAAAGGTAGCCATAACCAGGGAGGCTTCATACCTTGTTTAAGCAAACCTAACTGAGAGCAAGAGGATTATATTTTTGGCGAGCTTAGATGTGACTCCCGTGAACTGACGTCTGAAACTGTAAAGTTTGCGGGAAAATTTGGAAGACCGACAAAGACATTTGTCCTCTTTTATACAACTTTAAATTCGTACATTTCTTAGTTCTGTTGCCCGATTGCAATGAAATAGAGACCGAACTCCCCCGCTCGAGTCATGACAAACTTTCTCTCCCCATCCGTGGATATAAAGGGTGCCCCATAATTCGCGCAAATTGTAATTTTGATAGAAAATACAGATTTTTAATTAGAAAGCCTAAATTTGTTATTGATTCATAGAGTATACAGATTGGGGTTATGTATGGAATAGCACATCGGATAAACCGACGCCAAGGCTTTGCTGGCAAGGACTTACTCTTTTATTAAAAATTTCTAAGACCGTTTCGCATAAATGTGGCTGAATTTCATTATTAGACCTCCCAATTTCCTCTTTCAAGTCGATGGTGGTCGTGGGCTTGTTTACATATCCCTTTCACTTTAAAAAAACCCGAAGCAAAAAGTCCAATGGCGTTCATTTTCACGATCAAGATGAAAATGAGCTTCATCACTGAAGATGGTTTTGTTCGAAAAATCAGCATCCACTTGTTGTTCCAAAATTCATTCAACCAACTCACTTCCAGCTGCATATTCAGTAGTCTTCAGTTCTTGAGTGAATTGAACTTTGTAAATATGAAATTTCAAGTCTTTCGTTAGAATTCGCTGTAGAGAGCTTCTCGAAATGCCCAATTCTTGACTACGGTGACCATCAGCGTTGCCAACTAATTTTAACAAAAAAATGCATAACTAAAAAAAAAGATGCCTTTTTCAATAAAATAATGCCTAAACAATTTTTTTTTTGGGTAAAATGGAACAATAAATCAAAAATTAAAAAAAAATATATAAAAAAATAAAAAACAATTTTAATTCCAAAAAAAAAAAACTCAAAATAAAAATGACAGAAGAAATTCTTAATTGGAAAAAAATTCATGACTTTTTAGTTTCATAAGTAGGTACAAAGTATTGAACAAATCAAACATAATTGTAGTACAATTAGAATAATATATGAAATAAAAAACAAATGCCTCTCTGCAAAAAAAAAAAGCTAATGAAATAATGCCTAAAAATAATGCCCAAAGACTTAACCTTATTTATTAGAATTTGCTAAATGCGCCTAAACACCTGTATAGTTATGCAGTGTATAAGTATTTATACAGCCTTTATACACCCTTCCAAAAATTCTTATTTATAAAACATTTTCCCATGCATACTAGTTAAACAGGGCTTGCGTCAAAAAAGGTAGTGAAAAGGAGAAATCTATTACATATATCTGTTCGAAAAGATGAAAAAAACTCAGCAGCTTGTGAGAAATGCAAACTCAAATACAAATAGGAATTACAAAATGGAAAAGTGAAAAAAAAAAGTTGAGAAATTTGGGACTACTATCACAGAAAGAATTGAAAATCACCAATTGCAAAATTTTGAGTTGCAATTCACGAATTATATCTTTGTCGCAAATCACAACGATTTTTTCTTGGATTGATATAAAAATTCGTAATTCAACATTGAAAACGGCAAGGAATACAAAATTCTGCTTGTTGAATTTTGCGATTAGAAGTATTAATTCGAGCTTCTCTTATTTGTTGTGATTTGCGATTTTGTTTGGCGCAATTTACCACTTCAATGGGTCAATTTCTCAAGCACTACTTCACAATCGCAAATTGCACAAAGTATTTGCTGATTTACAAACACTGAGTGATGAATCAATGAAATCTTATAATAATTTAACACATGTAAATTGAAAACGTAAATGACGTAGAGAAATCGTGAATTACAAAATATTTTTTTGTAATTTCCATGAAATTAACTACCCGATGTGTGGAATTTTTGTGCGCACAGGCAGCCGACAAAAACGAAACGTCATAGCATGTCCATGGTCCATGTAAAGAAATCATTTTAAGTCCTTTCATTTTCTGCATCGACAGCTTCAACCAAGCGCATTTAGCTTCATTAGAGTCAGACAGTCGGTATTCAATCTTTGCTTAAAGCAGTTCTTGTCGGGTCAGTTATTTATAAGTATAACTCATTCGTAGTGATAGTGAGCGTACTAACCAACAAATTGTAAAGAATTTTGGAATATAGTACATATTGAATAATACAAAAAAAAAATTAAGTAGGTAGGGCTATTAGAAAGAAGTTTAAATTGGAATGGAATCTAAAATATCATATGTAATTGAAAACGATTGTAAATGTTCGCATCAATGGCAAGTTCTTCTAAATAATTTGTTTGTATTTTAAATTTTAGCATAGACCGAGAAACCACCCCAGACAAATAACGTTGTCTCCGGACGATATGGCGCCGACTGACTTTAAATATGTATTCGAAAATAACCTAAATAATTAAACTACGAATTTTGATTTGTAATCATAAAATATAAGTTGTAAATTGAGAATAAAGTTTTCTAATTTCACGATAAAATAATTTCAATTTAGTACGGTGATGCCTCAAATCAGGACTCAAGAATCGTAAATTGCAAAATATGAAACGCAAATTGATAAAAAAAAGATTCAATTTACCATTACGAATTCGTAAAGTGCAACTACTGAAGTGGTAATTCTACCCCATTTGTTCGCAAGTCAACACTTTTGAGATGCAATTCAAGACTAAATGGTTGTAATTTGTTAAGGGAGGAATTTACGAATTATTTTTGCAATTCACAATCCATAGCAATAGCAAATTAATAACTATTTGTGTCAAATTGCGATTGGCTATTGCAATATGTATTCCTCATTTGATGGCATCATTGACAATAAAAAGTAGCGATTCGTGACTTTTGGGGGTCAATATCTTCACTTACAATTCACGTACAATTTATAGAATTGCGAATAAAAAGTCGTGAATTAGTAAATCCTGAGCTAAGCTCTAAAACTAGACAAACTTTTCGTGATTCTGCGCTCATTTTTCTTGATTTGATCTTAAATTTTTTTCCGTGATGAAATGGTAGTCTTGTGCAAATTAAACCAGATTTTTAAAACAACTCAAGACATCTCATATCTGACACTATTTCTTTTCAAGGATTCTTGTAGAATCTTCAAAATTGAAAAAAAAAACCTCGATACATCTATCCAATTTCTTTTTGATTTCATTCATTTCATTTAAAAATTTGTCAGTCAAAATGGCATTCCGATATTATTCCACCTCTATACAGGCACTAAGGTCCGTTTACTGATACGACTCATAGCGAATTTAAGTGCCACATGAACTCTTATGTGACAGAGCATAAACTGTAACATAAGAGTTTATGTAGCGCTTAAATTCGCTAAGAGTCGTATCAGCAAATTACCCTGAACAACCTCCAAGTGCGTTTAGCTTATAAGGGGTGATTTTTTAGCTGGTTTGGTTTTGGCAACACCGGTTTTGACAGCTAACGTGTGTTTAGTACCTTGTGTCACTGTCAAACAGCTTCAGTTTGGTTTGCAATTTAACCATGGATCGTCTTACAAATGAACAACGCTTGCAAATTATTGAATTTTACTATCAAAATTCGTGCTCGGTTCGAAATGTTCATCGCGCGCTGCTTCCATTTTATGATCGGCATTCTCGACCTTCTGAGCAGTCTATTCGGAAGATTGTGACCAAATTTCGCACCAAATTTACTTTGTTGGACATTAAACCACCAACACGTTTACGTACTGTGCGTAGTGAAGAAAATATTGCGGCCGTATCAGCTAGTGTGACAGAAGACCGCGAAATGTCGATTCGGCGCCGTTCCCAGCAGTTAGGCCTTTGTTACAGCACTACGTGGAAAATTTTGCGGAAGGATTTGGGCGTAAAGCCTTTTAAGATACAGCTGGTGCAAGAACTAAAGCCAGCCGACCTACCACAACGCCGAATTTTTGGTGAATGGGCTCTTGGAAAGCTGGCCGAGGATCCGCTTTTTTATCGAAAAATTGTGTTCAGCGATGAGGCTCATTTTTGGTTGAATGGGTACGTAAATAAGCAAAATTGCCGCATTTGGAGTGAAGATCAGCCAGAAGCATTGCAACAGCTACCAATGCATCCCGAAAAAGCCACTGTTTGGTGCGGTTTATGGGCCGGCGGCATTATTGGGCCATATTTCTTCAAAGATGATGCGAATGGCAGCGTTACTGTCAATGGTGAACGCTACCGAGCGATGATAACAAACTTTTTTTTGCCCGAAATGGAAGTTCTTGACTTGCATGATATGTGGTTTCAACAAGACGGTGCCACATGCCACACAGCACGCGAAACAATGGCGCAATTGCGAGGCGAGTTTGGTGAACAGTTAATTTCACGTTTCGGGCCGGTCAATTGGCCGCCTAGATCGTGCGATTTGACACCATTAGATTATTTTTTGTGGGGGTATGCCAAGGCTAATGTGTATAGGGACAAGCCCGCTTCGATTGACGCACTGGAAGCCAACATCCATGCATTCATTCGTGAGATACCGGCCGATATGTGTGAAAGAGTATGCCAAAATTGGACTCAGCGGATGGGCTACCTGAGACGCAGCCGCGGTCAACATTTGCATGAAATTATCTTTAAACATTAAATTGCAAGGTTCAAACTATCGATTCAAATAAATATTTCATTCATTTTTTCGAATTTTTTGTGTTTTTTTTTTTTTAAAAGTTCTAAACCTCTTAAAAAATCACCCTTTACATGCTCTATACAGCGTTGAATAATTTTTATAAAAAGGTTTTTGCGTATAGAGGCATAATAAAGGGTGTATAACTTTATACACTCTATATAATACGTTTATAAATAAGGCTGATACTAAATAAGGACTGCTAGTGAAATGTCATTTTCATAAAGGTACTTCTGTTATACAAAACAGCACAGGCGCTACAGTTTTACAGCGGAATAGCAAAGAAACACATGCCGCGGTCAAGTTTAAATTTCCATAATAATGTCAGGGCTTTATGACTCTACATTTGTTTTTGCATTTTTTCAGCTTTTAAAATGAAACTAGAGCAGTAAAAAAAAATAGAACGAAAATTCCCGATAGGAGTGAGTGCGTTCATACCAACTTTATTAATGTAGAAACATCAAAAAATGCATTAAGAATTGAAATTACATTTTTCAGCGGCTGGCAGCTTTTTTTTTTTACATTTCAAGATTATTTGCTTTCGTATTCGTTGAAAATTTGTGGTTGCTTGGCAAACAATTGCTACCCCTTTCGTTATAAACTTTCAGTCTCATTTACACACCGCTGACTTTTAAACATAATAAAAATGAGGAAAAAATGTAGTGTCATACGGGCTTTAGCAAAAAATCGACATTTTTTCATGTTTGGAAACATGTAAACAAAAGAGCGGCCTCTATTGAAAAGAAGCAAAGCTACAAAGAGTGATTTGAAATTAGTTCTGTAATGTTTTTATTTTATTATTTTGAAAATGAAAACGAAATAACAATTTCTTTACTTAAACTTAAAAAAAAAAACCTATAGGTATCTACCATGTATCGTTCAATCCCACTAATACTTATATCGCGGGAGTTAAGTCTTCAGTGAAATCTAAATAAGTGCCGTAGACAATCGACGTATTTCTTTTTAGCTTCATCCCACTGAATGTTCTTCCTTGTAGCCATTTTAACCATCATGAGATGTGCGAGACAGTTTCTTATTTTTTCTTTCTTATGACGTAGCTAGTTTGAAGTATTCGATGGTATGACTTTAGGAATTTTTTATTATGCTCACATGATCTGTAAAGCATGGAAATCAATGACCTATACAGATCATGTGAGCATAATAAAAAAGGCATTTTATCCAGCCTGTAGCTGGCAAACCTTCAGTATTTTTAAAATATTGCTCAACAATGAAAATGCGTTGTTCTTTCGCATAGCGCTCCATTTTTACTTACCCCGAACTGTCAGCTGTCACATTGTTTCAGTTGGCATCACTGTACTATTAAATGGCGCAGAATTCAAATTTTGCGTGAATTATGGGACACCCTTTATATACCCAATTATTGTTCATAGCGAGTGCAGTGCATGTCACTGGAACATATTTGTCACTAGAACACTATTCGCCTCCAATTGATCATCCGCCCACAGCGCATTGCGTCACCAGAGCTCCAACAGTTTTCGCTGTAAATTTAATAATTTGTTGCACTTAATTTCCAACACAACACGCAATCGCATTTCCAATTACAAGACGGCCCAGATGCTGCAATCGCTCCAGCTATCCATTTCTCTGGCCAGAGTAAACTTTTTCGTAAATGTTTCTGTAATACTTACGAGAGTACCTGATATCCCTGCGCTGCAAATGTTACCTAAGGTCTCACTTTTCCACATTCACAAGGTGGCATAACAAAGTAAACGACTGAGTCGCATTTTGCACAGTTATACCACCGCCTCCTAAGACACCACTTCATTGAGTGTCGTTGATCTATCTGGACGATCTGTCCGATTTGCATGACAATCCGTTCATTCATAGCGCACCTTTCTATTGAAACAATGACATTCGAAATTTATAGCCCCAATTCGGTTCCACTCTCTCCATTAGCCCGGGGCCGAACCTATTCATTGGCATGGTAACGGATTAATATGTGTACACCACTAAAACAAAATACGATACTATCTGTCTTTGGTGGTGCGCACGCGCCTTAGACCGGGCTTAGGCGAACTCCGTTAGGTGATTATTATTACACCCGATCATGTGTGTGCGGAGCACAACAACTCGATCGCCCACTTGGGTCTTCGTCTTCGCATTGGGGCGATCTAGTGCGGCTGTATTTGGACCCTAGTTGCCGGGAGAACCGGTGGGGGGGGGGGGGGTGATTTCGCAACACCGGAATGGTGTCACTTTAATCTCGTTTTATAGTCGGCCACATTAAGCACCGAAAGATCAATGAGCAAGCTATGTGCGCAAAAATTATTCCCGCCGAATAATTGCGAATGCATAAGACCTACGCAAATTTCTGTATACGCTGAATGACGAGGAGCGTGTGTTAGCAGCTGTGTCTTAAGCCTTTGTGAACCTGCAGACTACTTCTAAATAAAATAATTTCTTTCAATCAGGTTTCTTAGCAGCAGTCATCTGCAGAAGCAGGCGGATTCTATTCCCCGCATCGTCGGACGTGTACTTGTACTCATTGCACAGGAATGCTGGACTCCTGTCAGTCGTGGTGGTCACTGGCCTGAAAGTGCGCGCCTCAGATCCCAGTAGATCGATTTTAAAATTACGTCCGCATATTTGTTCGCTTAATGAGCTTAGATATGCAGTTCAGCAATGGATGCGAGATAAACTGGCCACCACTGGGGTCTGTGTGTGCCGTGTGGGTTCTTAGTATGTTTCTTGCAACTGCAGCGACTTTGGGCAGGCATACGAGAAAGCGTCGGTAGAGCCATAAGTATCAGGTTTCCAGTTTATCGCAATCAACGAATTGCGGAATTGTGATGACTGGTTGTTCCTACTTCTTGTTAACAATGAGAGCGTAGTTTCTTTTCGGTTGATGATCGTGGATCTTTGTATACAAGCATGCGCAGTTTTTGGAAGTACTGACAGAGCTTGGACTGATGAAACACTTGTTGGAATGCCTCTGAGGAATCTGAATCTGCATCATGCAACGTCACGCAATGCAGAAAAATGTAAAAGCAAAAACAAAAGTTCTAAACAAGCATTTTCTGCAGAAAGTTTTGGACCCAACTCTACCCAGGTTAGGACGATCTCGACCTGGAAAGCTCAACCGGAGGTAACGTTGACAGATCTCAGGTGCGTAACGAATTTTCGTCAGATCGAATGTGAGGAGTGAAAGGAAACCGAGGAAGAGATTGGTAAAGATCTGGCTTAAATTCAGAACAAGTAGGTTGAGGTTCCCTTGCAAGACTTGAAAAAGACTTGAGGTAGAGGATTTCAACTGAAGAATGAGGAGGAATCGAATATGCAAACCGTCGTATAAATAATCAGATTCTCGGTGGAAGCCTGGGTCGGCATTCTGCAAGTCGAAACTTTCATGTGCACGAACGATTTACTTAGCACAAACATTTTTTAACGTTTTCGCCTTACAGAATCTGACGCCTGATCTTTAGTAACTTTGTAAAAGATACCATAATGCTGTTAGAAATATCTATCAGACAAACTTACAAGGTGACTGGTGCATTTAGAAAGAGGCTCACAAAGCGTATTTTCAGACAAAAGCCAAGGAAAAGTTTCCACAGAGTTGTTGAGAACGTGTCTTTCTCTATACAAAGCCTTTTTGTCAGCTAGCACAGTTCTGACGCAGCCCTGATGCCTCTCGAAGATTCAGTTCTGCAAAAATGGGGCTCTTAAAAGTGCCCTAAATATTTTTGAAATGCCTGATGATTTTTAACTTACGATCATGGTCCTTAGACGCTAAAAACAATTGCTTTCATCGTTTCGGTTAGCTTGCCTTTTTGACAGACAGGTTGTCATAAATACCCACCGGCAATCAATTTTTGAAGACCTTCGAATGATAAAAAGCTAACAGATGTATAAAGACTTTGGGGAGGTCAGAGGTATACCCCTTATGGATGCGAAAACTGAGCTGTCTTCCTAAAATGGCTTTAACGTCGATATCCCAATCCTTTTTCCAAGCCGGGATGAGTGGGAGCCGAATGGTTTGGCGACCTAGAAATTGCAATCGAATATGAAGAGAGTTAGGAGAGCAGGTTTTTACTGCAAAAACAGGAAACTTTTAGATTCCCAGAAAGTGTTTTTCAAGCTTAAAACTTGGCAGTAAAAAAGAACACATAGAGGGCAGTCGCCTCTTTGCGTTTGATGTAAATATTTGCGTTGAAACTCAAGCTGGCCTGAAATCGATTATAACACAGTCAAATCGAAAGCGGTTATGAAATGTCACAAACTACCTCCTGGTCGCGTAATTGGAGGCAGCCTAGGCAGCTTAGCTGGCTGGAGGGGCTTTTTGAGGCCGTGGATCACCCCGGGCTGTACGCGTCACAAAACTAAACAACACAAAAAAGACAAACCTTCTGGTCGTTTCATTAGAAGTCGCTACAAAAAAATGGCGTATAAAGCAAAATTGGAAACTTGGACATGGGCCTACATCCGTACAACAGAGGACAACCGAGAAGCTCAAAGTTAATGACCAAAGACAACGCCGTTTGGTCGCCAACTGGGTTTCCGGGTGTTTGGAAGAGGACCCCAATTATGAGAGAAAAATCGTTTTTAGGCTATTTTAAGGAACAAAATTGCCGTAAATGGGACGACGCCAACCCACACGAGATTCACCAGATGGCAATGCATCCACAAAAACCTACTGATTTGTCAACCGTTCGAATTTTTTTTGAAAGAGACGTTGGAGAGGCCATCACCATCAACGGCGAGCGCTACAGTACGATGCTAACCGATTTCTTTTGGCCCAAATTGAACGATATGGAGGTAGACGACAATAGTTCAAATGCGGCTACGTCACTGGATTTCGATTCAGCGAAAAAGCGCCATTTATTCATTTTATAATGCAAAAGGGGAAAACGAGGGACAAGCTTAAAAAAAGAGGAAAAACTCGAAAATCTCTGTGAAACTTAAATTGCTTAAAAGTAAAATATAAAAACATTTTCATTACAAACTAATTTCAAAGTTCCCATTTAATATGAAAGAAAACAGCCCATCGAACGTATAAGTAAGAATTGTTGTGTCTCCGAATGTATGCATTCGTTTTGATGATATCATGTCTCATAGGAAAGGTTAGACCAGCTGGACCCGGCATAACTCCGTTTTGCCCGAAACGTCAACTGTCAGATGTCGTAAAATGCGAATAAATCGATTTTCCGGAATTTTCTTTTCTGCCTAAACCTGAAATACAGCAATACGAACAAAACAGAAAAGAATCTTCAAAATCGGCTCAGTTGTTATCGAGTTTTAACGTCATCGAATTTCACCCCAAAGGAATTATATATTTATATATAAATAGATAGATAAATATTTATTTGGAGTTTGTTAATCAAAACATATGAAAATAAATGCAAATTTAAGAAACAGTGAAAAGGGTAAAATAATGTTTATGCTCATAAAAAAAGTGACAGCCTTCAAAGTCGGGCAATACTGGGCTACGTGTCACACAGCAGATTGGATGGACATTCTGCATGATTTGAGGGTATAGTTATCACTCGTGAATTGTTCACCAAAACCGTGCATTTTGACTTTTTCTTGTGGAGTTTCATGAAGTCGCAAGTCTTTGCCAGTAAGCCGCCATAACCAACATAACCAATGCCATCACTCAAATTCAGTCGGATCTAGAAGTCATTAAAACTGAACCACTCAGATCAGCACGCGGTTATAGTCCATTTCAACATCGAACCCCTTTATTTAAATATCCATCACCACAGAGGGAGGCGATTGCGTGCATTAAAAGCACACTCTGCGGCTGTTCATTAAACAGTGTATCTCTCTAAGCCTGATGCATTAGAAAAGACATCAACACCGTATACGTTGCCGTCTAATCCCGCGCCCACAGTTAGTGCACTTGTTTATGGGGAAGAACTTAAAAGGAATTAACTGCGAATTGGATTAAAATTGATAACAGAATGCACTCAGGCCCACAAACAATCATTTTCCGGCTGCCATTGGCATACATACGACATCAACATCGAATCGTCTCATATCGATTTCGCTTTAACTACACTTGACCGCACGAATTAATTGCTATTTGTGGCTCATTTAAATTATTCACCCAGCCAACAATAACCGATTACAATGTACTTAAAGCGATGATGACATGATGTGCGCCGCACGATGAGAACCAGAAAATATGTTTCTGGCAGACACCGCATGGCGGCGAGTATAGGAAACCATCAGCACTGCCAAAACCAATTTGCCGCAAAAGTATTAATAATTAATGTGCAAGGTACTAGCTTATGAGTCAATATATATATGACACACAAGCGATAAAGGAATCATATACTGCATTGCAGAAGCGCTTCCATTGATTTGTTGACAACAGGGTTGCCAGTTTGATGGTTTTCGCCTCAGGTTTGTGTTTTTTATTTTGTCAACGGGGGAAATCTGGGCTAATTTTTTAATTCTGTTTTCTTTGCATGTTCTTATAATATCCTTTTAGGATTATTACAACGAGACTAGATAGATAGACAGATAGATTAAATTATTTATTAAGACTTATGTCTATTTAACACGAGACTATAGAATTAAACGTTCTCAATAAACATTTTTAGTTTCGACTTTAAAATTTCGTAATTCATAAATGCAATATTTGCCATACAAATTTGGCAATTGTGAGCTTCTGTGAAGCTTGCTTAACTTTACGTGACCCTTAAACTGTGCTGTCAGACTGTCACAAAAAAAAAGGAAATTTTATAAGCATTTTGCAAAGCTAACAAACACTGAGTAAATCCAACGGAAGAATGTGTTTTAAAAGGCAGCGAATAATTCGATATTCTTTTTTGTCTGCCCACGACCAAATGATTCAAAATAGAACATGACAATCGTGAACAAAATAATTTGCTGTAAAAAAAAATTACCAAACACCAAATAATTTATCATCCGCAGTGCGTTCTGTTTCTCAACCATTTTTTATATCGTTATGATTGATGTCTCGGATTACATTCCAATCGTGACCTCACCATAGATTTATAATAACGCTTTAAGTGTTTTCTTTTTGTCAACAGACACATAGAAAATACATTCATTGTCATTTACAAACTAAACAATAGCAGACTGAATAATTTTAAATTATTTTCCAAACTAATCGACGAACTCATGGCTTTTTTCACGAAATATTAGAAAAGAAAACTGTTTTTGCCGACTTACTTCGAAAAATAACTATAATTGCGTGTGAAATGTCAAATGTACACTTTAATTTAACAAGAAAACGCGTATTTTTTACGGGTGGGTGTTGTGAGCGGTGACATTGTGCAGTACTAATAATAAATTTAAGTCTCGACTCTGTAAGATAGTATTAAAATTAATGTGAATATACCTTAAGAAATATATATAGTGACAGATACGCCCTCTAGTATGAAGGATAAATAAGTAAAAGGCACGGCCATATTGAAAGACTTCCGGAAAGGAGAAAAAAGAAAGATTGCGAAAAACGAGGTAGGGCAGCCATATTGAAGAGAAAAAGAATAAAAATTATAATTGTATCGTTGACCGGCCGTTTTTAATTCAAACCTTTGTGAATCTTTTAACTCTAAATTTCCGGAAGCTCACAGTTGCGAAATTTGTATTAAACATTTGTATAGAACCACTGTGAACTACTAAAATTTAGAGCCGAAACTAAAAACGTTTATTGGAAGGCCCATTACAAAATTCGATTGGAGAGAGCGGGAGATACGGTGCGGTCCGGTCACGACTGAAATGGAATACGAAACGTCAATAGTGACATTGATAATGCAACCAAAAAAGTTGGAACAGTATGAAAATAAAGTTTATTAAAAAAAAACTGTAAATTGTCTAAAAGAAATAGTTTATTAATTTTTGTTACGAAAACAATTTCAACAAATCAACTACCACTGATTGGATTCCATCAGAAAAAAATTCCTGACAGATGGAACAGTAAAAAAATTAAATATTTCATTGGAATGATTTGGAATTTGTTTTTTTTTTTTTTGTGAAATTGACTGAGAAGTTGATCGTAAAAAGTTGTTCCTACGGAAAAAAGAATAATGCCGCATTTACACCATCACGCACGCGCACGTCTATTGCACAGAGAGATCCGTTTGTCAGCAGTCAATGCTAATAAAGGCCTAAGAATGAGATCACAAATCAGACGCCTAAAATGTCATGGGTGTTCTACCCATAATTATAGATACGTAAAACAAACACAAATTCCGGCAAACAGCATTTCTGCAATCACTTGAAAACATTTCTATTTCCACATGTGAAATGAGAGTGGAAATTAGTTTTAGTAAATTAAATCAACAATTCATTAATCAGTTATACGAAATGAATAAATAATTCTCCGTTCATTACTCGCGGAAGCCATTTTGCTTTATAGGAAAGTGAAATTTCGTAAGCGCTATAAATATATCAACATGCATAGCTTTCCCATAATTTCTATCACGTAAACAGGATGGCCGACCAAAAAATGTGTCACGTTTTTTTGCGTGTTAGGTAATGTTGTCCCTTTCAGTCACACGGCTATTTAGTATTTAGTATCCCTTTAATCTTCCGTGTTAGGAATGTGTGATGGTGTAAATGCAGTTTAAACAAACTTTAGAATTTATAAGCAACGTTTAAAGCCCAAGACTGAGTTCAACCATAAGTTTTAAGTTGTCAAAAAATGCAAAAGAACAATTTTTCGGTTTCGTTTTACGTTTGGCAATAACTAGGGCCTAATAAACCGAACGCACTCCCGAATTTAACCTATTTGCTTTTGTTCTTTTTCACCTCGTTTTAAGGTCCGATTCAATATTGATTCCCCAAAACGATATTTTGCCAGTAAAAATGAGTTGCTCCAAAAAATATTTGTTCGTTTACAAAACAAGTCTTTAAAAGTAAGCAAATGCAAAAAGTTGTAGATTCTGGTATTTTCTGTAACATCTAGTTCCTTGAATTGTTCTTCCGTATTTAAGCACGAACCTCGTCTGCACGATTTTTAAAAGCTCTGTAAATTCACTTATAAGACGGTTTCAAGAAGAATGCGTTAACATTTTAAAAAATATTTGTCGATTATCCGGCAGGCCAAATACACACAACAAATGTTGCAGGTGCAAATTGGAAATCCCCACATTTAAGTAGTACATAAAATGTGTAAAAAAAATTATGATAAATAGTTAAATCTGGAGGTTTTTCAAATTTATCTGCGTGAATGTATTTTAACCGCCTGGCAACGCTGGTTGACAGTCTGCTATACAGAGCAATGTATTTAACGTTGTCAAAGGAGAAAGGACTGCATCCACCCATGGCACGGTATTAATTTGTATGCAGAGGGTGTCACGGCTTGCCGCGGCGACCTAAAATGTGGAACAAAATTTCAAAATAGTCCACCAAAAGTTTTATGTGACGTGCCGGCAGAGCCATTTCATTAGTTTCGTTTCGATTAGTTAGCATTTAATATGCGCCTTTGTGCGGCCCATGTTTTGAATTTGCATTTCGAACAAATATTGGCTTAGTATGGTGGTGGTGGGACGCCAGTTGTTAAAATTTAATTTATGTTAAATGGATTTGTATGAGCGATTTTCCGCAATTGAATTTCAATAAAGGCAATGGACGGGTGCTAATGAGTATGCTATAGCGATTAGCTACTTTGAGGCGACACTGAATATTGTACGAGGGATTTATTTGTAATTTCAAGTTGTTTATGTAACGCGTCCCATGGGGTGTATAGTAAATATTGGGTTATATTCGCTAAATTCCCTGATCGAAATGGCACTACAGTACCAGGGACCTGCATTATAATTAATCTGTGTGTGTGACACGAAAAATAGATTAAGCCAGGAGGACAACATCCATTAGTGCTTGATTAACCAAGTGGAGGTCGCCTCTCGGCAGCTGCGCTGGTGTAAAGAATTGCACATGAGGTAGGTTGCATCGAAAGTGCCAAAGGCTCCAGCGACTCTAGACTAGGATAGGTGCTCTATAGAGGGTTATTTCTTGCATAATAATGACCTTTGGCAATTTGACTGAGATGGGTAACTGGAATAAAGCTCTTGTAGACTTGGCGAGTGAAGAAGCCGATATAAAGATCGAGAATATCTCCCATCCCCAGTGGACAATACTGCATATTTTACTTCGGTAAGTTGGCCCTTCGTCGGTTCACTTGATTAGACAGAGATAGTAATATCAGTCACGGCAGCCCTGAACAAAAAAGAAAAGCTGTTCAACTCAACTTCACCATAATTTAGAAGTTTGTTGAAAACGAGGAAGAGAGTTTAAAATGTTCCTTCGATAAATTAAATGTAATATTTAATTTTTGAGTTCATTGTTTTAACGGCTAAAAAGAGATATGGCTTTTACATCTAGCCTGAATTTGAAGGTAGGCAACGACACGTTAATGGGAAGCACGGACTCAGCAATCGCAAGAACGATGGTCAACGCTTAGTCAAAGAAAATGTGAGAAGTTTGACCCCACTTCTGATACAAAGTCAGCCGGGTGGCAACTGAAGCCGTCTATATACCTTATGTATGATGCATAAGTACATATTACCCCAAACTTATGAGACGATTACGAGCGTATATCACCAATTATGCCCAAACAATAGGATTGCATCCTAGACCTCTGATTAAAAATCTCGTCTCAAACAAAATGGTACAAATATAAAGAAAACTAGTTGCAATTCTAAAATAAAAAAAGTGAGCTGAGTGAGGCTTTAAAACGACCAATTCTGTCAAAATCTCTACGCATTCACAGTATCCCATGTGTCCATAAAATAAAAATACCCAACTGAGTACTTTGGGCCCAAAAATTATGCCGATAGTAGTTGATAAACGAATTGTTTAACAAATTAAATAAATAAATAGCTGGCGGAACATGTCCGTAGGGACCCTATAGGCCTAGCTTCTCACAACCACTCCTCTAGTTTGAGTTTTTATTTTTGGGGTGAATGGAGAGGATCTACAATTTCATGCCGAGTCCAAACGGCCAATTGGGAAGCTCTTTCATGACAGTTATTCACTCGGATATTTGTCAGACGTTCGCGAGAGGTGGCACAGTGAAAAATACCTTCAGATGGAATTTTGGGTGACCAATACTACGGAAAACGAGGAAGTCTTTTTTGGTAAGCTACCACGTCTTGCTGGAGAAATAAGTACTACCTGTCCTAAACCAGATAAACAAGGCCTGCTGGTAAATCGCAATTCATAGTCCCACTCGCAAGAATTAAATATTTTTTTATTGCAGTCAACTAACCTTAAGAAACTAACAGGGCGACGTTTTGAGAAAAACCGGATTGAAGGTCCCAATGTCTGAACAATAAGGATAATCGACGCAGTCGACAATTATTTAAAATTTAACCTCACAATTTTGACAAGCAATGAATATGCGACTGTGACTATCCCAGTAGGTGACAGACTGGCATTTTCAGAAAGGTTTTCGAAAACCCAACAGTTTGATTTGTGCACCTAAACATATGCTCTGAAAATAAACCGACTAAGGGTGCAGCCGCACGCAGTGAGCGACAAGCGACATAGCGGTTGAACGAAGTCGCTCTAAAAATTTAAAACGTACGAAATCGTATGGCGGTGGCCACATTAGTCCTGAGCGATTAGCGATTTTGTTACAGCGATGTCGTTTAATCGTTCTGTCGCATGTCGCTCACTGCGTGCCAGCTTCCTTACTCAGGAAGAAGAACGGTCGGACCGAGAAACATGCCCCAAAACAGTTGAATAGTAGGTAGTCACAGCAATTAATGAAGAGTTGGAGAGAGAGTTAGGTTATAGTCGCAGAAAGTTCACAGGTTTTGTAGAGGTAGAGGCACTCAAATGTACAATGAGAAATGAAAGGTTTGGCAGATATTTTTGGGTCGCAAGTAGTTAAGCCTTTGATCAGGTCTGCTATAGAGCTCCACAAAGAATTTCTTCTTTAACCACGTTTGTAAAAGAGGTCAAGTTAATTCCCAAAAACTACAAAAACCTCCTAACAAATTTTAATGGACAATCAGCTTAAGCATCCTAGTCCTAAGTATAAACCACAACAGACCATCTTCTGGTATATAAAAAAGCACTTTAAATTGCAAAACTACCATCCACGAAGGTACGCCGCTATAAAAAAATACTTCCCGCTCTGAAAACCCCACGTTATGCCAAGGCTTGAACGAGGCTTCTTCCTCAAAGAAGTACCTAAACGTCATAAAAGTCAAAATAAGTCTTCATAATCTGCCAAGCATCCCGAGGATAGCAAGACTCTCAAGTTATTAGCTTTTTTTTCTAGCACCGAGCCCGTCACGACGTTCTTACATGTGCAATGCAAAAGTTTAAAACTGTTTGCGTAGTGTACATAATATCGCGTGTCGCCACCGATCTTCGACACACTCAACGTTGGCGCCATAAAAGAAAAACCCAATTCGCAGTCGGATGGCGCGCGCAAATAAAACAAATGAATGAATTCCAACATAACGTCGTTGGTGAATCGCCGAAAAACCGCACAACTGTTGCCGGCTTAAATCTAAACCAACAATGACGTCAGCGTTGCCAAACATTATCATCAAATTACTAAGTCAATTCCGATGACTTTCAAATGAATCATTTTGCATAACAATAAGAAAGCAAAAAAACGAAACAAAAGTTCACTGACTTCGACTTGTGATACCGTTTTTAGTCGTTTTTTTTGCGCCTAATTCCGCTTTGATCGCATCTTCAGATCTTGACTCTTGCGGTGAATGCAAATTGAATTCTATCGTTAATGTCATCGCCACCAAATGTCATTTACGTGAAGTGTCGCGCAATGAATACCTCTTTGACATTTGCACCATCAAATGGTCGATTGCGCAGTTTGCAAAGTGGCAGTTGAATATTAAATGCGGCTTGCGGTTGCGGTACGCATGCGCGCACGTACGAAGTATTCTCATTTCTCACCCAGAGTGGCGACTTTTTGCAAGGTCGCTAGTGGAACGCAGTAGCTCCCCTCCACAGCGAATGGTAGTGTGGCGTCGAAAATAAGAGTATAAAGCAACAAAAAAAAATGTGGAAAATCGTTAGCATTTGAAATTGAATCCTTTACATCACCGTTATTTTATATTCCAGTCGCGTGTGAGTCGAATTTGGTACCCGCTTATAGAATTGACTATGCGAATCTAAATGAGAATTTTTCGCTCGCGCTGTTCGGCAAGCGAAATGAAAGGGGTATCCGAGCGGAGTGTTGATCCCCGTGTGGTTTGAATATAAATTTTTTTAGCGAGTTCCTTTGTTCTTTTCTTTATATTTCCATATCGGGTTTTAATTTTAATAATAACACATAGATGAAGTCAATTCAAAAAGTTTGGTGATGGCATTTGGTAAAAATAGACAAATTACTTGATTGTATTAATTTGGATGTTGCCATCAGCGATGTCGAAAGTCCTACAATAGGAGTATTGTACTCCTTTTTCGACGGCCGTACTCCCGTACTCTTCAAACACAAATTGTACTCCTTTTTATACCCTCCACAGGAAGGTATATTCACTTTGTCATTACATTTGTATCGTCGTTAGGTTGATATTCAAAATGGGCTATGTCGGTCAAGTAGTTCGGGTACCTCCCGTACAAAACCAATTTTCATGACTTCTATGCAGTGGAGGGTATCAAAGCATCGGCCAGGCCGATGATAACACTTTTACTCGTTTTATTTTATTTTCTAACTAAACGCATAATTTAGCACTAGAGTGTCATAATTAAATGATACAGGTGTTTTTAAAAGCTGAAGGATAAAATCGTGTTGTTGTGAGACAATAAGCAAATAAATTTCGTTACAAATGGGCCCTTATTTGAATTTATTCAACAGATGTCGCAAATCTTCTCATTCTCTAAATATTTCCTCCAATTTATTTGTCTCAATGAGAGCTGTCATCGGCCAAAAATGTTGCAAATAATCTTACTTCATCCTTTGCATCCATTATTTTGTTGGGAACCGTTACTCTCTCCTTCAATAGACTGGCGTGTACCGTATTCTTTCTGTCAGTTGAAAACGTCTACGAAACCGACGGCAAGATATTATTATTTCAGTTCACTCCATTAAATGTACGTTTATTGTATTGTTTTTATTAATTTTTTCGCACAATGCGAGTCTCAAAGTGTCAAGTAGAGCGCAGTTGTTGTAATTGCGAGCTCAAAAAAACAGGCCTAATATTTAACAAAAAGTTGTTGTAGCAGATACGTCAAAATTAATACCTACCTACGTAGTGGTTAAAAAAAAACTCTTGAACAATCGAAATTCTAGAAAATCATTAGTTTTATCTGGTTATCGACTGGTTATAGTTTTTTCGGATTAACTAACCAAACCATTGGCTGTCTGACTGGCTGAAATCTGTCATTTGAGCAGCTGTTTCAGTTGACGTTCATGGAGGGGTAGCCGACGAATCTAGTCAAAAAATTCGTGACTGAGTACTAAGTTGACAGTTCTCATATGTGGCTGACGTAGAAAAAGTGACGTTCGTGGAACAAATTGTGAGTTCATAACAAGTACTTGTACTTAAAGTGAATTTTAACCAGTGACATATTCAAAATATATAATTGAAGGTCCCAAGAGGATAGAAACTCCCTAGGTTATATTGACTCTATCAAAAACAGAACCAATATCGATTTATATTGCTTTCGTGGGATAATTCCATCCGCATTAATCTCTGACGCAATGCAATTTATTGGCAATAATTCCTTTCGCTGTCAGGTGACATCACTCAAACCAAACATGAATTGATTTAGCAACAGATATCAAGCATAATAAAAAAAATCAATGCGTAGTAAAATCGATCGATTTGTCATCACAATCGAAATAGCCAGCCGATCACGCAATGAGAAATTTTTGGCGGAAATACAACAGTTTGCTTAGAAATACATCAGAAAAGCAGTACGATTGCCTGACAGTTTGCCATTATCTACTGGAGAGCAAGGACCATGGACTGAGTTGCTGGCAAAAAACTTATAAGCCGCTCACTGTGGCTGGGTGCGGTCCGATTGCTACACCTATGACTATGACCTCAAGTGCAAAATTAATTAAAGCGACAGCGTTTTCTTGTTCGTTAAGCGTACGGTTAGACTATTATTTTGTTTGGCTCGGCGAAAAGGGTGACAGCGGGAAAACATTCGCCCCATTTATTGAACGAAGACACGGAATGGTGGATGATTGACAATCCCTTCATTTTTAATGGATCTCCAATATTGCGCATGCATATACAGTTGCAGGTCAAGAAGATATCGACCCCGGGGGAACAATGAACTGGGGATTAACTAATGCAACGCTGTTTTCATAAAACTCTTGCCATTAGGTAATTTGAAGGTAAAGCAATTTGTTTTGCGTGAAGGCCAAATATTTAAAACCTGCAATGGAGGGAATAAGGTTTATATCAGGCGCCCCCAACTAAAAGCATCAAGTACTTCTTGGAGTGAAAGTGGTGGTTGAAATCTTGAGGAAGATCTCAGTCATGTCCATGTCACCTAAGGTACACACGATTCGTCATTCAGGCACATTAGACAAGTTTT
This sequence comes from Cheilosia vulpina, assembly GCA_916610125.1. NCBI lineage: Eukaryota > Metazoa > Arthropoda > Insecta > Diptera > Syrphidae > Cheilosia > Cheilosia vulpina. The sequence goes on from OU744278.1 coordinate 40,585,887, forward strand.
AAAAATATTTCTTATAAACCAAAATGTTAAGATTTAAATTTTTTTTATTAAATAATGTTTAATTCAACAGAGACAAAAGACTGTAAAGCGTCTTAATGCACGCCTTAGCCACATAGATAAATATCTAAAGAAAAATGCAAATTGAAATAAGTAGATAAATGTAGAACTAAATAATTAAGCTAATAAAAAACTTATTTAACATAACTGTTTTGAGTTTTAAATTTAAATTGAATGAGTTCAAAATAGCGTTTTTTTCACATATAAAGGGTGAACCATGTCGTGGTTTCTCTTCAAATCATAGTTTATTTTGACACTGACAGCTGTTTCCCGCTCGAAATCTAGACAGAAAGTCAGTATCATACCTCCGCGGAACTTCAAAACTTATTTCCAAAGTGATTGCTGTGTAGCCCAAACAGTGCAAACGCGCCAGCAATCCGTGAGCTACATCCCGAAACCATCAACAAGGTCTTGGAAAATATTAGTGACAGAAAGCGCTACTGCAAAGCCAGCCGAGCCAGCCTCTGGAACGACGTTGTGTTCCATAATTAATGGGAACGTTTGCCCTAACTAAAAAAGCCTTAATACATTGAAAAAATTTTATTTTTGTTCATTTTATTGCATTTTTAAAAGGAAACTTGTATTTGGCCGACCCTGTATGTTTAATTTTAATTCAATTAAAATTGGATGCGTTCACAATAGCGTTCATTACACATAAATGTTACTGTTAAAAAATAAATAGTTGGCGCAACAGGTTTGTATAGGTTCACCCTAACAATGGACTTACTAATAACTATTTTAAGTTTTAAATCTAAATTGGATGCATTCACAATAGCGTTCATTTCACATAAAATTTACTGTTAAAAAATAAATAGTTGGCGCAACGTTTGTATAGGATCACCCTAACAATGGTCATAGCTATTTTGAGTTTTAAATCAAAATTGGATGCGTTCACAATAGCTTTCATTTCACATAAATGTTGCTACTAAAAAATAATTAGTTGGCGCAGCAGGTTTGTATAGGTACCTACCATTCGTTTTGTGTGAGTCTTTATTTTTGGGACAAATGGAAGGGACCTACAATTTTATGCCTTACTCGAACTGCTAAATAGAGAAGCTCTTTCAAGTCATTTATACTCGCGGTTTTTACTCAGAAAAAAAACCTTAAGATGTTTGTGTTTTTGGGGGGATCGATGTACTCGCTAAGTATAGTCAGTAACCTTTGAGCAAAAACAACGAAATACCTACTGCTTCCATTTTAATAAAACTTTAACGATTTTTAAACGTTTTTATCTAAACAGCTTAAGAACAACACTTTTTGTACCAACAATTTTAATATGTCTCATCATTTTGCTTGCAATTTTTATTTAAATAAGTCGTGCTATAGATAAGATCCCCAAGGTGTCTCCGTATCTATATTGCTCAGCCAGCAGTTGGACAGTTTGGTTTGCTACTTTTGCAGCTCACATTTGGTAACTTTCTTTTGGATTTTTGATATCGAAAGCGGTCTTTCATTAAGTGTGCAAACAAAAGCGGAAGTTTCCTCCAGCTATGTTCGGAACAAGCTATCATACAAAAGTTCACCACCGCTTTGTTAATACTGACCCACGCGGTCGCTCTGATTTTTTATCATCCAACTCTTTTGGAAGTCAACGTTGAGCACCCGCTCCAAACTTGGAATTATTTTCTCATTATTTCAATTTAAATTATGCAAATAGTCGGAAAGCGTTAAATGCTGCATAATAAAACTACAAAGTGATCGCCGGGCCACTCTAAGAGTCCTTCAATAGGGGGTATAGTACTTTTTCAATAGTTCCGCTCCTGATGTACTTTTTTTGGTGTCAAAATATATCTCTTACCTTTGAACCCTAGTTTCGAATTCGCAAAACCAAGATCGCTATCAGTGGTACGCGTACCTCCGCAATCCACGGCTACATTAGATCACCCTGTACACATAGACAAACATTCGTGTAAACATTTTATTTTCGATCGTGTTGAACTTGCTTTGTTTACACAAATGTATCAAGCCAACCCACCGGCACGCCGTTGAGAACAAATTATGCTGCTCTATCTGCAGCAAGGAAAGACGAACGATTTGAGAACACAGGCGCACACTTCTTATCGTATTTATGACCGTCATCATCAACGCACACATGCTAGATAAACAAACTAAAAAAAAATGTATACTAATTTGACCGAACAAGATATTTGGGCATGCCTTGTATGGATTCGTACATTAGAGACGTCCTTCTTCGAGTGACTGTCAAGTGACGGCGGTTTGAATAATGAAGACCAACACACATCCTACAGATACATCTACTATCAATCTTCAAATTTGAAACAGACCGCAGATACTAACATGAAGTGATCTGTTCCCACTCCACTTAAGATCCCCTTTAGAGGTCGCCCCCGCGCGAGCCGCGTCCAAAGTCTAACTCGCTTCAATTTAAGAACTTTTTTTTGTGAGTACTGAGTAGTATCCGTGATTTCTTTGCTCTCGTACTCGTATTCGCTTTCGTATCGTATGCGTGTGTCATTTTAGTTTCGCTTTTTTCAAGTCTCTTTTCGTAATACAAGTGAATCGGAAAAAAAACGCTCTCTCCCTGGCTTGCTAAGTATTTATGGAAATGATCTCATCAACCCCCATCAGAGTGGTGCTCTGGTCTGGCTGGTATTGGTATCAAAGGGGAACCTTTGGAACGAACCACAATCCTCGACTTGTGGTTCAGAAACAGATGTAGGTATGTGAATGTTTTTTTTTATTCTGGTGTGCACTGCAATTTGGAGCACACTTGAATGGAACTTGGAGCTACCAAGTGGACGAAACATTGAAAAGTCGTAATTGTATCGAAAGAGGCGGCTGGAGCATTCCAGGTGGAACGTATGCGGTGCACCTGCGTTTGCATTTGCAGGCCAGCAAATATTAACCCTCTGCATACACGACATTGTCAGCGAAATAATTGCACCCGAATGCAAATCCTTGTGACATGCAAATTTTTCAACTGACAATGCTGTTGAGGGGGTATAGGGGGTTGGTTGGTAAATTGCTGCGGTTGGCAGCATGCGTTCGTATTTTTGAGGATCCCAGTTCGACGGTCGATGATGACGACGATATGATTACTTATATGACAAGTGGTGGGGAAAGACACGTAACATCGAAAGCACGAGTGCGAAATTAAGTTACCGTTCCAATCAGTGCATAATTTCTGATGAATCATTTTATTGACGATGGAAGCCTGTTCGGGTGGCAACATACATCATATGTCTGAAATTTCTAAATTAAATAAGTTTAAAAAAAATGCAACAGTGCATTTTTACTTTATTTACTTTCTTATGAAAATTTGTATTTCTTGCCTGAGCTCGGTGAGTGTAGGGTTTTTCAGATGTTCTGTGGCAGGCATCAATATTTTCATTAAGCGTTGATGGTTTCATTTTAAAGACCAAGACATCGCGGATGTCAGAGCGCTTGGTTTGGATAAATATGGAAGTGGCGTTTCCGGAATCGCACAGGATGAAAGGATGCAGATGCAGAGTCTCAGGCAGAAACTCTTCACGGATCAGGAGTTAATCAGTTTGACATTCGAACAGTTTAAAAGTTTACTCCGGATGGACTGGAAAAATGTTCGCCTTCTCTTTGTCGGTTTTTGTCTAGACGTTTTGAACTATTTTATCCAATGGCTCTGGGATCTTCAGCCTTTATTGTTAGCATATTTCATGCTAATATTTATTTTAAATAATTAAAAAAATATTACCAAAATCCGAGCTCAGGTGTGGGTGTCAACGTGTGTTCACGAGAGAACTGACTGATCAAACATTGAATCGACAGTGTAAATCGAACCATTGTGGACATAAATGAACGATATCTTGTTCCAAACATAAATGTAAGCAACAGCCGCTGTTACTTTATTATTAAAATAAAATATCCAAGGCTTTTTAATTACAAAACAAAAAATATAGAAAAAGGGGGCAAAACGTTGAAACGTCGGCAAAAAGAAATAAGCCTCTCAATTACCGGCGGAGTCCCACAGGGCTCAGTTCTAGGCCCAGCTTGTACAGCATTATGTATGATGGAGTGCTTTGAGCGTGGGGGCTCAGAGGAGTAGACATATTGGGCTACGACGATGAGACAACAATGCAACAACCGGCAAAGACGTAAAAAGCATGTGTCCGTTTAACACATCTCCGGGCTCCATGACGAATACTGACCTTATTAGCCGTCGTCATAAAGTTCAGCGGTTGACCGCATGTTCCTTGCGCTTCGCTAGGTATCCTTCGTCAATCCTGCGCCCAGTCGTTATGCTAGTTGATTGGCTTTCTTAAAAACCCTCCCGATATTGTTTCGAATGCGAGTCCCTTACTAACTGAGTCGCGTCCGTATATCTTTCAATTTCATAATTCTTAAGAATTCTTCTCCCTTGTTCTGGTTCTATGGTCTTCCCAAGCTGCCATTCACGCGACTGTATACAGCTCTCTCTTAAACCTTTTTAGGAGGTTTATATTTATATCACTCTTCAAGGACCACCAACCTACGCTGATTTCAGCTACGTATTTATAAAGATGCCGCACGAACTGAGACCCCTGTCTGACAGTGTCTATGACGAGTGTAGAACAGCAACTCTGTCTAAGGGAATATGTGATCCAAACAAGGCTACAAAATTGCCTTTCCTCGCTTTTCAATACAATAGAGAAGATATATTTAAGACCATGTAGCCTCAAATTGGGCCCCCGAATCTTTTCGTATGCTAAACTCCAAACAATAAGCCACTTAGGGAACGTGTGGCATAATGCAATTTGCATAGTGACACAAATCAAACTTGACCTCGTCCGCACCGCATCCAATCTCCATTGTAGTGCACATGTTTGGAGAATTGTTTCCATTGTGGCATGTTAATTGCCATTGCACATCTCACCAATCGACATGCTGCTTTGTGTATCGACGAATCGTGTTGTAGAACAAATGCTCCCCGATCACTTCGTTAACACACAATGAGTGCGCGTGTGTGGGTGTGTGTATAGAGAGAAAAATCCACTTCCAAATGCAGAGGCCGTTTTCGCTGTCGCTCTGTCTGACAACATGTCAAACATGGACCACTTGCAATATTACGACAACAGTTGACCATCAATTCGCAGAACAGAAAGAATGCTAATTTCTGTTTCATTGATTAGTAAGCGAGCGAGCGCCAGTACTGGGGGATGGGGACGGAACTACACTTCCAATGACAGACAGACAGACCGACATTGGGCGGTAGAGCGCACCATACGACGAGTAGGTGCTTGTTAACGCAATGACCGTTCCTCTATACAAATTAGCTAATCACGCAACAAGTAAACTTTCCATTCACGGTGGACCGGAGCACCTACGGTTGACATTAGCATACCGCTGCATTGACTGTGCAAGTTATTCGGAGATACAATATTGACAGTCGCTTGGCAAGTCATTTGCTGTCATTTGCTCATAGAATGTGAGTAATGGGGCGATCGGCGCTGCCGAAAAGATTTATATACGACTAACTTGGGCAGGAAATTCTGATGACGCACGTGGACATCTGCGAGAACAGTAGGCTTTCGCGGAAAGGCAATTTGATTTTGAGCAATAAAGTGACTAATAGAATTTTACACAGCGACACGGAGAGTAGTAGAGATCTTATCTGCAAAATTTACAATTATATACCTACTGGCAGCTATAAAAGGAACGTCATTAATATTGTCTATCGCGAGTCTTCGGGGAATTGTAGTTGTTAGTCGCTGGCGAGTCGTCCTTGGATTGGCATTTATTCAAATTAACATTTAATTAGTCAGTCGATATGAACGTTTCAGGGGAGAATGCCAGACAAGTCTGAACTCTCAATGTGATGGACTTTTGCATTCGAAATTCCGGCGGGAGTGGGAGTAGCAAATGCATTTTTTGTAACCGTGGGTAAACAACCTACTGTAGGAGGGCATTGACAAAATTGACTTGAAATTTTCGGACGACTAGTCGGAATTGAGGCTGTGAGGGGATGTTTTAGTTCCCGGTGACAGGTGTCAGGTTGAGGTGTTTGATTGGGGTTTTCAAGGCCGATTACTCAAATTTGTTTCTAGTAAATAGAATGAACTGTCAATGATTGCTATACACGCCTCCATCTGCTCGAAAAACTTGTCAAAAGTCAGAAAACATATAAAAGCTGTTTTTTTTATGTGTATGCCACTTTTGACAGCTGACACTGGCACCTGATTCGGGCACATTTTAATTTGCTATTTCATTTAATTTGAGTAATCTATTCTCTTAAAATTAGTAAAAATGGGAATAATAAGGTAAATTCTTGTCTTACGATGGACATGGACATGCACAAGAGGCCTGTCAATGGAATTAGCACAAACCCTCTTAAACTTAGAACGAGAAGTCAGTGTAAAGTTGGTTGGTTCTTATATTGTGATGTGTTTCGCACTTTGTGCGAAATCTTATACACGAGGAAAAGTCATGCATACTTCATATTCTTCTCTTTTTATCATGTCCCGTTGTATAATGTATAATATCCAAATCATTTAAGCTTAGATTCGCCTAGGTACTATTTTAGATGTTTGTTTATTTTATAAAAATATTTTCGAAAGAAAAAAATCTCACAAATTATTGTTTTAAACAGTCTTCCTTTGGAACTTTATTCAACCACGACAACGAACAGTTTCATTTACCTTTTTCCGTGATGTGACCGCACAGCGGTTGTTTTTGATTCGATTTCTCGTATAAATCCATATAATTTTAAATTGGTAGTTCCAATCAGTTTATTTAATAATTTAAAGCGGTCGTTAGCACTTTACTGTGTCCATCAAGTGCGTACTGCTTCCAGAATACCGTGATCGATGAGAGTTTTACTCCTGCTGGTGCTGCTACCTTCAAGATTGCTTATAATTTCTATATTTTATCCAGTTCTTAGGACAATTTTTATATCAAATTTTGGCATGCCAAAGTCATTATGAGGTAAAAATTTGTCATAAATTTGTCGCTACGTGTGTGTCAAGCGTCTCTCACGAAAGACACACAAGTTACCGGATGGCCGAATTTTTGTGACGTCAGCATTTCAAAATTAGTCACAAAAAATGATACGTGTAGTCGTAGCTTTAGTGTAAGGCCGCTACTTGAGCTCTATCGGCATTGTCAGGAATGGTATTCGCAACGGCATGCACTTCAGCATCATTAATTAGAACAGTACGACTTATGTCAAAATGTTCGCCATCACTTTCGACGGAAATATCTTACTCAACGCGAAACCGGGGTTAAATTGATGTTAAGAAGTCTTAACTGGCGCCAGATTTACTCCGGGGTTAATCACAAGCAGTTAAGTCCGTATGACACTACATTTGTTCCTCATTTTTATCATAAAAAGAGTGTATTACGAAAGGGGTAGCAATTGTTTGCAAAGCAACCACAAATTTTCATATGAATTTATTTTCAAAAAATGTTGAAATGTCAAAAAAAAATCCTGCCTTTTGATGCTACATTAGTAAACTCGGTTTCTGCGAACGCACTCCTGTCGGGAATTTTCGTTCTAATTTTTCGTACTGCTCTAAGTTTCATTTTAAAAGTCTGAAAAATGCAAAAATAAATGTAGTGTCATACGGACTTTAACGCGTTGAACTGTCAAAAATAAATTCACCTTACGAAGCCATAATAGAAACTGGTAGACTGAACAACGATAAAATATCGGTAGGTACGCGAAGCTCATTGAATCCAAGTATATTCAACCTCAATTTGAAGTTTTCGACGCTTTGCATCTCCGAATGTATATTTTCACTCTGCTGTGATCGCCCAAAAATGAACTTTTAATTAAAAAGTACATAATTGTTTTTAAGAATCTATAAATGTGTAGAAGAAACGTGTTTTTGACTTGGAATCATTACCTACCTACTTGATAAAAATAAGTTTGACTTTTAATGCATAAGTAGACCCCCACCAATTCCGACCTGGGTGTGCCCCTTATAACTAAAATAATAAAATTCGCATTTAATGCTAAACAAATCAATATGTACCGCTATCAGAAGATTTGCTAATTGTGTTGTAAAGGATTTAATCACCCATCTGGATGCAGCATTAAATTTGCATCTACTCACATCAACTCAATTAAGTCGCTATATGCAATGAATCGCTTGGTGTCTTGCAGCCGCAATCTTGTTTAATAGCCAAGAATCAATTAATTTATCGGTCCCAATCTATATGCCACGCTATCATATATCAATGCCCTGACTGTATTGAAATGACCGCTCTTGACCAAGAGTAAATCACAATTATACATTGACGCTGTAATGAAAATGACACCAGTCCTCCCCATTGGGTGATAAGAACTTATTAGTTGTTAAAATTAACAAGTCCGCAACGAATCTGCCGATTGCTATTTCTCTTCTTATCAGCCTGTGTATACCGGTAAATTTATTTGTTTCTTTATTAATTTTCTCATCAACCGCTTTCGGATAATGCACATACTACAGCATTAAAATACACTTATGTTTCGATTTTATAGCTAAAAAACCCTCCAGTCTAACTTGTGGCTTAATTTCTGATTTTATCTTATCGGGTTAATAAAATAAAAAAAAATACACCAGCATTTCTGAACAACAGCGGAAACACACAAATTTGCTGTGACACGCTTCCAATAAACGATTTAGTCACCTCTATATTAGAAACAACTAGTTGATAACAAAATCGTTGGACTTACTCAATGTAAACAAATGCAGACATTTTACTTAGGTACTAGATTATGAGTTTACAAGCAGATTGATGTATACGTACAGAGCACATGTCTTTGCAATATTAGGCCTTTTTTAGCTTCGATCTCAGCAAAACAAAGTAAAGTAGGATTTTCAGCACGCACTTACAACAACAACGTTCTACTTGACACTTCGAGACTCACAGCGGTTGTTGCAATCGCGTGCTGAAAATCCTACTTTACTTTGCTTTGGTGAGATCGAAGCTAGAAAAAACATGCCTATTATTTCCCGGTTGTGACTCAATTAATCATTACAATTCGGATGTCAAATAAAAGATAATTTCCAAGTGGACAGAGGAAATGCAATTTTACTTTACAAATACATAGTAACAAATTGTTACCAACTAAACAAAAAATGACATTTCTCGATTTCTTACACAAGTACCTACAATATTATGTCTGCATGTGAAGAGGATATGACGCCATATTTTACTCGTTCTTTTACCATTTTTAAAGCAATTTGTCACCAACTTTGGTTTTGGCGCTTTTCCTCTGAATCGCATTCCATAAAATTTCAGTATCTAATAAATTAAGTAAACCTTCATTATAAGAAGATACTCGATAGTTTTCACTAGTCAGTTTTTTATTCTGCTTCAATTGATAAGTCAACTGAACGCACCCATTGCATTTACATATTTTCGAAGTCAATCGTCTAAATCTGAAGTCAAGATTTGTAAGTTTAGTAAACGTTTCAGAAATGGATTTGGTTATTAATGACAGTAACAGATGAGTATATCAAATCTTTCAAATTCAGATTTGTGTACGAGTACCAACCATTTTTATTTTATTTTATTAATTTGTTGTTTTCTTTTAGTAAAATCATGATTTCTTCATTGGAAGCGAGGATGCAAGGTTCGATAAATAGTAATTTCATCATTTTGTTGTTATTTCAAACATATTGCAAATTTGCAGTTTAACTCGTTCCTTGTGAAACAATTCGTTCACATTGATAGCCCTGTACGTATGCGAACGGCCCTAGCTCCAAACTATTTTATATTGGAATTGGAGGTGGCAAAATAAGTCAACACAACTGAACGTGAACTGAGTAATCAGTAAAGAAATTCTGGTTACGTTGTCAATTCAGGCCAATAAAAACTCAAACAAATGGCAATATCCAGCTGTCGGAATAAGTTAACTATTTCTTTAAGCGTATAGCAAACATTTCAGTTAGGTTTTTTTTTAATGCATGTAAAGTTGCCTACTGGCAGTACATAATATCAAAACTATAAAAAGTCGGTCATTATCATTAAAGGAACAATATTGAATAATTTCTGATATTCAATATATAAGAGAAGCCCAATTTTGAAGAGAATGACAGTTCTGTGCCTATAATTGCTAATGGAATAACTGTCACAAAAAAACTCGAAAATTCTCTCCCTCCCAATCGCAATGGACTTCAAACGATTTTCAAGGAAAGGACAGAGGAAGATAAAAAAAATGCCGGATTTCAGAAAAGCGTGGGTTTGTCTCATCCGAAAATTCTCGGCCTCTGACAGCTATCATGACTTCTCACTTTTACATAGAATACATCGTTCTAAATGTCATACTAAATGTCGTGGGAGTAGGGCGTTCGGTGGACAGTGATATCTTGAAGAGACATCTAACTATCATAGTCCTACGACTACAAAATTCACAACTTATTCTTTCACCCAATAACAAGTCGATTGTCAGTTGCAATAAATGTTTGTCTTCGGCTAGTTTCTGACACATATGTAAGTGTAGAAATGAGAACTTCAACATAGGTACTTCAAGTTTGGAGAAAATATCTCTAAATTTATGCAAAAGAAACTGTGAAAAAACTCGCCAACGTTAGAATTTATTACTTGCAGGCTTGGAGCTCTATTCTTGACATTTTATTCACCACGATAGTGTCACACAACTGACACACGGTCAATAGTTAGTTAGAAAAATCAAAACGCCAACAGGTTCAGACCACAGTTTCATGGTCAAATTGTGTCAATTGCCTACAGGGTTACCTACCTCAGGCCTATATACCGAGTACCGACATTGGATATTCCCCACAGACAACACAAACCACAAGACCGTTTCATAACAACATTCGGTGTACTATGTCAACAATTCGAAAAAAAAAAAAATTATCAATGTCAAACTGGTGGACGTCTCCAGTTCAACTTAAAAGCAAACTTACCGACTCGGCGAATTCCTCGCGCGGTCTACGGGATATTGTGGTTCCGGTATCATCCTTAGTTGGCGACATTTTAAACCTTCCCTGTGTACCTGAAGACCGGTTTTTTGATAAATAATTTTCGTTTCCAAAAGCTATTATCTAAAGAACGATAACAAATGAATTCGTTTTGTTGCGAATTTATATATTTATTTATTTACACTTTGGAACACAAATTAAGCTTATTTATTGCAGTAATGTGTTTGGGGCGCAAATTCAAAAGGCCGCGAGGGGCTAACGAAGAAGAGCACTGATTATATTTTTAGAAATGTGTAATCACTGGTCAAAATTTTGTATACCTAGGCTTCTTGTGTATATGAGCGAATAGTCGGGTTTTGTTTTTTCCCTTGGATAGGGAACGAGAATGGGACAAACACGAAGCAGAACGATTGGAACACAAGAACCTATTTCTAGTTGCAATGCAAGGTAAACCGGTAGACTGGATGCTTGATCTGATCAACACTTAACAGTAGCGCAGTGGCAAGGCAATCGCAATTGCACGTAGGCTTTCGCTTTGTATTCGTATTCGTAGGTTGTTGTCGTTTCTGAGACCAACTTTCAAGTTGCAGACGATATCAGATCTAATTCACCGGATTCAATTTTTTTTTTTAGTTGGTAATAAGGCGTGCAGTAAGAGTCTCTTTAAAACTGGTATCACAATGGTATATATTGCTTTTAAGAACGATATACTATTTAGGTAAGGTAAAGGTACTTCTACTTAGCTGTAGCATTAGCTTTTAGGCACAATGAGCGGGGAATGCGAAACACGATAATGGTATCGAAAGTCGCTATAAAATTCAAATTTTATCAACGCGATATAAAGGGAAATCTACGCAAACAGAAATTATAAGAGTCACATCCACGAGCGATATGAACGACGAAGAACAAAAAACTCGCAACGCACCAATTGGGAGAAAATTCGTTATAACGACGACAGAGTAGAATAACACCACCGTCACATCGATTGTAATGCTTCCGTAAAACTGACGAAAAAAACATTCTTTGGATATGTCAAAACCGGTGTAGGACTTCGCTTGCCGCTGCTATTTTATTATTTTTTTTTTTTGTTTCCACTTTGCCTCTTCTTTTACTTCATACTCGTGCCATTGTAGAGGCGCAGCAATATCAACATCAACACACAGTACAGGCCACCCCAATTCCTCCACGCTAACCATACATATTCCAGTGTTGGAGCCAGCAAAATGCTAGTGTGAAGCTTCGTTCGTATATCGTTATAGCAGCACAAGAGCGTGTTATAAAACGTCAAAGTAGCAATGGCAATACACAAAACACAATACACATGGATGGTTTCCAGTTTTAAATTCCAGTTCCAACATTTGAACACATGGAGCTGGCCCAGAGGCAAAAACATACACAACATTAGTTCAGTACACAATGGGAGTGTTGAAGTGGTTGAAAGAGTTCAAACACAACACTTTTGTGAATAGGGTTACCGTGTCGTTAACAATTTACTCAGTATGCTGAATTCACGAGGACTAAAGAGTTTTTCTGGAAGCAAATTATTTCGAATACACTATTTAATATCTTTTCGAAATCATCGGGAGCATTCTCACAAACGGTTTCTACCTAGGACCCTGTAAGCCTGTTGCGCCAACATTTTTTTAATTACCTAAAGTCGGTGTATCCTCCACAGAGTGATGGTATTTTAAAGCTGGAGATCTAGCGAATTAGGGGAAGCATGTCAAAACTGATCAGTGCAGCATTCCTATTTCATTATTGTAAAATAATAACTGCATTTTTATTGGAGAAGTTTAGCAGTATTTGCGTTCATAAAAGAAAATTTACAATCAGCATGCTGTCAATAGTACATGTGGTTTTGGTTTGCTGCCGCGCTGCGATGCAGAAAAATGGCAGAAGAGAAAAAGGAAGTAAAGTTTTAGTAAAATATTTAATTATTGAATAATTTGTGCAAATATGTATTTAGAAATAAACTAGAGAAACAAAATATTCCGATGATTGCACAAGACTCCTTATATAATTTCGCCTCGGAACGAAATCGGAATTAATATTAAAAATCCGAATTGTCATTGACAAAATTGTTTAATTGTTTTTGTTCTGTCATTTATGACTTTAGTTAATAAATATCCATTTATGAACTAATTTTTTTCAATGCATGACGCCATAACAGACGCATACAGGCAGCTGTAGTTTGCGTTCATAAAGGTGTTCATGAACATTTGTGGCATGATTTGGTTGCAAACTTAATTTACATATGATCTCACATTATATCTAGAAAGGATAGGAGTTGCTAACATATTTAAATGATGGTTTGTGTGTTGAGCTGGCAACTGATCACCGCGTGGTGTTGAGCAAATTATGTCTTAACAAGGATAGCCGAATAGGGTGAAACGGATACGGACATTTTTAAGGCAGATATCGGAAAGATATGGACAAATTTCAAATATTGGTTTGCGTTGGAAATGTAACAGTGTGGTTTAAATCACCAGGAATTTGACAAATATTATTGACAGTGCCCAATGCAAAGATGGTGAACTTCTTCTCACTTTGCAGACAGACTTGGTCGAAATCGGTCATGTGAGCAGCAGTTTCAGTTGACGTTTATGGAGGGGTAGCCTTCGAATCTAGTCAAGAAATTCGTGACTGAGTACTAAGTTGACCGTTCGCATATGTGGATGACTTATAAAAAGTGACGTTCCCGACCAATCTAGTTTTTGCGTTCAGCTTGCATATCATCCAGACCAATCTAGTCGACTTAAGATAACTGGATTTTTGAATGCGGCCAAATTGAAATATTGGCCTGTCATCCGATTGAAAACAATTCGTGTCGTACAAGTGCATTTGTTAAGAATTCGCAATACACTCACAAAACCAAAACTGAAGAACCATGGTAACCCTTGAGCTAACTGACAATTTAAAAAAAAAAATAAGAAAACTCTGAATACAATCAAACCCATGTGCTGCGCTAAAATACACAACTTTGTGTTTTACGTCCGCAACTCACCTCTCCGGCTCTATTAAACCGGTCTCCTCATCTACTTCACATCACAATCACAAACACGAAATACTAGTCGAAAACCAACGAAGTAAGAAAAATGACGAAATTAGAAAAAAATAAACAAAACTGCCATAAAAAACACGCTATCAACGAAAAAAGCGTTCAACTGGATTGGCATTGGATTTGATATGGGTGAGGATGTGTGCGGCAGTTCTCTCTCCCAAACACTACTCACCTTCTCAGTCACGTTCGCGTTTACAATTTCCGATAAGAAGGAATTCCAATCCAAACTCTACCAAAAAGGTACCTATCAATTTGTTTTACTATTTAGTGTAGCGATAGTGAGTCAAATTATTTCCCTAGGCTGGAACGCTGTACCCGCAGCCGACAAACACAGCCACACATCATACAGTAGTTTACCCCTGAGAGTAATTTCTATTTTTGGATTCGCCTATCGGTTTCCAATGGACTGAAGTTTAATTGACTGGAATTTGTATCTCGTTTATTTTTTTGTTTGTTTTGATTACGTTCCATGAAACTGGAAAAGCCGCATGCCGCTGCCGGTTTGCAGAAATTTACAATTCTGTGCCGCTGTTTGTTTACATTAGTGTTTTCTGTTGCAGAAAGCCCGGAAACCATAGAGTGTGCAGCGGAGAACTTTATCGGGACAGTCGTTGGCTTTAATAGTGGGAGCTTTTTAAAGCTCTTGACTTACGAAGGGATTTATTCTATTGTAGTATCACAATGGAGTTGAGTACAAACATTTTAGGAATAACATTTGGCCTTAGAGGCTTGGAACAACGGGATTTCTTTGATTGTAATGAAATTGCGAGAGAAAACAGGATGTATTTATTTAAAGCACTGTTTTCTTTCTCTTTTTAGTGCTCGGCAATAATCGTCTCATGTTGGGCGCCATTTTTAAAAGCTTGGCGTGGTTGTCGGGTCCAACTTGTTTGAGACATTGGGGACGTTCAAGTATCTAGTTTAGTAAGTCTGACTAGATTTATCGCGGTTCTGATTGTCTGAAATCGGTCATATGAGTACCTGTTTCAATTGACGTTTATAGAGGGGTAGCCGATGTGACTTGAGTACTAAGTTGACAGTTCGCATATGTGGCTGACGTAGAAAAAGTGACGTTTCCGACCAATCTAGTTTTTGTGTTCAGGTTACATGTTATCTAGTCCAACTAACTAGATTCTTGAATATGCCCATATATTGAAAAATATCTGTACGATGGGTTATTTAACACGTTCGGATCAACTTCGTTATAAACTTAAGACGAGGAAAATGTACGAACCGCAATCGGGACTTCCTTAGTTTCTTCATTGAATTGACTGCTAATTGATGGCCAAATAAGGAACAAATTAGGAATGATAGAATGTTAAACCGGGCCGTATTTTATACCACAAATTGGAATTTGTTTCAGAAATCAAACGAAATAGAAAAATAAATGCAAATATGATTATAGCAAGTGAGAAAACAAACACTGGGTAAAATATTGCGTGGAAGAAAAGTTTATCCGCACAACAAATGAGATATTTAAGACATATCAGCTACTCCTAGGGTAAAAAAATCCTTCGGACGTAGTGTTGGTTGAATGAGTCTATTTATACAGAAATAAATAAATACATAAAAATAATTTATACGACAATTTTAAATGTGTACGGCCATCGCTTCGCAAAAGTAGGTAAATATTCAATACTACTTCAAGTTTTTGTCAAGTAACTACATGCAAATGGTCAGCTGTCAGATTGTATATCCGTGAACGTATATGTATATTTTTATTCTATCAGATGGAAGTTTTAAACATTTTCATTCGTCGATTGTGTCAGAACAGTTGGTATTCATTTTTAATTTTTTAATACAGTTTTTGGTAAAAGATTACAATTTATAAAAAAATAAGACACTTCTTTAGTTTAATCCGAAATTGTATCGTCTAAAATGATAGATTCATAAAAATTATTTTCTAAAACATTCTGAGGTAATAGTCAAAAAATTCCACCATGCTTATTTGACATTTGGTAAAGAGAATTAAACATAGAAAACATTAACCCCACTTTGCCCAACAGTCTGACGAAAACTGACGTAAACGAAAATACTTTTTATCTCAAAATTAATAAACGAGAAATTTTGAGAAAATCTTCGTTTCGTTCTCACTGCCCGGATTCCGATGGTGTCGAATGTCATTCTTTTTACTAAATTCAGCTAGATTCCACGAAGGGTAGAGTGAAATATCTATAGAGTCTAGAGAATTCCTACAAAGTCGTAGAAGTGTCAAGTCTAGATAAAACAAAAATAAATTCACTATAACAGCAGATTTATGTAAATCACAACAAAGAAAAAAGTCAGCGGATTCCGATTGGATTAGCTTGGCATTTAATCCACTTCTAATCGAGGTGGTGGCTATAAAAACCATCGCCAGTTGGTTTAATCCTTCTGTTAGTTGAAACCATTGCAAGAGTGTAGTGTACAAGTTTGCAGCAGGATAATTTAAGACCGGGTGGAATGGATTTGTTCGGTGATCCACTCCGGAATTTATCGTTTTTTCGGCCGGAAGCGCGGTTTGTAATTACAAATATTTCCGTTTACTCTAAACAGAAGGCAATTTCCCATTTATGAAACATAATATATTTCTTGTTAAATTAGTATATCCACATGAACCTACACCCGAAAATGTTTTTATTATGTAATTTTAGTTCTTTCTTTTAGAAGGATAAAATTTTAATCGAATTGACGTGAAATTTTCCCTAATGTTTGTAAAAATATTTGCGTTGGTCGTTATTAAGAATTCGATAGATGCTAAGTGAAATTTTTTTAAAAAATATTTGTTATTGAAGTATAGCGTTTTATTTAATTTTGAGAAAAACACAAAACATCAAATATTTTAGGCCATTTTCGATTAAGTAAAAAAATAATCATCGGCTAAATTTCTTATCCACTTATTGTGGTAAATAAACTGTAAGCATATAGTGCAGGGTGGGCCAAATACAAGTTTCTTTTTAAAAATGCATTAAAATTAACAAAATTGCATTTTTTCAATGTATTAAGGCTTTTTTAGTAAGGGCAAACATTCCTATTAATTATGGAACACAACGTCGTTCAAGTGGCTGCCTCGGCTGGCTTTGCAGTAGCGCATTCTGTCACTCCAATTTCCCAAGACCTTATTGATGGTTTCGGGCTGTAGGATTATATTGGCCTTAAGTGCTTAAATTGTTTCCGGATTGTTGGCATAACATCGGTCCTTCACAGTTTCCAACAAAAAAAAGTCCAAAGGGATCAAATCGCACCTCCGATGCGATGATTTGACATTGCCAAGACGGCTGAAAATACGATTTGGAAATTTGGTGCGCAATAGATCGATTGTGGCATGGGCTGTGTGGCAGGGCTCGCCATTTTGCATGAACCAGAGGTCGTCCAAATCCATGTCTTCAATTTCAGTAAAAAAAGTCAGTTAACATGGTTCTGTAACACCCACCGTTGGCCGAAACTTTGTTCCCGCCTCATTTTCGATGCAAAATGGTCCAATGATGCTTCCACACCACAATCCGCACCAAACTGTCAAACTCTGTGAATGCGCATCGGACGACGACGGGGACCATGAGTGTCGTCCACTGGCATACCAGTATCACGAACTTTATACTCAAACTTGCATAAAACAGGCGCGGTGGGTGCTTCCTTTCGGCCAAAACTTAAAAAAACGCACTGATTGGGCTACACAACACTCACTTTGGAAATAAGTTTTCAATATTTTCCAACGTGTTTCAAGCGTAAAGCGAGGAATGATACTGACTTTCTGTCAAGATTTTAACCTATGATTGAAAAAAAAAAAAAACACTAGATGGCCCACCCTTTATATACATATTGCTGTCTGATTTTTTTCCCAATACTTATGGAGTGTCTATTAAATTTGCCAACAGTAAAGTGCGTTATAATTATATATCCCCAGCTCGGAGCAGAATCGATTTTCGTATCAGAAAATTAGAAAAGAGCATTATAACTTTGACACATAGGGATAGGAGTGCAGTTGTCAATTGCGTTGAATAATTATGGCGTTTTCGATTGAAAAAAGAGTAAATCTAGATGTGCTCTTTCTATGTTTCATTGAAGAAAAAAAACACTTTCAGGTCAATTCTTAACACGGCAGAAGTGTCCGGGATATCTTTAAAGAATTGTCCTGATGAACTCACCAACACTCTACAAAGAATAAACTGTGAATAATTGACATAATTAATGAAACTACATTTGAAAAAAGTCTAAGGGCCGTCAGCAAACGGCACTAATATATACAATCAACGAAAATTGTTTATTTTCTTTAAAATGTACGGGAAAGAAGGAATCTCAAAATGTATACATTTCAGAAAAATTACACATAAACATGTTTCCTAATTATGTGCTACGCATTTAAGTTTTGCTGCTTAAATTTTTTTTCAATTTGTACAAATTGATATCATTAGCAATCAGACATTTTATGTTAATAAGCATTTTTTGTTTCTGCTACAAAAAACACCACTGAAATGTTTCTGGCGAACATTTTACGAATGAAAATATGTGAAAATTAAAATAAAGCTAGCAACAAAAGTGTAGAAAATAAGCATCCAAAATTTTCTTGCAAAATGATGACTGCACATTTGTTATTGTTTCTTCCCGAAATTTATTTTGACCAACTTAAGTTTTGTGTAATTTTTCTTAAACGTTTTTAAGCGCTAGTATGTTTAATGCTGTTTTTTTTTCAAATCGACCATTAACAGTCGAAAGAGAAACCACTGGCAAATATTGAAAAAAAAAATGAGAATGTGAAAGGAGAAATTGATTGCGAAAATTCTATGGCGAATTCGCGAAAAATTTGTTGATACCAACGTTATTAAAATTATATAAAGGGTCTTTCATTAAGGACTTGACAACTTGTTTTATAAATAAAATGCCAACTTAATTGACTTGAATTACTATTGTAAGCCGAATTATTATGCCTCGTAAATTCTAGTAGAACATACCCAGTCTTAAGTAGATGGTAGCACTATAGCACTGTCATTTGGCAGCTCGGGCATATGAGTAGTGTGTTCGAGATTGTTAATATCAATATCGGCGCGCGGCCACGTAAGACGTATGTCCGAGTTCGCTCGGTAAAGTAAGCTAGGTATATTTCTAATATTGGTTTATACTATCAAAACATTTATGAACGGAATTCGACTTCGTTCATATGTCCGCCACGGGATACGTTGAACCCAATTTTCGATGACTCGGCCGCACATTTCGACCGATACGGTCGCTATTTATCATTGAATACTGGCTCTAAGCTCCTCTAACGTCGCCTGCTTGTTGGCATAGACCCATGATTTAATGTAGCCCCATAAAAAACAGTCTAGAGGCATTAAGTCACACGATCTCGGCGGCCAATAGACGCGTCCGTTTCTCGAGATAACACGGGCACCGAACTGAGACATCAATAACTCGATTATTGCACCCGCTGTGTGTCTGGTGGCATCGCCTTGTTGGAACCACAAATCACTGATGTCCAGTTCATTCAATTGCTTGAAGAAATAACGTTTGCTACGTCTCTGTAGCGAATACCATTTACCGTAATGTGACGGCCATTTTCCTCAACGGAAAAAACGGCCCAATGACATAAAGTGCGGTTTCATGAAGCAAATGAGGGTTCTCACCTGTCCAGTAACGTATATTTTGCATATTAACAAAGCCGTTTAAACAAAAATGCGCTTGTTCATTTTCTTCCATCATGTCGAACGCCCAAATCGAGAACGTACGTCGCTTCATATGATCAAGTGGCTTTAGTTGTTGAGTCAGTTTGATCTAGTAAGGGAGTAGGCCAAGATCCTTATGCAAAATTCGCCATAATGTGGTCTGGGAGAGGACCATTTCTTGAGAACGCCGTGAATTTGACTGATTGGGCTCGTTCGCAACGAACGCCAGCAATATTCTCCACATTTCGGGCAAATCGTAGTCCCAAATCCCAATGGCACGGCAACATCAAGCAGCGAATATTCTGGCTCAAACTTTTTCACAAGGCTATGAACTGCTTGTCTACTGGGACGAGAATTAAAATTACGACCACCGACTCGGAATTTCGGTAGTAAATTTTAATTATTTTTAAACGTTGTAACTGCGTGTACTCCACCATGATGTTGAAGTTGATTTTACTGAATATTTTGACATTGGCTGTTCGGTAATCGGTGTAAGGGTGCGTTCATACTGAAATTAGAGAGTTGTCAAGTCGCTAATGAAAGCCCCTTTATAAGTAACCAAAATTCGTTATAGAATGACTCATAAACAAGATGGCCGACCGAACTAAAGCAAAACTTAAACAATTGCATATCCACTAATACTAATTGGATTCAAAAATTTTAATGTATTCTTAACAGAACATCATCCGAAGGGCGTCTCTTAGGATGGAACGTACCGCCGCATGAGCTGCAGCATATACCTGAACACTGGCTGAAGTATACTGAACCACCCGCATCGATGAACTATCTCTTGGGATTGCTCTACATATTTTTCTTTATAATGTCCATCACCGGTAATGGTCTTGTCATATACGTTTTCTGTTCGTAAGTAGATATAAACGTATTTTCGCATGGAAAATATTTTTTTTTATTTTGCATTCTATAACTGATTTTCATTTGTTTAGAGCCAAAAGTTTGAGAACTCCATCGAATATTTTAGTCATCAACCTTGCAATATGTGATTTCTTCATGATGGTAAAAACGCCAATATTCATCTACAATTCATTTCATTGCGGATATGCCCTTGGTCATATGGGCTGCCAAATATTTGGAGTTCTCGGATCGTACACAGGAATCGGAGCCGGTTTGACAAACGCATTTATAGCATACGATAGGTACAACGTGATCACACGACCCATGGAGGGCAAAATGACTCAAGTCAAGGCAATCGTTATGGTGATCTTTATTTATCTTTATGCAACTCCGTTCTCAATTTTACCTGTCATAGAATTTTGGGGACAGTTCGTTCCAGGTAAGTCTGTTTTTGTTTACAAATAAACAAACGTAATTAGTTAACACGAAAATCAAAAATGAAAGCAGGTAAATATAAATACTATTTAGGTTAGGAAAATTGAAATACAGCTTCAAATAAAGCACATTGGTTGCAACTGCAAACTCGGCGTCCAAGCGTTAAAATATTTGCGAAGCATAAAGCTCACAATGACCTGACCGTTCCATAGTCTACAATGCGGACGGGAGATGGAACGTTGATTTCCCAAGCGCGCTTGCGCACTCACTCACGATGTCGCCCTGATCAATAATGATACTTCACCAATTCTATTCCATTTCCGTCTCTCTCCCATGTCTCTTTTTACCTCAACACCAACTGAACTGCCTCGCCGGTCATTTCGCGCTTGAATTTCTCCCGTTTCCTGTCGTTTTAATTCGAAATTACCTACTGCCCATTGCCCTGTCACGCTTTCGTTTCATCCGAGTTTGGAATTAATGCATTAATATTTTTAGTTCAAAAGACCTTCATCTAGTCGTGTAAGTGTAACTCCAGCTGACTAGACTAACCACCAGTGATGCCAACCCGTACATAATTATGCTTGAGGCATTGAGGAATAATTTTAAGGAGAAAGGCATAATTTTTAAATAATTGTTTTTACAATCAATTCATACAAATACAATTTGAATTGGATAAATTTGGTACATTCTTCGATCAATGTCGCATCAATAACTTTCATTTACAATTGTGTCATGCTTATTTTCCCATCCCTTACTTGACTTACTCACTAAACCCAAACTTTCAATTACAGAGATTAAAAAAGGTTTAATTATCTATTGATCGACCAATACTCTGTAACAATTTTTAATCAGTTTGTAGCTTTGTTGCAGTTCCTTTGTAAAATATGCAATTTTTATCTTTTTTTTTTACCAAATAGGCATCATTTTTTGGGAAACGGCATAATGTTTTTCGGATTTAGGCATACAAATTTCGATCCGAGTTGGGATCACTGCTAACAAATGACAATATTCATATTCAAAATTCGTAAACAAAATAAATGTTTTTGTGAAACATTTCACGGGGTTGAGCGATTTGTTGATCCGTTCATAACATCATTTCCGCTGATTTGTTTGTGCTGAATGACAGGCTGAATTTGTAAACCCGTTCTAGATATTATTAAGGTGACAACCGCGCTGAATCTTTAGACTTATAGATCACCGAATGTATGGTTAACCTTTAATAACAACCTTTGTATAGTTTAGCACCAGAAATTTTGATTTGGAAACAGATGAAAATCAAGTTATGTATGCCGACGCCGTTTAAAATGTATGGGAAGATAAGTTATTTTTAATTTTTTTTGTTTTGTAAATGAATACTTTCGTATTCTAAACCTTTGGAATAAATGTTACTATATTTTCCTAACAAATATGTCATTTAATATCCCAACCAATAGGCACTGTCTTTTGTAATCGGTTTTGTTCGTATCAGTTATGGCAAATAGAGAGCACCTTTGCAAGTTTTTGTTTAATGTTCACTGATGAGAAGCATTACGAATTTGTTTTTTTTTATACTTGGGTGACAGTTGTTACTTGTGACACTCTTTTTGTGCAATTATACAAATGTTACACAGTGGGTGCACTTTGGCGGCCATGTATTGGAGTTCAAATACGAAAATGATTGTAAATGTTAACAACGAAAAGTACCACAACTAGTTAGTTATTTGCAATGCTCTTCTAATTGAAAATTTAACTATCAACGCGCACTTGGAACGGATACGAGATGAAATTCGAAATGTCAACTGAGCAGGATTTTCTGAACTTAACCAAAGATAATAAATTAGCTCAATTGACACACAGCCTAAGAATTACTTTTGAATAAAATGAATCTGGCTTGCTTCTATGAACTACTAAATTATCTGTGTGTGGTGTGTACCTACTCCCTTGTCGAATAGCTCTAAACGGTACGTGGTCACCAATTTCTTGATTTCTTAGTCAATTAGGTGAAAATTTTTCACAACAGACATGTCAAAGTGTGGCGCTCGTGCTGTTGCGGATGCCATACAAGTGTTATTAAAAAATCGTTTCCAAACCCAGAGAAAAGAATCAAAGCCAATGAGGGTCAAATGCCTATACGGATTAAGAAATTAGTGTTTGCTTTGGTTAGAAGACAATGAAATCATTTTGTAAAAGTGCAGAGCATGGTGCATTAAGAGCAGCATATTTTAATTATAACAGCGTTTATTTGCAGTATTTTCATTTCTATCTTTTTCAAATAAATATCCGCCACCTGTCTATTACAGGGATTGTCGGTATGAATCATAAATAGCTCCCAATTGTCCCTCATCGACTCTAAGCCACCGGAAGCAAACTACATACGGGTATAGAGGAGAGCTGTCGGATTTGAGAAGCTTTCTGAAAAAGGTTGCTCTCTCAAAAATTGGTTAGACGGTCGTGTAGATGATCGAATTCTTAAAATGGTCACTTGCCATTTACTTACTGGTAAAACTAAAAAAAAATCGCGGCTATTGGCTTATCGTTGTGCAATGAAAAAGCTCTAAGAATTTTACAAAACTCGTTACAATTGCAAAATTTCTTAATACCTATTAATGACCCATTTTCCTTTGACTTACTTTAATGGCGTTTTCCTTTGAAGAATAGAATTGCCCTTTCTATGAAAAGAGCGAATCTATTGAAGTGTTCTTTCTATGTATTCTTTGTTTCATTGAAAAAGAAGTGCACTTACAGGTAATTCTTAAAACGACAGAAGTGCCCGGGGTATTTTGAAAGAATTGCCCCGAACTCACCAACACAAACTAGCAAAATGTCAGATTGGTTTGTTGTGTTATTTTTTTATTATTTGTCGCTATGTGAACCGGAAATATACAATTATGCGTGCAAAATATATTTTAAAGAGAAGTTCACTGAGAAGTAGTGTCAGCTAATTTTTACGCCTGTCAAAAACCCTGCACAACCCTAAAAATTCGGCTTCTATATCAAACGCAAAATGTTGCCAGTTTTTTACATTGACAAATATTTTATTTTTGGTAAGACTTTTTTCCGATTATTGTTAAAAATGAGTGAACTCAATTCAGAATTTGAGTTTGACATAATGCAATTAGTTGATAAAAGCGTTCGGAATATAGATAATAAATAACAGCAAGCGAAATGACAACAAACTCAGCCCCGACAAATTAACTGGGGTCAGTTCAGGGCACCACAGGGGTGCACTAGAAGTCATATCAAACACAGGTTTTTAGTACCAGTGCGAGTTCAGTGCGAGTATCGAACGCATTAGGGTCAACCCAGTGCGCACTATAGTGTGCACTAGGTCTCACGTCAAACAAACCTACAAGTAATCATTTGTCCAAGATACATTTTTTGATCTCACAATGGTGAAATTGTCCACATACAAAATTATATAATATATATTTAGTAAGGTGACGGCTAAAAATGATTGTTGGTATGGCCGGAAGCTTTCCCATCTAACCTAGCACTTTCTTAGCGGCACTGGCTGTCGTTCTTTATTAGTTTCGCGTGGGAGTTCAGTTTCTTGGACTGTTCTATCTGCTTCGGCGGTTTGTACGTTTGTTCTTTTATCGATCGAACTGTCCTCAGTTCATATCGTTATAAAAGCACAGCAAAATTAACGAACGCTTTCGTGTCACATTTTCGAAAACTTGGTAGAAACGGGTATACTTTGTTGTGTGTCGCGACTTTAAGTTTGATTCATCGATCTACTAAATGAAAAAAGTAATTTGTTAGCATAATCATGCAAACACCTCAAAAAGGTTTTAAGATGAGCTGCTGCTGTCGAGTCGCTTCCACTTCGAATAAATACCTATGACGAGTTTCAACGTCCAACTTCCAAGTTGTCCATTGTTAAACTGATGAGCATTAATTGTTCATTACATTACTTTGGAATAGGTTTTGTTACAAATGCCAGTTTCTATTTGTACGTATATTAATTTTCGTATGTGCAGTACGGCGTACTTTTACTACGGTACTTATAATTTTATGGGTACAGTTGTTGATGGGTTAAGAATGAAAAGTAACCCAAATCGATATCGGTTTTACTTTTGCAAAACCTGCCCTCCCTTATCTGTCAAATCCTAACAAATTTTATTAATTTAATGTGGTTTTCGATTGGGCTTCTTCAGATTTGCTCTCAGATTTCAGATTTCGTGTGTATAATCGACAATAAAAACGTCGATTGCTCTTTTTGGGTCTTGATGCTCGTGCGATTCGAATATGTGTAGCCTTCGACACTTTTCTAAGCGTTTTGCATTCACTGGTTAAACTTTATATTAAAACATTCTGAATTTGCTCCAAAATTGATTTCTAAAAATTTGTACATAAATAATTAACAAAAATAGGTCCACAAGATACAATGCATTTCTTTGCAGTTGAACAATTTCACGAAAACGTAAACAAACTTCACTAGTTGTCAAAATCAAACGTACCTACGAACATAAAAAGTGCTCTGAGAGCACCAAATCGAATACCACATATGTACCACAATGAGGAACTCGCCCCCAAGTGTGAATCTCGAAAGTGTCAATTGGGTCTAGTATTGCGTGCTGAAGATTATACTTTACCTTGCTTTCCTGAAAAAGATGTTCAATAAAACACACCTTTATACAGCAAGGTCAGTGCAAAATGTCATGACAAAATTGATTTAAGACAACTATTCACTTTCTCTCTGTGTAGCACTTTATGCAAAATAATTTTCACAATGTGCTGCGCAATGTTGTAATGTAAACTATACCAAACTCAGTCATATCTCTAATTAAAATTTATTCAAATCGGCGTAGCGTATGCATGATATTTTTCTATAAAAGCCATGTGCCTTCACAGGAGTCACTTAAAAGTTGCGTTATCAATCCTGTGTACAGTCTCGGTAACAGTGCTCGATGCGGTGTTTTATTGTGCACGTTGGTCCTTCGCAATGAGGAGTCACGATGGATTCGTTTTAGACGATCCGATTGGAAATCTGTCATTCTTTCGGCCAGAAGCTAGGTGAATAATCTTACAGCAATAGCATTTGCATTTGCCTTTATCTAATATATTACTTTGGACTACCCAGGACGGCCTCTGACCTCCACTACCTTGGATGGAATGTTCCGCCTGATGAGCTACGGTTTATTCCAGAACATTGGCTCTCACAGCCCGAACCGGAGAAGTCGATGCACTACCTACTTGTTTTGATATACACTGCGTTCATGATAATATCGTTGATTGGAAATGGTCTAGTAATTTGGATATTTATAACATCCAAGCCGTTGCGGACGCCATCGAATATTTTTGTAGTGAATTTAGCCATATTGGACTTTTTAATGATGCTCAAGTCGCCTATATTCATTTATAATTCATTGAACTTCGGCTTCGCGTTAGGCAATGCTGGTTGCCAATTATTTGCTACCATTGGTTCGTATTCGGGAATCGGAGCTGGGCTAACAAATGCGCTTATAGGATATGATCGATACAATGTCATAACAAGGCCAATGGATGGGAAATTGTCCTACACTAAAGCTCTGTCTTTGGTCGCTTTTATTTGGATTTATTGCACACCATGGGCCTTGATGCCACTCTTCAATGTTTGGGGTCGTTTTGTGCCAGGTATGTTATTGGAATTTTATTTATGATTTGCGTAGGTTTACGTGGAGGGTGAAACTCTTTGTTCTTAGTACAACAGTCAATTCAGACAAAGAAATAGAAATAACTTAAAATTTTATGGCGGCGACCATAACCAATAAACTACTGAAAGTCCTTAATTATCGACTTAGCCATAGCAGGACTGGTAGTAAAAAGATTATATACCAATTTTTCTTGCCAACAATTTGCATCATAAATTATTCATAAATTATTCAATTCCTATTAAAGGTTTAACTTTGTGCGCCATTAAGACCTATTTGCTTACTTGTCTGCAAAGAAACAGTACGCCGTACTAATAATAACTTTGTCGACATTAAATTTACGGAAGCTCACAATTGCGAAATTTTTATGGAAAATGTCCGCAATTCTAATAAACATATTTAGTGTCCAGGATAAATTTTACGACCTCACAATGCCGAAATTTTACGTACAAAATTGCATATGACCTACAAAATATTTAGTGTGATGGTTAAAAATGCTTATTATTAGTGGTCCTCACTGTGAACTACTAAAATTTTAAGTCGAAACTAAACGTTTATTGGTAAGGCACGGTGCGTTCAAGTATACTAAGTAAATAGAAACCGAGATATCTTAATTTTAATGTCCAGGCTAAATTTTTCGAGGTTAACAATTATTATTAGTAATTCCCAAAGAAATTACAGACCGCAATAATAATAATTATTTTTAACGTCCAGGATAGATTTTATAAACTCACAATAGCGAAATTTTTCATACAAAATTAATCATTGTGACCTACAAAATATTTAGCGTGAAGATTAAAAATGATTATTAGTGAGGCCAAGAGAAAACCATTTCCCCTTCTTTAGTTAATTATATTTTTTTTGTCAGTAGTAGGTATTCTTATCGATGATTTTCGACTTATAAAAAAAACGAAAATTACTTTTAAATGGATGACAATTTGGTTGGGTCTCGCTTGGATCATATGAAATGCTCAAATTAACATCTTAATAAAAAGCATTTGGCACTTGACATAATAGATCCGCTGCTCATACTTATTCATAGAAGAAACAATTCCTGCCAAGGCCAACACAGAGCAAGGAGCTTTGAACGTGGGCCCTTAACTCTTATTTTTATGAACTATTGATATGTGGCACAAAATGTAACCCTAAATGTGCTCTTCGGTTTAAAGTTATGGCAGGTGTTACGTGTAAAATGCACAGCACGAAAACCGTTAGGGAATCTTTTTGGCTATATTCTCCCTTATATTATTAATATTCAGGACTGTGATAATAACACATGTGTTTAGCTCGGGCTTAGACTTTTCTGTAAGTGTGTCTGTAAGACTCTGTCGTCAAAGTCAAAAGATGCTTAAGACGCAGCGATAACTTCTTTAACGCATATGTTTGGCAACCATAGGTCGTTCTTAAGGAATCAAATTGTAGCTGCTGTATTAAACAAAGAGGCTGAAACTGTATTATGAACTATGATAATGGACAAATGCTGATTTTTTGTTTGTCTATAAAACCGTAAGTCCATATACGAAACGACGCACGCGATGGAGCAATATTGGAAATCATTTTAAACTTTTGTGCAAAATCTGCAGTTGACGATACAAAGAGATTACTTGTCACGCAAAGTGCCTGCCAGAGAGGTTAGACTTTTAATTAAATCAATTTGGAACCTATAAAAGCGAGGGTGCAAATTTCCATTTTCCAGTAATCATTGGTTTCCAGAGGAACATGTTTTCCATTTAAAATTGAGTTTTAAAATTTAATTGTCGCCCTTATTCGGGATGAGTATCGAACGCCCGTTGGTTCCTCATTGCAGCAATGATTCGAATCCGAAAGCGGAAGCACGGTAAATAGTTTTCAAAATGCGAAACTCACCGTTGACTAATCTTGAACATCCGTTAAAGGCTTTCGTCAGAGGTCCGATACCTTGGGTGGAATGTCCCACCCGAGGAACTGCAATATATCCCGGAGCATTGGCTAACTCAACAGGAGCCCGAACATTACATGCACTACTTCCTGGCTATTCTTTACACGTTTCTGATGATTGCTTCCGTCTGTGGAAATGGCTTGGTCATTTTTATATTCGCAAGGTTTGCCTTACCAGCTGCAGAGTAATATTGAATACTATGGCTGACAAGATATATATATTTCTTCACAGTGCAAAATCGCTCCGGACTCCTTCAAACCTCTTCGTCCTCAATTTGGCTGTGTTCGATTTCATAATGATGATAAAGGCTCCTATCTTCATCTACAACTCATTGCACCATGGATTCGCTTTGGGGAATACGTTTTGTCAATTGTTCGCATCGATTGGTTCGTATTCGGGAATCGGAGCTGGCATGGTCAATGCCTTCATTGGCTACGATCGATTCAATGTCATTACCAAACCTATGAACAGGTCATTAACATATACAAAGGCATTACTTATTAACATACTAATTTGGGTCTACTGCACGCCATGGGTTGTAATGCCAGTTACAAGGTATTGGGGCAGATTTGTGCCAGGTAATTTTCTTAACACTTTACATTCTCGTACGATTAAGTAGTGCTTAGAGTGGTGGTTTTTGAACACATTTGTGAAGTGCTTTCAATATTCAATATTACTTGGGTTTGGTGGCATGTAACATTATATTTAGGGACATTTATTATATTTCGAACTCTGAATTAATAATGAGGTGTATGGCAGTGCGGCGTATGAGGAATGCGGACGTTCAAGTATCTAGTTTAGTAAGTCTGACAGCTGTCTGATTAGATGTTTCTCTGTTTTGATTGGCTGAAATCGGCAGAAGGGGTAGCCAACGAATCTAGTCATCGTGACTGAGTACTAATTTGACAGTTTTCATATCTGGCTGACAAAGAAAAATTTACGTTCCAGGCCAATCTAGTCGACTTAAGATAACTAGATTCTTGAATGTACCCAATACTTTTTTATCGAGACTTCAAATTGCAGTTAAAGGTGGTAATCTTCGGTTATCTCACAATATTAAACCTACTTACAGTACCAAGCCCCATTTAAAAGCTGCATGTTTACTAAATTTACAATGCTGGACATTGTTATACAAGAAGAAAATGTGTTGTCACAGTAGATATTGCAAGGATATGAAAGAATCATTTCAGAAAGCTATAAAAACGGCAAGCCGCGGTACTCATAATCAATTTCAGTGTCCGGGCTAAATTTTTTCGAACTCGCAATGTCATAATTTTCTATACAAAATTGCATATTGAGACCTATAAAATATTTAGTGTTAAGGTTAAAAATGATTATTAGTAAGGCCCAAAGACTTTCGGCTTAGTCAAAAAAGGAAACTCGGCCTCCATACATACAAGATTCTGTCTAGCATACATTTTGAACGTCTTTTAAAACAGTTGTGAATGAATCGTCATTTGTTTGTCCATTTCAATACTGTTTATAAAAAAAACGATATTGAATTATATCGATATAAAGGGTTTTCCAATAAGAGGTGTTATTGTGAATGACCCGCTATTTCGGTAGCTGTAACTTTTGAAGCTTTTATTCTTTGATTTGACAAGTAGAAACTACGCGATTACTAAAAATGAAACGATACACGCTTCAACAACGCATTGAAATTATTAAAATTCACTACAAAAATGGTGAGAATCTTGCAGTCACAGTTCGCAAAATTAAAGCATTTTTTGGTCGTCGTGAAGCACCTTGTCGGACCGGAATACAGAAATTGGTGGAAAAATTCGAGCTGTTGGTACTAGTCAGTGATGTGAAGAATAAAACCCGTGCACGTCGCTCAAGAACAACTGAGAATATTGCTGCTGTAGCCCAAAGTGTTGAAGAAAACCCAGGTTCGTCCATTCCTCGTCGTTCTTTGGAATTGGGCATTCCACAAACGTCATTACACCGTATTTTGCATAAAGACTTGGGTCTTAGGCTTATAAAGTTCAGTTAACACAAGAACTCAAGCCGGGCGATCATCAACAACGTCGTCTCTTTGCTGATTGGGTCCTTGAAATGCATGAAAATGATCCGGAATTCCATCAAAAATCATCTTGACTGATGAGGCCCATTTCCACCTCGGTGGCTACGTCAACAAGCTAAATTGTCGCATCTAGGGCTCGGAAAACCCAAGAATTATTGTTGAGAAGGTTATCCATCCTCAGCGTCGATTCAAGACCTCAAAGATAAAATTTGTGAGGCTATCGAGGACATAGGGCAGCCACTTTGCGATTTGGTTATGGAAAATTTCATGAAAAGCATATGGTCCTGTATGCGTGCTCTTGGTGGCCATTTGATTGATGTTGTTTTTCATTATTAACGGCATACCTTACTCTTTATTATGAAATAAACATCCGATCATTTATCTAAAAAAATGGAATTTTTCTTTGAATACGAAAATAACACCTCTTATTGGAAAACCCTTTAGATATGCATGGGTGGACTGATCCTGGAGAAACGCACAAAAAAGATACATATTGTTACGACGATAACCGATTCGGTTACTATACTCCGGAAGCGCATATTATGTCGTTTACCATTGTGCAAACAGAAGCGTCCGGGAGGGTCCGTGATTTTTTCTATTCCGGATACTTCCGGACGCTTCTTTTTGCCCAATGGAAAACGACATAAGTATTGCTTATTATAGCTCACATACGGATGACGCCGACGCAGTGTTATCAAGTCATAAGTCTTCGATTCCAGCAGAAAAGGTTAATGTCATTTTTCCTTTCGAAGACAAATTCCCAGCAAAAATTACTCTAGCCCAACTCCACTGGGGTTATTGTTTCCTACTCAAAAATTAGCAATTTTAACTGGGCCTATACACTCAAATTCTAACTTCAGGTTTCGTTTTCAATGCGCCAACTCTCGCGAACGTCTGATAAACATCCGAGAGCACAATTGTCATGAAATAGCTTCTCAATTAGCCGTCGAACTCAGCATAAAATTGTAGATCCCTTCCATTCATCCCAAAAATGAAAAAATAATACAAAACGAATCTACGGACCTGTATTGCCAACAAATTATTTATTATATACACCTTTTTGCAGTGTAAAGCAAACATATTTTCAGTTACCTATCAACACTAGAAATATCGGGGTTTGATGCAACTGACCCTACCTCTCTCGAATATCCGACGAACAACAACCCTGTTTGCTGTCATTTTAAAGCATCTCGTTCCTTCTATTCGTGAAGACCACGCGCACGACGAAGGCTGAGCGGTTACTCTGCCCGATTTCGCAATATTTACATTTATTGACAATATTAATGCGTAACTAACTTGCAAGTTCACAGTAGTTAAAGTGGGGCTCCGCTCACTTGCTGTGAATCACTTTTCTTTTCGTGTTCTCCATATATAAAAGAACGAATTTTGTTTCTGTAAAATTATACGTTTATTTATGAACCATATACGCAATCATTTTTCATTTGCGTTTATACTACAAATTACCTAAATGTAAAATACAAATAGAAAACAAAGAAAACAAAATCAAGATAAACTGCAATGAGGGAGGAAGTATCAGTTTACACACAGCAAGGTGACGTCCTCACCTTCAGCTGCTTTTACTAAATAAAAATGTACTTCTATTTCGAGTTATCTTTTCAACGCGACACTCTTTCACACCGCTACGCTATCGCTGACCTTTTCAATTAAATGAAAAAAACAAAAACACGTTTGGGTGCAGGGAGTACTTAACATAAGTTCTTATGAGAAACTAATCAGAGAATCTGCTTGTGTTATGACGTCAGAATGTAATCATAATAGTAGTAGATGTATGTGTGTATGCATAATGTACAATGTTTGGCTGCAGCACTACTGCCCTCTTAGACAATGGATATGGTAACGTTTATGCCGAGATTTCCATTATCGGCAAATAGCTGTGCAATCGAGGTGTCGAAGACCAGACAATCTGAATTGTGTATTGCACTGGCGACACCTTCGTGAATAGATCGCGGCATCGCTTCCCATGTAAGGCGGCGTCTATTGCCGTTCAACTCGAGCCGATAGACAAAGTTCTCGGACTCCTTGCGTGAACCAATCAGCTGTACTATGGCGAAAAACTGCTGATGGCCATCATATTTCTCCTGCTTTTCGAGGACGAGCATAAAATGGTGGCCGAAGCAGGACTGCATCATGACCCAGTCAACTGCGCCTGGCAGGTTAATATCTGTTGCCAGAAAGACAATATCCTCTCCCTGCAAGGTGGTTATGCTCTTGTGAGACATCATCAAGTGCTGCATGACTAGATCGAGAGGTCCTTGCCATTTGCACGATGCACCGGGGCAGGGGCACAAGTACGGCCGACATTCGCAGGTCTCCTCGTGTTCTGTCTTTTCTGTGTAGATGAGCGATGCTGTGCATCCATAACTGGAGTGTTTACAAGGGAATTTCACATTTGAGGCAACCTTTTCCATTGCCAGGTTCCTGATGTTGGCCAATGGACCACGGCATGTGGGGCAGCATGTCAGCTTGGAACGGCATGAGACACAAACCAAATGCCCACTAGAGCACTGTAGTATTGGCGGCAGAACATAGTCAAAGCACACCGGGCACTCGAAGAGCGATGTCAGATCGGCTGACATTCCACCGTCACCACCGCCAGCTGAAGACAGAGACGAACTGGATGAGGATGATGTGTTCGGCGCATCGCGCCGTTTGGGATTAATTTTGTTTGACATTAGGCGGTAGACACACCAGAGCAATTCACGAAATTGAAACAATCAGCTTGTTAACATATACGCGGCGTAAGTCTGGTCACTTTCAAGAATGCAAATTCACAGCAGTGCATCGATGGGTAACGATTTTACAAGTTTTTTGTATACGAGTAAGGGGTTCCTGCACTTGATTTTCATTGGTCCACTCTGGAATGGTTAAAATACTTTATAGTATTTCTGCAATCTGCAGTTCAAGCAGACTTACCCACGAAGACGAGTTTTATTTGGTTTTCTTCTCAATATTTTATTTTGTTGTTGGTTTGCGGTTAGTCAAAGTCTAATGTCATCTGTTCGGTCGGCAGGAAAGACAAACGAAAACAACAACAAAATGAGTGATTGGTGGTGGTGATTGTGGTGCTACTACTCCATAGAACGAATGGTTTTTCTCTTGGTGATTTTGTTCAGGTTGCACTTTTTTCTTTTACCCGAATCACTAATGCGAGACACAAAGTTCACGTGAAAATACACTCATTCACTAGGATATAGACTTATGTTTGGAGAAATCAATCGACCGGAGTTAATGAACTGATGTAATTATGAAAATTTCATAAACAAAAGAGAGTAATAATTATACTATCCTCCATTTATAAATGACAATTTGGACTCAACTCGATTTCATTGAGTGGTATAATGGATCGGTGGAGGTGAGCAGAATCTGCTGTGAAAAATATTGTAAAAGACCTCTGCTACAATTGCTGTCAAATTGTTGGTGGCAGTGGAAGCATTCAGCGCAGGTTGCACGTTACTTGTGAAATTATTTTAGTTGATAGATATTTGTTATATGAATTCACATAGTCGCACACATACAGAAATATCCATTTTTGCACAATCAGCATTAATAAAGACTAGTAAGAATGAGACCGACTTGGAAACAAGCCAACAAAACTCCTGTAATCAACTAAATCCATTACTGATTTAATATACTACTCGCATAATGTTCATATAGTTTCGTGTTTCAAAAAGTTGTGAAAAAATATATTCAAACTCTATGCTTGAAACACGAGTTTCTCTTATTGAGAAGCGGAATTTTTTCAGACATTCGCTAGAGGTGGGCTCTTCCGGCCACCACTAAAAAATGTCCTAAAAAATGTCGGTTTTTGTAAACCGAGGTTTTCGAAGAGGCTATTTTCTGTTATCTACCATGGTGTTATATATACATATGAATTACAAAAAAATTTGTTTTTCTTTTTCAATTCTTTACTCAAAGAAGACGAAATCATCATATCTAACATGCAGTTTTTTTATTTCCAGAGGGCTATTTAACGTCATGCACGTTCGATTATCTTACGGATAATTTCGATACACGTCTCTTCGTTGGGACAATTTTCTTTTGCAGTTTTTGTATGCCAACAACAATGATTCTTTACTACTACAGTCAAATCGTGGGACATGTCTTCAGTCATGAAAAAGCACTTCGGGAACAAGCAAAAAAAATGAATGTTGAGTCCCTTCGATCGAATGTTGACAAAAATAAGGAAACCGCAGAGATTCGAATTGCTAAGGCAGCCATAACCATTTGCTTTTTGTTCTTCGTATCGTGGACACCATATGGAGTGATGTCACTTATTGGTGCTTTTGGAGATAAGAATCTTCTGACACCTGGAGTGACAATGATACCGGCATGCACATGTAAAATGGTTGCTTGCATAGATCCTTATGTATATGCTATAAGTCATCCAAGATACAGGTTGGAACTTCAGAAACGACTCCCATGGTTGGCGATCAACGAGAAGGCCCCAGAGGCAGCCAGTGTAGCTTCAACAGGAACTACTCAAGAAAATCAAACAACGGCAGCGTAGAGGATAATGGTGTGACATTTATTGCATTCTTTGAGCATTTACAACTACATATTATTGTTATTAATATTAAGCATGTAAATCTAGTTTATAAGTGAAAAGCATTTTGTTGAAGACCTTGGCTAAACCTATACGAACCCGACCTTAATGACGACCTTGGCTAATGTTTATTTGACTGACTAAAAACAGTGAGAATGCTGTAACTACTGAACTTGATTGATCGTCTTTGAAACATGATCGATAACAAGCAATAGTTTTCTTTATTATTTGTAGAGATTTATTTTCAAACTTGAGACATCAAATATAGAAATGTTTTTGCAATATTTAAACTGTGTTGTATTTGTTTTTATAAAAGATGCAACTTATAACTGGAACAGGAAAAACTGAAATTACTACATGCCAACACCAGCAGAAAAACAGTCAAATTTGAATTTCACTAGTTCCATTGACCGCCATATAATTAGTAAAACGTTAATGTCCACAAATGGTTATAGCTGTGTGCAGATTTTTAGATGGGATCACCTTCACGTTTACGCTATGTGGCAGCATCTCGCATTGCATCTGAAGATTACAAAAACAGTCAGCGGGCTAATACCAAAGTAAAAACCGTCATTTCAGTTTATGTCGTTTTCCATTGGTTTCACTCGGGGATCCACTCATTCCGTGATCCAATGGAACAACAAAACCGCTTCTGAAAGAATCCACAATAGTTTGGTGAAATGCGAAAAAATTATCTACGGCTGCTGTCAGATGGCTTGTATAAAATACATAAAATTACACTTGTGTGAGTGCTTCTTGAGTGGATTCTGACTTCAAATCGAGAAGCGAAATTCTCTCCTCAGAATCAGCAGAAGTGTATTTTTTGTGCCAATGGAACGGTTTCAGAAGTGATTTTTTCGATTCCGGACTCTCCCGGACGCTTCTTTTTGCCCAATGGAAAACGACATAACCCAGTAAGGTTTAATTTACTGACATTATGTGGTATTCGATTGGACACTTTTTTGCTCTCAGAGCAATTTTTATGTTCGTTTGGTACAGAGCACTTTTGCGAATCTAGATTTTTTTCTCAGATTTGCTTCAGATTTACCAATACAAGTACGTTTGAGTTTGACAACTAGTGAAGTTTGTTTACGTTTTCGTGAAATGTTTGAACTAAAAAAGATAGGCGTTGTATCGGATGGATCTATTTTTGTTAATTATTTATGTACAAATGTTCAGAAATCAATTTGGGCGCAAATTTAGAATGCACATAAGTGCAAAAATTACGAGTTTGAGAACTTAATCCATTAAAAGGAATGCCAATTTTCAAAAACGATATCGTCTAGAAAACGATTATTGTTCGACGGAATCTGTCCCCCCCTAGAGTGATAAGAAGTTCTGTCAATAATTTGCTGTGCAGGTTAAGCTCAGATTCTGTAAGGCGAAACGATCAAACGTTCTCGTGCGCACGAATGATTTGCCTTATGTTACACAAGCAAATTCTTTATGCACACGAAAACGTTTTCACGCTTCACCTTACAGAATGCCGACCCAGATTTACTTCTAATTTTGTTCATGTATGTATCCACTATTCCAACGATGATAACTAATAAAACACCAAATTACGAATAATTTTTCATTTATTCCTTTGTAAGCTACTTTATACAGCTACGTGTACACTTAAATATATCTTTTATACAAACTGACTTTGTATGTTATTCTGTTTGTCATTGTTTTGCCTTAATGGCGCTATGAATTTGAATGATTGCGCGATAGTCGTTGTAGGAAAGAAGCCCATTCTGCGATTTGATTTGCACTCGCGACAGTTTTTCCAAGAGACCAGCCTTCAATTGGCCATGTAACATCAACTCGTCTATGTATTTAAGCGCTTCGCGCGACCAAAATACAGAATTGGCCTTGCTGTCTTGCTTGCGTACAGGTGAACCCTTTTGCATTTTTCCAGTGTCCTCCATTTCAGTCAGAAGATTAACGCATTTAGTTTCCAATTCTGCGTTGACCTTTTTGATTTTATCCGCCAGTGGTGAGTTGACGGCTACTTTCTGCTGTGGCTTTTGCTTTTGGGTGACTTTTTGAGCTTGTGCTACTAATGGTAACGTTGTAGTATTCATTTTCGAGCTCGCTGATGAGTTGACAGCCAATACTGGTTGTGCTGGTTTGTTAGCCGGCGTTTGCGATACGGATGTTGGGATGTTAGTTGGGAGATTTTTGGAACGCTTCCTCTCCGAGATTGGAGTTCTTGGTTGACGAATCTGGGCCTTTGCTGCAACGGGATTGGGAACAAGTTTCAAAGGCACGCTTTGCTTTTCAGTGAATGAAGTCTGAGCGCTTACTTCAAAAGGCTTTTCCATTTTATCTTTTTGAGCCTTTGTCAGAGTGGTATCGAGCATTTTTTTACCCAATAAACGAGGATCGATGTTTATATTCTGAAGTCGATTCTTGACTGGCATGTAGTTGTACGCATCCACTAGTTCGTCGTATTTCTCATGTCGGTGTGAAGAAAAAATCAATTTCCAATGCGAATCGATTTCATCACGCACTTCATTAGGCACTACTTCGTCTTTGCAGTCATCAATAAGACGGCGCAAGTGTGATAGCAAACTATCCAAGTGCTTTGACCCGTTTCGGAGGCCGGCCTGCCCAATTAGAATCATATTCAGCTGACGGCGAGTTTTTTCAGCTAATTTCCAGCCAGATTTTGTGTGTTGATTCTCCTGGTAGGTCAATCGCTTCATAAGATCATTGACGTTGCCAAGGTTAGTTAGCAACTGATTGAGATGTTCGCGAAGGAACCGAATAAGAACATCTGTCTTTTTGGGGACTTTCTGAGAGTTCTCCAGCTGTTTGCGGTTCAGTTTGTCTGAGAGTTCACGGAACTTGTGCAACAGTTCTGTGTGAAATTTATCCTGGTTGACGCGTAGGCCAAATATTACTAGTATATGACCAACAGAGGTCCAGTCCAAGCTAGCCTTGATGCCAAATGCTTTTGACTTCTCCACGAGGAATTTGTTGCCTTCCGGAGAGAGTAAAAACTTGCTATGGAAGTTGGTTAAATATATTTTCGCCTCACAGGGAATATCGGGCAATGGGCCAGAGTCCATATTACTATTTTCGTCATCTGTGTCGACTGCAACAAATCTCTTCGATATTCCGACGCTTTCGTCGGGTGAGTCATCATCATCATCGTTGATTGGTATAAAGTCTGGTAGTGGTTCCATTTCACGAGCTTTTTGCGGGCTCCTTTTATCTTGTTGGTTAGGTTCAAAATGTTCTGAGAAACTGTAGTTCGAATCCGAATCAATAGCCTCTACTGCATCATTGCCCCTTTGCATCTGGCCACTTGTTGATGCCGCATCGGGTGTTTTAAATGTTGATGTGCTGGGTTCACTTCCAGATATTTCCATATGATGTGAAGGTATGGCTGCATTTGGAGCTTTAAACAAACTCTTTGATGTGCATGGCTGTTCTACAGTTGCATCATTTACATTTTTATTTACGGCTATTGGCGGCTGGGCTGACGACGATCGTCTCACCTCGGTTTCATCATCCACAACTATTGGCTCGTCGTTTGTTTGTATTGTAGGCTTTGACGCAGGGGACTTCTCCAATGCTGTTTTAGCAAATGGATTAACAACATACTCCGTTAACCCTTTCGGTTGCTTATTCACTGGCTCGCTTGTAGATGGAGTGTCGATTTTACGCTTCCTTGTCAGAAGATGCCCCAAACCCACAGCTAAGAGAAACCGTCCGTAGTACTGGCGCCGTGTCTTGTTTTCTGCCAGTTCAAAACTTAAATCTTCTTCTGGTTTATACATCAAATTGTAGCCGATGCCAGAACGAATTGTTTTAATTGAAATGTCATCGTAGGACTTCTGATGAGAACGTATGTTACTTATGCACAGCGGATATTCTGCGAAACGCAATCCGTTCTTACAATGCTCGGCCAAGTGTCCGTGAAAGCCGCATATACAACAACATTTTCGCCTTTTATATTCCACCTTGTTGTTAGGGTATTCGTTTGGTTTTGTCTGTGAAGGGAAACCGTCTTTAAAATTTCAGTAAATTGTCAGTGGTGGGGTAAAAGTACTTACAGTGGAGTGATAGCGTCGCCACTTGTCAGGGCAATAATTTATGCTATGCCCGCGAACCTTGCATATCGGACAGATCAAACGGTTTTGATAGTTGCAAGAGTTGCAACTTTTCGTAAACATTCGAGTTTTCTCGCCACACTGTGAAGAAAGCAAATCAAAAGTAATATTTGCTGTTGGGAAAATATTATGAATATATTAGTGTAGCTGCTCGTTACGACGGAGCCCAGTTTTTGAATCATTTAACTTCTAACGAGAACACGAATTGATGCATAGGCCTCTATGTATTGAATTACAAAATTTTCAATGACACGTCACCAGCTCCACGGCGCTATGCCCCAATGGAGTTCCAATCTGGGCCGCATAAGAGCAGCTATGCTGGGCGCTGCTGTTTATGTCTTTATGTCCTGTGCATGGCGAAAACGTGCAATGAATGAGTAACCCTAGAAACACTGATACAACTTTCAAGACACTGCACATGGCGGGCCACGATCTCGTGTTAGACAAAGAGTCCTCTCGGGCATACTACCAATTGAATTACAGAAGAAAAAAAAATCGACTTACCCTGAGACACACGGTGTTTGGGCATCGCGGTTCATGGTGGCCAGTCTCTCCGCACATGTAACAAATTTGTGGTTTTCTAGGTTTCGGGCATCTCGATCGAATGTGTCCAAACTCACAGCAATTCGTGCACTTTTGGTGCGAATACTTTCGGTACTTTGGAAAACGGTCATCTGTGTAGATTTTCCACAAGGACTTCGTGGCTATAATAAAAGACGAAAATTGAATTCTAACTCAAATAAGAATAGTCTCAACTCACTCTTCATTCGACTACAGATGGCGTTGACGTTAAACCGCTCCCCATTCCAAGAGTTATTATAGAACCTTCGCATCTCATCGTTCCAACCGATACCTCCGAAGAGAGTCGTTCCCTCACAGTACACGATATTGTACACTGGGTCGCCTGTGTGGTTCTCCAAATTTTTCTGTACTGATTTATTTTTCGGTACTGGCAACGGTGCAACCAGCTCCACCGATTGATTGGAGTCATCTGTGTCTGCTATAGTAGCCGACGTTTTATTTATGTTATCAATTTGCCTAAAAGCTTGATTCAACTCTGCTAGACTATCCCTCGGGATAGCATCATTGGCTTCCTCGTCGTGCACAATTAATGGTTCAGCGGGATGTGAACGGCTTTCTCTTCGAATTACGTTTTCTGCTATTGCACGAGCAGTGATTGTTTCCTCTTCTTCATCGCTTTCGCTTTCTCGAGCAGTAGCCACCTGTGCGGATGTCCCCTGAGCCAATGTATTGAGTGTCGCAATAAATTCGTTATCGGACGAGTTAACTGGCTGCTGATTGGTCACTGATTGGTCACCAGATATGTAGTCTTTAAGCGCTTCGCCACGTGCGATGAATGGTAAACGAGTGACAACAACCCCCTCGCGTGATTTGTTTCTCCTATTGTCATCTTCGTTTTCCTGTTCCGAATCGGTACTGTCAATAAATGATTCGGAACCTTTGTTGCTGCTGGATGCACGACGCTTGCTTAAACGTTTTGTTTTTTGTGTTATGTCGATTTCTTCCACTTCATCTTCACCGGAGCTGCTTTCATTATCTAAACGCACCACCACTGAAGGCTTGGCGCTCTTCGATCCCTTCGAGTACACACTCTCCTGTATATCGGATTCACTTTCATACACATCTAAGGCCCTGAAGTCGTCCTCTGTAACTCTGTATGTTTTTTTTGGTTTCACGAACGGCTCTGAAATTATGTCGCTAGCATTTACCGGAATCTCCGATAAACTATCAACATCCTCTTGCAACATAATCAAATCCTCATCATCGGCTCTGTCGTTATCTTCCAGAAGGCGTGAGCGATCATTTTGACCAATAAAATCATCTGATACCACGGAGCAGGGACTCGTGCATCTTGAAGGTATTTCTTTGACCGCAGACGACTGTGGTTTAACAAAATTCTTTTTATCGTCTGTTGGGTGCTCCTCATCAGAGCTACTGTCAATTGTTAAGATTTTCGGTGATGGCAGCGGTACCTCAATCACATCATCTGTTTCGGATTCATTTGACGAAAGCAACTCTATCAGGCCTTCAATAGGAGGCACTTTTTTAGATTTTGCCTTTGCGGACTTGGCTTTGGTCTTCTTGGCGTCATACTTTACTGCGTGGGACAATTTTGTAATTTGCCTTGCAAATGGTCCTGTGGCTAAAGGTGCATTTCTCTTAGTCTTGGCTGCAACCGCATTTTTGGCTTGCGTTTGTGATGAGCTTCCTTTTGTTTTTGGGCCATTCCCGGAAGCAAAAGGATTGACCCGTAAATTTGACAAGTTTTGTACTGGCGGCCGAAACGACTTGTCTACCGTTTCTGCCGGTTGTTCTTTGCCTAAATACACAACGTATTGTTGAGATCACTAAACAACTACATATATAAAATTCGAATGTGTCTCAATGTGAAGCAGCGTTTTCCAAAATGTTTGAGTAATTGTTCATCTATTCAGAAGTGTCTCCAAGAGATAAAGGAATACTGATGTCCAAAAAGAAGTAGGTAGGTAAGTCACACAGCGTTAACGACGTCTCGTCTGAGGAAATAGCAATACCGGTATAATAGATTCGAAGAATCGAAGATAGTAAGGCCCATTTTTATAACCTGGTTACCTGGATGTATACCCATCATACTAATTGGGTTGAATAAATCTACAAGTAATGTCTCAGAAAATGTTTTTAAGACTCAAAACCGCAGTGGTTACAATGCAAGTATTAATAGTTGGGCAGTCGGATTGCGCAAAAAACACAAAGCAAATTGTTGTGTAATTCTGTAATGCCTCCAGGCCACAAATAGACTGCATCTACCTTGGAGCAAGTCTGCATTGTGTGGAGCGGATAAAACTGATGGATTCTTCAACTAATTTAATAGCATAAGACACGGTACTAGTTGCCTCGAAGTCAATGTGATTGTATATCAAAACAGGAAGTAACTCCTTTTATAAGAGCGCATCTCCTCTGACCTTAACAAACTATTGGGCCAAATCTCCGAATTCAACTGGGAGCAGAAAAATACAAAAAAATATTTTTTTTAAAGATACTGATACCTTTCGAAAAGGTAAACCCCATGTACATTTGAGCAGATTTGTGAAAAATACAGATTGTACTTTGTGTGCGTTTTCAACAACACTTCTTGTCAAACCGCCACATCTGACAGAATCGCCCGTATGCTATCCAATCCATAATAAAAATAGGGACATACACCATCGCAGCAGATTTAGCTGATAATTCTAGTATCAATGGAATAATTGAAACGTAAACTTAAATTACTTAAAAACCGAAAAACAAAAAATATTCTCATTAAGTAACAATATCAGATACCATGGAAATTCAAACGACTAGTTAAGAACGACAGACCAACTCACCCATATGCATATTGCTGACACCCGAGAAATAGATATTCCATAGATGTTCACACAGCTTACAACAAAAACATACAAATCACGATCGCAAAGTATCGTTTGGAAAACGCTGATAAAGAGAAACACAATCTGAGATGATTGAATATATTCCGAGACTCACCTCTTACTGTAGCTGGCGCATTTGCCTTGCCGCCAGGTTGTATAACTTCTACTGGCGATACCTTTGTTTGAGTTAGAGTATTTCCTTTGTCGTTCCAATAACGTCCATTGCGAGTCTTATCAATGGATATATTGTTGATAACACTAGTGGTGGTTACACGCCTCAGCGGTGAGGCTCCATTGTAGGTGGCAGATAAATCGTAATCACCACCGGAAGGCTCATGATGAATTTGCGCGTAAAGCCTTGCCTCCAATTCATTCAAATCATCGGCATTTTCGATATCAACCTGTATATAAACCATATTAAATAATTGACCGATTTATTGATTTTTTTGTTTACCTCATCCATTGTTTTTATTTTGTTAATGTATAATTAGTAGCAAACTAGTTGGTATTCCAAAAAAAACTTTAAACGAACTCGCACGAGGAAACCACGAACTCGAGCCATTTATAAAAAAAATGTGAACTGGACAAAGCGCGGGTATGTTAACAAGGTACACATTTTCATTAGCTCATTTTATGAATGTTTTGCTCGTCGTAGGTATGTTGGTATTAAAAATAGTACTTTTAGTTCTGAATATCTGTGGCCACAAGTAATAACAGCTTAAGTCTGTTTTACTCATTGTTCAGGAGAGCAGTTTAAAGTTTTTTTACTCCATTGACTCAAGTGACTTAAGCTGTTGTTTTTTTGAAATTGTGACCACTTTTTTAAAGATATAAAGCTGAAAAAAATTTACAAAATAGATTTGGGTACGCTGAATTTAATGGCATCAAAATCTCAATTTCATCTTAAGTCGACTTAAGCTGTTATTGCTTGTGGCCACAGATATAATAACTGAGTTTGAAATATATATAAAAAAACACAGATGTCAAATTTTAACGAATTTATTATCAGTTATAAACACGTTTTTAAGTGATCGTTGTTTGCGCATACTTGTGTTGGTTCCAATTTTACATTAGACCTGTTCTTT
This sequence comes from Cheilosia vulpina, assembly GCA_916610125.1. NCBI lineage: Eukaryota > Metazoa > Arthropoda > Insecta > Diptera > Syrphidae > Cheilosia > Cheilosia vulpina. The sequence goes on from OU744278.1 coordinate 40,629,487, forward strand.
CTAGCTTCGATCTCAGCAAAGCAAAGTAATACCATGTTCCCACCAACGTGATTTAGCCGAAGTGATTTATAAATCACGAAAGGCGTCTCCACCGAACTTTAAGTGATTTAGTTTGACATTTTTGTCAACTTTGACATTAGGTGTCCAACACCATTGTTATTCTTTCTGTTTTTTTGCCATACCTGCCAAGAATAAAACAATTTTTCATTGCATGAATTTAATTAAAATATCAACAACTCACCGAAACACGAACAAAATTAGAAAATTGAATTTGAAATAATTTTTTTGACAGTTTTTCTTTCTTTTTTGTTTGCTGAATAAAGTGCTGAAGTTAAGAACAGGTATGTTCGATTTTATTTTCTGTGGATTTGCGATGACAGATACGTAATTAAAATTTAAACACGTATAAATCACGTAATTATAAATCACGAAAATGTATGATAAATCACGTTGGTGGGAACATGGTATAAAGTAGGATTTTCAGCACGCAATTACAACAACTACGCTCTACTTGACACCTCCAGACAGCAGTAGTTTTTATAATTGCGTACTGAAAATCTTACTTTACTTTGCTTTGCTAAAATCGAAACTAAAAAGAAACACGCCTATTATCTAAAACTATATTATGTATATACGGACCTCTTATAGTGCTGACATGATCTGTATAGATTATTGATTTTTACGGTTTATAACAACAATGCAAGATCCAACTTTTGTTGTAAACCATGGAAATCAATGATCCAAACAGATCATGTGAGCATAATAAAAAAGGCCTACTGTACTGTTGTAATTGATTGCTGAAAATTGTACTTTATTTGCTCGCTACAAATTAATAAGTAGCTATTAGAACAAACAGTTCTAAGCAAGTGGCCACCCTTATGTTGTATGTCAAACAAACCTTGCATGCTTTAGCACAAACAAAATGGAACGTAATCAGCTAAGAGACACATTCCACAAACCTATTTGTCAAATTTGTTTCTGCCGGCCACGTATATTTCGGTGCATTTATTTGTGATTTCTTTAAAATACAAATAGCTCAAGTAAAATTTGTTTCAAATATCTAACAAACATAACAAACTACAGTATTATCCAATTTTAGAATGGATTCCATGATACGGTACGTCTCGCCCATCAACCCAGCAGTGTTTCCACATCTTGCAACTGTGCTGCTGGCCATTGGAACGTTCTTCACCGCCTGGTTCTTTGTTTTTGAAGTATCACGCCCCAGAAACTCTCAAAAGGAATCGACCATTTTCAAAGAAATGCTTATAAGTTTGTTTGCATCGATTTTCCTCGGCTTTGGTGTGGTATTTTTACTCCTGTCGGTAGGAATATACGTCTAAAAGTTGAAATCCTCTTTTTTTTTTATTTGTAAGCCCTTGGTTATGTACCCCAAACTAGAATGACCATAAAATAATTAATACACAAAAAAATCAATTAAACGTTTTTATTTCTGCATACTGTAATATAAAAAAAATAAGGATTAACTCCATACAAATATCGCGCGAACTATGTAAATGTCGAGTATGTATTTGAAAAAAGAACTAAAGATTCTTAACTTTGTGAAACAACTTGCTTGATTTTTTCATCAACATGATTCTGCTCTAACAATAATATGTTCAGCACAATAGTAACTTATATAAAATACTTTCAAATAGTATAATGTATTTATGTTTCTTGCACACAACTACCTATCAACAAACATCATTTCTAGTGTTGACGTTCACTAATGTACTGTGTTTTAGCCAGCAAGTCCAGCCTTTTGTCGACACTTTTGCATGATAGCACGCAGCATGAATTGCTTGCGGGACAGTTGTCGGACGTGTTTTAGGAACGCTTCCAAGTCAATGACACCGCCTCGCAGCGCCTCCCCCAAATAGTAGATGGCATCTTCGGTAGCTGCCTCCTCGGCATAAGCATTAAGTAATCTAAAATAGGCGAGCAAATAGGTACATTGTGTTCTAAAACGAATATAGTGTAATTTTACTGCTTATAGAGAGGTGCTGTGGTTACGACAGCTTCGTCAACGTCAATTCCATCCGTTTGTTCAAGCGATTCTAGAGATTTTTCCAATTCTTGCTCCTTATCACGTAAGACGACAATATTTTTTCTCAGTTCGGTCTGGAAAAGAATGCTGTCTATGTCAAAATACCAATTTCGGTGTATACACCAGTATTACCTGCTCTCGTTGCAAGCGGCCAATAATAGTATCAATCTTTGTGCTTCCTTCGACGAGTTCCTGTTTTGTTCGATTCAATGTCTCAATTTCAGCTTGACACTGATTTACTTTCTCTTGAATCCGGCGTCTTAATTTATCTTCTACGGCGCTGATAAGTGATGCCTTGATGTGGCCTTCAGTGATAGTACCAGTCTGACTGGGATTACTTGGATTCTGTTGTAAAAAAAGATGTTTACTGGAAATTAGTATATCAATTACAACATGTAGATCGTTTAATATGTAGGTATATGGAAAAAGAAACGTTAATGTTCGGACGTTCGCAGTATCGTTAATTAATTATGGTTCACTGCCGACGTGACTCAAACACCTTATTAGAAATAATAATGCATCATCGCAGTCACAATCGGAAGTTTGAACATGAAGTCTTCTTATGAAATTATTGTTGTTTATACTCTATTTATTATGGGAATGTTCAACCCCGAAATTAAGAGTAATATGATGACATTAATTAATATGTTTGAGAACACACAATGGCATGTAGTATATAATAATATAACTTAATATAGAAGTGGTACTATTTATACAGCATGTCGTAGGCTGGGTGCCTTAAATTAATTTTGCTGGTGTGTAGATTTCAAAATTAACATCGGCAATAGCTTGCTGAATGTAGATGTGCAGCATATTTGCTAATAATGAAAACCTATTGTGTGTCATTCTATGTCAAGTCCTTTCAAAATTACTTATTTTTCAGTAGCCGAACATCTGCATGATATAAATTAAGGAAAAACAAAATCTTACGTATCCCGAATTATATCCTGGAACGGGAGGGTAATTCATATAGGGTGGATAGCCTGTATTGCCGGATGGGCCACCGGTTGGTCCTTGGTTTGTTGCTGCAGCATTCGGCATATATGGTGGATATGGACCAAAGTTGTTATTTTGTGGAAATGAAGGGAATGCTCCTCCGCCACCACCCGACGGATATGGCAGAAATGAATTATTCGATCCGCCAGGCTGAGGCATAAATGCTAAAATAGAAAAAGAAAAATATCACACTGCATATTTCTGAACAATAGGATTTGAAGAAATATTACAAGGTGTTGGGTATGGTGTGGCTTGTTCTCTTGGCTTAGAATACACAGGTGGGTGATCCCCGAACGTAACAATCATAACTTGAATTAGTCCCAGCAAATCCGACGAATGCTATAAAAAAAACATGAGGCATTCTATTAACGAAAAAACTACTCAAATATACATATATCCAATATTTACCGGCTGCCAATCATGTAAGTACGGTAGATAGATCTTGCCATTGTGATCAACATACATTGAAACCTTTATTTGCATGGCTGTTGTAGGCTTTACAAAGCACATTGGAGCATTTTGTGGATGAGTATCCGTCAACCAAATGCATATTGGAATGTGATAAGTGTTATCTAAATTAATATTTCAGTATTTGTCAGTTTTGTTAAAGTAGGTATAGCTCTATGATAAAATAGAATTACTTTTGTAAATGACTGGTATCGTTCCCTGCAAGTTGAATAATTCCTTTTGCATGCCATCGTTAAATACTATGGGAAAGATGTGTTCTTTAAGAACATGCCCAAAAATTGACTATACCTATGATGCGTCTTACCAAATTTTTGCAGATGATACGTAAGACTTCTATAGTTATTTAATGCATCGACCACATCCTTTCTTGTTGCGCTAAGGTTTTTATACTAAAGGAAATGGTGTTGTATTTTTAACATTTATTATTTATCAAGAAAATCACAAGTGACTGTTTTATATTACCTTAGCTAATAGTTTAACAATATTATTTTCTTCCCCCGCTGGTAACATAATTAATGTTCGTATTTCTTTAAAATTTGAATTGATTTAGAGTTAAATGTATTAATTAGAAACCAAAATACAAAATTTTTCTTTCTTCGCGAAATGACAGCTCTTGAGAGAGATGAGTAATTTCCTAGTTTTGTTGCTTTTTGTATGCCATGTTGGCTACTCTGCAAAATGAATGTTTGGTTATTCTAGTACAACTGTATCTGGGGCTTTTTACGGTATCCTAGTAGTAGTTTCATTCCGCGATACTTATGTCGTTTTCCATTGGGCAAAAAGAAGCGTCCGGGAGAGTCCGGAATCGAAAAAATCACTTCTGAAACCGTTCCATTGGCACAAAAAATACTCTTTTGGTGATCAAAAGATACAGATATTTTAATGTCGTTTTCCATTGGACCACCAAAAATTCAGATCTCAGATATTATGCGGCTCATGGAACATGCAATGAAATTGATCTGCTTTTGTGAATGGATTAGTGCGGTATTTGACAACAATATCAGCTGTTCAAATTGCATTTAATTGCATGTAAAATCAAACATGGAAATACGGCTTGAAAAATATTTCCTCTGTTGTAGCTGCAAATGGAGTAGTTTTGGTGATTCGTAGTTTCCAGATGATGAGGAAGACAATGAAGATAATAATTCCTCCAAAACTATGTCCATTGCTGTTTATGTATTTCTTTGATTTGTTCGTCACGAAACTGCACATTTGTTTTAAAACAAACTTCTTTAAATGACGTGAAACAGCTGTGCTGTATTTGTGGTAATATGCGTAAATCTGAAAAAATATCGAGATCTGCAAAAAAGTGATCCGAATCAAAAAAAAAGATTGAAAAGTGATTTAGATCAAAAAAAGGATTGATTTTGTGTCCCAATGGAAAACGATATAAGTGCCCAGGCTAAATTTTTCGAATCACAATGGCGAAATTTTTCATACAAAATAGCATATTGGGACCGACAAAATATTTAGAGTGAAGAAGTAAAATGATTTTTATGTCGTTTTTCATTGGTTTCACTCGGGGATCCACTCATTCTGTGATCCAATGGAACAACAAAACTCCTTCTGATTGAACCCAAAAAAGTATTGGTGAAATGCCAAAAAATAATCAACGGCGGTTGTCAGCAGACTTGTATAAAAAATAAAATACATAAATTATACTTGTGTGAGTGCTTCTTGAGTGGATTCTGACTTCAAATCGAGAAGCGAAATTCTCTTCTCAGAATCACCAAAAGACTATTTTTTGTGCCAATGGAACGGATATAGAAGTGATTTTCTCGATTCCAGACTCTCCCGGACGCTTCTTTTTACCCAATGGAAAACGACATTAGTAAGGTCCAATGATAAGGATGATGTCATACAGAGACAATACTCATTATTTGTCTCTGATGTCATAGTCCGTCTAAGACTAAAACAAGTTTTTAGCTTGAATAGCTGCTGTCGCGTGACTTCTACTTGGAATAAATACCAATTGTGAATCTCGGAAATTGATGTTCAAAAAAAAGAGCATAATTCAAATTTCCGCTGCCGACTAATCTAACATAAATACCGTTAGTGGAAATATAACACTTAATGAAATTTCATATTAATGTAGTTGTCTTTTACACATTATCCAAATTTCATTGACAGCTTCACGTCTAGCACATAATAACGCAGGCGGATGATCGCCCGCTAGTGCCCTTGCGCCAGTAGAAAAAAATTAATTTGTTGGTACTTTCATTTTATTACAAAAATAAACGTAATCTTGGCTTCTTATTTTATCCACAAACTTCTAAAAATGATTTATTCAACAGAAAATGAAAAGCTATAAACTATAATAGGATTATTGCGGTTTGCGGCTAAAGGTACATTTACAGTACCCACGTTTATGTACCACATAATTTACTTCTACGACAGGGCATGCGTGTAGCTAGGCAGGCTATGATTTAAGAAATTTTGTTTTTATATTATAACTGCCGGAACACAATACAATGTCCTAGTTCCAGATCGCATTAATTTTCTTTGCTTTATTAAACTTCACGACGTCATTCTTATACCTTACGTGCACAGGATGCGGATTAAAATGATGCAGAAAGCCGTACAATGTTTTCCGCTAGCTAACGAACGCGACAAATATTCTCCTTTTGCTATGCGTCGGTGGTCTTTGGTGTATAATACAATTCTGTGGTACGAATCGAAGTATACTGAAAGTACTGCCAAAAATTTATAAGTCAACTTCGTTCATTTAAGCTTGAAAGATTTATTTAAAAAAAAAAATGACGATGTATCGAACACCAAACGACTTTCATTTTACAATTTACACTTTAGTTTTAGTTTACTTATATGTTTTAGTGAAGCATTCAGAAGCTCAACAATTTGTATTAAAGAGATACGAGTCACAATTACACAACGAAGCTAATCTATTTGAAACGCCTTCACTTAGTTGCCATTTTCAGCATCTTCAAATTCCTGTGTCTGAACAACTCTGCGCTCCTCTAAGCGAACACATTTTGGGCATATCATATTCTTTCGCGTCATACAAACCCGATGGTGTATTGAATTACATTTATCACACATTATACATCCATCGTCGAACGGATACATTACTTCTTCGTTGCTACATATCTCGCAGATGTACGCTTTGGCGGCGCACAGGTCACAGTTTCGTATATGTTTGTCAAAAGTGCTGTAGACTCTATTTAAAAATTCGTAAAGTGAACTGGATTCCACTTGATCTAGGTCACTGATCGAATAGAAGTCAGAGGATTGGACGAGGTGTCGTCTTGAACCTAAAATAATGTGTGATCAACCTACAATTATTGGCTATTTTTTCAAAGGGATAGCAATACCAATTTGATTGTCCAGCATTTTTTCTTCGGTGGCTTTTCGACATTCAAGGAGGTATTTTCGCATAAAACCCAAATTGTTGCGTATTTTTTTAATAGAACTAAGCTTTTGTAAGAATACAAAAAGCTTTGGATTGGCTTCTTCTAGTTTGATAACCGGCTTCTCAAGAAAAAGATTGATCTCTTGCAATGATCCACGGCAAACTTTACGTGGTGCAAAGTCCCAATTGTGAATAATACGCGCGGGAATCACTGAAACATCATTCCAATGACAGGTCGGACAGTAGTATAGTCCATTGTAGTCGCATAACCGTGGCTCCGCCCAGCTACTCTCTGCAAGAGAATTTTATTTTTAAAATTTACACTTAAATAACTATATAATACGGTCAAGGATCAAGCGTTGCAAAGGGAACAAAAAATAAGTTGAGGGGTAAGCGATGTAAATGCACAAGAAAATTAAGAGAAATAGAAAGGCAGGTCTAGGATGGGTGGGTATTCTTTATCCGGCCCATGAATTATTATTTAATAAAAAGTTATGCACAAAAATTTATTACTAACTAATAAATTAATAGAATTAGCTTCCAAGACCTGAACAAAAAAAAATACTTTTCTAAAAGTGATGTAATTGTTCTTGCAAGGATATAAATGATGACATTGTCATGTTGACGAATGTCGAAGCAATAACAAGCCAAAGCGAAATTTATGAAAATAAATAAGTAAAATAGGCAAAAAGATCAAATCAAAACTAACTACCATGCTTTTGCGCACTCTTTCCAAAGCATCGAATGGCAGTTGCTCCATCTAAAGAAACACAAACAAAACAAATAAAAAATAAACACGCAAAATCTTCCAAGATATGTACTCACTAAAATTCAGTGATGCCTGGCACTCGGCACACCTGTAACCTTGAGCAGCCAAACCTATTTCTGGGCATATTTCGACAATGGGATACTTGCGCTCAGAAACCACAACATGTGCACAAACCCGCAGTATGTCGTCAACGCACTTACTATGCACTGTAAATTTACAATCATTGCAGATGTAAGAAGCCTGCATCACGCTCCAAATGATACCAGTGCAATGGTCACAGTATGAGCGGGCATTTTGCAAACTTCGTCCAACGTGACGTACACTAAAGTGATGTCCTATGACGGTTTTGAACGATGGTTCCCCCACTTTGGGATCCTCTTCTGCATCTCTTAACTCTTTGAGTTCATATCGCAACTCAACTAAGTGACGTACTAACCACTTGCGTTCCTCACTGATCTCATCAGTATTGAGAACTAGCTCCTTACATGTTTGAATCGCTTGTTCTAGATTGGAAATTGTTGCGTCAGAATTTAGAACTAATCTCCATTGCTCTTTTATTAGAGACGCTGGTATAGCAAGGGATTTGTCGTATGAGGATTCATCTGAATGTGAAGACGAGGGTGTGGACAAGTTCATATATGATGAAGCACTTTCACTAATGAAGTTTGTCAATGCGCCCGGGATACTAGCTAAGCTCTCACGAAATGAATTCATTACTTATTTTCATAATATGCAGTAATGTTCCGAAAGAGACAAAATGTATTCTTTTGTTTGGATTGGAATTTCGAATTAACTTTATTTACAAAATGAAATAGGCGAAATGTATCAGCTGTTATAAATCTGAAATTTGTTGTTGCACTTTTTGACAGTTCGTTGTGGGACGTGTTCGCAGCATGGCTACAATTTTTATATAGAACACGGTACCTACCTAGGTTCTTTTCTCTTTGCACCCATTTAATAAATATGTATAGCCAAACAGACTCGAACTCATTAGGCCATTGTTCTTATGCTCACATGATCTATATAGATCATTGATTTCCATAGTTTACAACAAAATTTTGATCTCATACTATTGTTGTAAACCGTGGATATCAATGATCTATATAGATCATGTGACCATAATAAAAAAAGCCTATTATTGCATATGAGGGCTCAGTGGACAGATATAATTTTCAACTAATTAGGACTTTTTATCTAGAAACTCAAAACGATCCATAAGAACAAGATGCTGACTTGATACCAATGCAAAAAGACTTCCCTATGCGTAGTCATATCCAGTTTATCACTGCAGAAAGTTTTCCTTGTGTTGAAAACTAATAAAATTAATAATTTGTTATTTTATTCACATTGGGCCTCGTACCGGGGTTTTTATGGTACCTACCTACCCAAATTAGTATTATCGAGTTTATTATGTTGTCTTCACGCACTTCAAAATTGAAATCAAACAGATCTGTAAAATGTTGCTTGAAAAATATCGACATATGTCAACACTCGGCAACATATCACCGCCACTGGGATCTTGGACTGCCAAACACGTGTGTGGTTATTAAATAAATACATTCTTTTAATTGAAATTTTATAAAGCAATCTTAAATATGAACAAGAACAAACTGTTTGATGATTCCGAAGAGAGTGAAGTAGACGCACAATTTAATACTAATAAAGATTACGCCAAGTCGTATAATAAGTTCCGGCAAAAGGAGCTATTAAAAAAGTGTAAGAAAAAAAATATCCAGTGCCTAGTTTGTTTTACAACTATTATTTTTCACAATTCTATTTAGATAAGGACCGCGGCATTGATGTGTCCGAATCCGACTCTTCAAGTGAAAGTGATTCCACTGATGAGGATGAAATCATTGATTCAAAATTCGACAAAGAGTTCTTTAAAACGTTGTCGTCTTTGAAGAGCAAAGACCCAGCCATTTACGACAAAAATACGCGATTTTTTGACGGGCTCGATAAGGAAAACGGCGAAAAAAAGAAGAAAACATCGAAAGCCGTGACGTTGAAAGATTACGAGAGGAAAATTATTTTAGAAAACGATGGCAAATTCATTGATGGTAGGCTATTGAGAACAAAATATTACAGTTGCATCTAATATACCACAAAACCACCATAGATTCGGACAGTGATGGTGACCAGAACGCAGAAAATGTACGGTCGGCATCCCCGACATATGTTGAGGAACAACGAAAACTAAAAGCTGAATTTAAGAAAGTGATAAATGCGGACAACTCGGATGATGAGGAATTCGGTGGAATTTTTAAGAAGAGAGTTAAGTCCAAGGAGGAAAAGGTATGTTTTCAAATACTGTTGCTACTGACCAGGTACCTATGGCGAATACTTTGAAAACGTCAGATCTTGAATTAGGAGCAGTTTTCGCTGTCGACTTTTTTATGTAAGAATTGACTTCAATAATTACACAGAAGAATCTGCTTCAATTCTGTCTAGTCTACCGGACATTGCAGTTTGATTGAATTAAACACAAATCGCAGAACATTTAGTTTAGTAACTACCGTGACATACTCCTAAATCATCTAGCCATTTTAAATTGCATTTTAGTAGTTTATTTAAATATTTACCACTCGTTACAATTCAAGGACAAAGAGGAAGCAGATTTCACTAAGTGGTTGGCTGGAAAGAAAGAAGACGTGGAAGAAGAGGTGAAACAGACACTGGCTCCTCTTAAGAATTACTGGTCTAACTCCAAACTGCCACAAAGAGAAAAATTCCTCAGAGATTATATTCTCAATCAAGGGTAAAATGGTTTTTGAAAATCCTTCAAACCCTTCGTTATATGATTTTTTTTTTCTATTTAGATATGCCGAAACAAATTTCGCCGACATTCCCACCTATGAAGAAATCGTTGGTGAAAACGATAATCTATCAGAAGACGAAGTGGAACTCGAAAAACAGGAAGAATTCGAGCACAAGTACAACTTTCGCTTCGAAGAACCCGACTCAGAGTTTATTAAACGCTACCCACGTACGATAGAGCAATCTGTTAGAAAACAGGATGACAAAAGAAAGCAAAAGCGTCAGGAGACGAAAGAACGAAAAGAGCACGAAAAACAACAGAAAATGCAAGAACTTGAGATGGTCAAAGCGATGAAGAGAAAAGAAATTGAAGAGAAAATTCAGAAACTGAAAGAAGTAACAGGAAACGACGAGCTGGGCTTTAAAGATGAGGAACTGGAAGACGAGTTTGATCCAGACGCACATGATAGACGCATGCAGGAGCTGTTCAACGACGATTACTACCAAGTTGACGAAGGTGAAGACAAACCCGAGTGTCCAGATATAGATGAATTGAAGGTGGAAGATTGGGATAACTATAACCCGGACAAAGACAACGATTTCGGACAACATTGTGAGGATGAAGATTTCAATATGGATTGTGACTATGATCCGAATTCAAAGGAAACCACACAAAAGGAGCTGATTGAAAGCACTCGAGACAAACGAAAAAAAAGGCGGCGAAACCGCTTCATGGAAGTAATTAAAGCCGAGAAACCTGCATTCAATCCAGACGATGAGACGACATATGGGGAGTACATCGATGAGTACTATAAGCTGGATTGTGAAGACATGATAGGAGACTTGCCGTGTCGATTCAAATATGTTGAGACCTTGCCTAATGATTTTGGGTTGTCAATTCAAGAAGTAAGTTATTTTATTCAGCATTTCGATTGTTTTGGATTGTTTGGATTATTGTGTTTCAGATTCTTTTGGCGAAAAATAAAGAACTAAATCAGTGGGCAAGCTTAAAGAAAACTGTGCAAATTCGTCCCGATTTCGTCGAGAAGAAGGAGCAGAAATTATTCAAACTGAAGGCGAACAATGAGTTCTTAAAGCGTAAAATATTTAAGAGTCTCTATGGAGAAGAGTATGTACCTTAACAACTTAAAGATGTTCTCACAAAATAACTCGCTTATTTTGCTCATAATCCTCTTCCAGATCTGACGAAGATGTGGAAAGCAATCAGCCGGCGACTTCCGAGAGTCGACGTCCATCAACTACTCAAAATTTAGCAAAGAAACAAAAAGTTGAAACAATAACATCTCAGCAACCAAACCCTACTGGAGATAGCGTTAAATCTGAAAATGTTGAAGCAGATTCTAAAGTTGAAACTGTACCTAAGGTTGAAGCCGGTCCTTCATCCATCACCGAGAGTGAGAAAAACAAAAAGAATAAGCCTTCAGCCAATGGGGCCGGAGGAACAAATCCTTTAAATGCAGATAAAGCAGCAGCAGCAGAAACAAAGGCAAAGGCAGCCAAAGTCAAGCCAAAAACATTTGCGAGTAATCCATTTAGCAACAAGAAGAATGTGTTTGCTGGGAAGAAAACAAACGCGGCTTCAGATGGTAAAGTTAATCAAAAGAGTTTCCACAAAAGCAGGTCTAATCAACAGCAAAACGGTGATAATAGTTCATCACAAATTACGGATGATCGCCTAAAGGCCTATGGCATTAACCCCAAAAAGTTTCATAAAAAGCAAAAGTATGGGAACAAAACCACGTAAGGCCTGTAAATACGCTACACCGTAATTTTGTTTCTTATTTAGGGGTAGAGTTGTAATATAAGCATTTTTTGTTTGTAAGGACAAAGTAAATAGAAATTGATAAGATTAAAGATGTTGTTTGAAATTTTCTGCGTCACACATTGTGTTTGGCTAAAACACCTATCTTATAACTAGACGGCCTCAGAAGTAGTGTCTAAGTAAATTGAATCAACAGTGTCATCATAATTACAATTGTTTGAAAGAAAAATGTGGTAAGAAATGTCGTTTTGGTAAGAGACGAAGCAGACGTCAGTTAGCACAAAATTTGACGTAACTGCTGCGTAATCAGGTAATAACTTTTTTCGCGAGCTTTAAGCAAATTTGAGCAGATCAGATGTTTCCGCTTCAGCCATATTTTAGCAAAATATGAAATCTTAAGGGTAACCGTTGTGATTTCAAAGTGACCCTACTATTCCTACCTCAGTACGAAATTTTTCAAAAAGTTTGTGGCATCTGCAAACAGTTTTTGTCTATGTTCAGCTTTTTTTGAAGCATAACTTTTTTATATAACAGCGATTTAGATAAGATACAATTTTCTTCCTCAAAATGACTTATTAGATAGCACTTGGAATGACACCCTCATAATGTCGGTAATGCTGTTCATCTTTACTTTTTCTGTCAAATTGTTTATTTGTTAAACACTGAAAAATAATATAAAGCTCAGCAGTTCTGCGCAAATAAATTCAGATTTTAAAGCGATTTATAAATACAACCAAGCTATATTTTATCAATAAATAACCATGTCGGAAACTGAAGTCACTGCAACGGATAAGGAGGCCACAAATGATAAGGATACTTCCAAAGGCAATTCCTTGATAACTATCTTTTCTTTTTGTTGTTCACAATTTGCATTTGTTTGTAGTCTGCATCTTACTTAATGCCACAGGAAATGTTCCAATAATTAAAAAACGCAAGTGGACCGTCGATCCAAACAAAACCGTCAGCTCAATTATGCAGTTTTTCCATAATTACTTGAAAATGGATCCGCAGGAACAACTTGTATGACTTCATTTCAATATTGTATATCATTTATGTCAACTTAATTTATACTTTCAGTTTCTGTACGTAAATCAAACGTTTGCCCCGTCGCCAGATCAATCGATCAAGAATCTTTACGACTGTCACGGAACAAATGGAAGACTAGTTCTCTATTATTGCAAGAACCAAGCTTGGGGATAAAGTGTACCTACATGAAAACATGACGTGCTTTCGTATCCCATTTTCTTGAATGTTTTATAAAAGCGTTAGCTTATTATTCTTCACGTTTATTTGTATATTGCATTACATTATTTCACTATAAATTATAGAGCCAACATGTATTTGTGGTTTAATTATCACCTCTGAGTGATTCCAAGTGGTCTGCTGCTTCCTTGGAAATTCTGTGGTATTTGGCGATAGCCGGGCGGTAGTAATAGGCTTTGTAATCGTTGCGTTCGGACATCTTTGCGCGGACGTCTTTTTCAATTTGCCTTGAAACATAAACAGATCAATAAATCAAACTTATTGGAAGTGAGTTGCAGGCTTACCTAATTTGGGCCTTTTCATTCTCCTCGTAAAGATGGTGGCACATCTTTTCGTACTCTTGCTGTGGTGATGGGTTCATATATCTCGCAATGAAACGCGAAATTGGATGCTGTGTACAATATGATAAAAAAAAAGCTCAATTGAACAACAAAAAATAACTTCACCTTTTGGTATTCCCAGTGTTTTGGTGTGTAGCCTTCAGGGATCTCGGTGAGAGTAGCAGGTCCAATGAAAATATTCGTGTACATTACTATAGCAGTAATCGGAATCAAACCAAGCATGACATAGAAGTGAAGCATATCCTTGAATTTGTTCCATTGAAACCTGGATGGTTGGACTGTAAAGGTTTTATGTTCATGACCACTCATTTGCCGCAATTGAGTCTGAATAGCTGGAAGTAGGATTCCCCATTGTTTTGGTTATGACATGTTGCGTAACGAAACTCGACAATAAATACCATTTTTTACCACTGGTGTATTCAGAAGGTTGCGGTATTGAGAAAAGGAAGCTCCCGACCGTACAAGACTGCTAAATACGACCATTTTATTAGTAAGAATTCTATAATTCAATCGTTTTAGCGTAATTAATTTTGGACTACCGAAACACGAAGTTTTGTGACAGCAAGAGTTTTGATAGTAAAATTGGTAATACAGTTTGCCGTCAAAATTGGGATTTCGAGTGGTTCCAAGTCTTTTTCCATTATTTTCTGAGGAAACGAGACAGAAGCACTGATGAGTTAGCTAATGTGTTATTCGATTGGGATTCAAATTTCGCGGGCCTAATCGAACATAAAACGTGATAAGCTCTTTTTCTCAGCTTTTCGTCTATTAGAAAAATGTGCAACCTACGACGCGTTCTACGCGTTTTTTTTTTCACTGGTTGAAATGTTTATTAAATCATTTGAAATTTGCGTCCAGATAAATTTCAAAACAATTGTGCATCAATAACTCACGAAGAAAGATGCGCCCGATGCAATGAGTTTCTTTGTAGATTAAAAATGTCACGACAACCTAAACAAACTATAATAGCTGTCAAACTCAAACGCTCTTGCACTTGTGAATCTCGGGCAACTCTAAAAGGTAATCAAAAAAGAACATAATTTCTCTGCCATTTGAACATAAAAAAGTGTTCGCTTCCCTTATGAAATAATGTTTTTTTTGTGATCGCACTTCCATCGACTTGGCAGCACTGCATTAACATCGCATCGCTTGCGTTTTTCTTTCTTCGTTGATTGAAAAGGACGTAGAAATAAAACAACAGTAAAAGAAGTAAAAGCAAAATGTACATCGTCTGCAATTGTTTTGCAGTAAATTCGTTTTTAATTTTTGAGGCACACTGTCTATAGACGTGTTTTATAATAACATCATTGTTTTTATTTCCATAAAATATATAACATCAAAAAGTTGAAATTTTGTGAAAAACTAGGTGTGTTCTGTTTCTGTAACAAAAGAAAAAAAAAAAAACATTTTCCAAAAACATAAGCACCAATTGATAAGAGCCTCATAAGTTGCGCACTTTCATTCGCATGTATTATTTACATTGAATTCAAACGAAAACGACCGATGTATATACAGCTTTGTGTTTATGCAGACGCCCTCTTCAATGTTCCCCAACCCAACCATCATATTTGTTTTGTCTAGTAGGAGTGACGTCAATTACAAATGCATTGATAAATACAAAATAAATTATTCGCCATTAATTATTTATATTAACAATTTAAAAGCGTTAATAATGCATTTCTTGATTTTACTTTTCAGTCGAAAATAGAGTTTAGTGTAGGGCAGCTCGCAATGGATTCAAGCAATACTACTAACTCGTCAGCGTCAAAATTGCCAGGTAAGCTAAAACTAATAATGTCGAACAGATGTTAAAAAAATAAGATAACTTCACTTATTTACACACAATTAGGAAACATACGTATTACGATGTAATTGTGGGTGATTGGGGGTTATGTAAAAGCGTTCAAGAGAAATATGAAAGCCAATGTAGGTACCTTCATTTTTATTTAATGCATTTCTATTCCAAAAACAAAAACATGTAATATTTTTATCTCGTTGCTTTTTCACTTACCTATTTCTCTTGTTTGTGGAAAAAGCACAAACAATTCAAATCAAGTGTACCTACACACCGACACCCCTTATCATGTAAATAAAGCTCTGAAAAGCAAAACCAGTTTACTGAGTGTATGGTTTGTTTTTGATGGTGAATAATTGCCAAATGGCCAGTTATCTCGTTATCTATCTTTAATTTCAAATCTATGGTGATTGTCTATGGAACTTTGTTTATAGATTTCCTACCAACGAATGTGTATACAGTATTGTATACAGATCAAAGTCTGCAATGTTTACCAGAAACAGGTATAGACTGGTTCATAGCATAATTTTTATCTGCATAGGTATAGGCATGATTGCTGGTATTGTCATTGCCTAATTTCACCTTAATATCAAATACATATACATATGTAGCTACCTACAACAAAAGTAACATTTTGCTGTGATTTTATTTTTGCGCTTCAATGGCTGTCATAGCTTTCGCATGATTGATTGAGGTCGCAGATGCTTTTGGTTTTGTATTAATCGAAAAATCATACCTAAGTGGGACTGTAACTATTAGGGCTATTAAATTAATTGCTCTGAGATAAACTCTTAACAGTTGGATAACAATATAATGAGGTTATGTTGTTTTTGGCAAATTATTGAAACATTCTTGTTTGGGTATAATATACACATATTATGTTTCTCATATGTGTTTAAACAAAAGCACCCATAGAGGTAATGCTAAATGTTGCTCCCTGAACACATACAATGGCAGGAGTATAAACTGCAATCAGGCTGAAAAAGGCTGAAATCTGATCATTCCCAACTTGGTGCGCAGGAGAAAAAAAACTACTACATACCTACACCCACCCCATTCAAAGGAGACACTACTAAAAATCCTAACAATCTCAATCCATTCAGACAAACAAAAGAACTACCACTAGTCCACTGCAGAAGTTGTAAGGCCTTTTCATGTGAAAAGTTTTAACCTTAATTGGATTGTGTATACTCATAAAGACAAATAAACACAGAGGTACGCTTGAAATGTGCCTCTGTTATGGTCATCCATCACGTTCTTTTTCATTAATTGCACAATGCAATCGTATAATGTCCATTTAGGAACTGATTACATATGATAAATTGTTTCTAATAGCAACACTACTTAACAAATTTGTTATCCAAAGCAGTCGTTTGCAGTTGAATGAATTTAGATTGGTATTGTAAACTTTTTATTAATTTTAGGTTACTTGTTACAATGCAAATCGAATACAAAAAAAAAATCTCTTTCACCTCGGCACCTATATCAAACCACTTTAACGTACTAACAAAGACTACAATTTTCGTATACTCTATCCCGTTAGTGTCAAAAACGTTTCAAAATTAGAATCAATCCCAAATTTTAAACGTTGATTTTTGTTTGTTTTTATTTTTTGCTATCGGTTTATTTTTAATTTTACGAATCGTGACCATTCTTTCGGATATTCCATTGCAATCGTCTCAGAATGTTTTGCGCAAATTGTAGAGTAATAATTCAAATTTGCTCCAAAATCTGTGAGCAGGGTCATTGGTTTTGCGGAAGTTGTTCGCCACAGGTTAATGAAAACTGTATACTGTGCAACGGACAAGTAATAAATACAAATGCGTGGGCGAATTACCCGCAATATGAACCTTATTGGGTACGCAAAATGATGTCGACGCCAGATGAGGATGGAGAATATTCAAGCGGCGATAGCTGTTTGTTAAAAGCCAATTCTCATGAGGCAATTCCTACGAATTTGCTGTATTCCCGCCGTGAAGCGTTCTTACGTGATAGCCGAAAAAATAGTGAGAGTGATAATTTATCAGTCGTAGTAGGTTATTACATATTCTTGTTTGTTCAAGTTGCTAGAATCCAAATTTTATTTTAGCACAACCAGGTGTCCCAGTACGACGCAACCCAGATGATGTTTGAGAAATGTGAAACGCCTCTACTCGAGAGAACGGACACACGTCAGCATTTATTAGATCGAACTAGGCAAGAAATTCGGAAGAAAATCACAAAAAGTATCTACACGCCGTTTGAGAATAATCCAAGATGTCGCATAAATGCCGAAGGATTCACACACATCAAACAGTTTCAAACAGTTGGAGTTTCAACCGAATCAACGCCGAAATTGATTTCTGAAAGTTTCAGTATTTCTGCGACACCGAAAGAAAATGTTGTGAATACGATAGAAATCGCAGCAAACCCTTTTACTGCGGAGAACAGGGAATTCCTAGTTATGAATGTTGATACAAATGATGTGACAAATCCTCAGATCGTAGAACTATTGAAGAAGAAAAATTCGTTATCATGTATGGACTTTAGACTTCAGCAAGTGATTGGCACGATTCTAGAATCCGTCACTAAGAAACTCCCTTCGGCGAGTGAAGATGAAGAAAACCATCAGTTATACAAACTCCTCTGTGATAGACTACCCCGCACGCCTGTGACAAAGCTAAAGGAGATAATATCTTCCATACACGATGAGGGAGACAACTATAATATAGTTCCCTCTTGTCAAAAAGACTCACTGCAGGAAGCATCGATTAATACAGCTACGACGGCGTATTCTCGACGTGCTTTCTACAGTCCACCCAATGACCAGCAATCGGCAGCCACACCTAACCCACAATTTCAACCGATTTGCATCCGCAACCAAAGTACAAGTATTGATCCACAATCAAAGGAACCAATCGATGCCGCAACTTTAAATATTCCCCGCAGTCCAGTTATCTGTCCGATAAGCACGTGTAAGCGGGCATTTTTTGTGTCCGATTTCACCAAACACATTGCTGTCGATCATATAAAAGTACCAAGAGAGCGCATATGCCCACATCAGTGCAAGAACTTCTTTCTCGATCCAAAGCTCATGCACTTTGGCGTCAGCCGGTGTCAGGTTCTGTTACTGCTTAAGGATAAAATCAAAAATCTCGGCCATGAACGATTCAAGGACTTTATTCCTATTCTCGTGATGACATCAAAAGTTAGTTTGTTGGAATTGTGTTGCAGCCAATATCGGCCGCATAGCGATGAGGTTCAAAATAGCAAGCAAAACTTTTTCATGATTTGGTTAACTGGTCTAATACCGCCACAGTTGCCGATTTTTTTTAGTTTGACTGTTTGGTCCCGATCGGGATCCATACCCATCTGTCACATCGTTCACTCGGGTCAGTTGTATTCGGTGAGGAACTCTCAAAGCCCAGATGCGGTAAACAAAAGTGGACAGATGATGCTTTTATCGGAGAATCAAATTGATCTGTTGACAAACAAAGGGAGACACATGTTGGAGTTGCAAGTTTTAGTGCATTAGTCGGACAAGAAATTTTTCAAAGTTTTCAATTTCTACTAGAGTGTGTAATAAATATATTCCTATAAATTTTTGTATTTTTTTACTTATTTAAATTCTGTTAATGTGTCTACTGTCGAGTGTTTAGAGGTCTACTGTCTAGCCGATGTTTGACATAGTCGTAAGTGCAATCCTGTCTTATAAATCGAAGTGAGGACTAAGGTAAATTATTAGTCTTTGCTGGATTTGAACAATTATCAAGATGTACTGCTCTACATTTGTCCAATAAATCTCCCTGCGGACAACTAAGACCCAAGTCGATAAAAAGGTTACGGCCTTACTAATAATCATTTTTAACGGGGTGGGCGGTGAGAAGTTAGCTAGGATCCTATACTCACCTGTTGCGACATCCATTTGTATACTTTTATTGAGCTGTAGTTATAAACTTCTTACATATTGACACCTAGTTAAGGAATTGTGAGGATTTCTGTTCCCTTACATATTTACCCATTCTAACATAAGCTAAGCCTAATCTGTAATTTCTAATTTTAGGACCACCGATCAATTCAATTGTTGAAAACTCCGATGAACAACTTCCTAGTCTGTCTGATCTTCATGATTTTGAACCTAAACTTGAATTCGATGACACTGAACTTCACGCACAACCTTCGATTCCTAGTATGACACCCAAAACTTGCCTCTACTGAACGAACTTGTATAAATCTCTACTTCTTTTTTTAGAAGATGTCATGGTGGACGATTTTGTATTAACAGCTGGTGAAGAAATTGAAGAAGCAGAAATTGTTAATCCACTTGAAGACAACGACTTTGAAGATCAATTACGAGAGGTTTGCCCCGCTTGAGTTAAAATAATTTCTTTGTATTTTAGCCATTTCATTTTAGCAATCGGAAAGTTTTACATCGACTAAAACAAAATGTGATTTCCTCGGAACAGATAGACAGGGTCGACATATATTTGGCATTTATGCGTCACGTTTTCCCGAAAAGAGTCAAATGGAAAAATTCATTAGGTGAATTACAATTGAATTGATTTTTACAATCACCTCGTAACTAACCTTACAATCCACTCCCAATAGGGAACTTATAAAAGAAATCGAGCCGTATGTTGAGAACGACTATATCCTAGTGTACTTCCATCAGGGTCTCAAAGAGGACAACAAACCTTCTGCACAATTCCTCTGGAATTCCTACAAAGAGCTGGATAGGAATTTTAGGAAAAATCTTAAAAATCTCTATGTTGTACATCCGACTTGGTTCATACGAGTAATTTGGAATTTCTTCCGTCCATTTATTAGTGACAAATTTCGCAGAAAACTAGTCTACATTTCCACCCTGGACGAGCTGCGTCAGGCACTGGGTTTGACAAAGCTCAAGCTGCCCGATAATATTTGTGAATTTGATGATAGGCTCAACTCGAATCGTCGAACAGTGCCCAACAGTGTAACGGATGGATCAACGAGCAAGACCGCACAATTTGGAGTGCCATTAAAGTTTATCACACAAAATAGCCCGTGCTTGAATTCTATTCCACCTATCGTGCGCAAATGCGTAGATTCACTTTCAATGACTGGTGTTATTGACACGGAGGGGATTTTTCGTCGATCGGGAAACTATGCTGAAATAAACGACCTCAAACAGAGGGTCAATCGAGGTGAGGAGGTCGACTTGAAGGATGTCAATGTACACGTTATAGCCGGACTACTTAAATCATTTCTAAGGGATCTCAGCGAACCATTGCTAACCTACGAACTCTACGAAGACATCACAAGTTTCTTGGGTATGTAAAATGACTCATTGTTTGAACTAACAAATGGCTTTTATATTGTTCTTCTTTTTTTTTTTCCTATGTAAGACTGGCCGAAAGAAATTCGATCTCGAAATGTTACCCAGATAATACGTGAAAAACTTCCCGAGGAGAATTATGAATTGTTCAAATACCTGGTGGAGTTTTTAGTGAAGGTAAGCATTATGTCAACTGGTGTAATTAAATCGGAGTAACAGTTTCAACAACATCGGCCAAATTACCCAAATTGATGTTAACGACAACGAAATAAAGGTAGCGAGCTTCAAGTAGTACATGGAACAGATCCCTTACTGATAACAGCCATAGTACAGATGCGGGTATGCACTACGCCACAACATCCAACAGGTTCTGTAAATGATTTTACATTTCCGTCACTGATCGATTACAAGGGTCACGCAAATAGGACGTCCAATAACTTGAATAAAACCTTGATATACGAACAGCACATTAGACTTGCTTCACCTAGTTCATAAATATTTCTAAACATATTTACATACAATGTATTTTAAATAATTGTAAAAATAATTGTTCCTATTCTCTTTATTTAACACAAAGGTAATGGATTGCGAAGATCTTAACAAGATGACATCATCCAATCTGGCAATTGTATTTGGGCCCAATTTAATCTGGTCACGGCATGCGCAAATGTCTCTGGATGAAATTAATCCAATCAATGCATTTGTTCATTTTGTTCTACAAAATCACAAAGACATTTACTTGATCGACATTAATCAAAAGCCCTCGCCTATAGATTAACCTTGGCTCTTATAAATTACTTTACAGTGGTGTTCTTGTTTTTAACTTTATTCTATATTTTCACCTTATTTATATAAAATTTTCTTTGTTCTTGTTTTTTTTCATCTGCTTTTTTATTAATTTACCAAAGAGAAATATTTTATAATGTTTGCAAATTCTTTAATTTTCTTTTTAATATGTAACAACTGCTATGTATTTCGCTTTTTGTATTTGAAAATTTGTTTTCGGTTGTAATACATACTTTACACATGTAAAAGAAACAATTTGCACACAGACGTCTAACACAACTCTACACTGAGATTTCATTATCCTATAGAAACATGAAGTTAGGTATAGAAATGTAAAAGAAAATAAACAAACTCTATTGAAAATAATAATCCTTTTGATACATCACTAAAACACATCTGCATGGACGGAAACTTTTGCGAGACGACTGGCCCAACCATGTAGATGGGTAAACGGTTTATTGTCGACAAAATACCGATTTTTCGAGATACTATAAATATTATATACATATAAATATACATAATGTATTTTATTTAACTTAAACACATGCTGAGAGCACAAAGTTTTATTGAATACTTTCATGTAATGGTACTAATTAAAGTAATGTCTTCTCGAATATGTTTTTATACACACATGTACGGTTAATTATTGAAAAGAAAATATTATTCATGTCATAAGAAAATCCAACAAAAATAGGTAATAACATGTAAAAATATCCAAAATAAAATATTTGTTATTAAAAATACCGATGAAGTTATCCTTGAAGTGCATTTACCAGTTACTATTTCAACGCATCACTGGCATCATGGTCATGATGCTTTGCAAAATGTTCATTAATGCAATATTGGCATCACTTTCAACGGCAGTTGATCAAACTGATGCGCAAATATAACGAAAAAAAACCTTACAGAAATACCTTATGCGCTGATTCACCGGCAAAAAAGTAAGAAAAGTGTCGGAAGAGAAAAAAAATACGTATATAAACATTATTATCCATAGAAACATATGTTTTTGACAGATAAATTTATAAATGTTGTTGATTTTGTTTGATGTAAAAAGTGCGTTTTAAAACTCAAACGTCATATTCAATCAGAATTGCATCAGCAAAAACTGTGCATCGCATCAGCATCGCAAATAAGCAGTGATGCCGCATCACTGCGCAAATAACGTTTCTGAATTTACACATGTCTAGATTCGTACAGTGCTCTTCAGATAACTAATTCGCGTAATGGTGTGAGAAAGCAGAAAGCAAACTGGCTAACACAAACGAAATTCAAAACCCAAACAGCAATTCTAGACTAGAAGCAGATGGAGCTAAGTAATGGTACCTTGTCTGTTGGCAGTAGGGGCTGCTTACAGACTGGAAGCCCAAAGTTTGTGGCCCAAGATAAAAGTGAACAAAGAAAAGCATTTAAATCAGAAGATTTTTACAATAATCAACTTACTATTGAAAGCGGTGAGCCAATATCTCACCAGCTAAGTTAAACAAAGTTTTAACACTTGCGACTTTATGACTCTGCACAGCAACGTAGCTCATGCAACTCTAACCGCAGAAATGCTGTGGACCCACACTACCGAACACAAATGATGATGTGATGATATTTTGACCGATTCGAAAAATTTGTCTTCATCCTGCTTTATATTCGCTTCCAAACGAATGTAAATCGCAAAGCTTTCCGGGTCCCAATGCTCTTGTATGACTTCGAAACTTATAGCCTGCAATTTACTTAATCAAATTTCACAAATCAAACTAATATTCGACACAATTTCCTTTTTCATTGTGTTGTTCTTTATTTGAAATACTATAGAAAAAGAAAAAAATCGCTACAAGATTGTGGGTAATAAAATACGGTCAGCGATTTAAACCGTTATGTTCTTTAGCTTGCGGTTAAGGTCTTCGAATTTCAGAATTTTCCTTATGAAGAAATCACCATACCGGTGTGAAACTTTAGTATCAGCAATGTGAATCATGTCGTTATCAATATAAAAGTCCAACTGTAAAAAAGATATATTATAGCAGGTAGGAGCAGAACGATATAAATGTCTTACTTCAGATCCGGATTGAAATTGTCCTTCCAAGCCGCTTGATCCCTTTGTCCATACTAGATTCTTCATCTTATGTTTGAAGCAGAGCAGGCGAATGAGCAAAGTCTTGATTTCATCATCACTTTTTGCATCGATAAATGAAGCCAACTTCTCCAATGGCAAGGTGGTGTACAATTTCAAATACGATCTAGTTGTTGGTACGTCCTTCTGCTGGCGCACCTCATCCATGAAGACTTGCAATTGATGTTCCATTGGGTCTTTGACGTAATCCTCCATAGGGGCATCAGACGATGGCGGGCATGGGCTTACGAATCTGGGGCAAGCGAAAAGGAAGAACATCTTGAAGGCTTCCAAATCGCCGCACTGCATCTTGTACATATTGTCTTGGTAGTTTTTCTCCCTAAGAACCTGCTGTATGGACTCATCGATACATTGTGGGTGCAATACCAAACAAATCGCCAAAAGATGGTACATCTGCTCGGCTTGCTTATTGATTTGATCATTCTGGTATGTCCGGGTGCTGTACAACTGCTTGGTGCGTTGGATGTACAAGAGAATCTCAGAGAAAGTGCGAATAGCGTCAGCGTAACGACGCATCATCATGTAGGCAAAGCCAACATAGTAAGATGTAGAGATTTGGCATGCTGGGATGTGTGAGTACTGCGACTTTTTGTGGATCTCGATGGGTTCTAGCACTTTAATTGCCTGGTAGTAGTCACCAAGCAGCGAATGAACGCGCAAAAGCCCAACGAGGGAAAAGTAACCCAACATCTTGTAAAAGGAATGTTCTCCGAATACTCCAGCAACTGCTTGTGGGTCATTGCCCTGTGAAATTGCGAGCAACTGCTTCTTGATATTCGATATGTCTACCAATGAATGCAGGACGTTCAAAATACACAGGATACTCCAAACATTGTTGTGCTGAATGCAGAGTTGTTGGATTTCCTCTTGGCTCTTGTCGGTTAGACGTGCTCTGAAAGATAAAATCAAGTAAGTTTTACCTCGTCTACAAAGTTTTATTGAATCTAGGTACCTGTATTGTGCAAAGTTCTGGAACTGATAAACAAATTCATCGACCAATTCCCATAGCCAAATATCAGGTAACTCCAAGAGAACCGGACTGGGCGATGAGATGATCAAATTGAAGAAGTCACAATAGTTAAAGAACGAATTGATACGTTGCTCCAACTTCGGTCCACCTGGAAGCCGAGCATGAATATGACGATAGTACAACTCTTTGTACAGAATTAGGAAAACTTTATCGTGTTCAACCAAAGCTGAGACTTCTTGCTCTTCGGGCCATGCGCTCTTATCAAAATGATGATCACTGATTTGAGGGAAAGTATTCTCGTACATGTTCTGGATATCAAATATTACTCCATCCTTAATGGCCGAGCAGAAGTTCATCAGGAAATACTTGACATTTTCAGGCATCTGTTTGGAGTAATAATTACGCTCGTACTCCATGTCCAACTGTGGATCGCCAGTATGACCGTAATCATCATAAATATCCTGGAAAATACAAAAAATTAAGAAATAAATATTCAACGCAAGTTTTTGTTAATTGTGCACATAAGTTTGGTTATGTTGGATGCAGAATGTTTAAATGTTTATTGTGGGTTTTTTTTATGCAATATGTAAGACATGTAATGTTTTAATTTACCTGATTTCCGTAATCTTCACCACCGTACGACATTTTTAGCAAATTTACTATTATTTCTTATTTTAAAATAAAAATTACCAGCTAGTTGACAGAAACACGCCAGCAACCAAATTATTCAATGAAGAAAGGAATGAGACAATAGCATACGATGTGAGTGAAAGACCCATATGTCCAGAATGGTACTGTTCGCCTAAAATGAATAGGATGTCGATCAAAGACAATGATTACAGAACAGTCACTGAAATAAATTCAGGTATACCTTGGTAGGTAGGTAGGTAAGTAAATTGAGTTCAATTTGTCAAAGATAATCAGCGACCAGAGATGAGGAAATTTAAATAGATGCCCAGCTTTCGAACCTCAAACCCCATTTGTTTGAATTGTTGTTTTTGTAATTTCAATCCCTGGCTGAATTCTTGGATATTGAAGTAAAATTCACAAACTCACATATGCTTGAAAAGAAAAGAGCAAGTGTTCATAATTTCATGCTTTTTTTTAAGAAAATGGCATGTAGGCAGCCGCTTTTTTATTTGAAAGTTATGTAACTTTTAATTCATTTATCTATGATATGAACTATGGTTGAGAAAACGAATATAATTCGGGTTGCAAATACCTACTACTAGTACTAAAAACATTCTTTGCTAGGAACTTAGCAACACTGCAATTACCAACAGTTTGACAGTACTTTTTTTTGTCGCACGAAAGATCGAGTTCCTGAGGTTAAAAAATTTAATTATTTATAAATCATAACACAATTTTATTATTCTTATTTCCATAGGAAGTTATTGCTACTTACACATTTCTCTTACTCGAATGGATTAGCTGAATCATTGAAAAGCTGTTCCACTTGTTACACCTTATTGTCATCTCGACCTTTGACACAGCGGACAACATACCAATTCTAAGAGGTGAAAATTGTAACTTTCTTCTATAAGCAACAAGCCTTCACAATGGCAACGAAGAGACGCCCGATTCGTCCAGTGAATACAAATCTGAACTTTCGACCTGGGGGACCTGACATGACTAGATCCGAAGCAAGAGGAACACGACCCACCGCACAACCAACAACGGTCAAGGAAATTCTAATCACGACCATAATGTATGTCTGCAAGAAGGCAATATTCTTCGATACAAATCTGAAAGTAGCTCTCTACCTAGGTAGCTTGTTCCTGGTCTCTCTAATTGGAGACTTTGTGCCATATCCTAAGACATACTTCTCCCGATCTGATAATCTCTTCAATGTGTATTTCGTAAAAATCGGTTGGGGCTGGACGTTGCTCTTCAGTTTACCGTTTTTGGTCATGACATCGATAGTACTATGCTGTGGTGACAAGAAAAAAATGCTTACGCATCACTTACCTCGGATCGGGATTGCGACATTCTTTTGGTTCTTTTGGACAAAATTGTTTAACGTCGTTGAGACATCGTATGGTAGATGTACGGCTAAAGGATTTGACAGCAAATCAAGCTGCTTGCGTGCTGGCCATTTGTGGAATGGATTCGACATATCGGGACATGCCTTCATTCTCATTCATTCGAGTTTGGTGCTAATTGAAGAAGCTAGGCCGATTGTGAAGTGGGAATCCATTAAGGAGCATTTGCGAAACGAATTGCACAATCGCAGTGTATCAGAACGATCTAGCACAAACCCACTAAGAAACTTAAGTGATGAACAAATGAAAATGCTTAACGCCTTGTATGAAAGGTTGACGCCCGCGATTCGAACTTTATTCATTGGTATAGCAGCGCTGCAATTGTTATGGGACGTGATGCTAGTTGGAACTATGTTGTACTATCATAAGATGATAGAGAAGGTTGTTAGTGGAATTGTAGCCATATTGACCTGGTATTTTACCTACCGCTTTTGGTATCGTTCGAATGCTTTGCCTGATCCACCCGGAAGTGGTTGCTTTTTCTATCAACGCGAACGATCGGATACGTTTGTTTTCAAACGGACTCCAAGCCTGACACCAACAGCACCTACTCAGCGGACCGCTACAACAACAGGTCAAATACCAAAGTTTATGGGGTTGCCAATATATACAAATGCGAGGGCGTCTCAAGCTTCTGCGAACACTCCCACCTCTTCAAATTTATCAACTGAATTTTCGTCTTGAGGCATCTGTCTCTAAATAATAAACTGATTTTCATAACCACATCGATATGCTTAAGGTTTTTTTTCTTTTGGTGAAACATCTGTTACGATTTGTTAAGGTTATGATTTTTTTCTTACTATTTTCATTTGAAAATATTTGTCATTTATTTATGCTTTTTTGCAATCCATTTGTTTTTGTTAGTTCTGTATGGTTTTACAGTGGTGTGCAATAAATTTGTTTTTTTGTTAACATTTTGTTGTTTTTGTTTTGTGGCCTTGCCTGTTGCACGATTTATGGTATATAGATATGTAAGTGAAGTTGATTTTTGTATAAGATACGTGATAGTAGATTTATCTAGCAGGTTATTTGAATAAATAAATTTGTATTTTAAATTTGGAAAACTCTATTCGTTGATAAGGAGGTCATGACAATTGGCCCCCAATAGATAAGCAACAAATTGAATTGCCAAATGCGTCATGCTACATTACTAACCAATTTAAATGTGTTGTCACTTCCCAATATTTTCGTTGACGTGCATATTTTAAATGTTTGGACCATTTTGTACAATGTGGGCTAAGTCATTGGATTTGAGCAATAAAGCAATTTCGCAGTGAACTACATTATAGATAGACACAGGTAAAGTCGTGGAGATGGGCTGCTGATCAGAAACTCTTGTGGCATCGTAAGTGTAAATAAACTACATACATTAAAAAATGTTACGTATACGCCTACCATATTTTGTTTATACATACATACATAGATATTGGATAAAGTAACAACCTTTTAGGCTATTCATAATATTCCACTGATATGTCAATCAGTAACATGACACAAAGTTGTCCATATTTATCATCAATATGAATTTAACGTACAGATAGTTCTCTGCACCGATACTGGGGTAATAGCAAGTCCAAGTTCCGATAATATTCTGCATTTTAATAAATTTTTTGTTTCGTATTGAAACCGTCAAATAAGATTTTGGGGCCGGTTGCTCACACGACTCTTAACGATTTAAGTTCTACTTAAATACTTAAAGGCTACTTTTTTTAGGGCATAAACTGTCACATAAGACTTTAGACTTAGTTCGCTATGAGTCGTATCAGCAAACGGCCCTTAATGTCGTACCTCCTTACAGGAACTCATAACCTAGAAAATTTGCATATCAAAAAGAGTTAAAGGTGTTATTGTGTGTAACGTTCGCAACGAAATAATGTTTGCAAAATTCTTCAACCACAATATCATCCGTCATTTACATCTTCGAGACTAAATACAGCCGAATTTGACTAATAGGTCGATTGTATTATCGTAGAGGAACAAACCTATTTGAATTGAAACTCAAAGCAACGATATTAGTCGGATCATGCTTAGCAACACAATGGAATTTATTTAATAAAAGCAAACCGTGTTGACTACAGGATAAAGTGCTGCTGTTCCTGTAGGTGCTTTCTGGACATAATCGGATGCTTCCTTCCTTCTATTAAAAATCGAAAAGAAATACTTATCGCACGTTAAGAATAATAACGTCGTAACTTAAAATGTCCCTTGGTTACAACTACTCAGGTTTCAATAACAATATAAGAAGGTTCTAAGCAATGTTCATTTGAGTGTCCCGTGGCATATTTTGAGTTATGAGGTTAATGTTCTTAACGTGCGTTATGTTGATGTGGATACCAATAACAACCATTTAATGAACATTACAATAAAAACAAAAAATATACTACTTGTGAGCAAATGCAGCAAACATAGCCATTCCAATGACACCTGCTCCAATTTTATAATTAGACGGCGTCTTTGACCATATATCTTTTAATATTTCCACATTCGTCGGCATAAGCTTAATGTAAGAGTTCCTCTGTTTAAAGCGCAAGAAATAGCTCTCAACTTTGGGTAATTTTCCAAACGCCCAAAAGTAGTTCTCAAACCCTAAACTGTAAAGGCGATGTAACAATAGACCAAACGACGCATCTACTGCGGCGAACTCCGAAGATAAGAGCCATTCCCTCTCTGGATTCGCTAGCAGTTCTTTCTCAAAGAACTTTAATATCTCTTCGAATCTCTCAAGAACTCTTTGAAAATCAACCCTGGAATAAACCAGCTCCTTACGGCGATCTTGTAAATCTAATTTTTTCAGCAAAGCAGTCTTTTGGAAAGATTCAGCTTCATTCGCTGATTTTTTTAAAATTTCGTAAACTTTTTCGTTATTTTCTGCAAAAAACAAAAGTTGAGCAGAGGGGGAATATGAAATTGAAATAAAAGATACCTACTGAGACACGATTTTCGGATTGGCCCAATAAATGGTGGCTTTGGTGTCAATTTAAGGTCCTCGTGTATAAATGAGCCTAAACTTAGCGCTCCAACTGGAAGTTGTTTTAGAATCTCCTCATACAGAAGTTGTTTTGTGTACTCTTTCGACGATGTATCCGTCGGTATGAGCGGTGTATAATTTCCTAATATTATTTAAACTTATTTATTATAGTTGTTTTAAATATTTGATTTGTGAACATTTGCCTCCTTTAAATTTGCCTTCCAAATAGTTTATTATGTAGTTTGAATCCGGAACAATGAGTGCACCATCCTGTAGCACTGGTACATCGCCCTTGGGATTGAGATTGAGAAACCATGATGAAAATTGCTCGCCATTAGACAAATCCAAGATGTAAGGTGTGAAATCAATGTTTTTTTCGTATAGTATAAGTAAAATCTGAAAAGAGCAAAAACCATCAAAACCTAAAATTTTACCAAACTGAAGATAATCTTTGTAGAACAGTGAGCAATAAAGTTTTCCATTATAAAACTCTCGCAATAAGAAAGTGTATGTTCCTGATCAATTGAGGAGAAAATAATTGATTTGCTTGGGTATCTTTTGTATTACCGTTGGGCTAGTAAAAGAAGTATTCCAAACAAAGTTTGAGAGGTGGTATAATTCCACCAAGCATTTAACAAGTAAAAGTGTTATCATCGGCCTGGCCTGGGATACCCTCCACTGCATATAAGTCATGCAAAAATGCTTTTGTATGGGAGGTACCAGAACTACTTGACCGACATAGCCATCAACGATGATAAAAGTAAGTCCTCCCACAAAATTTCACTTGCCTAAGTCGATTTGTTTCGACGTTATCCTGCAGAGGTGAAAGAATAAAAGAGATGGATATCTTTCGTACGTCTATTCCCCCAAAACCCATTTGATTACATTGTTGTTTTTGTAATTTCAACCCCCGTCTGTGAATACCTGTGAGCTAGAAAAAAGCATGTTGCTAATGGCCGGCCAATATTCCTTTTGCTTTTATGGGCAACGCGTTGTTCAATTGTCTTGTGTTTGGTATTAAACTTGTTTGGTTTTTGTTAACGCTTCGATTAAAATGAAAAAAAATAGTGAAAAAACATTTCGGAATAGCGAATTCTTGCATTAAAGTCCAATTCATGAACTCACATATACTAGAAATGAGCAAAAGTGCGTGACTTCATAATTTTTTCGGGAAAACAGCTTATAGGCAGCCGCCTTTCCACTGGAAAGATATATATCTCTGTATTCCATTATCTTTGTTATCCTGTTTTCAATAGACAGAGAGACATAATGGGCCTAATATTAATTTTGTGTGAGAGATCTCAGAACTACTTGACCGACACAGCCCATTTTAAATAGCAACCTGACGACGATAAAAATAAGTCCTTTTACCAAATTTCATTCGCCTATGTCAATCCATTTGGGCGCTATCGTGCTTTCAACAGACAGGCAGACAGACTGATTTAGAATATATATACTTCTTGGCGTTACAAATGTAATGACAAATATACCTTCCTGTTGAGGGTATAAATAAAAGTTATGTAACGAAGAATTCTCACGGTATTGAGGAATGTGGCGCTTCCTATTATTTTTGCTGCGTGTCTATAAACTAACAGCGAGTCATAGATTTCGTATGGGGCTATTGGGCTGGCTACTACTTGAGACTTGGATGTTAAGGGTCGTTGATATATTTCGGAACTCTATATTCCCTTCAGCATGAGGTGGTCTGAAAGCCGTTGAATATCTTTCAAAGCCGTTGAATATCTTTTAATTAAATTAAGACTCATCAGAGAAGACCTGACTTTTTTGTAAGTTCGTGGCTTGCGCGTCGATTCCTAGCAATAAAAGTTTTCTTTTCTGATATTTATCAGACGTTTTTTTATTTTTCTCTAGTTACCTTATTAAGGTTAATATTTTGTGATTTAGTTTCAGCTGTACCTGCTCTTTCCAATCTTAAAAAATCCAAACGAAGCGACAGTAATTTACGCGTATTTAATTCTAATTATTTAAATACACAAGATAAAAAAGCGAGACAATCTCGACTTTTGCTAAATGTAATGCAAATATTTTGTTCAAAAACATTACCCAGAAAATAGCTGCAATAAAAAAAATGGCTGCTACAGTTTGGGACTTGAGTTGCATAAACACGATTGCGCTACGCATGGTATGTGGCAATAAACATTTGACACCATTAGATTTTTTTTCTGTGGGGATACGCAAAAAATTGTGTTTATATAGCATAAATCCCCGAATTCTAGACGCATTAAAAACCAACATTACTCAAGTTATGGCCGAGATACCGCCCGAAATGTGCGAAAAAATGGTTAAAAATTCCGGAATCGATAAAATCACTTCTGAAACCGTTCCATTGGCACAAAAAATACTCTTCTGGTGATTCTGAGAAGAGAATTTCGCTTCTCGATTTGAAGTCGGAATCCACTCAAGAAGCACTCACACAAATGTTATTTATGTCAGCTGACAGTCGCCGTAGATTATTTTTCGGCATTTCACCAATACTTTTGTGGGTTCAATCAGAAGCAGTTTTGTTGTTCCATTGGATCGCAGAATTAGGGGATCCCCGAGTGAAACCAATGGAAAACGACATTAGTTTCGGTGATTCGTAGTTTCCAGATGATGAGGAAGACAATGAAGATAATAATTCCTCCAAAATGATATCCATTGTTATTTATGTATTTCTTTATTTTGGTTTTACGAAACTTTGCACATTTGTTATAAAACAAACTTCTTTAAATGATGTAAAACAGCTGTGCTGTATTTGTGGTAGTATGGGTAAATCTGAAAAAGTATCGACATCTGTAAAAAGTGATCCGAATCAAAAAAAGAATGATTTTTTGTCCCAATGGAAAACGACATTAGTTTTAATACAAATGTGCAACGTTTCGTGAAAACCTAAAGAAATACATAAACGGCAATGGACATAGTTTTGGAGGAATTATTATCTTCATTGTTTGCTTTATCATCTGGAAACTACGAATCACCGAAACTACTCCATTTGTATCTACAACAGAGGAAATATTTTTTAAGCCGATTTCCATGGTTGATTTTACCAAAAACGAATGCAATTTAAACATCTGATTTTGCTGTCAAATAACGCACTAGTCCATTTACAAAAGCAGGTCAATTTCGTTGCACGTTCCATGAGCCGCGTTAAATCTGAGATCTGAAAAAAATATCTGGTGGTCCCAATGGAAAACGATATGTGCTTTACTTTCGAAACCGAAAAATGAATAAAGCGATTTGTTTAAAATTTGAATTCTGACAGCCAGCTGAGGAGTTTGATGTAGCACTTTAACAGCTAACAGTAGGTTTAAAATTAACATAAATTTGATAAACACTTAAGCCCGTATTTGTTTTTCTTTCTCACATTCGACATTAGGCGTGTTTTTTGAGCTTCATTTTCAGCAAAGCAAAGTAAAGTAAGATTTTCAGCACACAATTACAATAACTACTGCGAGTCTCGGAGTGTCAAGTAGAGCGTAGTTGTTGTAATTGCGTGCTAAAAATCCTACTTTACTTTTCTTTGCTAAGAACGAAGCTCAAAAAACATGCCGTTTTCGGTCACAAGGGATCAAAGTTGATAAGTTGATAAGTTTTTGTATGTGGTAGGATTTGGATTTTTGACATTAGCTTAAGCCAACCAAATACATTTAATGGTATTTCAATTTTAACAAAATTCAGATATTTCATCTTGTAACTAAGTTTAGTTTTGTGTATTCAATTATCTTTCAAATCATTATAAAATATTATTTTCTTTTAATTTAATTAACACTTTCAACAATAGATTGTTTACCAAAGCGAATGAGTTTTCACGAGTGTGCGAAGTTTTACAAGGTTTTTTTTTAATAATCACATGAACCGTGAACTTTTATTTCACACAAAACCGATCCTAACTATGCACACTATTCCACCCGCAATATTTTAAAGTTTGAATCGAATAATGATTAAAAATGTAAGCTCTCACGCACTAATAAACAATGCCGGAAGATTAAAATATTCAATGAATTTATATGTAAGTACATCAGTTCCCGGTGGAACTTTCAATGTTTCAGTGGCGAAGTTTCATGTCACATGACAATCATCATGGGAACCATTTTTTTTAACGGCGCGCGGAAAAATAAATAAAACTCACAAATATTTCTTTCGTAATACACATACTTTTTGCGAGTAGAAGTTGTATGGATGGAAATACAGGATGAGTCCGTCAGGTAGATTGGGAGCCTTAAACAAATTGCTGCTATTTTCCCCACTCATTTTGATTGCGATGCACTTCACCAACGTTTTTTTTTTTTTACAAAATAATTTATCACATGCTTTGGAGAACACCCGATAGCGTGAGGTACAATGAATCAACTGCTACAGCTATTTTAGTAGAATCTCTTCCAGATATCCGCTCATAGAAGCTTTTACATTTGTGCGGGTGCTAGTTTCCGAATTAAATGGATAAACGATCTTATTCGGGTCTCAACTCTGAAGCTTGAAAAGTGAGTTCGGTTGGAATGTATTCACTGCTTTTGATTGGGTTCATAATCATTTTATTAATGGAGTGTTCTTGAAAGGTGCGAAAGTTATCATCATCACTTATCTTCGGTATACCTAGACCTAGAAGTGGGTCATACATCATTTTTGGGTTTTAAAACAGTCAACTCGTAATTTGAGTGGGATTACTTGAAAAGTTAAGTTCTGTAATTATGAGTGAAGAGGTTTCTGTCTTATTTACAAATGTATACTTGCTTTCGTAAAGAAAATCCAAATCGATGGTATTAACAAAATTATATTTATATATTAATTTAAAAGTTGGTTTCTCAATTCTGGTTGTCTGGCATCAAATTCCGTTGGCTTTTACCAATACCAAGCGATAATTTTGCGAGAAATGTTAATTTTCATAGATAGAAATATGTTAAAACAGCTATGATTCGTTCATATGACTCCTTATAAAAGTAGGAACTTCGGGTATATTCATCAAAGTTTCAGTATAAATTTCTGTTATTGGAAAATGTTTTTTTTTTTCAATTCTTCTTTAAACTAGAATACTACCTAGACCTTAATAAATTGTTTTAAAAAAAGGATTTACCTTTTTAATTTCTTACTCACTAATAGTATGAGACTGGATATTAATGGTTCTAAATGCATTGATATTTCTATAGAAAAAAAAGGATAATCCATCCATATTATAACCCAATTTAATTACAAGATGTAAACAAACGTAAAAAAAATTATAAATAAAAATACTGATACTTACCCCGATCAAGATTTTGCGCTGTTATTCATAAATTTCAAAATAGGCAAAATTTTCAGACAAAGGAAACATTGCATAAGTAATCCAAAATTACTGAACTGACTGAATGATGCGTTAGACTTTTGTATTTCATATCATTTTACAAAAAACTTCCGAAATTTCCGAAATATAACAAATTATTGTACTTAAAAATAGCTTGAAATCGAGAGTCAGGCTTAAATTATCGTGGACGTTATTTTTACAATTATAGATATTAAAAATGGAAAGTGTCTGAATGACTTAAAAACGTTTCCATCACTGATTAAAAACATGTGATGTTGGGTATTATTGGTTCACCACCTCCGGACACAACTTCGTATTGTGAAAAAGTTCAATTCTCTTTTAAGAATAACAACATGCTGGGTCCGAATCACCACTGTCGTGAACGAGTTATTACGTTCACATTAACATACGAAACAAAAACAAGTTTCGTCATGAATTGCTCGTTTACGGATGACGACATTTTCCCATAATTCTACCATCTAAACCGAGTCCAGGTGTTTCTAAATGCTACATACGTCCCTTTCAGTTAGAGTCCATTTAGTATTACGTTTCCCTTTAATTTTCCGTGATAGTTTTGCTTGATGTTGTAAATGTAATAGAATCAGAGACTGCGGAGTGGATTTCGGATATTTTATTTATACCAAGTCTAATATGACATCATCAATGAAGCTCTAGCACATAAACTAAGTACATATTCAATACTTTTTTCATAGCAAGTATTTAATACTTACTAAGTTTAGGCTATAGCAGTTGTAAAAGTCATTCACTTCTTCTGCGAAGAGTCGTGCTGGAGGTGCTGCCGTTGGCTTCGATCTCTTTTCAAACCATCTTGAAGGTAGGCCTTAAGTTCTCACGAACGTCTGAAAAACAACCCAATAGAGGCATAAGTGCAAAAGATCATAATGAAATCATTACTTAAAGAAACGCTGTTTACAGAAAAAAACCTTTGTTTAACGAACATTTTCTTGAGCTGGTTTACTCCCCTTGGATCATATTATGGTTACCCCTGAAAATTAACCGAAAATCAACATTCATTTTCATTTTTATCTTATAATTCCGCGTACCAAAAGAGATCTGAGTCAGTGCACAATCTTTAAAATAAGAAAAGCTCCACCAAACTAGGTACCTTACCAAAAGCTATAACACACAAATGGAAGAAGCATTTGTGTGTTATGTCAGCTGCAACTTGTTTGTTATTTATACCGCACATAGTTGCTGTTACTGATTCCACCTGTCCCAGTTGAATAAAATCCAGTGATAAATAGTACTATTGTACCTGGATCTACTATTTATTAGTCATTTGTAGTTAATTTTACCCGACAAGTAATAGTGAATTTTTATTCATTTGCTAGTTATGTACGCTATCACTTGTCAATTATCTAGACAATTTAGAACTGGGTTCAAAGTACCTTTAGCATTCCGCTATTCTACAGACAACAGAAAATCAAGCCACAGTATTTGTCGGGCTTTAAGTATAGCTGCTGATAAAATGAAACGTCTGCAAGGAAAGGTCGCCATAGTTACAGCCTCCACTGATGGGTAATTTATTAATATTATATCCTGAGTGATTGTCAATACATTCTTATCTTATTTTCAGGATTGGATTTGCCATCGCCAAACGTTTAGCTGAAGACGGTGCAAATGTCGTGATAAGCAGTCGCAAGCAAAGTAATGTTGATTCTGCAGTAGATAAGCTGAAAAAACTAAACTTGGATGTACTTGGTGTAAAGTGTCATGTCGGATTGGGTGATGATAGAAAAGCTTTGTTTGAGCAGACCATAAATAAATATGGAAAACTCAATATTTTGGTGTCAAATGCTGCCACAAATCCAGCCGTGGGTGGTGTTCTAGAATGCGACGAGGGAGTGTGGGATAAAATATTCGATACTAATGTCAAAGCTTCGTTTTTGCTCGCTAAGGAGGCTTTACCCCATTTAAGAAAATCAGAAGGATCAAATATTGTATTTGTATCGTCAATCGCTGGATACGATCCCTTTGACGTAAGCTAGCGATAAACGTACCTTAGACGTATATATTAAGAAACTATTTCCAGATGCTGGGTGCATATTCAGTCAGTAAAACAGCCCTTATTGGTCTCACAAAAGCTGCTGCGAGAGACCTGGGCAAAGAAGGAATTCGTGTTAATTGCTTAGCTCCCGGTATTATTCGCACTAAGTTCTCAAAGGCGGTAGGTTTACATTGAGCAATTGCAGTCTGATTTTGCATTGAATTTCCCCTCTAGCTTTACGAAAATAAATCTGTACATGATGAGGCAATATCCAGAGTCCCATTGGGTCGTCTCGGCGAACCAGATGAGATGTCCGGCATCGTTTCGTTTTTAGTTTCTGACGATGCAAGCTACATTACAGGAGAATCTATTGTCGCGTCTGGTGGAATGTCTGCGAGATTGTAAAAAACGTAGGTTTACTCAAAACAAGGTGATAGGTAGTTGCATTTAATAAAGACGTTATAAAATACATAATATAGCAATTTTTATTTATACAAACAACGATAAAATAAGAAATAAACAAATAAATACATGTATCCCTTCTAATTCGATCTCAGCTTAGCCAGCTGAGCAGCAATGTCCTTCTCTGAGGACTTATTAACTTCGAGGTCATGTCCTGCCGATGGAATGTTTGCCATTTTACCATATACTTCGATACCAATTTCATCTAGCACTTTGCTGACAACGGCATTGCTTTCTTCTTCATCACCCGACTCGTTCAGCATATCGTCCAACGTGTCGTTTATCATCTCGTCCGTCATTTCCATCTTCATATTAGCCTGTTGGAAATTTCTCATATTTTGTGCTATTGCTTCTGGACGCATAACTTTGTTCATATCGGCCATAGTCTTCGAAGTGGTACTTAGAGCATCAGCCATAGCTCTGTTTGAGCCTATTGTTTTGTTTTGGAAGCCAATTGATGTAATCTTACTGTTGGCAGCAAACGTACGACTCTTTTGTTTCCGAATCTCCACTAGTTGTTTTGCTAGGATACGACATACATCATTATTTCCTGACTGAGCATTCTTCTTTATTTCTTGTTCGAGCTTCTTCTCCTCGTCCTCCAATTTACGGCGTTCCCTTTCAATATCACGACTGGCCTTGCGAAGATTTCGATCATTTTCCCGCTGTTGCTCTTTGACAGTAGGCTTTTTACCAAATACGTTGTTAAACATTGCAATTTAATGATGAAACGATTTCTTTAGACAAAAACTTTATTGAAACTGGTAAGAAAAATTTTCCAAATGGTGATTCATTTAACAATTAAAATCGAAATGTCAACAAAGTGTGGCAAACTTCTGATGACGTTTGTTTATATTTTACAGCTGTTTTTGACAACAATATCTGACAGTAGCATTTATTATTATGGCCTTATACAGGGTGTCTTGTGTGGTAATTGCAGTAATAAAATATTTTTTTCGATTTAAGAGAACTTTCCGTAATCTCGATTTTATTTTCAAATTGTTTGAACTAGCGGTACATAGTTTGTTTGCGTTTTTTTCAATTTCAACTGCAAGGATAAGCATTACATCGGGTGGATCTAATTGTGTTAACTAGTAGCATACAAATGCTTATAGATACATTGAAATACGTGTTCACGGATACAAACCTACTACAATCACAAGAATACCAACAAAAAAGACAGCGATTTGGGTTTTTATTTCCGAAATGTGAGAAGAAGCTGTTGCTTGGTAAAGAATATGCCACCTCATTTAAAACTAGGACCCAGCGAATGCAAGATTCACATGACGACTTTTCCTAACGAGATATTTTGTTTTTGTCCAGTTTCTTCAAAGCTTATGTGAGTTCGTAAATAAGACTTTGTGTATTTTATTAAGCAAGTTCAATACGAAACACAAAACAATCCAACATCCGGATGCCTATAAAAGCAAGAGGATTGGTGGCCGGCTAATAGCAGCATGCTTTTTTCTCACAGGTACCTATTGAAATTTAAAAAAAACATGAAAACAAAGGGAACAAAAGATAGGCATATCTTTAAACGAAAATTCGCAGTGGTAGATTTTCTACACACAGCAAAAAATGTTTCCAAGAAAAAAATCAAGCGAGTATGTTGTGTTTAAATCAGTAAAAGTAGTTCTTGACTATTTGCCTTCGCCTTTTTATTCACTCGAAATTCTTTGCCATTATCTATGGCAGAATGGCGTTTCTCAATTTTCGGAAGTTTCAACCAGAGACAAATCATACTAGTCGCCAATCGTTTTCGAAAATATCCACTAAAGTTTAATCAACTAAACGGAGTACAGAAAAAATTAACTAAATTTAAAATTCCATAAAGCAAAAAAAAGAACAAAAAACCTTTATTTCAAAATTTAAATGCTAGCGTTTACTTAACTTGCTAGCCGATCATTGTCCTCTTTCGACCACGGGCGCGTACCTGTTCAAATTTAGACAATACAGATCTTTCATCTTTTACATATTCCTTTTTGTACGATTGCAAAATGATTTCAAACAATTCCGGCTGCTCACTATGAGTACTTAATAGAGCTCTTTCAAGTACGTACAAATCAACACCTTTACCCTCGGTGCTCTGGTCATAATGGCTCAATCCAAAATCAATCACAACTAATTGATATTCACTAAAGTCCTCCGTCTTTGGGTCCACCAGAATATTAGATGTCGTCAAATCACCGTGGATAATATGGTTCGCATGAAGTTTACCAACAAGGATTCCGATTTGTGAGCACAACTCATTTAAACTGATTGCTGCTTCCGCTTCTGACTGCGTGGAGACAATTTTATTTATAAATTCTTTGCATGTTATAGCTTTGCTAAAGTATTGCATGTATATTTTTCTAGTATTGGAATCTAGATGAAGAATTTTTGGTGCTATTACTCCAGCGGCAAGGCATCGAG
The DNA here is from genome assembly GCA_916610125.1 of Cheilosia vulpina. Lineage (NCBI taxonomy): Eukaryota > Metazoa > Arthropoda > Insecta > Diptera > Syrphidae > Cheilosia > Cheilosia vulpina. Next base: position 40,669,417 of record OU744278.1, read on the forward strand.
TGGCTGCATTATTTTCAGCCTTCATCCTCTGTTTAGTGATTTGGGTGTCTAAATCTGCATGTCGATACTTCTTAACAAATCGTTCTTTTATGAGGCATGTTTCGCCTTTGAATTTACCAATATACAATCGCCCTTCGGCTCCTTGGCTTAATAATTCTTCTTTTTCCATGTGAAATAATTCTCTCTTTGCGACAAATAATTCTGTAAACAAATATGTCAGAGTGACGTTACCGAATCCGACCACTTTGTGTGTTATCGATATATTTAATGGTAATGTGACATCGTTTCAGTGGCATAGAATTTCGAAGTCCGAAAAGCCCTATTTGTGAAATCTCTCAGAAAAGATTAGGAACTATTAATTTCTATTAATTTCATCAAAATATCTCCATATCGCCGTGACTATCAACCAAGACACAATGTCAATAAAAAAGAGCTGATTAAATCGCCTTTTAACAAATTTGTCTAGTAGAAATAGTCATATGGGTATATTTACATTTAAATAATACCAGGCTTTATTTATTTCGTGTGGAAATTGCCCTAAGCACATTTTAATTTACCTACACAAAAAAGAGACAAGTTGTATTTGATTTGAATTTGTGTGGTACAGGGGAATATTACTGAGAGCAAAGCCAATTTCTGCTGTCCTAATCCAAACTACTAACTTACTTTTATTTTCTTGTTATAAGTACATACATTTTTTACTTTACGCTATCTCACTCCTATGTACTTTTGGAATGGGCAAACATATTTTATTTTTTTGAAAACAACATCAAACTAAACTCTTGTAAAACACTTTGAGATTTTTTTTGGTTTCAGGAGGCAACTAGGAATCTAACAGCATGTCTGAAGAGTTAAGCGATTCCCTTTTAACTAATTAACTAATCCAAAAATTAACCCATTTTTGTCCAAATATGTATACCTTCTTATTTAAAAGTAAAAAGCTTTTGTTCAAAATGAAGCACACAACTCTTACAAGCAAGTTTGTGTAAAAAGTTTGTTAAACTCCTTATTGTGGTGTACATTTATGGTCCCCGTTGCCGCACGGAGCGAACCGACGAAAATGTGGCTGATCTGAACGACATATGGGTGACCACTGGTGCTAGAGAACATGAATGGGCCTGGGCAAACTTTTATTTTAGCAGGGTGTCACGCCAAACAATCCATCGTTTGCGCGGTAATTTCAGAAAGTGAAGCCGCCTTGGCGATATCAATTGTCCGCTTCGGACTCACTCCCAATGTTATACGGACAATTCAAATCCTTAAAGCGTATATCGCTCGAGACATTCGAGAGATAGAAAAACTAACAAACAAATCCTTAAAGGGTATATCGCTCGAGACATTCGAGAGATAGAAAAACTAACAAACAAATCTGGCGGACGGCGGTGCATATCCCACATGTATGAAATCAAATCCTATAATGTTTGTTCTTCCTCATAGAGCCATAACATACCGAAAGTAGTTCATTTTTGTTCATGCTATCTTATTTTTATAAAGAAACTTGTATCTGGACCATCCGTTAGGCTTTCCTCACACAATTTTCACTGCACCACGGCTGGCCCCAATCCATTTCAAGCCGAACAAACAAAAAACAAGAAAAATATCGATACGCTTTCATCCTCTAAGATGTCTTTATTCATTATTTCATACATAACTATAGTAAACTAATAAAAATATGTTTCAATACCCTACTAGAAAAAGAATTATTAGTTTGGTTTCTCCCGTTGCAAGGTTTTTTGCTTGTTTTATTAAATACTCTTTTTAATTTCTAAATAATTCATTCCTCCAGCTATACTTCCAATTATTATCGACATTATTATATTCATTATTAGAGATTAAATGGAACATACGGGTTGACTTGTGAAAGTTTTATAAAATAACGAAACAAATAATCGTACGTCGTCTGCAACAATAGAAAGGATAACGAGAGTGCGAAAGTCATCCACAATGTTAAACAAAAAAAAAAAAATACTATTCTGTGGATGATGTGGAAACTGGTGGTTCTGTTAATTGATCTATTTATGTTTATTATAGTTTCAGAATATGTTGATACAAATATTTTACTAGTGTTTCACTTAAAGTTGTAGTGGATAATGCAACGCTAATGTCACACGTTGTTTTTTATTTAGCTTTAATAGGTATTAAAACATTTTTTCTCGCGACTTTTACAATTTGTTTCTTGTTGTTTTTGTTTAGAATTTGTAGATTTTATGCTGTGATTTGTTCTGTTACAATAATGTATTTAATTACCATTATTCGCGATGATTTCCATATATTCTTTGTAAATAAATATTTGAATAACTAGAAAATCTCATGTTGCGATTGGTGACTGTTTGGTTTTCTTAGAAACCGTGCACCTTCAGCTGATCGGGCTTTGCCAGGCCGGATTTCGTCAACCACTGGCAGATGTTTTCTCTCTGATCACCCTGCAGTTGCAGAACTTCACCGTATTCTGGATGTTCAATGACAGTGCCGTTGCATGCAAATTCCTATAATAAAATGGTATTATTTGTTTGTAAAATATAGAGGAGCTCGGTGAGGGGATCACTTACCTTCTTACATGCTCGGACAATTTTTTTCAGGTCATAATCCGAAGACAATCCTTGCACTGTTGTTAATGTTTTGCGGCCATTTCGTTGCTGAATTCTTATGTGTACAAGGCCGTCTTGTACATCATCATCAGCACCCTTGATTGCATCAGCAAAGGGGTCTGCAACAAAACAAAAATCTCTGTCAGATGAATTTTATATCGAGCATGTGTTCTAACAGGGCTTTGTTTCCTTCCAATGATTACACTGGGAAGCAGAACAAAAAAATATCCGCGTGGGTATGGTTTTTGATAACCTTGCAGTATGGAAGTATGAGTCAAAACTGGATTAATAAATAATTAAATAATTTAATGTGGTTTTCTATTATACACATCAGAATCATTTAATATCTTAGATTTTTCGATGCATTCAACATAAATCTGGTTTTGATTCCATGCACTGTTCCATTCTTTGTGTCACCTACACTGCAAACACATACCAAATAAAAATGTTGTGACTTCAAAATATGTTTTTAAGCCTTTAACGTAAAAAAAAAATTGCCAAGTTGGAAATATAATTGAAGGGGAAACTACCCCAACCTATAAAGACGACTAGATAATGGAGCTAGTGTTGTAGTATGCGAGTTCTCCTACTCTAAATACCTACCTAATTTAAAATCAGCGGAAGTTTGAGTTTACATCAATGCAGAAATCAAGAAGTGTCCTGTCCCAGACAGAGCAGGCGTTTGGTTCATAATATAAGCAATGTACGTAGGTAGGTATCTAAGAACTTCATAGTTTTACTAAACAGTAACAAAAACCTGAAGTCCAAGCCAATTTAATTTCGACGTTTTAATAAAAGTTGGTTATTTAAACTGTATACACAATTCATGTGACTATTAGTAACCCCGGGACTTTCATTATTTTTTATTAATGCCACACCCAAGTTTGCACTTTTCCGGGCATAGATATTATCCAGATTTTATAATCTGACAATATGCAATATTCATATTCGTCTTACACTCTATTTGGGTCAATAGGTCATTGATAGAAAACTATTTCCTACCATCGTTACAATTTCCTACTACGTCCCAACAACCACGCTCGAGTTCTCATGTACAAGAAATTGTAAACTTCATGTAGGTATGTAATGTACTAAAAACGCATAAATACGTCATTCTTTGAATTGAATGCAGTGTATTTGCTTTCATCATGACGTCACGGAATAAAAAAAACATTCCTGGATTTGATGCCACACTAATCACTGTGCCTATTTCAAAGAGAAATCTTGAAGGTTCCATGCATTAAAACTCATACACTTTTCTGTTTCACAATAAAACAAAATTTATTCATTCTTAGAGAAAATAAGAACCTTCTTTGTGATGAAATTGCGATTAAACAAAGTTAATTGTGAACAAAACGGCAGCCATTTTTTTTGCAAAAATTATGGAATGAGGAAAATTGAATTGAATAAAACTTATCCATCGAAGCTTTCGCAGAAGAGGAAATAAAACTTACCAAATTTGTTTAAATTCTGGATGGACATACGATAAATAAATTAACCACGGCTAAAAAATAAAACTTCGCGAATTTAACGATTTCACTGAACTCGTGTCGAAAAATGTATAAAATTCTTTTCTTCCTTCTGCTTCTGACAAACAACGTGACGTGAATGATTTTCCCTGTGCTCACAACAAGTGAAATGAGAAATGGGGCAGTGCTGAATGTTCTAGTACATTAATTGAAGCATCTAAACTCTTAAGGCATTCTCACATCGATAAGTGAGCAGAAATCTATAAAAACGGCTAATCATTGGCCGCGCTCAACTGTCCGTTAGATGACTAGCGGCTTGTCAATCTCCGTATAAAAGAAATTGACATTTCACCATTTGCGTCCACTGCATTGAGAAACTAAACGACCTGTCAAAGGAAATCGTTCAAACGGAAAAAAATACGAAGCCGAGCAAGTGTAATTGTGATAAAATTGGTAATTCAGATATTACGCGTGTTTTTTTGAGCTTCGAACTCAGCAAAGCAAGGTAAAGTAAGATTTTCAGCACGCAATCACAACAACTACTCTGCGTTCTCAAAGTGTCAAGTAGAACGTAGTTGTTGTAACTGCCTGCTGTAAATCCTACTTTACTTTGCTTTGCTGAGATCAAAAAAATTGTACCTATCATTCCTTTAATTGTAGTGTGCAAATAATTAGTGTCCAATGTCAAATTGCCGCTCAGGTTAGATTTTAGCGTTACTTCATCTGGGATATTTTGTGCTAGACGTCTAGCGGGCAATGGAGCGCGGCCATTGAAATAAATACATTTTTAATTTGATCTTCTCAATAATTTTTTTTTATCTATTTTCCTCTCGATTTTTCACCTATTATTTTTTCCTATAATATCAATCTATAACAGTCAACTTTTCGTAAACTTTCGTCCAAAACTCTAATTTTATCTAAAGTTGTTGTTGTTATGTGGTTTTCGATTGGGCTTCTTCAGATTCGCTCTCAGATTTCAGATTTCTTGTGTCTAATCGAACATAAAAACGTCACTGGCTCTTTTTTGTGTTAATTTAGTGCGGTTTGAATATGTGTAGCCTCGACACTTTTCTAAGCATTTTGCATTTATTGCTTAAATTTTGTATTAAAACATTCTAAACTTGCGTCCAGATTGATTTCTTAACATTTGTACAAAAATAGTTACGTAACAGCATAAACAAACTCCACTAGTTGTCAAACTCAAACGTACTTGGATTGGTAAATCTGAACAAATCTGAGAAAAAAATCCAGAATCGCAAAAGTTCCCTGAAATCTGAAAAAGATTGTTTTTTTTTGTACCAAACGAACATAAAAGTGCTCTGAGATACCATATTAGTAAATTCCAAGTAGTTTTCAGTTTAGTACAACTTTGAAGAGAATCAATTTTGAAATCACTGTACATATTTGAATTCTGTCCAAATATAATTTTGTCGCGCGTTTTCAATTTAATTTAAAAAAAAAATGTATGGAAGCAATGATTAAAGTTAATTTTGAAGAAGGTGTAGCCGGGTAGGGAGGCAGTCAAAATCTGTTTTCCTGAAGCACATTTTAGTTTAAAAACTCATTTTCAATTTTAACGATTTCGCGAAACCCATAATCCCTATAAGCGTAAAGTGGTTCGCTAGGTAGGTACTTTTAAGTCAATTGAGGCAGATGCGGTGTTGATAATTGAAAAACGTTTTTTGAGGTTTTTCTAATCTTGAATACCACCTAAGTGCTGCGTAGGACAAGAGTGGATCATGAATATGAGCATATAAGGAAAGATGAACGTCGGCTTCTTCCACTGGGAGTGAAAGAAACGCCATGATCGATATGACTTAGAGGAGGTAGAGAGGTTATCTTAATTGAATAATAGGCCTTTTTTATTATGCTCACATGATCTGTATAGATCATTGATAATAAAAAAGGCCTATTATTCGCGCGTTCTGTATAGATCATTGCTTTTCACGGTTTACAACAACAGTACAAAATCCAACTTTTGTTGTATACCATGGAAATCAATGATCTATACAGATCATGTGAGCATAATAAAAAAGGACTAATGTTTGAAAGTTTAATGAAAGTGTTGATACAACACAACCCGAACAGGGATGACCAAGAGCAAAGAGGTATTTCAGTTACTGGACTTGATCCGAGATATAATGCCTGATGATTGAAACCTCAGCATAGGGTGTCCAATCGACAATAAATGTTAAAATTGCGCCAACTAGATACATCAGTCTCCTTGAAATTATTTGGCAAAAATCTGATTGGCTCCCATAAATATGATGAATAAAGCTCAAGAAAAGTCACAAGTAAATTTTACAGCCGCTTATACTTAACGGTATTTGGACAAAAGAGCTACCTATATAGAGCCATAGCTCTTCTTCAGGATCGGCCTTATGGCGCAATAAAGGAATACCTCGATTTTAGTGGCATGCCCAACTGGAGTCTTAATAGTCAGTCAACTGTTAGACTGATTGGAGGGATGTATTCGTTGAGGCCAATGCTAATCGCACTGTACCGCCGCCGAAGTAAGAGACTCCAGGTTTTACAGCAATCTGTGGAGTTCCACGAATATTTCGCCTCTGCACAAATTTATGTTTCGTTTTTAACGATTTCCATTTTGGTCATTAGGCCTTTTTTATTATGCTCCCAATGATCTATATAGATCATTGATTTCCATGGTTTACAACAAAAGTTGCATCTCGTTATAATTGTTGTAAACCATGATTTCCATGTAGATCATGTGAGCATTAAAATAAAACTGCACACCAGCAGTTGCCACTTATTAACAGTTGTCTATATTCGGGTATTTTGCTATAGTTATTAACTCGTCGATTCTAACTTTCCCTTGGCGTGGTGATGCTTGCAGCGAGTCTAGCGTACGTACTACAGTTTGTAAAACTAGCCTTCTTTAAAATGTAGAACCCCGATCTGAGTCATTTTTGTATATGTACTATGAAAATAGAAACAAACAAACTAAACTATTACTTACTGAAATGGACATTTATTTGTTTTAATTGCACTTACATTGTTCGTAAGTGTAAATAAATAACACGCATTGATATTGTACAATAAATTAAAATATAAAAAAAAACATAAAACTAAATGAATTCATTCTGAATAATCCCATTAGCACGATACTCTTAAAACAAAAAAAAAACTAAACTATAGGCGAACACAAGTTGGACAAACAAAACGTATCCAAATGTAAACGGAAAAGCGCCAAAGAGCTTTATTTTTGCTGTGAATAAGACAGAATATCAGCCATAATGTCCTTTTGCAACTGCGATGATGTGGCACGTATCATCATCAAACACTAAACAAGAAATGTATTTACTGCTAAAGTCAACAAAATGCATAAAATTACAACTGAGTACATGTTTGTGACAGGAAAGAGGAGATTCAGCAGAGTACACTGTTAATATCTAAACACGAAAGGAGACAAACATCTATTCATTCAGAACTAAGAAAAATAAAAAGGAAATAAAACTAAAGGCGAGTCTTGTGTTCGAACAAACAAGTGTCGAAGAAAAATATAACATCTCGTCTGCGTACAATAAGTAGATTAAACTGTATATAAACAAAATCACATTAAATGCATTTGTTGTAGCGCTTATTTATTTATCGCTGTCAATATGCCCTCTTGCTTCATTATCATTGTTTGCTCTCTAGATCCGCGATAGCTGCTGTAGCAGATTGCACGGCCAGATAGCCTCGATTCGCTCCTTGATCAGCTGAAAGGGATACGAGATCCAATTAAGTACAGTTTGTGCAATGATTCCCATCGGTTCGGGATACTGGTGTGTTAGTAACGCCAGCAGTGCTGTGAACGAGCACAGACCAGCCGTAAACAATATGAAGAATGGCAGTTCTTTCTTGGGATATACTGATACCTCGTGGAACGATGGCAAAAGTTCACGATCGGCACATTCCGTGCACGTGGGGTATGGGTAAAACAGATGACCACGCTCCAATGGGTACGGCAACATTCGAAATGTCCCCTCCCATGTGCAGTGCAGAAGATTAAGTGCACCCTCGACGTTTTTCCAATGTTTGAGATGAAAGAACGCATAGGCGAGAGCCTCGGAGTCACCACGTTTCAATATGTGCTCGGGCGGAAGAATGAGTGGTTTAGTCTCCAGCAGATACTTGGGAACATGTGGATTGAATTCCACAGCTCTGTGGATCGCTTCGACGGCACTCATTTCGGCCGGACTTAGCCCACGTTTCGATGCAATGTCCGGCGAAAATTTATCGGCTACAGCTCTGGCCTTGAGTAGCGCTGCTGTGTAACAAATTGCCGCCGACTTTGGCAACGAAATGTCATCGTATTTGGCTAGCACCGCCTGACAGTCTGCGTACGCCTGCATTTCCAATAGAGTTTCAATTAGATTCTCATGAATGTTAAGCACGTTCATAATTGATGGTATCTCCTTGGTGAGATCGCGAAACATTTTTGCCGCTTCCTTTAGTTTTCCAAGTTTTCGCGCACACATGGCCAGGCGGCGCTTGATGTATATCAAAACATTTGTATCACGACGGTGCATTCCCTCAGCTACAGCACCCTGGTGTTGTGTCGCTTGAGACTTTCGATAATTAGTTTCGGCAACTTTCAGAGCTGTTTTGAGTATTTTTTCCGCCTCCAGGATTGTTGTGGCTTCTTCTTCGGCAAGAAGGATGTACGCTGGCGCGCATTCTGCGTTTATTTCCAAGGCATTGTGTGCGGCTTTTATTCGAACGACTGGATTTCGTTCTCGCCAAGCGGTTTGCATTATCTCATATTCAGCTTTACCGGCATCACCTAGAAAAAGATTCACATTAGGTAAATGGATGGTCGGTGGTAAAAGAAAATAAGAAATGTCTGCATTTTAATAGCACATAGGTTATAAATCTTTATGCTAAAGAGTTGTTTGCAATGAGCTTTAAGAATGAAGCTTGCCACGGAAACTCTAGTTTTCTTACCAAATACGGTACCCTAAATAACGTTTTTGTACCTGTCAATACGTCTTTTGTATAGAACATATAATATTTGGCATACTGTTCGCTATAGAAAATATGGCGAGGGAAAGTAATAACGCTTGCTGGTGAAAATTGATACTAGCTGCATGAAGTTATGAACTGATTCACCCACAAAATGTTATTGAAACAGCACATCCAACCATTTAAAATATGTAGTCTAAGAACTTTCTCATTCGGACAGGGGTTATTCAAACATATTTGAAGAATGACAAAACTAATCGCTAAATACATTCATATTCAAGGAGAAGCAACATAGTTCCAACACCGATGACAATTACAAAAATACAGCAATACGATACAAACGCGCTGTTCAGAGGAATCGTGTCGAAAAGCAAAGCTTTTATATATCATCAACAGAATCAGGTTCTTGCCGATGGGAATTTGCCAGCAAAAGTAGACGTTTATCAAAAAATAGAGAAATTCTTAGCACCCCGGTGTTGGATGATAGGCCTGTTTTTTTGGACTTCAAATTCAGCAAAGCAAAGTAAAGTAAGATTTTCAGCGCGCAATCACAACTACGCTCTACTTGACACTTCGAGGAATCACAGTAATTGATGAATATGGCAACCAAATCGATCCCAATTTTAAACCTATGGTTTAAGCATTAAACAACAAACGGAATCTCCTTTAAATAACCAACTAGTAACACAAGATATAGCAATTTTCAATACACTATCTTCAATGGAATAGGAACCTAAATAAAGTATTTAAAGCGTCGACCATACCCTCACAAGTAAAAAATGTTTGGTGATCCTGTGCACTCAAATTCATATCATAGTACGTAAGTGGTTCCTTGTTGGTTGTCCAATAGAATCGCTGGTATTCGGCTCCACGAAATAAATTCAATGGATTGCGCCAAACTTTGCATTCAGGCATTTGTTGTCCGCCGTTCGTGCCATTTGTTTCCGCCTGATTATCGCTCCCATTTATCCACGGACTGATGTGGTTGATGGAAACTTGTTCTGTAAATATTTTCAAAACAACAAATATACATACAACATTGTACAAATGCTATCGGCCATCCAGTGGCCATATCGTGTATTACCAATAAATGAGGTTCCATATTTGCGAAAGTACCACCATTCAAATATAAGGATGAGTCCAGAAATCAGGCTAGAGGTGCCGGTCAGGGCAACATAAAACTTTGGAGTCAGTGTACTCAGAAACATAGAAGAATCCCACATCTTTGTGCTTATTTCACTTCAAAAGAACTCTAATCTTGCACATCTATGAAGCAAAATATACTCGACGACACAATTTAAATTGAATCAAAATCCTTAGCTTATGTTTATTTAATTTTTAAGCGTAAAATTTACTAAAATTCTGATTGTGAAAATTGGCCAGCATCGAAATATCGCAAAGAAGTTTGACTTTCGTGACAGCAAAAGTTTCGGTGTGAAGTTGCCGCGATTTGCAAACTGGGCAAACAATTCATATTTGAGCTATTTGAGCTAATTACCTACTTTCATTTGGGGGATGCTACAATGAAAACAAATGCGTGAACAATTTTTATAGGTACCTAGTAGGTACCTACATACCTATTGTCAATACAAGAACCAATTAAATTCAGACTATGTTCGATTTGGCAGCAGAAATCTGATATCTCAGATCAAGAACTGAAATTCGTACAAAATGGATTCCGGAAGGAATGCAATTTTTTTTGTTAAATTTATTTATGTCTACCTACCTACCTAATTGATTAAATTTATTGAAACTAATAACTGCTCTTATAGGCATGTTTCAAATTAATAACAGAAACTTTTTAAATAATTGCAGATATTTCTCGCCGGATCTTGCGTTTTTGATTCCGTTAACACGTCTTCATGTATTTATGGGTAGAATATCCATGAAACTTTCAGCGTCTGCTTGCCATTGCTACGTCTTTAGAAACTAGGAATAGGATCTCGTCTTGTTGTTGTTCTTATTAACTTTGCTTGCTATCTCGGTGTTATAATCTGTCGTTCTGTTTCGCTTAAACATTGGATTGCGACGCTCTTATCCATTATTATGCGCCCGTAATGTTGATCTACGCTGTTGATAATTTTTCTGCACTAGACTACGTATTTGTTGCCTTTCACCATACGCTCAAGGGTGATTCTTCAACTCCATAGTCCATACCATTCAGCTACTCTTTGAGGAGTTCCTTTTATTACCGATATCCCAATGGAACTTTGTACTGTGCATTTGGCATAATCTGTTGGTTATTATCTGCTTAACTCTTGTTCAATCGTTTAAACAGCTGTAACACTATCGTAGTTGAATTCAGTGCCGTGTAACTGATCATGTCTTTTACGCAGCGTTTTCTACGGACTCGTATTTAAACAGCTTTTTTATAAATTTTTAAATTTTTTTTATTTCTTTACCTCTATAATATTTTTGCTCTGAACTATTGCGATTATATCCACAACATCAAATTAATTCATGTTTATATAAGGAAACGTAATCCTTTACAAAAATAGGACAATCAAATTTTAAATTAATTCCACAAAGTAAAAAAAAATGAAAACAATTAAAAAAAACAAACCAACTCATAAATTTTTGTTGCGGTTGCTTTTTTTTTTGTTTGTTGTTGAACCATTCAAAAGATTCTTAGTGTCGTCTCTTGTTTCGTCGTTGACGCTCCTCCTGAAATGGCAAAATGTAAAAATTTTTCTTTTCAGTGAATTTGTTTCTTGATTTTTCTTAAAAATGTTCTTTTGCCTGAAACAATGACATAATTCTCAAACATTTAACAAGCTCTTAATAGTTAAATTTACCTTCTGTGTAAGAATGATCAAGAGTCGTCTGAACATGCTGATAACATCAAAGAATAGATCAAGTGAATGTTGAATGCAATCCTTGTTGCCCATGCGACATTTTTCAATAATCATTTGTGTATCGTAGAGAATGAAACCGGCCATAACGAATATTCCAACATAAAGATGAACCTATAGAAAGTAAAATAAAACGATTACAGACATACTGCTTCAGTTATGAATACAATATTTTACGTACCTGCTGCACAGCAAATGATTTAAAGAATATATTGAAAATTGCCATCAAAGCCATGGTGTTCAAAATACTGGCCAGCAATCCACCGAGGAAAATATACTTTCCCTGTTCAGCCAATAGTGCAGCTAGTGACAGTGTCAAAAATACAACGAGTGTTCCACTGAGAGCTGTTACAATAAGGGCCGGATTCAAGTGTATAGCATATTCGAGCAAGGGCCCCAGTGACTGTCCCGCACAAAATCCCAAGCCGAGCAGCATACCCAAGCGCGGATAGAAGTTCTTTCCATTGTCTTTGAAAAAGTGCAGGCACAAAACCAGTACCAGAGATCCCAAAGCACCTAAAATGCCGCTATTAAGAATTCCGGTTAAAAATAAAACGGCTCCGACAGACGATGTAGCTGTTGTTGCGCCAAGGCATAGATACACTTTCGTCAAGTGAAAACGAACTTCAGGTTCGCTAAAATAGTAAATTTAAACACAAAAAAAGTGTCATTGATTTGTAAGGATTCAATAGGATATAGGTATAAAGTGCCAGATTTGAAAACATATCAGTTATGAAAAACCAGCCCGAAATACACAAATGCGCCTTACCAATTCCTCACTATGTAAAAGTTATGACGACAGTATCGAAAAATTAAAAAAAAAAAAAACGCTTTATTAGGTGGTAATTTATTTAAAAACAATTAGAAGCCCTCTTATAATAATGACGGAAGGAGGGCACACCTAGTCACACTAGTGGGTGATCTCTCAAACTGAAGTCATCAGGAATGTTTTGCAACGTGACTGGGGTTTTAGACATGTAAATTATAAAAACACAGCGCCTGGTTCTTATCGCTTCATTTCTTTTGCATGTTGGAAAACTATTTCATACTAGGTAGGTATTTACTGTTGTACTACACCACAGACTGTAAATCCGCTTATGAGAAAGATTCTAAGATAGAGGTGCCAGACGACACCTGGGTCAGATTCTGTAAGACGAAAACCTTGAAATGAATTAAATTGGTCGTGCACACGAAAACCTTTGAATGTTTGGCCGTACAGAATGCCGACCCTGTTTTACCACGCACAGAAATAGCGAAGACGTAGAAAAGCAGACTAAACAAGATTAGCACATGGTTGAAGCCTAGATGAAAGACCAAGGTTTTAGGATAAGTAAAAAGCTTACAGGATAAGACAATCCTTCCCAATAGCACTGATTAGTAGAACTTACGAATACGTAGATTTTTAAGCCACCTTGTGACCTTTGCGAATTTGTGCAAATAATGTTTCTGTGACAGAAACTACTCTGCGGTATTTTCATACCAATCCAGAAGATTTGAATTAATAAATTGATTTGTCAGCGTGCCCGAGATCGAATACCTATGATAGAAACATGCGAGTAAGACTCTCCTCCAATTTTTTTATTGTTTTCCAAATTTAATTATGGTTTCTGCTTTTATTTTCTAAAAACTTGTATCAATCTTAGTCATTATAAAGTTCTTATATTTCAGTTTTTGGTAATTTTCTACAAATTTACTAAAGAAAACAAAAAGTACTACCTGTGCGATTGCATTTTTCGCTCTACTTTGATTTTTAAAATCCATTTCCGATTTGTTTATATAAACGCACGTACCTTTGAAGTAAGTACGACTGGGGTACATAATCTTGACCTTGGTAACCAATAGAACATACTGGCAAGTCATCGGCCATTAGTCAGATTATAGCTTCATCAATGTAACTTATTTCACCCTTTATTTATATTATCAAGTGTAAGTAGATAAGTAGTTGTTTCGTAAAATAATGGTAAACAAAACAACGACTTAGTAACCATGAAGTTATTTGTAATTATCGAAGAAGGGACACGTCACATACAATAATTGTAATAAAATTAACAGGAAAAAAAAACAAAAGTAATGAAAACACTACTAACAGAAGGAATGCTCTAGAATGAGAAAATGCAAAATGCAAATTCAATTAAATTAATCCGCAGTTTGTAAGGTACGAACTCAAAATGAGCTAATCGCAAGTTGTCCTCCGCAACTATACTTGGGGTTTCAACATTATTTTTAGATTAATTATCATATCACATTTTTGTTTCCACATTTATTATCAATTAACAAATACTCACAATTTTCTTCCCAAACTTTGGGAAAATCGCTTAAAAACAGAATATGCGGTTGCGGCTGACATTTTTGCAACAATTTTTTTCGTGTCTATATGGGCAAGTATTTCTGATTATTTTTTTCTCTAAATTCTCTTTTAATTAAGTCCGAAATGATATTCCAAAAAATAGTCCCACGAAATTAAATAATTCCCGTTTTTGTATTATTTTTAGGCTTTGTTCAATTTGCTTAATTTTTCACAGGTCTCTTTTCTATTGTAGACTTTATAAAGTTTTCCGTAAGAAAATTATTTCGACTTGACTTCAAGTTAGGTACAGACGTGGTGTGATAAGTTCAATTTTTTGTGGTGAAATAGTAGTGGGGGATTTTACTGTTTACAAAAACAGGAAAACACACGTCAGTTTTAAACGTTCAGTAATCCAGCTATGCAGCTAGTTATCGATGTTATCGGTATATCAGTTCACAATAATTATTGGATTTCTTGAAATAAAAAGTGAATATTTGCTTTGCTTATTTACCTTCAATAACATCGATGGCTCGATGGTCTCGTGCTATGCTATTTTTTAGGAGAGGCGTTTGAAGTTTTTTGAACAAAAGCTTAGCGATCGTTTTAGGTGTTATCCTAATTGCAATTTTAGCTGTTTTCAAGGTTTTTGGTTCTTCGCATGAAAAAAATTTAAAAAATAAATGCACGATATGGGGATTCTACATAACAGAATCATAATTACATAACTCAAAACTATACTAAGTGCACGGTTGTATTTACACGGGGCTATCGATAAACAGTTAGGTTTATTACTTTAATACGACTCTGACTTGGACTCTTGATGAACAAAGCGCATTAATTGGTAAAAACTTTGAAACGCCGATAATTAAATAAAAAAACGCAACGTATTTTTGCATATTTTGATAGGTTCGACGGATTCGAGGCGGCGGGTTGTAGTTGAGAGTTTAAGACTCTTATAAAAGAGACGTACGGCAGGTAGATGAAGTCAATTGATTTAATCATTGGTATTATCATGGTCGTGAGCTACACCGACATTTTTAGAATTGAGGTTAGTAAGTATTTTTAAGGGACTAGCCTTGCCATAGGGCCCTCTTTAATTGCAGCTCTTACAACCCCGATGTGGAATAATCGTACCGAAATATAAGACCTGGCCCTCAAGTTGAATGTTTTGCAATAGCCAGTGCCTTGATTTTGTGCGTTTCCGCAATTGCGGTACGGAACTTTTTGAATTAGATTTGAATTTGTAATTCGAAACTTTTTTCGATGACCCTGATGCAATTTTTTGCTACTTTGTTCCTTTTTTTTAGTCGGAAAAGTTACTTCGCAAATTTATCAATTTTTCAGACATGGCAGTGTGTCCTTTTACCGACGCCTTTTTTCGGTCGTAGTACTGTCTCCGATTCGAACACGTGAACTTCCACTCAGCACTTTATTGAACTTAAGTTTGTAGCCACTTTTAACAACGTGCCGGACTCTTGTTCGCTTGTACCCAATACAGAGTTGGGCCAAATTTTTGCAAAGGCTGTGGTGATGAGGGAGTTATTATCCACTTCCTGTGTCGGTGTCCAGGTCTCCAACACCAAGAGGAATAAATACCTTGGCATATTCTTCTTCCATAACCTAAACGAGCAATCAATCACTTATAGAATATGGTACAACGTGTAAGGGAGAAACCACTTACCAAACCTAATCTAAGCCTAGTACACTGTTGTACTGAATTGTATTTGCCTGCTACATTTTTCATTTTGACTAGGTTTCTATTTTTTTTACATTTTTCACAATTACGTAAGAGGTCTGTTCCCTAACGATAATGCCAAAGCTAATGGAATACAGAGAAGTATAAGAAAGACGACTGCCTACAAGCGGTTTTTCCCGAAAAATTCATGAAGTCACGCACATATGCTCATTTCTAGTATATGTGAGTTCATGAATTGGACTTTAATGCAAGAATTCGCTATTCCGAAATGTGTATTTCACTATTTTTTTTATTTTAATCGAAGCCTTAACAAAAACTAAACAAGTTCAACACCAAACACAAGACAATTGAACAGCGCGATGCCTATAAAAGCAACATGCTTTTTTGTAGCTCACACGTATTCACAGACGGGGGTTGAAATTACAAAAACAACTATGTAAAGAAATAAGTTTTGGGGGGAAAGATATCCATCTCTTTTATTCATTCATCTCTGGATAATGCATTCGAACACAATAGTCAAACTTCGTTCCCTTACGGAGAGAGAAAAGCATTTCCCCTTCATTTTAGTCCAAGAAATTTCTTTGGGCTAGATGTTTATAGCTGAGAAATGGTTGTCACTTGTCAAATGCTATTTTGTAACTGACGTTTTATTTGGTTTCATTTATATTTTGTGAAGCTTCAATTTTGTGTAGACTTTTTGTTCAGTGGGAATAAAATTTTGCCTGAACTGTACGGGATCTTCATTTTAGCGCAAACAACCTAACGAACATTACAAATTACTGCCGAATACAAAACTAATTAAGATTTGTTTATTGTTTATGCTTTTTTATTTCAGATATCTTGAACGTAACCCAGAGTTCCGAACGGGTCGGACTTTTGGCACTAAAAAGTTGAACTTCTTCATAATTTACAGCAGGTATCGCACATATTTTGGATCTCACATTCGGAAAGACTTGAGAATTATTTTACACGTATCAATAAGTTCAATGCTGGCTAAAATTTTGCAGAAAATCTTCGAAAATTACAAATGCGTCATTTCCATATTTTTCTTAATGGTTTTCAACATTCAATAAATATATTTATAAAAATTCGCAAATTATTACAACTACATATAATATTACAGTATATAATATTACAGTATTTAAAAATATTATTACTTACCAGTATTATAAAAGTAGAAGGTTATTTTTTAAACATTTATAGGTACTTTAGTCAGTCTTTTTCATAAGCCCCATACAGTCATACTTTTTAGAGGCACTCAATAATTATATGATCAGGCACAATTTTAAATCCACCACAAGTGTGTAAAGTTCATTCATTCATATTCTCAAAAAAATTACATGGCTATTTTGCTTCTACAATACCGCTATAACGTTATCATGAACAACAATATTGTAGTTGTTGGTGCATTTCAACACACTTTTTCATATAACAAGTTAATTGACTTTGCTATAATATTTTCCGACAATCGAAATCGATGTGTTGCAGAAAACTTTATGGAGTAGGTGTACATATGTCTAGAATTTGATATATTTGTTTGATGAATTAAAATCTTTGAAATATATCTACAAAAATCTACATACTTAATTTTATGAACAAAATAATTCAAAATAATAAAGAAATGTAATACCAATTTTCTGTCGAATCAAGGGGCAAAAAAATGGAAACACTTGTGTTATACATTTTTTTTCATAAAATTTCTTATTTTAGTTTTGAACTGTGATGTTAACATTAAAATGGCTTTAAGACTTATAAGGCCGTGAGAACTATAGCGGTACAACCGAACTTTATATAAGAACAGCAGGATATTTTATTCGCATGCATGCACATTTTCTTATGGCAAGGATTTTAAGCGCATGTCATAACAATTTAATGTAAATCTTAGTTATGTCACTATTGGTCTCACGCCTTGCATGTACGTTATTAGAGATAAATTTAGTTTTTTTAGGGAAACAATAATACACTTTTAAAGGAAACTTCACACTTCTCATAACAGAAACGATTTTCTTTGCTTACGATTACTGTGCACATAGTGTTCTTCCATTGTTGGTACTTTTCTTACTTTTCAAAGCCAATACATTGCATAACATTGGATACATACTTTAACTTTTGTGCCATGTCTAATAAGTGCAGTTTGATGTATGCTATTAACTATTCGATACTTAGTATTCTTCATTTAAGTCGAAAAGAATATTGTAACTTGTGTGGGGTGATACCCGCTAAACATGATCGACAGCGGATTGATAAAATATATTTGTATATTACGTGTTATATAACCTAACTTATTTTCAAACTTTTTGTAAACTTGTATTTTTCGTAAACAGGAAAGCATTGCCTGCACGAGGCACATTTTGTATCCTAAATTTCGTTAATACAAAATCAAACAGAACGAGAATTCCTCCATGAAAGGTCTTACTATATTTTTGTGATTACATTTTCGAATTCACGGTTTCGAATTTTACTGTGAAAAAAGTATGGGAAATTATGGTACAAAAGATATTCTATAAAATAAGACATCACATGGCCATCAAAATCGTAAACATACCCTTCAACGGCAGCAATTACAACGAATGTATAGTTTATAGAGTGATTGTCGGTGATCCAAGTGGTGTTGTGATAGTCAAATATTCTATCACATTTCTGTGATAACAATTACTTTAAGTACCGCAAATTATGTGATTATAACCATCAACTTTCGCAAATCGCCTTTGCCGGCGCATTGGCTAAAAATAGTAACAATATGATTTGGAACAGTCAATTGGTTTAAGAAAAAAAATAAACAAATTTAGTAACAATGGTTCAATTTGGTTAAGAGAAAAGTAGGCCAATTTGTTGGAGCAAGTATTACTTGTTGATACTAATGGTTCGGATATAGAACCCCAGTGGTGAGAACATAAACGCAGATGTAAAATCATGTGATTGAACTAAAAACAAACATCATTGTTTGGAAAACGATTTTTTGTCAGTTTAAATTTTTAGTTCTTGAACTTTAATTCCTATATAAATTAATATTTGTAGTACAAATTTGACTGAAACTTGATGCCAAAAGAAAAGGGGAAACTTCATTTTATAAATACGAATAAAATCACGTCTGATAGGAAGGCATGCATTTCTCTAGAATGAAGTCCCCTATAATGACTTCGAGCTCTAGGAGTGAGAAAGA
This sequence comes from Cheilosia vulpina, assembly GCA_916610125.1. NCBI lineage: Eukaryota > Metazoa > Arthropoda > Insecta > Diptera > Syrphidae > Cheilosia > Cheilosia vulpina. Next base: position 40,688,437 of record OU744278.1, read on the forward strand.
CATCGTTCACCCTCTTTACAGTACCAAGCCCTTGCCGTTTTACAAAAGGATATCTAAGGGGATTACTTCTTTACGCGCCTGAGTCTTAGAAACTGACATTTGCTGTATCAGCAAATTCGTTTTTGGTTGGCTTTAATCCATCGCCATCTTCTGACTACAATTTATTTAGCATGCCAATCAGTATTAGTTTACTGGGGAGACATCTAAAGTCACCGCAAACTTAGTAATATAGATAAAGGGCAATTAACTGCTAGTCAGCCTTTGCAATATAACCATATCTCAGTGAAAAATCTGTACGTACCAGACAGTGGGCATATAGGTAGTGAAAATGGCAGACAACAAAAAAATATCGCCATCGATACAAAACTGAAAGTCAGATTCGTATAGTCTGAAAACTACGGGAACAACCAAAGATTGTGCAACGACCACTAGGAATCCGCAAATACATTTTGGTGGTTAATCAGATAAGTCATTCCGCGATACTAATAATCATTTTTAGTGTCCAAGCTAAATTTTTCGAACTCATAATGGTGAAATTTGCGGAGGTTAAAAATGATTATTAGTAAGGCCCATCGTCTTTCAGGTAAAATCTACCAGGCAGAGGACATATCTGGTAACTAGCCCAAAAATCTACGTGGATTTATCAATAGTGAACTCTATCTGGAGGAATCACAATAGTGCCCGCAGTGATATGGTTAAATTCTCATGGCTCCCAACTTTGTGTATAAACTCTATAACAGTCAAGGCCAAAGATTTAGCATCGCGTGTTAAAGAAACTATTGCGCATCTAAGCCGTTGACCTATATTTTAAACAAATGATTTTTCGACTACTCGGGTGTAAATGGCCATAATTATAATAAAATACAATACAAGAAAATAAATAGAAGCTGGGACAAAAATATTTACAATTTCAAGTCACAACAGACAATATTCTAGTAACACACCTAACGTATACGGATACCGAGCTAAATTCCAAAATATTGTTTGTCTAAAATATGTCCACTTCTTAAAGTTAGCTCAACAATAAATAATAGTTATACATATATACCTTAATTGTGTGTATCACAAAGTTATCACAGAACATTTACAACTAACAATACTATCAATATAGCTCTAAATTCAGAAGTGCACTTTCAACGCGCGGTAGACAATAATATTTGAATTATTTGCCGCGAGTGCCTGTGCATATAATCTGCTTTAAGTTAAATAAAAATGTTCTCGCAACAGCAATAAAAAAAAAAAAAAATGGAAAAAAAAACTGTTTTGCTTATAAGACTTTCTGTTTGACGATAGAGATCATGTATGTATACAAAAATCCATAAAATAAATATATATAAATCACAAAATGAAATAAATTAATAAATTATTATTACTAATTACATGTTTTGTTCGTTCGTGATCGACAGTGATCTTTCTTTTTGGTTTGTTTACCTTATCCTCCTTAAAAAGCAAAACAAATAAAACATATTTTTCTTGTCAAATCGAAAATATGTGTGAACGTGTGTGTAGAATAAAAAGAATGGAATGAGTTTTGTGTACACAATACAAAAATAATAATGAAATACAGGCGAAGTTTTGTCAACTGAAACAGAACAATATGTGTCTCAGTAATGGGCGAAACAATGGTAGATTCAGTAATTCTAGTACATAGTAGGTTCAGACTTTTGTTCATTGTTTAAAAGCTAATTTTGTTTTCTATAAGGAAAACGTACTTCTAACATTAGTTTATAAGTACATATAAAAATAGGGTCGTTTACGAATCGTACAAATGCAAGGGCAGTGTATGTGTGTGATCAGTACTCATTTAACATAAAAAAGTTTTTAAAAATATAAACAAAATAAGAGAAAAAAGAAATTAGTTTCACAAATAAGACAATACAGTGGTTGGTTGGTTTTTGTTATTTTTTTTTGTTGGAATAAACATTTTTATATATATTTTATTTTAAGAAATTCAATACATTCTTCTTGTGTGGTGTTGATGGAGCTGTCCCGAGTCACTCTTGCTGCCCTGTTTAGTGGGATTAGAGCCGCACTACTGTTTGCTGGGTTGCAGTATCGGTTTTGGTTTTCGAGTGGCTTGCAGTTGATTGAAGAAAACTGAGATTTCTGAAGAATGTAGTCACGTTTATGGAACTGCATTTGATATAATAACTTCCTTATAGTACAAACTTCTCGCCATTGCTTCTGGTTGGAGCATTGGTATTTTGTTCACTTTGTTTTTTTTTTTGTGTTAAATAATTTTAGGGGGGATTCCATTGAAAAAAATTAAAATCAAATAATTAATGCTTGACGTTTCGTTTTCGGTGAAATACTTGTTCAGTATTTCGAGCTTAATGCCGAGAACGATGCTCCTCCCTGCGGTCGCGCTCACGTTCACGATCGCGTTCACGATCACGGTCACGTTCACGATCACGGTCACGATCTCTGTCACGGTCTGATGAACGATATCTCTCTTCGTAGTAGCTCCGTTTAGATGGAGGATCACTGACTGCCTCGACTACTGCTTCCGGTGTGGCCTTGCGCGGCCTTGCTGATCTGCTAGAACTGAAAATTAATTTCGTGCGTTCAAGTACACAATTTAGTTGAACTGAGATTTATCAGTCAAGTCCTACCTATCATCCCTGTAGTGGTCTACAGCCGCTCGTTCACGTTCTCTGCTCCTCGATCGCTCGCGATAACTACTGCAAGAAAGGACACCCAAAACTAATTTTGCAAAACCATAGTCACATTTAATCCAAGCTCTAAACTTACGCAGCTTCACGGTCTCGTTCACGTTCCCTCTCCCTAGACCTTTCACGGTAGCGGGACGATGATCTCTCTCGTCGGGGCCTTGATCTATGCGTGCGCTCCCTGGATCGCGAACGTTCCCGTCGATTGTAACTCTTTGTTTCGATGCCATGTAAGGTGTCCTGCAGTGAGCTAATTAAAATCTTGCAACGCTCATCATGGGCCACTTTCGATTGTTTAATTAGCGAAATAGCAGTGACAAGGGTTTCAATCGCACTCGAATACTCGCCAGCAGCAGCGTCCGAAACAGCTCTGAAATCGAAAAAATGTACACATTGTCGCATAGTTATAAAACAAATTAACAAACCTTGCAATGGCGGAACTGCTTACAGTTCTATTCCTTCCCATAATCTCCTCAAATTCAACTTCACTTAGTTGTGGAACAATGGGTTGTTCGGGGAACGGGCCGGCCGGTTTGGGTTGTGGACCTGGCCATGGACCTCGAGGAGTACCTTGTTGAGCAAAGTGTGGAGGACCATGTTGTGGCATTGCCATTCCTGGTTGTGGGCCAGGTGGCCCATGAGGTCCTCCCATAGGCGGTCCACCGCCATGTTGGGGAGGGCCACCGCCTTGATTAAAGAATGCTGGATTAACATGCGGTGCTGGTCCACCATGAGGAGGGCCTCCCGGTCCACCCATCTGCGGTGGTGGCGGTCCACGTGGTGGGCCTTGCATATGGGGTGGGCCTTGTGGAGGTCCAGGTGGCCCTTGCGGGGGGAAACCGCCATGCATAGGTGGTCGACTCCAGTCGGGACGGGGTCCACGGGGTGGCATGCCTCCAGGAGGTCCCTGGAACTTTATAATCCAAAAAGATGGCACAAGTTAGATATGTTTCAAATTAATAAGTTCTTAGAGATAAACAAAAAAAAATTAATTAAGGGCACAACGCTTTTTAATGCTTAGTTTGGAAAGTATTTTGGCCATCTTTACGTAAAAGCATGCCGATACTTTAATACAATCCATTTGGTGGTTGCTGATGATTTGTTTTTACCTACTATTTATATATTCGTTCGCAGCAATTCACAAATTTCAGCCAAATCATGATCGTGCCCATTTTTCAACATATTTCAAATCTAAATCTGTCCACAAACCGAAGTAGCATAATCACCGCAGAAATAATGTGAACAACTTTCGGGAGTGCAATATGAAAATGTAAAGTATTACGCAAGGTTTTAGAAAAAGAATATGCGACATATCTGATACAAATTTGAATTTTGCTTATTCTAAAGTAATGCATTTTAAATTACGAGATAAAACTCCATACATATTTAGGGTATCTCTCAGAGGAAGAGATAGCCTTATCCAGCAGAGATTTTTTTTTTTCATCAATTACTAATGATCGAAGGGTTTTCTTTCCGCATAATACTGATGCACAGCAAGAGTGGACTGGTTAACACGGAGGATAGATAAGATTGCTTTTAACCAGTTGTGCATCGTAATAAAAACAAAAACACGCATTTTACATTCGCCTTCTTCATCTTAATAAATAAGCTGAAGTGCCAAGCAATCGAAGGTGTTTGTCCGTCTTAGGGAATAAAAAATAAAAATGTGTGGCAAGTATAGGAATAGGAAAGCAAATAAGCAAACGTGAAATGCATGAAATTAAAAAAATAAAAATAAACAAAAAATGTATCCGTCCTATAACAACGACTGTCATCCATTTAGTCATCAACCATGTATTTATGTCGTTTTTCATTGGGATATAAAAATCACATTTCGTCGGTGAAACCAGAAAACTGTGTAACTCCATTTTAAGACTTTTTCAGGAGAGCATTAAAACATCATATTTTTAAGATAGCTAACGTTATATGGCTGATATTTTCAGATATTGTTATAATGTATTATTTCTATTGTATGAAAAGGATTTCAGGTCAACGTGGTGTGTAATTTCAACTTTTTAGTGGAGATACACAGTTCAAGGCCCATTTTCACTCAATATGGAGTTACACACTTTTCTGGTTTCATCGACGATTTGTAGATTCAGAGCAGTTTTATTGCTCTCAAAACCATCTGGCTGTCAGATTTGATGTTCCACTGGCCGCAAAAAAAAAAAAAATTGAAAAATTTCACGAAAACTTAAACAAACTCCACTAATTGTCAAACCCAAACGTACTTGTATTGGTAAATCTGAGGCAAATCTACACAAAATATAAGTGTTAAAGTAAAGTAAGATTTTCAGAAAACAATTTACAATAACTACTGCGAGTCTCGAAGTGTCTAGTAGAGCGTAGTTGTTGTAATTGCGTGCTGAAAATCCTACTTTATTTTGCTTTGCAGGCCTATTGCTCGCTTTCATGGATATAACTGTATCTGAACTGTAGCCTTAACTCATAATAAAGGTTCTCTCTGACTGTTGTTTCTGATTAAGCTATTATTTTATTTATGTGCAATTTATGTGCACTTTCAAAAGTTCAATATCCAAAACGAGATTTTGGAGCAAACTTTTTTTTAATGAATTACTCACATCTCTAACAGACCAAATTTCCTCAAGCGAAAATAGTTTCAGAAAGGTTTGCTCAAAGTTATGCTTTCTGTGCGATTTAAGGAGCTGTAAACCAGAGACAAATCATACTGAGACCACCAACACGCAATCCTCTTGCCGCAATTTTTTTCCAAATTTGGCCATTTTGTTTTCCTATCGATGTTATGTCTATTATGTGGTTTTCGATTGGGCGCTCTTAGAGCACTTTTTATGTTCGTTTGGTACAAAAAAAAGCAATCTTGTTCAGATTTCAGAGCATTTTTGCGAAACTCGATTTTTTCTCAAATTTGTTCAGATTAACCAATACAAGTACGTTTGAGTTCGACAACTAGTGAAGTTTGTTTACGTTTTCGTGAAATTTTTCAACTTCAAAAAAAACCATTGCATCGGGTGATCTATTTTTATTATTTATGTACAAATGTTATGAAATCAATTTGACCGCAAATTGAGAATGTTTTAATGCAAAATGCTTAGAAAAGTGTCGAAGGCTACATATATTGGAACCGCACTAATGTCAACACAAAAAAGAGCGAGTGACGTTTTTATAATCGATTAGACACACGAAATCTGAAATCTGAGAGCAAATCCGAAGAAGCCCAATCGAAAACAACATTACAATGCGTGTGACATGAAAAAACATACAAAAATAAATGCTGCCAACAGCGGCCAACCATAAAAGTGATAGAGTTCGGGAATACCACATTTTAACATTACTGACTGCTATTGGTCAGTTATTATATATTTTTTAAAGGCAAATAATTTGATTTGTTTGGTTAATAAAACTATCTAAAGGAGATGTTCTACATACAAGAAACATATAAGAACAAGACTCCTTTTGTATTCTCCGCTTTTGAATATTATTAACATCGATGGGTAAATTTTTTTTTAAATAACTGAAGAAAATTTGTTCAGAACGTTTTCATTTTCCCTCAACCAATCTACATTATTCATTTTTTATAAATATTTTAAGCAAATGTACACTTATTCCTTAAAAAAAATACTTTCCACACGTAACGAATAATTTAAAATTGTACGGATAAAATTCTATGAACACTGCCAGTAACTTTGCCCACAGCGGAAGTGTCTAATATTAGGTCCGTTCGTGTACTTTCAGCATAGAAAAATGAAAAACGTCAAATATCAGAAATCGAGAGAGAAATCTCTCAATTTCAAGAGAAGTACCTGACCGGTTTTCTCACAAAAAGTTTAAGTAATGCCATTTTGACATTATCGTAAAATGCAGCATCTACAAAATAAGTTGGAATTAAATTCTATCTATCTATTTTTTTATAAGCTAAATACCTATTAAACTTAACATTTTGAATGCGCCGATATGTTCTAGAAGAAAATTCAATTACAACTTCTTCCTCCGACATCAGCCCTGTTTTTTTGAGCTTCGTTCTCAGCAAAGCAAAGTAAAGTAGAATTTTCAGCACGTAAATACAACAACTACACTCACTTGACACTTCGAGACTCGTAGTAGTTGTGTGCTGAAAATCTTACTTTACTTTGCTTTGCTGAGAACGACGCTCAAAAAACACGCCTATCGTTGAAGACGAAAATAAATAGTTTTACTTGTCAAACTTTTGCGCTGTCACAGAGTTGTCAGTTTTCATTTTTCATTTTTCAGGAAGTCGAAATTCGGCGAGTAGCAAATTACGAAAAAATGAAAAGAGGGGAAATGGATTTCTCTCATTTTTTTTTGCAATTTTCTCAGTACGTGGTCGCATTCGCACAGTTTCTTAGCAAATTTTTAATAATTTTACGTTTGCGAGTGTGTTGGTGACTCAGAATTTTTGAAGTTACGTGACATTTGTCAATATGAATTTCTATGTAACAATACTAGCGCACCAATCACCAAATCGTGACCATTCCGTAAAAAAAAACAGCTTGTAGGCTATGTTACGGGAAATCGGCCGGAGTTGGTGTTCTCAGTATGATTTGTCTCTGCTGTAGTGCAAACCATGCAGCATTTCTTAGGCATAATGGAACTTATGATTAGATGAATAAAATTAAGCTTACAGAAAAAGAAATAAATGTTTTATGTATGGGACTGGATGCATTTTGTGCATTATATTTAAATGCTTTATAAGGAACATTTGGCATTGCATAACCTAAAGTAATTTAACTAAATGATCTAAACTTACTTGAACTACTGACAGAGGTTCGAATGTTCTTTACAAAAGAAGTGAATATGTGTTTTTATTTTTATTTTTACGAGTATGTACACATATATTTTCATTGAAAATGAAACAAAGGTAATGCCCAACTGGAAATGTTTTTTTTTACATAAACGCCTGGATTTATGAGATGTAAGCATGATCTGGTCAAATACTGCGAAGATATCCTTTAAGGGTGTGTTTTTTTTTTCTTAAAACCTTTTTAAAATTAAGAGCTTGAAAGTACTCGAACTTTAACGTGACTTTTATGAATTGAATTGGAATTGTTAAGAGTGTGTCATGCGATGAAAGAGTGCAGTGTTTTGAGTTTTATGCACCTTTTTTCTGTTTCATTACAAATCGGCAAAGTATCAGAATTAGTTTCCACTGAATTTGAGAAAAAAAAAGTATAAACTGTTCTTTTCGTTTTTCTCCAACATCCGAAACTTAGGTTAGGATTTTCAATTTAACTTATTAGTATCCCAATTAAATGCATCTTAATTATGTCTTTTGGTAATTCTTTTTAACAGGAGATATATATTATCTATTCTACTGAATTTAGCAATACAAATAAATAGCAATTTCTTTAATTTTAAATATATTTTTCAAGTTTACCATTTGCGGCCTTTGTTGATGGGGCGGACCATTCATAGGACCAGGCCGTGGTCCATTGGGACGTGGACCATTCCATTGACCTTGATTCGGATAGCGTGGAGGGCCTTGCATCTGTTGCTGAGGTCCCATTGGTCCTCCTTGGTGCATAGGCGGTGGCTACAGAGAATAGTGAATAATATCGAACGTAATATTTTAAAATAAACATTTATGTAAACTTATGTATAATTTATTTATATATTTTGGTTTAACTTTTATTTGATGCCTTTGAATTATTTTTTAACAATTTTTCTTAATTTTCTATGCTACGCACATGCTATTTAGGAAAAATAAAATACAAAAAGAGGAACGTTATATTTACCAGGTATTTTAGGAAGATAAACAAACACGATAACAAAATAAACACATAACAAATGAGGATAGTTTGTCTTGAATTTTTAAATACACCAACAAGTCAGTACACATTTTTCAAGAAAGAATTATTTTATTCTAATGAATGTCACTTGATTGTTAAAATTTGGACTACAATTAGTATCTATAACATTTTAAATTAAAGTAAGGTACAGTATAAGTTATTAATATCTTCTCCGCTTACATACATTTGTTAGAGAAGTTCAAAGTGTTTTTTTTTTCCCAAAGCTTTGCGAAATTATTTTATTCTCGCAACTCATTTACCGGGCCATATTCATGAGGGCACTCTAGAGCTGGTTATTGTATAAACTAACGTGCATTATCGCTGTTGGGCATTTGATACTTTCGTAAAGTTTGACCCATACTTGCAGTTCCTTACAACCCTCCCATTCATTTAAATTAAAGTTCGCCCACTGTTTCACACAGAGTGGGGGCCACCATTAAGCGAATTTGTTTAAAAATAAAAGATTTAATTATCCAGCTCATCAAACCAGTCATAGGAGATGTCTTTATTTAAATGGTTCTTAAAACTCTGCTAATTCCACGCCTACTTTTTAAGAGCGTTTTTTTTTTTTTTTTTTCTTTACCGAAAATCTTTTTTTTTTCTGCTTCTAACTTGCGATTTCTCAAATAAATTTGTATAAGTACAAAAACAAGAGAAAAATTTAAGGTAGCCAACACTTCCCTGAATATTTTAACAATCGGTTTTCTGCTTCATCCAGAAGATCATCCAAAAGCAATTAAATTAAATTTGTTTCATCAAATCGACAACTGATTGTTCTCGATCGTGCATCCTGTTTTTAGGTGGCGGGCGCACACACAGTTTTCCGTCTTCTCTGCTTGAGTTGAACGGAGAAGAAGAAGGTAATGTACTTGCGACAATAAGCTACCAAGCTTCAAATAGCATACAACAATTTGAAGTAACGGCTGCGTAACCAGTCAACAATATTAATTCTTACATGATGGCGAATGTGGATTATAAATAGTGGAAAGGATTGTTTGACTACCTCACTCAGCTCATTCGAATAGACCTGGGGGCAGATTCCACATGACAATAATCGTCTGGAAGATATCATTTTTGAAAATTTTATGACCATAAAAATGTATATTCGCACGTTTCTTTTACGCTATCGTCAGCTTTCATTGCATTTGTGAAAATTAAACTGAATTAAACTCAGAAACTCGTAATTTTTTTTCATTTAGCTGACAGTTTTGGAGGTCTTTCATTTTGACGATAATCGTCTGAAATGTTCCGCAATGCGTGACCTGATCAAGTTACTTTACATCAGTCATCACATCAATTGTGCTAATTTTACCTCACGTTACGTAAGCTACTCTGACATGTTTTTTTAAAGTTGAGGTCAGGATGCTAAAAAAAGGTATGGTGGCGCATGAGCCAAAGGCAGCTCTCACTACTCCGATGTGGCATATTGAATATCCGACCTGCTGTTTGGCTCAACCAACATGGAGGGCGCAAATATAGGCAGTTTGCCAAAGACGGGAAACTAACTGGAAATTTTAAGTGATTGAAGCCCAGGTCCGCCTGGACTATAACGCCATCTAAGCAAACATTTAAGCAACCAATCTCTCGCACTAGGGTAGAAATAAAAGCTCAATACTTTCTGATTTAAAGTTAACCTTTTTTTATTCTTGTCTATTGTTAAGAAAAAATAAATAATACATCAAACAATAACTATTATCTATTATTTACAAGGAGCTTAAATTTATGCCAATACTCTACGAATGAATTTTGAATGAAATATTTTGTATTAGGAAGTATAAACATGCATAAAGCTGAAGTAAACATTTTAATAAGGGTGTAAAGAATGGGAAAGAAAACATAAATATTATCAGGATAATTCGTTTACGAAATTTTGACATTTTTTTTCCTTTACGAAAGTGCAATTATGTTTCATTATTTATGAAAGCTTTGCCAACTAAATTTGCTTGAATTTGGCTCGCTTCGTTATTCCCGAATCATTGCACTTAAGTAATTTCAGTTTTGTTTTACATTGTGTTTTGATTTTAGCAGGCTCATTGTTCTGTAATCAATAACAGTCAATTCATTTAAATATGGAACAAGTTTTACCCCAAGATGATTTTTATCAAACAGAGCTGAGCAAACAAATTGAGGTGATACAACTAAAAGAGGTTGCTACATGACATACGGTTATTTTTCCCTGTTTCCCGTATATTTTTAAATTGAAAAGTACATAATGTGCATAAAGAAATTGAAAAAAAAATGCAAGCCTTACTAGTTACCAGTTTAAAAAAAAAACACTAAAATCTTTTGCATACATCGAGTATCTTACAAGTCTAACAAATACATATTTACAAAAGCTGGTTCAGTGAAACAAAAAGTTAAGTACAACTACTTAATGTTGTTTTACCGCATTCATCAGAGTTTCCATAAATATTTTAATTTAATTTATGTTGTTCTTGTTGTTCTCTGTTTACATTCTATTGAAAATTAGAAAATCAGTAAACTATAATAAAATAGCAGGACTTGTCTGACGGTCACTTTGATACAAACCCTCATACATGCAGAACTCTAAAACTATTTAAAGATAATTGGTCAGAGGATTACTCATAGCTATATTACATAGGTAGAATGTGATTTTCATACGTGGCCCAAACAATTCATTCAAAGACATTGATTTGTGGTCTTTGCAAGGGACCACTATTAACTTTTTCTGTTTGCGGGTTAATTTAAAGCTAGATTGTCAAACAAGGGTAATGAAAAGGCCGACGTTCTGACCAAAAACTGTAACTTTCTTTCCGGCCGTAAGGTGTTTGTCCGGAATAGATTAAAAAAGTACTGCACGAAATTGATTCCGGTTTTCACAGTTGCATTGAAAATTGTTGAGATTAAAAGATAGGATATGTTTTATCATTGTCCACTGTCTGGAAGTGGAGATTGTAATTCTCGAATGCATTCTAGCCGCTAGCTTTGGAATGACTCATCCAAATGAAATAGGATTATTTTTAAAATAAAGTTCAATTAAGTACAAAGTTTTTAAGATATAAATCATCCTTGTACGTTATCCTGAAGTTGAACAATAAGCATTAAACTATAAATGTTACACAATTCAAAAAAGGAAAATATTCGATTGGAGCTAGATCGTTGGTTTTTTCCAGCGTTGAGTGGAGAACATTTTGTGGGTGTGTGCGGCTATACCTATTTCTCTCTCTGTACCTTTTGTGCTGTAGCTGTGTGCTTTTTCTTTATTTCTTTTATGCACCTTTTGTGTTTTTTGTTTTTACTCTGCCTTTTAAATTGAACCGAAGAATATATGACATGAGTAGTCGAGTAGAGCGAATGTGGCGCATGAGATTGAGAGGGAGTCACACTTAATTGTGATTTAAATTAAAATGTGCTGGCGAAGCAAGGCGAGCACGGGTCAGCTAGTGCAAAAATAAATGCTGCCAACAATTCCGCGGCTAAGAAAACAATTCTAGATAGAACCATAAATAAACTAAAACCATGCGCCTTCTAAGGAAGCACGCTCTGAGATTAGGTTCGACGAATACAGATACAAGCAGACACTGTGATGACCTTCAAATCACCCGCCATATCTGTGAATGACAAGCTCGGAAATAATGTAAACACATAAGAACGACGGAGCTTTAGAAAAGGTTGGCTAAGTAATAAAGAAGCTAAAGAACAGACGTGCATTGCTGGTAGGGTGCATGCACAAAATCATCAACACAGTATGGTTGGTTAGGGGATGCACGATCACCAACGAGATTGTTGCTGTAACAAGAACTATGTCCCTTAAAATCGCTTGTAGGATCCTATCCAACGTGGTGCAAACGACTTAAAACGGTTTGCCATACACCAATCAACGCGTACTATTGTTGTTTTCGGTCCGTCAAATCAACCATTGACCAAATTTGCACTCAAGAAGAGAGAGACCAATTTCACCAGTTTCGGAGCAGATATTACACAATACACTTTATTTAAAAGATTTATTCACGGCGACAGAGGAACATACGGCAATATTAGTTGGCTTCTTCGGCAGAGTTTCACCGCTTTACCTTATCTGTGTGAAGGTATATTACTTGATTTATCGTGAATAGATACTAGATTATTTCACCCTTTCTCAGAAAAGATATTTTACGAAAAACACTTGCTACCGCAAGGTAAGACAAGTGGGGCTTTTTCGGTTTCGGTGTCTCACTAGGCAAGATTAACTGACCTTTGATTTCAACAACTTTTTGTTTACAAAAATGGCTACAACGTTCCATAAAACTGCGATACTATTCATATACCCAATCCATGTTTGCCACATTACATATTAATACCTTAAGTGAAAGAAAACTGTGTAACTGCCGAAATAGGAAACCATATCATAAACAAAAGGAAATAGAAAATGAATGCAGTGGTCTTTTGCCAAAAGTGCATGCAAATAAAAAACTAAAAATATAGTCACGTTACGCACTTAAACAAAACGAATGCTAAGTCAGCAACAACTCCATTGCATTTCATTTGCTTTAATGCTTATATTAATTTCAAATGTTAATGAAGGAACCATCTGAATTTAGATGGCAATCGTTACTACTCGAAAGAGTATAAGTGGGGAAGAAGGGCAGTCGGAAAGTTAAGCTGAGTAAATTTTAGAATATGTATATGTTACTAAATTTATTCCAGTGGTAGAACCGTTATAGTAACCTGGCATGTACACAAAATATTGAAAAACAAATTACACACAACTTCCATCTGTGCACAATCACTCCAACAAAAATCAATCGAATATGCTGTGTTTAAGATAGTGAAAGTGTTTTTTTAATTATTTGTACATTCGGTTTTTTATAAATCAGATTCTCGGAAAAACTGCGAACAAACATTTCAGCCTTTCTTTAAGGAATGTTGCTAGAGTTGGAACTATCACGCGCGTTGAATAATTGATAGCATAGTTTAACAGAGAACAGTTAAACTATGCCATACTTTTCGCTCGTATTAGAACTTTGCCAAACTGTGAACTTTCACTTACGAATTTAAACTGTATGCAACGAATTTGCGTACAATTTGAATGGATCTTCTTTTATCTGGAAAATTTCGCAATTGTGAGTTCCTCAAATTTAGATGAACAATGCGATACTTTGATGCATTTTCGTTCCACAGTATGTCCGTACATCAAGTCTAATACCGAAACGGAAATACACAAGATGATTTCTGCAAATCACGCGACATAACAACGAATAAAGTAAGTTAGCCCATTTCACTCCTACTTTGAAAGTTAAATACAATTTTGCTGGTAACAAAACAAACTCCAAAACAGATATACATAATTCATTCTACTGAACTAAATGGCTAAGAAAAACGTCAAACAAACAAAAGTCAAACTCACCTGCATTCTTGGTGGACCTTGATTAGGTCCTGGAGGGCCCTGCATATTTTGCGGCATGTGCTGCGGACGAAACTGGCCAGGAGGCATATTGGGATTCATCATACGCGGTTGGTGACCGGGTGGTGCGCCTTGAGCAGGATGTTGCGGCATGCCGCCCATATTAGGAATCGGACCTCGAGGACCATTCTGTTGCGGTGGTACTGGCCGTGTTTTTTGCTGACTTTCGAACTGATTTAGCGCCTGCTTTGTGGGATACGTCACTACGGGAACTTGCCCATGCATTTCCTTTTTCGACAAACGTTCCATAACCACACGCATACTGTTCTCCGAACCCAAAGATATCACACAGAATCCCTTCGATTGGCCATTGGAACGATTTTCGAAAAATTTCACTTCTTGAAAATCCGTTACGCCAATGTCTCGCATTGAATTGGAAATGTCTTGGTCAGTGGTCCACTAGACAAACAAAAAAGAAAAGATTTGTTTAGAGTATGTACCTATTGTGGTTTTTGGTATTGTATAACCAAACATTGTTGCAAGCAATGATGCTACTTACCCATGTCAAATTGCCTATATATAATTGATAACGTCGTCCAATATGATTTGGAGTTAGGCTACCACTCTGATGGTAAACTCCGTTTGAAGTAGCACCCGAATTATCATCGGCTTGCGACGAAGCTACCGAAGAACCATCCACCGCGGCTCCATCATTCGGTACACTGATATCATCGTACAAGTCTACACCTTCGGCATTGAAATCATCCTATGGAGAACCAAAAACAATTTAAATTAGAAATATCCCGTCAGAAAAATACACATTTTCGACTAATTTACTTGGGGTTGTGCACTGAAATCTTTATCCAAGTCTTCGGCATACAAATCGATAACCACGCCGTCAGCCATTTTCATTAGAAAATTTTCACAAAAAACGCCACAACTGCGGCCACCGGCAAATTGAATTAATGAGCTTGTGGTTTATTTTCACTTTTAAATCAATAGTCTAAGCAGAACATTGTACTATAACTTAAGTCTTTTGATAATATTACTTTTTCATACTATATATATGAATAATTAACTAAATTTTATTAGGTTCTTGATGTTTTTTTTTGGGAAGAAAACTTTCCGCAAATCTTTCCACCAAAATGAAGACAGCGAAATGGCTCGTTCCTTGACATTTGTAGAGGTGTGTGAAAACTCAGCGAAAACGCAGAAACGATTGCTTGTGAATGATTATTCAGCGCATAAGGGGCTCTTTACATTAGGATATTGTTTAAATGGGTACCACTCTATTTTCTGTTAATTTTTACTTAATTGGGTATGTAATTTTCGATGTGGCTTTTCAGACATGGATTTTAGATTTCTGCTGCCAAATCGAAAATTAAATCCGAATTTTATTGGTTCTTGTTTATATTAAGGTTGCCGAACACAATTTTTTTTCACTTGCACTGGAAGCCCATTTTAATTGATTTTCGCACATTTTTAAAAACGCATATCTAAAAAAAAGTTTGTTATATGAATTGTCGGAAGGATCGGTAAGTTGATGTAGTCACAAACAGTTACCAGAAACAGTTATAGGTTTTAGCAGCGCAGCGCCAATCATCTTCAACTAGCGGATATGTTATACCATTTTATCACAAACGGGACTGAAACTGTTTTATTGCGCACTTATTTACTTTTTTTTTTTTCTTTATTCAATAATAGCATATTGTGATTGCAGAAATGCCCGGCCGGAACTCTCATCTGCTTTCAATTACTTGATTGACTTTTCATTTTCATTTTTAGTTAATAGGCGTGTTTTTTTCAGCTTCGTTCTCAGCAAAGCAAAGTAAAGTATGAATTTCAGCACGCAATTACAACAACTACACTCACTTGACTTTGATTATTCGTGGAATGAAAATGGAAGAGGAAAGAGAACTACATTTTTTTTTTTAATTTTTCAAGCTATGAATAAATAATAAAATTTTGCAAACACAAATAACAAACAATTTTAAAAAGAGCTGACTTTCAAGTCACACTCCAAAAAATGCATAAAAATAGTTAAATTTTATTATCCATTGGGTACGAAAAATCTTAAATCCGATAGCAAAATTTGAGAATTCCAAAAAATCACATTAATCATTAGCCCTGTTTTTTTGAGCTTCGTTCTCAGCAAAGCAAAGTAAAGTAGAATTTTAAACACGTAAATACAACAACTACGCTCACTTGACACTTCGAGACTCGTAGTAGTTGTGTGCTGAAAATCTTACTTTACTTTGCTTTGCTGAGAACGACGCTCAAAAAAACACGCCTATTATCGTTTCACAGATAGCAAGGAATTTGATATCGGTAACAAATTCCTGAATATTCGATATTGAAACATTTACTGAATTGATGCAGTTACTAAAAATTTGAAAACGTAGCTCTGAAAAATAATTACAAAAAATTAATATATAAAATGTTGGTGATATAAATTTCAATTTTCAACGGTCACTTTGCTAAGCTATGGTTTTATTTGCATAAGCAAACAGTTCCAATGAACCTGCATGTTCGAACGCATATCCGGTTCCAGCGGCATTTATTCTAGAACTTTCTGAGGAACGAGACTCGATTGAAACTTACCGAAGCCAGTCGATAATTTGTCAACCAAAACCACATTTGCGAAAAGAAGCGTGCACGGTAACGAGGTGCTGGCCCCGATTTGACTGTAAATTCCAGTTTTTGTATAGTAGTAAACTCAAGCAAAGTTGAAAAAAAACTAGCAAAGGTAAGTTCAAAGTGCTAAATGCACAGATTTATTTCATTTTTTTTAACTAATTCATGCAAAACTACTATCCAGATGCCGGAAGAATCAGAAACCTTCGCCTTCCAGGCTGAGATTGCTCAGCTTATGTCCTTAATCATCAATACGTTCTATTCGAACAAAGAAATCTTTCTTCGTGAATTGATTTCCAATTCATCTGATGCTCTGGATAAGATCCGCTATGAATCTTTAACAGACCCCACCAAATTGGACAGCGGCAAGGAGTTGTACATCAAATTGATCCCCAATAAGGCCGCTGGCACTTTGACCATCATCGATACTGGTATTGGCATGACCAAGGCCGATTTGGTCAACAACTTGGGTACCATCGCCAAGTCTGGAACCAAAGCATTCATGGAGGCCCTCCAAGCCGGTGCTGATATCAGCATGATCGGTCAGTTTGGTGTTGGTTTTTATTCGGCTTACTTGATTGCTGACAAGGTAACCGTAACATCGAAGAACAACGATGATGAGCAGTATATCTGGGAGTCGTCTGCTGGTGGTTCATTCACCGTCCGTCAGGATAACACTGAACCTCTTGGACGTGGTACCAAGATTGTGCTGCACATCAAAGAAGACCAAGCTGAATACTTGGAGGAGACCAAGATCAAGGAAATTGTCACCAAACATTCCCAATTCATTGGTTATCCCATTAAACTGTTGATGGAAAAGACACGTGATGAGGAAGTGAGCGATGATGAGGAGGATGACGCTGAAGACAAGAAGGATGAAAAAAAAGAGGACGAGCCCAAACTCGAAGATGTTGGAGAGGATGAAGATGCTGACAAGGATAAAGACAAGAAGAAGAAGAAGAAGGTCCAGGTGAAGTTCACTGAGGATGAAGAGTTGAACAAGACAAAGCCCATTTGGACCAGAAATCCCGATGATATCTCCCAGGAGGAATACGGCGAGTTTTACAAATCTCTGACTAACGACTGGGAGGATCATTTAGCCGTCAAGCATTTCTCTGTTGAAGGTAATTATCTTGTTCTCATACTATTGCCTAGCCTAGTTTTTTATTTGATTCATCTGTTTAGGTCAATTGGAGTTCCGTGCTCTTTTGTTTGTGCCCCGTCGTGTGCCATTCGATCTCTTCGATAACCAGAAGAAGAAGAACAACATCAAACTGTACGTGCGTCGTGTTTTCATCATGGACAACTGCGAGGATCTCATTCCTTCGTACTTGAACTTCATGAAGGGTGTCGTCGATTCAGAGGATTTGCCATTGAACATCTCTCGTGAGATGCTGCAGCAGAACAAGGTTCTAAAAGTTATCCGTAAGAACTTGGTCAAGAAATGCATGGAATTGTTCGAAGAATTGACCGAAGACAAGGAGAACTACAAGAAGTTCTACGAGCAGTTCAGCAAGAACTTGAAACTGGGTGTGCACGAGGACAACAACAGCAGGGCTAAGCTCGCCGAATTGCTGCGCTATCAAACATCGGCTTCAGGAGAAGAGTCGTGTTCTTTGGCCGATTACGTCAGCCGTATGAAGGAAAACCAGAAACACATCTATTTCATCACTGGTGAGTCACAAGATCAAGTGAGCAACTCTGCCTTCGTTGAACGTGTTAAGAAACGTGGATTCGAGGTAGTATACATGACTGAGCCAATTGATGAGTACGTCATCCAACACCTCAAGGAATACCAGGGCAAGCAGTTGGTTTCGGTAACCAAGGAAGGCCTGGAATTGCCTGAGGACGAGGAAGAGAAGAAAAAGCGCGAGGAAGACAAAGCTAAGTTCGAGAACCTTTGCAAGGTAATGAAGTCTATCTTGGACAACAAAGTCGAAAAGGTAGTCGTCTCCAACCGTTTGGTTGAATCACCATGCTGCATTGTCACTTCTCAGTTTGGTTGGTCAGCCAACATGGAACGTATCATGAAGGCACAGGCTCTGCGCGACTCTTCCACCATGGGATACATGGCTGGCAAGAAGCATTTGGAAATCAATCCTGATCATTCCATTGTTGAAACTCTCCGCCAGAAGGCTGACGCCGATAAGAACGACAAAGCTGTCAAGGATTTGGTCATTCTTCTTTTCGAGACCTCACTGCTCTCATCTGGATTCTCATTGGACAGCCCACAGGTCCACGCTTCGCGAATTTATCGTATGATCAAGCTGGGTCTTGGCATTGATGACGATGAACCAATGGCCACCGAGGAGACCACTGTTACCGCAGGAGGTGATGCACCACCATTGGTAGATGATTCCGAAGATGCTTCCCACATGGAAGAGGTGGATTAAACAACCCTACACAACATATAAAAAACGCTTGTTGCACAATAGTATTCCACACACAAAAACAAAAGTTCCATATACGATTTTTCCCACGAAGGCAAATGCTGCGTTCTAGTGGCATCAGAAACATTGAATCAGAAGCATTTTCGAGAAATTAGCGTTTAGGCATTTTTTTTAAATGTTAACTAACTACACATTATAACAAATATTGGTGTAAAATAAAGTTCTAGGCTTTATAGAATTTGTTGTTTTTTATTCCGTTTTCCTACTTGAAATTGAGTGTTTCTACACGGCTTTGTCAATCATGACTAGAAAACAGCAACCAGCTTGCCGAAGCAAAACGTGTTGATACGCGGCCGGCTTAACCTTGTTTGGCCACGCTGGCCCATGCTGGTAGGATTGACTGAGAAACATTCTTTCTAACCTTGAATACGCCTTGAACAGTAGCAAGTGTTCATAATGCATATGAATGGTGGTCTACTTTTTTCTCTATATAAATATGTGTTTATGTATGTTTAAAGACGTTTATTTCTACTTGATTAAATATAAACATAAGTATATAAGAATTCAGTGCAAAACAGATCGATAGCAGTTTGGTTAAACAAATAAGCTACAATTCGGACACAAATCTGTTACATATCAGATTCCTTCTTTAAAAGCTCTAGAACGGCTGCAGGTGTCGTCACTCCTTTACTCACTTGTATTATCTTATTTCTTGATCGGGATCCTTTGTCGAGACAAACATCACTTTTTCGCAGGCTAAGAACTTTGGAAAGATATTTTACTAGTTCTGCGTTCGCTTCTCCTTCAGAAGGAGGCGCAGCTATTTGCACACCAACTCCTTCGCTTGTGATATCGGTTATTCCATTTTGTTTGGCTCCTGGTTTGGCTAGAATCCGAATGCAAATGTTACCATGTTTATCCATTTGAACCGGATCATCGTTGCTGGCTGTCTTTGTTCCTGGTGGTAGGACAACTGTTGTTTTTTTACTTTTGTTCTTCGACATATTCCTGATTGTGCTTTCTAGATATATAAAACGTTTCATGGGCTTGTTAATACTTCCATAAATAAATAATATTGCCGACACAAATATAGAATAAATAATAATTGTGGTGTCTCTCTGCTCGAGCAGAAAAAACTTAAGAACGTGTTCACGGTAGAAGTTTTATCTGCCCATAGTTTACAAATCTGACGTTTAAAAAATGAAGAAAGAAAATCGATTTCGTTAGTTCCAATTTTTTGATCTAATAATTTTTCTTTTTCATGTTCTATTGGAGAAATGCCAGCACGTTTTTTAAATTTGGATTTATCTACCAATCCTTGGACAGCTGTTATGCGATATACATTCGAGAACATTTTGGTGTCGCTGAAGTACCTCTGTGTTTGCAAGAGCTGTCTTTATCAGGTCCCCCCCAATGGAAAACCACATACCTACCTACCTAGTTTAATAAAAAAATTAAATTATTTTTATTTGTAAGCTTACCTCAAAGCAGATCTCGACATGGCACATAGGTTAGGTCGGTTACACAAATTAAAATGTACAACAAACCCTTACCTGCTTCAAGTCACAGTCGATTTAAGGAAGCACCCTTATCCAAGCAACTAAGCTTTGGAAAATAGAAAGTATGATAGCAAATCACACTGACTACAGGTGCTGGCGCTCAGAAGACTGGTCACTAACGTATGCGATGCCCAACCCATAGTTTCCTTCCAAATGTTCCGAAAAACTTAAAAAAATTATTTCTACTTTTATGCTCGTCACCGATCAATACCCACCATGAGGGCATGCCCTTTCCATTGGCTACAGGCCAAGCAAACTATGGAACTCGCTTCCTTCAAATATATTTCGAGAGAACAACAACTTACAGCAATATAAGTGCGAATAATTAACATTTTTCTAAAAGCATATCGAGGCTTTATACTTAGTTCATGTTTATGCTCCAGGGCGAGGCGCTGTTGGAGCGTTTTACGTTTGCTTTTCAAATACACAACTCTCCCCTGCAAATAACTAAACTAAACCACAATTTAAATTAATATTTATATCTGTTTATTTCAACTAATGTTTAGCTAACTCTTAAAGAAAATACAGGATATTTGACATAAAGAGCGTTTAACCTAAGAGTCTTCAATCAGCAGCACATAGAACATCCCCTCCCAAGGCTGGTGAGAAGATTATCTGATGTCGCGGTGCCGCTACAACGCGGCGTGTAAATTAAAAAAGGTTAATTAAATTTTAAAGCGACACTACTAAATTCAGAACTAGAGAGCTTAGTCGACCTCTTCCATGTGAGATGCATCTTCAGTATCGTTGACTAGTGGCGGAGCATCGCCAGCACTCTGGGTATCCTCTGTTGCCATTGGCTCATCTTCATCAATGCCAAGACCCAGCTTGATCATCCGATAAATTCTGCATGCGTGCACTTGTGGGCTGTCCAATGAGAAGCCCGATGAAAGCAGAGAGGTCTCGAACAGGAGGATTACCAAATCCTTCACCGCCTTATCGTTCTTGTCGATATCGGCCTTTTGCCGCAGGGTTTCAATAATGGCGTGGTCCGGATTGATTTCCAAATGCTTCTTGCCAGCCATGTATCCCATGGTGGAAGAGTCGCGCAGAGCCTGTGCCTTCATGATACGTTCCATGTTGGCTGACCAACCAAACTGAGAAGTGACAATGCAGCATGGTGAGTCAACCAAACGGTTGGAGACGACTACCTTTTCGACTTTGTTGTCCAAGATAGACTTCATTACCTTGCAAAGGTTCTCGAACTTGGCCTTATCTTCTTCGCGCTTCTTCTTCTCATCTTCGTCCTCTGGCAGCTCTAGGCCCTCCTTGGTTACAGACACCAACTGCTTTCCCTTGTATTCCTTGAGGTGCTGGATAACATATTCATCGATGGGTTCAGTCATGTAAACGACCTCAAAACCGCGTTTCTTGACACGTTCAACAAAGGCCGAGTTGCTGACTTGATCCTTAGACTCACCAGTGATGAAATAGATATGTTTCTGGTTTTCCTTCATACGGCTGACGTAATCGGCCAGCGGACAGTAGTCATCTCCAGACGCAGATGTGTGGAATCGGAGGAAGTCTGCGAGTTTCGCGCGGTTGTTTGTATCCTCATGGACACCCAATTTCAAATTCTTGCTGAACTGATCATAGAACTTGTTGTAGTTTTCCTTGTCCTCGGTCAACTCTTCGAACAGTTCCATGCACTTTTTGACCAAATTTTTTCGGATGACCTTGAGCACCTTGTTCTGTTGCAGCATTTCGCGAGAGATGTTCAATGGCAAATCCTCAGAATCAACAACGCCTTTCATGAAGTTCAAATACTCTGGGATGAGGTCTTCGCAGTTGTCCATGATGAATACGCGACGCACGTACAGTTTAATGTTGTTACGCTTCTTCTGGTTTTCAAAGAGATCAAATGGAACACGCCGGGGAATGAAAAGCAGAGCTCGGAACTCTAGTTGGCCTTCAACGGAGAAATGCTTCACAGCCAAATGGTCCTCCCAGTCGTTTGTCAACGATTTGTAGAACTCACCGTATTCCTCCTGTGAGATATCATCGGGATTCCTTGTCCAAATTGGTTTGGTTTTGTTTAACTCCTCATCTTCCGTGTACTTGACTTTAACTGTCTTCTTTTTTTTCTTTTCGCCGTCTTTATCGGCATCCTCGTCCTCACCAACATCTTCAATCTTAGGTTCGTCTGTGTCCATATCCTTCTTCTCCTCATCCTTATCGGCTTCGTCGTCGCTGACTTCTTGATCGCGCTCCTTTTCAACAAGCAGTTTGATAGGATAGCCAATAAATTGCGAGTGTTTGTTAACAATTTCCTTAATCTTGCTCTCCTCCAAGTAATCAGCTTGGTCTTCCTTGATGTGCAGCACAATCTTGGTACCACGTCCAAGAGGTTCAGTGTTATCCTGACGGACGGTGAATGAACCACCAGCAGATGACTCCCAGATGTATTGCTCATCGTCGTTGTTCTTCGATGTAACCGTCACCTTATCGGCAATCAAGTATGCCGAATAGAAACCAACACCAAACTGACCAATCATGCTAATGTCAGCACCAGCCTGTAGTGCTTCCATGAACGCCTTTGTTCCAGACTTGGCAATTGTACCCAAGTTGTTGACCAAATCGGCCTTGGTCATTCCAATACCAGTATCAATGATGGTAAGTGTTCCAGCAGCCTTGTTGGGAATCAATTTGATGTACAACTCCTTGCCACTGTCCAGCTTTGTTGGATCAGTTAGAGATTCATAGCGAATTTTGTCCAAAGCATCAGACGAATTGGAAATTAACTCACGAAGGAAAATCTCCTTATTCGAGTAGAATGTGTTGATGATCAAGGACATAAGCTGAGCAATCTCAGCTTGAAATGCAAAAGTCTCACATTCTTGTTCAGGCATCTGGAAACGCACAAAGAGTGAAATTAATTATTTAACAGAGTTGGAATTCTTTTCATCATCAATATTTCTAGTACATTCTTTGAATGTTTAAACACCGGATATAATGTGAAACATCCTAAATGCAATTTTTCGTTTGTATTTCAAACTTACCTTTTTTATTATTATTCAGTAATTTTAAGCAGCAAAATGTTAAATTAATCACAATTCACTTGGAATGCAGTACAGAATATTTCTTTCACAGAAAAAATCCTTGACTTGTTCCTCTTACTTATACACCTCAAAGCTTTTCTTTATGAACTGATACAAAGGGGGTGAACTACCCAGCCTTTTATGCTTTATAATAATTTCCCGAAATTTCCTGACTTTTCTAGAATGTACTACTTCAACTTCCGCTTGTTTTTCGTGTCACTCTTGTTGTTTATTTTCAATTTTCTTTATAAGGAAACCGCACACACCGCTTTTTGTATATGTGATAAAAGGTCCGTGCAAAATAATAAGTAAATGCATTAATAAAATTACTGATTTCATTCATTTTAAGAAAACAAAAATGTAAAAAGTATTTAATGACTACAATTTGACTACAACTACCCAAATTAGACCTAAGATTCTCAAAGTGTTTGCTTGTATTTGTCAAACTATTTCTAGAAAGTCATTTTTCATATCGATTTCCGGGAAAAAGTCGGTTGTGACTTGTGAGCACTAGTCATCGTGCTCTTTCCAGAATTTACATATCGTATTTGGGTGGTAGGTAGTTCTGCGGTTTTATAATATTGAACGTTCTGGAAATGCGTGTGCGATAAACATTGCAAGCCTATTACATGGAGTTTCTTCCCCACATTTAAAATAATTGGTTGAAAAAAAAAATCTAAATTTCATTACCAAGGCCATTGACACAATTAGAATGGGATGGTGAGGGTGATGATTTGCAAAATCGATAAATTGTATGTAACATATTGCAAATGTTGCTTTACTTTACTCATTAAAAATGGAATCGATGTCAAATTAGGATGACTGTTTAAGGTAGCAGATAAGAGTAAGCTTTTACTCGAAAATGGGAAAATATCTAGAGCTACAGATATATAGGGGGATGATTATTTAATCAGAACAAGAAGAAAAGAAAAACGCAAAACTCTGAGAAATTTACGAATTCTTTGCTCGAAAAATATCAAACGCAAACGAGGTCTAGTCTCTAGAAGTGTCAAATGATGTTATTATGTGGCTCTTGAATCCGCTTGCAGATTTTTCGTGGCAGATGTAAAACAAAACGAGATTGATTTGTGTTTGATATATTATATTATGGCTTTATGCACTAATTGACAGATATATTATGCATCTACGGCTGTGTGTTAGCTATAAGCTAGCTATATCTCATGCAAAACACCTACGTGAATTGCACTTTTATAAATCCTTGTAGTAGCCGAAAATTCTGGCATTTAGTTGACATTTCGCAGTGTCAAAATTCAAAATAAACCACGGGAATTTGTAGTACATGTTGTTTTAACAATTAATAGTTAATTGGTCAACGCGTTTGTATTCTTAAGTCTAGACCAGTAATATACATAAAACAAAATAAAATAGTTAAACAAAAATAATAAATATTATTTGACTGAGAAAATCAATTTACTTACGAAATATTTGTTTTTTAAATGAAATATCAAGATGATAACACGATAACACATTATGTGTGTGGCACCACGATTTTTCGGAAAAATCAACTGATTGTTATTTTTTTATAATGTAGGGATTACGTTATACAAAAATGTACTTTTTTCCCTATGGTGTCATTTTTAGTTTGAAAATTCCTACGTGTAGGGATTTTTCACTACATGTAGATCACTGGTCTAGACAAATCTAGTTGTCATTTGATATAAACTAATCCGAACTTCATAGTGAAAGGCGTATGACAGGCGATAGGAAAAGGGTCAACTTTTATGGAAAACTGCTGCTGGTTGTATACCGCACTCATACAACACCCCGACTCCACATTAGATAATTTCTCTCATGATACTTATCATGGGATGAAACATCTTGTGGAGTCACTCCATTTCATCTCATGATTGGATGTTAGCGATCGCTCTCAGCGATTATGTCTTGGCATGGATGTCTGACATGAATTTGACGTCGGATTGTTTTTTTTTTCGCCTGGAAATGCTATTTCCTACACCTGGGGGTCAATTCCCGTTCCGTGATATTAGGCCTGTTTTTTGAGCTTCGTTCTCAGCAAAGCAAAGTAAAGTAGGATTTTCAGCACGCAATTACAACAACTACGCTCTACTTGACACTTCGAGACTCGCAGTAGTTTTTTGTAATTTGTGTGCTGAAAATCTTACTTTACTTTGCTTTGCTGAGAACGAAAGTCAATTCCCGTTCCGTAATAGACAACTGTTTATCATGATGAGTTCGAGAATCGCATTAGGTGTGATCGTGATGTGATATAATGAAAAGCTGCTGTGAAAACAGAAATGATAAATTATTTATCATTTCACAGTATCACGGAACGGGAATTGACCCCCAGCACAGACAAGAGAAGAGAAATTTGCATGGTATAGATATCAGACATTTAGTTGGAGAGATATATCTTTAGTGAGAATCACCCATCGGGATTTTTTGTACTGCTCTAGTTTCATTTTAAAAGCAGAAAAAATGCAAAAAAAATGTAATGTCATATGTGCTTAATGTCGAAAAAGAAAATAACAAAAACCGGAACTTCTATTTCTTAGCTGTATTTTTATTTTCGCGTTTTAGCGCATAATTATGTTGCCTTCCATTGAAACCTTAACGTCTAGCACAAAAGAAAAGTATTACCCTAGAGCCTTAACGCCAGCAGCAAATTTGAAATTAAATTACAATTAAACAAATTTGGGAAAATAATAAGAAGTGTTGAGAAAAATTGTTCGCGGAACTTTTCCGCCTGTCTCCTTACTTCGTATTTGTACTGTTATGGTTCGGCGTCGCGGAGGGGTGTTATTAAACAAATTGGGCATTGTACATGAAAGTGGGGCATCGAAACAGCTCAGTTAACCAAACTAAAATCGAACGGTATCATATCGCAGGTCTATTTGTTGTTGTGCAATTGCGCCAAATGTCAAACAAGCTAAAGAAAAACTGCGTGAATAAAGAGTTTTTCCGTTAATATCGTTGGTTTTGCTGGAAATGGTGTCAACCAGAGGCCCAAAGCATAAATTTACCGAAGGCGAAAAAGTCCTATGCTACGAGCCAGACCCGACTAAAGCCAAAGTTCTTTACGACTCCAAGGTATGTTATGCTTTTGCAAGTGTATTGTCGCCATCGCCATTCTGCATGCATGTTTTTTTTCTTGTGTTACTTGTATTCGTTTTGTTTTGCGAAAATTTATGCACTTAATATGATGCTGCTACTGTTTCGCCGGTTTTAGGTGCTCGGCTCATACGAGACGAAAGACAAGCGTGGCAGAAAACTTATTCAATATAAAATACATTTCCAAGGATGGAGTTCGACTTGGGATCGCAAGGTGAATTCTGATTTCGTGCTCAAGGACACCGAAGAAAATCGTCAGTTACAGAAGGATCTAGCCGAAAGGGCACAGTTGCAATTGTAAGTACAATGACCCCATTGGTTGTGTTAATAGTGGGGGGGTATTTATAAAACACTTTCACTCTTTGGCTGCGGTTATGTTTTTGTTGTTTCTATTTTATATACATGTTTGTTGGACTGCGTAGAGGTGCATATTTATATCGGAAAGAGCGCAAAAAACGCGCACGCAAAGAAGACGAATCAGATAGTTCGCCGAAAGTTCACAATCGTGGCTCGTCGGAGGATAATTTTAGTTCCAGCAGCACGTTTGAAAAAAATGAAGCCGATTTCCTGATGAGGGACGGTGAGTTACAAAAGAGAAACGCCTGACTTTAATTAGGTAATACTTTTTTGATTTTTTGATTTTTTGATTTTTTGGTTAGAGTGCGAAACAGAATCTTGTAGCAGTTCCGCCGAGAGCTTTCATGACGATGAACGTGTATTGCTTAAGGTCAGCGAACGGCTTAAACAGTACCTCGAGTATGATCATGAAATGACTGTGAGAAATGGTAAACAGCACATTTTGCCAGCTCGCGTTCCGGTATTGGCTATTCTAGAGAACTTCGTCAAGCAAAGCGCAGTAAAATTGGTACTTTCGGTAACACAAAACGAAACAAGTCGACGACGGAACACGAGCTTAAGGCCCGACAAGAAGGAACGTGAGTTCGAGAAAATTGTGAACACGTAAGTCAGCAAGGTGTTGTTTATTTACTTACTAATAAAAAAGGATTTTCAATATCTGGTTTATTAGCATAATATTTATCTAGTTGTATTTGTCGTAGTCCCTGAAAAATAGTGATCGTGAAACATTGAGTTCAAATCATCAACAGGCTGCTTCAGTGATAAAGCGCGCGACGAAGTTTATATATTTTAATCTTATTGTTGCGACGACGTTTCATGGCTAGTGCTAGGCAGGATATCTTAAGCTGGTTGTCTAAAACTTGACCACAAATTCTTTCGGTACAGTTATGATATTTTTGGGGTTATGTGAAATGAGATCTCTTGATTATGCGACACTTGCCCATAATGCATAGCAAAGTATTACTCTATTCCGACAAGTCGGCAGTAATCTGGATTGGCAATAGATAAAGCTAGTAACATAGAGAACTTTCCGAGTAGTACCTGCCAAACGGAGAAAAAAAAACTCAGTGCGCTACTAAGAATATACAAATGGAGTGCTCTAAAAGCCTAAGGAAACGTTACGGTTTGTGAGGAACTTAGCAGCACGCTACCTGCTATGTGGTTTTATTTGCAGCAAAATTAATGCAGGCACATATTGAAGATCACTGCTCCACATGCCACAGATTTATCAATCGATTGTTTTGATCTAAATTGAATCTGTGCTGTTGGATGCAGCATTTGGAAACTGAATGCTATTACGAAAAAGTTGATTATCAGATGTTTGCCGAAAATTTGGAAAGAGAAAAGGACAGAACCCAATAGGCAAACGTGGCATTGGATTGGTCATACATTTCCGAAACGATGCATCAGATTCCATTATCTCAGTGATAGAATTAATAGTGTCGAGTGTGTTTATCATCATTAATTGTGTGTCATGGCTTCTTTAACCGAGTATTTATTTATTGACGTTGAAACTATACATACTATAAGAGAAATTTAGAAATTTATCGACGACGTCTTCTTGGTCTTGGACGAGATCTATTTCTCATTGAACGCGATCTATGTCTCATCGGACGGGACTTGCGACTACTGCTAATGCGACGTGATGGAGCTCGTCGTCTCGGTTGCTGGTGGCAAGGATCTTCAGGTTGCAATTTTTCAGATGGCTTTCAGAAATAAAATAAATAACTTATATTGAATTTCAATGTCAAAAAATAAATAAATTTATAATTGCAACCTTCATGTTAGTTGCATTGCTTTGGCGGGGAGATAAATTCAAATCTTCATCGCTTTCGTCATATGAGGTGTAACCTTCTTCAATAGGTTGCGGTCTTATAGTTTTTGATTTTCTCAATTTGGTTAAGAATTTTGCGTTTGGCATTCTAAAGGTTTTTGTTTCACACAAATAATTTGATCCGACCTTTGTTGCCTAGACTTTAAAAATAATTATGACAACCAAGTTTCAATTCTGAGGTAGCTTAAAGTTGACAAATATCTTAAAGTGGATATAACTTAGAAGTGGCATTAGTTTTCGAAGTCCTTGGTCCAGATTTAATTATGTAGGTAGTCAGTGGGATTTTGGTTTGCAAAACAATGTCAAGATCGGAGAAAGAGTCAGTAAAGGTGTTGTGTCTTTCCCATTGCTTTGCTTTTCGTGATGTTTTTTTTTTTAACGATTGAAGGAGCACTCTGGTTTGAGATGCGACTCGACTTCACTAACTGGTGAGATCTTTTACCGCTTGATAACTGAGCTACCCTTGATGGTAAGGTGGACATTGCGATGTCAATTTAAGCGCTAGCTATACAATGCTTTTAAGACACCCTGATGTAGAGCCCAGATGGTGGTACGGTAACCTCTTTGTGCAGTAGGTGCTGTATTCCATAAAGCGGGTGAACATTTTAAATGATTTTGATCCATCTTTTTTTAGTTAATCCGATCTTTTTTACTTACTGTAAATTATTTATTTTATATATCATTTTGTTACATTTTAGAGTTTCTCTTCTAAAAGAAGTCGCAGACGGACTGCGTATTTACTTTGACTTTACATTAGTTGATAATCTCCTTTACAAGGAGGAGAGAGAATACGCACTTTCTATGCTTTCCGAAGAGAACCTGAAGAATTTCTCGTACGTTCCGTTGCCGGGAATCGGACCCGATTTTCTGTCTCCAAAATCAGATCCAGACGCAACGTGCGCTTTAGAAACCACCGAAGCACAAGCCCTCTCAGATGCTGTTCCAACTACAAGCTCTGATGATCCACAGAAACGAAAACTACGGTCACATCGTAGTGAAGATTGTGACGCCATGCTTGAAAATTGTTTATCAAGGTAAATTACACAGTCGAACTAGTGTTGAATAAAATGTAATCGTTTTTTTTTTCAGTATTGCGAGTACCAGTTCGGGAGCTTCTACTCCACTGCAACCAACAGCAACTGCAACATCAAGTCTAAGCTACATCAAATCTCTCCAACCGATTTCTTTGACTATTTCCCCGCAATCAAGAGACTTTCTTCAAAAGGTGTTTTCATGGCAGATTTTACCATCGAATGCGGATCCTGCGCCATCGATGATATTTGGAGCGACGCATTTAGCACGTCTTATTGGTAAGAATTTTGCTTTGGTTGTATTCATGAAATGTCAAAATGTCTTTTGATTTCAGTAAAACTTCCCGAATTCCTGAATGCGTCTGCGTTGACAGAGGAAAAACTAAAATTATTGCTGCAACACTTAGACACGTTTGTGCAGTAAGTATTTGTTTTGTATTTTGTGAGACAAAAGGTTTCGCATTTTCATTTTGGTTGACATTTTTGCGGAGACATTCTACATCTTTCTGTGTAGTTTTTCTTAGCAACTTCCACACATTTCGATGTGTTTCGAGTGTTCTGCACCTTTATAAAATCCCAACCATTTCGCTTAGATAAAGACAGATTGAGACAATGGGCATTGTCACCCTTGTCTTTCCCCAGACAACCCATCAACTGCATCAGTCACCCTGACCTTGAGCCTGCTACTAATCCAAATTTGGGCCTATTAACGAGGCATATTCACAGCTTATTTAAAAAAGGCATAGACTGAAAAACCAGGCACCCGTCTGTACGTTCCAAGACATCTTCCTTACGCTCAATCACGTGGTATCACAATAGAACTATAACTCTGGGGTCAGATTCCGTAAGGTGAAACGATCTAACGTCTTCGTGCGCACGAATTATTTGCCCTATGTTACACAAGCAAATTTCTTAGGCTGGTTTTATTCACTCGAAGTTGAACCCAACTTGGGATTTTTATTTTCAACTTGAGAATTTGCTTTAATTCACTCAAAGATGATTCGCTCAACTTTGGATATTCCGGAATTGAGAAAACAGAAAGTTGGTCAACTTTGGGTTCGTTCAACTCCCCGAAATAGTAGAAATTAGGAATGCAAACTTGGGATTTTATGTATAAATTAATTTGTATTGAGGTTTTTGACTGTTAGCTCTTCAAGTCAGGTGACGAAAGTAATTATTATTAATTAAAATTTAAAATAATATATCGTTTAAATTATTGTTGCAAGAATTGGCCATAGTCTGATTCGAGCAGTGAAGATGATGGAGAGGATTAGAGCTTGGTCTGTGAGAGACGTCAATATAAGATAATACCACGGAGACGGACTTGAAAAAAAATGGGACGACCATGACTTTATCTGTCATTTTCGTCTCTCAAATCGGATGACAATGATGGTGCTCCATCTTATGATGAATTCGTATTATTGTGCATCGCGGAAGAGTTGAAATTTATTTTATATTTTATTAAGGTCTGTAATTTTCTTGTTCAATAGATCGCGTGAATTAAAGTATGTAGTAACAAACATGCGTTGGGAACTGCTGCAAACAGAACATGACCTTTTTGCGAAAGCGACAAAATTTAATTTTTATGTGGATATCCATTTCTTCAAACGAAAATCATAGACAAAGAATAAAAAGTATACAAAATACATGCTTTGCCCATAACGAAAATGACGTGCGATATCCAAATCCAAAGTTAAAACTGCCATATTTTGTGTCATCTGCCACAAATATTCCAGAGATATTTCTGAAACAGCAAATAAGCCAACATTTGAATTTCAAATGAGGAGTTGAGAATTGGAGTAGTGAATAAGAGCAATTTTCAACTTGCCGCTCAACTCTTACAAATCAATTCCGAAGTTGGTCAACCGTGGAGTTATCGGGAAGTTGAACAATAGTGAATAAAACGGCCCTTAGGGAACTAGTATTGTGAATTTTATTTTTATTTGTTTTTTTTTTTTGTTTTCTTGTCGATCTGTTGATGTTGTTATAAATAAATAAATAAAATACTTGCAGTTACCTAGAATCCCGGAAAGAGTGCTTCGGAGAACAAAACTATTTTAAGGAGAAAATTGAAAACGACGAATCCCCACATCATCAAAAAACCGACGACCAAAATGCGGATAACAAACCCATTGCAAAGCAATAAGCTCGCAACAAATGTTTGTTTTTTTTTTATATTTTTTATTAATATTTTTAAAGCTTTTTATTTTAATTTTCTAAATAACATTTTTTTTTTGTGTGTTTAAGTATAAAAAATAACGGAATAAATTATTACATTTCATTTTGTTCATAGAGTTAGTTAAAATTCTCATCGATTTCTCACTTTCCAGAAATTATTAACACGAGCAGTAAGTATATAGTAGTAGTAGTAATTGTAATTAATTATAAAATATTATGGCTTGGTTTTATTCTTTTTTTGAGAATATAATCATAATGTTAAGTCTTGATGTTTTTTTTTTTTCACTTAAAAATATTTTAGAAAATAAAGTTTTTAATATTAGTGAATAGAGTAATTTTGAATTTCAGTTATGTTAAAAAATAAAATAGGCTTTCTCTGTGCGAAATATGAAAGTTTTTGTAAAGCAAATTAATTAAAAAAAATATATATAAACAATTAAACGTTCAACATGAAAAGCTTAATTTTTTGATTTCTTCTTCAACGGCACCTTATATATGATTTTTTTTACTTTTTTTACTTATATAATAATAAATACTTCTAAAATGTAATTTTTGTGAATGTCATTTGGTATTTTGTGTTACAATTTATCATACATACATTTTGTTTATTGATTTGTAACAAGATTTGTGAGTGTGTGCTGTTTTTTTTTTAATTTTTTTTTTGTAACTTTCTCTATAACAAAACGAAATAGGATGGAAATAACAACACATGAATGCATCAAACATTCGCATAACAGACAACAAATAACAAGATTTTACAGCACACAATTTGTTGTTCTTCTATTTAGACAGTGTGCGAGAAATTCGATTTGTGGACGGTTTTCAATTAACAACGGACATTTTTGTTTTGATTTGTGACACGGTTTTATATTGTAAGTTTAGATCTTATATGTATTTTGATTTGAAATTCCTGTTTGTGACATTGAGTAATTAATTTGTGTGCAAGAAACGTAGTTTTTGTTTGTGTTATCTGGCTAATACTAATGTTTAACTTTAGAAATTGTTCTGCTACGAATATATATTTGTTTTATGTTTCTAAAGATACACAACACACGTATAAAAAATATGTTCTACATTTTATATATTATGAAATCCTACGAAGGCCGGCGTGGCTGTAGTCGTTTTGGGTGTTTGTAACATTTTCGGCGAGCAGAATGATGCCCAACCATGGCTTCAATTGGGAAGTGTAAGTGAATTGCACGGAAGTAACCTTGCTTAAATCTGAAGTGCGATGGTATAAGTCTTTAGACTGAATATTTTGTAGGTCACAATGGGTAATTTTGTATGGAAAAGTTCGCAATTGGGAGTTTGTAAAATCCACTAAAGAAGCACTCACACAAGTGTAATTTATGTATTTTATACAACTCAGCTAACAGCCGCCGTAGATTATTTTTTGGCAGCAATACTTTTGTGGATTCAATCAGAAGGAGTTTTGTTGTTCCATTGGATCACACAATGAGTGGATCCCCGAGTGAAACCAATGGAAAACGACAATACACTAACCCTCTGTGTTGGGATTCCGCATGAAGACAACGTTTGCGTGACCATAATCTCTAAGCGAAGATGCGAAATTGCATGGAAAAAAGACAGCGCGATACTAATAATCATATTTAGTGTCCAAGTTAAGTTTTACGAACTCACAATGGCGAGATTAAACAACAAAATATTTAGTGTATAGGTTAAAATGATTATTAGTAAAGAGAGACGCTCTGCTATTATAGCACATAAATCAAGAAACACTTGCCGCCGCTGCATTTAAATATCCATAGTACCGTTAAAAAAAAGCTATATATTGTCGAAGGACGAGACATAATGCATCACCATCGAAAATGGGGTTTGTATAAAGATTCATCTAAATTCGAAACCCTTTTTCAATGTAGCTATGATTTTTCGTCAAAATTCCACCTTACTATGGATATTTAAATGCAAGGCAATGAATGGCTGCATTCAAGAATCTAGTTATCTTTAGTAGACTAGATTGGTCTGAATGAGATGTAACCTGAACGCAAAAACTGGATTGGTCGGGAACGTCACTTTCCTACGTCATCCACATACGCGAACTGTCAACTCAGTACTCAGCCACGAATTTCTTGACTAGATTTGTCGGCTACCCCCCATAGATGTCAACTGAAACAGCTGCTCATATGACCGATTTCCCCAATCAAAACCGAGATACATCTAGTGAGAGATGCGACAGACTAACTAAACTAGATACTTGAACGTCCCCAATGTTTTCTAA
This sequence comes from Cheilosia vulpina, assembly GCA_916610125.1. NCBI lineage: Eukaryota > Metazoa > Arthropoda > Insecta > Diptera > Syrphidae > Cheilosia > Cheilosia vulpina. The sequence goes on from OU744278.1 coordinate 40,722,583, forward strand.
CTAATCCGCTATAAAAGAGTAGCGGATCTTCTTTTATGGGTGAATGAGTGAAGCTGGGGACAAATTCTGTAAGGCGAAAACGTTGAAACATTTTGTGCGCATGAATGATTAGCTCTAAGTTGCAGAGGTAAATCGTTCGTGCACACGGAAAGGTTTGAACGTTTCGCCTTACTGATTGCCGACCCTGGTATCTGGCGGTCCATATATACTAAAACAATGGTATATTCGGATTGATGATTAAAGGCTTAAATGCAACTCACGTAACACGATACACACGCCGACTTTTAACAGCTAGATATTGCAAATGTTCCTGTGACTATTTGGAAACAACTCGGTATCGGGTCAATCGCGAAGTGAAAATTGTATAAATCTGTTGATATTGGCAGTATGGTGTTCATTTTAAGTCCTCGTTCTCATCCTATTTTTATATATTATCCAAACCGCAGTTCAAACTGGGGTTGAATCGCGTCGTCGGTGAACGAGCATTACGTGACGGAATTTGTTTTTGTTTCAACTTAATTACGAGCTATACGTTCACGGAAGTGGCGATTTGACCCCGGATTTGGAGGTACTTAAAAATAGATAGTTCAACGACTTATTTAGAACCACAGTCTCCACTGTTTAACTTCTTTGGGGGCCAGTTATCAAACGCGATTGACAGTGCAGACAGAAATTAAAAAAAAAATTGCAGCTTATTTAAATACCAAAACGACCATCTTGGCACGCCGCCCCTACCAACTTTGAACGGTCACCAATTATTTCAGTTTGCAAAAATTCGTTAGTTAATAATGCCTACCACTACTTCCCCCTACTCTCGCTTTGTAGGCGTTTTGTTGCACTGGACGCCGTTGGCCTCATGAAACCGCTCAAACGTGACGCCACTGCACTTGCAGGCCGCGATGGACTTCTTTGTCTGCTGATCATTGTCGGTGTACTGCTCTGGACATTTGTTATTGATGCCTTAACTAGCACTGCATTGCGGGCCGATGAACTTCTCGAAACAACAGCAGTTGCGGCGGTGCTTCCCAATTGATTTTCCTTAAAGCTTGTACTGCCCAGGTTTGACGAGCTTGCTCTTGTCGATGACGGTTTTCGAACAGTTGCACCTACGCTCGATCCACTCGAGCTACTGCGGCTGGCTGGTACCCTCTGATGGCGTGAAGAATTCTGAGCCGCCAATGGCCTTTTGCTGGGCGATGACCCAACAGAGTTGGTCAGCAGCGGCTTAACAGGCATACGCCGAACGGTGTTTGTTGAAATACCACTGTTGAGCGATGATCGCGAACTTCGAAGGCTTGCTCTTGAGCTGCTACGTTCCACGTCTCGTTTATTGGACGTGGCAGTTGAAGCAGATTCACTTTTTCGCAACGAATTGGCACGACGCATTGCAGCCGCTGCCGCAGCAGTAATATTCGATGGCACCGACAGGCTGTTGCTGGTTGAAGTTGCCCTTAGCGAACGGGCTCGATCTAAGCTGCGTTTGTTTCTTTCTAAAATGCTGTGAATTTGGGTTTTCTGTGGATTCGTAGAAATTCGTGTCTTCGAGACGGAAGAATCGCGACTAGGATGATGGCTGCTTGTGCTGGTTGCGTTTGTGACTGGTTCCTTGCTGCTGCGACTTTGTGACCGTGTCGGCTGCTTTGTGACAACTTCGTTGATTTCATTGCACGAGGACGTACTCTCCTTGCCATGTGACGGTGTATCTGAGACTAGACTTTGGGTTTCCTCGAATCCTTCATCGTTCAGTTCGTGATTGTTGGCAGTGACTTTGATGACTGTCGCAGCAGCAGGCTTTTCGCTGGGTATAATCTCTCGCGGTGGGCTCCAGATACGTTCGGGTGTACCAGTCGGTGACTTGAGATTCCGGATGGCTTCGCGAACGTCTTCTTGGTTTATTGAGCTTATGTGGCGGCCCACCTTTTCCAACTTGGCTACGGTCTTTTCGGAAATGGCTGTTTTTTTGGTCTGCGCGTTTTCGTGTTTCGCATGAACGGTGGCATCCGTTGTGTAGGGAATGCTTTGGCTCTTGATTGGGTCCTTTGCACTACATTCGACGATCGGTGGAGACATGTCTTCATTGCCGCTACTGTAGTCTGTGGGTCGCTTGTAACGACGTGTTCTTCGAGCTGCTGAGTATCTATCGAAAAGCCCGACCGGCTCATTGTCGGCTATATGATCCACACCTGGACTGGTGTCACCAACATCGCATTCCGTCGTCGTTGCGTTCAATGTGACAGTAGTCGGGCCATACGTGGACCTAGAAGCGGGACTTTGCAGGCTCCGCCTCACAACTGGCGGTGTTTCGATGTTGTCGGAATCGATCTCTTTGCGGCTGTACTTTTCGTTATGTCTATCACGAAGGGTGCTGAATCTGTCCACTGCCGTGCTTGCTGGAGGCGATTGAATTTTATATGCCGGCGAGCTGTCGTCGTTTTTGCTATCAAAGATCATCGGTGGCGCTTGTTTGGCGTCACTTGCGTTTGGTGTGGCTGCTTTGGATTTGCTGTCACCGTCTTCGACAGTCTCCGATGGACGTCGTATGTAGATTTGTAAACGGTCTGATGCTGGGTGTTCCCCTAACTGTTTGATCATTGTCTTGCGGCGCTCTTCGTCAGCGGATACTGATGCTCCGTGGACGGGGGGTGTTGATGGCGTTGCTGGTGTTGAGTGTTGACGTTTGATTTGGCGTCCAGATTCGTCTCCAGCGTGTACCTCCTCGGAGCTGTTCGAGACATTTAGGTTGGATTTTCTCCACGACGACTTGTCACGAGTATTACTGACATCTGCAAAGAAAGATTGGTTTTTAAATTACGTCTTAATGACTGAATGCGTGAAGATTTCAAGGCTACGCATTAAAGAGACCCGCTGGATATGAAGGCATTCCCAACAATGAGGCAAAACAAGAATCGACAGCAGTTTTAGAACGAGCTGATTGATATTTCCCTGAGTCAAAAGTGAAAATATATACATGACGGTGCTGCCTCGTGTTAAAGATTCCGCCACAAGTGCTTTTAATTTTTTTTCACCCTCCGCGGACACGTCACAATAAGTCTATTCCATATCGATAATGCAGTCGAACTTATTAGTCCAACTTCGTTCTTTTACGCAAAAGTTGAGTAGAAAGGACCGAATTTTGACTAAATTTGACATATAAAAAATATTGAAATGAAGCTACTTCCCACCTTCTATAGCCTGAATGTTTCCAACCACATCGGTTTTCTCCAACGTTCTAGATGGCTTCCAATCAGAGTATACGCGTTTATAGGTTTCAACGCCGCTCGGATTTGTTGCAACCTTTTCCTCAGGCAGAGGGTCCAATTTGTTTCGTTCGCTTTCTGCTAAATGAAAACAAGACAGTTGGTCAATTTGTATTTGGGTATTCTAGCGCTTTATTTACCTGAATCGTTTTCAAGCGATCGCCTGCCGTTATTGACAAGACGTCGTTTTCGTTTGTATTCCTCGTTTTGCTTTTCGTCGCTTTCGTTGGACTGCAGCCACGATTCGATCTTTTGCCGCCATTCGCGGGATATTCTAAAGCAGCAGTTAAGTAAAAGTATTAAAATAAACTGCGGTTTCAATTTGAACTCATAGCCTACCTTGGTTTATTATCTTCGCTGGCTGGCAGTGCTCCTGCTGCTGCTGGCGGTGGCTTGGTCTCTGCCATTGGTGATGGTGAATTTGCCCTTTCGCGATCCGCGCCAAAGTCGATGTTCAAAAGTTCTGGGCGTTTTCTACTCGCACTGCCCGATCTTGCCCGTCTGGCCCATGAACGATCTGAAATATGGGGAGGGTTTAGAAGGCAGACCCCAAAGCATTGCAATAAAGGGGAAGGAAATGGTAAGTTAAGAAAAGGAATCAAATTCTTATGAAATTAATCAGCGACGGCAGTGAATTTATCCGTTTTATTGTTATGGGGGGCGTGTGTAGAGCTTGCTTTATATATTGGGGGATGAAAATTACTTAATAAACCCTGCTGCACCTGGTTTATTTAAAATTTATTTGGAAACGTATTTCCCCCAGACCGATTCCAGAGATTTATGAATTTAATTCGATCATCTTCGCCGATAGAGGGATAACGCCACCTAATTCTTAAGCTTGGCGGAAAAAACAACCAGTTACATTTGAGTTACTACCATCGTCGGGTAGATGGCTCTTCAATGTTGAGTCTATGGAAATCGGCCAGGGCAATTAAGCTGAGAATATACTCGTAGTACCCTGTTCAAATTCAAGTAACTTTCTTCCGCCAATGGGAGGTGAGCAATATAATAAGCACTGTTGCACAATGAAAAAGGATCTGAATTTATCTTTATATTTCACATAAACTTCTTACGTTTTTCTGTCAAATAGATTAGTAACTTAAAAACCTACAAATTAAAAAATTAAAATTCTTAAGTTGCATGCGGAAGTAATTCGAAGATTATTTTACAAGGGAATATCTTACCCAAACTTCCATAGGAAGATGACTTTCGTTCTCTGCTGCCGTTGTCGTGCCCAGAACTTCGTAGGAACTCCATCAGATCGTCTTCTTCAGTTAGGACACGACTTCTACGCCGCCGCAGACTTCCATTCGGCGTTATATCCGGTGACATGCCATCGTCTCGTAGAAAGTTACATTCAGCGCCAGTATTAAAGGACCCCATTCGACGTCTGGACAAGGCGGGACTAGCTCTCGGATCGAAAGATGGATCGAGAAGTAATGGATTCTCGGGATCAGATACCGGTGTGCCACATTGACTCACTGTGAAAATATTTAATCGAAAGTGGTGTTAATTATTCAGTTTCAATAAATTTGATTGAAATTTGACTTGTTTAAGCCGATCTAAAATAAGTACTGATGAGATCTTTTTTTATTTAAGACGAGATAAGAATAGGTAGTCAAAGAGAGATCAACTTTTCAACAATAAAGAAAATATAAAATGTGCGTATTTACTTAGGTAATCCTAAGTATTTAATTTATACACGACTTGAAAGAGGGTTCTGACCTTAAAAGTTCCTTACAGCAAGAGCTGACTATAGTAGCATGTTTTGTTATGAAATGTTTGCCAATGGAATCCATCAAAGAGTTTTGCACAGCTCTCTGAATCTTTGGTGCGCCATTGACTATGAAAATTCTTCACAGAAACTTACTTGAAGAGCAAGTGACGATAACTTAACGAATAAGGTACCTCTCACGCATTTTGTTAGCTTTACTACCTTTTATTGGTTACAATTAATGACTTGGGAAGCATTTCAAGCTCTCAAATGTCTTCAGGAGAAATTATAAATCCGAAAGTAATTCTGTCTATTACATTTTCGCGACTATAGCTGGCAAAGAGATTCTCAGGGACTTGTTGAAGGACCTAAGCATATAGTTTGGGTCAAAACAAAGGGGCGTCGCACCTCCCATACACAAAAAAATCTTTTATCTCGAAAACCACAGACCCGATTGAGCTGATATTTTCAGTCATTCTTTGGTATTGGCCGGAAAGTGTTTTTGCGAAGTATATCGATATAACGACAGTTATTTATTTTATAATGTTCACGGGAGGTGGCGCGTTTTTTCTGAAGTTAAAACTGAGACCGATTTTTCAGTGAGCAATATCAGTACAAGTTACGATGACAACTTCATAATGCAATCAGAAAAGGCTGAATTTCTTGGCCGTCAATATAGTGAAATGTATTAAACAGCGATAAAATATACATTATTCCTATAAATGCTCCAAAACACGTTAAAGGCGGTGTTCTATTAACAAGCGGCAAGCATGTCAAACTCCATACAAAAAGCTTTCTTTTCTTTTTTGCGCTACAGCTCTAGCACAATTCCATTTAAAGGGAATTTTTCCTTATCTACATAAAAATAGAGTGAAGACGAGCTTAAAACGAGTAAATAGTGAACATGTTTTGTAAAAAATTTATGTTTAACTTATGTCAATGGAATGCCAACACAATGCCTCAAACTCGTTCGGAACGTTCTATTACACAGATGAGTTTATAACTGTGTGCAGAATTTAACAGCAATGGATGGTGTTGTGCAATTACTTCCAGCAGCCATTTTTGTTTGCTTATTTACATAAAATTGTTTTTTTTTTGCTAGATGAAAGGCCAACAAAATGACTTACATTGCCGGGCTCGCCTGGCCAACTGTTCCTCTCGCTGTTTTCTTCGCAAGGTGGCCTGTTCCTCTTGCTGTTGTCGTCGTTCGTTTTCCTTTACAGCCTGTTTGAATTTGTCGGCGAAATTTTGGAAAATCTTAAAGCACTCCTCCAATTTAAATGAGCTGGGATCTTCACAGAAGAATTCCGATAATTTGGTTCTAACAACATCAACCTCCTTCATGCCACGCTGCAGAATAGCGACCTCACTTTCTGCGACCTTAAATAAACGAATTGAATTACCACAGTTGGATGGACAAATAGCAACCTCCCATTACCCTTAGAAACTCTGTCATTTGTTCCTTAATATCAACATCGGTGGCTGGCAATTCAACCTGCCGCTTGATCTTCTTAATCCTAGTATCTAGCGCATTGATCTCGTTGTTGATTTGCTCCGATGTTGTCCTGCAAAGCAATACAATTTGCATCAGAAACACACTAAAAACTGAACAGCGATGTTGATACTCACTTGGAAGCATTCTCAAGCGTCGTCAGTTGCGCTGGGAAGTTCAACAGTTCTGGGTTTCGTTTTTCCGTCTGCATGGCAACGAAATGAATGAGATTCATGCCGGGTTTATTGGCTCGAATGTCAGTAAGCTTTTGCAGGGATGTCAGCTTAACACCCGCCGCATTGCCTGCATAGCCCCCAGAGTTGAGAAAGTTTCCAGCAACAACCACCATATAGAGGACTTCTTGTAGCATTTTGTTGTTCATTAGATCTGCGTTTAGATGGGGGAAAGACTGTGTGAGACTTGGTGTTTTGAGATCACATTACATCTACTTACCGTCGCCCGCAAAGATCATAGCATTGATACAGGGATCCAAGTAGCTCACGTTCGCTGCGAACTCTTCCTTCAGGAGCATGCTTTCTATTCGGAGTTTATAGCTGAAAAGGCCACGCACATCAGGGAAATGGAACGAGTTTTTATGACAAGTTTTTAACTTACTTTGGTACTTCAAGCAGTTGAAGCAAGAATTTCTCTGCGTTACCAAGTCGATTTTTATCACCGTTATATGACTTAAGCATATCAAGTTCGTCCACCTCAGGAAGGATCTTAAGCAGTCCACGCAGCTTTTCGGCTCCTATGTCGTCGTGTTCACCGTCCTTTATTAGCTGGATAATGTCTTCGTTTGATCTGGATTGGGGAAATTATTAATGCAGACAAGGTACGCCTTTCATTGATCAGGCAACTTACGTTCTAAACTGCTTGAGGAATATATTCACGTTGAGACTTCTTTTGCCGTCCAGCAGCGTTATCTGAAAAATATTATTCAAGTATTTATTAAACATTGAAGTAGAAAAATTATTGAAGAAATGTATCCTTTAAACATAACCATAGGCGCAGTGGCATAGAGGTTAGTTTCTATTCCCGAAAAGACAAAAATTCCATCTATAAGGTTTTTTCCCCTGCGTCAACTCTCGCGAACGTCTGACAAACATCCGAGAGTATAACTGAATAAACTTCTCTAATAAATAAACATATTAGTAGTTTGGACTCGGCATAAAATTGTAGATCCCTTCCATTCGTCCACAAAACGAAGGCTTGGCTGTGAGAAGCTAGCCCTACGGACGTGTTGCGCCAATTAATTATTTATTTTTATAACAAGGAACAAGAAGAGGGATTGAGATTGAGTAAATTAATCACACATAAACAGTTTTCCCAGAGTTGGTGTAGCATGTTTTCCAAAAAGGAATCTGCAGGAAAAATGTGTTTCAAGATAATGGACATATCTAAAACTCTAGTCGTCTAACCAGATTTCCCCTGGACACTCATTCCGTAACTTTTCAGACGATTATCGTCGAAACGATAGACCTCCAAAACTAGAAACCAAGTGCTAAAATTACAAGTTTGAGAGCTTAATACAGTTAATTTTCCAAAAGTAAAGCCGACGTTTGTCAAAAACATTCGAGCACAATATGACTTATTTTGGTGATCAAAGTTTCAAAAACGATATCGTTTAGACGATCGTGGATATAGGGAAAGCTAAATTAGTCGGTAACGTCCCTTTACCACTCCATGTATGTCAATTGAAAAAAATTGTCATATAATCAATTTAGACCAACCAAAAGAGAGACAAATGCTGTCAGACTTATGGCGTTTTCGATTGAAGGAACGAATTGCCCTTTCTATGAAAAGAGCAAATATGGAAGTGCTCTTTCTATGTTTCATTGGAAAAAAAGTGCACTTCCAGGTCAATTCTTAACACGACAGAAGTGTCCTGGCTGTTTTTAGAAAAACTCACCAGCACACACTAGAATTTCATTGAAAAGAGCAATTCTGAATTTCGGGGCAATTCTCTCGGATCTTCAATGAAAAACACCATTTAGTAAATTAGAGTTTGGAACATCCACACTGTAATCCCAATAATTGCCACAAACAACACTATCATTTTACAGATCCAATCTTAAAGTAAAGAGAAATATTTATTGGTTGTCGTTTTTGATTTGGCAAAAAGATCAATTTTTTTCAGAAAAAATCATTTTGTTTTGATTATATTGCTTTTCATGTTCGATTTGCCAAAAAAATCAATCTTTTTTTTTTGATCTGAATCTCTTTTAAGAAATCTCGATTTTTTCTCAGATTTCACACATACTTCTACCAATGTGTATGACACACAGTTGGCGGTTACGAATTGTTTATCGTTGGAAAAATTGCCTTTTTAAATGAATTATTAATATTTCGTGTATGGAAACGATTTTTTATATTAAATTATTTCGAAATGAGATATTATAAATGTGTAAAAATCAATTGAAATAGATTTCCAGTGCAAGTGGAAAAAAATATTTTTTGCGGCCAACTCAATACATACAAGAACCAATAAAATTCGGATTTTATGTTCGATTTGGCAGCTGAAATCTCAGATCAAAATCTGAAAAGCCAAATCGCAAACGACATAAGATCCGAAATGAACTCTAATCAAACTTCTGCCAAAGAAGTTTTCAACTTCTTTAAATTCGATTGAATGTTTTCTGGCAAAATTTGAAGCAAATATTAAAACATTTCCCCATGCATGCGCGAGAGCTCTAAAATATCATGAATCCATAATATAAAAGGTTCCTATTACAAACCATACTGAGACCAAGACCATCAAATTCGGCCGATTTTCCGTTACTTGCCTACAAGCTATATTTTTACTGGATGGCAAATGCTACATACATACAAATTCATATTGGAAAATGGCACATAGCTTCAAAAATTCAGTCTCACCAACACACCCGAACCTTGCATATGCTATTTCCGCTGTTGCTAGCAGCGTTCATTAATTTTATCCGTTAAATTTGAAATTATTTATGTACGTGTGGGTAGTTTTTTTTTAGTAATAAGAGTACATTTGCTTAAAATTTGTTTGTCACATCAGAATGGTTGTATGAAAATAACAAAATTTTGACCAAACCTTTATCAGTTATTTAAGAAAAATGTACACATAACATGTTTGTCCTAATATGTTTCTTACAGTATGTTCCTTATCTGTAAAACATCTCCTGTCGATAGTTTTACTAACTAAACAAATCAAATTATTCGCCTTTTAACAATATATAATAACTAACCAATGGCATTCAGTAATGTACAAATGTGGTATTTCCGAACTCTATCACATATCCCTACGGTTGGCAGTATTTTTTTTATTTTTTGTATGTTTTTGCATGTCTAGTTGACATTACACCGATGGGAAAACAAAATGGCGGAATTTAAAAAAAAATAGGGGTCTAGCGGCAAGAGGATTGCGAGTTGGTGGTCTCAGTATGATTTGTCTATGGTTCTTGCGTTCAAAACCTTTAATTTCAGGAGTAAATAAACGATTGTTGTACCTTCACGATAAACTAAGTACTAAATAGACTGTCAGCTCCAGCGCACCTACCTGGTTCCCCCACGCAAACTTTGAAAATAAAATTCTCTCCTAAATTTCCTATCTGTTAATACATGTGAAGCAGAAAAAAAAAATGCTAAATGGCGGGAGAAAAAAACTGAATGAACTGTCAAGTTCTTATGTGCAAGCGTATGACTGCGGCTAATTTACTTTAACAAAGGCGAACATACTTTCAGTTTCCCTGAAGTTGTATCAGCTGACGGTGTTTTAATACTTATGGTGTTTTTCGTTGAAGATCCGAGAGAATTTTCCCGAAATTCAGAATTGCTCTTTTCAATGAAATTCGTTGGAGCGCTGGAGTAAATATGAATGTTTTAATAGACCACACCATAGTCAATATATTTCAATTTTAGTTTACATTTTGCACGCATTCATAATTGTATATTTTCGGAACAGAAGCGAAAAAATTGTTTCTAATAACACAACAAACATTTCAATCTGACATTTTTTGGTGAGTTCTCTAAAAATATTCCCGACACTTCTGTTGTGTTAAGAATTGACCTGGAAGTGTACTTTTTTTCAATGAAACATAGAATACATCGAAAGAGCACTTCTAGATTTGCTCTTTTCAAAGGGCAATTCTTTTCTTCAATCGAAAACGCCATTAGTTTTTGACCTTCACTTACTGTGACTATTAAGTGGCTATTAATTGGCAGAAGACGTACTCGTATTTCCTTTATATTTTGCTGCTCGTCTTGCCATGCATCTCCTTTTTTTTTGTTCTGCTTTTTAAAGATTTACACATTTCGTCAAGTATCAACTTTTTTGCAACTTTTACCATACTTAAAAAAAATGTTTGAGGTCTGGCAATACTCTCCGCGTGAAAATATAGATTTGGCATAAGCGCTTTTAATAGGTTTGAGAGTAATTTGTTCAATGTTTCGTTTGTAAGGCTAGGGTGATTAAAGCAGCTTATTTAAAACTGATCCCCGAAGAAGTGCATTTAGACATTATGCTGCCACATAGGACAGGCGCTTTAGGTCATACGTCACTCGTTCAAGGGATATAGAAATGTTCAATAGATTCTATTTTCTCTGCGTCCCTCCAGCTTCTATAGAAGTCATTTGTAAAGCTGCATAGACTATTTTTCTTTTGATGATCCTTGTGAGTAATGAGGCGGACATTTTAAAAACATGTGATCGAACTAGTTGAGTAGGTTTACCTGTAGCTCGCCGAAGTCGCGCCGTCAAAGATTGTGGATGTGTGAGGCAGAATTACCAAAGGAAGGTGCACTAAGGCTCAGTAAAGCCAAAGCACGAGAGTATAATATAAATTGCCCAAAGCACTAAATACTAAATGAAACCTTCAATTTAAGACTATACAATATTTACCTCGGTATTCTCCTTTTTCGACTTCCTATCTAGGGTATCCGTTCCGCCGGCATCCCTTCCCAGCTTTGGTGAGCCCTGAGCACTGGTCGATTGCAAGCAAAACAATCCCTCCATTTCGTTCCAGTCCAGGTCGGCCATCGGACTGTCCTGATGACTGTCGGCGACAATTGCCCAAATATTCCGCTTACCGATCACTTTGTTTGGCGGGATTTTATTCCAGTTAATCGTCTTCATCTTTGCTTTAGGCGCTGGGGTATCCTGCTGCGGCAACAGCACCGACATCTCATTGAAGCCCGGCTCCGGTGTCTTGGGCCTATGCCGGCTGTCTACAGAGTTACTCGTCAAAAGATTCGATGCAGGTGGCGGTGGGGCGGGAGGAGCGCCGGGTATACGACTGCTGCCCGTCATGAATGGAGGCGGCGGTGGTGGTGGCACTCCACCACCACCAAATGTTGGAATTGGTGGCGGCGGAGGTGGTGGTGGTGGCGCTGCCGGTCCACCGCCACGTCCAGTCGGTGACAGCGGTGTATTCGATAACAACGGCGGCAGTGGTGCCGGCGGTGTCGAGTGAACACTGTTCGGTGTCAGCGGCACCACTGATTGCTTTCTACTCGGACTTGTAGCGTCACCACGACAGTGTGGGCACGTGAACTTTTGCACACTCGGCGCACGCAGCAATCGCACCGAGTCCTCATGGTTTTCGAGGAGTGTTGCCCGATGGACTAGTTTCTCGGTTGTATCCCAAATAATGTCACTAACCGCTTCCTTGGAATCGATTCGAAGCAAATGCTGCAGTATGCTGAGAAATGGTATTTCCTGAGGTGTGTCAGCTACCTGTTCGCGTGAAACATAAACACACAGTTCGCCATCAATTTAGTTCAATTGAGTCACATTAACATACCTGTCGCAGAATGGCGTAGAAAACATCAAGATGAGAGTTTAAATTTATTCCGTTCGGCCCCTGTAGACTCTGCGCTTCGTCGCATTCTCGCTGCTCTTCGAATACGTCCAATTGCACAATGATATCACCCACACTTTGAGCGACTTTTCTGTAATTTAATGGAATTCGATTAGAAATAAAACGCCATAAAAGGAGAATGCATTAGTAAGTTCAGTATACGTGAGCAGAGTGTAACAATTTATGGTTGCGGCGAAATGTAATCGAAGGAACAGTGATTGCGAAACAAACAATTTTGTTATAAATATAATGCATAAGTGCATCGATTTGGAAGATTGCATGCTCATTTCTTAGTCTTGCACGGAAGTATTTCCAACTGCCCCGAGATCTGTGGTGGCAGAAACATGCCACCAGGGATTTGCCGAAGGGTCAGTAAATACACTTCTCGTCAATTGAGGAAGAAACACTATGAAAGCGCTGCGCCGAAAAGTACGACGCTAGATACCGCAAATGCTTTTGACACCGTCAACCGGGCGGAGTTGCTGCCAAAAGATTGTCAGACATACTGATGGACTATTTTAGAAAAAGGAAATGCATACACAACATTGACAACGCAATAAAGCGTACTTAGGCTGTAGCTGGAATCTGAAGAGCACATGACGTCGATGCCAAATCCCAAGCTCGTTGAATGTAATTGATTTTACCTGATGACATTATAATCTATAATCGGCAAAGTTGTCGAGGAGTTGTAGCCCAACTCCAATCATGCTATTGGGACTGTTTAGGACCAGTTGACATACACGGGCCTACAACTTGCTAAGGAAAAAAATAAGACAATCATAGGTATAAGGTTGACATACGAATTGGTTCCAAAACCGGATATAAGGAAGACTGCTACTCGTAGTGTTGTTGACCGAGAGATGTCACTACAGAATTGATGATCGAATATTTTACCAAAAGACCAACAAGTAACATAAATATCTACAACTTTAGGCGGAAGCTTAGCAATGCAATTGATAACTCACACCTAAAAGTATGCAAAAGATGTGCAACTTCGTGAAGATCGATACATTTTTAAAATAGGAATGCTCACCCAAGACTTACGCATTTTATAAGACTCGGTCGGCCTTTGTATTCTTTGAATGACTGAAGATCTGATTTAGGGATGATCTTCACACTGATAGCTTCCAGATAATATTTTCATTCTGCCCGAGTTAATGCCCCACCAAGTGCACTTGCATTACTCCATCTGTTTTTTGATCCTATCGGGACGACATGTCGCTTTTTCGTTTCATCGTTTTCGTTTCAATGTAGTTCAAAATAAAGAGCGAGAGAACATTCGGTATTCGATAGTGATAATCTGGCATATGTCGGTAGATAGTTATACGTCAAGCCTCCGCTGTCAAGCAGTAGAAGCAATTGAATATTCGCGACGATAGACAAACATCCCGTCGACCTGACAGAAATAAAGTGAAAATAGCCGATATCTTAACTTTAAATAAAGCTGAGAATCATACGTCTTGTCCGTTAAAAAGTGACTTGTTCGCACGAACTGCGAAAAGTTTTAGCCGAGCAATACGCACTTCGCGCTATAGTTTTACAATATTCTTCTCGGACAGAAAAAAATCATCTCTCGACTGTTTTTTGGTTCGTGCTATTACAGCACGTCACATTTCTGCTAATTCAATTGTGACAGATCAAGAAGAAAGCATTTGAGTTCGACTGGCATAAGTAATAGGTTCATTCGTGTACTCGGTTTAAATCGAAAGCTATCGATACATATCGGTCGCTATCGCACAAAGTCTATAAGCGTTCTCATCAAAAACGACAAAAAAAGAGAGAATTAGCAAACTAACGAGTAACGAGCAGTTCCTCGGATCGTCCGGCTCCTAGAACTTCAACCGAAAGTACTGATAAACACGTCAAATGCACAAAGTTGACAAGAAACAAATTCCAGACTGTCTTGAATACAAAGAAAAATATGTTAAAATTAAGAAAATTCTGAGTTGTTCGTATTTCTTGCTTTTATTTATTTTAAGGCACACTTGAAATATGAGTCGTTTTATTTTTGACACCACTAGATGTCAAAGATGTTAGTGGCTGGAAGTCTAAACACATACTATGAAGTATATTTTCCGTTGTATGAGAGCGTTTCGCTAATATTTTTTTATAATTTGACACATTTTAAGTGCTTGGCTCGGGAAAGTACCATATAGACCTAATAATTGATATACCATATAGACATTTAATCATTAACCAAAATAAAATATAATATGTCTGCCCTCTTTCTTATTCTACAAACAAAATCAAGCAACCAAAATCGCCTTTTGTCACAGTGTAGAATTCAGTGGAGAACACACATGACACTTAATAGAGTATCGTTTCAGATTGTTGTTGAATAACAACAGTCCTTCTAGATTTGACAGACAAAGCCAATAAGATCTTTTTTAAAAACCATTACCCCTTTTCTGTAAGTGGTTCTTATTATTAGGCGTGTTTGGTTTAACATCTATCTCTGCAAAGTAAATTAAAGCTGAGTCTGAACACGCAATCGCAACTGCTGTACTCTATTTGTCACTTTCTAGACTCGCTATAGTTTTTTTTACCCAACTGATAGTGAATTGACAGCAGCAGTTCATCTTGACACCTATCTGGTGATGTGTTCATAAAATTGCCAGGAAATTACTTTCAGTGTCATTCACTTTTATCAAACGCGAACTAGAAGAACGTCAAACTAAACTAAGTCGACCACTTAATTTAAAAATGTAAGAAAAACTAATTCTTTGCCAATTCGTTATCTTTGTTTTACTGATAGGTAAATCAATAAAACAAGATTATTGTTAACATAAATCTACAGAGCCGGATTGGGCGAACCAAATAAGTCTACATAACCTCATAACAGAAACTGGTCATAATTTGAATAAACCACTAAAATTTGTGCCCATTTCTTCTCAGAGGAAGCAACGGTATGTATTCCCGTCAAAAGTATTTAATTCAAGTACCTAGTTTAGTAAGTCTGACAGCTGTCTAACTGGATGTATCTCAGTTTTGATTGGCTGAAATCGGTCATATGAGCAGCTGTTTCCGTTCACTTGACATTTACGGAGGGGTAGCCGATGAATCTAGACAATTCATGACTGACAAGTTGACAGTTCGCATTTGTGGCTGATGTGGAAAAAGTGATGTTTCCGATCAATCAGGTTTTTGCGTTCAGATTACATCTCATCCAGACCAATCTAGTCGACTTAAGATAACTAGATTCTTCAAAGTACCCAATGCCATGGCTATGTAAATGACAGTCTGCAGATGGCACCTTCTTGCGCAGCTAATCAAATTTACTGCTGACCGAAACGCCTTCCTCTCTATTACATGGATCTTTCTAGAAGCTCAACTAACCGTCAAGTTCGATTGCGTTGCAGTTGCAACACCTCCAGTGTCTTTCATCTCTTGGACGCTGCAAAAAGATGTAATATCGAAAGGCTGTTGCAAGAAATAGCCATGACTTTTTTCAACAGCTTCTGTACAGTAAGTGCATGGACAAGATTAAACGCAAAAATATGGTAATAATACCTAATAATAATGTGCTATCAAAAGTGCCGTCAACGACTCCTGCCAAGAACCAGGCCTATCTACCAATACAAGAAATCAAGACCCGAGCTGAAGAAAAAGCTGTCCTCGAGCTAGAAGAAAAAATAAAGAGAACAAGATGCAGGTGTGGCGCAGTGGTTCAGTAATTAGCCTGCTAGACTAATACTAGCTATGGGTTTCAGGTTCAACCCCCGGGAAAACACAAATCCCTTCCTCAGATTTTCCCATTGCGCCATCTCTCGCGAACGTTTGACACCCATCAGCGAAGAATCACTCTTGTAAATCGCTGATTTTTCGGGCTACGGAGACTGCTCAAAAGAAAAGTCCTATCTCATGGTGGGGTGTTATTGAAAGTTGGCGCAAAACTCTTCTGACGCTTTGACACGACGATTCTTTAGGTCCAATTTCTATCGATTAAGTGTGAAGGCGAAACTTTAAGAGCTATACAGTGCCATTGACCTGGTCAAATGGTAAGGTCAAGTAAGCGTATAAAGGCAACAATGCCCAAGGTCAAACAGTCTCAGAGTACAAAGAAGTAAAGGAGGACTCCCACTTGGGTCTCGCGCACAATTAGAGAACGTAACTAGAGACAGTTAGCTATGGATGGATCTTGACAGAAGTCAACAAATCGAAAGTAAAAATAATCAGCTACAGAAACATCTACTACAACCATTTTCATCCACTTCTCAGTGTATTTTCTGTCATTTCTGACATTCAAGGCGCACTTATGAAAGTCTAAAAACAATTATTACGGGCTATGAAGAAAAACTGACACCCACGCAATTTACGTCTTTTAGATAACAAATCAACTAATTTAACTATTTAACAGCAAATTCACAAACTGATTGCTTATTTAATCCATGCCAGCTAGACTCCACAAAATCACATTAGGCTACCGATTAGATTTGACCTAAAATCCCAACACGCGGAAGCACGGGTGTAGCGACAACATGCAAATGCGGCGGTATTTATGACTTCACACTTTTATCTGTGATCTAAAAATATAAACTGGTTCCATGAACTACAGTACAATGCAGTAAATTGGATACCTAAAATCGATACAGAACAAACAACAGCCGACAGTGCAGTTTGCAAAAGGTAGTAGTTTCTCGTGACACTCACTTCAGATTTTCTATTAAACCGAAATTTCGTAATCCACTATTTTTCAGGGAACAACAAAACGAAACACAGCCAAATGGTGGCTCGGTTAGTTCCTCCACGGTCACAGGTCACGGATGCTGGGCGAATCCTTCAAAGGAAGAGGTCGAAAAAACTGATGCGATTTATAGTGAACTCTTATGTCGACCACGCGGTTGTCTATGTTGCAATATTCAAAGGATGTGTGCAGCACATTTGATTCTTAAACTTTTTCACGGCCAAAGGTGTTATGTAAAGTTGTTTGTTTTTGGTTTTTTTTATCTTCGGTGTGTTTCTGTTGCACACAAACTCCGAGAGGAATACACACAAAATGTAACCGAAAGGACGTTGTGCCTCTTCGCTATTGAAACAATATACATTTTGCCTACCTACATACATAACTTATGCGGCATGCACGTGGTGCGTGCGCATATAATTTCCACTGTCCAAGGATCCATCTCAACTTTTAAAGTTTCGGGTTTAAGCGAATTGAAAACAACCAAAGTATCCCTTCGAGCTTTTTATTTTACGGGGGCACGTGGGACGTGACGTCATATCCTGTGGCTAATTTATTATGTTCGCCGATTTTTTGTTTTCTCACTCGAGTTGATAACGATGTTCTTGCCTATTCCATCGGATTGGGGAAGGGTTTTCGTTTAGAATCAGACGGCAGTACTAATAATCATTTTTAACGTTTACATCAAATATTTTGTAGGTCACAATACGCAAATTTGTATGGAAAATTTCGCCATTGTGAGTTCGAATAATCTAGTCAGGGCACTAAAAATGAGTTGACGAGTTGACAGAGAGGCGGAGTTTGATAATGAAACCACCAGCAAGTGTGTGCGGCGCTTTGAGAGATTTTATTTCCTATTTATGTGCACGAGTTATTGTGTTTGGTGCTTTCACAAAGTGGCTTATAAATCAGAATTGTTTGTTGAACAACTGTTTCAGCAAAAAATAGAGTAAACAAGTGCTCTGTAATAATATTGGGTGTCAATTGCTCCGAGCAATAGGCAAGTATTTGCGATATTGTGGTACATTTGATGTTTGTTTTGACATTTGGCGTGTGTCTGAGATTAAACTACCACTGCCAATTGAGGCAATTGCATTATTCAGTAGAACAAAGTGTGCACAATGAACACCTCAAAATACAATATACAATACATTTAACCTAGTATTCAGAATTGATTATTGTGCTCCCAATTCAATACTTCTAAAGGGTGGGCCATCTAGTGGTTTCTTTTTATATCATAAGTTATTTTGACACTGACGGCTGTTTCGCGCTCGAAATCTTAACAGAAAGTCAGTATTATACCTCCGCGGAACGAAATGAGTCGCTTTACGTTTGAACAACGTTGGGAAATATTGAATATTTTCCAAAATGAGTGCTGTGTAACCCAAACACAGTAGGTCTACTAGAAGTAGGTCTACTTAGGCGTCGCGTTGATATTTACGATATTTATGATATAAAGTCGATCCAACACCTGAAGTTGTATTTTGTGTGGTAGCATATGAACGCGTTGTTTCTACACAATTTGTGAATTGTGGTTTGGCATAACTCTGAAAATGACATCACAGCCAAAACTAAGCGAAGAACTACTCCTGTCAATCGATATTACTTTGGCAGGCAATTGTAAGGCATTGTCGATAAAAACTAAGGAGGCTCCATTATGATCCTCGTCATCCCAGTACTGCCTTGCGGCGCAATATCATGGACGTTACCAAAGGCGGATGAAGATTCCCTTCATCGCTTCGAACGCAAAATTCTGCGAGTAATTTTCGGTGTCGTTTGTGTTGACGGGTTTTGGAGGAGAGGAGATTTAGCAGCGAAATCTACGAGCTGTACAGTGACCTGATCGGAAAAGTACGCATCAGTCGTCTAAGATGAATGGGACACTAACGCTCCGCCCCGCAGAGTCTTTGACTAGCGCAAGTGGAGGGGAACCTCAACCAACTTAGAGTGCGCAACTGGAGGTAGCTAGCCAAAGATCGCGATAGCTGGAGAGGCGTATGGTAAGAAAGTAAGTAATGGACTAAGATCAACCCAACAATTGGAATAAAACAATTCTTCATAAACAACAGAGATGGTACTCTTTGTAATAAATAAACAGTAAATTAAAAAAAATTGAGCGGTGTAGTTTTAAAAACATTTAAAAAGCCATAAACAATAATTGAGTTTACTCGGTCGTATACGCAACATTTTTTTGCAAAATCTAAAAGTCATAACGCCTTGTCCACAATTTTCATTTGATGGCTATTTGAAAAGAATGGAATGATTTGCCAGTTTTTGTATTTGTAAAAGTATTGACAGTTAAATTCAAATAATCTTGAAAATGACGTTTGAAAACTTCTATGGGCTCAGGTACTTTTCCTTTAAAAGGAAACTTTCTTCTTCCAAGAAAAGGTCTTGTTGGAATTGTGATTTGTTTTTTTTTGTTTGTCATAGACTGTAAATAAAGGGTCGGTCCTAAAGAAAAACAAACATTATAGCACAGTGCACCATTTAATAATAAAGAAGTTTAAAAATGAGAATCCGGCTAATACTAAGGTGAACCCTTTCACAAAGCCTACCTAGGCTTTTTCAATAAGGACATACAAATTTTGAATTTAAATAAAACACAGAACAATTGAGACGTCAGGCTGCAATTTATTCCAGGTGTAGTACACATGTTAAATTTAAGTGTAAAATTTTGTGTCTTTCAAATGACTACAGCGAGTATACGTTTGCAGCAATTGCCATTTTGGAGCCAATTTTTGGACACATATCGGCCGGAACATCCGGAACGATCACTTTTCGATATTATTTCTGAGCTGCTCTAACTTTGTTTACTTGTTGGCATAAAACAACGAATCCAATGGCGTTAGATCGCGTAAGTGGCCGGAAAATGTATCGATATCAGCTGATTCCGATTAAGACAACCTAAAATTGGCTTACTCCTCTTAAAGATGCATCCACACACACACATAATTTTGGTAGTAATATTCTGTGCGCCGTACTAATAATCAATTTAAGTCTCGACTTTAAATTTATGGAAGCTCACAATTGCGAAATTTGTATGAAAAATATAGCCACTGTGAACTAATAACATTTAGAGTCGAAACTAAAAATGTTTATTGATAAGGCACTATATGTATATATTCCTTTGGGTCGAAACTCGATTACGTTATAACTCCATCGCCGCTGGCCCGGTTTTCATCACTCTTTTGTTCGTATTGCTGTATTTCAGGTTTAGGCAGAAAGAAAATTCTGAAAAATCAATTTATTCGCATTTTTCGCATTTTTCGATAGGTGGCGTTGAACTCCGTTAACGCGCACGACATAATTACCGTTTGGTGGCAAACTTTTGCGGACAAAATGGAATTATGCCAGATCCATCGTTGTAGTTTTAAAAAATTTCGAAACGTTTCCCGATCGTGAGCTTTGTAAATATAGAAATGCAAGCCTTAGCTGACGTTTTGACAGTGACCGATCATGAAAATATTTTTACAGGTGCGTTTTTATTAAAATACACAATTGGAGATGTGTTTTTATGCTCACCTTTTTATTAGATTTTTCTTAAATTTTTTGTTACTGGCTTAGCCTTGGAGGCCATACACCTTCCATCTTTTGAATATTTTAAGGTTGTGGCTTTCTAAAAGTATCCCGTCCCACTTTTTTAATTCTTGGAGGCGGTAAACAACTGTTCTTCTCAAGTTTCCGGAGTTCCTTGCACTAAGTGTGTTTTCTTATGCTGCAAAACGGTTCAGGCCCAGTAAAGGCTTTCTTTTTTAAGCAATCGTAATGACTCATCTTTTGTTTATATCTAATTTTTAAGTATAGATATGTAAGAACCTCAACACAAGCACAGACCAAATGATATAGGTGTCAAATTCCCGGTATGCACAGGCTGTCAGCGGCTACTTTCAATTCGGTGTCCGATTTGGCTCAAGTCGTTATGCTCTAGCCGAAAGATATTTGTTTCTGTAAGGTCTCAGCAATCTTCATACTTGTATCAAAGGTTCCTAAGTCGGAACGTTCCCATCGGCGATACTTGTTGCATTTCAGTTCATAACCCCAAAAATTTAGCACTCACTATTCTTTGATTTTTTTTTTTATTATTTTCCCTAAAAATTAATCTTTGGTTCAACCCTTCCTTACATTAAACCAAAAAAGTATTCGTTTCCAAGTCGTGAACAAAGTCAGAGTGCAGAGTCTTGAAAAGTTCAAATAGTGCTAAATTACTAGTCTTGAACGTTCATAATTTCGACCACAACCGTGTTGGGGTCTGATTTGGGAACTACCAGTTTGACAGCTGCATTTAATACAGTATCCATAAATATAATAAAATTAGCTTATCATCCGAAAAATTCCTTTTCGAATTTTTAAACTCTTTTTTGATTCAAGAGTTTTGGCATTCGTTTTGTAATTTATTTATTGTTAAAGTATCAACTGCACAAAGTAAACAAATCATCTTAACAAATAATTGTATAAACGAATCCATTAACTGCAGACCGGTTTTTAAATAAAAAAACTTGCATATTAAATATAAAAGAGGAAGCTTGTTAGACTTTTCGTTATTTGTCTTGTAAGCAAGTTATCATATTGAAGAATCCATCTAATTGACTGTAAATTAACAATAATCCGTGAGGTTATCAAAACATAATAACCTGATTTACATTCGATTAGTGGATATTCATTTCTACTAATTTCATTCAAATGGTAAGTGGTTGATTAGTTTATAAAGGAATACATTTTTAAATGTAATTAAAACCGGTTCAGATCGGAACGTGTAGAATGTATATTGAATCGCTTATGCGCACGCCTCGGCCTTATCAACTATTTGTTAGGAGCAAGTGTACTCTAGTTTGGCTACGCGAAATAAGACCCCAGGAAATTAGGCTCAAAAAGTAAAAATTATATAAGGGTCCACAATTGGGATACCCACATTTTTATAATGCAATAATGCCTCGTTTTTAGAATAGGAATTAGGCCCCAGTGAAATGAAATAAGGCCCCAAAAATAAATGAAATACACCCTATTAATTGAGGTTATGTTAAAAATTGAAATCTACCCCAATTCAAAAATTTAAATGTACCCCAATTCAAAAATTGAAATGTACCCCAATTCCATTTTAAAATGGAAGTTAGGCCCCACTCTTTGTCAGCTATGTGAAATTTTATAAATAAAAATGAAATTGAGCCCCAAAAGTAATGCTGGAGTCTTAATTGATTGGGGCCATTTTTCATTACGAAAGTAGGCCCCAATTGAAAAAATGAAATAAAGCCACAAAAAGTGAAATTGCACCCCAAATTTAGACAATTTTTCCCGTTGTTGTTTTGTATGTACACTTTTGGGGCCTTATTTCAGTTTTACTTTGGGGTCTTATTTCCTGGGGTATTCTAGTTTTAGGGGAACGAAGTTTGAGTTATATCGCACGTTGAAAACAAAAGTGACACTAAACAAAAAAACTCATTTTTGAATATGGCCGATTAAAGTTTTGGACTTACTTCAATTTTCGATATCTCTAAAACAGAAGTTTCAAAAGTTATGTTACTTGGCCAAAGTAAACTATCACTATATTTTTATATAGTTAAATTTTTAGATTTAAAAAAAAGTATAAATATGCATATTTATATGGTATAATGTCAGTTTATTTTAATACTTTAATAGAGCCGTAAAATTATACAGATTAATTAATTAATTAATTACACTGAACATCAACTAAGTTTTTCTTTTGTTTAGGAAAGAAATATGACATTTATGAATTCAGTTATCTGTATAACAATAACTCGAAGCTTAAATTTATATCGACATTATGCGAAAAGTGCCACTTTGTCACTTACCGATGGAGTGATTTACGTCAAAGTATGAAGTGACACTAGTGACCTCTTGTGGAGATTACATAAAATTTCAGGAAGAGTATCTCTACAAAAGATGCGTTGTTATATCGGTACCTAGATGTCGCTCTAACTCAAAAATGTAAGATTTTGTATAGTGCCACTTTTGTTTTTAGCGTGCGTTCGCATGCATTATCCGTAGGGAAAATTTCTGTGGTCACAAGGCAAAACCGCTTAAGTCGACTTAAGACAAAATTGCGTTTTTGATGCAATTAGATTCAGCGTACCCAAATCTATTTTGTTAATTTTTTTCAGCTTTATATGTTTAAAAAAGTGGCCACAATTTCAAAAAAAACAACAGCTTAAGTCACTAGAGTCAATGGAGTAAAACAAATTTAAACTGCTCTCCTGAAAAATGAGTAAAACAGACTTAAGAGGTTTTGCCTTGTGACCACAGATTTGTAGTGTGTCTGACATAAATAATGGAACTAGTCTTGACTGTAAGCTAATTAAAGGGTTGCCTTCAACCAAACGAATTGCAACTATGACAGGACATAAGTTGTGCTTATTTTGGAGTGGCATATAGAGACCGTGCACTGGATCGAACGGTTTTATGCGATAAACTTTCGAAGGAGGCGAATCACCTCTGTTTAAAAGATAACTTCACATGCATATACTACAAGACATTTGTTTTGCAAATTCAATTTGGTTTGAATATATTCTTAGGTCGTTTCTTCAATTTCATTCATTCATTGAAAAGTCGCATCACAGACATTGGATATTGCACCTTCTATATTCCTCGATCTTCAGCCACGTACTCGTAATCATCAGGGAAAACACGCACATGGCGGGTAGATGAGAGATTTCAGATTCGGTTTATCATCTAATCCCGGGCTACCCACAGGACGCCTGTCGCATGGTACGGACTCCATAGCACATTTCGGGCTTTGAATGGTACTCAACAGCCTTAAAAGTGCACTAAATGTCAACAGACCTTTTGCATACATTTTGCTCTAGATGACATTTGAAACTTATACAGGGATGATATAATAGCTTGTCTTTTAGCTGGTTTTTTTTTAAGAAAAATAGTGAAAAATCTTACTTGACCTTTGGAACATCCTTTTTAAATACATATATTTCCTTGTAATATTTGAACATACAATGTATTAATAAATACTAAATCAAAGATAAATCAATAAAAATTGCGTTTTTATTTCAATTATTTTTAAAGCTCCAAATGAGCACCATTGTAAAATTGGAAAGTCAACCATTCAACTTTAAACTGCAATTCTAGCTGACATCCTTCTTCCATGCACAATCATCAAACAAACTCAAATTTAATTAACGATGTGCTAATATTATACAGAAACCATAATCCCAACAAATCAATCAGTTTATAGTTCCACTAAAACAGAATAAACTGCTTACCCTAATCAGTCTTCACATCAGCAACGCAGTTGGAAAAATAAGTTCGCTAATTTAAAGTTCAAACTTTATTGACACTAGCACTTGTACTCGTCAAACGTATAAACTGAATGCCTGAACTACAATAGAAAAAAACACTCAAATTCTTCAATGCGAGCGTAATCAATTTAAATATTTCAAATCTGATTAAAGTTTAACTGCATTTCATTTACACATGTTAATATATTTGCATATGTAAATATTTTTTTATCAAATCCATCAGTTATTACGTCATTCGTCGTCATCTCTGTCGCAAGCCAAACAAAATGTCTTTTTAACTGAATCGAATCGAGTGTGCCATTGATAATAAAATCAACACAAACATTAATTGGATATAATTAAATATATTAAACATGATTAATGCGAATTAGCATTTGGATGGAAAGAAAGCTTACGCCTCGGAGCATCCGACCGTCTGACAAATGAGTCAATGAAATATTGGCGGCCGACTTATCAAAGTAACAAGCTTACAGTTTTGCTTGGCAAATATCTGAGCTCCGCCTCCTGACATAAAACAGCAATCAGCCGACATTTGAACAGGGATTTTATTTTCTGTATTTTTTTTTTTACACAATTTTATGCAAATTGCATAAAATTGGATACGTGCATAACGAGGGTGTGTTAGCTGTTGGATGTGTGTTAGTATGTTGGGGAAAATTTACAACTTACCTTAGGTTATTTAGAAGTGGTAACACCTTCAGACCTGCAAAATAGACGAGAGAAAATTGTTTGCATTATCAAAAGTATGGGTCTTAAAGAGCATGTGAAAATATAAAATATGAGATTCATTTGACGAGGTAAGTAATTAAATAATGGGGTTGATTTTTGACTGATTAAATAGCAATTTTGCACTTAAATTGGACTGATTTTTATTCAGTTTTGTGTTTATTAGTGCCATGTGCTTAATGGATCAGAAAATAGATAGCTATCTGATAAGCTAATTGGATCGGCGGGATATTTGGTGTATTTTGTTGGTAAGACTGCTAAAAAAGAAGTGTCAGCTGTCAAAACTGTTTGATAGTGTTGATATTTACATGGACCTTTTGCCTGAACTGAGAATAGGTTTGATTTTCTTGAAGTATCCCTCGATTGGGCACATTTAAAATAAAGTAATTACAAATTTTAGTCTCGACTTTAAATTTACGGAACCTCACAATTGCGAAATTTGTATCAAAAATATAGCCACTGTGAACTACTAAAATTTAGAGTCCAAACTAAAAATGTTTATTGGTAAGGCCCATGGACAAATAAGCATTAGTGTTACCAGAGCTCAAAGCTTAGTGAATTTTGCGAATTAAAAGTAAAGAAAATAACTTCATTTAAGAATTGAATTCTAATTTATGGAGTGTAAGCAATATACTTGTGCATGCACCTTTAGGATATAAGAGCAGTTTGGTGTCATGTGTCAAATAAATAATTATTACCTAGCTTGTGAGAGAAAGATAACCACGGTAATTTTAAAATCTTGTAATTTCTGTTAAAAAACTGAGCCATCACAGGAGAATATTTTGTTATCTAAAAATTCCTTATGGAGAACAAAATATTCCACTTTATATGGGAATATTTTTTGGAAAAAAATGTATTCTCTGCAGCTCAAAAATATTCCACAAGTGGATTATTATATTGCGCTGTGGTCACACTTGGCATATACCTGCAAGGTGTTGACAACCACTTTTGCGGTTACTGTGGAGATTTTTGTCGGCAAATATTTTGCTCTGTGTATTAAAATGTAAAAAAAAATCAGGAGTAAAATTTATTTTCAAAGCGAATTATTTTTTTCGATGTCTAGATGTTGCTTTTTCGTTTATAAAAAAAAACCAACAGAAATATCAAAAATTGTGGTAAGTTTTTTACTATTACATATTGATAATAGGTTGGGTCGATTTTCGACCACAAGCGAAATTAGTTCAAATATATTACAAAGGAACAAATTAAATAAAAATACCTTTTAAATGAATTTAAGTAGTTCCATATTCATAAACCGACACAAAGATGGCGCACTCGTTAGTCAGCTGTGAAATCAGAAAATGATTTCTTATCTAACGAAAAAGCAGATCTTTTGAAATCTCGTATCCATTGGAATGAGAAGGTGAACCTGGATGATAAAAGGCCTGGATAGCTTTTAAAACGAATGAGTAAATAAATTAAAAAAAAGGGCAAAGTGCGAGTGTCACTCGCGCACCGAGCCGAAGTTTCCATACTAAGAGTATGCATTTAAAGTTCCAATGGGAATCGATTAATATGTTCTCTTAACGAAAGAAAATGGTTTATATAGTGACCGACAGTTTTTTTTGTGAATATCTTGTAAAATATTAACTTTTCGACAAAATAGTCTTCAGCACATGTACTAGTTACGAACATTACCTATAAAAAAGGTATAACCGGATGTTGTTTGCAACTTTTTCGCCTTCTATGTCAATTAGTTTCTAAAATACACCTAGGACCAAATTTATCTAGTGTGTTAGTACAGACGGACAGACATCGTAGCGAAACTAATAAGGTTCCGTTTTTTCCCTTTGGGTACGGAGCATTAAAAAGGGCAACCCAGACTTAGTTTTGACAGCGCGAAGTACTCATTGGGCCTTACAACTAAACATTTTTGGTTTTGACTTTAAACTTTAGTAATTAAAAATAGCTTTACCTTCCATAAAAATTTAGCAATTGTGAGCTTCCGTAAAAAGTCGAGATTAAAATTTGTTATTAGTATGGCACGGGTACTGTCATTAGTAGTATATTGTACCAATGAACTTTTTTTTTCCTGTGCGTTAATTACTACCAGATATTTGCTGCCAAAATTTCCTTGAATTGCCCTTTCTTCTGCGGAACAAATTACTGCAATTTTTCAACACACTAAGGACAACAACAATTCGAGGAAATAACGTTTTTTTAAATAAAAACTTAAAGCCCAAAAGGTATGACTTGAACTTATAAATTCCAAGAATCTAGTCTAGCAAATCTGACAGCTGCCTGTCTTGATGTGTTTTAGTTTTGATTGGGCTAGATCGGTCATATAAAGAGTGTTCTTTTTTAGTTGACGTTTATGGAATGGTAGCAGAAAATTCTAGTGAAGACTTTCGTGGTTAAGTACTCGTAGTAAGTTGACATTTCGTGTATGTGGCTGACGGCCCATTATGATACTCTAAATTAAGGTGTGATGTTAATTGAAAAGAAAGAATATACTGAAACAATATAATTTCCGTTTTAAGAATAAATGCAACCTCGAGTTATTTGTCTTATCAACGCGCTTTATACTTCCCTTTCATACCTCAGGGATTTCCTTTCAACAAACGCGATTAGTTAATGTCCTTAACATAAAATCCCAGAAGTAAAATGTTTAGACACAGAATCCCCCTATACTTATACACTGGCCAATGAGTAAAAAAAAATCATATCGCTACATGGTGGTAAATAACTCAGTTGCAACCGTTCTCTTTGAGTGCCGTACCCATCAAACCTTGAAATCAATATCTTCAATGCCAAATGTTGCCCCGGAAAATTACGGAATAAAGCATTGCAGCGCAAAGCCAATGGCTTATGTAATGCGCCGTCACATCAAGAAGCGTGATCATAAAACTGAGTCTTAATCGAAGCCAAACAGCATCAAGCGAGTAATTTTCATCCGTGTGGTAAAAGCAGACCAAATGCTTTAGTACTTTGGGAAGCCCATCGATGTAGGTTGCGCACATAAACATTACAGTTCTTGTCACATTGCCAAAAGGTTTCCACCATCAATCTATGCTGCGCAGTCAAACTGATTACCGTATGGTGGGCCACTACCTTGGCTTGCAGGGTCGTCGATCGGCGGATGGTGAAGGTTTACTCACCTACATTTACCGCACATCGTCTAAACTCAGTTTGACATATTGAGACAATACGAAAGCCAACGGCAGCAGCGCTTGGAACTTAATTTATTCCGTTTTCATAGTGTGTATACAGCTTTAGGTTCGAACTCTGATCATTTTATTCCGCTCAATCGCTTGACGTTAATTGTAATTGTGGTGTTTACGATTATGGTTCAGTTTAACTGAGCAATATAACTAATTGCCCTGTGATGGAGCATGGGGAGCTTATCTCTGTTCAGTTTGTGGGGAATTTGTTTTAAGTGGCAGAGGTGCAAATAAGGGTTCCTGATGTTCAAATGTTGTTGATTTTGCAATTACATCTACAATGGTAAGCAGAAACGTGTTTTACTTCATTCTAGCACATCTGTCACATTATGTCAAACGTCGTCGTGTAAAGCTTTTGTATGAATAAATATACTGTGCAACTGAGGGTGCATGTCAAGAGAAATTATAATAAAACAGTCATATATGCTCGTATGTGTTAATCTTGAGTGATAAAAACAAGGCCGTCCGGCCAGAATGGCGTCAGTTGCATTCGATAACACACGTGAAAATTGCTTCGATAATAGGGACACTTTCTTTTATTCACAACTTTCGATAATTTTTTGTTCAATATCAATGCTTCCCTTCCTGCAGACTAGTACGCTGTTCAAGGAAAGCTAAAATTAAGCGCCTCTCTGATGTTCCACTCCACCACCTTGCTAAATGTTCGCTTAATTTGACAGCTCAACTTTTTTCCATTTGTGATTATGAACCCATTTTACTTGCTTCTTTGATATTACGTTCTTAATCCACATAATCTGTCATAATCTGTAAGTTATGACATTTGTTTTGCATATATTAGCTGGCTTAAGTTTTGTAAAAATTGAAACAAATTTAGCTACTACTGCTCAGCTTAACTTCCTTGCTCAATCTTAACATTTCGAATGAATGAACTAACGAAAAACAAACTATTCATGTGATCGATCTATGTCAATCAGACTTGAGACACATCAAGTCAGCCACCTGTCAGACATAGTACGACTTCCGCTATTGAATTTGTTTTTGTTGTCAAATTCGTTGTGTTAATCCGTTTCTCGCTTTAGATATGAGGTGTTTTTCTTTTTAAGTTCAGAGCCTGAGCTGTCAAAAAAATGCGTGTTCCTTTTACTAGCTCAGACAGATCAGAACTTGATATGAGCTCAGAATAAATTGCGACTCAGCTGTCTGAATAAGATTGTGGAGTACTCACTTTTTTCACAATTTACAATAATATTATTGTTGATATTGAATATTTGTCTATCAACTGTCCGATTTTTTTCTCGTTTTTACGATATCAAGCCTTTTTGCCGACGATTGTCCAATGCCAAAAGCGTAGAAGCACGACAAATTTTGTTCACATTTGTATTTTTATAGTACATGACAGCTAGTGCTTATTTATGTTTCATAAATAAATCCGATCGCTCTGAACATGCCAGAGCACGTCGACCTTTACTACTCTGCTTTGAAAATGGGAAAACATAAAACGTCCCATCTACTTGGTTGTCATATTTTAAAAATTCAGTTTTGCTTACATTTTTACAAAATAAATCTGTTTTAGATTCAAAGCTAACTACAACTTGCAATAATGAAACACAATAATATTTATAAGACTATTGAGTAAATTAAGCTCCGAGTGTATAACGTACGTCACTCACTAAATCATTTGAGTAAACTGGGTCACAGTCACAAGCCCTTAAAAGCACAAACACTCGCATCATTGGAACAAGCCATTTATTTTGTTTAAGGAAACACCAGTTCCGTTCTCTTTGCCGACATACCATTCGATCTGTCAACTATTTAAATTATTCATCATAAAAGCGTATATACGAACAATAGGTGAACGAAGCCATAAAAGAGAATCTTACGTCAACGTGCCAAATACGGATGCGCTTGACGCAGGTTTTGATTGACAGGAAAAAAGCTATTACCTTCAAAATGGCGCCAGTACAAGCATAAAAGTAGATTCACATTCGGTTTCATTTCCATAATAACAATTCTAATCAGGAATTCTTTTATTTTTCTGCAGAACTCATGGCCAACTTAATCGCAAATAGCAAACGTCATAAATTATGCAGACACAGGCACAACACATCAACCAACAACTTTGTGTGTTCCTAAAGTAAAAAGCGGTAATATTGTACAATTACAGCGGCAAAGTGTCGGTTTTCTTTTCTTTAAAATTACACTACTTTGACACTTACCAATGAACTCATTTCGTATTCTGATTCGATCTTGCAAGTTTGCCGCTGAAATAATCACGCAGTTGATAAAAGCCAGCAGCGCTACTTGATATTCAATATTTGTCGCATTTTCTAATTCGTTGATCACAATTTTAAAACGATATCGTTCGTTTTTGAGATTCTATTAGAAAAATAAATAAAGAGCACAAGAAAAGAACAATTGATTAGAGTCATATTGTAACAGAGATCGTGACCGATTGTGTCGTCAACGTACCTTATAAAATTCTAATGTTTCTATTGCTCGGGAATAGCCTTCTGAATTGTAAGCACAAAGGGCTGACAGCAGTTCGAAAACTTGCTTCTTCACTGTGGTGTTGTTGGTGTCTAGGGCGGCGCCTAATTTAGAAACATATTCACGATTTTCGACAATGTAGTCCAGGCCGATGCGTGAGTCCATCCTGGGAAGTGTCATTTTGTGCAATCTCCGTTTCGGGGTGCGTGTTACTCAATATTGATTTTTTTTTCGTCGATCCGTTTAGATTGCTGGATGGTAAGTAGTGTGGATGTGATCTGAAATTTAAATAAAGAAATTAATTACAGTAAGGGCATGAAATAGAAGACAGAAATTTGGAGTATGAGGAAGATCGAATAAATATATGAGACTGGCAGACAAGCCCGGTTTCACTAGAGCATTTATTGATACAAATTAGAACACAACCAAAAATCATGTTGTCAAAAAATCTAGCTAATTTAATTACATTTTGTAAGGTTTGCGTTTTTTTTAACATTTGGTTTTTCTCATTGTCACCACAATTGCCTAGCGACAATCAAAATTTGACAGCTGATTTCCTCTGATATTGCCGTTTTGAGTATAGACATTTGATACGCGTCCCTAGATGCTCGAAAAACTCTTCGGAAATTATTAACAACATTTACATTTTTTAATTCTGACTACTGACTTTTCAAACAGAACTAGGAGCTAGCTCCAGAGAGTTTTAATTGGAAACTATATCTAAAGTCGTTGGAGAAAAAAACTTGTGCTTAGTTTACTGCTCGAGCTGAAGTTTAGCTCCCATAAAAAAAATCTATATAAAATTTAACTGAGCTTTATTTAAACGGTTTCCTTTAGCAGCTCAAACTTTTGTTTCAGAAAGTACTTTATGTAGGTATCTGTTGAAATTTAGCGGCTCTCAAACTAAATTTTGACAGATCATTTTGGTTGTGTTTTGTCGTTCTGTTGGAAATGAAGGTTGAGAAATTATAAATTTTTTCAAAGAGCAGCTGTTTTCTGTGACACTTATTCACAGACCACAGCGTACTCTATGTCAAAATTAAGTTGGGATTTTAATGTTTAGAGAGAAAAGTTGGAGAGTAGCTAAAATGTATTTTATCTCGAACAGCGCACATGGCTTTAAAATGGAAATAGTCAGATCGAATTAGAGCGATTCTAACTATAAATAGTCCAAATATTATTTTTGTGGAACCCTACTACGAGCTTGCTTACTACATGCTTTTAATAAAAAGACTGCGACCTGAGGCGAAAAATGAAGACAGTGGTTTGTAGCTTGAAATACGTGAGTGCCTGAAATTTAATGCACACCCACACACTACTACCTACTAACTTTGACAGTTTCATTGTTTGCAACTACTTGACTCTATCCAATCAGGAACTGGAGCCAAGTAAGTTGACAAACGGCTTTCGGGCTATGAAATTCGCCGATATCTCTTGAGTTATTTAAAATTAATTAAAAAAAGACAATATTGAAATATTTACGGAACTGGTGTATTTATTTGTAATTTAGAATTATCTGCTTCTTCACTTCAAATAACTTTTGAAATTGTGTCATAACGTCCTTATAAATAGCTTAGGAAAAGGCGGCAATAATAGCAGAAACTACCGATTCGTTGCCATAGTAGTATACGTCATATTTTCCTTAATATGAAAATTTGACGTATACTACTTACCTATTCATGTTTTAAGAACATCCAAAACGTGAAGTTTGAGGAATTGAGAAACGATTGATTTTAAAGATGTTGCGCCCATTTTAGACATTCGGAACTCAAGCTCAATGATACTTCTAGTACATGCAATAATTGAAAAGCTCATCCTTGCATACTTTTTCGCAACAAAACAATACACAACGATCTGCCACAATTTAGTTTGAGGAAATGTGCCGACCCGAACTTAGCTCGAGCAGCGTACTAAGCTTTACTAAAATTAATTTATAATTAGGCTGAGACAACAGGCACAGGGTATTTAAATTCTCTACTTATTACGAAATTCTATCAAAATACTATTTGAATATTATATAAATTATAAAGACTCAGCAACACTCAACAAGTACCATTGTTATTTTTTACCTCAGTATAAAATGCACTTTAAACGCAATCAGTCGTTAAATAAAATTGAAAAAGTCTTCTGGTTAGGTATTATTTGCAACAAATTTAATTCCATCATTTTGGATGGTTGGGCAACAGTCCGCCTAAAAATGACTTCAATTGAGGATTTATTTAGCTAATTCCCAAGATAAACATGGCTTTCTAAACATTATCATCGGACCCTGCCTGCAGGTAGAGATATCCTGGCAACTATATTTGTTCATAAACTATGTATTAAACTGTTTATTTAATACTTAGTTTATGTTTTTAATACTTCGTTTATGCTTCGCGTAAGCTGCCAGACTAAAGTTGATTATTGGTAAGGCCGAATGTATGAATTTAAAATTTGTTGAAAGAGATGCGGATATAGTTTTAGGTTGTCTAATAGGCGGATAACCCATTTTTCATTGCTGGATGTGATATAAGCACATTCACGCTCCTCTTCTTCGAAGTTTCAAGTGGGTAAGAGGAATATACGTAAAAAATTCAAGTTAACGAGTTAAGCAAACTGTTTGCACTGGCTCGTGGGTATATTGGAATTAAAAGCAGCCTATGTTCCGGAAAGTTGTTTTTTATTTAAATGTCAGTAACCCTTTGAAAGATCGAACCATTGCGGTCATAACCAGTGAAGCCATTTTGAGGGATTTTAACAAAAAGGGATAAAGTCCAACGAAAAGGGATTTTTCAATGATCAATCTGGGATATTCCATCATAACCTTCTGGCAACACTGACCATAACGCTTAGTTTAACCCTCCAAATCGGCAGTGAATGATGAAATGTGCGTTATCTCCCCGGGAAAATTAAGGAATTTCTAAAGAAAAACGAACTTTTTTTGAAGCTACGTTTCAGTGATAACAATAATTGAAATTGCTCGTGTTTTAGTGATTGATCTTTTCCTATAAAAACTTTATTATTGGAACTTGTGTTGCAATTTAAAGCTTTGCACCGAAAATCCCCATAATTGTCCACGTACGCATTTCAATTGGCATTAAATCATATTGATTGCATCGACGTGATCCTGTGGACTACATGCAAACAACAAAACTGTGTCAAGTATTAAAGACACTTTTGGGACTGCAAAAAAAAGGAGAAGAAAAACTACACACGCTTGTGAATAAGTGGACATACTCGTAAACGTTCTGTTTTGTTACAATCGTCCAGTGCATTGATCTCTTACAGTATAATCGCGCGCATAATCATGAGTGCATGATGTATATTTTCGGCAATGCGGATACGCATTCAATTAATGCAGTACCAACTTGTTGGAATCTTAATTGACTGACTCAAGTGTGTGCTCTGTTCAATTCAACCCAAAGACTGAAGTAGGGGTGGGGCTGCTTTATCGATAATCACTCCGAGTCGGGTGTTGGTTCAGCTTATTAAGTGGACACGAATGCAAATTATCTGATTGAGGCAAGGCATTCAATTTCCCAAGTGGATATATTATTAAAATTCTCCCCCAGGTTCCTGGGTATACAGAACACAACATCTGTTGCTCGTAGAATTTGAATATTCTAGGCGCCGTATTGTGATAACGATTTAAATTAAATGATATCGGATATATTTTTATCATCTTCGAATATCAATGGTCAGTTGCAGATCTGCATGGGGTATGACGTGTGAAGTGATCCAAGGCAACTGTTGATCTTTGAATGACAGAAAATAATTCGTGCCATGGCAATAATTGTAGGGAATGGGCTGTAATAATTTGAAGCAATCAAACTGGTGAGTAATTGCTGGGTACAAAGTTTACGCTTTGTGAATGCTATAATGAAACAGAATTGCTATCACGAAATACTCGTAAAAATCAACTCAGACTGTGTGTTTCCTTAAGAACACCTATAGAGATGGAAGCTTTAGACTACCGGCCTTAGGGTATCATTTGAAAGTGTTTCCTGAATAAGTGTTGAACTTTCAATTGTTGGTCTTCACCGAAGCCCGAGAAACATGATTGAGGAAAATTTCGTTTAATTTATCCGTTGCGTTGATTACATAAATTTAATTTTTTTGTGATGCAAGCCTGTTTTTGGAAATAAAAGTTGCAATGCATCAGGCTCACTCTGCATTCTGCAAAATAATTTTTTCCAGGGTCGGCATACTGCAAGACGAACAAGTTTAAGATCAGCATTGACAGTTTTTGCGTCTTCCCCCCCAGATCTAGGGTTTTTTTTTTTTGACCCCCCAGATCTGGGTTTTTTTTTCTGGAATTGTGTTTAACTAATTTTTTTTCTCACTAAAAAGGATCGTTTTTGTTTTTTTAGAAAATAGCTAAATCTGGGGGTTTTTCAGATTCGTCTAGGGAGAAATATTTGAACCGTCTGGCAACACTGTTTAAGGTAGATAATATTGAAGAATCCCAGCAGACAAATAGAAATTTCCACGAAACATTAAGTAAGTCGTCTACTCTTGACATAAACATGAAATAGATAAACTCAGTACCGCGAAATGTAGCTCTCAGAGTATTCTGCGATTTGTTCCCAGTATTCCACAGGTCCAGAACATTTTTTTGCTGTAACCTGAAAAACAACTAGGTATCAACAGTTGGAAAATAAAAACTCTTTCATAACTCTTTCTATTGAAAATTAAAAGAATTCTTTAACCTGAAAAGGGATGATATCAAGAAATTAGCGCAGCCATGTTGTTTAGGGTCCTCCCACAATGCCAATAACTAAGGTCACATACGGAATGGTTGAAGGAAACTATGCCCTTTGCAGACAGTTTCCGAATAATATTAAAATGATCTTAAAATTCCAGCAGAAAAAGTTTAAGTTGCATGCACAGGTTTACTTGCCCAACGTTTTTATAATAGTCAAACCATTCAGAAGGAAACTTCTTAGCAAATCGGATGTAAAAGAAATCAAATTGTAAACAATGAACTATGCCAAGTGAATAATAAAATCTTCCTGTTTACTCACACATACCTGCACTCACAAATTTCAAAATAAATCAATCCATTCAATGGGTATGGTTATGTGCGCGCATGGGCAAACAATTAGCCGCCTGTTATTGGCATCAATGAAATTCAAAAGGTGTTAAGCACCGTGAATAATGCATGAATTCTAGAAGCTAAAGGTGCAGCCGCAGCCAGACTTCACATTGACAACCAATTGACGTATCTGAAGAACATGAAACGGCCAACAAAAGAATCAAACGTCAGTAACATTAAATCGGATTTAATTATGCTCTCTTTTCCGCCGTAAATTGATCATTAGGAGTCGCATGCATAAGTAAACACAACCGAACTCTTAAATACTCTCAAGAATCTTAATGGAGCCGTGAAGCATTCTTCAGACGAGTGCAAACGAGTAAATGCGTTCAGCCCACGCTGTCATTTGAATAGTGCGGGAGTTAATGGGAATGCGGCAGTTGCCTTAACGTCAATTGTAAATAAAGTGCTCGTGTTCGTTTCGAGTCCTTGAAGTGCTTAGTAACTAATTTTCTACATTGTTAAGGACGCAGCAGCTAATTTTTTGTTTGTTTTCCTTTAGACGGATAATTTGCCAATTCAGTATCCGTTTACTGAACAGACCGCCATGCTAAGTAGACTCGTTCAATTACTTATTATTATTTGCAATTAAATTGCGCATTCTAGGAGTTGAGAGTAAAACATGCCATGCCAGCAAGCCGCATTTACACACAGCACACTACAGTACAGAGACGTCAAGTGCGTTATGCAAATGCCGCTGTTCCGTTTGGTGAGTAGTTCAGCTGTCAGTCTATCTGTCAGAGCTATTTGCTGTGTATTTATATACATTTCTCGAGATGTTAATCTTTTTTTCTTGTAAAATAATAGGCGTCGGTCGCCAAATTGGCGGCAATTATGGAGTGTTATTGGCTTAGAGCTTCGAATGTAGTTGTAGTACGTAAACAGAATGAAGGGTCATTGTCATTGTTCAAAATGTGCAGTGTCACTGCGATCGCATTTCTTCCGCTTAAAATCAAGGTCCGGTGCTTTATAGAATTCACGGCATTTATCGAAACACATGTGCAAATAAGTTGACGGATAAGTTGACAATAAAGTGCCGATCGTTTGCGTAAAGTCACGAAATGGCAATAAATTAAAGAATGATGCAGTTAATTGAATGCATAATGCGTTTGTATAAATAGCGTATTACAGGCGGCTTGTGCTGGAAGAAATTTCTGAATGAAAATGCTCATAGTCTTGGTGAACTTCTCGTTTTGATTGGAAAATATTTATTACTGTATGGGCGAAGACAGAAAGTGTCTAGAATAGAAATCATATAGCAATAATTTTCTATTCCCTATAAGTATCCCCATTTCTATTTTAATCCTTTGACGGGCTTGGCTTGTCTTAATATAAGTTAGGTTAGGTTTGGCGGTTAGAGAAGTGCGCACTAAGTGCAATTTTGTGCGATCACAAAACTCGGTTTTCCAAAGTTGTTTGCACGTAAGCCTATTTGAAAGATGTCACACCCCATTGTCCAATACCGCCCACATTTTATGAAGTTCTTTGTACATAATATAATTTTGTGATTCAAATTTCAGCCGAACCAAGTGTTTTAAAATGTTTATTGCATAAACATACATAATCCAACATCCTCTAGATTTTTTTTTTCAATTCCTTACAACAGGGCATGTATTTGGATTTACCAAAATTTAAAGGCTGATTTTATATAAGTTTGTTTTATGGGAAGTGTCACGTTTCGTTTGCCAATCCCGCCCAAATTGTTCGATATGTATTGTTCAAGCTTAATAGTTAATACAATTCAAAATTACAAATATTATAGCATCGGTTGCTGATGAGTGTTTAAAAATA
Organism: Cheilosia vulpina; assembly: GCA_916610125.1. Taxonomy (NCBI): domain Eukaryota; kingdom Metazoa; phylum Arthropoda; class Insecta; order Diptera; family Syrphidae; genus Cheilosia; species Cheilosia vulpina. The sequence continues at coordinate 40,760,022 of OU744278.1, forward strand.
TCATTTTTGACATTTTATTTTTGTTTGTATAGGTGCCACGCCCCTTTGTTGAGTACTGCCAACGCTAAGTCAGAAAACATTGCGGGCAACTCGCAAAAGTTCCATTGGGTGTAGAACAGACATACAGCCAGACAAACAAAATAAAAATGAAAGAGTCACGAGGATCTTGCCCGAGATAACGGAAAACGGAATCGAATAACACATCATGCTTAATGCGAGTACCCACTTTCAACTTCCAGACTCCCGTCAAAACAGAAAGAAATTCACTCTATCGTAGAATCGATAAATATTCTTTCGGAACTTGTTTACATTTGATCGATAACAAATTACGTTCATTCATCACATCTCACGGTACGGTGACAGCTTTAAAGACCTTTGAACTGCGGCCAACAATAGTGCACGTTCATTTCCCCTCCGGCAAAGCACACATTTCCTGTTCTTTATTGTTTTTTGTAAGTAAATACCTTGTGAGGTTTTTTCTCTGATATTCGATTATCATAACTTCAATACAACCTAGAAATGACCTTAAAATGCGTAAGCTTTCACTAAAAAAAAAACCATAACAACAGAAATCACAAAACGACAGGTGCACGCTGGCTCACAGAGCATACTCGGAGACTCGGACTATACGCAACCGCTACTGGGAATGACCGAGCGAACAATCGAAACAGTCGTCGTCGTTGTCGACCCACTGATGGAGATCGATCGATACAATCGTTCAATCAATAGTTGTTGTTTAATCTCTTTGTCAGATGATCTGCATCCATGAGTAACGTGCCGGTTCGACATCCAATTAGAGTGTGCAGAGGCAGTATTGAAGTGCGGTACACAGTACACCATCACAGCGGCAACACGCGCAAGGTCGTTGCTAAGCGTTAACGTGTGTCCGCCACCGTCTTTTGCCATCGAAAGGTGTGTCACCTCACCGAGTCAGTGCAAAGCTCGAAATTCAACGTTGTAGGTGATACTCTTTGAAAATGGAAATTCATTTGCGATGCGTATTCGTATACACGACCTGCCTGCCACCCACCCACATTTTTTTTTTTACATGGCATGACAAATTACGAAATTGTGTAACCGCCGTGCCGCCAGTGCCTATAATTTGGAATGTATGCAAGTGTGTGTCGGCATAAGTCGTGTTTTAAACGCAATAAAACGCTTCTCCACGGTTAGTGGAACGAATAAGTTTTCAGGCGCTAATTTGTCGTATTTGGTCGTTAAGTTGTTTGCCAAACAAAGCGCCATGGCTTGCACCCTTTGCGATTGACCACTATTACGATAAAAAACATTTTTGAATAGAAGTAGAACATGTTGATTGTTATTGTTTACGAACGAACCCATTAAAGCGGCAGACATTAGCATTGCTAAACGAGATTAGCATTTGTTAATCAGAGTTATAAAAATTACTGGCCAAAGTTGTACTTAGCAGGGTTTTTTCTTTCTTTTTTTTGACTTTTGGAGAGGATTCCAAGTCTTGAAATTCGGTCTTCTGTTCTCCGGCATTCTTCGGGGAAGTCCCTTAACCACTCACTTATTTCGGCTAGCACGGATCCTATTCTAAAACATATTTAATTGACAGATTAAGGTGTAATAAACATTCCAGCTTTTGGCAGGCGACTTATAAGCAACGCATGTCCCAGATGACGCCGAAAGTAGGACTACTTTTTCTTTTTCTGTATGTTGAATCTGTAGACAGTTATGACAAATTGAAATTAAGCGCACTCATTGGTGAAACAATTGAGCGTGAGAAAAGCCGTCCTGGACGTTGAATGAAACTTGAAAACACCGATGACAATTCAATCATAAAACAAAAGCACTCAATCTGTGGAATTGTTCTGTAAAATATAACAATAATAATAAATATATAATATAGATAGCGCAATTTTAAGAAGAGAGTCAGAAGAATAGTAAAGATAAAGTCAAAGGTATCTGAAATAGGACAAGACGAACTGTCAAGAGTTGTTAAATGGCGCAGCGCCTTACCAATAACCATTTTTAGTTTCGACTCAAAATTTTAGTAATTCACAAAGGCTATATTTTCCATACCAATTTCGCAATTGTGAGCTTCCGTAAATGTAAAGTCGAGACTAAAATTTGTTTTTAGTGCGACGCGCATTGTGGAATACTCGTATACAGGGCTACCAATCGCTTTAGGAATTTGTATGAAGAACTCCTAACTCGTCAACACGTTTAATTGTCGAAAAGCGCCTTAAACCTGTGATTTTGGCAAACAAATCTCTTGTTTGAATTGGTCAACTACGATTTTCATGTATTTGATGCAGGCATTAGTACCATCGTTAACTATAACTAAACCACGCATCGGACGTTGAACAATGCGTTGAACACACCCAACTGAGCAGAAATGGTTGCACATGCAAGCGGAAAGAGACCTCGATTAGCTAAAGTCCGCGCTAACTGGAGTGACCTAAACTTTATAGTTAGTTCAACCCAGGACCCTCACTTGTAGTGTATTAATCACAGTATAGCCCTTTTGCAAGTACGACGGCATCAGTCATCTTAAATAGGACTATATTTGTTTACCTTCATTATCTAATTCCGTACACCTTATTCGGCTTAACAGTATCTCTGAATAAAAATCATTTAGGGCTCTTAGGCAAAGCCCTACGTTTCCGCATTTTAAATTGACGCACTGGTCGCGGGATTCTTGCTCAAGCAAACGTCACTTGAAGTGCACTCGGAGGCTAAATTTGTCACGATTATTGGGCAATTTGCCCTCACCAGTGTACACAGTGCGCTCAGGATATGCATACTAAAAAAGCCGTTCCCTAGATTTAAAAGCAATCTGGCAAATTTGTCTTGTTAGACAGATTTCTATAAATTAAAATTTGAGAAACTAATCAACGCTTACGACGAGTGAACACATTTTCCCATAAAAGTACTGCCAACATAAATGCGTTTATTGTCACCATTACTGGGTGGTAAATTTCTACAATTGAACTTTATGGCGTTTAAATTACAACTGACCCAATATAAGTGCACCAGCTACGCGAGCATTACCGACGCATTCATGCGTTGAAGTATGATGGAGTACTATGTCTTTACGAAAACTCCGCTATACACTTTGGTTTTCATTGCGCGATCGAGAGCATTTTCGAAATTAATTTATTAAGTGTCCCAATAAATATATGAGGGGTATGACGTGTGAGTAAGACTCCGTATCCAAAGGCCACAGCGGCGTGCAACTGGGATGCACACACATGTCGGCTTTCAGCTGCATTACGGCATATACGGTATACCATATACGCCATATAACAGAACAAAACGATCCGAATAAGAAGTACACATGACTGAAATGTGTTAACCACGGCAATTCATAATAATTAGCGATTTTATTATTTCGTTCGTCGCTTTCTCATGCCATTTGCATATCTTTTGTCTCGTTCTGTGCCTTTGAGAGTGTTCACAAAGTGTAACGACTTTGTTCAATGCTAAAAGTGTTGAATGGCACACACCGAGCCACAGAGTGGCTATAAATGCAATGATATCTGCCAAAGTGACAGAAGGAATGCGCAAAAACTAAGAAGAAATAAAAACATTATTGAAGCTCTGTGATTAGTTGAGCGGTCATGAAGCTGCCATTTTTCTTATGTCATGCTGACGTTGGTAATAGAAATAAAAACAATCTACTGGCGTTTGTAGATGAACTCTGCGTTTGGACCTTCACCGATTTGTGAGCTAATGTCCATTGGCATTTGGGTCTGCCTATTAGCGTTATTGACCTTATGTTGGAGATTGAAGTTTTTTTTTTGTTTCTGTTTGATATTTCCCCTGGCTATATTGTTTTGCGTGTGCGATGTGAGCTTTTCCTTTTATTGTGTGAGATTGTTAAGTTAAGTTTAATTGAATCGTAAAGTTATTTAAATTTATTCATAGGCTTCAGTTCAACTTTGAACTTGCTCAAGTGATTCAGGAACTGACGTAATGGTAATGTGGCGCGCTTCCTCAATTAGATGTCAAGTGGTAATATACCCTTCTTAATTGTTATTAATAGAGAGGGTGATTCACAAAGACATAAGAGTGGAGTTTTTTTGTTGTTTTGGTATAGACATAAGTATAGCCACTTTTGTTTGAAAGCATTTCCGATGGATGAGGTTTGTTTCGAACAGAAAATGTGTCAAGTGTCACCTGTCTAAGGAAATGTTTTCGAAAAACTTTGTTTATGAAAAATGTGAGAAGAAAATTGTTTAAATTCAAATATTTCAACACGAATATTCCCAATTTGGCACTTTTCGAAAGATCGGTTAGTGTCAATCAGTTTTTGAAAATGACGTTCGGTAAGCACTCTTCTGAGGCACAATTAGAAAGATCATTTTCGAACTTCGAATAGACCGCAATCTGGGAGTCTAACTTTCGAATAGTTTTAGCAGCAGTTCGGACTGTCTTTCATTAGTGTACTCATGGTAGAATGGCAATAGTCAAGGGCCTAATCTGAAACCTGTCTTGTCCGTTGCGGACATCTCTGTCACTCAGAGATAATAGACGTCAGCTTATGGAATGCGACTGACAAGCAATAACACATATGCCGGATGCGATGCATAAACTAGGTTTATTTTCCACTTTTGTCTCCGTTGAAATTGAGATAAAGCCCAGTCAGTCATCGGTGGAATCCTTAAAACCCCGATGACAGATCAATCACGAAACATTCTGCCTGTGGAAATTTTTCAGTAAAAATATCTTTCTAAAGCGGATCTGCCATTTCCGTTGACTACGGTATAACTTTGACATATTGATCGAAGCAACAGATGCCATAGATTTTATTAGCTTTACATTTAAGTCTACTCGTGGTGAAATGGAAAACTAAAGCCCGTACAGCGTTGCCACACTTTTGGCATGTAGATTCCCTTTTTTATCATCCAAAATTATTTCCTTTCCCTTTTTTGATACAATTTTGTAAGCATAACAAAATAATGTTATCCATCGACACAAAAATATCTTAGAACGCTATACATATCACATTCATTTCAAATTATACATATATTACTATTGTATTGTATCACAAATAAGTATCTAATTTCTAATCCAAGACTAGGTCATCTTTGTACATACCACAAACGAGAGACCAGCAACGAAAACATAAAATTAAAATGCAAGCCACGCCAGACGCCAGCTGAATAAATTTTGCAAGTAAAATAAGGGCTGTGTTCATTAAGTGTTTTTTTATTGAATTTATCATGATGTGTTTGGTTTCTGAACGTTGTTAAAAGCAGTTTTGGTATTGAAACGTGAACGTTTTTGGGGTGACTATTTTTCTTGTTTTCTGGGTTAGTTTTCTCTTTATTCCTTTATGGTAAAAAATCCCGAAAACGAGAAAAATCCCTCAATCTGGCATCCCGTAGGACGCTACATTTTCCCCTTTTTTCACATTAAATCATGCTGAAATGTCAGCTGCGTCTAAAATGGTATAACGAAAGCAACCACTAACTTTCAAACGAATTTATTTTCAAATAATGTTGAAATGTCAAAAAAAGCTGCCAGCAGCTGAAAAATGTAGTTTCAATGCATCTATCGAGTTTAACTTCCAGATTTTACCCATTGATGCGTAAAACAATTGCGTAACTGTTGACTATAAGGCAAATTATTGAAGGTAAACACAGTAAATATTTAAATACATACAAACCCATTTAGAAAGCGTGTTATACACGCTACCCTTCGTAAGTGATTGGATGCGGCAAACAGAGAATAATCGCTTGCGGCAATCTCAATCCATATTGTAGCCGTTATTAACAAGCGTATTAAATGATCTAGCCAGCGGCAGCTTTATGTTTTTGCGATTCAATGCAGATGCCAACATGAGCCAGTTACAAATCCAACATTAATGCCGAGCCTCTAATAGTTTAGAGTTTATCTCTCAACAAACAATTAATTTAGGGCCAAATTGTTAAGCAATGCTTCTGTGTAAAGTATTTGTTGGAGCAGAGCACAGTTAAGCTTGAACATGAATTTGGTTAAATTGAATGGACTTTTTTTTACCTTTTAATTCTTCGGGGCTTACATCTTTTCTTGAAAGCTTATCAAGTCTATCAGGTTTATCAAGAATATAGGATTAGGCAAAATAAAACAATAAATATTTGTTGTTTTTATGTTGGACAATTTACTTGGCATAGAACACATTCGGCCTTCAAGTTGCAGATATTTGTGGTAGACCCAAAACTTAATATAAATTCTATATGTATTTAAATAGCAACCAACTCGACGTAGTAATGACGAAAATTTTAAATTGTGATATTGGGTCCAGAGAGGTCTTTACAAAAACAAGGCTCATATATTTATATAGTAAGAGCATAATTATAAAAGAATTATTCCGCGATACTTATAATCAATTTTAGTGTCCAGGTTAATTTTTTCTTACTTACAATGGCAAAATTTGCCATACAAAATTGCATATTGTGACCTACAAAATATTTAGTGTGCAGGTTAAAAATGATTGGGTTTAAATATGACAGCAATTTTTGTAAAAAGAAATTTGCCTACACCTTTTTAGGTACAGCAGCAACTGATTATTACCGAACCATTTAAAAAACGCGTTTAAGTCATTTTGAAATAAGACTGCATCGACGGGAGATTTAAATTTGGCAAATAACTTAATGTCATCCACGAAAAAAAAGTTACTTACAGAATGATAAAAATTTCCAATGTCATTTTTAAAAATTAAGAACAGAAGGGGTCCAAGGTGGCTTCCTTGGGGAACACCAGACTTGACATCAAAATATCTTGAGTAGATTCCGTTTATTTTTCATTGTTTATTGCACATTGTTTTCTATTGGAAATATAGGATTCCAGCCAATGCAGCATCCTTGAGTGAAACCCAAAGGATTTTAATGTATGGGTCAATAAACAAACATTGCGCGATACCAATAGCAAATTTTAGTCTCGACTTTAAATTTACGGAGGCTCACAATTGCGAAATTTGTATGAAAAATATAGCCACTGTGAGCTACTTAAATTTAGAATCGAAACTAAAAATGTTTATTGGTAAGGCCCATTGACATTATCGACAGCGTTTTTAAAAAGTCAGTATAAACCGTGTCGACTTGATACAATTCTATGCATATTGCAATGCAAAAAAAGTTAGAAAACTGCATCAACTTAGTAACAGTTGATTTTCCTCTTAAAAAACCATGTTGTTCTGGTACATTTAGTTCTTTAACAAGAAAAAATAGTTTGTCTTTGACGAAGGACTCAAATAATTCTGGGATTTTAGGGGTCTTTGAGATGCCCCTGAAATTTTCAATATGAAATACCTTCCATCTATCGAGAAAAAAAACCTCCCATTAGTGAGGCACTAAACAAGCACATAAGAACATTTTTTTAGAAATGAATCTGATGAATCAGAATTCTGTGATTTTCTGAACTGGGTTATCAGCCAGTTTTCCTAAAGCAGAAAAGACATCTGATTCAGAATGTCAATGGTAATACCATTAGAATTGACATTGGAAAGCTGCTTGCATCAATGCTGTTTGAACAGACTCAAAAAAAGCTTGCAAACAAGTCCAGATTGCCTTCTCAAGTTTTCGACACTAATTTATAATTCATAAAATTTGGAATACCTGTTGTTTTGCTTTTATTATTTAAGTAAACCCAAAATTGTTACTATTCGACTTTATCTGACATTCAATGTCAGTGGCTTAGTGGTTAGTGTGTTGGACTACTAAGCGAGGGGTCCCAGGTTCGAATCCCGAGAAAAACCCAAATTTCAACTTAAGGTTTTTTTCGCTGCGCCACCTCTCGCGAACGTCTGACAAACATCCGAGAGTATAACTGTCATGAAAGAGCTTCTCAACTGGCCGTTTGGACTCGGCATAAAATTGTAGATCCCTTCCATTCGTCCCAAAAATAAAAAACTCACACAAGACGAATGGTTGTGAGAAGCTAGGCTTGGGTCCATACGGACCTGTTCCGCCAATTATTTTTTTTTATTTTTTCAATGTCAAATATTTTTTTTTTGTATACAAATTTGTGCAGAGTTTCGAAATCACACCTTAGCTTTTCAAATTTGGTCATATTTTCAGGATTTTTTTATTTAATGAGTTATCTGAGGGTTGCCATTTTTGGAACTAGTTCGATAGCCCATTTTCAACATTTTCATATGTAAGTAAGTGTGGCCCAAAATGTAGCCCAATCAGAAAAAAAAGCAATAAAAATTGATTTTTGTTTTAAGATTTAACAAAAAAGATAAATCGAAATCAACTCGAAAACCTGAGGGCATGCGATTTTGAAGAATTGCTTTCTTACTAAGTTTAACACGGAAATACCCACCTCTGTGGCTTTCAATTAGATTTCAGTTAAACTTTCATAAAGACTGTAGACATATTCACCAAATAATTATTTTTTTTTGGCAACATACTCGGCATTAAACAGTTTGTTTTATTTGTATTTTTAATATGTCATAAAGAAAACATCTCTGCCAAATTTTAGAACCGAAATACTAAAAGTAAGGCTTGAAGGACGGACAATTCTGTTCATGCAGCAATAAAATACTGCAGTTCATCCTTAGAGTTAAAAAGGAAGAATGTCTTTCTGGAGGGATGAATATACAAGGAAATTCACTTGATAGTTTCAAACTGTTGTTGTTGTTCTCAAATAAAAATAAAAAAATATAGCAAAATCTACTAACAGAACTTGTCTAAGGCTGCTCCCCAATTTAGGAGAGGAAACTTGTTTCTTTTCGCTTTCCTCCATTCAACAGCCAAATTCTGTCATTTTCATTTCTGTCTTTGGGTTGCCAACGCTTCGTTGCTTGGTTCTCATATATTTCCTGATTTATAACTTTGGTATTCTACTAATCTAACCATAAAAATTAAAACTTTTTTTTACCGTTTACAAGAAAGTAACAACCCAATGGCGAATTGATATTAAATGTCAAAGGTATTGCCCCCAAAATTAAATAAAACTCACCCCGGTCGCTTACTTTGTCTCTCACAAACATCTTCGTCGCTCTTTTCAAACATTTTAGATACAAGCTACCTATCTGAACTTTCATGTTTACAAAGATTGCCCTCTTTTTTAAGCAACTTGGCAACATTTTAAATACATTTTCCTTCAAGGAGTGTTCGAAGGGAACTTTTCCACGCTTGCTTTGAAAATGATTTTATTTATCAATCTATGGGACTGATTTGCAAAAGCTTTGACAACTCCACTCATTCATCAAACAAAATGGCCTGGAAGACCAAATACACCCGGCCACTTCCTCTATTCACATTTTGCAAAGGCCATCCAGCTAAAACATAAACATCCTACCTAAGCTCTCGGCAAACATCGGAGACGAGTAATGTCTATTTATAGACACGCACCCAGCAGCAGCTGCGGCTCAATGACAGTCTTTGACACCGCATATCTACCGCATATGGTGCAAGTAGAGTCATTGTGCTGCGTATACGAGTACATACGTACGTAGGTTTTATTTTTTTTTGGAAATTGACATTAACATTGAATTGACGACGGGTTCAAATGGTTTATAGCCGCGCCAACAGCCGAATTGTGTAATATGGCCAAAGACCTACATAAATCGTGTGTCGATTGCGGTGTGATTTATCCGAAATGGCATTGACTTGGAAGACGTGTGGGTTTTACAATGTTGATTCCCAAATGTCAGCTGGACTAAGTGGAAACGTTTGTGGTCACAGTGAGAGTGAGATGTGGTTTTGGGTATAAATTTCCATTCGGGACTGCCACTATATGTTGCGACCTTGAATGTGCAATTGGAGTCTTGTTTGAACAACGTGGTTTGGAAAATATTAAATAAACATTTGGAAATGGGCCAATAATACAACTGGCTGTTTGAAGTGTTTCGTAACTGCAAATGCAAATTTAATGCGTTGCAGAAAAAAAAATAAAACAATTACCCAAATTTTCGTGAATATCGACAGAAGACGGTCGTTATAAGGCCTGTTTTTTTTTAGCTTCCTTCTCAGCAAAGCAAAGTAAAGTAGGATTTTCAGAACACAAATTACAATAACTTCTGCGAGTCTCGAGGTGTCAAGTAGAGCGTAGTTTTTGTAACTTTACTTTGCTTTACTGAGAACGAAGCTAAAAAAAACACGACTATAATACAAGATTTAAAGAAAAAATAATGCCTAAGATTTAACACATTGCTGGGTTCAAATATTAAGGCCGTTCACATAGTTAGTGCAACTCGTGAATGTGTAAACTTATGCGGAACTTTAAAAAAGTTATAATTCAAGTTCGTGTAAATCGACTGTCAAACTCAAATTTCTAAAAGAGAGTTCAAGCAGTAAATGAGTTAGTTAGAAAACAAAATAATTCAATATGCCGCTGATTTTCTTGATTCCGTTCTTAAATCATAAAAATTCCCAAAGGTTTGACATTTGTGAGTTTGAGTAACTTTTCGCGGTTGGTTTCCGAGCCGAAATCATAGCGAATTGTCTGTGTAAACTATTCGCCCCTTCTAAAATCTTGACAGTTATTTTAAGCAGTTTAATGTCGTTTTTGACATTTGGCAAATAGATTAATATTTTTGATACGGGCATATTTTGAGAAATCTAATTTTTTTTTCAGACTTACGCATACTTTCACTTTTACCAACGGTTATGACACACAGATGGTAGCTACGAATTGCATATCGTTGGACGGATTGCTCTTTTAGATAAATTATTCATTTTACGCGTATGGTAAAAGTTTTAATATTAAATTCTTTCGAAATGCGTTGGTATAAATGTGTGAAAACTAATTGCAAGTGGAAAAAGTGTTTTTTTTTTGACGGCCAACTTAATATATACACAAGAACAAATAAAATTGGAATTTAATGTTCGATTTGGCAGCATAAATCTGAAATCTCAGATCAAAATCTGGAATGCTAAATCGAAAAAGACATAACTCGATACGACATTAGTATCCACCTTCAATTTGCGCCACTCAAAAGTGACAAAAATATATATAAAGTAATTTATGGGTACGTTCATGAATGCTAGTAGACTTCAAATAACCGATGTTTGTTCATAAATGCCTCGCTACTTTATTTTGCAGCCAGTATTTGTCATTTTGTCACCATATAATGATAATCTGTCAGATAAAAAGCCCAAATCAACAATTCGATAAATTTGGCATTTGTTTCATTGACCATCACCATTAAAATTGAGGAAGTTTGACGTTTGCAAAACTACCCTCAAGTTTATACATAAAGTAAGGTGTGGTCTCAAAAAACCCTCAGAGAAAAATGTAAGCGCTTACACAAATAATAATATATATTAGTTAAATACCTACACGTTCTATTTAATTCACTAGAAAGAAGTTTGTATGTCGCGTCGAGCTGTCAAAATTAAATATAATCAAAACCGATAGTAGGAACACATTGTGCAATACGAATAATAATATTTAATATCCAGGCTAGATTTTATGAACTCACAATGGCGAATTTTCCATATAAAATTACCCATTGCAACCTACAAAATATTTAGCGTGAAAATTCAAAACGATTTATTAGAAGGTAGTTACGCCCATTGAGATGTTAAACCATATTTAACTATTGAACTCGCCTTGTATGGGGAAACCCATTGTTTTGTGCGTTTAATCTTGACAGCTTTACACGAAACAGCGAAAGCCTCAGTTCTGTGTTGACCAGTACATTCTAAGGAAACGTTCCTTCGGATTTGTCACATCTATCAAACAGTATAAATTGTTATTGACAAATGTCAATGCATTGGAACATAATTTTTCGAGGCAAAATTCCGAGGCTAATAAATTTGAATGGAGATTCACGATGAGAGAAATATTTCCCCTACTTAATTGCTGTAGCCCTGAGTAACGTTATAAACTTTTCTTTGACATCAGTCGCCTGTGCGTTAGTTTTCCAACACAAATTGTAAAAATTGCGGCGTGTTAATGCAATCGTATGACATTCCCAGGCACATCAAATATATTTGCTTATTATTTTCGCTGCGAAATAGAAACTGCAAAGACACACACCTGCGTATTAAAAAACACAAGGTTCGTTCGAACAACGCGTTTTGAATCGAACGCAATCGATGTAAATCGATCACAATCGATATAAATCGATCGCAATTGCACAAAGTCTATACACGTAGGTAGTAGGTACTTATCAAAAATGACAGAAAAAGAGAAAATTAGCAGAATAACGAGTAACGAGTGGTTCCTCGAAACAGCTCAGAGAATTTCAACCGGCAAGTACTGATAAATATGTCAAATGCACAAAGTTGTCAAGAAAAAAATTCAAAATCCGTCTTAAAAAGTAATTGCAGAGAACAATAAAATCTGTAAGAATAAAGAAAATTCGGTGGTGGTCGAATGCTGTCCTAGAACGTTTCATATGTTGCAAAAAGGTAAGTTATATATTTATTTGTGATATGGATTAGATGTCAAAGATGAAAGTTGCTCAAAATAGCTCAAAGTCTATCCACGTACTTTGGCGTGTATTTTCAGCTTTCTGCTCAATTTCTTGTTCAAAAGTTATCAACTCGTTACTCAGCAGTTACGTAAAATTTTGATAGACGTCAGACAGTCTAACTAATGTCGTTTTCCGTTGGGACAAAAAATCAATCTTTTTTTGATCTAAATCACTTTTGGCGTTCCATTGGGAAAAAAAATCAATCTTTTTTTTGATTCGGATCACTTTTTGCAAATCTCGATAATTTTTCAGATTTACACATACTACCACAAATACAGCACAGCTGTTGTACGTCATTTAAAGAAGTTTGTTTTAAAACAAATGTGCAAAGTTCCGTGAAAACCAAAATAAAGAAATATTTAAACAGCAATGGACATAGTTTCGGGGGAATTATTATCTTCATTGTTTTCCTCATCATCTGGAAACTACGAATCACCGTAACTTCTCCATTTGTATCTACAACAGAGGAAACATTTTTCAAGCCGATTTCCATGGTTGATTTTACCAAAAACAAATGCAATTTGAACAGCTGATATTGTTGTCAAATAACGCACTAATCCATTCACAAAAGCAGATCAATTTCGTTACATGAGCCGCATAGAATCTGAGATCTGAAAAAGATTTTTGGTGATCCCAATGGAAAACGACATAATTCAGTTGCGCACATTTGTTTAAGGCCGTATGACACTACATTTCTTTCTCATTTTTATCATGTTCAAATGTCAGCGGTGTGTAAAAGAGACTGAAAATGTATTACGAAAGGGGTAGCAATTGTTTGCAAAGCAAACACAAATTTTGAAACGAATTTGTTATCAAATAATCTTGAAATGTCAAAAAAAAAAAGCTGCCAGGAGCTGAAAATTGTAATTTAATACATTTTTAATGCATTTTTTTTTGTTGTTTCTACATTAATAAAGTTGGTGTGTACGCACTCACTTCTATCGGGAATTTTTGTTCTAATTTTTCGTACTGCTTAGTTTCATTTTAAAAGCAGAAAAAAGGCAACAAAAAAAAGGCGGCTTTATTAATACGGGGGACAGTGTTTGTCTGCATGCGGTCTACATGCAGTATAGAAAAGTTTTTAGAATTCTGAATCGGAAAATATTATCTCGATAGTAAGCGGTTTTTAAGGCTCTCTTGATGGGTTGGTTGGTTTACGAGTATGTTGCTGTGTTCTGGGAAATGGTTCGGCATTTTAATATAATAAATCTCGAGCCCTGTACGTATACAAAGAAGGAAGTGCAGTTTAAAACCAACATGCGGTTCGGCTTTCTGTGTGTTCATTTGGTCGCGAATTCCAATGAGTTTGACATTAATCCTCTGACTAACCCTAGGTCAGTGCCTCCCTGCAGTCTTCGATGAGCTAGAATGTAGCTGTAACTGAATCGAGAGTCTATAAAGCGGTCTGGCTGCTGGGGAGTATACCTATCTTTTGCATGTATGTCAATTTATACAGCAGTTGCAAGCCCTTCGAAATGTAAACATTTTTGTGTGGAACTGAAGGACTTTGGGGCAGTTGGGTAGACTGACTTGGACCTACATATTTAGTTTAGTTGAATCAAATCTTTAAATATTCGTATTTCGACAACGGAGTCCAACTCCGATTCCAATCCGGACGGAAACTTTATAGTAATTGTTTTTAAAAGTTAAGTTGTTGTAGACATGAGTTCTATACTACTCAGAAAGGAGTACAGGACGTTGCAATATACCTTGGGTAAACCCACAATCATACAGTAGGTAAGGTTCCAAAAATACATCTAAAATGCCCTTTGAACGGGTCAATGTGAAAACGGGCCAGTAAAGCACATCAGACTCCTACCCAACACACAGCACTTTGTTCTACCGTACACAGCTCACACATAAAACTATCGACGTACGTGCACATAATATTATGTTCCATCGTAATACGACCGCATTAGCTGTTGCACTTGAAGTTTATAATTGCGATTTTTACGGGAACGCAAACTAATAGCTGCTAATAGACATAATTCATTAAAAAAAAATAGCAAAAAACAACGCTTTGCACTTGGCTACACATTACATCTCTCCAACGACACAAAACATACCAGCGTACCAGTACCAGTACCAGTACCAGTACGAGTACCATGGTGCAGGTCCACACAACATGGATCTAACCGCTTTTATTATGAAACATCAAGTTCTCACTTACTCATCGCACTATTGGTTGACCTCATGCGAGTCTCAAATAGGCGAAAACCTCTTTTCAAGTTAATTTTAGAGTTTGTTTTGTCTTGGGCTGGCACCAGAGAGCAGCCCCTATCCTCGCCACTCTCTCTCTCTCTCCTGACTGTCGATCTTGGTTCATCCGATTTAAATGCATCCAAGGTGGTAGAGCAGTATAGTGACAACAGCAGCAGCAGCAGCAGCAACAACAACAGCAGCACAGCTCGCCGCTCGTGTACTCAGTAATGAATGAAATTGTATAAATAATTTTAGATTTTGTCCAAATCGGTCAGACGACTGGCGTCAAGTTTACTAGGTAAGGCAAGGTAGCCGGGGCTTGTTGCCTGACTTGCCCGTAACAAAGAGAAACAAAAACAAAACACCGATCGATGCTGGAAAGCCGTGGAAATCGAAAACAATTTCGTTTTGTCCCAAACAGCAACAACAACAAGAAAAGCAGCAACAACTGTATAGTTGGAATCGATTTAGCAACGATCAAGACCACGTTCGCTGCGTGTCTTGATTCAAGTTTAAGTTGACAATGTCTATATCGGTGGGATTTATGAAACGTTAAGGTTAGATGAGTAATACATTATCCAGTTTAATTGGCATCATCAGCCAAATTCAGCAAATCTATAACTATATTGGATTTGTGTCTGTGTCTGTGTTTGTCTTTGTGCGGAGCTGTTTATCACGAAAATCCCTGGCTTACGCGATACAGATTCAGAGAGCTTGGATAAAGAAATTAAAATTCAATGTGGTTAATTAAGACGTCGGCCTTTATTATAGTAAGAAAAAGAATTAGATTTAAAAAATTCTGGCCAGCTAGGTGTTTCAAAAGAGAGATCCTTCCGAGTAGTTCATGCATTTTCAATTGCTTAGTCCAATGAGTATGAGTGGGATATTTAAGTGGACGAACTCTCGATCTTCCGCCACCCGTGCTTAATCATCTGCCGCAATGACTGAATTGAGAAGCTATTTTCAGGACATCTATAATCTTGGATGTTTATTTGATATGCAGGTGAATATATATATAAAATATATTTTTTCATGCAATCGAAACTGACACCCCTTATACTCAGTAGTCCAGCATACGATTCAAAGAGCTACCAATCCCCAACCTGCAAAATGATTATCGGTACAAGATGGCAAAAAGAATGGAAAAACCCTCGAATACTGTCTGAAGTCTGAGGGCCTCAGACACAAACTCTTTGGGCAAAAAGGGTTGAAGTTTTCGAGCGTTTTTGAACAAGAATCCTCTCTCGCGCGCTCTTATATTTTATGTCTGTGAATACGTGTAAATAATGGCTGCCGGGTGGTACTATTTTAATAACAAACAATTTGTAAATGAATTCATAAAAATAAATTAAAAAAAAAATAAATGTTGAGTATGGTTTTTTAGTTAGCTTTACTTGTTCTCTATCTATCTTCTCGATTTTTTTTTTTAAATTTTGTTTATATGAATTAAATTTTTGACAGCAGAATTCATGCAGCTGCTTAAATGTAAACCCTGAAGGTTGTTCCGAAAATGAGTTTTAAAATCAAAAAAAATCCCTAAGGTTTGACATTTGTGAGTTTGAGTAACTTTTCGCGGTTGGTTTCCGAGCCGAAATCATAGGGAAATCTCTGTGTAAACTATTCGTCCCTTCTAAAATCTTGACAACTATTTTAAGCAGTTTAATGCCGTTTTTGACTTTTGGCAAAGAGATTATTTTTTGGATACGGGCCGATTTTGAGAAATCTCAATTTTTTTCAGATTTACGTATACTTTCACCAATACCAATGTTTATGACACACAGATGGTAGTTACGAATTGTTTATCGTTGGTAGGATTACTCTTTTAGATAAAGTATTCAATGAGTTAACAACATGCAAGTTAAGCCCAAGTTCTCTCTAAGACATAAGTGGATTTCGGAAAATATTCCCGAACATTGAATAAATTTCTATTGGGCTTGGTAGGGGTTTTTCAAATCGTTTATTTAGCACCATATTTGAAAAAGCTCAAGTTGGCATCACTGGTTCTAAGTTACAAAATCTCTTTCAACAAAAGTGCAAAAAACCGTGTTAGTTAATTTTTCGCTGATTAATATCATGAGATGTATTTCTGTTAAATATTGACAAATGATTAATATTCGTATTTGACATTGGGGCTAAATTATTTCAGAAGTTCCATTTGATATCAACAATTTCATAAACTTATAAAAGTCTTAAACTGAACTGCGAAGCCAACTAATGGACACGAAATCTGCCAAACACAGCCGCCCCACCAAAAAATGGCGACCCGAAGGACACCAAACCCCAGCACGAGATTTTCTAAGTACGCATGCGGCCGCAATGGCGCTCCTTTGATTTATGCAGGCACGAATACTTAGAGAATCTGTGCCAAACAGGCAGATTGTAGGAAAATTCAGCGTTTCTGCTCTCAATTGGATTATCTTTGGGCTAAGTGAACAGTGACCATGGATATCACATCCCGCGGCCAATTCCATACACCTTGCATTCTTTCTGCTGACAGTATTTTCCTCAATACATACAATGAAACAGTGCCTTACGTCAATTGTGAAATCGATCGTTGCCTTTAGTTGGCACAATTCATTACAAGCAAATCCGTTCCAGGAAAACCGATCGTGCAATAAATTTCCCGCACAAATTGAGTTCAAACTATAAGTGCATGGTTGTCAATCAAATAGGGAAATTGCCTACGTAATACTGAAGCGTCACGAAACGTCATACGAAAATTAGAAGAAAAATTGTGAATCCATAAATATTTGCGTGACACACTACACACACATCCAGCGTCGATAAAGATGGCAACCGTCAAATGTCTGTACCGAATGCAAATTGACAGCGCACATCTCCGTCATCGACGACGACTTCGCAAAAAAACAAAAACAAACCGAACCCAATCGTAATGTCGTTCGACGGACAGCGCGGCGGTTCAATTTACGGTACGTGTCATCAACAACACCGACATCATTGGCTTTTAATTAGGACTTGTTGTTTCTTCATACCCACAGTATTACTGTAACCGTAACAGTTTCTCTGTCTATCTGTGGCTTGTGCAGCTAGTTTTAGAAATCAATTAAGAAATCACGAACCCCAAAGAGCAGAGCGCAGCGCAAAACGTTCGTCCTAAACAGCCAAAGACGGATATCCGTGATCGTGATAGCAATTCCAAAGACACTTCCAAAGAACACCATACGCCACAACAAATTCATTCTTACAAATCTATCCGCATCGATATTGGACGAACGACAGTGCTGTAGGATTGCGACGATGTCGACGACAACTGATTGAATTATTGCACGCATGCGCATTCACCACGATTAAGGGTTTGGTGACACTTTGCCGGCAGCCAGCGAGACTGACAACACACGTCTCGCTGAGGCTAGACAAGCCATGAATTTAGATTTTTCCGTTTTTAATTGAATGAAAATTTGTTTTCATTTTTATTTTTGTTGTTTTGTTGTTGCACTGTGGCCTGTATTCCCAGTTCTGTCTGTAGGTATAGTGTGTGGAGAAAGATTTAATGGACTTTTCACAATTTCCACAATTGGCGCTTCCGGTATTTTTTTTTTTTTTTAACTTTGTATCTGGTGAAGGTTTTGTCGTTAGGCTTAGTCACTTGCGGGTGTCAATTTGACATAGTTGCCTGTTGACAAAAAAAAAGTTGGTTTCCCATATACGGTTAGAGTTGGAAGTTGTTGAACTTTATGTCGGCAATAGTGCGTCGAACACACGCTGGCTGGAGGCGCAAGGTTGACGTACTTCCCACTAGGAACTCACAATGAAATGAGAAGCTATTTTCGCTTAGATGACTAAGTGCGTTCATGTTCATTGTATCGTCGGGGGATAATCCTAAGATTGGGTGTGGTAGAGAGGAAACTCTCACATTATCCGAGTAAATAGTCGCAGAGCTGTGCTGCGTGTTTCAGTTGATGTTTATGCAAATACGCGAACTATGCTGTGACAAGCATGGTTTTTAGGGAATTCGCTGCTGATTCATTCCCTATCGGATAGGGAGAGAATTCGTGAGAATTTGACAGATTGCTGTTAAGTTAATGTAGATATGGGAATGACGTATCGAGTAATAGCTAAAAGATGTGCGGGTATTGTTGTGGTTGCAGTTCAAGTCACACATGACAGTTATTCGAGAAAATTTCCTTATCGGTCGCTTCGCTTATCGCAGTTGGACTGTATTTAGCGATGATTGGCTATTTCATTGTAAACTATAATTGCTCACGCACGACAGTTGATGAGTTTCGTTGTTGTTGGGAATAAGAAACGTCAGGGGCATTTCTAACAATGTACATACTATGACAATAAACATTTTTAGTTTCGACTTTAAATTTTAGTAGTTCTCAGTCGCAATTGTGAGCCTAAAGTCGAGAATCAAATTTGTTATTAGACGGCGCAATAAATGTAAGAATGATATAAAAAATGAGTAACACCGCTGGTTCTATGTCCTCCAAAATACTACAGAAACCGGCAAATACCAAGTTTAAAAAAAATCAAAATAATAATAAACCAAAGAGATAATTACTATCTAGCTACCAACAGGCGGGAAATTTGGCGCAAAAGTTCCTCTTTCCAAACATAATCTTTACATTTGTGTCGATCGCTCAAAGCATGCAGTTATCGCTGTCAGTTGCCAAGATAAGATCATGCTCCCTGCCAATATTGTTGACAGTCGATAATGCGAAATTCCTTTTGCGTGTCTTTGTCAAACTATTTTTGTGTGTTGTGTCTTAGATAAGCTTAACTCAGCTGATGCCTAAATTAATATAAGGCATACTTTAAGTTATCAATATAAAAAAATATTTGTCCCATTAAAGTTTGTCCACAAAGGCACACAAATTGTTTTTCCAAATTAAACAAAAATGGTCTTAATATAACAACAAGGTTCCGTTTTTAAAAGAAAATTCTTTTCTCCACCTTTTACAGACTGGTTCTAATTACTGAGGAGTGTTGACTATGGATGCCCTGAACAAAGTATCATCTGCAGCTCCTGGTCGGGAATCCATCATTCTAAAAGCAAGAATTTGAATATGCAATTCAAGGCAGAAACAACTAAGTAAGGAGTAAGAAATACTGGCATCGGCAATTTCAAAGTATAAAAATCTCCACCTGCTGCTGTATACAAACGGCGGAATCTGTAAATGACATCAGCCTTTTGCGAACGGTTTTATCATGGGCAGGGCGAAATAATAGAACCCCCGACTGCAACACTCGATACCAGTGATGGGACTACCACTTTATACACTCTACCAACCTGAACTCGATATTCTACCACCTTTTACTCATCGCTATTCGCTAATAATATTTCTTTTCCATCATTGTATTAAATTGAAAATTAATTTCATTATTTGACTGTAAGGGTGTTTTGCTATATGTTTTGACTTTTTGTGTTTAATGACGCGTTGAATCTATGGCGTTTTTTGTGTAGTTCTTTTTTACGTTGATGCGTTTACCTCAACAACTTTTAATTTTTGAATTATATCAAGAGGAGTAGAAAGTGAAAATGCGTAAATTTTTGGTTCCTACAACAAGTAAAATGTAAGTTAATATTTTTTTAATCCTGCTTTCTCTAATTGCTCGCATTATTGTTTCCTCTACATCAACATCTTCCCACGTGCCGGTAAATTTTGTTGTCTACCACCTTTTTTTACGGCTATCTACCACCGATTCGCTTTTCTCAAGTCCCATCACTGCTCGACAGGCAAGCATTCCTCTGTTTTTATGATCTTCTAATGGCCGCCTACTATAGGCGATTTTCTTTTTTAGTTCAGAGCTGAGCTCCGAACCGAGCTCGAGCATTATGAGCGCGCTCTGAGCCGAGCGTGCTCAGATCGTTCTGATGTATTTATGAAACACACTTGAGCACGTAGCTGACATTTTTAATAAATATATGTATAAATTGAATATTTATTAAATTCGTTAACCTTCAGTTCCATTATTTTGTTTATCCTGTTTTTTTTTCTGTCAAATGTGACTGTGAGTGTGTAATCAGCTTTTTACTCAGCCTGCTCAGTCAATTTATTCTGAGCTCATAGAGCGCGCTCTGATCATGCTCTGAACGAAAAAAGAAGCACAAATTCGGAGCTCTGATGTATCTGAGCTAAAAAAGAAACACGGACTTTTTGTATAACAGTTCAGGTTGTGCTCTGAACTAAAAAAGAAAAACGCCTTATATTGATAGGAATAGGTTACCCTATAGGGGTAGGAGTATTTGAGTCTGAAGCAACAGTCAGGCTGCGCTTAAGGCTTAAGCAATAGCCTGCAATCAGTTGAAGAATAGTTTGCGATTGCCTTTATGAATTCGGTTGCAAAGCTGAAATGTTTGACTCTTGTATGGGTTCCGGGTCACATTGCTATTCTAGATATACTATTCTCTCTCGACGATACCTAGGACGACTTTTGCTTTTGTCCTGCTTTTGCTCGGATCAGGTCGATCTTCAGTGCTGGTTTTATCATTCGCTGATGTGCGTTCTCAATCTATGAGAATCTAGAGGAAATTCCAATAAAATTGGTGATACTGGTACAGGGTTGCTAGTTTTGGGGTTTACCTCTCCAGATTTAAGCGGCTTATTTGTTCGACGGAAGCAAATGAGTTTTTTTTGAATTCTCTATTTCGTTATAATATTTATACTTTTTGGTTAAATGTGCTTCAACAGAAAAATAAAATTTACAGGTATTCTGCGACCGTAAGAAGCAGTGAGTAACTTAAACTTAATATAAGAGTGAGGTAGTGTAGAGATTCTTCGTTCTGTTCTGTCCACAACCAAATAATTCAAAATTGAGCATGGCAATCGATGATGGAATAAATGTGTTTGTTTTTTTAAAGTGCTGTTAAATAATCAATCAATTTTCCACAGCTATATTTGCCAGTGAAAACTATTTGTTCTATCTTTGAACTATTTTCGTTTACAAAACAAGTCTGGGTAGTGCCAGAAAAACTTATAGTTTTTTGTAATGGTTCCGTAAAAAAATTTTCTGATTTACATCGTCTGTAAATTTTATATAAACAATAATTTCATCAAATTTGTGTTAATTCCTTCAAGATTCAAGACATTTTGCATTCGGAACACCAAACATATAAATACATGTTCGCGTTCCAAATTCGAAATTTCTACTTTTAAGTTAAAAAAAAAAAGTTAGGGTTGTTTTTTATGGAAAAAAATAGCCAAATCTGGGGATTTTTCAGATTTAGGAAGTATTTTGACCGTTTGGCAACTTTAACTCGTAGTACAATTTTAACCAGTTGCGGCCGGTGAGGTGATTCCTAAACCGAAAAAAAATCAAATATTAAAAAAACAAAAAAAAAATTAAGTTGACGTCGATGCAACAAACACAGTAGGGGTGACAACACCTATTCCACTAATGAACGCATAAGAATCCGTGTTGTTCTCGAGAGGAGCCACCATACATATGTCACACAGCTCAACAAATTGCTCTATTGTAGCGGTATGCAAATAACAATCAGCAATGCAAATGCAGCTGTTTAATCAATGTAGTCAACTTTGTGCCAAATGTTGTGTAATTGTCTACATATTTCTGCCGACGTCCTATGGGGATCCTTGAAATTGGGTGCACTCCGTTCAGAATAATCCCCTATCCCTCGCCTTACTTCCATGTGAAACTGCAAGTAAATGGGAAGCGCAATTTTTAAGCGGCTTTGAAAGGCAATTTAATTCTTCAATGTCGCCATATCTTCCAAATGATTGCTAGGTATTATCTTCTTTGTGTGTTTAAGTTCAATTCGTAGCGAGAACCAACGTAACAATCCAATGTAGAGATCAATAATCTCTACAAAAATGATTAAACCGTGTTGTTAGAAAAAACAACAACCCACACAAACACCGTGATCGAAGACTGTTTTTGGCAGGCAACAAGGTCGGGAACTTAATTGACGTATCTCGGGACAAGCATATTTCTACCGTAACGGCTTACAGATAATGCAGGGAATTAGGTTTTATTTTGCGTGGTATGTTCTTTTTTTTGGAAATAAAAAAAACCACATACATGGAGACTATAGGCGCCAACGCCAAATTGTCAGTTCATCTCTGTGTGATGTTAGAAATTGTAATTGGGTGGCAATTAAAACCAAAAACAAAAGAAAAAAAAAACACAGAAACCTCAAAAACAAATCAAAAATGCAAATTTATACAAGCAGTATATAATTTATTCCTGCGCACCCCGGCGCTATTGATGATGATGGTGGACTAAGTGTGAGTCAAGAAATTTCATCGAAAACACACGGCACCGCTGGCCTTGAACAGAACAAGTTGCATAAACGGATCAGGTACGTACACCGATGTGGAGTGGTGTACTGGAATGCTATCGCTATGCTATGCCATCGCCAAGTGCCACTGGCTGCGCGCGGCGCGTGTACACGCCACAGAGTCGCAATGATATATTTTGCCATGTCAGCCATAAATTCGAAAAATATTTCATAAATCTGAACCAGAAAAATCCAACATTCCTGGCGCTGCCTGCTGCAGTCTCGTTTTTTCCATTCACGGATAGCTGAGTGTCAATGCGATGAGAAAAGTCGGATTCACTATACAATAGAAATAAGACCAGCGGCAGTAACGAGTGGCACTTGGTTTGAATTAATTAATCTGTGAGATGATTTGCACAAAATGTTGATCGATTGATGTCTTTGAGTCTTTGAATTCACCTTTTAGGGGCGCAACTGATTTTTAAGGAAAGATATTTTTTCTTAACTTCTAATTCGCCAAAAGGATGTTAGCCACCTCGTCATAGAAGATCCATAGTACCAGCGTTGCCGCTGAAAAATTTCAAAAGGGGGCCCGAGCCAAAAAAAAGAGCTTCCACATAAAATACTAATATAAGAAGTGGCGCAGTGGCTTAGTGGTTAGTGTGTTGGACAACTAAGCGAGGGGTCCCAGGTTCGAATACCGAGAAAAACCCAAATTCCAACTCAAGGTTTTTTTCACTGCGCCACCTCTCGCGAACGTCTGACAAACATCCGAGAGTATAACTGTCATGAAAGAGCTTCTCAACTGGCCGTTTGGACTCGGCATAAAATTGTAGATCCCTTCCATTCGTCCCAAAAATAAAAACTCACACAAGACGAATGGTTGTGAGAAGCTAGGCTTGGGTCCATACGGACCTGTTGCGCCAATTATTTATTTTTTATTTATTTATAAGAAAAAAAATCAGAGCAGCAAAAGCAAAAGAAAACAAAAATTTACCTAAACACTTTTTAAAGTATATTTGTGCACTTTTTTATTGTATTTATAAAGAATGACATCTTACTTAAACTAAAAAAGGGACAATTTTCAGACTACAAAACATTAAAAACCTTGAGACAAAGAATATGGTACTTTATAGAGATCTAGTTTAATAACAATTTGTTAAAAATGCATTAAAGAGTGAATTACATTTGTTAAAATTTAGGAAACTTATGTACGTATGTCAAGAATAGATTTATTTTATGAGATGTAGACGTGCAAGGCTCTGGAAAGACCCAGAAAAGATTTCTCTTGCTACCCCAGTCTAGGATTGTTTCACATATACACGTGACTTAATTTGCCGCTTTAGCCTACATAGCTTAACTGAACCAATGACCACAGAAGAGGTGAAAGTACTCCTCCCTGCGGGTAGCCTTTACAGCTGTTACCGAAACTGAACTCAGCCTTATGAAGTTGGCTTTTTTACTTTACTTTGGTCCCTTTAATTGTTAAGGGTTTGTCAATATTTCTTGGGAGGCCAAGCATTTTATCTGTAGTCATAACTGCGTCAAAAGCACCCTCTATGTCTGGAAACGCATAGTGTTACCTTTTTGCGACGATGTGCACTCTTGGTCCGTGTTGTTCGTTTTACCAGAATACCTTCGTTTGATTTCGAGTCAAAGGTATACTTCTGGTTAACTATTCTCTGATGTGGACCTCAATAAGTCTGTCGATTGCTTTAGGAAAAACAGTCATGGGATGGTAGGATTTAGCTAGCTCGCTAGACTTGTTAGCCTATCTCCAAGTTCGTATGGTTACATACTTACCATAGTTAAACTAAACTTAAATTAGTTGAGGTAGTAGCAAATCCATGCCTTTTGAATTAGAGCTCACCGTCTTCCCCTGGTGCCTTGTATGTATTAAAGTTGATAGTTTATTCAACCATATCCAGAATAAGGACCATTTCGTATAAAACTTTTTCCCTTTAACTGTGAGTTAATTCCCAGTTATGTTGTCATAAGATCTGTCTTTGATAGCTGAACCTGTGAAGTGGACTTAAATGTACAAGAAAAACGCAGCCGGCAACACCAACATAACACATCTTTCGTGACCTTGACATGCAGCAACTGTTCTCCCGCACACATTGAGTGCATTTTTTGGTTTTTGCTGGCTATTATGTTTTTGCTTTGACAAATTCTCCGTTGTCAGTTCAGTTGAAATAAAACGCTTCTACTTACAACACTTGTTGGCTTGGTTCTGTTTTTTCATTTTCTTTGGTCTGTTTTTTTTCCTCGCGTGTATATCTTCATATACATTTTTGGTGCCTCCTGTGAGGAATTTTTTTTTTGTGAGTTACATAAAAGGCCACTGGTTAGGCTTTGGGCGACCGCTCTAGAACATTCGCCCACGTTGGAGAAGAGTCGATCGAATTCGTGGATATTTCCATTAGACGGAGAAATTGGTTTGCGCATTGCTACTCGTTGGACTTTGGCACTCGTACGCTACACTGTAAGTACGGTTGTGATTCGGCGTGCGCATTGACAATGGCTGAGTTAAATCAACGCACCTCCCAAGCGAACATATTGCGCCGTAAGATAACGGCAATTTTGGCTGATGAATTCACTGGCGACTACCACACCTGTTCACAGGAATTAGCGAGCTTAACTCTACATTTTGAACGGACCATTTCGTATAAAAACGCTTTTTCCCTTTAACTGTGAGTTAATTCCCAGTTATGTTGTCATAAGATCTGTCTTTGGTAGCTGAACCTGTGAAGTGGACTTAAAGCAAAGTGTCACCAGGTCTGAACGATCTTTTGAAAGTTATATACTCGGAGGAGATCTATTCACTATTCCTGCATTTTGCTTAAGTCTGTTATTTGATTCTATTTAGTAAAATGGTAAACTACACACCTTCCAGATGTTGTATATAATTTTGACTGCGATGTGAAACTTTCCTCATTTCAAGCTTGTTTTCAGGATATTTCCAACCAAAACCCTAAACTCATTTCAACTGTTGCGCAATGTTGCACAGTTCCATCCCATAATGGCTTACGTAAGTAATTTTTGTTTTCATCTTAAAATGCGAAAACAACCCGAAGTCATTGTTTGCAGTCTGGCATCTCATGTTCATAGACTCATCGTAAATGGAAAAGTTAGTTTCTCAAATCAAGCGAATTAATTTTCGCGCTTTTCCTATCATCAACCACTCACCGAGTGATGGATTAGCCTGGCTGGTTGAGCTCTGTGATGGAATTAATGAAGAGGTATGAAATTGCTCCAGGAGTAGGTAATACCAATTAATTGAAATGTCGTGAACGGCCAGAGAGCTCATAATTTCAGTATTCAGTTGTATACGAGAAGATATATGTGTATATAAGTAAATGCATTCTGCATTAGATACACATATACGAGTACTTGTGTTTGTTAATGGGATTTATGGATTTATTCTTACAATAGATGGAGATGGATCTTTATGAAGATGCATACAAGTATATCAGCTTGAACAGGAGAATGTGATATTTAGTGTCAAAACTGAGTGATACAGCGAAACTGAGGAGGTAAAAGCACTCCTGAATTTAGCCCTTCGTGGAAGTGAACTGGGCACTCATTCCGAAATATTTCAGACGATTATCGTCGAAATGATAGACCCAAAGTAGCAACGAAGTGCCAAAATTACAAGTTAATTCAGTTAATTTTCCACAAATATAATGAAAGCTGACGTTTGTCAAACAAATTTGAGCGGAATATGACTTATTTTGGTGATCAAAGTTTCAAAATCGATATCGTTCCGATGATTATTGGTATACGGAATCTGCCCCAGGTATGGAAATTGTTCTGTCCTTCAATTTCTTGTCGACAGAATTTATTAATTCTGCAAAAGTAGGCAGCCCAAGTTGCAAGGCAGAACTGTCATTTGCCAGGCTTTTTATTATTGCATTTAAATTATTTTCGCATAGTTTTTTTGTCACTATAAAGGGTGGGTCATCCAGTGCTTCCTTTTAAAGTCATAGGTTATTTTGACACTGACAGCTGTTTCCCGCTCGAAATCTTGACAGAAAGTCAGTGTCATACCGCGGACTGAAATGAGTCGCTTTACTCTTGAAAAACGTTGGAAATTTTGAAAACTTATTTCCAAAGTGAGTGCTGTGTAGCTCAAACAGTGTGTTTTTTGAAAAGCAGTTTCGGCCGAAATGCAGCACCCACCGCGCCTGCTGTACGCAAGTTTGTGCAAAAAGTTCGTGAGACTGGTATGCAAGTGGATAACACTCATGGTCGCAGCCATCGAGAGGCCAATGCATCCAGAGAGAGTGACAGTTGGGTGCGAGTTGTGGAGTGGTGGCATCATTGGACCATTTTTCTTCGAAAATGAGGCTGGGAACAACGTTTCGGTCAACGCTGGGCTTTACAGAGCCATTTTAACCGAGTTTTTTTTTTGACTGGAAATGAAGACATGGATTTGAACGACCTCTGGTTCATGGAGGATGGCCCGCCATGCCACACAGCCCATGCCGCAATCGATCTTTTGCGCACTGAATTCCCAAATCGTGTTATCAGCCGTTTTGGCGATGTCAATTGGCCGACTCGGAGCTATGATTTGACCACTGTGGACTTTATTTTTTGTGGGAAACCGTGAATGACCGATGTTATGTCAACAATCCGAAAACGATTCAAGCACTAAATATCAATTTCATGCAAGTAATGCGTGAGCTACAGCCCGAAACCATCAACAGGGTCTTGGAAAATTGGAGTGACAGAATACGCTACTGCGAAGCCAGCCAAGGCAGCCGCTTAAACGATGTTGTGTTCCATAATTAATGGGAATGTTTGCTCTCACTAATAAAGCCATAATACATGGAATTTAATTTAATTTTGTTCATTTTATTGCATTTTTAAAAAGAAACTTGTATTTGGCCCACCCTGTATACTATGGTAAGTAAACTGTCAAAAACGTACCTACACCGGGAGCTGGTTTACGAATTATGTTGCTGCCTGCGTCGTATGCCAAATAGCACAACAAATTTCAAATCATTCCTCAATAGTCAGGTCAGTTTTTACAATTCTTACTCCAAGCATTTTGTTGAGTAGTCTCGTAAGATTCGCAGAGGAGGTGTAATTTTTTGCTCTCTTTTACCAATTTTTCGAGTTGAGAAACGGCATTTTAAAAATCCGTAAATATTCGTAAGATTTAGTAAAATTCGTAAAATTTAAAGTTAAAGGATCATTGTTTGTGGAAGTTGGTTGGAAGTTAAATGTCTGCTATTAATTTATAAGTATACTTGACAGAAAACTGATTTGCTAATCATTTTGCATAAGTTGTTGAAAGTGATAAGACAATAGGTATCGCCACTTTAAACGCATTTGAAACATTTAAATGTATTTACAATTTTATCTGTTTTAATTTGTTTGCTTTGTAGTTAATGGGTAAAGTTTTTGGTTTATTTTTTTACAAACATTTCTTAACAAAATTTGTGTTTATTTTAAAATAACACCAAACTCGGTGTTTTACAAAGGGAAATTCG
This sequence comes from Cheilosia vulpina, assembly GCA_916610125.1. Taxonomy (NCBI): domain Eukaryota; kingdom Metazoa; phylum Arthropoda; class Insecta; order Diptera; family Syrphidae; genus Cheilosia; species Cheilosia vulpina. The sequence continues at coordinate 40,788,307 of OU744278.1, forward strand.
TTAGAGTACTTTACTTTTTATTTGCAAAAAGTTACTCACAGTTGAAGTTTATAACTTGCGAATTTGTGAAAACTTGTGAGTATAAGTTTTACTAATTGATTAAGTTATTTATTTTATCGACAACTTTCGTCTGAGTCGCTTTAAGACCGGAGAAAAAATTGCAAATTAGCCCACACGACTTAAAATATATTTTTCATTTAAACCACGGAAACAGTCTGTAATTATTAAAATACAAAAATTTGAAAGTTATTCATAGATGTAGATGAATTTTGTGTTCAACACTTTTTTGTACTTTTTTCTAGTTTTGGTTTGATGTGGTTCAGACTTAAATCTTTAGAAAAACCCACGAGGATAATATAAAATGCTATATTTTTCTTTTGTTTTTTTTTTGACAGGTAATATAAACTTTACCTATGTTTTGAATTCAGTAAACATCGTTCGAAGAGGAAGACTACAAGCAAAAGATATAGGAACAACATTTAACTCGATCTTATTCTTTCTTAAACATCTCGCAAAATGGCCACTTACGCGAATGGTTTACAAAGGCCGCCGTAACAGTTTGTCTATACAGTCCACAAAAGCACCATCATTTCTTTCCACGGCCATCATTCGCCTTCGCAAATATTCACTGACAGAGAGCGCGCTAGAGGTAATTTGCGGGTAAGCTGACAGTCTATTTTATATTGCTTTTGACAACAGAAATTATATGTTTGTTTTCCTATACCAAAGGAAGTCTCGATGTAATTATGAGAGTATTTGAGTAAGTAACCTGTTGAGGGATTTCAGTTTATATAGTTACAATCATGCAATTATTTTAAGCCTCACAAAATTTGATTGACAAAATAAATTAAATGTGATGACATGTGTAAAAAAAAAAAATTTTAATTTTGTTTCATATATTTCCATGAGGTTGGCAGATCGTTGCAGAATAGACATACGGATCTCCAGTCAACAAAAGTTTTGTATAGAATAATATATAATGAATTTGTCAATAAATAACTTACATTTTATTTAATTTATGTGAATATTTCGAGGATCTGGCCAATACTCCATTATAAGTATTGAAGTGTTAATATTTTATTTCCAACTCTAGAAAAAAAACAAAAAGATTGCTTACTTAAAAACGGCATTGATTTTTAAATAAAAGGATAGCATAATAAATTTGCACAGTGAGGTATAACTGCGCTGGAACGAAATTACTAGAAAATAAGAAACATTTCTAAAAATCCCCTTGAAATAGTGTATTGAAATGCAACTATAACTCTACTAGATTTAAGAAGATTCATAAATAGACCCGAAGAGTTTTGATAGATGCATGTCCTACCATTACGGTGACCATATTTTTTTAATAATTAACAATAAAAATTTAATAAGTTTTCAATTATTCAATTCTTTATTTTATTTGATAAATAGGTAGTTTATAGCAGATACAATACTGAGACCACCAACTTCGGCCGATTTCCCGTTACTTGCCTACAAGCTATATTTTTATGGGGTGGCAAATGCTAAGTGCGCTTGTATTGTTACATAGAAATTCGTATTGGCAAATGTCACCTAACTTCAAAAATTCCGACTCACCAAAACATTCGCACCTTGCATATGCCACTTTCGCTGCGGTCAAAGTTGCTAACAGCGTTCATCAAATTTGAAATTATTCGTTACGGGTGGATAATACTTTTTTTAGGAATAAGTGAACATTTGCTTAAAATATTAAAGAAAAATGAACAACGTAGATTGGTTGAAGGAAAATAATAACATTTTGAGCAAATTTCTTTCAGTTATCTAAGTAAAATTTACACATGAAATCGAAGTTAAAGATATTCAAAACCAGAAAATACGCAAACATGTTTGTCCTAATAAGTTTCTAGTATATACAACATCTCCATTAGATCGTTTTATTGACCAACAAAATCGAATTATTCGCCTTTTTACAATTTACAATCACTAACCAATCGCATTCAGCAATGAAAATATGTGGTATACCCGAACTTTAGCACATTTCCCCACGGTTGCCGATGTTGGCAGCATTTATTTTTGTTTTTTTGTATGTTTTTGCATGTCACACGGATTCTTAATTGACATAACACCGATGGGAAAACAAAATGGCGAATTTGAAAATAAATTGATGGGGCCAGCGGCAAGAGGATTGTGAGTTGGGGTTGAGTATGATTTGTCTCTGGTTTATAGTAAAATATTAGAAAAAAAAGACACAATTACTTGTTTCCTCGCGCAGCAAGTTAGGGTACGTTATCATTATCATTTCGTTCACTGAACTCTGGTTTTCTTAATGTTTTCGTTCTTAAACATTTTTAATGAAATACAGAACAAATATAATGTAAAACTTCTAAAATACAGAACGTTCTCATGTTTTTGAATACAAATTCATAATAAACATTATCTTCATATATAGAACTGTTCATTTATTTATAATGAACGGATGGTCACCGTACCATGTACAATACACAAATTAACCAAAATGGGCCTCAGTGGCTTCTGGATGAAAATTGCATGTAATGACAACTGTCCTCTAGCCTAAATAGAGATTTTGTTTTAAAAAGAAACGATTTCTTGTCACACATCAAGAAGAAAACTCAAGTCAAAAGTCATTAAAAGGTGTCTAAGATCAGGAATTTACATATCTTAAAATTTGCACTTGTCAATAATCTTTAAAAATACTTTCGATGAACCAATACGTTTGACTACAAAAGGCCAACAATTTAACAATAGCTCCGTAAGGTAGCCAGAAACACAAAAGTAATGTCACAAAAGATAATATTTGGTTACCGATGCTAGCTTTTCAATAAATAAATAATTTGAGTAGTCACCGTATCGGATGACATTTGGAAATAATATACAAGACCATTGTAGGCAATGACGTTCTTAATACAATTTTTGTACATCACAACTCGGAACTATTAGTCAATGTACCGTTTTTCGAGTTATCCCCGCATAAACATGGATTAATCGGACTAACCTCATTTGACCTATGAAACTGCTATAAATTAGCACTTGCATTCAGTATTTATGGCTAGCTCAGTCAATTAAACGCGCTTATTGAATTGAACTGCAATAAACTACGTAGACATGCTTCCTTGTGGTCTGCTACAATTTCAGCGTTTACGTATCGTATTGCGACACGCTCTGGGTTTTAATTGAAACGTACAGGTGTAACTTTAATAGCCACAATAACGCGTTTTATTTGCCAATCAACCAGAATGTGAACATTTAACCGCAGAAAATAGCAAACAAAAAAGAAAAAAAAAACACTTGAAACCTTCCTTGGAATTTCAAATATGCTCAAGACTTGTTGAGTCAATAAATCAGAAATGATGTATTAATTTGTTTATATGAGACTGGGAACGAAAAGTGATCTGGTAAACCTGTGACCGATATTTACTTGTCGCATTTGATTGTGGTCGAGCTTTTTTCAGCAACAAAGTAATTACTATTTTATGTTAAGATAGCGCCAGATAGGATTTACGCAATGGAAGTGTGAATTTCATGGTTTTAGGTGCAATTCTGATCGAATTTCTTTGTTGGATTAGAATAAGGTAAACCGTTTAGTTAGATATTTATTTAGATGCGCCTGTGATTGTTTTCTAAACAACTACTACGCATTACTTACTCATTACTTTAAACAATTCCCAAACTAGCCACACAGTGATACCAGACCGGGGATAATTACCCATTTTTTTGTATGGGCATTTTGCATTTCAAAATAAGCTAAAAGGGTGGGGAAAGCGCATTTTTATATCTCTCAGAACAAGGAAAAGGCTTTTGCGAAGACAAACCTATCGAATCAATAAAAAGAGAAAGATGTTTTTGTTAATTTTTTTTGCGTTTTATTGCGCCATTTAATAGTGCAGTAATTCCAACGGAAAATATGACAGCTGACAGTTTGCTGTTAGTAAAAATGGAGCGCTAGGTATACGAAAAAACAAGGTTTGTCAGCACCAGTCCGCAATTTTCGTACAAAATATGGCCGCCGAGGTGATTTAAAATCATCAAGAAACCATGTGAGGAGTATAATTTAAAAATTCAGGAAGACTGGATCAATTAGTGATCTTAAACACTCTGGGGCAGATTTCGTATAACAATAATCGTCGGGACTATATCGTTTTTGAAACTTTTATGACTCTAAGAAGTTATATTCTGCCCGAATTTGTTCCGCTACCGTCAGCTTTCATTACATTTGTGGAAAATGAATTGGATTAAGGTCTCAAACTCGCAATTTTGGTACTTAGTTGCTACTTTTGGAGGTCTATCGTTTCGACGATAATCGTACGAAAGGTTACGGAATGAGTGCCCTGGTTGTCCTGTCAAAAGTCGTTTAACAGAAAACATTGAAGCAGTTGGCGAGAGTATTGGTGACAGTTCAGGAACATCAATTCGGCACCGTAGTCAAAAATTTCGAGAAGCTCTCAACAGTGAATTCTCATATGGTAACACAGTTTTTAGTGCCTTAATTACAAGATATGGATGTGACCAACATGTGGTTTCAACAAGACGGTGCCACATGCCATACAGCCAGTGAAATAATTCAATTACTGCATAAGTCATTTCCTAATGGTGTAATCGGTGGTTTTTGCGATCAGAATTGGCCATCCAGATCTTGCGTTTTAACGCCATTCGACTTTTTTTCTTTGGAGTTTTTTGAAGTCAAATGTCTATGCAAACAAGCTCACGTCCACCAACGCCTTGAGATAGGAAATTGGGAGATTTTAATGAAATTCAATCATATTTATGCGAAATTAAGCCACATTTATGCGAAACGATCAAAGAAAATTTCAATAAAATAGTACGTACTTGCCAGCAAAGCCATTTATCCGATGTGCTACTCCATACATAAGCCCAATCTGTATACTGTATGAATCAATAAAAAATTTAAGCTTTCTAATTAAAAGTCTGTATTTTATATCAAAATTACATTTTGCGTGAATTATGGGACACCCTTTAGTAGGTATAGTTATTTATGCATGTATATTTTCGTGGGGGATATTATCGGGTTTTTCTAACAACGGCATTGGCAAAAGGGGTATTTTTAATTTTATCGTTGTTGCAAAGTCAGTCCGAGAAGTCTGGCATCACTAAAGCCACATGAATGTTCGAACAAAACTCGTATAATTCAACATTTTGTTCGAACTTTTCTGTGTTACTTTCGAACGCAAGAAATGCCTTAGGTCAAAGTAGGAGGAAACCGCAGTGAACGTCATCATTAAGGCAAAAGATGATCATTTTGAGCAAGAAAATGTAGTTTTTCCTGAAGTTTAACCATTTTTCCATATTCTACGGTAGTTAAAAAAAATCGCGATGCTTTATATTTTCTTGGTCGTCGGCTCGGCTTATTTGAATTGGTAAGTCAACGACCAATTCAAATAAGCGCGCGACCAAGTGCACAACTGATTCAATCAACTGATTTCGATTGTTTATTCAACCCTTTTATTGAATTAACAAATTTATAGTTTTACAGACTAGTGAACAGCCTTCAGTTTATCGCATACAGCAACGCAGTCGGTCTTAAATATCACCAACTTCGTGTGGAACGCATTGCTACAATGGAACTAGTAGAACAACTCAGTCATTAACATGTCACAAACAGTTTAAGCACTCGTTTTTTTTTTATAAACAAATCTGTCGCTCCGGCTGATCAAGATTGGTTCATACCCGCTTTAAGACCCTCGTACACTTGACAAAGTATCGGATGTTGACCAACGCGTTGAGCGCACAGCCGATACCTTGCATGTGACGTTCATGTTTCATTACAAAAACAACAGCTGCAGTGACTTTTCATTACACTATAGCAGTGACGAGCTCAGTGGTTCAGTGGTTGATACGCTGGTTTGATCTCCGGAAAAAATATTAGGTCTCAAAAACGAAGATCCAGAATTTTGCCAGTCAAAAAGATGTTCCTCACGCTTCATACTGAAGGCTGAAAGTCTTTCAACTATTCAACTACAGTCGGGGAAAACGGCTTCAAAGCTTTTCGGGTCTTTACGAGGGAACTGAATTTGATTTATAAGTATGCCAACTCTAGCTGAGCTGTGAAGACTTATTGCCAAGCATGTATATCTCGTAAATATGTCAAAAACTGTAAAAGAGATCTCAAAAAAATTAAGCAATGGGTGAAACTAATAGAGTTAAGTGAAATTCATGAAATATTTGATATCTTAAATGGCCTCTTCTCCCAAATACGTTCCGCTGATGTGGGGGAACTGATCAGAAAACGATCACACACATCTGCACTCGACGCACTGTTTATTCGATGTTTACCCAGGCTTTCGATGTCACAATCAAAAACTGGCTGTATAAACCTTAAATAAAAGATCGAAACCTTGTTTTAGTACTGAAAAGGGACTGAAATTTCGCCAAGAGGTGTAATAAAACAGACCGCCCGTTCTGTCAGTCGAAGATACTGACAGATTGCCAGTATTAACAGAACACTGAGAATATATATATAAAAGGTGGCGCAAATGGTCCTACCCTATTGGAAGATGCTTTAATTTTTGCAAATGGTGGCAAATATCAATTCTGCTTTGACATATGTAAAGTAAACACCCACAAAATACACGTCAATAAGACATGAATCGCTATAAGTACATACTGCTAAATAACGCGGAATAATGGTGTCGATTTTTTGCGTAATCATTTGTCGATGAATTCCGACGCAGATTCCCGGTCATACGAAACCAACTGGCCAAATAGTACGACGTTTAGCCGCTCGCCTAGAAAAGTATGGGACATGCTGCCAGGTATGGCCAAAAGGTCAGTTAATCAAAAACCCAATCCCCAAATAGGTATTCAACTCTGATTAACCCTTCTACGATTGCAAGACAAACCACTCAAATTTAATTTGATCTGATTAAGACGAAATAGCTGGGGAGTACAACAAAAAAAAAAGAACTCAACACAAAAGTTCCACTTCACAGTGGGCATAAAACTAAATATGAATACATTAGCTCGACACAAGTTAACATTGTTACTTTGCCAAGTTTGGCAGAGCCATTGCCATGTTTTAGATCCACTTATAGACATTCGTTGCTATACATCTAGAGATTTTCTGCTTTAATTAAAGACCTCATACGTATTTGTAGAAATAAATTTATCTATTCATACATCTAAACTGGCATATAGATGCGAGTCATGTTGTCGCAACAGAATGATCGTGCTGTGTAGTCTCTAACGATCTAGAAACACAATCCAACAAAGAAACATCAAACCTGTCTAGCGATTTAAGACAAATCTAATCCGCGCGGCCCTTTGTGTTCGCACAAAGAAGAGCTTCGCTTCACATTCTCACGGGCTGTGATTACCCTCAGGTCCAGACACATCTGTATACAGTACGGCATGGGGAGGTTAAAAGCTTCAAAAAAGTCGGCTAAGCTTCCGACCAAGATAACACTAGAGCCGCGATAAAAACCTGGCACCTACCTGTGCTCTCAGTCTAAAGTCCCAACACAGAACGACCACCACACTCGCAGAGTACGCGCTTGAGTGTGACGAAGGTCATTCAATAAGACACAGATGTAGAGATACTTGAATCTTGAATGCAAACGTAAAGTACGTACAACACTTAAGGTGTAGTTGTTGTGTCTCGCTAGCCAAGCCACTCTGAAACTGAGCGTATTAAGTTTCTGAATCCGAATTCCGAAAGCAAACAACAAACGAATGCGCGGAAAACAAAATCAAAAGGAAATAAATAAAATCAAAGAAAGGTGTTAATGTCGTGAAAATGTTTTCGTTTGTTTGTTTTACCCGCCCAATAAGCTGGACCGCCTACGTTTTTGTTAATCTGCATGGCTGACGGTGTACCTACTTACTAAAAGAGCGTTCCTGAAGTACACCGTTAAAAATTGAGTATTTTTCTGGTTTGCAGCACATTCAGTTAAGTAGTTCGATAGTTGATTGATTGTTTTTGAATCTCGTTCGCATTGTATATAGTTGGAGATATGAATCTACAAGCACGTGGAGTTGGAGTTACCGAGCAAATGCAATTGGATTGCAGAAAACTGCAGAAAAATTAGCCTCCAGGGGGGGAACAATTACAAACGAATGGGTTTTCATAATTTTAATTTGACGAAGAAAGGTAGCGAAGAAAGGTAGCTGCTGGTGGTAAAGCAATTGGAAGTAATTTAAGAGCTCCTTAACGAAAGGCAAGAGGAGTGTCAGGAAAGAGGTGGCACATTCGAAAAGTCTGGCCTCTGAAAACAGGCGAAGATCAATTGACAAAGGGTCATTTTCAGCACAGCAATTCGGGACCATATCTATGTAAATATATATGTATGAAAGGATCTAGTGGTTCCCGGATTGAGAAACTTTCAACCGAATGAGGTTAACTTTCAACCGAATGAGGTTAACAGCAATGATGCTGCCAGCGACTGTTCAATCTGAAAAATCAACATCATGTCCGACTTGACTAACTAAAGCCGCAACAGATAATCTTAAAGGCCTAATCGGATCGTGCATATGTAACGTCTTGATCGGCGCACTGCGAACTCAAATATTGCAATATCAAGGCTTCTTCAAATACAAAAAAATATTGTTCAGCTATGTCGTACATGAGGTTTATGAAAATACGACAGGCCGCGCTTAGATCGAGTACAAATAAGTGGTCCCTTTGAAAACATATCGATATACGAGTCTTATAAGGATATGCTCTTATATTGGTACAGATAATAAAAACTCCATCAAGCGAGTGGTTGCGAGAAGGTGGTCTAGTTTCCTACAGTGTGTTAATTATATTTCTGAAAGTCCTCACCTAATTCTGCTATGAGGAGCAAAACCAAGCTGACGGTTTCGAAAATATTTAAAGCGTTGCTGTGAACAAGTTTTTGTTCCTTTAACTACATTTAAGTAAGACCTGGATATTTTCTTCACGCAAACTCGATAGAGTTCCCAAATATACCAGTTATCAATACTCTCGGCTTAAAGGACTGTACTCGATTGCAAATTGCACTAAAAATGAACTTCGTCGCTAAAGCGGATTACTCAATAAAATTAGGGTCAACTTCAAGTCCAATCTGCAAGATACCAAAATCTTTACTACATTTGCTACTAGCTCCCGACTGTCAATATCCGATTTACAGTCAAAATTTCAGTTAGATAGTTTCCTACTCACTATTATTTTGATTCATTGTTGGTTTTGTGTTTTGAAGAGTTTAAGCGGTACGCGACTTGCGCTCAAGACGAGTGAGTATAATATAAAGGCAATCAATGTTTACAAAGTTACAAAATAACATTCAATATACGGGGGTGGATTTCTGGTGTAATTCTGTTTAAAATAAACAATACTGAACATAAATGTCCAAGAATTGGAAAAAAGAGCAATCATATAAATAAAATTGGTGTAGTTCTGTTCGAATAGGATTGAATTTGACGGCATGTCTTTAAATGCAAAAATCTTAGAAACTGTTCAATGTATTCTGGTGCATTTTTCACAGGCCTATAGAGGATACCTAGGCCTACAATGTCTACTTTATTTCAACTCGATGTCTATATAAAATTTGGAAAAAATTGGACAAGAGTAATTTATTTTTTCGTTTCGTTTTACTTTTTTCTTTGTCACACTTTCCGTTCGAAAATACTGGGAGCATCTAAATATAGTTAACAGCAGCTTATAGAGGACATTTGCAGGTACAACTTAGGATATCCAATAACTCGATAACTTAAAAGGTTTTTAAATAAATAGGCAAAATTTGAAACATTTCTACGATTTTCACATGAGTGAGTAGATATGCAATTCATTCTCAAATCAAACATACTAACTGCGCAATATTATATTGACATCTCTTTTAACCCTGTTTTACTCCTGTGACGGAGAGGGAGACAGACAGAGGCAGTACGCTGTGTGGTTTGCTAAGAAAAAAAAAAACAAAGAAAAAAAAAAGGTTTCTTTGCCTCTGTTTTGCTTACAAAATTAAGTGTCTAGAAAGAAATGTCAAATAGGTATAGGTACCAGTGATGCCAGATCGTGGTATTATTACATTAGGGAAAATTCCTGGTGATACACGTCGTACTATTTATAAATGCTATTTGCAATCAAGATGAGGTAGTAAATTACCCGGTGGAGTTTTTAAATGGCATTACAGCCCATGGCCTTCTTGCTCATAAAATTGAATTAAAAGTTGGAGTTCCCATTATGTTGCTTCGCAATTTGAATCCCTCAAGCTTCGTAATGGTACCAGAATGTGAGTGATTTCGCTACAGAAAAACGTTATAGATGCGTTAATTTCAACTGGGTGTGGTAAAGGAGATACGGTATTTATACCAAGAATACAAGTAATTCCCAGCAATTATCCATTTCAGTTTAAACGGATTCAATTTCATATTAATGTTTGTTCTGCCATGACAATCAAGAAGTCACAGGGTCAAACTTTAAGAAAAGCGGGAGTTGAATTCACGGGTAGTTATAGATAATTATGTAGCGTGCTCCAGGGTAAGTTATGCAGGAAATATCACTATCTCAGCCGATAGAAACAAAACTTCTAATATAGTATACAAAATAAAAAAAGTGAGTTAAATACCTATTCTAAAATTATTTACTTTCATTTTCATTGTCCAAAGAATATTAAATTGTTGCTGATTAGTCCAACGAACAGGTGCAATGCCATGACGGCAGAGTGGACTCAGTCTTTGGGATGTTTTTTAATACGGGCTCAAGTCCCTCACTATTGCAGACCGCTCCCTCGCGTTATACCTCTGCAATGTCTATCGATGATTTTTCTTTGAGCGATTATCAAAAAAAACTTGTGTCCCCTACAAGACAGCAAATTTAAAAAAAAAAATGGTTTCCATCAATTGTTCTGAAACCATATTTTGCACGGGCGAAGCCGGGCGGGTACAGCTAGTTATAAATATATTTCATATTTTTGTTTGGGAGATGACCATTCGTTCTCTTTTCGAAAGGACAGTCCACTTTTTCGCTAATATGCCCTCTCTGATTTTTTACTAAAAGAAAACACAACATTGTCTTCTTTTTACTAAACTGGTCCCCAAATTTCCTCTTTTTCTCCCAAAAACCATATTCCTACCATAAGAAATATGCAAGATTGTGAGTTACAAAGCTGGAGAATCCAAAATGTTTGATGTATTGATTTTTAAAGACCAAGTCAATTTTCTTTATCAAAAATACAAATTGTGATAATAAAAATGAGCTTTTACTGTAGTTTTACTTGAAAAAAAGTGCCCTTTTATGTGATTGAAAAAAATTGTGACTGTACCCATTGTCTGAAAATATTTCGAAGCAAAAATAAAAATAGCCCTAATGGATAACTTAATTCAGCTATCTCGGGTAACAAAAGGTCAGTCTTTTTGCACATAAAAACTATAAGCGTCTTGTAGAATTCCACGAACGGGAAATTAAGTGATAAACTCACACTCGGAAAGAAAGTAAAGGGCTATTAACTTGAGGGCGAATTGCGAATAAATCAATTTAACTGAATTCATAAATTGAAAATTGCCATTTGTTCTACCACTAAAACAAATTATTCAATTAATCTAACTTTAAATCTAAAAGATATCTGAGTCTCAAAGGATTTAAATAGAGAAATTTACAATTACAGAAATTTTCCCGCAAATTGAAAATTCTTGCCGCTAACTGTCACACTTTATTCACAGTCTACAAAATACAATCGCGATCCACAAACCCACGAATGAAAAATTCATTCGAACTTAACCTTTAAAAATGAAAGTGAATCACGGTTTGCGGGTATCTGCGACTAAAAAAAGTTTTCATGTGAATGAAATGTCAGAAACCACGAATATTTACTATTAATATGAATAGTTCTTAAATACATTTATTTTATTCGTCAATTCATGAACAGTACTGCCATTTATGATTTTTAAAAGAAGTAGATTGGAAGGAAAACAAATCGTATATAAAAAAACTGGGTCTGTAATTTGATTGGACTAAAATCAAAATCATAAGGAATACACACTCAAGGCTCAATATACAGTGTGGCGCAAAGATGAGGATGAGGGAAAAAGTGATAAAATTTGTAGGTGCGATCGTAAATATGCTAGATTAGAAAAAAAAATTGTTGTACAAGTGGCAGCACTGCTCTTGGCCAAACGAAGTGAGTGTAGTAATATCATATGCAGCAGGTGACGGCCTGACAATTGAGCTTTTCAAAGATGGTTGAGCCGACTTCGTAAGGAGCCTTTAACATTTGGCCACAGTGTATAATATTTAAGCAGAAAAAAAAAAAAAAACATTTATTTAAAATCAACCAACTTTCGGTTAAAAACCACCAAGTAATACTGCATGTTAATATAGCTCCTACAGATTTAGTGGATGAAAAATAAGCGAGTCAACTTTGTTACGGAAACTTGGTTAAAAGTAATCGATTTATTTCTCCAAATTTTCTCGGTCATAAATAACAATTTCACTCTGTAGAATTTAACAAACTGGTTAATTTAATATAGGAACTTGGTTGATAACAACAGACAAAGTGTGTTTAACCTTTCTAATAACCTTTAGTTAGTTTTTAACAAGGAATATTCGTTTTTGTTTCAACAGAGAATCAGTTAGGTCTTAACTCATTTTTTTAACCGAGCAAAAGTAGCACTCGATTAGAGCCCAATTTTGAGCGTGCCTTTTACGTAACATTTTTGCCTTATTTTTTTAAGCAATTACTCAAAATGCGTACTATACATTTCTTAAAAGCAGAACTACCCTACCAGCGCGAAGGGCACTTCAAAAATTGTACTTTTGTGGCTGTAACTAAGTGCTCATGAAACTGCTAGTAAACGGCTTCCAGCGCCATTCACTTTAAGAAAGAGGGAATTTAAAAACGATATTCTATATTCTGTAAGACCCTTATCGTTCTCGTATGGTGCAGAAGTTTGGTAACCTTAATTAAAAAGTTAGTGTTCAGTATGGAACAATAGCGAGAAAAACTGTTCGCTGTTGCAACTGTTCTTATAGGAAAAACGCTTTTAAACAATTCCGTAAAATGAAAACCACCGCTCATTAAAACGCTATAAACAGAATTAGCATTTTATTTGAGAAGACAACGTTCTTCTATATACAAAGTTTGTTTACAATATTTGACAGTTGACACATGACATTTCGCATAATTTCCCTTTGGGGAAATTTCAAATTGGGTGGGTGCGCTTAGTACACCTGCACCTTTGTTGACGTATATAATCGTCAACAGTTAGGTTAGAACTTTGGAACATTTGCAGTCTTCGCTAGACTTAATTGCTTCGGCCCGGAGAATATTCAACTCTTATCTAAAGTCCAGGGTGACAACGAGGTAAAGGAACTAAGGGTGACTGTCAACGCACCAGTGTATGGTACGAATGGAGTCCAGAGAACTTGTGCTCAATTTCTGACCAAGTTCCAGTGAGTTTAAGCAAGTTAAAAAATAATTTAAAAATCATAGCACAAAGTGAGGTGAATAAATCGAGGAGAACTATGCCCCAAAATGGTGAACCAATGGTCTGCCCATATACGCAACCTAACAGTATAGGTTAGTAAAAAATATCTTTCCCATGTATATTTCACTAAAACCTGCAACCGGAAATACTTGCAAATATTTCTCCCTCGGCAACAAAGCTTAATCACTCTGCTCGCAGAAAATATGTGGGCTGAAATGAATTCATCAACTTCGTTCCGCGAATTAAGTGCACACGTTCCGCTTTCGCAAAATGTGTCCCATTCTAGAGGCAAATAATTAGTAGCTTCTGCCAAAATTGGTCAACGCGATTGTTGACTGTAAATGAGATCGCCGCGATAGGTGCAACTTTCCGCAGTCTCCACAACTAGCAATTAAACAATTTCTAAATAAATTGCTTGCATTAGAAGCTAAGTCGATTTATCTGCGCCCCTCATCACTATTGATTGAATTTAAATTGAATGATTTATTACTGGGTGATGATCATCAGGTAGACCGCCATTAAGCCGCCCAAGTGAGTGTGGGGGCAGTCGAAAACCACATTTACACCTACTGACGGTTTTTTTTTTTTTGTTAAATCTTTCTCATTCTGCGTAATGTTCTGGCAATACAGCAATAAGATATTAGATTTGCATTTAATTGTCTGTTGTTTGGTGGTGAAGATCTTATGCTAAATCTGTGGCAAGGAACTCCTACACATATAGCTGTTGTGTTTTTTTTTTCTTTATAGCATTTTTGGAGGCTTTTCAAACGAAAATTTATAAAACAAAAAACGTTGAAGGTCTTATTACTGAAGAATATCAAACCACAAAGCAGCCAATCAATTGATAAGTTTGCAGTGCACGTAGGCTGTTCGATTGAAAAGAATTAACAAAGTATTTCTATGAATCGTTTAACGTATTCAGTTGGGAGTTGGTTTTTATTTTTTTTTATTTTTAGCACAGTGATGTCGATGTGTGTATCAGAAAGGATATGTCCAAATAAGACCAGTTACATTTTTTGTTTTGTTGCGTCTCTAACAAAAATTCAATTGCTTCGAATTAATCACCGAAAAGAGTGACGGCAAATGGAGAAGACGAACAAATTATAGCCCCACGTCTAGACACAACTCTCAGGGTGCACTAAATCATTGGTTCTGTGCAGAACGCAGGACTTGTTGACTGGCCGGCTGTTGGATATGTTGAGACCAGTGAACGTTAACCACTAAATCGCCACGTATCTTTTTAATTTATTCCTCTTCCCGTCTGAGTCGTTGTTGGAGGAATTTTCGTTATTTTTTTCTGCTGATGCGCGGATACTTTTTATAGATGTTAGATGCGAAAATCCCAAAAAATTCTTTGAATTTTGTGTCGTTTAACCTTCAGCCGATCAAATTCGGTTCCAAATGCGAAAGAAGTTATTGCGAATAAATGTTGGGGCTTCGCTGGCATAAGTTCTGCGGAATAGTAGTTTTGAAATTGTATACATACTTCACGTGTTTCGACGATTAGATTATATTAATTGATGAACAGTTGAGTTATGAATCGGTTTTGGCGGGATTTCACATTTTATTGTGGCTTTAGTGCGGGCTGAAGTTTTGTTTGCAAAAAAAGATGCAGACCATGACCCCAGGGGCTTAACAACAACGGATGGATGGAATATCATTAAAACTATTACAGATATTTTTTTTAAATTAGTCGGAGTTCAAGGTGCGATTGCATTTTGATGGCAATATGTTAACCAACACGATTAAGCTTACATTTTCAGGCAATCTTCAATTTTGCTTGAAGCTTGATCAAAGGCGGTGCAGCCGGAAACCCAGTGGTTGTGTGTAAATGTGTTGCGAATACAGTGTGCCTTCTCTCAAAGTATGCAATACAAAAATCTGTCCCAGGTAAAATAATGGGTTTAATTTCGCAGCAATAGGGAAGGCATTGATAAGCATCAACCTAACGATGATATAGTGCTGTAAAAGTAACTATACATCAGTTGAACATATTTCAATCAACGACTGGATTTGTCCATCTAAAACCGACGTGCAGAATTTATAAGCTTGATTTCGACGCAAGCAGCAACCACGTTTTATCGAAAATGGCTCCCTGGAGGAGGTTCAGCGATCAAACATGAATCCCACGAAAGGAGAAATCCGCCAGGAAATGGACTTACGGACAGTACCGTCGAGCACTTGCAACTTAAAGTGGGGAAGACTTCAAGTCTCTCGAGGTCTATTAGATCAATCAGCCAAATCTCGAGGCTCTTATTTAAGACAGGATGTAAAAAGCATCCACTCTTCATCACTATGCAGGCCTACAGAGCGGCTTCACAAAGACTGCTCTGTACAAGGTATGTAACTGGGTATAAGTATGTAACTGGGATTATTCAAATCGATGTGTCTTGTTCAAAAAAACATATCATGAATCAATTGTAAAAAGCTCTAGATAGAAAGGGAGTGAACTTGATGGCTAAGACTACATCCAACAAAAGCGTTTGGGCAGCACCAACTCTTTTAAAGACACAGAAAACTTGAACGTCTGAGGCGCTATTGGAACTGGTCTACTTTGGATCTTGATTGAAAAGTGTGCGCGTATAAGAATTTTTTAAATGGCAAGGATACCACTCTTGGCCTTTTTTTAAGTCAACAATATCAAACGATTTGACTTCTAAAAGAAATTTTCTTACAAGAGGAGTTGAAGCTTTACATCCATGATCCACGGATAATAATACATCAAAGTGGTACACAGATGGGATCGACAACTGTTGAGGGAACTGAAGCATAAGTATTCGGAACTAGGACCAAATAATCTAAATCAATGGGCAAAAGTATACCCGCATCTTTCAGCCTCAAATGGATGCCATAAATAGATGTATTCCAATCGAACTCGTAAAAAACGAAGTCAACTACATATGATATAGTAATAATGTTAGATAGTCAAGTTGCGAGATTGATTCGTATTTCATTAAGTCCAAACTTAATGAACTGCACAAAACAGGGTATCTCTGGTACCCTGGAAATGGAATATCGCTAACTTTCTTGTTTCCAGAACTATTTTCGGAAATAGTGTATAACACGCTAAGAAATAATCAGGAAAAAGAAATAGAAAATAGTCCTAACCTGCCAAAATAATGAGGGCAGCGAAGCAATAAAATGGGCAATATAATCGAACAAGATTCCAAGTATGCATAAGCATCATAAATAAATAAATAAAAAATCAGAAACGTGTACCCTAGGCCTAGCTTTCCCCACCATTTGATTTGAGTTAATTTTTATTTTTGGCACGAATGGAAATTGTAGGTCCCAATTTTATGCCGAGTCCTAACGCCCAATTGAGAAACTGTAAGATGAAAATTATACTCTTGGCTGTTTGTCAGATGTTAGCAAGAGGAACATCTAATACCAAGGCAACGATTTCAGTAAAATTTAAGAACAATCGCTGAAATTTTGTGGGACATTGATTTACAAAAGGCTAAAGTATCAGACGAGAAAATACAGTCACTGAATCGAATCCGTGGACTCTTAGAGGAAACTGGATTAGGACGAGTGCTATAGGAGGGACTCCTTGCGCCAAGGCGTACCTAGTAAAGCTCCATTCATATATGAGAGCGAATTGAAAAAAAATCATTTTTAATATATTCATGAAGAGGAATTTGTCATTTTAAGATTTCTTAAAGCATAACATTCAATTGATCTAACAGCTAAAAAACTTTGTCTAAATTACTTAAAGCACACAAATTTGAGACAACAAAAATTCTTCTGCGCAATGAAACATTGGCCGCATTCAAGAATATAGTTATCTTAAGTCGACTGGATTGGTCTGGATGAGCTGTAACCTGAACACAAAAACTAGATTGATCGGGAACGTCAGTTTTCCTACGTCAGCCACATATGCGAACTGTCAACTTAGTACTCAGTCACGAATTTCTTGACTAGATTCGTCGGCTAGCCCTCCATTGACCGATTTCCGCCAATCAAAATCGAGATACATCTAGTGAGAGAGCTGTCAGACTTACTAAACTAGATACTTGAACGAACATTCTTGCTGCGAACGATTCATTTAAAAAACTTCTTCCAACATAACCTCAAAATAGTAAATGTAACTAGACGAGGCACCGAGGACATACATTCTTGAATTGATGCTGCCAAAAATAAACGTTCATATGAAAGAAATGTCAGAATAATTAACGAATATCCCGCCCATCGAGGTATCCGATCGGAACGGAATTTTGTCCGATTCGTACGAAATTGGAGAAATTCCAATCGAGATATCCGTTCCGAAACAACTTTCGGAAAAATTCTCCGATGTCATATAGCGCACTTTGCTGCATTGTGTTGTACCGCGTTCTGTTACTTAATTTTGACAGCTACACGCAGTGATGGCCACCTGAAAAAGTATTCCTTTTCAAAAAAAAAATATGACTTTTTGGTGAAAAAGATAAAAATTGCATATTTTACAAAAGAAGTGCAGCAAATCTACAAATGATTAATAAGAGAATGTTGGTCGATCGATAGGTAACCAAACCCTTTTTGATCTCTGTAATCAAAGGTTTGGGTTTGGTCCAATCTAAGTTACGAAGCTGACTTTCGTCATGGATTTTAACCCGAACGGAGACCTCGGGCCCTACCCTCTATTTCGTTCCGAAAGTCAATCCGATTCGAAAGTTTTTTTAAGTTGGTACTCTATAATACTTTCAGAATTCTAAATTGGAATAGTAGTACATTTCATTCAGCTTTCGAAATAGAGAGTACAAAACGTTCATTTTCGAAAAATGTTACTTTCGAAACAAGATGCAGAGTAGGGACCCTCGATACGAATGATTATGATTATCTCGTTCAATTTGCAAGTCCTTAAGAGTACGCGGTCTTTCCAAAATAACTCCGAAGCAACCATAATACGAGGAAAGTTCATGTCTTTCAGGTGCAACCAGGGAGAACAATAGACCAAGAGGACGCGCCGATGCAGTACAGCAT
The DNA here is from genome assembly GCA_916610125.1 of Cheilosia vulpina. Classification (NCBI taxonomy): domain Eukaryota; kingdom Metazoa; phylum Arthropoda; class Insecta; order Diptera; family Syrphidae; genus Cheilosia; species Cheilosia vulpina. Next base: position 40,806,646 of record OU744278.1, read on the forward strand.
TCCTATTCATCGAAAAAATATAAATAAGGTCGTCGGAATTTGAGTAGCTGAATGTTGAGGTAGGCATACAAAAAAATCCCACATTCGGTCATATTTGAAATAGCATACAAAGCTGCTGCCTGCTGTTAATAATCCTGGGCACTCATTCCGTAACTTTTCAGACGATTATCGTCCAAACGATAGACCTCCAAAACTAGCAACCAAGTGCTAAAATTACAAGTTTGAGAGCTTAATCCAGTTCATTTTCCAAAAGTTTAATGAAAGCTGACGTTTGTCAAAAAAACTTCCAGCAGAATATGATCGTTAAGACGATCGCTGATATACGGAAACTACCCCCTGTTAATCACCTAAGCGGGTGCTGGACATCGAAAATTGTTTAATAAATTTGAGAAGAACATTTAAAAACAAATTTCTAGTGAGTCACATTTCTGTGTCGTTGAGAATACCACCGACCTAGGGTAGGTTGTAATTTTTCCTATTAGAAACAGATAAAGCTTGTTTTCAATCACTTGTGACTCTGTGCAGAAACTACTCATATGTTGCTAAATCATTGTTTCAATTGAAATCTGAGGTACATATCCGTCCTTGACGGATAACACTTCTCTTTGCTCCATTTTCCATTTTAAGTATAATTCACTAGATTATGAGTGCGTTTTATGAAGCACAGCACTTCACAGTGGACAAAGTAATCGCCAGATACGCCAGTTATTACGATCGATAGCCCACAAAATGGACACCAGTATGGATCGAAGATTTATCTAATTTTCCGCGTACTATTGTTTTTTTTCCCCTTATATCTGTCGGTTGCCTTGTGTACCTTCGTTTATCATTAATTTGCTAAAAACTTCACAAACATTATAATTAATTGTTTACTTATTGATTGCATCAGTGGAGCGAGAGATACCCCCCCTTCATTAGAGCCGCTCAGATAGGGTGGTTTTCTAATAGCACCGGTAAAATGCGTTTTACACTGCAATAAAGTGTGTAATCCCAATCCCCTATTGATCCAAGTGCGAGTGGGGCAACCCCTTTTATTCCACAATTAAAAAGACACCGTCTTAAGTAAAACTCAAAAAGAATTGCAAATATAAAACCAACAAGTGGTCTGTGGGCTACAAGTGGCAATTATATATAGTTCCATTTTTCAAGGCATTTTCTTAGGTGTACCGTGTACCTCGTGTATGTACACGGGAAAGAGATTCAAGATTTACGTATTTAAAGTAACGTTCATAGATACTCATTACTCATGTGCTCGTACCTTGTGTGCAAAATATGTAAGAATCAACAGGTGGGCTGGTAATATTTGTATCTATGTTTTTTTTTATTTTTCTTCTGTTGTGCTTTGCATCCAGTAAGTTGGTGTCACTTCACCCCAGAGTATTAATCATCAATTGATATTTTTCCGAACACTACAGAGTGGGATATATTTTCCATTCTAGACAAAAGAGATTTTTTTTTGTCGCTCTCTTATTTGAAACTATTTAATTTTGAAATTAACGATTTTTCACCGTCAAATCACTTGAATGGTTGGAAATATACATTGAATTTTTTATTTCAACTCTTTTACACATCACTTTTTATTCACTTGGTTAATATTTATGTTCGAACAATCGGCGACACAATTAAACAACATTTATTCGAATTCGATACTTCTCCACCCACTATGAAAGCAAATTTCAAACAATAATCCAAATCGACAGTAGGCTTTGAAAGAAAAAAATCGCACAGCGCATACGCGCATTCGGACCGATCGCGAGTAACTGACTTCACGTAAGAAAATGTTGCGGTTTGTTTCACGCATAGAACTTTGAACAAAGTACGAGTGCAACCAGTAGATGCGAAAACAACTCGATAAAGTAAGTATATCTGCTGCCCACACTGTTCCGTTGAATAACGAGAAAGAGTGAACTAAGTCGGAGGAGTTACCTACCAACAACTACCAGAACCAGACCAGCCGATGCGATGATTCAATGAAACTCGCTGTTAAAGCGATTCCGAGTTGTTCCAACCGAGTCTAATACGAATAATGGTTGAGAAAAAAAAAATTACTCATTCGACTGAGTGCCTGCGCCCATTGATGAATTTCATTTTCATTTTGTGTCGATCGGCTGATGGTGGGAAAAATAAAACTTAAAAGATGAAAATGGGATATAAATTAACGTGAATTTGTCGCGAGTAAGGTGGGTGAAGCACATGCTCAAAACATGGGCGACGGCTGGGAAAAAAGTGCTTCACAAGTTCGGATTGCATAAAGTGTCTGAATTGAATTGCAGCTGTTTATTTAACCAAAAGAAGCGGTTATATGCACCAAACGTATTGAAACCAAATAAACAGTTGTGAGTGATGGTGTTTTTTTCTCTCTTTCTTACTCTGTGGTAAGTTGGTCTCGTCCGGGTTTGCCTTAAGGAATATTTGACGCGTTGTACACTGTGGCGCTTATTTTATTGGGAGATTGGGTAAACTTTCTACAAAAGATAGGCCTACGATGTCCTCGATCGGACCCATGAGCAATGACTTATTTACATTAAACAAACTAGGGAAGGGGAATATCTTTGACCAAACAGTTGGTAGGCACAGTCTGTACAACGACACATTACGAATTTGGGAAAGTTGAATTTGCTGATAAATGTGCAGTAGTTCCTATTAAAGGATTTGAAATTCAACAATCGGAAACCAAATGCCCCACATTTCGATCGACGCAATGCTTGCCTTCGGTATCCTTCTAAGCTGCTAAAATTTACTCGGATCGCTCATGCTTATTTTGAGATTCGAACGAGTAGTCAATTCTAACGAATGTCTCTATTCGTTCGAATGAACTTTGTGTATTTTGAAATTTGAATGAATAATATTCGTTATCCAGAATGACTTAAAATGAATTCAACTTTCGAAATCAGCTGTTTGACATTTTTATTTTATTTAGAGCAACCATACTTTTGTTTTTTTTTTGTGGAGGCTGTTTTTTAATTGTTTTTTTTTTTTTTAAATTATATAAATACTTAATATTTATGTTACTATTTATTGAGAAATAAATGCTTAAAACTAAAAAAATGTTAAGTAGCAGTCTTATCTCAAAATGGGACCAGGTGTAAGAATATTAAAATGTGTTTATGTGTAATATTTTGACACAAAGTCTGAAATTTAAACATTTCAAATTTTGTTTTTGAAATGCGAGCCCATATTGTTCAAGTAAACAATCCAAAAAAGAAGGTATATGCTATATACTCAATTCTGTTCACACTACCTTCCAAATATGGTTACTGTTCAAAAGAATTTTTTTCTTGATTGCATACAATCGGTGGCCAATAGCAACAGACATGGCGATTGTTTTGTTTAGGGATTACCCACGAAGAAAAATGTCCACAGAGGAGGAGAATAATGGATGCCTCTCATCCATTTCGGAAAAAAAAAATCCGCTAGGAAAATGTGAAATAGTGTAAATTCAGTAACGGATCACTATGATCATGATGCTCATGATGCTTTGCAAAATGTTCATTAATGCAAATATTGGCATCACTTTGAACGTCAAGTGTTCATTATTGCAAAGTTGGTCAAATTGATGGGCAAATATAACGAAAAAAAGCATCCCAGAAATACCTGATGCGCTGTTGATTTGCCGGCAAAAAAGTAAGAAAAATGTCAGAAGAGAAAAAAAGTAAGTAAATAAACATTATTATCCACATGCCTTTGACAGACAAATTTATAAATTTTGTTGATTTTATTTGATGTAAAAAGTGCGTTCTAAAACTAAAACGTCATATTCAATCAGCATCGCAAATAAGCAGTGATGCTGCAAATGTTTGACGTTTCTGAATCTACACACAGCAACAATTATCACTTCCTTTACATTTGTAGTAAGAATGGAAAAGACTGTCAAAATGGCAGTGGTGGGGATAAATTCTCTCACAGAGAGAGACACTAACGAAAAAGTAAGGGAACGCTTTTGAAGTAATTTATGAAAATGACAGTCGTTAAAATATCATATAAACCCGAACAGTTTGCTAATTTACGAACAAAATTCGGATTTAATCGAAATTCTTCTTCATGAATCCGAGTATTTGGAAGAGAAGAACTAAAAGCGACACGGCTTTTAAAATAATTTGAAAGAGATTGTCCTTTCTTACTCCTTAGATATGTACAGCGAGGAAGAATTTCGTTTAAGGAGAACATTCAATTTTATTTTCTCGACTGTTGATACCACTTTAATACGCAAGAAATCAAAACAAATGCACTCATTTATGTCGAATAGGACAGAAAATTTCAAATAAGCTGTTAATTTTAAGGTGACTGACAGCCTTTTCAATTCTTACACCAAGAAATTTGTTGAGTAAGAATTCGTAAGATTCTCAGCGGAGGGGTAATATCTTGCTCTCCCGACAACGCTCTCTTTTACGAATTTTTCGAGTTGAGGAACGGCACTGAGTAAAAATTTGTAAAAATTTGTGAGAATCATAAAAAATTTAAGATTTAAAAGTAAAGGAACAGACCTACTGTTTAACGTTAGGAAAATACAGACGAATAAAAACGACATTTGTTGCGAATGATTAGAAAATCAAAATACACGCAACATTCAAATAAAAAATGAACTTTCGATTTGATAGAATGAACTTATTCATACTTATTTTGAAATTCGAACGAATAGTCAATTCTAACGAATGTCTCTATTCGTTCGAATGAACTTTGTGTATTTTGATGAACGAATAATATTCACTATCGAGAATGTCATAAAATTAATTCAAATGAATTCAACTTTCGAAATCAGTTGTTTGACATTTTTATTTTATATAGAGTGAACATACTTTTGTTTTTTTTTCATTGTTTTATTAAACTATATAAATATTAACTACTTATTGAGAAATATATGCTAAGATATAAAAAAATGTTAAGTAGCAGTCTTATCTCAAATGGGACCAGGTTTAAAAATATTAAAATGTGTTATTAGTAATATTTTGACACGCTAAAGTCTGAAATTTAAATATGAGCTACATAAAATAGGTTTTCAAGTTTTGTTATTAAATTGCGAACCCATATTGTTTAAGAAATAACAATAAAGAATGCAAAAAAAAATTTATAATGTGTTATATTCAACCTCAAGTTTTTGCTGTTTTTTTATTCAACTCAATTATGTTCACACTACCTTTCAAATAAGTTTGCTGTATAAACAAAACAACATTTTTCTGTAAACAATCGGTGACTAATAACAACTGTCTGTTGTTATTCACATGGCGATTGTTTTTTTTTGATGAATGAAAGCAGAGAAAATTTCATACAGGAGGATGCCTCAAATCCATTTCCGAAAAAAAATCTCTTAAGAAAATGTGGAAAAACAAAAATTATCACTGCTTAGCGTTAGGAAAATACAGACGAATAAAAAATGACATTTGTTGCGGTCGATTAGAAAGTCAAAATACACTCAACATTCGAATGAAAAATGAACTTCCTATCTGTTCGAAAGTCCAAATACAGAAAATTCGACACACTTTCGAAAGATAACGATTCTCAAAATAAGCATGATTATCTGTTCGAATGTCAAAACAATGATTCTTCGAATTCGACACACTTCCGAAAGAAATCGAATCTCAAAATAAGCATGGCTATCTTCTTGTAGCCAAGTTAAAAAATGGGGATTTCCAACGAATCGCAATGCCTTATGCTAAGTCCGGAAGAATAGTGGCAACGCTGCTAAAAAGCTACTAATGTTCTGAGGGTTACACGATCACCATAAAAAAAACCCTAGATTTGACGAACATTTCCGACTAGCATACACAACAGAACAAAGAGACGTATAAAGCAACAAATTCCGTCCAAAAACCTTTAAGAGACGACTTGTTATAGAATTACAGTTGGTGCATATGGACGTATACATACTACTTCTGAAAGGTCTATAATGGCGACGAAGAACAGCACTTGCGCTGACAGCCACGAACGAACAAAGATGACGATATACAAAACCTCACAAGAACAAAGATCAACAGGGCTGTCTACCTCCGACGCATTTGGTCAGATGATTGATGAGTCTTTTAATCACTCAGCCGCTGCACAAGAAATGAGACCTCTTTAGCTGTGCCAAATAAATTCGTCCCTAATATCTTATTCTGTCATATTTTGTCAACTGCTAAAATAGCTTGATTGACGCCTTCAATCCGGTTTAAGGCCAAAAAAGTCCACCCATTCTTTCATAAATCTTACAGTTGTCTTTGATGACCTCTATAGTGTCTAGCTGTACAGACTCATGTCTGGTATCCCAGCAAAATGTAGCCGGCTATGCGTGAAGGTGAATAAAGCTGCCCAAACCAAGATCTTTAAAGCCAAAGAATAAATGACCATAAGGCGTCTTGCATTAATCTTCAAAAATTCGGATAGAGTGAGAAATGTAGTTTCCCAAGAAATTCCTCAAGGAAAGACTATAGGTAATTGTATTTTTGTCACTTACTTCCATCCCTTCACAAATTGTAAAACTTGCCGAAAGGAACAAGAACTTTGTTCTACAATTAGTGGCGTAGTCCAAACGTCAGAAAACTTGTTCATCCTAATGCGATAGGTGTTCTTACTGTACCTTCACCCTAGATAAATTATTTGTGACGTTAGATTGAAACAGCTTTAAATGTGATGGCTTACAAATATTTTATTCCCATTGCATTCTATGTAAGTAGCACAAGGTTGTACAATTTCATGTTTTATAAGCAAAGTTTTCTTTATGATAGGAGAATATATTTCTTCGATTATATTCTTTTGGCTGAAAAGGAAGTGATTCAGTTTTTAAAAAGAAAGTTGGAGGTACAGTAAAAACAAGGGAGGTCCATTTTTTGTACCACAATATAATAAATTATAAACTTCAAGATCAATCAGGTCCCAGTAATAAAATCACGAAGTAAACGAACCTCTGTGGGAAAACCTATAAAGTGCAGTGCAAAATACCGCTCTGAATTCGGATTACATGACGTAGGGTCACCTTTTACCAGTGTACGGTGAACGCCTTGTTGGGTCTTTCTTATAAGCCGACATTGTTCGGCCAAATGAAACGATCCTACAATTTTATGCAGAGTCCGCCCATCGCTCTCTCAAGACGATTATATACTCTCGGATGTTTGTTATACATTCACGAGAGATGGCGCAGTGGAAAACTATGTAATTCGTGTTATTCTGAAGATCGAAGCTGAGACTCCCCTGTCGCAGTTGTATGCAGCTTACTAACAACTCAGCCACAGCTTTCTGATAAAATGGGCTTCTTCTGCAAAGAAGAGGATGGTGTAGAGTTCACTAGTTCTTGACTCGTCGCTAATTTTCTTCAAAACAATCTCTATGATTTTACTTAAAGCGTTTAAGAGGTTTACAAATGTTTCAATATTAACCAAACAATACCTGTGACCGAAAAATCTTAAAAAAAAACTCATATCGCAAGATTGAGCTCTCAAATATAATTTAAGTATTAACAGCTATAGTCCGAAGCCACTGTACAATCTCAATAGCGCGCAGGTTAGACAAGAGCGCAAATATTGCCCCAAAATGTAATAAACGTACTTGAACGAGCAATTCAAATAAATCAAATGTTCAACAGCTGGTGCACAGAAGACTAGTCGTTGACCTATGCTTAGTCAACTTTTTACTTCTGTGCTACACGCTCGACTTTTGCAAGGCAAATATGTAAAAAACAATAAAAGCCCTTGGCTGCTTTCACCCCCGATTTTGTCAAAGGTACGCTGTAGGCTCTTTCGAGATCATTTGACTCGGCGTTGAAGCTTCATGAGTTTCTGCGATAGGTTAGCAGACATTTTTCCCTGATACATTTTGAGACTGTCAACCTTTTAACTGCTGTCATTCCTTTCGTATTTTATTCAATTTAAACCGATTTGCCTTCCCCAACATAAAGGTAGATCGCTGTTTGGGTTTTTATCCAAAGAGCATTGCGCCTCAAAAGAAAAAGTTAACGTGTTGCTCAAAGGCTGCGCTAACCTGACTAGTTCATGGAATTGCCTGGGCGACTAAACGTTAATTGAATATTGTCATAAATTTTGCAATGTCTCCATTTTGAAGCGTCTATAGGATCTTCTATCATCAGCCCATTATTTAAAATATGTCTGTGTCAACAAATATTGTAGGTATCGAGTAATTCTTGACAATATGCATTCAAAAGACAACATTAATCACAAAATTGTTGCACAAAAATCATTAAAGCACCCAAATCCGTTCTCATTGATCGCCAGCGCCTAATTGTGTTACTTTACCACAGAAATGGAAAATAGTTGATCATCCCACACAGCGAGACAATCAACAGGTCCCACATCCACATGTGTGCGCTCATTTTCGAGAGTGGGTCTTGTCTCGCCTCAACTTCAAACTGGAAAACGCATGAAAACGAAACATCTCAACAACTCACTCAATCGGCTGTTTTGTGCTCAAACACAAAGGCTTGCTGAGTAAGATTTGCTATTTCGTTTTGGATACGAATTAGATCTAGATGTAGATATCATTTTTGAATTTCCACCAATTTGATAAGCCACTTGTTGATAGGGGAATACTAATAAAATATTCAAATGCAAAGCAATAAAGTTGTTTTTTTTTAAAGGGATCTTTGGCTGACTTGACGTGAAAACATTTCTTAACCAATGTGACCGTTTGGTGGCTAGCCAATAAATGTTACAGTTTATAGAGAGAAAACGTTTGTCACTTCATAGATAAGATTCTGCACGTGTTGCTGCTGGCCGGGGAAAGTATCGTTTAACGTGTAACTTACTACTTCAGAAGACGTCATGATGTGGCGGGATATAAAGTTGGGGCTAATGGGCCACACAAAAAGACTCGCAGGGTGAATTGAAAACCTAGGTTTGGCCAATTGAGAAGATGACGAAGTATTATAGGATTAAAAATAAGGCAACTCAATCGCAATTGGATGACGTGAACTTAATCTAGTGTCAAATATGAATGGAAATGCCCTCAAGCTCAGCCAAAGGCTTGAAATGGGCCACTAATCCAATTTTCTGCACAGCCTACTACATACTCGGATTGTGCACAAATTAGCCTTTTTTATTATGCTCACATGATCTGTATAGATCATTGATTTCCATGGTATACAACAAAAGTTGGATCTTGTACTGTTGTTGTAAACCGTGAAAATTAATGATCTATACAGATCATGTGAGCATAATAAAAAAGGCCTAATAATGCAAGCAAAATATTGTGAAGATCCGAAAGATTATTTAACTATTTGTGGTGGAATCGATTGATTTTGTTCACAAGTCGAAGCCAAGCCTGAAGAAGGCAATGACACACACAAGACAAATCGGTGACATTGGGATCCTGGTTATTTCAAATGAGTTTAAAATACGTTCATAAGAAGCCGAAGTTATAAGCAGGGTATCTGCTTTTTACAATACCGTAAATCTCCAGGTGCGGACTTATGTTGCACCTCGCTTGAAAAACCAAATCTAGCTCTAGTCACGGTGGATGTGCCTAATGTCGTGTCGTTTCGGACCTCACAGCACTTCTAACTGATGTTTGTTGCATTATTTTAAAAAGGGTTGCAGATTTTTTATTCTAGGTTAGGTAAGTATTTCTATGGCTGTTTTGTTCGATTGGAGCTATTATAATAATAATTGGCGCAACAGGTCCGTATGGACCCAAGCCTAGCTTCTCACAACCATTCGTCTTGTGTGAGTTTTTTATTTTTGGGACGAATGGAAGGGATCTACAATTTTATGCCGAGTCCAAACGGCCAATTGAGAAGCTCTTTCATGACAGTTATACTCTCGGATGTTTGTCAGACGTTCGCGAGAGGTGGCGCAGCGAAAAAACCTTAAGTTGGAATTTGGGTTTTTCTCGGGATTCGAACCTGGGACCCCTCGCTTAGTAGTCCAACACACTAACCACTAAGCCACTGCGCCAGCTATTATAAAAGAAAATAAAAGAATATCAATCTGATCAAAGCTAAATAAATTTGAACCTTTAACACGCAATTTTGACAGCTTTACTATTCTTGACACTCTCGAGATTTACACCTGGGTATTATTTATCCCAAGTTGAAGAGAATTGACAGTAGTTCATGTTGGAATGGAACCTTTCTCGTGATATGTTCATAACATTTCTTCGAAACTTCTTTTTGCGCCATTTTGGGAGCTTAGTAGGAGATAGGACAATTTTGAATTAAATGTCGATTACCGTTACTGGCCAGTGGAACAAAAACGACGATAACAGAAATAAAGCAGACGGCCATTGAAAAAACTTTAAACAAATGTGTAATGTGTAGAAAAGACTGGAATTTTAAGCACCCGAAAGTGTTTAAAATCTGAAAAAAGTTAAAGCTTAAGATCAGTAGTTTTATTTGAAATTGCTTTGGTCACAAAAAGGAGTGAAATTCGAAATACACACAATGTAACAAAAACTGTTTTGTTGCCTTGCTTTACAAATAGCTGCAATAGATTTCTTATGTAATCCGTAATTATAAATGTAAAGAAGCAGAATATATTGAGACTCGGTAATAACTCCCTGAGCGGACACAAAAATTGAGGAATTTGCATAGGTACATTTTATATCTACCTCTCCCTCGCTGAAAGTGAATGGCTCTTAAAACACTTAACCGAATCCCCATAATGTTCCACCTTGCAGTATTATATCCACCGCTTTCCAAAAATTGCGAATTGATTGATATGACACTAGAATGTACCAGAAGTTGAGTAAAGTAACCGATGGAATAAAAAGAAAGATAGGGACAGTTATGTGGTTTTCGATTGGGCTTCTTCAGATTCGCTCTCAGATTTCAGATTTCGTGTGTCTAATTGAATATAAAAACGTCACTTGCTCTTTTTTGTGTGGAAATTAGTGCGGTTCGAATATGTATAGCCTTCGACACTTTTCGAAGCATGTTGCATTCATGCTTAAATTTTGTATTAAAACATTCTAAATTTGCGATCGATTTCTAAACATTTGTACATAAATAATTAACAAAAATAGAGCCACCCGATGCAATGTGATTCTTTGCAGTTGAAAAATTTCACAAAAACGTAAACAAATTTCACTAGTTGTCAAACTCAAACGTACTTTGTATTGGTTAATCAGAACAAATTTGAGAAATAAATCGACATTCGCAAAAGTGCTCCGAAATCTGAAAAAGATTGTTTTTTTTTACCAAACGAACATAAAAAGTGCTCTGAGTGCGCCCAATCAAATACCACATTAGTATTTACCAATGGTGGTTAATTTACTAATTCTGATAGATGACTTCTTTCCTTTATGTGTTTCAGGTCTTGTTGGTGTAGATTGATCACGGAAACAGTTCTTTTTTCTCAGTTGACGCTTATGGTGTATGATGAATGGGGGTAGCCGACAAATCTAGTCAAGTCTGCATTTTCTAAATTGACATTTCGTTTATGTGGCTGACATAGAAAAAGAGACGTTACTTTCAGGTAACATCAAGTGAAGGGGAAGTTCAAAATAAATCGATTGTGCATTTAAAAAAGTGGAAAGTAATGCTGAAAAATAAGTAATTGACTAAGAATTGTTTTGAATAAAACTATATTACTAGAATAATCGAATTCTAATGGCGTAATAAAGGAAGGAAATGCCCTTTCTATTAAAAGAACGAATTTAGAAGTGCTCTTTCTATTTGTTTTCTATGTTTCATTGAAAGAAAAAGTAGATTTCCAGGTCAATTCTTATGTGGTATTCGATTGAGCGCTATCAGAGCACTGTTTTTGCTCTCGGAGCACTTTTTATTTTCCTTTGGTACAAAAATTATTTTCACATTTCAGAGCACTTTTGCGAATTTGGATTTTGTCTCAGATTTGCTTCAGATTTACCAATACAATTGCGTTTCAGCTTGACAACTAGTGGAGTTTGTTTATGTTTTCATGAAAATATTCAACTGCAAAGAAACGCATTGCATCGGGTGGATCTATTTTTGTTAATTATTTATGTACAAATTTTTAGAAATCAATTTTGGGCGCAAACTTCGAATGTTTTAATATAAAAAATAACCAGTGAATGAAAAACCGTTTTAAAAAAGTGTCGAAGGCTACACATAATCGAACCGCACGAATATCAACACAAAAAAGAGCAATTGACTATTTTATGTTCGATTAGACACACGAGATCTGAAATCTGAGAGCAAATCTGAAGAAGTCCAGCCGAAAACCACATAACAAGAAATAAACTTTGCGCTATCTATGATCCGAAAATATCGAATTATGCGTACAAATGTACACATCAATTGAATAATATTTAAAATAATAAGAAACAAAAGTAGCAACAACAAAAACAAATCTCACATTATGATGTTCATAAATGGTGTCTACCACAATTGCAAAAGTGCTCCAACGAACTTAATTGAAAAGAGTTATTTCAGGGCAATTTTCTCGGTTCTTTAACCAAAAACACCTTCCTCGGTACCAATGTCCATAAAAATGCCCATGCTTAATTTTTCGAACTCACAATGGCGAAATTTTCCATACAAAATTGCATATTGTGACCTACAAAATATTTAGTGTGGGGTTAAAAATGATTATAAGTAAGTGAAATACAAGTAACTAATAAAATGTTGAACAGAAGAGTTCAGGCTGGATAAGAGCCTGTATGTAGTACTTATTTATATAACAAGAAGAAATGGAAGAAATATATAAATACAAACATTTATCAAAGCGCGCAATTAGAATTTCAAACAAATCAGACTAGGTACTCTCTAAATTGGGTACACAAATGGAGCGCATATATTAAAGCTCTTTCAACAGAAGGCCGCCCACGAAAAATTCAAATCAATTGAGACAAATTAATAACCACATCTTCCTAGACCACAATAGGCGTTAAAGTGAATCATCTCGTCTTTAACTAATTTCTCTACTACTGAAGTGCATAAATCAAACAAAAGAGGAATAATTAGACACTTGGTTAGCATACACCAAACTCTGATAAATTGATCCATTTTCCGGTCTGAACTATATTCAATATATGACACACGGTCCAATATAAATGAGCAACCAAAGCGCGGCTGTCCTTTGTCCTGAGGTAATCGGATCTGTCTTCAGGGTACTTGTCTGTTTGGAGTGAAGTTGAACAATCGCCTTACCAGATGATTCCATCCAATCACATGTTGCATAGCACATAGAGCAATTATTATTGTCGAGACATATTAATGATCTTCTTTGTGTATGTATATTTGCTGAGACAGAGACGGCTGCCGACCGACCAACAGCGATCTATCGACACGCGCCACAATATCGCAAGCACTTTATGCAAATGATTAACGATGACAATTGCACAGAGTGAAGTCTGCACGTAACCCGACAAGTCGCCTGTCCACAGCATCAACAAAGAAATGGACAACATCCTCTCCCCACCTATCTATAAGAAACCAAGAACCAAGAAAGTGTGCGACTTAGAAATCTGTGGGACAAATCAAACAGGACCCGATTAGATTTGCAGCTTATCTTGATGTCCTCATATTTAAATTGACCAGCTACAAGTAGGTACTGAGATTTTTAATTTACTTACCATTATCGGATTACCTGGCATGATGGCCGCAGACGAAGCTGCATTCGAAAACGGATCCGCGAGCAACCTTGACTTGTGTGGGCGTCTATTGGGACATGAGGAAAGAATTCCGCTGACAAATTTATTCCGTGAGTCATACCGAAGTGGTTGCTGTTGCGGTGGGTGCAAGGTGAATTAGACACATCTGGGTAGAAACTCATTGACACCGAAGAAGTACTGCATGGTGTTGAATTTAAATCCTCTGCTCGAGTTTGCAAATGGCTTACATTTGATGATAGGAGAAATCGAGAGGAATTGCTGGTAACACCTGGACGAAGGTCGGCATGATATCTGCATCCTTGATGTGATGTCAGAAGTTGTGCTGGAAAATCAGGTCGATATATTCAGGGTACACCTTATGAGCTATTGAATCTTATATATTACGTAGGTATGGATGTGTAAGTTCTTAAAAGATTGTGGAGATATCATTACCATGTACTCTTAGTGGGTCGGTGGCAGCAAATTTAACTGCTAGTCCGACCGCATCATCCTATTTAAATGGAACCGTGTCCTCATATGAGGGCGACACAAGCAGATTGCAATAAAGGGTCGGGACAGGACTTAGGCATTTTTTCATTTACTTATTTCGATATACCTTTACACATTAATTAATAATATCTTATAAACTAGTGATAGGCTATACATTTGACAAAAAAGAGCTTAAACATAATATCACAAAAAAAAAGAGAAGAGAAAGATAAAAAAAAATGTCAGACCTTAGCGAAGAAGAAAAAAAAAGGAAACTGAAAAAGAAGAGCAAATAGAGATATAAGATAGTAGGGGTGGATATATTGGGACTGAAATAGCAGGAAAATGAATAATAAGGTAAGAGAGAGTAGTGTTTAGGAAATTGAAAAATTAGAACGTCTTAATTCTGTTTGAAACCTTGCTGGATCACTGATTCTTTTAATGTGGCGCGGCAAATAATTCCAAAGACAAGTAGCGTTAATGAAAAACTGGCGCTCAGGTGTCAGGGAATCATAACGTGGCTAAATTAATTGGTCAGACCTTACCGAAGAAGACCGCGTAGATAAAAGAATGACGGTTGGTAGGTAAGCAATATATTAACAAGCAGAGTAAAAGTTCGAAGCTCAAAGTAGCTCTCGAGCGGCATGTTGAGAAGGCGAGTAGAAAAACTCGACAATCTATCGTATCTACGGAGCCCAAAAATATAACGAATAGTGTTGTTAAAAACAACATTAAGTTTTCTGCTGCACACGTAACTGCAACTACTAAAAATTTCACAGCCGTAGGCCAAGGTTGGTAAAATTAAGGACTTTACAACCATAGCACGCGTTTTTAAAAGGGTATACCGCTGGGAGACCCATAGAGTGCGTGGTACTCCATATGCCTTTCCTACTGTAACGGTAATGTGCTGGCCCAATGTGAGGTTACGGTTGAAAACATCTCCAAGGTTCCTAGCCGATTCGACATATTCAATATATTGTTACATCCGAGCTGGTATTCGAAAAGATAAAACGCTATTCTGATGAACTTTTCTAACAAAATCATTTTTATTTTGTAATTCACTTCGAAACAATATATCTTTAAACAATTCTTATCCGACTTAAACCAATCACTTCATTCACTACATACTTTACACTGCTTTAACTGCGCAACCGATTTCTATATCGAATTTTATCAATCACTGTTAAAAGTCAACTGAATCTGCGCTTTTATATCCGCTCCGCCACCTATCGGGAACTTTCTAGTGAATTCCGGTTCGTCCCGAACAAACTCAATGGTTCTAGAATTAGCTCACTTAACTCTCCACTTATTTGACATAGTTATTTGGTGACTAATGGGTTGCTTACATTTTGGGTTCCACGCTACAATATGTATTATTTAATATAATACGAGGGAAATATGCTTTCGGATATAACCAAACACTTAGATTTTGATGGGTAAGTAAGCTACTTTCTCAAGATCTTCATTCACGCAAGAAGCACCATTTTCGATGAGACCAAGATTACAGCTGTAGTACATCTGTACATATGAGACGAACAGTTTTTAATGATAGATAGAATTTCATTTACATACAAGGAAAACAATAAAGGACCTAGTATTGAACCCTATGGGACAGCATCACTAGTTGGAAGAAAGTCTGATAAGGCTATCACCTATTTTCACAGCTTGCATTCTGTTTGTAAGATAGGATAATATAAGCTTTACAGCTTCAGGCGAAAAATTGTAAGCCCGATGAAGTTTATCTGCAAGTTTGCTATGTGCCACTGTGTCAAATGCCTTCGAAAAATCAAGGAGAACAAGGAAGCTTACCATGTCCTCGTCGAATGCTTGCGGATAATCTTCTATGACACTCAACAGAGCATTAACACAGCTATGCTTTTCATGTCACTCTGTTTTACAGTTAACAAATTATATGCATTAAGAAATTCGCTCATCTGCTTTTTTAAAATGCGTTCGAAAACTTTCGAAAGGAATGCTAAAATAGAAATTGGTCTTAACTCATTGCACTTAGCATTTTTAGGAATTGTTAAAATGTTAGCCATCTTCCAATCGTCAGGAAATTCTCCAGTTTTTAAAATGGTATAAAATTAATGAGTAACGTACGGAAGAACTACTGGAAGAATCAGTTTCAGAAAAGTAGGGTGCATTTCATGCAGCTCGGTGGCGCTTGACTTAACCGAAAGTATACTTTCGACAACATCCTCACGCCGAAGCGCTACAAACTGTGATTATAAAATGCATGTTCTATCAAAGTCCACGAGGTATCAGCGGTACGTAGAGAAGTCTGCGAAGGTGGAGAAACAAACTTCCTGTTTAACAAGTTACCATACACATTTTCAATACGATTGTATTTGGGTTTTTCAAGCCCCA
Organism: Cheilosia vulpina; assembly: GCA_916610125.1. Taxonomy (NCBI): domain Eukaryota; kingdom Metazoa; phylum Arthropoda; class Insecta; order Diptera; family Syrphidae; genus Cheilosia; species Cheilosia vulpina. Next base: position 40,822,999 of record OU744278.1, read on the forward strand.
GGCTGCGTAAGTTAACTGTTTCCCATTTGTTGAAGAAGTACTAAGTTTGCAAGAAAAAATACGAGTTTTCGCAGCGCGAATTTCCATAACGACTTTATTACGAAGCTATTGATACCGTTGCCTGAGCTCAGGCAGGCGATAGGATTTCAACAAATTGTAAGCTCGATCAGGTTGCCTCATTAAGATTCGTATTTGGTAAGTGAACCAGGGAGGGTTATCCAAATCACAGAACTTGGTTTTAACAGCTATATGTCTATTAAAGACATAGGATATATTATTCGTAAGAAACCGTACACAAAAGTAAGTAAAAGTAAATGTTTAAAATCGTGATAGCTGTATGTGGAGACTACATGTGTGAATTCAAAGTTAAATCACTTGAAATTTGATTTGTCATACGCGACAGACTAGGGCCACAAAAATTCTTGAACTTTCGTCATGTAAGCAAACGTCTTATGACATACCACATCAATGGAAAATTCGCTACCAAATACCGAAGTTCCTTACTAAAACATATCTTCAATATAAATATTATATTATTATAAACTCCTGTATGTACGACAACAAAATCATTCTCGGTGACTTTCATTATAGACAGCCATAGCTTCGAGATAGTTAGGGACTCTATCTTCCGCTACAATCTCTGAAAATGTCATAACATTCTTGACAATCGTCGTTTGTTTGGCAATAAAAGGCAATGGAGTTGTAAGGTCTTGTCAAGAAACACAAATGTGACTCCGTGTGCGCCACTTATCATCCTAGTCCTGCTGTATGATGTAAAAACAGAGCCATTTTCTGTCTTAGTGGCGACGCGGAAGATGACTGGGATGCTAGTAGCGTTGTATTATCCAATTTCATTCTAAGATAAATTCGGCAAAGTGGTTCATTCTGAACGAACTAAACACGAATGTCTGACTGAGCACATTTTCCTACAGTTGAATTAGCGTCAATTCGCCACTGACTGTCCGCATCAGTACACCTAAGTCAGATAAAAAAATAGATCAAAACATTTTTGTTTTTATATGTTTTTATTTAATAATTTTTGTTTTCTTGTTTTTTTGTTTTTTTTTTCTTTATAAACATAATATTTGTTTAACCTAATTTAACAATATCACAATAACTTTTCTTAAGTTCATCATTATATTATCATTAGTTAAACTCAAAACGGTCAGTTCATCAGTATAAATTTCATTCCCATATCAAAGTGTTACTAATGAAAAATACAAGGTACAACGACACAAAAAAAAAGCTCTTCAGAGTCCATGTTTTGTTAAAGCCCTTTATTTGTAATGAATTTTTAAGTACAATAACGAATTTAAAAAAAAAGGGATACACAAAAAATATCTGTTAACACAATTCTTGTCTTTTGCTTTTAGTTTTTTTTTTTGTTATTTATTTAAAAGATGAACAAAAAATAATTCACTGGAAGATTTTTTTTGTTTGATTGTTGATATTTACAAGAATAAAAAGAAAATCAAAAAACAAATGGCAGTTTGTCGTTGTATATTGTACTTAATGTGTTTTTGTTTTGTTTAAAAGGAAGGACTATTATTTGCTTTTTGTAATGATTTATTTTACAATGAATTTTCTTAATATTTTCAAGTGATTAACTTCAAATTCCAAACAATTCATTGTTTTCTTTGTTTGAAATAATTTTCTTTTAAAATTTGGTGCGCATTTCAATATTAACTTAAACCTAAAACAAAAGAAAAATTAATAATTCTATTCTAGATATTTAAAGTAAAAAGCAAAAGTAAAGGAACTTGATTTTCATAATTAATTATAAACAACAAAATTATGTAAGCTGCCAAATAAAAATATTTCACTAAATTTAGGTTGCATTTGTTTGCTTAATGGGAAAAAGAAAATTGTATGCTACGTATATTATATACCGGGCATTTAAAAAAAGAATGCCTGGAATTAACTACTCATTGTATATCGTTGGAAGGTTAGGATTTTGATTTTGTTTGAAAATGAAAGTCACTGTGTTAGGAAAGAACCGCCGCATCGGTTATCGAGGACTTATTCTGATTGTACACGGGAAATAAAAGCAAATTACGTAACGTGTTGCTCGTTTACAAGTTAAACTAGTAGGAAAAGTTACGAAGACAAGTTCGTTATTTTTTCTACACTGCTTCAACTACTGCATGTAAGCTGTGTTCCACCTGTATCAACTTCAAATTCAACGAACTCATAATAGCGTTATTTTCCTTTTCAAAAGGGAACTACATTAAAGAAGTTTTCGATTGGCGTTCACCGATTTCCGAAATTGCTCTGACGTTTGTTGTTATTCTATGTACCATCGGGCGCAAAGTTGTTTAACTCACTCGAGAAAAGTATTTCTTTGTGGATAACATGTCTTTTCGTCGTATTTATTCCGGACAGAGAATATTTACGCGCTCCGAATATTATATTAACAGATATACTACGTCATAAGATAGTAGTTGGAGAGCCGGTTGACGGTTGCGCTAATGGTACAATAGCTTGTAAGAGATGAAAATGACCCTTAAAACCAATTATTTGCCTTAACTCGTGGATTGTTAAGTTGGAGTTAAGATAACTCTACAAAAGATCGAAGAACACCTCCGTTCGATTCTTCTTTCGACAGGGAATCCAATTCAGGGTCAGCATAAGCAGCCTACGGGTAATAATAGAGCAGCCACGTGTCGGGTACATATCTCCACTTCAGTCAAATGACTTTAAAACCAAAGACTATGTACAACTAGGCTTCATGCAGACCCACTGTGTGGTTAATCATAGTGCCGCAATGTGTCGTTTACAGATGTCTAATTTTATCACCGATCTTAGCTTGTGCTACAATCGTGACTCTTCGTAGTGACAGCGTTATCATCGAGCCAAGCTACTGAACACATTTCAACAGTGAATCTGAATCAAAGACAAGAGCAATGAGTCTCATGCTCTACTGCGGACTTCTCGGTCTAAACGCTGGAAACGATTCGTTCCCAAGATTGCTTAAACTCTTCCCTTGCCGATGCAAAATCCTACCCTTACCAACTTTCTTTAATTTTTATGCAATATAGCCTTTGTTTTGCTTTGGTAACTTTAGAATTATTTAATTTACTATTGCATCATATTCAATAGAAGTGTCATTTAATGACACCAAATTATATTTAAATAAATATGTGTTTCTTTGTGTTTTTTAGTTACTACCTAAATAAAAAAATTAACAAACAAAAGTCAAATTAAATGTTACTTTCCTTTCTGCGAAGAGTAAACATCCAATGAACGCCATTTGTAAAAGGAAATGTGTGTTTTTGTTTTTTTTTGTTAAGATAAGGCCTCGATGTCTGTTCTGTTTAGAGCGTTGCATGTAACAAACATAAAACGCTTGGCATAGGATTGTTTTGATAGATTTAGTTCTCCATATTGTCGATTAACATTTCCTTGTCTTCTTTTCTGGAATTGCCCCTGCATTCATTAACCATGTTCTGTTGCAGTAACTTTGGATCAAAGCAAGGCTAAGAAGAGAAAAATATCGTATTAGAATAAGAACCAGTGAGGATTAAAGAAACATTTTAACTAACCGTATCGCAAATGTTCATGTTGCAGCAATTCTCTATCGTGATCTCGCACTGTTCAGTGGCCATCGGTCGACTGGTCAATGGTGTTTGAGATATTTTCTTTTGCAGGACAAATGTTTTCCGGATACGTGGCCTTGCCGGTTTGTAGATGCGTCGGATTGCGAGAATTATCAAATAGATAAGCACTAAACCACCGAGCACGCCCACAGTAAGTACGATTATGGATTTGTTCCACGAACTTCTGCATAGCTCATCGGGCCTTTGCGATTGTTGAATATATTCATCAGTTGGGTGGAGGTTTTTACAGCTGGAAAAATAGACAAAGACGATTATAATAACGTGGTGTACGAATATCTACACATGTTTGGTAACTTGATTAAATACGATTATTACAGTTTGGATTGTAAAAGAGGCACTGAAACCCATAGCTTTTAAGTAGAGAAAACACTTAAAAGCAGTTAAAAATTAATTTCCTGATATGAAATGAAGAAATCCTTTCAATGCATTAAAGTTACACGGAATTGCATGCACAATTATTAAAAAAAGGTTTGGAAGTGCCCAAAACTGCATATAAAAACAGAATGCAAAAAAAAGAACCTCTCCCACTCCACAGTCAATTTAAAAGGCATCTCCCACTTGATAGATTATTTAAATAAAAAGATGCAAACGAACCCGCATTCAGTTTCCTATCCCTAAGACTTAAACCAAAGTTCAGCTTAAAAGCCTTACATTCACAGCTTACTTTCCACCATGATGATGATGGCAATGGTTTGGATCACCAATCTGTAACAATATTAGTCTTATGGATAGACAGACAAAGATCTCTTTTCAGAAATTATTAATTTATGCAATACCACGTCTCACGAAAGCTTCTAAGCCTCCAATAAAATCAAAGTCAGTTAGCAATCAGCAACAATAATTGGCATTTGAATAAAAGATTGAAATGGCCCACCTAGGACCAACGGGTATCTGCATTTTAAACAAAATCGATTTTCATTTCTTCGCATCTTCCTGTTTCCGATAATTGAAACAAGAAACTAATTCTGGTTAAAATTCTGGAGCTTGCAAAACAAACTACAAAAACACAGTACAGTTCTTAAACATACACCTGAAAAGAGAGTATTCTAAAAAGTCTTTATTTGATATACCAATCAACTTACATTCCATAACAATGATATGGCAGGTCGACGTCCATTTTGTTCTGCAGCAGCGTACAGAACGGCGAACAAGCCTCGGTGACATTACTTTCACATCGGCTGCCAAGCAAATCGGCGTGACAATCGCACAAGGGCTCACTGTCCACTATTCTACACCGACCATCATTCAAACAATAGTTGGAGCACTTGGACGTTTGGCAACGTTCTCCCTTGAATCCTAACTGACACGTGCACTCTGCGAAACCATCGACAATCGCACAAGTCCCATGGACACAGAAATTATGACATTCGTACGTCTCACAGCGAGCCCCGCTGTAGCCAGCTTTGCAGGAGCACGCTTTACTAACATTACTGTACAGACCATTACCGAGACAAATCATTTCGTTGGTCTCGTCAGCTTTCTTGCGATAGTCAGTACGATTGTTCGTAGGAAACAGACCTCGCTCGACCTTCTTGATCACACCTTGGCAATTTTGATCTGATTTCAGTTTCGAAAGCATTCCCAAGCGCGTCACAATGCCACGGACATCACCATAAAAACTTTTCACCTTCACCGGGCTATTGTCGGTGGTATTGACCTTTGGCACTTTCCACACAGCTTTGTGCGTCAGATCTGTCCAATAAATGTAGTCCTTTGTGACTGCCAAACTAAATGGCAAACTGTTTACACCTTGTACGATAACCTGACGATCTGTACCATCTAGCTTGGCACTCTCCACTGTGAAATGCACACCGGGCTGATCGACTACGTAGTAAATGCGATCCGACAACTGATCCACAGTTATCCCGTGTGGGAAGTACAGGTCACTTTTGATCAGTGTCTCTCGATTTTCGCCACTCAGAGATGCTCGCTGAATGCTCGGATTTTGTTGATTCGAACTTGTCCAGTACAGTTTTCTGCGACAAATATCGACGGCTATTCCGTCGGGTATTGTATCATCATCGGCAAAATCGAACAACACCTTCGGCTGGAAGTCGGGGCTCTCATCGATGGGAAAGAAGAAAATCTTCTTGTTGCCTGCATCGGTCCAAAAAAGATTCCGATTGAGTGGATCATATGCTACCCCTGCGACAATTTCGTTGGGTGTGCGCGTTAAAATGTTATCAATGATGTGTGAGCTGCCCTTGCCCATTGGCATTTTTAGCGAAAATATGCTGCCATTGTTGTGCCGGCGATCGTTGAAGAAGATCCGTTCCTCTACCTCGTCGAATGTAATCGCTGACAACTCATCAAACTGATGGGCAGCCGAGGTCACCTCCGACCAACTCTCATCGAAGAATAAGATTTTCCCTTTGGTGGTGACAGCAAAATCTAGAAAAGAAATAAAAATAGATGAGTTAATTATTCTGTGTGATTAGAGAGAAAAGGGAGAGAGAGAGCTACATGTTTTGTTTCAGAGAATGTGGTTATAGATAGCTGTTTGTGCCAAAACCTTTACACTGGAATGCGAAATGCGATCCCAACGACAGAATTCTTTATTTTTCAACCGTATCTATGCACATGTGAGATATGCCATTCGTATGTTCGTAAATAAGTGGCCACTTTGACACATGAGTCGCAATTTCAGCGAAATCTTACCGATTTGTTTACTTCTAACGTGAACTGGCTGCTATCGCAGCTTATATCACAAATCGGGCGATAGGGGTGCTATCGTATTTTAATAATAGTAGTTCGCTGTCTCATGTATATGTAAGTATGGCTGGTGTGTCTTTTTTCTGTCGCCCACATAAAAAACTGCAGACACTCATATCGGACACAAGTTTCATCGCAGCATATTTGAGCAGCAGTATTTACGAGTCAATTTTTACGAGAATTGGAATTTCGATTACAAGGCGAGTTTGAAGAAGCAGAAGCTTTTCACGTAACGGTCACTTTATAATGCGATTGTCAAAAATTACAGGAAATACCACAATCTAGTGACACGCATTTATTGGACGCACACACGCACTCGGTGGTACTACGAATCAATTTGGTTGTATTTAAATTGTTGCACTGTGGTTTCCTAATTTTTTGTTGACCGATTTTGAGATAATACAACCTATTCTTATTGCGGTAAAAATATTTAAATGTTTACATTTGATAGTGACTCAATTTGCGTGAGGCGTGTTCATCACGACGTTTATGTGAATTGATATTTTTATTTCAAGTTATAAACTCATGGTCACGTGTATTTATGAACAAGTTACTGTAGTTTCCGCGACGAAACAGTCAGAAGCAAATAAGATTCAATATAAAACAAGTGGGTGACAGTTTTTTGGGCTGCATTTTCGTTAGATTCCTATATCTCAATTCAAGGATATCACTTAGATCACTTAGGGAAAGGACAGGTGCCAACGAAGAATGCTATTATTGAAGCTATATCTAAGAGCACACGCGACATAACTTCAAGCACCAACAGTTGCGTCCTCACGATGTGTTACTGCAGTAATCATGCCTTCGATTTTATTTTTGATTCACCCACACCAGCAAACTTTGCCCGAAAATACGAAATTGACACAACCCAAAAAAAAAAAAACGATGGCGCTAAGCCTCTACGTAATTATTTACTATGTGCTTTGAGTCATCTATTCCAACAGGTTGCTTGTGCATCTGAGTAATCACACATTTTCAAGCAATACCAATAACATTACAGCAACACATACAGCTGCCACCCGTCTGATATGCGTTCCGCATTACCCCATCAATCACAAATCATCACTAAAATTCCAATACCGAATAAGATGAGAGGGAATGAATCTGCTCCTCCTTTCATTTCTATAAAAATCATACATCCACTTGCAGCTGACAATTTTTTTCGGTTTATTCAGAAAATATATAATAAAAAATGGCTGCAATTCCACAATAAAAAATTCGAACTTTTATCTCCAAAAATTCCTAGTATTAATAGACACAGAAAACCACCAGATTCGGATCGGTGATTCGTACCTTCAAGGATACAAGGAAAATCTTTCGAAAACATGAAACATTTTAGATATTATCACGAAATGGTTTCAAATAAATAAATAAAAAATATCTTGAGCTGTCACGAAGAACTATAACTTAAGTAAAACCAAAACGATTGATATAGCCTTGTCAATTAGATTATAAACTTTCTATTTCAAGAAAACACAAACATATATCGTTTTCCATTCGGGCTACCACAAGGTTTTTTTCAGATCTCAAATTTTCCACGGCCTATGGAACATGCAACGAAATTGATCTGCTTTTGTAAATGGATTAGTGCGTTATTTGACATCTCTCAGAAAGATTTTTCTCCATTCATTGAAGCTTGGTGTTTTACAAAAATGTTCGCTGAGTTTTTTTTTTTTTGTTTCTCAATTATTCGAAAAACGAATTTATTTTTAGTCAGAAAAAAATATGTAACCACAACTAAATCATGTAAGAAGTGCTGTAGGGACATTATTTTTCGGAGAAAAATAATAAAACTGCAATCAAAATTCGAAAGAAATATCAAAATTGCAGAGTATTCGCAATTCGCTCTCATGAACTTCATACCATAAACAAACGAATATCACCCTACATATCATACGCGATAAAAAAAAAAACCACAATAGGGTGAACGATCTTTGATTATATAATAACGGCATGTTTTCATTGCCGACATGCAATCATATGATCGGAATATTTTTTAGGTAACGTACTTTCAAGTCGCTTATTACTTGGTAGGTGAGTCTAATTTCTTCAAAGAGTTTTGATTGTCAGTAATGTATGCAACGCATTTCAGGGTTAAGTTAAGCAGTTCCCATCAGGATTTTCATTTCAGAAGTTGGTTGCCACCGTGTATGGTTTCGATGATTATTTTCTCTTTCAAATGTAGCAGTCTTCCAGTTTATTTTTGTCTTTTAATACCGAAGCCGTATGTGCAAAACTTTGACAGAAATCATTATAATTGTGTCGTCAACGCAACCGTTTTCATTTTCATCGTCAATCAATTGGCTTAACAGATGGCGCTACACTCCGTGGCGAGTATATCGGTCTGCCTCTCTTTCTCGTAAATAACAAATTGACAAGAATAGGGTTCATCGCACTCGCAAAATAGGTCGCGAAACTCAATGGCTGACTGAATTTAAGCAAGATTAATATCGTCTACTCGTTACATTTCTAAAGGTCACACTGATTGGCCATTCACCGCCCGGTCTCTTTAATTATCGCTGGCTTTGCTTATGAAACAACAGTCAAAGCTTGCATTGCTTTTTCTGAATATATATTTCACAGTTATCTGACGTTTACTTGGGATATGCGGAAGTTCACCAGTCTGTTCTGCACAGCGAACCAATTAAATAAATTCAGAGTCAAGTTCATTATAGCTCCGAATCTTTTAACTGTTTTATGCTTAGGGACTATTGCAGATATTGACGGGAAATAGAATTACTTGCTCAGGAACTCTAGTAAAGTTTCGATACAAAGTGTTGTATAAGGCCTAATCTCTTCTGCTGAGTAATGACCGATTCGATTACGACCATTACAACTTGCTTTATCACTACTAAGTAGTGATAAGTAACACGAAAATGTTAATCAAACTACGTGCGAAACTGCAGTCCCAGGCCAAGTGATTGCCAAATGTTGTTTTTTTTTTATTACAACACACTATTAATCAAAACCCTAACACCTCAGTGAACCGAAACTAATCGATATTCACGTACGTCACAAGCTTAGCTATTTCTTAAGTGCTTATGAAAAATTGTTTATTGGGCCTCGTCATCCTCGTCCGGCTGTCGTCAGAAGCAACAAGAATTCACAGACTTAATTTAGATCTGTAGCCGGCAGGAAAACCCCCAGATGGTATGGACAGTAAACAATGTCCTCTGAGAGTGTTTTACATAAATCTGAACGTGGGAATTTTTCACCGAGCACATCGCAAGCCGAAGGTGATTCAAAAGCCGGTTTCAATTTATATTTAAGACATCTGAATCGTTTGCGGTTGAGTGACTTTAGTTAGCACGCCTGCCGCCACTCTCGTTTTGCCGGAAATAAAGTCACACGACAAAGTTTTCATCTGTATGGAACTTTTATTAGTCGATATTCGATCGTGTTGTATTGATCTGTAATGCACTTCCTGCTTCCGTTGTAGCTCGCATTTGAATAAAAGTGGGTTTTTGTTAAAACTGATTTTATAAGAAAAAGTACCAACCTTGGCATTATTTGTTTTATTACTTTTTATACCTACAATGTCTTTCAAGAATTTTTTTTTTAAATTTGCTTAATTACTATGATTAGATTGAAAAAAAATTGAATGCATTTGCGTTTGCACCTTTATGCTCTATTTCTCAAATCATTCATCAGCAAACGAGTTGAAAGCTCGTGCGAGTGAACATATTGATTTATTTACATTTTAATGAGTAATAATGCTTGTAAATTATATTCAATGAAACGTTGCGTTTATGTGCACCTGGCGGTAATAGTTGCTGCGAGTATATACTTCTTTTCAGATTTATCAGTGATGTGGTTACGTTTTAGCACTTTATACGCGGAAATGCATAAAAGGCGGGAAAGTAAATTCCTGATGACAATATTAATGCAAAGCCAGACATTGGGAACGTGGAAAAACATTTAGACAAGATTGCACTGATAGATAACGCGAGTACTGGGGCGCATATTTGCATATATCGTTATCATCATCACGTATGGGGTAAAATGTTGTTTATTTTTTTAGTATTCTGTCTGTGGTGGTCGATTTTGACCCTCATAAAATAAGGGTCTAGCTAGCTCTTACGAAGAAGTGGAAAAAATATAAAAAAAGACATTTTTTTTCCAATAATTTCCACAGGATGTGTGTGTGTCCAGGGTGAACCACAAGACTTTATATATGCTGTCATAGGTGTCACCAATTAAAAGATGGTGAGCATCTGACCTAATCTTTCCAATGAGTTAGTGTTATCAACATTTTTTTGTCCAAATCTATAAGTTTGCACTCTGCTTCTTATTAATGTAATATATGCCAGCATTTAGTATATAATTTAATTTTTCCCGTCCTTGTGCTTGGCATTCGTTCACATCAGTTCTTATTTAACATCCCCGACCACCTGGTGTTCGAATATTTGGAGCCAGGGGTCGAATTAGCGCATCCGTGAGGGAGCGATTGAAAATTGTACCAGAAGGATCTTCAAACTATGTCAAATGGGAGTAATTTTTGTCGTCTTCACGGTGACATTAATGTGGAACTTTTTATGTTCGTTTGATACAAAAAAGAAGCAACTTTTTCAGATTTCCGAGCACTTTTGCGAATCTGGATTTTTTCTCAGAGTTGCTTCAGATTTACCAATTCAAGTGCGTTTGAGTTTGACAACTAGTGGAGTTTATGTCTTCGTGAACATTTTCAGTTGCAAAGAAAGACATTGGCCGCAGTCTGAATGAGATGTAACCTGGTCGGGAACGTCACTTCTTCTACGTCAGCCACATATGCGAACTGTCAACTTAGTTCTCAGTCACGAATTTCTTGACTAGATTCGCCGGCTACCCCTCCATAAACTTCAACTGAAACAGCACCGATTTCCCCCAATCCAAACCGAGATACATCTAGTAGAGCTGTCAGACTTACTAAACTAGATACTTGAACGTCCCCATTGCATCGGGTGGATATATTTTTGTTAATTATTTATTTACAAATGTTTTAAAATCTATATGGGCGAAAATTTTGAATGGTTTAATATAAAATTTAGCAAGTGAATGGAACGCTTAGAAAAGCTACACACATTTCAATCACACAAATATCAACAAAAAAAAAGAGCAAGTGACGTTTTTATATTCAAATAGACACACGAAACCTGACAGCGAATCTGAAGAAGCCCAATCGAAAACCACATAAAAGTCACTCAAGTTTTGTGTTTAGTATATGATAAAAAATGATGGAACGACAGCACTTACAGCAGATTTGTTTGTAGTGGCCGGCAAAAAAAAATTACCAGTCGTGAGCTAAATACATCAATTTTCAAACTTTATTCAAAAAGGCGGCTTTCTTATAATTATTTCAACTACGCCATTGTAAGCTCAGACATTAAGATTGTAAAAGTGATAATTTTAACAACGGTATGGCATTTCGTGACATAAATCATTAGTTTATTACAATTTGTTAGTTAGTTTCCTTTTGTTTATATATATTTATAAACCAAGTACATACATACTCACCTAGCAACATTTAACCTTCATTTACCTTTCATCATTTTTTGATATCGATACCAAATTCGATGACAACCTCTATCAGATTAATTCTCGTATTTAAATTAATCTGTATACGAATGCCAACTAGTGCCACCAAATCGATAGAGGAATCGTACGTAACAATTTAAATGTATAAACTCATTTATAAATTTATTGTCTTTCTTTCCACTGTGTAGTGTAGAATTGGCAGGCATGCAGCACGCACTTCATGACTCTCTACCGACAGAAAAAAAAAAAAAACTATTGAGCAATGTACTTGCAATTGCCTATTTGGGCCATGTAATTGCATTGGAAGAGGAAAAACATTCACATGCATACGAAACCGAATTTCCGTACGTAGTAGGTCGTATCTACCTATACAATAATAACAGCGTTGTCGTGTTGTTTTTTTTTCGAAGTTGGTACAATTCTGTGTGACCCACTGGTAAGGTCATTTTAGCTATGATAATTTTTTTTTTGTAAGCCTCTTTCTTTGGGGGAATTTTATTTCAATAAAATTAAATAAGCTAAATTTACAGATTCCTTTCTTTCGCTTTTGCAATCGCGCATGCAATGCAGTTTTTTTTTCTTGATATGACAATTGACACCATAAATCACTGATATTTCTTCACGATTATTGGATTGAGTTTTGATGTATGTAGCCATGCATAACATAACCAAACTGGTCACTGGACTGTGGACAGTGGTTGTGTTTTGGAATTTATTTTTGCGAAGGCAAATAGATATCTCATCTACTTCAATTGATATTAATTATTGAAACATCATGCTGTGAGCATTTTGCGATAGTTTGCGTAAAAAAAAACGAAACCGGAATATCTCGGACCAGGGATTGTTTCGAAAGCGAGTTTATTTGTTTTGTATACAATACGCGTTTATATTGATAGGTTAGCAGGTATATGGATTGATATTTAATTCAAGTTAACGAGTTTCAAATGTCCCATTGTTGTAAATGGTAGGCGAAAATTTGTGCAACATCTGGAAGTTATTTTTTGTAACACTATTCAAGATATTTGAAAAATCAAGTGAATCTTTCGAAACCCAAATCATCTGTTTCTACATTCGATTCATATTTATTTATCGTTTTAGTATAGCTCATAAACTGATTTCATCTATTCGCACGGTGACCCAAAAATCTGTCAAACTCTTAAAATTGAGCGAAACTCTCTCAAAAAGCGAAAAATATGCTCCAAAGTACGTGGATAGACATAGACTTCGAGCTACTCTGAGGCATACCCAAACCATGCAGACTCCCAAGATCGACCAAATTGCTTTAAGAGTGCCCAATCGAATACCACATTATTGACATTTCATCGATAGGAAAACAAAATGGCGGAATTCGAAAAAAATTTGAGGGGCCAGCGGCAAGATTGTGAGTTGGTTGTTGGTGGTCTCAATATGATTTGTCGATGATTTGAGCCCAACTTCTTTGACATCTATTAGTGTCATAAAACATATCAGTTGAGCTTTTAGAATAAAGTCAAAGCAAAAAAATTCGACCATTTTTTTTTATTTTAATTTTCTTTAAGACGGATTTTGAATTTGTCGACTTTGTGCATTTAAAATACCGATACAATCCGCCTTCCACTTGATCCAATCAATTGAACAAAAACAACAACAAGCTGGCTGAAAAAGAAACAAAGAGCAGCCAAAAAATAAATGTTAATACCACAAGGGTACGATTACTCAATCAGGATGCATAATTAAGAGAGAATGACTTTTATATTCAGTCTCCACGTGTCGCATTGCAAGAAAAGCATATTACAGCACGCGGCAGAACAGATCGTCCTCAACTCATTGGCATCAACAAGCGGCGAATTCAATTCATTTAAATTGAATATGCTAAAGCAAAATAATTTACTATATCATAGATATGACACAAATGTGTTGAATGAATCTGCCCCGTTGACGACGGGCTAAATTAAGATCAATTTAGCTACTCGATGTTTCTTGTTCATTCTCACTACAGCGTTTGGTCGCCGATGTTATCACGTGCTATCGACTAATTTTAGCGTCTTCTGGCAACAGAATACGTGTTGAGGTGTTACAAATTTCAGAGGCCCGATCGTTTCATCACAAAGAGGGGATTCTAAGCGTCGGAAAGTAGTAACTGTTAGGCGAACGCTTATATACAAATGGAATTCCCAAATATACACTCGATTGAATAATATCATTCTTACCGATTTATAATCAATTACATATAAATCAGTATAAAAACTTTGTGGTACGCGTAATCTCGAATAAGTACCGCTATTTGTTTCGATTGATTGGCGGACAACAAAATGCGATAGTAAACAAAATTCCCATTTACGAAGGATGCACACAACTGATTATGCATATTGCGGCGTTTATTTGTGTAACTTAGTCTTGACCTTAATGGGATGCGCTTCAATATGGCCGTGATTTTTGTTTTTTAAATATATGCACTCAATACTAAATAATGTAGATCACTGATTTATATTGAAATGCTATCGGAATGGAGGAATGTTGTTGTGATGGCACAGACGCAAATACGTATGAGAGTTTTACTTTTCCCACGGCTGTCATGATTTTCTTATGTCATTTTCCATTGGGATTTTCAGATTTTGCTCCAACAAAAGTAGTAAAAGAAGTAAAAACAACTGACTTTCTTTTTACAACTCGCCAAATTGAAATAAAAACAACTTGTTCAATTAACAAGCCGTGGGCCTGGGCAGTGCTGTATATTTAACAAGAGGCTCTAGACTGCAGCACGTACCGGAATTCACGACAGGCAAAATACGAGATGAAAAACTGCGCCATACGTTGCGTTAGTCGCAACAGACATGTCTCGCAATTCTATAACCCATCTGGGTGTTGTGTACTCCTTCTCGTATGTATCGGTGCAGCTGTCCTTAAGTCAGTCAGTTTGTAGACGTTCAAATATATAGTTTATTAAGTCTGACAGCTCTCTGACTAGATCTATCTCGATTTTGATTGGGGTCAAGAAATTCGTGACTGAATACTAAGTTGACAGTTCGCATATGTGGCTAACGTAGGAAAAGTGACGTTGCCGACCAATCTAGTTTTTGCGTTTAGGTTACATCTCATCCAGACCAATCTACTCGACTTAAGATAACTAGATTCTTGAACGCGGCCATTGACAACTCAAATCCACCATACTGGCATAAAAACTGGGACGTTCAAGAATCTAGTTGAACAAGTCTGACAGATGGCTAACTTGGTGTGTTTCAGTTTTGATTGGCCGCGATTGTTCACGTGAACTGTTTTTTTAGTTGATGTTTATGGAGACGTGGCTAACGAATCTAGTACAGAATTTGGTGAGTGAGCACTAAGTTGTCAGTTCGTAATGTGTTTGACTTCGGAAATAGATTTCTGAATGTGCTCGCACAGGCTATTTGCCCGTTATGAGAAGCCTGTTGCCTATTTGTTATCTGTCACAACCCGGCCACATTATTTTGTTATTGGTTCGATGTCACATTAAGCGGGTTCGACTGTGCCTACATTGCTAATTTCTTCGATTCAATAGTTCCTAACAGCTGGTATCTATCATATGGGTACTACTTATGCCCATTAACAGTTAAATAGAATGTTGAACGCATAAACACACATACTCAGTTCGTTTGAGATTTTTAAAGCGAATGCAATTTTACACTTGACACTACAATAGTCAGTTCTGCGTTTTGACTTAACATTTCAAGTCTGTAATCAATCCCTCAAAGTTACCAGAGGACTGAATTCCTGAATAAAATACACGTAAAATGCAGTTCCCTCAAATTAAAATGTTCTTAAAAGAATGAAATGGAAAGCGCCTGTTTGAAGAATCCAACTGCGCAATGACAATAACATTTGAAAATCGTTCATAACAACATTGCCGAAATGATTGTGGTTATATTTAGTTGAAAAAATCCATATGCCATCTGTAACTACAACTCAACAGCTGCGATAAGTGAATCAACAGTGACAAAACTTCACATTTCTCACTCATTTTTATATGACGTTGGAACTTCGGACTGCAATAGTGTTTGGCGAAGCCCATCCTTTCACAGATGGGCTATCGTTTTGGTTCAAAGGTAAAAAAAAACTGTAGGGTTGTTTGTCCTGTTTATAATGGCCAGGGTAGTGCTTTGTTAAAATATCTTTAAAAAGCGCACGATTCCCATTAGTTTAACTTCTCAACTTTTACGAAATAAATTTGAAAACATAATTTTTCAGTTCTAATGCTTTTATGCTGTTTTTTTGCACTTTGTTATTAACTTTTCAGTATTTCGTAACTGTATTGTTTTCCTACAAGTTTTTTAACTGCCTCTTGGTTTTTTCTTCTTCTTATTTGACGCTGACGTTGTCACGAACTATATACACCCTATTCCAGTAGATCTACTATTTTTTTGTTAAAAGAAAAATACTGATTTACCACACAAATCTACTGCACTTTGTGAATAACAGTAATTTCTTAATTTTTAATCTATATTCAGTACGAAATATATAAAGTCTGGTACCACTTTAATTAAAAGTTGGTGGAATGCATGCAGATAGCATTGGGGACGTTCAATTAGGTATCTAGTTTAGTTAGTCTGACAGCTCTCTGACTAGATGTAGCTCGGTTTTGATTGGGGAGAAATCGGTCATATGAGCAGCTGTTTCAGTTGACGTTTATGGAGGGGTAGCCGAGGAATCAGTCATCAAACTAGTCAAGAAATTCGTGACCGAGTAATAAGTTGACAGTTCGCATATGTGGCTGACGTAGGAAAAGTGGCATTCCCGACCAATTTAGTTTTTGCGTTCAGGTTACATCTCACCCAGACCAATCTAGTATACTTAAGACAACTATATTCTTGAATGCGGCCATTCATGACATCAAATAAAAACCAGTCATACATTCATCAACTACAGTGGAATAGGTGTGAATGGATAATATACATAAGATTATAACACAAATAATATATAAAACATCAAAGCAAGTTACAAAAAAAATGCAAAAACAACGAAATCTACTGCGTATAATTTGAATTCACTGCACTTTTTCAAAAAATCGACTGCGTAAATGAATTCTTCAAGTCCGAACCCTGACGTACACCGGCGCACGTACTCCAACAAGGATTAGAGCAGTGCCCACAAATAGAATACGTCATGTTTTATTCAAAAGTTTTGAAAACTTGTGGGTAAAACAAAACCAGATTTTATATGCGGTTAGTACCTACTTACTACTTAGCGTATGTGAAAATTCTAGTGCAGATTTTTATTTTAATTGTATATTCTGCAGCACTCAGCTAACAATTCTAGTCAATAAGATTTTTCAATCACTGATGTTAATATTCCATACAAAATAGATGTTCACGTCAATGCATATATGTATTTACATGGGGATTAAACATAAAAAAGTCGACTGGAATTACAAATATAATTTGCATAATAACATTTCATAAATTTACTAACAAATTTAAACACAATTAAACTATTTGTTGATCTTAAGACAGTGAATAACGTCTCAATTCGCTGCGATAATCAATGAAAGCTCGTATTTGGGATGCTGAAAATTGATAACACAGCCGGCGTCGTTAAGTTTTATTACTTAATTCTGACCTTTGAAAGTATGAAAGGGGTTGACAGTATTATGGCAACTACTACGATGTTGTTAAATATTTGCACTTATCACATCACAAATCTATTTACGAAGCTTCGTTGACAATTTTCGGATTTTTGTTTAGTGATGTATATTGTATAGGACTTTATGTATTTTACAATGGATGACATTTTACAGGTGCGTACGTAGTTGAAAATCAGTTTTGCAACAACAATATTTGTATATATGAATAAGGAAAGAAATATGAAAGCTGCAAAGCACAATCAGAAGATTCTTGTAAGAATGCCTTGAAATAAACGAGTGCAATAAGTTCAGCAAAGACAGCCATTAGTACTTTAAGCTTTCTTATTTCTTAGTTGGACTGTAGGTAAGACAATATTAACTTAAAAATTACGTGCGAAAAACTCGTTTTCATACAGTCTCATGTCAAGTGAACGAAAAGACGTTGTATGTATACCTCAAAAATATATCCATTATATTTATAAAAATTGTTATTTAAAATACTTAAAACCTTTTTGTGGTAAATTTTGATGAATGAAAACAACCTCTGCAGCATTTGTTGGAGGCAAACGATTGCGCTTCTCCAGCTTCTCAAAACGGCCTCAGAATAAAACTGTCGGCCCGAATGCACAGCAATGTGGTAGGTCGCAAGTTGTAACGTAGCACACATGTTGTATACACATTTTTCGCCGAACATTCAAGGCTTCGGCCTAGAGCGTTGCCATCCAAACAACAATCTTTTCAAAAACGTTAGATATTTGGAATTCATTAAAACCAGTTAGGTATTACAGCTGAGTACATTTAAAAACCAACCTTATTCCAAACAAAACAAACTTATTAACGATTTGTATCACTCCTTAGACCACCGATTTGCAAGAAGCATATGCTCCTAATTTTGTGTTGCGCGTAAACTTATAATATTAATGCGCAATTCCATCTGCTATTGAGACTCATTATTTACGATTGACCGCTGTTATTAAAATCCGGTTACTGCAAAGTATATAGGAACAGGGCTTTATATCTACCTTTTGAATTTAAACAAAGGTGATCTTACACACAACGAAAGTACAGCGGAAAAAACATATATTGTCTTTCTTGAGAAGTTGTCGGTTGGCTATCTACCTCCATAAGTAATAGAGCCAGCAGGTTATTTTGGTGGGGAAAACGTTTCTGGATCTGCAGAAGTATATTTCAAAATGATCCCCCCGGCATTCGATTTCAACTTGTTTCACTAGGGTCAATGAAATGGAATAAAATAAAGAAAACGAGTCGGCAAGTGTGTCAACGACTGCGACGATGCCACGTTAGAAGGCAGCAAATTCAGTTCAAACTAATTAAATCAACAAAGTCCTGAAAGTACCATAAAATATATCTGCCCCTTCGTCTTTGCACAAATAACATTGTGCGCTGGCTGAACAATAATACCGAATACCACGTGCGATCTAAACACAACAGTGAACTGAACTTGACGCACGTCATTGACGTGTTGTGTTTTTTATTTAGGCATATAATTAGTTAACATGTTAAACGCTTCGCACTGCTGACAAAATGCAAACAACGCAAAACATTTTGACTTTCCAATTTTCTATTCCATTCAATATTTGATACTTTTTTGGGATAGTGCTTTGCACACGGGATTTTGTAGAAGTGCAAGACACAAGCCAGAGATTAGATTATAGGTCTTAATGGCTACCAACATGAATGGAACTCTACTCGTGCCTCCCTTATTTCGATCGACCGACAAAACTACAAGCGAGTGCAAAGTAGATGGTCTTGTTGATTAAATTGATTTCTCCGCTTTAGACACTTCAAGTTGGTAGTGAACGGGGGGTAGGACATTTTGGTGTACGTGACTGCAGATAGTAGTTGCATGGCCGAATCGCGCGCCGGTTTCAGAATTCGAAACATTGGGGAATCCTTGTGTTTGCCAATTTGTATGTTGGTTCAGTACTATATCCTTCATGACGACACTGCCGGCGCGAGTAATGTAAAGAACATGTTGTGATAGTAGTAGTTTGGAATGATAAACTTATTCACTTGCCATTGCCAAATCGATAACCTTTTCAATAGCTCTGTAGAACCAATTTCAGGTGTCAGCCAGTAATGATGTTGATTTTACATTGCTCTAATAATTACATAACGCAGGTACTTCGTCGGCTTGCAAACACAAACAGTTCTATATTATATAATATTGCATAGTCGAATGATAATTTGTCGCTTTCGACTGTTTCCGTTTTTATCAGAAAATTAGCACAACTGTGATGGATCAAAAATTATAACTTTTGAGTCTTCTTACACCATCCAAATTCTAACCTATAACTCACCCCACTGTGAAAAAACTGTTCGCGTGCACACCAGCAGACTGAAGACTATTAAAAAAGCGTAATTTAGCATGCTTATTTGTTTGTATTTGAACGAAGATTGTATTATTATTTTATATGCACGTATGGATTGCAAGTAACATTTGTGAATTTTACGCGATCGCGATTTTCACTATTTAGCCGCCCCGCACACAAACTTCACTTCTTGGCAATATTTGACAGACTGGATTGGCGAAAAGCGAACTGGCAAACGGCGAATTTCGCAAGCAAAAAGAATGAAATTATATTATATACGACAATGTTGCCGATGCTAATTGAAGCATGCATAGGAGTGACAGAAATTTAGTAGGATTTAGAAGAAAGTAGTATATTAGTTGCGCATAAGTAGGAGTTTTTTATTTTTTTTACATGAGTGCCTTCATGACTTTTTTTTTTGGGAAAAGAGCTAAGATAATGGGCACATTCAAAAACCTAGTTATCTTAAGTCGACTAGATTGGTCTGTATAAGATGTAACCTGAACGCAGAAACTAGATTGGTCGGGAACGTCAGTTTTTCTACACCATCCACGTATGAGAACTCTCCACTTGTTACTCAGTCACGAATTTCTTGACAAAATTCGTCGCCTACCCATCCATAAACGTCAACTGAAACAGCTGCTCATATGACCGATTTCCCCCAATCAAAACCGAGATAGATCTAGTCAGAGACAAAGATAATGGAATACAGAGATCAGAGATGAAAGAATAAAAGAGATGGATATCTTTCGTACGTCTATTCCCCCAAAACCCATTTGTTTACATTGTTGTTTTTGTAATTTCAACCCCCGTCTGTGAATACGTGTGAGGTACAAGAAAGCATGTTGCTAATGGCTGGCCAACATTCCTTTTGCTTTTATGGGCATCGCGCTGTTCAATTGTTTTGTGTTTGGTATTGAAATTGTTTGGTTTTTGTTAAGGATTTGATTAAAATTAAAAAAATAATGAAATACGCATTTGGGAGTAGCGAATTATTGCATTAAAGTTCAATTCATGAACTCACATATACTAGAAAAGAACTGAGCATATGTGCGTGACTTCATGAATTTTTCGGGAAAACAGCTTGTAGGCAGCCGCCTTTCCACTGGAAAGATATATATCTCTGTATTCCATTATCTTTGGTACACACCAACATTATTAATTAAGAAACATAAAAAAATGCATTCAAAATGTATTCAAATTAAATTTTTTTTTTGACATTTCAATATTATTTGATATAGAAATTCGTTTGACAATTTATGGTTGCTTTACAAACAATTGCTACCCCTTTCGTAATACACTTTCAGTCTCCTTTACACACCGCTGACTTTTAAACAAGATAAAAATAAGGAAAAAATGTAGTGTCATATGGGCTTAAGCTTTATTAACATTTGGATTTTTTTGTATAATGGTGCGATAGGGACGGCCAACTGGGGTATTAAAGGGTACTCAATAAATTCCCGAAATGCTATGCTCCAGTAGATGTCGCTCTGAATTTCACAAATTGAGTAAAATTATATCCACCAAAACAATACGCAACCTTTCGTAATTGTTTTATTTATAACAAATGTTCGTCAAAGTAAGTTTCTCAGTAGTTTATCTGGTTTTATCTGTGTTATATTGCTCGTTGTTAGAATATATTTTTGTATATTAATTTGGTAGTTAAAACATGACAAACTGGCACAATAGTCCAGCTACCAAACAATTACCCGAATCATATGATCCGTTAGTAGACGAGAAGAAAATACTTGAATTTTGGACAAAGAATGAAACATTTAAAAAGATTCAAGTTAACCGTGCTGAGGAAAACAGAGGAAACATTTCCCTTCATTGCGGACCACCCTTTCTTACAGGGCCTCCACATAGCGGCCATATCCTAAATGCTGTCGTAAAGGATGTATTCATGCGGTATGGCTTTCAAAAGAAGTTTCAAGTGGGCAGTCAGTTTGGCTGGGATTGCCATGGACTTGCAGTAGAACATGAAGTCGACAAAAAACTGGGAATTACGAGTACCGAGGACATAGAGAAACTTGGAATAAGCAACTACAACGACATATGCCGTAAGTTTGTGCAACGTCATCAGGCAGAATGGGAGAATATCTCCTATCAACTCGGAAACTGGGTTGATTTCAAAAATGCGTACTCCACCATGAGTCCAGAGTATATGGAGAATGTGTGGGCTGTATTTAAACAGCTCTATGACAGTGGGTTAGTGTATAAAGACACCAAGGTGCTGCCGTTTTCAACTGGTTGCTTCTCGCACTTGTCTTATTTTGAAGCAGAGCAGAATTGGAAGGTGGCAACTGAAACGAGTGTAACCATTTCTATTAATATTGTGAAATCAAACGTTAAGCTTTTAATTTGTACAACGTCTCCATGGACATTAGTGGCTAATTTGTCTGTCTGTGTAAATCCGAATTTGAGTTATGTTAAAGTGCAGATGACCAGAGGCGATCATGTATACATCCTGTTAAAGAGTCGTCTGCCGTTTGTATTCAAAAGCCCTGAGGACTATATTGTTTTGGAAGAAATTCCAGGTAAACACCTTCAGGGTCTTCGGTATGAACCTTTGTTTGATTATTTCTCAGAAACGCCAAACGCATTTCAAGTTTTTGCAGATGTGTCTATTCGGAATGATTTAGGAACAGGCATCGAGGCACTGTCACCGTATTTCACCGAAGCTGCCTATCGCGTGTGTCAAGAGAATGGTATATCATTTGATGAGGCGCTTTGTCCAATAGACAATTCTGGTCGCTTTAAGCTACACACCGTATCGGAGGTAGCGGGACTTTCCATTAGTGAAGCTAGCGATGTTATAGTTGAAATTCTCAAACAACGTGGACACTTGGTTGTCATTCAAAATATTCAACAGAAAAAACAGCATTGCTGGCGTTCGGATGTACCACTCATTCACAAAGCTGTATCCACTTGGTTTATAAAAGTGAAAAACATCGCCAAAAATGATGAAGAAAACTGTTCAGAAGTAAACTGGTGGTCCCACTATAAACGCAACAACGATTTTGCACAATTCGGCGATTGGGCAGTTGGTCGAATGAAATTTTGGGGAACACCCATTCCAATTTGGTCATCACCATCCGGAGACGAAATACGTTGCATCGGAAGTGTGGACGAGCTTCGAAAGCTGTCTGGTCGGACGAGTGTATCTAACTTACACAGAGAAAGTGTAGATTATATACGGATACCATCAAGCACACCCGGTAACCCACCACTTCGCAGAGTACCTGAAGTTTTCGATTGCTGGTTTGAGTCTGGTGTGATGCCATTTATCCAACAGCGCACTCAAGCTGATTTCATTGCTGAAGGGATAGATCAGACATTTGGGTGGTTCCACACTACGTCGGTTCTTGCGTCTGCACTCTCCTTACCTCCACCATCAAGAAATGTTGTCGCACATGGATTAGTTCAATCGTCCAATGGGACAAAGTTATCTAAACGAAAACACAATAGCAACGAACCCATTCACATCGCGAAGAAGTATGGAGCAGATGCACTTAGGCTGTACCTAATGTCAACTCCACTAGTGACAGGCGAGAATTTTGTTATTCAAGAGAACGAAGTGAGGAAAATGGTCGACAGTGTGATTAATCCACTTTATAAAATGCTCTACGATCTTTTGCCAAGGCTTGGAAAAGTAGGATGGGTGTACTATGTATTTATTATTGATGATAATTACATCCCAAACATATTTGATCGGTGGTTGGTGTCGTGTACAGAATCGTTGTTGGAATTTTACGACACGGAATTGATGACATATCGCTTGCATTCCATTATTCCACGTATAATAAAACTGATCAAACAAGTGGATGACTGGTACACCCCCTTGAGGCGTTTAGTTGCTTCCAAGAACAACAACAAATACGGAGACGATGATGCGTTTCTGATGTTTCACGTACTTAACAAGATGTGCTTAGTCTTATCCCCATTTGCACCATTTGTCACTGAGCACGTTTATCAAACACTGAAACCCTTTATTGGATATTATCATAAAGATTTCATGCATGACAGTTTACTTACCGATCGATGCGATAAACTAGTTAAACCATATATCTGAACGCCAAGTAGCCCGATGGCAAATGGTTGTTGAACTTGTCCGAGAAATGCGAATGAACCGTGTTATTCCAATTCAGTATCGAATTGACGAGCTAGTTGTGGTCCACCCCGTCTATTTGGGCTATTTGGGAGACGATGAGCAATTAAAAGAAGCCATGCTGAAGCTGATGAACGTTCATCAACTTACTAAATCAACCGACCGACATAAGTTTGGGGCAATTTTAAAAGCTGACCTCAAAACAAACTCCTCGTGGCATCAATGTGTGACCCGAACTCAACTTGACCAGATGACCAATACCATAGGCAATCTTAATGACATAGAAGTGGAAGAAGTGATTGAACAACAATCACTTCTTATTCACTCGCATACCGTTCCATTGGAAGACATTCAGATAACCTACGAATTCGAAAAGGAATCGGAAAGAAATTCCGCTCTCGCGAGCAAAGATGACCTCCTTGTTGTTATACGAATGAAAAAGGATTTGGATTACTATGAAGAGGGTACACTCCGGGAGTTATGCAGATGTGTGCGAAAGCTAAAAAAGAAGGCGAAAATGTTTCATAGCGAACTTGTTACCGTTTATTACTTAACTCAAGACAAGTGCCTGAAGAACGTGTTTCAAAAGTTTGCGATGGACCTGAAAAAATCCACATACTCTGTAGTGGAATTGATTGAGAATGACTGCACGATAAAGGATGATATCATTAAAGAGACTGTGGACATAAAGGGTATGTGCGCGACACTGTACTTGGTAAAAATTGATCAATAGATTTTAGCTAGTTCGAGATATCGTAAACTCTGTGATTTGTTTAGATTTGGAATTAAGACTACCCCAGGCGCTTGTATTTTTTTTTTATTGTACATATTTTTTAATATATAATAGCTCATAAGCAACTGTTTAATATTGCGTTTTATTTTTAATGGTGTGGCTGGCACTATCAAGATGTTTAGATGGAATATGTATGAAAGTTAAATATTTCCGGTAAGCTTATTATTGTGCTACTTTTGTTACATGTACTGCAATCGTAAATAAGTGCGAGAGCTGAACTTTTCGACTTAGAAGTGGCCAGTCGGTCTGATACGGCTGCCTTCATAATTGCACATCAACGTTCCCTCTTCCAGATGATTTCCAAGCATTTGTTATTGAGTCAATTGCTGAAATGGGAACTCGCTTGCTGCAAGTAAGAAAGGTGTTCACCGTTTGTCAAAAAATTGTGCTTTTACAGTTTCCACGTCGGCCCTGTTAGTCTGTTCGTATTTAATTTAATCGGCTTATGGTCGTGTCCGAGCGAAAGTCTGAGTTTGGCACTCATTAAGTTGATTTCCATGATAGCCCACTTGCCTACTTTGTGGAACGAGAAGAGATTACCCTATCGCCAGCAACTTCCGATAAATCTATGTTCGAATAGTATATGTAGCGGCTTAATAAGTGGATACAAGCTTACCCAATTGTTGCGAAATAATCCGCAAGAGCATTAACTGTTTGCACCTCATGATTTCTACAGGTCAATATCACAATTTTTTTTATTACTTCGATCGCACATATCAAACTTCGTGATACAAAAGACCGCCATTGGTCTGATCGTTGTTACAAATAGCTCAAATAGCTTCAGGAACTTGGTATTAGAACTATACGAAGTACTTCCGCATAGTCTTCCATTTTTTTTTTGCCCATCATAGTTGTTTTGTTTCGTACGTTATTCCTTGCGTTGAGAGCTTCTCCGACCGCTGCTTAACAAACCATTCTTAACCTTCTCGCTCTAAACATTGTGAATAAGAGAGCTATTAGATTCAGAAAAGGCTACCTGCACTGGTAGTTTCTCTAGACACTCTCATCTCCCATAGCCACTGACCCCAAAGAAAATAGACTTTAAAGTTGAATCGAATTGAACACTAAAAGCAAGAAACAAATGGACACCATATATCTACCACTTGATGGTCCGTCCCTGGAGAAATACGAGCATAAAATAAATTAATAATTATAGACGTAAGGATTACAAAATTTTACCACCCTCGATTGCTGATTTTTGTTCGTCTCCATAGAGTGAATTGGCATCACATCCAAAGAACAAGATGTCCTTCCTTGCTTCCAATATCTAACCTCCTCAAGAGCTGTTTAATTTGACGGAACGGGCAAGATGAACCCTTAACTTTTCTCCCTCCAAAGCGATTACGCAGTAGAGGACGCAGGACGACCATACCTGAAGTTGCGACATAAGAGTTTTTCAGAATGCGATCTAAAATGTTTCTTCCAATACAATACACACACAACACGCTACTATTTGTCAATAAAACACCGCGAATTCTCATTTGTAAAACAATACAAAAACATAAGTTTTATTACATTTTTAACTCGCATACAAGAAAAGAAAAACATAATACCAATTCTGAGGTAATAGTAATCAAATTGTTCTATGAAATTATACTGCATTTGCGTTATCTTCCGTTAAAGCTTTACACTTGAATTAAATAAATGAATTACAAAAAAATACATACATATAAAAAAATAACCACATTTAAAGATAATAAAATTAAAATAACATAAAAATCCCCATTGGTCATTTTGGTAAAATTAAAGATTGTGCTTATAAAATAATTTAAAATCGTTTCTATACATTAACAAATAAACGTTATCAATGTCTTTGCTGTCCTAACAATTGTACTATATCTTATCTCAACGCATAAATATTTTCATCTTTATTTAGAGCCTACAACACGATACATATTATATTGGTTTTTAAAATTCTTTTTTCTTTTGTTTTTTTATCACTTTTATGTTTTTTTCTTTTTATATAATGTTTCATTTTCTTTACGAGTAATTTTAATTGTTTACTTATTTCTGTTTACCTATATGCAGTATGTTTTATAATGTTTAGAGATAGAAGAAAGAGAGGGGGCTATGACTATTATTTACAGATTCATAGGATGAATAAACGATAATCTTTAGGATCGGGCCTAAAACTAAAATCCTTGGCTTCAAACGTACGTTACGTGTGTGGGGGTTTGTGTGTGTGGATAAATTCCTTAATTTGGCCTTTTACTTGAAATAAAGTCTCAATTTGTTAGATGCATCTAACTAAAATAAAAAAAAATAATAATAATAACTTAGAATGTTGTATAACTCGAATCGTCTGGTTGCCGCGTCTACACCTAATGGGCAAAGTTGAAGCGATTCGTTTTATGACAAACCCATCGGTAGATCTGACGTAATCGTGTCATCATCCAAGAGCAAATTCCTCCAGCCTCGCGTAGTTTTGATCCTAAATTTTTTATGTGATCTGTGTAAATAGAGTTAAGGAAAAGAACGCAAAGAGTTTGCTGAAAATTCTGAAGATAAGAAATGCAGTGTTTGCAAAAGGATATAATAAAGACCAAGGCGGATGTCCTCCGTTGATATATGTCACGTATGTAAAACCGTCCTTTCCTTTGCCGCGGATGTTATAGTAGTAGGGCAGAAACGCGTGCAGATGAAATCTGAAAAGACAGGATTATGCCGCTGTAAAGTTGGTAATGCACAGTTAGCTGGGTAGCTCCATTGATGTGCGCATTATACAAGTGCAAGGCTTATCAGTACATTCTAATGCACGATTATGAAAGGAAAAGTAATTTTTTCAACAGTTTTTGTTTCCTCTTTTAGATTAAAAACTCAGATTTTTAACTATAAAAATAAACATCTCCTGGCGACAGGCAGCCTATCTATAGCTCTACCATGTGGTATTTAAATGTACATTCCGAACTATACAATTAGCAACTGAAATTTTAAGAAGGCGGCAGAATGCGTTTCGAGGCGTGAAGCAAGACATAACCTACAATTTAAAGACCAAGCTCTTGCGAGTGACAGCGCGCTTGATCTGAACAACTCGAAGCAAAGTTTTCTGGACAGCTTAGAATGAAAAATTGCAGTGTCTAAGGTCCTATATGGACCTGTTTCGCCAAAATATATACATATATTTTTTTTTATGCAACAGAAATCAAACTTACCTTCGTTT
The DNA here is from genome assembly GCA_916610125.1 of Cheilosia vulpina. Classification (NCBI taxonomy): domain Eukaryota; kingdom Metazoa; phylum Arthropoda; class Insecta; order Diptera; family Syrphidae; genus Cheilosia; species Cheilosia vulpina. The sequence continues at coordinate 40,850,811 of OU744278.1, forward strand.
CTCGTAAAATAAAATGGCAGGTTGATTTGTCGTCAGCACATGTAGGAATATCGCTTTCACTTGATGTCTTTCATCTGTGGTCAAGTGATTTAATAATGAATCCAACAATAGCGACCCGATTCCATTGCGGCGATGTTTTCTATGTACACCCAACGACAATATATATCCAACTTCAGCATTGCGTCCCATGGACTCCGGTAAAATACCCCTATCCTGCAACAACAAAAGTTCACATTAAAAAACCTTTTTGTTTTAACTGGATTAGCGGTAAATATTTACAAAATCTTTAAATAGACTGACAACCCAGCGGCGTTACTTACCAGCGAATGTAATTTATCTATACTTGGCCTTTTTTGATATAGAATCGCGATTCACTTCCCCAAAAAGCAAGCCATAAATCTAACACATTGGTGTGAAAACAGAAACGAAGCCACAGAGGAAGCTGCGGCGAATCTCGTTATTCGTGAACGAGCAATGCTTCACCTAATTTGATTTTGTTTGGTTTGAAATATCAATGTTATTGTGTGAACGTATAGTTTGCTCATGGCGCCTGGGTACTAAAAAGCTTGCAGGCTTGCTTCGTACATTTAAACTCCTGTAGAAGTGATTCACCAGCGCTTTTAGCCAAAAAATCCGCCGCCGCAGTAGAAGTTTCCATTTAATTTGGGTTTTTCTGCATATTATTGACGGTCAAGGCATGGCGTTCACAACCAGTCACTATCACTGTTTAACGGCAAGTCTCGACTGGACTAGCGTTAGGTTAGGTTTTCTTAGCGGGCATATAATGCAGAGTAAACTGCTCTTAACGTCGAACATGGATTTGAAGTTTACTTCTAAAGTAAACGCTTTGTCCTAGACGGTGTACAGAAGTTTTAGCCATTGTTTGCTGACAGTGCTCATTTACTTCAAAACCAATTACTTCGTCTATGTTAAACGACATATGTCACTTATCTATAGATAGCAGGGTGTTGGTGTAAATTCAGACGAATGTCACTCTAGTATTACTAATCTTTGTACATATCCGTTAATATAGTTCATATTAAGTCATTTCCGAAAGTTATGAGCTTATGCGATGAATGGTTTATTCAGAACACATTCAAATTGGCAGATTATTCGAGATTTTAGTTTAACTGCTTCTGAAATGGTGTGGAACATTTACGACAATACGGTTTTAAAATTTAGTAATGGAATCGGTGGAAGTCAACTGGGTTTTTGACATTTGATTCCACTTGTTTAGTCGCAATTTGATTCCGATCAGCACTCCGGATAATACAATGACACTGTATGAAGGTTTCGACCGGAAGTCCGATGAAACACAAACACGGAATTACACTACCTATTCTCCCAGAAGCTTTTTGCGACTGAACTGGATGATATCGGAAGAACGAATCTAAGGTACACAAGTGATACAATATGTAAAGCGATAGCGACAGCTTTGATTGGGAATTTGAGTGTACTGACTTTTAAATTTGAAAAGAACAGTTAAATAAAAGTTCATTCGTCTCTAATAACCTAGCTCTAGTTTATTATACTTACTTCTTTGTTCAGCTTAATGTATGGCTTTATTTCAGCAACAATTAAACCTATAATGGCCAAATTATAAACGGCAGCCAAGGCGAAAAATCTCGAACTAGATGTGATATCGATGTACCATGACAACGGGTAATCTATTGGAAACCAATCTTGGCACAGAGTTCTTACCTAAAATAAACAATGGATTAACTTCGAACCGAGTTCTTAGTATTAAACTTACCTCTCCTAGGTCACCGGGACAGAGAAATCTAAGTTGAACATCAGTAACCGAACACAGCGGAATATGATCACTGCCTGGACGACTGTTTTCATTTTGCATTCTGGAGTGTTTTTGTTTATTGTACCTGAAAATATTGGGTTATGGTGTAATTTTTGTCTGTACAGAGTTTTGGCAAAGAATTATAAAGACATTCGTCTAAAAGTCGGTTTTTGTTGCAAACGAGAACTACTTAATCAATAAATGATTCTTTACACAGCCAAGTAGATGATCTTTGATAAGATTCTCTAGACAGTCTGGTTGGATAGACTGAAATGAATGCTGGTTGTGTACCAGATTGGGACTGCAAGTTCTAGTTATGAAATGCCCCACTAATGCCGGTTTGTTACTTTGGAAAATGTATTACCCTTTTCTTTATAATTTGATTAAACAGCAGTTGAGTGTGAACCTTATGCTAAGTGTAACATTAATAGCCGGTGAATCCTTGATGTATTCGCATAAATATTCCCGCGGTAGAGTGTGAGTCTCATTTCCTTAACGAACTTGCCCACAGGGAGAATGTTTGTGACTCGGTTTGCTACAAATAAGATTGAACTTGTGCGATTGTTGTTTATCTTGTTACTTATATCTAGGACGGTTTGGAGAATTTAAAGGGTTCACTTCAATGAAATGAAAAGCAGGCAAGTTCCAAGTAGATGTACATACCCTTCTCTTTTTTTTTTGATTTAAAAATCCAAACATACGTTACGTTGATCTAAGAAAATTCATTTGTTCTTTCTGGACTTCATTCATTAAAATTGTCTTTTTTAATATAGAAAAATATAAGAATAAATTACAAACACTAGACCTGGCAGCTGTTAGAGAATCGTTCCGGCTTCATCAAAACACACAAGTAAGGTGTGCTTGTTGTGCTCTATTTTAACAACCACCTACCCTCTTATCAATCAATTCTTTGACCTTATAAGACATTTTATCACACAACCACCAATTATTTTCAAGTATTTCATGTCATGCACTCGTACTTTACCTAATTTTTCAACTTTTCATTTTCTTTTTCTGGGTCAACTCTACAAGGCATAAACTAACTTACCATGTAAATTGCTCCATGAAGAAAATTAAAAACAAAAATGTTGAATCAAATAAAGTGTACTGATTTCAGGCTGTGCAAAATATGATATTTCAACTGGATTTCTCTCCTTGCGCGTGTATCACATCGCTCCTAATTTCATTTTCGCGAAGCGGTAAACTTATACGAATCACAATCTCTTATTAAAAATAATTTGGTAGAAATATGCGCATCTGGTATTCCATTTAATTGAATTAAATTTAACTCAGAATATCTATACAATTGCACTTAATTTTATTGGAGGGCAGAACAAAACTTTAGCAGACGAAGAAGATGTTACAAAAAAAAATACACAGTCAAAAGTGTCAAACGAATTGACAGTAGTGTGTTTTTTTTACCACTCATCAATTCAACAGTTTTAGAAGTATAGTTGTTTGTGCAGACTTGCAAAAGGGTGTGTTCCAAAAATTAAATAAATGGGATGATTCGCGTAGGTACCTACGCGGTCTTTTATACCGCGAACGCAATAGATATAGACATACGCTTAGTAAGTGTTTTAGCTGACAGCTTCCGCTCACGATTGCCCCCTCAAATTTTGAAAAACAAATTCTCTCTAGAACTTTATATTCTGTGAATAAATGTGAAGCAGTCAAAAACAAATCTCAATGTTTGGAGGTGTAATAAAAGAAAAAAAAAAAAAACAGAATTAACTGTCAGGTTACTATGTGCAGGTGTATGCGTGCGGCTAATTTACTTCAACATGGCACACATTCTTTCCCACATAGTAACCCGGAAAACAGCTTGTAGTTTTTTCTAAAGTTGTCTGAGCTGACTGTCAATTTAATAATTATTACTACGTAGTTTATGGATAAAGATCTATTTCTTTCGCACAAAGTCTATACAATATCTCACTAAAAATAACAGAAAAAGAGGAAATTAGGAAAAAAAAAAACGATTCTCTCTTTGTCAGATCCGAGAATTTCAACTGGCAGGCAAGCACAGGGCCCTAATCTCGCAACTTTTGAAACGAATATCATCGAAACGATAGTTCCAAAACTAGCAACTTGCGCTTAGCAAATATTTTCAGCCAAATGCACAACATTTAATTAAACTGAATTAGAGATAATTTTGGTTTAAGCGTATTATTCACTCACTTTAATCTGGGTTATAGTTTACACTCGGATTTAAGTGAGGTTAATCCAAAAATTAAACCCAAGTCCATATAATATTCAGTCGTTAAACCCGAACATAAACTCAGTTTTTTTTTTTAACTTGACTGCGTTTAATCCGATTGAATTTAAACTGCACTCCGGCGACCCGAGCTATATTTGATGATTCGACGGGATAAATGAAACTGGACACGCAACAAACCAAATAAATTTCCCAGTGACAAACAACAAAAAAACAAATGTGAATTGTGTAGGTTTAAAACGGGTTAAAATTGGTTAAACTGGGGCCCTACTCTGTACCTCGCTTCGAAAGTATTATTTTTCGAAAACGAACGTTTTGTACTCTCTATTTCGAAAGCCCAATGATTTAGAATTCCGAAAGTATTACAGAGTACCTACTTAAAAATGGAACGGAAAGCAAATTCCGAATAGGATTGACTTTCGGAACGAAATAGAGAGTAGGGCCCCTGTTTTTAACCAACTGAAATCCATCTTTCAGCGAGTTTAATGAATGTTTTTGAGTGAATATTATGGATAGAAATTTAAATAATTGTCGGGCTTAAAAAATGTGGATTAAAAAATTAACTTGAATCTGATTTACACTAGGAGTTAAAAATATGGTGATTCATCTACATAGGTTATTCTTCACAAATGTATTGAAAACTTACGATAAGCAAAACAAAAATCAGGCTGAATATAACTTACTTTGATCGTCAAAATTTCAAAAACGACCATCGTCGTCTTACGTAATCTTCAACAAATTCGAAATCCGTCTTAAAAGTTATTGCACATTAAAAAAAAGTGAAAATAAAGAATTTCGGCGGTGGACGAATGTTCTCCCAAAACGTTTTATATCTTGCAAAAAGTTTAGATGTATTATTTATTTGTGATGTGGATTAGTCGTCAAATATATAAATGGCTCAAATTAGCTCGAAGTCTATCCACGTACTTTGGGGTATATTTTACGTGCTCTGAGGGTTTTTCTCTCAATTTTTCGAGTTTGACTGTTTTCTAGTGCTTGGCTGTTGGTTTGGGCAATTACGTGTATAGACAATAGGACACTTTTCAGAGGCTAAAGCAAAAATCCCGAATAGTTTATCATGACAGCGATGATTTTGTATCATCTAGCTAGCTTAGTCGTCGCCGGTAAATTTAGGGGTGAATGAAGACCTCAACCGGGGCCTTAGGCAAATGCCTTTTAGGAAGTTAAGTTCCTTTTTAACTTGTACCCGATAACTCTACTGCGTCGTCCCTATGTGTAAGAATCGACGACTTTCTGGGCCGGTCGGAACCTTGAAGTCCATTGGCTATATTTTTCACAGGAATCTCAATCACATACTTATAAATTAAATAGTTATTTTCAAATAGGCTGTTTGGATCACTCCCGGCGCTACTGCACCCACGACAGAGTAGGGTTTATATTTCTTTTTTTGTTTATACGGGATTTTTAGTTTAATGTTATTGCCTAATTTTTCTAAAAAGTATCTATCTGACCTTAAGAAATATTGTAGAATGTGTAGCAAAATCACTTGGATACAAATTCAAACCTCCTGTTTCCGTCCCCACCATTTTCGGTATTAAAAGCAGAGCTTTAGCTAGAGCCTAGAGGTGGGAAGTTCGTTTTTCAACATTTTCCAATTGTAGACATGCAGTGGTTAGTAAGGGAGTGCAGTTTTTTCGTTAAGGCATACATCTTAACCACGTTTTTGAAAACAACGGTTGTACTTTAGCAGTTAGCAGATTATTTGACCAGAATTTGGGCAGGTTGGTTTCCACTATTGCGAGAAACCCCTGAATGTGGATCTTAACTGGCCTGCTTTTCAAAAACTTTCAATAAAGGTTTTCTTCAAAGTGTGCACCTGATGTCGGACGGCATTTGCCTAATTTTCTTCTAAAAGCCGTTCAATATCAAATTGTCCATATTTTGTGAAACCAAAAATAAAATGAGCTTCTTTTTTTTAATTAAAAAAAAAACAACTGCTCCCACCTCCCTGCCACGAATGGCCAATAATGAGCTAAGTTTACTTAAAAAATATGTTTGCATACCAAAACACTGTTTAGTCGCCTATGAAAAATAGGTCGACTTCTTGTTTCCCTAAAAACTGAAAAATCTCGCATTTTCTTTTTAATTTGTGTATTTTCGGAGGCTGTCTTATTGCGTGTGTCTGATTTCCAAATTAATTATGTTGAAAAAGTTTATACCTCTGGACGGTGAAGTCGGATCTTCCCATACTCCGTACGACATAAGGACTTTTAAAAGCCCTGCCTACGATGATATACAAAGACTTACTTACAATGACCCATGTAGTTACGGAGAGCCTTTGCAACCATGCATGCTGGGTAAGGTTCCAGTGTCCAAGCCTGTGACTACAGAAGAAGCTATTATTCGTCTTTTTGAAATACCTTTACAACCGAGATTTCAAACATTCTGCAAGAAAAGATGTAAGGATTTGGATCCCTACACGGAATGTGTGATGCAGCAAAAGCCCCCAAAAGCATTGAAACATCATTCCATTGTGAGGGAAAAGTATTTGAAGATGGACGCCGATCTCAAGCTTAGAGTCCATGATGCACAGGAACCGTCATCGGATGAAGCGAGCTTAATTCAAATGGACAGTCTTATTTTCACTGATGGCAGGGTTCAGCCAAAACCAGCAAGTCCGGCATGCAGTTTGGAAATATTTTATGTACCCTCAAGGAGATTGGTGAGTTTTCAGTTTTTCTTAAACAGTCCTTAAATACGTGTCAATGGATTTTGGAATGTCTATTCTAAATGGAGGCTAAAAGCTTTCTTGTAATGGACAGAATTCAAAGCAGCTTACTAACGGAAACAATGGAAACCGTTTCTATTGACCGTTATATAACCAGCCGGTTGTAATGGATGAAGTGTAATGATGAAGTTTTCACTTACCAGTTACCACTAAACAGACAACAATTGACTTTTAACAGTGATATGATAAAACAGTGACATGAAAAACGAATTAATCTTAGTCAGGTTCCAAATGTTATGGGCGAAAATTATTTAAATCTTATGATTTCTAGGATTTTCAATACTTTAAAACAATTTATGCTTGCAAGTCATTACTTCCCTTTGTCTGGCTGGGGGTTCGACCTATAGGTTAATGCTAGGAACTACACATATTGACTAAGGGACACTTGCATAATTATATAAAAAACAAAAAAAAAAAACGAGCGGTATAAACTTTTTTTGAGCAATGTCCCATCCAATTGCTCTATCCTCAGGCTGGACCACAAACAAGTCTCTAATTTTCAAGAAAATTTATGAATTTTGCAAAAAGTCGACTAGTTCTCAGTCTTTAATCTGGAATCTGTAAGAGCGACATTGACAACTGAAAAGAAGTCAAATACAAAGAAGTAGACAAATAGTGCTTGAAAGAAAGGAAGCTAGTACGAAAAGTAGATAAGGTGCGTCCTTCTTTAGATGGTGGTAGACAAGGACATATGTAAGCAATAATAGTTCCTGGGTACAACTTATTTTAAAGAAATATGGTTTTATCTTTTTATTATTCAACTAGTTTCGCTTTTGGTCGAAAGTCAACCGTTCCTTTTATTGGTTTCTTAGTATTAACGTACCACTATTTTCGATATTTATGTTGTTTCTTCTTATAAATAAAAAGCGTCATCTAGATATCGAAAAAATACGTCCCTTTGAAAATAGGTTTTACTTATGTAGGTAAGTTCCGGTACTTTTTTGCAAACTTTAAATTATTAAAAATTTGCTAAGAAACTGTTCTTATGCGACCACTTACTGAGAAAATTGAGAGAAATCAATTTCCAATCTTTTCATTTTTTCGTAATTTACAACTCGCCGAATTTCGAATTACTGAAAAATTAAAACTGACAACTAAATGACACCTCAAAAGTTTGACAAGTAAAACTCTATTTATTTTCGTCTTCAACGAATTTTGTTTTTTGAGCTTCGGTCTCAGCAAAAGCAAAGTACGCTTTTCAGCACGCGATTACAACAACTACTGCGAATCTCTAAGTGTCAAGTAGAGCGTAGTTGTTGTAATTGCGTGCTGAAAATCTTACTTTGATTTGCTTTGCTGAGATCGAAGTTCAAAAAAACACGTCTGATGTCGGAAAATAAAATTGTAATTGAATGTTCTTCTAGAACATATCAGCGGATTTTCAATATTGTAAGTTTAATATGTATTAAGCTTATAAAAAATTCAAATCCAACTTATTTTGTAGATGCTGCATTTTACGATAATGTGAAAATGATATTAGTTAAACTTTTTGTAAGAAAACCGGTCAGGTACTTCTCTTGAAATTGAGAGATTTCTATCTAGATTTTTGATATTTGACGTTTTTCATTTTGCTATACTGAAAGTACACGAACGAACCTATTTTTGTTTACATTTTAATATATAGAGCAAAATATTTGTCAAAAAAATATTTTCCACACTAACATCAAAAGTGGTTGTCAACACGTCGCAGATATAAAGCACCTGAATTAGGTTCTACGCACTGTTGCTTACTTTTAGGGCATGTCAAATTGCTTCCCTTCAAAAATAGGTTCTAATCAAGGTGATATATATTTGTATACGTTGCTATGGCAATATGCCGGCGACAAATTGAATGTCACCAAAATGGTTTCATTTAACTGATAAGCATTTTGTATCGGGAATTGTTAACTTGATCTTACCAGCCTTAACGGCGACATATACCCACAATTTTCGAATGATTTTTTTTTCATTCTAGGCATTGCATAATAAATACTAAAAAAGTGTACGGAAACTTTGGATGTTCACGTATTAATATAATGATGATGCTACTTAAAAGAAAACAAGTACAAGTGTTATCATCGGCCTGCTCGACTGCATACAAAATTGGTTTTGTATGGGAGGTACCAGAACTACTTGACCGACATAGCCCATTTTCAATACCAACCTGACGACGATAAAAAGAAGTCCTTTCACCAAATTTCATTCGCCTAAGTCAATCGCTTTGGGCGCTATCGTACTTTCAACTGACAGACAGATAGACACAGACACATAGACGGGCATGGCTAAATCGATTCAGAATGTGATCCTAATTTAGAATATATATACTTTATGAGGGGTCCGGTGACTCCTTCTTGGCGTTACAAATTGGAAATTGGTTTAGCTTTTCTAAGCGTTCTCCATTCAATGGCTAAATTTTATATTAACCTATTCAAAATTTGCGTCCATATAGAAATTTAAAATAGATCCACCCGATGCAATGGCAGCATTCAAGAAACTAGTTATCTTAAGTCGACTAGATTGGCTTGGATAATATGTAACCTGAACGCAAAAACTGGATTGGTCGGAAACGTCACTTTTTCTACGTCATCCACATATAAGAACTGTCAACTTAATACTCAGTTACGAATTTCTTGACTAGATTTGTCGGCTTCCCCTCCATAAACGTCAACTGAAACAGCTGCTCATATGACCGATTTCCCCCAATCAAAACCGAGATATATCTAGTCAGAGAGCTCTCAGACTTACTAAACTATATACTTGAACGTCCTCAATGCCTGTAGCGGAAAATGTTCACGAAAACGTAAACAAACTTCACTAGTTGTCAAACTCAAGCGTACTGGTATTGGTAAATCTGAGGCAAATCTAAGATAAAATCTAGATTCGCAAAAGTGCTCTGAAATCTTAAAAAGATTGTTTTTTTTATACCAAACGAACATAAAAATTGAAATTAATTTTTTGACGTTGAAAATGTAAAAGGTGCCCAATCGAAAACCACATTAGTTTCCTAAGAACAGAACAAAAGAAAATTGGATTTGTATTGGAACTTTACTTTCAAAAAATATAAGTGCACGTTGTTTTTGAGAAATATTATGAAAAACATTTTTGTTGGTATTTTTTTGTGAAAAGAATTGTTGAGAATTCATGTTTTCTTTTTTTTTCAAATATTGCAAGGCTTTAGGCTATTTTTAGAAAGTATCGTCATTAACTGTCTCTATACAAACTGCGGGTCGTTGAAAATGTAAAAGGTACATAAATGTACCTTCTATCAAGTCGAGATTAAGATTTTCAAGATTAGAACAGTTTTTCAAAACGTAGTTAAGGTATTCGCATTTTTAACTAAAAACTTTCCTCCATATTAATAACTACTTCTTATTATCAACTTTGTGTATGCTATCTGACGTTTGCTAGGTAACTTGTGTGCATTTTGTATCCTGTTGCGGATATTTATACGTTCGGTTTAAATCCGTATAGACGCTTAAAAAAATCATAAACTTTTTTAAAACTGTTTTATGGGAACGGACCGTTAATACTGGGGCTAACATGCAAAATAAAAAGTGGCCTCAAACTGAAAGTATACATAGCTCCTGCGCCGTGTAGGCTGTAGTCCTCAAGAGTTAGTACGCAACGGACAAACAGACGGACAGAATTCCATCTCAATTTCATAATTGATTAGCAGCTCGAATCCCAAATTTTGTACTAAAAAGATATCATTCTACTAGGTACACGAGAGAGTTACGAATATGCGGTTAAACATTTTGACGAACAATGTATGTTTACAAACACATTAAGTCGCAGCCAAATTTTTTTGCTACACTACATCGATCAATTGTCCTTTCCTTTTGATTTACCCATTTGTATACCATCACAATGGGCCTTTATGGATTCTGGATGAAATTGCATATAATGCAAACTGCCCCTCTAACCTAACCTAACATATCCCTTTTAGTTTCCAAAATTAGCCCTTCCGTAGGTTTGAGAGATTCTCCTTTTTTATGATTTAGATGTATTAACTAGGTTAAGGTCTTGTGTTTGGCATCTTTCATGCATTGAAATCCTTGTCTAAAACTATTATTCCGTTAACAAGAAATGTAACACGCAATATAACCAAAAACAAACTCCATATACATTTGTCTCTGAAGACAACCATAAGCCACGTATAGTTTTTTACTTGTAGAAAACAATTTACTTATTCTCGTAAATAAAACAATACATCAACTTAAAAACACATGCCCAACTACAGCTTCGCATACATACAGTCATACTAAACTTAACAAAAAAAAAAAAAACAGCAACATTATCAAGCAAAACCAAATAAAACGCCACATTGTTGGCGATATAGACTAGCAAGTTAGCTGAACAAACAACAATTCGATTGTCAATAGTTCAATTGAATTTTTTATCCACTTGACATACCTACACATGCAGTGGCAGTGGGTATGGACACCTCCCTGCAATAGCGATGAATCTGCTGCAGCTAAGTTACCGAAATAGTCCCAAAACAAAGCGACATCAGAAATTACCTAACTGTCATCATATTTATCGCAAAACTCATACATACCGCACACCACTGCTTGAGGTATAACATCCAACGCACACAGCCTAGCAAAAATTGCCGCTATTCCGCTCGAAATGACAACTATACTCCTACTAACAGCTTTGCTACTAAAGTGTGGTACTAAGCACATGGCGTAGAACACAAATCAGCCATACAGAGCGGTGTGGTGTGTGTATTGAATGGGGTGCTGCTTATTGCATATGGTTATAATCGTGTGTCGTGCTGGAGCCTCGTCGTCACTGTATTGTACTCAGTTTGCTTAGTAAGGTGATCAGTAACAGCGCGGTGATATTAGCTGCTCAAGGCCATCGCATTTTGAGACTCGTGGAGTTATACGAGAATTAGAAGAATTCTATTCGCCTTCGCCTGCTATCTTGTGCGTTATCACAAAACAATGGGTGATAAGCAGAAGGTAAGTTGCATTGTTCTGTTGAGCCCGTTTTTGGTTAGTAAGAGGTTTTTATCTGGCGCAGGCGAAGAAGAGGCGCAGTCGAAACACACTCACATTGTACGAGAAGATCGCCGTGATTCGCCATTATGAGGCGAATCAGTTGTCACGCAACAGCCTGGCGCGAATGTTTCAATGCTGTACAACGCAGATACGTCGCGTCCTGGAGCAAAAGGACGACCTACTGCATCTGTGGGAGGTGATGAGCGAGCAGGACGCTACGGTTATTGTCCAGGAGATGACTAGGAAGCGACGAGAATTCGAAATGAAGGCGATAGCGTTCATTCTGCACCAATGGGTGGAAAGGTGCCGCCATCTACAGCTGAATATGATCATCAATAACGAAATACTGAAGATGATAGCCATAAAAATGGCGACTGTCTTGAACATATCCAATTTCAGAGCATCCGCAAGATGGATAGAGAAGTTTCGGCTAAAGTTCAAGTACAGAGAGGATAATCTAGCAAAGCCGCGCAGCGCCGAAGATCCTGCTGGTGCACAGAGCGTTGAGGATATAATTATTGACTACAAGCAATATCTGCCGAGTTTTATGCAACAGGAAATCTCCAATATCTGTCTCCAATCTGTGACGGCAAACGTGAAAGAAGAAGAAGAGCAATTCCCGCAGTTGGTGAGCAATGAAATGATCATATCAGATAACGAGGAAACCGATGGCGATGTGAATGTCTACGAGTATTCCGTCAGAGATCCGAGCCAAAGTCAAATCACCACTGAAGATGTTCTGCAGTATCTGTCAGCAATCCAGGAGTTTGCACAGATGAATTCAGACTATCGAGCGATCGCTATGATCAGACAGATTGAGGATCATTTCAAAGAAAACTACAAACTTCAGACTGACGACAACGGCGATGATATCATTCTAATTGAATAGACTGCTGCTGTGCAGTTTTGTTATAAACACATACGTTATACGTATAGTTCTGCTATTTTCAATAAATTTAAGTTGTTAATATTATCTGTTGGTTGGCTTTGTGTTTAAAATTATTGTATGCGCACGTATACCGGTTTCGTTTATAAATACCGGAAACAGACTCAATTCTGCATCACTCGTACGTTTAGTTGTTTGCTTGTATTCCGCTGAGTTAATTAATCTTTGTGCAGATATTTGTGAAATATTTGTACAAAATTATCGCATAAGCTTTCATACTTAGTATGTATTTGGAGAGTTTATATGAGTAGTAAGCACTTGAGCAGCACCCGCCAATTGTGCATTTATGCCCTACGTATAATTTTGTATTTTTGAGTTTTCTGTCACTGAATATTGACAGTATATTTTGAAACGTGAAATAGAAGCAGCTTGAAGTCGCACTGTAGCATGTAGCACCACCTAAGAACAGAGGTTCGTGTCGGGAAAAAGTACTATGAAAATGAATGTATTCAATCAGAGATGCTTCCTGTCAATAGGTCTGCTCCCGGATATTTCTTGTAATATTAAAATTAACACAGAGAGACTTTTTATGCAGAAGTGAATTTAAAATTTAACGATTTAACAATTTAAAAAAGTTCAAGACGGGAATACGTATCCATTAATTTTAAATGCCTATGGGATACTGTACCCGCTCGGCTTTGGCCGTGCCTTATAATTGTATAGCTTAAATAGGTTATTGTCTATCGTTGGCTAAAGTGTAACTTGCCTTATACTGCATTTACAACATCACGCACGCGCATTTTTGCACGAGATGGGACAGAGAGATTCGTTTGTCCGTAGTCAATGCATAGGTGTAAGAATTAGATCACAAATCAGACGACTAAAGTGACATGGTTGTTCAACCGTCAATTAGAGATACGTAAACTGATTCGGCGACTCACATTTCACGTATTTTGTCCCTTTCAGTCACACGGCTATTTAGTTTTGGGTATCCCTTAAAATTTTTAGTGTTGGGAATGTGCGACGTTGTAAATACAGATAGGGTGCTTTGATTTTCTACAGTTTACACTACTGTCATCGATTAAGCCAATTTTTCCTTTTTAGTCGAATTTCAATGAGTTTAAATAATGACAACAATTACATTCAAAAAAAAAACTTTTCAAATTATATTCCCCATGAGCGCAAATTACGCAAAAATAGCGAACAAATAAATTTAACTGTATTTATGAATTGAAAATTGCTCTTTATTGTACCACAAAAGCATTATATTTAATTAATCTAACATCTAATCTAAAAGAAAAACTGATCCTCATTGGATTTAAATAGCAATTTGCCGGCGAATTGAAAATTCTTGCCGTTACCTGTCAGACAAACCCACGAATGACAAATTCGTTCGAACTTAGGTTAGGTTGAGTGCGGTTGTGAGATCGTCACAAAAGACCAGGCACCAAGACGGGCCCATCGCCATCCGCAGGGAACCATTACGGTTAAAATTCTAAGCCAAATCGCCCAAACAGTCAATTTCCAAAATTCCAGAATTTAATTATTGTTCCAACATTGTTTGAGGAACCAACCTCCTCTAAGTTGTTAAGGAAGTACCTGCATAGGTGCATCCTTCTACTAGAAATTACAAATATTCGCTTGTTCGCAGCGAAGATTCGCACTTATGTGAAAGTCCATAAGTTCGAACAATTTTTCATTCGTGGCCTTGCGAATCGCTTTACTTTAAATCGTTTTTCAATTTGAAATGCACGTAGCGCCCCATGATTTTGTGAAACAGAATTAAAAGGGGATACTTTTCATTTTTGTAATCCGCACAAAATTAATGACATCTACTGTTGTTACTGCAGTGACAATCACCAACTGAACTGACTTCAGTTTTCAGTATGGTATCCAGTCCCCACAGATGGAAAATTTAAAATTTAAAAAAGCATTCACTCAAAATTGTCTCCTAAGAGCTGGAGAAGAATCCAAATTCTACTATTGGCTATAAAAGACACAAAAAGACTGAATATTCTGACTGATACTAGCGCCGCCTAGCTTCGTCTGAGATAGCAGGTACACTTTTACCTAAATGAGTCTTGGTTGACTTACTTAAGCACCTCAAGGGATTTGGGTCCAAAAACCTGAGTTCTCCCTTTTTAAACATAGGTCCAAGATAGGACGACTCCATATTTCCAGCCTTCAAAAACTCCTAAAGGAGAATACATAAGGGAAGGCTCCTCTCCAATTTACCGTGTAATACGTTACTGTGTATGACGTTTTATAGTTAAATTGACAAAACTGGGAAGAGAAACGTTAAAAAAACTCATCAGGAAAACAATGTCCCTGTCAGTAGGCATTTCATTTGCCCTACAACCGAATATAATTTCCAAGACACATACTCTTACTATTTGGCTGAAAATAGTACGTATACGCCCCATCATCCACTGTCGGTTTGTAAAATCACATAATTCGTGTGTCTCGCATGCGCAGTAATGGATCCAAAGTCCAGAGGCACAAATCAATGCCAAAAATAAAACAGTTCTAATTAAATAAACAGTTATCATAACGAATGGTAAGAACCGAAAACGTTATGCGGAATACGAACTCCTTATCGTTACGAGTAAGAAACTTTCTCACGACAGTAGTGTTATTTGCCCATCGCTCAGTAAAGCAGAACACACATAGAGTCATTGTGCGTGCCAACTTAATGTCAAAACTTGACATCTACTTTGTATTTTTAATAAGTAATTGACCATTAACAGCTTAAATTGTTTCCATTATTTTTAAGCTTGACTTGAAGCGTCCAAGAAGTGGCATCTTCATAAATGAAACTCCTCGCTCCGTTGACAGCAATATTCCATTCGGGACATATAATCCGCGCAAGTTACAAGAAAAACTCGATGGCGAAAATAGGAGGAAGTATTCCCTCTTCTCGGATGGCAACAAATTTTACTTCCCATGGCTGCAAGGTGAAGATGATATCCGCGAAACGAAAAGTGCCCAAATTGACGGTAGGTTTCACGCGTACGATTTTTAAAAGCTTCGCTTGATTTTACTTTTTTTTATAGCTCTTCGGCAAGCCTGCGTTAATTTCAAGCCAGTTATCTTTCCCATTCCAAGTGACTTGCATAAAACCTTCAGGGCAGAGGTCGTCTTTAGCAATGCAGCCCTACCACCATACGACGGAAATATTAAGTAAATATGTGTGGTGTTCCTGTGTGTTTATATATCAAAAATAATTTTTTCCACATTTAGACCACAACGCCCGATGGAGATTGCAAGCCTCTATGCAGCCTATGTGGAAACGTTCTCTAGAAACCCCGACTATTGGGATGCAAATGTATTGGACTCAATACTTGAGAGCGGAACTGCGCTCTGCGAGAAAAGTACCGCGACTATGTACGAGAATCCGAAGGCGGACTTTGACATAATCCCCGAATTGACGGAAAATCAAGCAACGGTCCAAATAAAGTCACACCTTACTGCTGGGCTTACCGATGAGCCCAACATCCTCAAAGCCCTCACGGTGTTCTTTAACAAATTTCCAGCTGGTGTCTTGCGCTCGGAGAAGCTCTACCTTTTGATATGGAGACGCTACGCGAACTCGTTCTATATCTTCGATCCGAATGGCCGAGATATGCAGTGTAGGCGTGACTTTAACAGCGGAATGGCGTCCCTCATGGCCATTGAAACAGTTGAACACATCGTGCATTTGATACTGAACTACAGTGACGTCAGTAGCACAGCCGACTTCGACTTGTATGAAATCCATTTGAAGGACTTTGGTAAGCTGTCAAATCCGCTCAAGCTTGAGCGTGTTAAACCGCCCAAAAAACAGTACGCTACTGTGAATCGATTTTACTCCATAATTCCTGCACTTTCGGGACTGCCGGCGGGCAAATCACCAGGTGACAACGCCTCACTGATGATAAGTTACCTGGCACTGGCCTACAGCCAAATTGATCCACCCCGGGAATGGACGATGCAGCTTGTGGACGACCTCATCAAGTTTGGCAGAAAATACAACAGCGACTACACGTGCGATAACCGATTACGAAAACTGAATGTCGTCGACCTTCCCGAGGTACTGCTTCTTGGCAACTATCGAGTGTTGGTCGAGAAGAAGCCCTTTGCTCGAGCTGGACACGTAGTCGAGTGTCGTTCGTATCGTGATTCTCAGCTGACGAGAGCTATTGTTGACTTTCTATCTGACTACGATACAGGAATACTCCAATTGGATTCTGCATCGTTCGCACTGTGGAGGGAGAGCAATGTGTTCTTTTTTCTGGACGCTTTTAAGAGGGGACCTGCCGGACAAGCCACAGTACGTGCTAAGACAGGAGTAGGCTGCCTTCAGATGCATCTAAGCATTGAATCTCTTTGTCGGATCGTTTTTATGAACTCAATTGCTATCATAACTGAGGGCAACTTCTTCCTTCATGGGATCCGCGTGAAGGCTATCGGGACATTCAACGTCAATCGCGCACTGGAAGATGCCGCTGCCTTTGGAACCCTTCAAATCAAGTATCCCTTAAGTTGCGAACGTTCTAAGCCGCACGACTGCAAGGGAAACACACTAAATGCGGACATGAATAGAACCCTGACGCAGTGCCTATCGGAGTTAAGCGTAAGCCCCTGCGAAAGGACTTGTTCGGAGCGCGAGTTCATACAGCAGCAGAAGAAGGCTGCCCTTCGAAGGAAACTCACTGAGGCACAAAGCATTCAATCTATTCCCGAACAGTATCGCTTTCCGGAGTTCGATAACATCGATGTTATCGACTCGGTTGTGGGTGAATTTATTTGCGATCTGATGACCAAAATCCAAAGGAAGACGGAAAGGAAGCCCAGAGTTTGTATCGAAGCGTCGAAAATTCTTCTCCAATCCGATAGAGGACACTTGGAGGATCTGAAACTTCGTTTGAAGCGCGGCGAGGACTACGACAACATCTGTGCAGCTTTTAAAACAAAACCACCTGTTCAAGCAGACTTGTCCTTGGAAGAGGAGCTGGCAATGGAATCGAACTTCACACAGCTACCCGACGGAAGCTGGGCTATTTTTGGCATCACTGACTTGAATATTGCCAGTGAATCGCTAAAGGGAATCCTTGCGACAATTGCGGCAGCTGCGCTTTCTTCCAAGTACAAAGTGTCCACTTGGAGCAGTGACGTTGTCGAATACGCGCTCGAAGCATGCTCTATTTTGGAGGAGCGCTTCTGGTCCTTCAGTCACACGTTAGACTTGATATTTCGCAAGGAAATTCCGAAAATCCAGCTGGGCAGCACGATGTATTACTTGAAGGTTATTGCCAGTGAGACAGTGGCCCCAGACACCCTTAAGAACGCTCTAAATGCTAGCCTACTGCGGGCTAGTAGGTTGATTTTGATTTGTAAGGGACTTTCGTGCCTAATCGTGAAGCGTTACAATTTGGTGTACATGTTTATGGGATGTCCTTGCGATGCTGTTGGCTTTCGCTCAAAGTCACCGGGACCGATGTGCTTGCTAAGGTTCCTAGATATCAACTCATTGGTGCGACGCATTGAAAATGCGTGTGGCCGGTGCGGGAAGTATGTGGTAGTGGAACTGGAAGTAAAGGATATAACCGAACCAATGCCGGATAAATTTGTCCGGCCCACTGCATCGAGGGAGGAGTTGATATATGGACGGGAATTAACCGAAAAGCAACGAAAAAGGCAGGCCCACAGAGACAAGATGAAATTTATTCAGCACGAAATACGTCAGGAGTCGAAAAGGGTGAATCAATTCCGAAGAGAAAAGCTGCGTCCTAGTAGAAATCAGACTAGACGGCCGACAGGTGAGTTGATTTTCTTTCAAATATGTCGATAAAATTCGAAATATATTGCAGATCGGTGTTAGGAAGGTTGCTTGACCTTTGCTTTTGATGAGAATTTTTAATTTCGCCTTAATGATAATTAGTTGACATTTAGCTAGTTTTCAGGGCGAAAAAAATCCTCCATAAGATATATAAGAACTCAATTAAGGTTTGTTGGTTCGTGTGGCAAAGTTTTACCACTGTATACTTGAAAAGTGGTAACACTCGTACAGAAGTACTAGATTAACTTTGGAGCGAAACAGTCACAACTTTGTTAGTACCTAGACCTAGTGGTTAAGAAAAAGAAAAGATCTCTTTAAATACTGTATTTCATAAAGAGTTGCTTATGAGTGGAAATGGGATGAATCGTGGAAGAAAGCCTTCTGAGGCAGCGTTCCCAGATGGTCGAAATATTTGCCCCTAGACAAATCTGAAAAACCCCCAGATTTAGCTATTTAATATAAAAAAAAAAGATTAAAAATTAAATACATTTTTTTTTAATATGCATAGGAATTAAAAAGGCACTAATTTCAACAATTAAAAATATTTTTTTAAATATACTCGTATGTATCTAAAAACAAAAGGGAAGTGAATTCAGATTCCAAGATTAAATAAGAAAAACTTACCCAAGAAGTAAAAATAATCAACTTTCAGAAAAAAGTCCTAAAATATAGTTCGTCGTCTTCATTTTTGTTTCTGTACATCTGCTCGGATGTGATCATTTCAAACATTTTATGAGAAGGGGTAAAATTGATGGAATGTTCACCCAGAAACTTAGCAACGCTGTCTGAGGGATACATGCTGGCATTGTGATCGTTATAACTGTGCGAATGCCAATTGAAATAAAATAAATCGGAAGATACTTGTCACGAATCAAGAGAAGAGTCCGGTTTCCCTTAACAAAATTGAAGTCGTCTATAGGTTCTGAAGGGAAACGCAAGTGTATGATCGAATTGTCTTAGGTTTCTTACCGAAAAAGCTACCAGGGGATCGCGCTCCGTCCTTTATGGTGTCTAGTGCTTTGTCATGAGTTCGTTACACTGTATACCTTATCTTACATAACAAACGTCATAATTCAAGTTGACAACGGATCTTTTTATGATTTAGGTGATGGGAGTTCGTCAGGAGCTTGTGCCCGTTGTGTCTATCTGGTTTCCGACTCCTGAAGAGTTTCGCCTTCAATTTAAGACCTCAGAAATTCCAGGTACATATTGCTTCCAGTTTTTTTGAAGACCAAGCTATCGGAATTCCAAATCAAAGAAGATGAATTCTTCGCTGCACGCAGTCTCTTGTTATCAATCAAAATAGCGTGCTCTATGGATGCTATGACATCACCTATTACCAAATAATGCTCATTACTTCTTCATACTTCAGTAGCTGAAGAGATCTATTATTGAAAACATAGCCTTCCATTTTGAAATCTGTTTCAGACTTTCATACAATTCATTAGATAGGATTTTTTGCAACATCAAGCACACTATAGTTAGTGCTTATGGAGCTTTGAGACGATTCCTAAGACAAGTTGATTGATACTTACCAATGGAAACTTCCCCTCAAATTTGAAGAGGTTCACTGGTAAACTGCCAGAGTTGGTAGCCTTGCTGTTTCTATAAGGTTTCTTTTTTATAGCTAAGGTCGAGTGCATAAGTGTAAAAATGCTGCATTTCTGAAATGTTCGCGATCATTATTTCAAAAGAACTGCATTTTCATCACAGAAGTTTGGCAGCACTTGCCTCCATAAGAGAAAATTTACAGTGCTGTCTCCAGTGCATGTGTTTTGTTTTGTTGCCGCTCTGTAAAAAAAATGCCAGGAGAGAAAATGGAAGTACAATTTTTGCAAATTATTTAATTATTTAATAATTAGTACATTTTAGAAATGGACAAGTGATAAAAAAAATATTCCGATGATGGCACAAGACTTCTTATATCATTTCGTCTTGGAATGAAATCGGAATTAGTATTTAACATCCAGGTTTTCATTGATGCATTGTAATGAAATCGGAATCATCCGAGTCGTCATTGGGGACGTTCAAGTATCTTGTTTAGTAAGTCTGACAGCTCCCTCACTAGATGTATCTCGGTTTTGATTGGGGGAAATCGGTCATATGAGCAGCTGTTTCAGTTGACGTTTATGGATGGGTAGGCGACGAATTTAGTCAAGAAATTAGTGACTGAGTACTAAGTTGACAGTTCCCATATATAGATGTAGTAGAAAAAGTGACGTTCCCGACCAATCTAGTTATTGCGTTCAGGTTACATCTTATCCAGACCAATCTAGTCGACTTAAGATAACTAGATTGTGGCCGCATTCATTGAAAAAAATTGTTTTTATTTCTGTCATTTATGACTTTGGTTTATATATGCAATTATGAACTCATATTTGTCAATGCATGACGGTCGCATTCAGGCAGCTGTAGTTTGCGTTCATAAACGTATTCATGAATATTTGTTGCATGGTTAAACTCACACTAAGCCAACATCTTCATTATTTGATTTCGTCTCTGGCAAATATCACATCCCGACTGTTACCGGTCTTAAAATATTTCTCAAGACTTCAAGCAGACCTTAGAGAAAACGTTCTTATTTTGGTAGCATTCCCCTTAATTCGGAAACAAATTCTTCCCTCAGTTTTTCATGAATTTTTTTCCTTTCAGTTGCATCCGTCAGGCATTCATCTTACTCAGATGTCACTGAGGAGGGTGCGGAGGGTGATGGGGAAGGCGACCCAGACCTCTACGAGGAATCTGAGAAAAGTGTAGAGTACAAGCACAAATCCGGAAGATCACTTACCAAACAGGAACAGTTTGACAATGAAACAACGATCCTCCCTCAGCAGGGCTATCAGTTACGAAATGCCGACTGTCTCTTTAAAATCCAAGGATCGACTGCATTGCCGGATCGCCTCGTAACCGCTTTTGATACAATCAAAACCTGCTTCTTTGCAAGTGCCGTCGCACTTATCTATGCAATTCTGCGGCCCCTTAACAACTGGGATGGTCAAAGGATTGACAAAGTCATCCACGTGGCTGACAACATCGCCAAAAGAACAACAAATTTCACCACTGCGTCCGAGCGAATCATCAGAAATATCGATGTAGATGAGTTTACCTTCGAAGCTAAGGTCCAAGCCTTCACTCCAATGGGCTGCTTCGGTGGCGACTTGGAGTACGTCATAAATAAGACCATTAAAAGCCAGCGTTACTTTCTCATTCAAATTCCGAATGGAACATTCGCCGTGCATCATGACAAATACTTTCACCTCTTCGATCCGTATCCATCAATGGAATTTGCACCCGAACAAGATGTTGTTGACGAGGATGAAGCTCAGTGCCCCGAACATATACCACCACAACCTGAACGAAATACCGCATCGTGGATTCTATTCGGAGACCTTTCCACAATGCTGGATTATATTCACAAGAGATCAACGAGTAGCTCTTGGCAAACAGAGTACAAGCTCCACAGTGTAAGCATCATATCATACCGGACGGCGCCAAAGAGAACACAGTTACTGAACCTGCTGACAGACGAATTGGACAACTGCCAGAATACGCCCGAAGGTACAAATCTTTGCACTCACCCCGAGCAAATCGACTGGCTGGATATCTATCCAAATCTGGTCATTTGGAGTCGACTCAATCGATTTAATGCCGCCCAGCAGGTTCGCGGTTCCGCTCTTGCCAAAGACAGAAACTTTGACATTGAAATCCCAGACAAAATATATTCGCTGTGGGGCTCTATTCACCCGCTGTCAGCGGTCTTTGGAAAATCTCGCGGTAAACAACATTTAGCTATCGATGTAGTTGCTTGCTGCCTTGCGAGTGTATACCAAGTTGGCGAGTGGAATACCCAGATTCTGGACTCGATTGTCATTAACGGCAACGACTATTACAACGACAGTGTGAACATGATAAAGCGCAGGGACTATGAGATTTCACTGGAACACTTGAATACAGTGCTCGAGATGGGGCATTTGTATTTTGTAGTTCATCTGGAGAGCGTCGCCTCAGGGTATCTGTACGCGAAGAGAAAAAATGAAATGAATCTGGCAGCGGCACTTACGTACTTCTTTTCGAAATTTCGCTATGGGATTATACAGTGTATGCAGCGGAGCGTTGCAATTGGAAAACATGATTCGGGATTTTTCATGTTCGAATGTCAGTCCAGTGGACTGCCGCTTTTTAAAAGGGGCGAAGGTGCTGCCTATGTGCTGCGCACCACCCAGTTGCAGGTTCTTTTGTACTGCATTGTAACAACACTTTATATCCCGTATTATAACGCCCAATTTACGATACACAAGGTCGAGGTGATTAATGAAAAAATCGACGAGCAAGACGTCGAGGGGGAGTGAATATGTTGGGAACGATTTTATTGATTTTCAGATGGCCGGAATATAAATATATATTTCAGGAAATTTGTAAAATGCGTTCGAGTATATAAATTTTAAAATTTGAAATAATGTTTGTTTTATTGGAATTGGCACTCCCCGTTTTTCTATACAGTCAATTTTTTTCACAGTTTAAAACTGTCGAAGATAAAGGATTTCCGTAGGCTATTCTTGTTGGTTCTTAAAAGCTTACTTTTGTCTTTTTAATACAAGTAATGAAAGGGTTCCGCTTCCTTCAGATATAATGGTAATCGCGTATTATTGTTTAGTCTATAGAAAATTTCAAATCGTACTATACAATTAACTGAAAGCTCATAAATGTCAATAAATAAAATAGGCCAAATCTTTCAGGGCAAACTTTGCAACATAAATTAAGGAAATAAGTTTTTTTTTTCATATTTCAATTTTAAGAGGCAAAACGTAAAACGACGACCCGTTCTTTAGCTCTTTATTATATTCGTTACGCGTTTTTTCAAAACTCTTAAATTTAAAGTCGATCGAAACTAAAAAGGTATGGGTTGGAAAACAGACCTAATTTGACGAGAAAAGTCACAGAAATTGGTGGCGATCCCTTGACCTCTATGGTGAAGTACTAAATGGACTGTCAGCTCCGTATCAGATTTTATTTTGAAAATAAGATTCCCTCTAAATTTACAGCAAAAGCAGCAAAAACATAATTCTAAATTCTAAAAAAAAGAAAAAAAAAATAGAATGAACTGTTATGTGCAGATGTATGCGTGTTTTTAATTAACTTTGGCATGGCGCTCATACTTTTCCATGTAGTAACTCGGAAAATAGCTTGTAGGCAGTTTCTCTTAACTTGTCTGACAGTCTGTTTAATACTTAGCTTATGCCCTTGGCCGCTAGATGATTTTTTAACATTTGTAAAGCAAACCTTGAGTTCTGACACCAATTGTGAAATTTTCACAAAAAAACATTTTTCAATCGTGCAAAAATACGAAGGGACTTTAATTAAAATAGAGAACACCAACTGTCTGTGCAATTCGTATTAAAAATAAACAAATTAAATAACACAAGCTGCTTATTTTTAAGCGGCTGTTGACGTATGTAACATTATGTGACATTATTGTTTTCAGAATTTGTTGTGAAAATTATGCTTTGTCAATTTGTTCACATTTCAATGCAGTTTTCAATTGGGCAAAGTATTTGTGTATACTGTCAGCGAATATTATCTCAGGAAGATGCAGAAATAGCATTATGATCATGAAACAAATATGGTAGAACCGTTTTGGAAAATAATTCTTTTCACTCCTTTAGCAGAAATTAAATTATTATCATTTGACAGATACATTGGGGACGGGCTATAAAATGTGCAACAGTTTTGATTGGTTTAGATCGTTAGGTTTATGGAGGAATTACCGACGAGTCTGGTTAAGAAATTAGTGACTGTAGGATCCGACCCATAGAATCCGTCGCGTCCGTTGCGGCAACGCATTCGACTGACAGGTTGATTGAATACACCGCATCTTATAGAATGTGACCCAAAAGCAGCGCAAGTGCCAGATGCGAGGGATAAAGTAGGTAGGTTTATGTCGTTTTGCATTGGGCAAAAAGAAGCGTCCGGGAGAGTCCGGAATCGAAAAAAACACTTCTGAAACCGTTCCATTGGCACAAAAAATACTCTTCTGGTGATTCTGAGGAGAGAATTTCGCTTCTTGATTTGAAGTCAGAATCCACTCAAGAAGCACTCACACAAGTGTAATTTTATGTATTTTATACAAGCCAACTGACAGCAGCCGTAGATAATTTTTTCGCATTTCACCAATACTATTGTGGATTCTTTCAGAAGCTGTTTTGTTGTTCCATTGGATTTCAGAATGAGTGGATCCCCGAGTGAAACCAATGGAAAACGACATTACTTTATACTTTTCTGACAGTTGCACCCGTTGACAGTTGGCACAGCGTGAGAGAAATCACTTCCATTGGTGGAAATAATGAGAGAAACTACAATCGGCTGTCACCATGTCACCAGTTTTCTTATATCGTGGAATTTTTTATTATTTGTGGAATTCGGTTGCCAAAAAGCCTTTCGTGGGAACAAGGAAATAGCTGAAAAAAAAAACATTCAGACATTGCTCAAATTTCATCAAAACATCTGCATTTGACTATGATTATTAACACACTGAATGTCCATAAACGTGAGCTCATGTAAATCACCTCTTAGCAAGATTTTCTAGTACAAATCATAGTATTATTAACAAGTAATTTAATGTGATTTTCTTTCCGTATAATAATAATTTTACTTTATTTGTTAAGGGCATTCAAAAGGAAAGGGAAAAAAATTTACATTCCGTTGGAAAAATTATGATGGGGTACTCAAAACACTGGCTGTCACCGTATGTAACGAATTTAATAGGACTGCTCGTTTCGTCGACTACATCAATACTGACGGTTCCGTCGATGCGACAGATGCAACGGATTCTATGAGCTGGGCCCTTTGAGTACTAAGTTGACAGTCCATTCTATAGTTTTTGATTTCCTGCTGCAATTGTCAGTTGGCACATTCGGATAGCTAGATTGGCCCGAACTAGGCATAAGAACTCGTAAATTTGACTCGGCAACTAAATGTCAACCTGAACTAACAACCAGTTAATTGATGGAAGAATAATAATTATTTGTTGTTTAGTAATGCCACTTTTTATGTGCACATATATACATTTTTCATTGTGCTTGCACTATAATAATGTCAATTTACGTGCATCTTGAGTAGATCGGTCCGCTACTCCTCCGTCAATGTCAATTGAAAATTTGTTCATGGGCTTACTCAAAGGAAACGTCAATTATAATCAAATGTTTAGATAAGAAACGAAAATTCAGCCAAAATGAACCCTTTGCGGCTTATTCCTTCTATCATTTTGAAAAATTAAGCGGCTTAAATAAGCCGTACATTTCTGCCTGGTAGATCCTCGTTGACCAAAATTGGAGACGAGCTCCGAGATAGGTTCTGAGTACAAAGTTAGTCAGTCCGTTTATGTAGCTGACGTAGAAAAAGTGACATTACCGACCAATCGAGTTTTTTTTGCTAGTGATCTAGTCCAGACGAATCTAGTCCTGAGATAACAAGATTTTTGAATGTTGAATTTACGTGCTCGACATATATCCTGTCAATGAATTTAAATATCTTAACAGCTTTTAAAATCATATTCAAAAGTCATATGTTGTAGAGTAAAAACACATTCATATTGGACTACTATAGTTACTACTTCCTGGGTATTCTATTAACTCAAAATGGACTATAACAATAAACAACAAATTTTAGAATAAAAATCAACAATTTTCCAAATTGGCCTAGAAACGATAACGGAAACGGTTGGCCGTCTTGTACCGATAACCGTCCGAGCTCAAAACATGTGCTGGCTCTGGCTCAGCTTTAACGAGAGGAACTTCAGCTGATGCAGATTCCTTAACAATTGGTGAGTCTTCGGGTGCTGGAACTACAGCTGGATCAACAGCAGAAACCAAGTCATTAATGTTTAATGGGTCAGAGAGTATAGCATCTAAAACATCGGATGCTGCGTCAGCCCTTGGAGCTTCCTCAACAACAATCATTTCTTCGGAAGCTGGAGCCTCATGAGTCTTCTCCGATGAAGCCTCTTCAATCACTGGAGCTTCCTCAGCTGGAACAACTGCAGCAACTGGAGCATCTGTCTGAGCCTCATAAATTGGAACCTCATAGATCAATGCTGGTGGTTGTTCGTACAGCACGGGCAGAGGGGGCTTCTCGGTTGCTTGCACTTGTTCTTGTACTTGTACTTGTTGTGGTTGTTCATTGTAGTGCATTTCCTCAAGTGGTACCTGTTTGATATCCACAACAGTCGTGCCCGGTGAAGTTGTAGTAACCTCAGCTGGTGCCTCGGTCAGGGAGAAGTCCTGCGGAATAGCATTCTCCACCGCCGAAGGGGGCAAATATCTGTTGGCCAGCTCTGAGACATCGGCGACTGCAACACCAGCAGCTACCAAAACAATCAAGATGGTTGATGATTTCTGCAAATAAAGTGAGTGTCAATATGCTGTCCTCATGTGTTCTATTGGCACAATGTGCGAGAATACTACCATTTTGAGTAAAGTTTTCTCACTCGTGACTAAAGGTTGGTATCCAGATACGATTGAGTTGTGAATGATATCGAATCGTTGAGATGAAAACCTTTTTATACGCTTGAGCTAATGACACCAGCACTTTGTATAACACCCACTGCATGGCGAAGGTTGGTTTCTCCCGCTCTTACTCTGTATACGTGTGTGCATAACTCTCTTAGCCGAGACAAGTGACCAACCCAGAGGTACTTCGGAAAAACTAAATAAATCGATAGGTTTTGACTAAAATTTATTATTAAGCAAATATACTCAATCAAAATCGATAAATTGAAATCCAAATCGAAGCAATTGAGACTGAGTAGTAGGAGGTCATCGGAATTGTTGAAACAGTTCCATTGATGACTACCATGAACGAAGACGAAAAGCAAAGCAAATAAAAAGGCGGAGAAAATAAGTCAAACAAATAGCAAGTTGCAAAGGAAAAGAAAAGCAAAAAAACTGCTGCATCGCCGTCTAAAACTAACTACTGGAATACACGCGCCAAAACGCTTGGGCTACGCGAGTGTGTGTTTTTCTTTTATCTTATTCTCTTGTTGGTGTCTTTTTGAACAGATAATTAAACATGCTGCTGGCGGTGGAAAGCCCAAGTGCTTGGTATCTAAGGTTGCACTTTGTGTTGAGATTTGTTACGGATTTCGACACGGATTCGGGTTCAATAGGTTTATCAATGCTTTGTGGCATAGTTTGCCGCTTGGTTTAGTTGTCAAAGGGCTAAGAGAAGGTCGCAGTACGTGTCTTACGACTTCTTTTGACCTATATGTTGCGGCTTAGAATTTAAAGATTATAGTTGGTCGTATGGACCTGTTGCGCCAATTATTTATATTTTTTTTTTTTTTTTTAGTTGGTCGTATGCGGACGGTTTATGGTGTTAGAGGGGGAAAATATAATGTCGTAACTGTTGGCAATTGGAAAGTGTCTGGACTTTTGTTGTCCTGGTTAAATTACAGGGAATTTCGGACTTGCTCTTTCAGTATTTTTCCAAGCAGTTGCCACTACATGGGGCTTAAGTTTGGCTGTGCGCGTGATATAAGGTGGTTGGTTCCTGTGCTACGTTGTCTATGTAATCGGCGACTCTTCTGAAGGAAGATCTATCTTAAGGTAGCAACTGACATTGTTTTCCCAAGTCTAAATGTGAGGTGTCTGTATGCCAAGTGGTCATAAAATTGCGGAATTGCGATTATTTTCATTTTCGTTGTCTTTTTTGTATTACAACATTTGGTAATAAATAACAAATACTTTAAATAACCGGTAAGGCAAATATTACCATATTGGTAGTTTTGGTCATATAATAATAAGTTTGGATAATCCTGACATTTTGGTCATTTGACAGCTAATCTGGTCATTTGCCTGTTGGCATTCATATGCATAATTGGCATACAGTCTAATCTTAGCTTAAGCAATAGATCACTTGAAGGATCTGTTTATTAATACGACCAAGGGCATCTTTATTCACTTTCGCAAATGTCTAATCGACTTACATAGAATTCTTTTTAGATTTTTGCAAAAGTCACACTTGTGTTAATCAAAATTTATAGCGGCGTAGAAGAGGGCGCTGTTCCTTATTTTATGTCTCATGTTTATTAAGCGCTCAAGCTCATTGTTCAAATGTGCGCCGCTACTTCCCTGGGTGGCGCGCATCCAATTCCAATTTTCCATGACTCTGGCGCACAAATCAGGATGAATTTGACCGATGGCATGATTTATATTGGCTTTAAGGGCTGACGTGATTCGTTTCTTATTCGCAAAGACCTGCGACATCAGAAAACCCCACAAGAAAAGGTCACATGTGACATGAGCATGCGCTCATATCGCTCGTGCAGAATTTCCAATGTGGCGTGAGCTGTGTGAAACGTGTCCTGTGTCCTTTTAAAAGCACATGTCATTGGTGTCCATATCATCCAATTCAGGCAAAAAGAAGTTGGTAATCATCGACTTATAGCGCTCCCCGTTGACGGTGATGGCCTGGCCAGCGTCGTTCTCAAAGAAATATTGATCGATGACGCCGCCAGCCCAAAATACACAATAAACAGTGACTTTTTCGGGATGCATTGGACGCTCTTGGATGTCATGTCGATTGGTATCGTCCTAAATTCGAAAATTAAGTTTGTTTACGTCCTCGTTAGGACGATTTTGGCGACCGTAAAATGGGTGAAGCGCGCGGAACGTTGCCCGAAAAGAACACCCAATTTGATAAACAATGGGCACATTCAAGAATCTAGTTATCCTAAGTCAACTTGATTGGGCTGGATGAGATGTAACCCGCACGCAAAAACTAGACTGATCGAGAACGTCACTTTTTCTACGTCAGCCACATATGCGTACTGTCAACTTAGTACTCAGTCACAAATTTCTTGAATAGATTCGTCGGTTACCTCTCCATAAACGTCAAATGAAACAGCTGCTCATATGAGCGATTTTAGCCAATCAAAACCGAAATACATCTAGTTAGACAGCTGTCAGATTTTCCAAACTAGATACTTGAACGTCTCCAATTTAAATGACAGCTGTTGTATAATAGACGAACAGCGAAGCAGAATAAACTGCAAATACACAATGTGTTTTGCAAATTCACACGTGTTTTATTTAACTACCGTAGCTTTTCCACATATCCCAACAGTCAATATGAGAGATGTAGCTTCAACATTTTGGCCGCTATCAAAAGTCAAAGATCTGAAGACCCTATTGGAAAACCCTTTACATATGTAGCTGTCTATGTTGCATTATGTTCGATTCGTCGAAGTTTTTTGTCGCTTCTTTTTGACATATGGCTGATTTTACCGTAGAGGTTGTCGGTTGTCGCAAGCGCGCGGATGACAGTGAACTGAGTCCGGCGCTACTGGTAAAAGAGGTATGGTGTGAGAGCACAGATTAAATAAAATCGAAGAATCTCCCTTCTGAAACATTTTCGAAAATCAACTCTGCTCCCAAAAGCTTGTCCTGCACATAAGTAGCTTGAATTCAAACTTCGTTAAGGACAGTTACAACTAGGAGCAATGAAACGAAAGTATCGCTCTCTAATCTATGCGTGGATCATATTCCTTATATCTGAGATTTTCGCGGCGTTAATAATCTACAATTTGGTTTTGTTTGACTTCATTCGATGGGCCAACGAAGAAGAAGAAAAAGCAACACCCACCAGGAGCAATCACATTTGGATTATGGCCGCCACAATGATTATTTTGAACGGTCACGGTATGGGTTAGGCGCTGCACGCCGAAAGGTTATATTAAAATTATAAACATTATTTAGGAATGGTAATGTTCCGCCTCCTGCCAAGAGTCAAGACCTCGATTATAAAATATAGTCATGCTGCTATTCACACTGTGGTAATAGTTGGAGCTACGTACGCGTACTATGTTATCCATGTCCTTATGAATGAGAATGATCGTCCGCATTTTTCCTTCGATCATTTGCACACATCGCTGGCGATGTTGACTGCTATTGTTTACTTTGCACAGGTGAGAGGCTTTGCAAATTTTTTATAACTTGTAACTCTCTTCGCCTTTCAGTGGTTAGCCGGAGTTTTTGTGTATCTTTACCTCTATTCGAATCAGAGAAGACGCAAACGGTTCGCTTCTTGGCACAATTTTGTTGGTATTTGCGTTCTTCAGCTGTCGATAGCTACAGCCTGTGTTCAGCTATATGAATTGGACTATAACGTGTAAGCTCTTAAGGACGTTTAATTATATTAAGTATAATTTTAAATTTATAGAAATATTGAAGATTTACATGCTGAAGCTGCCATCGTATGCATGGTGACTTATGGAGCGTTAATCAATTCCATTGTTTTGAATCCATATCTGGAGTGGCGCTTGGTAAAATAACCTTAATCGGTTAGAAATTGTCAACGTTTCATTACAGTGAAATGTTCTTTTCCAGGTTGGTCCACTTTAAGGTTAAATTAACTTTGAACTCTGAAGTCGACAATGTATTTAAACAATCTTCATTTTCTATCATTCTTCCTAAATGCACACAAATAAAGCGGTTTTGGGGGTCTACTCTTGAAAAAAAATGTTCGTAACTCCCGAAATCTGTTAATGAAATATTATGATATTAAATATCTCATCGAACGGAATAACCTCTGTAGATATCATTAGTGGATAAATGATACAATTCAAAGTTTGAATACTATAGTATGCACGTATGTATTTGTATATTGCTTAAATTTGTATCAACTTAAGTCAAAATGGGAAAAAACGATTCAGAATATTTACAGCTGGATTGGAATTCTATTTCACAGAGTGACGCAAAAGAGCAAATACTCGTAGATTTTGCTTCCGCAGGAGCAATCTCAAAATGAGGTTTTTATCGAGGTGGGCGGATGTTTCGAAAATGATTTTAGTATAAATATTAAAAGTAGTACATTTAATGAAGACGATCTGACCTGAAGCTGACTTGCAAAAAAATTGGAAAACTAATGTTCCAATATCTAAAATATATAATTGCCCTGAATTATGTGCTAATTTTGTGGTTTGAATTTTGTGCTCGAGTGGTTTCGGACAAAATCGAACTTTAAAAGTGATCAGCCAAGGTAACGTCAAGCCAGTAGAGCACATAGCTGAATCCGCCGAACATTTTAAGAATTATTATGCCATATTGTTGCCTGATTTATGTGTTTTTTTCTGTGATGAGTTTTCAGCTTTTTAAAGCTTGTAGCTCTTGGCTTGAGCTACATTTAGTTAGAAATTTGCATTTCAAACCTTTGATCTAATGAGTTCATAGAAAGTCCTACCGTAGCGAATACCATTTACCGTAACGTGAAGGTCATTTTCATCGACGAAAAAAAACGGCCCAACGACGCCACCGGCATGATAACCGCACCAAACAGTGACTTTTTAAATCGCCTTAATTTTTTTTTATTTTAAATAATTTTTATTATTTATTTATAATTAATAATTTTCAACAAAAGTGTCAAACAGAGGGGAAAAGACGCAAAACAAAATTGAAGAAAATTTTCTTTTCAAATCACATTAAACACAATTTTAAATAATTTAAACATTGATACGATTACTAAATTAAATTAAATAAACATACGGAAAAGAAAAGAAATAGAAAATTGAGATAGAATATAGCAGGTGTACATTTTGTTGGACTGAAATAGAAGGAAGACGAAAAATAAAGTAAGAATGTGTAGTGTTTAGAAAATTGAAAAATCATGTCTAATTATGTTTGAAACTTTGTATGATTCTGTTAATGTAACGCGGAAAAGAATTTCAAAGACGAGTAGCGTTAAACTGGCGCTCAGATGTCAAGAAACATAACGAAACTGACGCAATACGTAACACCACACCCCAAAAAGTGCTTCAACCGTCATCCACAGCTTATTCCAAATATAAGCTGTTTGCCTGCTACGATCATGGTTCGAAACAACAATTCACATACAAAAACGAAAATTAAAAAAAATAAAATAAATACAATGGGTGCACATAAATATTTCGCTTTAAAGGCTTAACGTGGAATTGGCCTACCTGTGTGCTGAAAATCTTACTTTACTTTGCTTTGCTGAGAACGAAGCTAAAAAAAGCGAATTTTGGTACTAGCAGTCCATTTAATAGGCGTTTTTCTTTTTTAGTTCAGAGCTGAGCTCTGAACCGAGCTCGAGCATTATGAGCGCGCTCTGAGCCGAGCGTGCTCAGATTCTTCTGATGTATTTATGAAACACACTTGAGCACGTAGCTGACATTTTTAATAAATGTATGTAAAAATTGAATACTTATTAATTTTTATTTATTAAATTGGTTATCCTTTAGTTCCAGAACAACAAAGTTCGTCCACCATTGCATTTATTTTGTTTTCCTGTTTTTTTTTTTCTGTCAAATGTGACTGCGAGTGTGTATTCAGCTTTTTACTCAGCATGCTCAGTCAATTTATTCTGAGCTCATCGAGCGCGCTCTGATTATGCTCAGATCGAAAAAAGAAACACAAATCTGAGCTCTGATGTATCTGAGCTAAAAAAGAAACACGAACTTTTTGTATAACAGTTCAGGTTGCGCTCTGAACTAAAAAAGAAAAACGCCTATAATAATCTATGAAGAACTATGGTTAAGAAACCGAACGCACTGCTTTATATATGTATGGTTTGAACCTAAGCTACATCCAATGCATTTCTAATACACAAACCCATCACAACTTCTGCAAAGAAACAATTCTTTTGTTTATGTTTGACATCTTCCAGCTGTCATTCGACGACTATTCACAGTTTGCAGAAATTCTTCGATGCAAAAAGTTGTCAAATAGTTCTACTAAAAAAAAGAAGTATATTTCTCAAATTAAATTCAGTTATTGTGTAGGTACTGCTTGTTTTTTTTTTTATATATTAAAAGTGCGTTACTTAACAAACAAGTTAATAATTTCGCTTGATATACTGCGTTGCAGTTAATAATCCTATAAATGACGACACCATAAGCATAGAGAGAACAGCACAACACCCAAAAAAAAATATAACACCACACAACGAACTGGCAGAAAACTCTCAACCCAATACAAAATGTGGATTCAACCAAAGGAGTTGCTGCTGCCGCCAGCATTCTGGTACGCCAAACCTTAATTTCCCAAAAAAATTACTTCTATACATTGTACTTTAACTCCATTTAACTTACGTCACAAAAGATTCTACCTCTCGCAATACAAATAATTGCATTTTAATTTTGTTGGTACTGTTTTCTTATTCTTTTTCGGGTTTTGCGTCGTTATCACAATCTCAACAATCGCTAAAGGGTGGCTGAAATGAAGTCAAAATATTTTGTACTGCAAAAACGACGTGGTCACGGTGAATCTCGAGGATTTTCATCGCTTCTGGTAGGCACCTTCGACAGCGTATTCGATACCCGACCAGCACCCTATCGGATTCTACATCAGACGCCATCTTCGGAGGTATATTATGGTGAGTATGCGATATGGAAATACTCTAATGAATGAGTGGACGCTTATTGGTACTTATTTTCCTTGGGTTCGTGATTGATCGAGGTTGAGACTTTGCTAGCGTTAAGTATATACAGTGTTAAATGGCCGCCGAAGAGGGGGTTTATACTGTGTTGATTGCTTTGTTTACCAGCGACTCCTTCTGTCTGCCTTATCAATCTGGACCGAGCGAAAGTATCGTTCGTGTATTCGAAGGAATTTTCGATATAATTGGTTTGGTTTTGTATTGTTTATATTTTATGTTATTGTATTGAAACAAATAGTTTATTTGAAATTATCGAACAAATGTTCTAAGAGTTTAGTTCTACGAACAGTTATATTGTAATACACAGGGGCGTTGATCATCTGTAATAGAATGTGCAGTTGACAGAGCGTGTTATCAAACAACTGTTGTTCTAGCTTTGAACTTTACCCGATATAGTGTGTTCGATAGTGAACGCAGTATTTTTACCTCTTATTACTGTTTTTTAAATGCAAATGTGTTACTCATAACGTGATCGATTTTTTAAATGTTTCACATTATCAATTAAAATTATATTTGCGGGTTCATTTCCCTTGAATATGACACCATTGAAAAGATGTCGGTATCCAATTACTTCTGGTTAATCTGAGTTGCACTGTAATGCTTAGTTGTTTTTAGAAATATGTCCATTTATATTAAAATGTAGCTGAGGTTGTGTTCTATTACTTTTTGTTTATGTATTGTAATGGCAATGTCGGTTCTTGCATATGAATCCCTTCCAATAACACAACTCATACTACTTGATAAGTATTCACACTAGAAAAATACAATTTTGAAGAAATGCGCCTACAAGTGAACACACGAGACATTAATTGTTCAGAGGAAGATAATCCATTCCGGTTCGAAAACAAACTCTTCTTTCATTCGATCTAAATAGGTGAAAAAACTGTGAGAGGTTTTTTGTTCATTCTTGGAGGATGGCTAAAACTCTGCGTCTGCATTAGCTTTTCTGTCTGGCGCATTTGTCTGTAATTTAATTATCTTACCAAACCCTTGAAAAAGAGAAGTTCTTTAGCAAACTGCCTTTTCACCTCTGTGCGCAACATTAGGCAAGGCTTTGCATGCACTATATTAACCCTTAAATATATACATATAGTTCATCGTAATTACATTGCATATCCAGAGAAATTATTGCACAAGCTTCTTCATATTTTTGAATGTGTGCCATTAGGGAGAATGGTCATGTACCATTTGTAAAATAGACCTTTAATCTTTACGGGAAGTGCTTGTTCAAATAAAACAGACACGAGCATGAGCTAAGGTGGCGACTCACCTCCAATAACCTCATTAAACCATTCAATATATTCTATAAGTACTGATTCATCCAGAAATCAACTGCATTGATTTTAAGTAAGAAAAACAGATATGCATGTATATGTATTTAAAATATTTCACACAAGAGAAACAAACTGCAACTGAACTAGATTGTTACTGTCTATCCACTAATTCGGAGGTTACATTATTCATTGTTTATATTTATTATTATTGCAAACATATACATGTACATATAAAAAAAAACGGTAACAGTATTATAACCTCACATTTTTTAAGTGATTTCGTGTAGCTCCGGTGCATGTCAATTGTGACATGCTTATTCTCTACCAATATCTAGTTTTATAATATAAAAAGACACTGATTCATTGTTTTTATTTGCAACTATCCGCGTGGCGGTTTGTTATCAATTTCTTAATGACTAAGGACAATGGAAGTAGGCATTCAAAATCGCATTATATTGCGTAATATGTCCAAAATCAATTGATCTTAACCTATCACATGTGATTGTGGTACAACAAACTGATAAGGTGGTTTGTATGGTTTTGTTATGTTTTTTTTTTAATAAGATTGGCTATTGGGTTTCACAAAGGTCGAATTTTAGGTCGAGTAAAAAGGATAAAATCGTTGAATCCAGTCTGACATCTTTCCCCGAACGATTAAGATCGAGAGCAATGGTGGGTCCATTTGAGCATCATACATGTGCGACTTTTCTATTAAATATACGGGTGCATTGAAATTGACGATTATGTCGAAATTCCAACCACAGTCGGTCACTTCAACTAGTCCTATATGTTTTTTGTCGCCTCAAGTTTCGAAAAGACTGATGAAAAATGCTGTACCCTTTTTGTAGAAATCGCCATCGGCTTGACACAAGAGGAAATAATTAAAGACTGGGAATGGCTGACCGAGAACCTCTTTAAAAACCTAAACGAAATGGAAAGCGATGAGGAGATCACCAATTTCACTATCTGCAAAATCCAGTCACTCTACGCTCACAATACCCAAGCAAATGATGACTCGGGTGAGTCTGCAAATTTTAAGGTTGTCGCAGCGAAATTTCGCTCATATTTCGATATGCCCGAAGAGGAACAATTGGTCAACACATACTCCTGCAAGTGAGTCAAAGCTTTTGCAAGCCAAAAATTCTGGTAAGCCCATTTATTCCGTTTATCCCGTCATTTAGCTATGTGAAGAACAAAATTCCCCGCCAAGGGCAGCTGTTTATATCGCTCAATTACGTTGGCTTCTACTCCTATATGCTTGGCAACGTGGTGAAGTTCGCCATTCGCTTCTCTGAGCTGGAGGAGATCCACAAATTCGGAAACGTTATCTCGCTCAAAACTATAAATAATATGCAATACAAGTTCACGGTATTTTTCGACTCCAGCGAGGCGCACGATCTAATCGAGCAGTTAAACAAAATGGCAATTCAGCAGATGATGCAGGTTGGTTGGCTAAAAATATGGTTGTTCAGCTGCTTGGATAACTTCTCTGGATATTTTTTTTTAAGGATCCTGAAAGTCCAATAGTGGACCACGAGGCAACTATATTCCAGCGATTTGGTAGAAAATCATCGAAGAAGCCTTTCCTGCTGCGCGACTTGACTGTGCGCCAGAAGTCGGAGGAATACAGGATGTACTTTCGGCTCCCACAGAGGGAGATCATGGATGGCAAAATTAAAGGTAATCCAAAAGTCCTTTAGTGTTTGATGGCAGTTTCTAATTGGTACTTTCAGCGAATTTGTGGACACCTTACGCGAAGCGCTATGTGCATGGAAACATTTATCTTTCGACAAATTTCCTTTGCTTCCGCAGTGATGTGAATGATTTGGTCAGCTTGGTAGTTCCGCTGAAGACGATTAAAGTGAGTTATTTGTGTGGATGTGTTCTGTGTATTCATCGTTATCTCACCCGTCTTTAGAGTGCTGAAAAGAAGGACGACGGGCCCAATCGGTATGATAACCTAATCATTCTATCCACATCAGAGAATGTGCCATTTGTATTCGCACAAATTACAGATAGAGACGTTTTGATACGTAAAATCTCGGACCTACTTTCCAAAATTCACATGTTAGTACAATCGAATCAAAATATCAACCCAGTAATATCCTATTCAAACACCTTAGCCCTGTTGGAAAGGAACGAGCGAAGTACGACATCTCGTGGTCAAAGCAAGCCGCCTTAATGCACACCTTCAAATCGGGTTTAACAGAAGAGATGCAGCGCAAACAGGAGGAGAAGGTTTTCTTTCCTTTGACGACCAATGCAAGAGTATTGTGTTAATTGCTCTTTTATTTAGCTGAGCAAATGGGATAATCACTACCGCGAATTTGGTCAGGGGATTTCTATGTTCCGAACGACAGACGTTATAAACCTAATAATCGAGGGCATTCCAGACAAGCTGCGACAAGAGATTTGGCTAATATTTTCCGGTGCAATACATGAGAAGGAGATGAATCCAGGGTTGTATGAGGATCTTGTCGAAAAGGTATTGGCATTTCTTGTTGGTTTGAGAGACACATAATCAAACGTTTCGATGTACACAGTCCGCCTCAATGAAGCAGTGTCCCATTCATGACGAGATCGATCGTGATTTGCATCGTTCTTTGCCCGAACATCCAGCATTCCAGCACAAAGATGGACTTAGTGCATTGCGACGGGTCCTACAGGCGTACGCATTGCGTAATCCACAAGTTGGTTACTGCCAATCAATGAATATTGTGTCGTCGGTATTTTTATTATTCTGTGATGAGGAGAACGCCTTTTGGATGTTGGCGAGTCTGTGCGAGAACTTGTTGCCCGTATATTACAATGACAAAGTTGTTGGAGCTCAGGTAAGCTTTATTTGTATTTTACACATGTAACAGACGAATGCTCTCTGAGAAATGACTTCCAGTCGTTTTGAACGGGTCTTGCGTAACCGATGTAGCAATTCTCAATAGCAATTTAAGTCAAAACGATCATATACACGAAATATATAGATTGCCTCAAACGGTGCCAGAAACAATTTATCTCCAAAAACTACATTTCACTGGATAGAATTGAAAACCGTCCGAACAGTGTAGAACTGTTGTCTGCTGCGTTGCTCTCATTGTTTTTCAACAGGCACTGCTGCTCACATGAAATCTATTCGTAAATTTTGGTCTTCATTCATTTTAGATTGATCAACGCGTCCTCAACGAATTGGTGGAAACCTACTTGCCTGAATTGCACAGTCATTTGGACGCCATCGGCATTATTAAGATGATCTCCCTATCGTGGTTCCTGACCATTTTTCTAAGTGTGATTCCGTACGAAAGCTGCCTGCAGATCATTGACTGTTTCTTCTACGACGGAGCGAAGATAATTTTTGTGGTAACACTTTGACCCGACTCCGCATCTCCTTGTTCCCCTAACTATGCTTATTCATTATTCAGATTGCTCTCCAAATCCTCGAATGGAATCGTGAGAAACTTTTGCAATGTCGTGACGATGGCGAAGCAATGCAATTGCTGGGCGACTACTTGCATGGCATCTACAATCCCGACTACCAGTTGTCGGTGCCGCGTCAAACGCAAACACACCACAGTCAGTCTGTGCAAACACTAATTCACGAGGCCTACACTCGCTTTGGTAACCAGATTTCCATGCAAAAGATCGAAGAACTGCGCAACAAGCACCGACGACTAACCATCCGACAATTTGACATTGACAATGAGACAAGCATCGTTAAACATTTCGCCGACAACATGTATTTCGACAGAGATGAATTGCGTATGTTATTGACAATAATTCGCGAGGAAAAGATGACCCCTAAGAAGATCCAACAAAAGGCAAACATTGTCGGTGAGGCGCCAATCCTTATACCACACCAGGGCGCCACCACATCTGACGAGTACTTCCGCGACAATTCGGGACGGTCGGAACAGTACAATGTAGATTTTGAGACTTTCAGGGTTTTATTCCACGAGCTGACGCCCTGGAGGGCGTGTCATTCGGTCGACTTGGCCGAGAAGCTTTTCAGGGTAAGTTTTCGTTACAACACAATTTGGTTCGTGGGCCAAAAACGAATAGTTTACCATTTTCTAGTTGACAGACAAAAAGAGCACCGGTATGCTAGAGTTTTCGCAAATCATCAACGCAATCGGTATACTGTGCTCCAGCAAGTACACTGAGAAACTCAAGTTGCTGTACATCTTGCATCTGCCGCCGTTACTCAGCAAGGCCGAAATAGATCAGGCTAAGAAGCCGCGCAAATGCAAAGACGATGCAGAAGTCGGTATCGAAGCGGAAGACTTCTTTGGGTTTGTTTCCAATTTGTACGATTGGATTCGACCCCAAATTTCTGATTACATCTTTGATTCCAGTGATGACCCATCCGAATCTATTGAGGCGCTGCCCTCCCCAACAGACAATAACTTTGATGAATGCGAATTTTCATTGTTAACTGCAGCCGCCACAGCCACACAGGAAGCAGCGATCTCAGCACCAGATCGTCCCACACCAAACCTTTCGGTATCGAATTCTCAGAATTCCCAGTCCAACGCCAGGACATCGACATTTTATGTTGATCTGCCCACTGATCAGCTGGCAAATCAGGGACGATTCGAGTCGATTGACACGTTCTCAGACATAAGTGATCTCGGAGCCAAGCTTAACCAACTGAATGTAGAGACCATTTCGAACTTCTCGCAGATCTCACAGAGCGACTTGGGTAATGCTAAATTCGAGAACCAAATTTCACGCACGGACTCGACCACAGACACGAAGAGTTTGGGTAGCCTGAGGTATTTCCTTGACCAGCCCTATGGTGGCAATTCGCCAAACAAGTTGGTGCCCAAAATGAAGAAGGCAAACTTCAAGTTTCTTTGGAGGAGCTTAGTAGAGATCATTGGGGATCAAGATCAGGACATGAAAGATGCATGTACGTGGGGACAGGTTTCTTTGGTAGTGATTTTTTTAACTTTTGCTCTTCTCTTGCAGATGAGAACCTGATGGAGTTGGGCAGTCAAAGTCAGTGTAATTTGAAGAAGGAAGCCAGTCTGGAGAGCTTCATACAAATTGGATTTGCCGGCAGTAGTGATGAGGTGAGTTGATTAATAGGAAAATAGCGACAAAAGTCGGGAATCTTATGATTGGCACACAACTTTTTGTGAACGCGACGTGTTAAGTTTACTTGAATTGACTCTCGAACAAAAATCACTTAAGTCACTGGCTTGTTTGTGAAGTGGAATAAATGTTTTAGAGTAGCAAAAGTAAAATAAGTTTTATTTAGTTCAAAAGGAATTCACAAAAGGACGCGTTGTTACTAGCAGAGAGAAATTCGGAAAGCAGTTTCATTTGAAATAAAAAACAAAGGATAGATATATTCAGTATCTATATATACATCTGCTCTCTTCTGTTGACGGGTTGTGTCTTCTAGACGACAGTTGACAGTATTACCGTGTGGTTGTTTATTACTTCAACACTTCCTCCATAAACACCAAACGTGATAAAATTTCATTGTTGACCAATTGTTAGTCCCATCTTCTTTCGTAATGTTTCAAAACGAACTCGTTCCAATGGTTTTGTTAGCAAATCTGCTAGTTGATTTTCTCCAGGAATGTGTTCCAGCTTGATTTCACCTTCCAGAAAACGCTCTCGAACGTAAAAATGTCTAATGTCAATATGCTTAGTTCTTTTATGATATTCTGGATTCTTTCCAAGTTTGACGGCACTTGCACAGTCAACGAAAAGCTCAGGTGTAAAGTCTTGTTGTCCAGTTAATTCTGCCATCAAACGTTTGAGCCACATAGCCTCCTTCGCTCCTTCACTCGCAGCCATAATTTCAGCTTCAGTAGTAGATAACGCTACTGTTCGTTGAAGTTGACTTGTCCAACAGACTGCTCCACCAGCAAACATTGCAACAATTCCGGTTGTGGATCGCCTTGATTCAATATCACCTGCGAAATCTGCATCACTGTAGACTTTTAACTGTTCGTAGTCCTTTTTGTACTCGATGCATGAGTTGGTGGTTCCACGAAGGTACCTAAAGATTCGCTTGACATCATTCCAGTCCTTTTTGCTTGGATTTTCTACTGCTCGTGCTACTGTTCCAACGGCGTATGCAATGTCAGGTCGTGTTGCTGTTGCCAAATACAACAAGCTTCCAACAGCTTCACGGTAAGGAACTTCTTCCTTCACATTGTTTATCTCTTTGGTTTCGCCATACACTATAGGTGTTGTCACAGCATTACATTCACTCATATGAAAACGTTCTAAGATTTTCTTCGTGTATTTTTCCTGACTGACAGTAATTGAACCATCTTGAAAATTTATTCTCATGCCAAGAAAATTATCTAGATGGCCGATTGTTATTTTAAATTCAGATTTCAGTTCTGCTAAAAAGCTCTGAATTAATTTTTGATTGTTGCCAATAACTAGTCCATCGTCGACGTATATAACAACATACAATATAGTTCCATTGCCGTTGCAATAGAAAAGACACGGATCTGCTGTGCTGTTCTTCAATCCTGCTTTCTTCATAAATTTCAAAAAACGTTTGTGCCAGCAACGCGGAGCTTGTTTGAGTCCATACAAGCTTCCCTTTAATCGACATACTCGATCAGTGCCGTCTTGAAATCCATCTGGTTGTTCGAGGTAAACTTCCTCCTCAAGGGTCTGTTTTACATGTTTCACTGTTCATGCTTATGGTGCATACCACTTCTGGCTTAAATATAACATCGTGACTGCAGATCACTTTTCTTAATTTTGGAATCCACACACGATATCCATCTTTGTCGTTGACATATCCAACTAAATTTCCAAATAATGCTTTTTGATCAAATTTCTTGCGACGCTCTTTTGGAATGTGCACATAACATCCGGTGCCAAATATTCTCAAATGATCTAACTTTCTCGTTCAGCCAATCCGTTTTGTTGTGGCGTATAAGGTGATCCAATGCAATATTCAATTCCTCTCTTCGCTAGCACTTCGGCGACATGTTTGTTATCAAATTCTCTACCACCATCGCATCTTAGCCTTTTGACAGTGTGTCCATTTGTTTCAGCTTCGTTCAAGAATTGTTCTAATGATTTACAAACTTCACTTTTGTGCTTTAAAAAGAACAATCTTCGGAATTTACTGTAGTCGTCTTTGAAACTTTGAAACAAACATAATAACGAGAACCTCCTACAGATGCTATTTCAACTGGTCCAAGAACATCCGCATGAATAATTTCGCCTACATTCGTTGGTCGATTACTGCGCTTCTTAAATGAAAGTCGATGCATTTTACCGACAGCGCAACCATCGCAAAAATGTTCTTCGGTTTCAGCAACATTAATGCCTAGTTTCTTTAAAATATTCTTAACATGCCTTTTGTTCTGGTGTGCAAAACGCTCATGATACACTTGCAACGTATCTTTAACATTTGCCATATACACTTCAACTGGTTTTATTGCATTTACAACTCGAATATTCAACGCTTACAATACAGATTTAAGATATCCAGTGACTACTAGTTGTCCCGTATGCTTTTCGTGAATTTTAACACCTGTGTTATCAATTGTCGCAGTAAAACCTTTACTAGCTGCTGCTTTCACAGAAAAGAGATGCGCATTTGCATCAGGCACGTACCACACACATTTAAGTACTCCATCTCGCCATGCTCCTTCTACATACCTTTGAATTTTGACGTTACCTTGGCCATATGCTTTCATCGTGACGCCTTGCTTTCCGAGACTTATTATTTCAGGAACAGCAAATTCGGTGAAGTTTTCAAAACATGATTTACTTGGCATTATGTGCCTTGAAGCCCCACTGTCACAGTACAATTGATCAGGTTTAATGCCATCGTTGGTTGCTGCACTTAATGAGAATGCCAATAGGTCGTAATTTTTCTTTGAAGTAGCATTTTCTTTCATTCTTCGACGATCTGAAGACTTATTTTGTGGACACTCCGCTGCCCAGTGACCCAGCTCCTTGCATTTGTTACACGGAATCTTTTTCTTTGCGCGTTCTATTTTGTCATTCTTCTGCTTCTGTGATTCTGCTTGTCTTTTCTTGTGAAAATTTCCTTTCGAAACAAAAGCTGTTATTTCTGTCGACTCCTTGTCGGTGCGAGTTTCACGTAGTTCAATTGAGCACAATTTTTCAATTAGCAAATTCAACTTCTGATTTTCTGCGGGTATAGTATCCCATAAATCACGAAAGTTGTCAAACTCTTTTCCAAGAGTGGACATGATTCGTCCATTCAATATTCTTTCTGACAGAATATTTTCATTATGCTTTACCAGTTCGGTATTGAGATCGACGAACAACTTCTGCAATTTTGCTACGTGTGTACTGATGTCTTCTTTTTCGTCTCTTCGTGCTTGAAAAAATGAATCAATTAACATAGTTAACCTTTGAGTACTACTTCGCTCAAAACGAGCACACAACTTATCCCAGATATCCTTTGAGTTTTCACATGTCAATACGAGTTCAGCTACTGATTTGCTTAAGGCTGCTGCAATCAAACCGGCCGCTTTTGCGTCAGCTTTCAGCCAATCTGTGCGCTTCTTTTTGTCTGCATCGGAGGCACCATCTTTCTCCTCAGGACAAGCAACTCATATGCACGCAATAACATTTTCATTTGCCATTTCCATTTCGCCCAATCGCTTGGACTTTCGAGGGAATCCAATGAAATTTTATAGTCCATCGAAGACATGTTTTAATCTACTTATTTTGCAGCCGATATGCAACTTTTACATCGACTTTTCGATTAATTCGAACACTCAAAAGAATTTTACTTTATTTATGCAATTTTCACGCATCTGGGCCCATAACCTGAAGTGGAATAAATGTTTTAGAGTAGCAAAAGTAAAATAAGTTTTATGTAGTTCAAAAGGAATTCACAAAAGGACGCGTTGTTATTAGCAGAGAGAAATTCGGAAAGCAGTTGCATTTGAAATAAAAAACAAAGGATAGATATATTCAGTATCTATATATACATCTGCTCTCTTCTGTTGACGGGTTGTGTCTTCTAGACGACAGTTGACAGTATTACCGTGTGGTTGTTTATTACTTCAACAGTTTGGAATACCAATTCTTCATACCGACATCCTTTCGCCGAATTAGGTAAGGAAGCCCCAATTTTTTGTCGGTTTCCAGTTGGACCCAGACTCTAGCAGCCTGCAGATTAGCTTTTTAGCGGTACAGAAAGTGTGCTATTAACTGTTAGCTGAAAACAAACACTCGCTTAACAAATATTTACTACAGTCCTCCTGCAGATGTTCGTTAATTCGTTGCATAGATGAGTGGTTCCGGTCGTGTATTACATCCCCCATCGCCACATTTGGTAGTTTTTCTCGATTTGTGAGTGGCTGCTGATCGAGTTGATTAGTTGCTCATTAATATTGAAACAATTTGTTATCTACTTCTTTTCCGTCACCTTCGGGACCAACTGTACTCTCGCTGTGCCGTCACCCTCTCATATCTTTTTCCCTCCTATTTTCAGCCCGATTCCAATGGAAATCCAACAACCCCAATGGAACCGCAAT
Organism: Cheilosia vulpina; assembly: GCA_916610125.1. Taxonomy (NCBI): domain Eukaryota; kingdom Metazoa; phylum Arthropoda; class Insecta; order Diptera; family Syrphidae; genus Cheilosia; species Cheilosia vulpina. The sequence goes on from OU744278.1 coordinate 40,895,474, forward strand.
CGACAAGTCAACTATTCATGGCTCTGGATAAGGAACTACGCCAAGCCGAAGCGGCCCGCTCAACATCCTCAACTGCAACAACAACAACGGCTACTGCCACCGATGCAGATAACTGGGAGATAAGCATAAACCAATTCATTGCCACTGTCTTGGCAGTGACGTCTATTGTTCAACCATTCTATTCGCATACGCCGATCAAAGAAAACATAGAACGCATGCAAAAGAACCGCAGGAAGTGTGTGACGTCCAACTATTAGCTTCAACATAGGGAACTGAGTTTGTATTGCATAGATCGAAGCTATTATCATTTTTTTTTGTTCTATCTAAAAGTATTTCGAATTGGTTTTAATTTAAAAACAAATTCTTTTATCAGTAACCTACATGCAGAGAAGTTGCAGTGTCACAGGCTAGAGACGACGATATGACTGCAACTGAAAGCATTTGGAGCTTTTCAAGTAAAGGTTTTTAACAAATCGGCCAACATTATGTTTATCATTTTCTATATTGTTTTCCGGGTTCGAATGATTTAAGAAATTATTGTGTTTGTGGTATTTCCGATATATTTCAGTTTTATTCAAATTTAAATTAGGCTATTAAACAAATTCTATATATAAATTTATGAATGTACGTATGTATATCTAATCGAAATAAAAGTGTAAACTCTAAATAAACTATTTTATCAAACATTTTGCGGTTTAATTATCTTTGTTGATACATAAAGTTTCAACCAAAAACTTGAATATATCTATTGAGAAAAAGCTAACTGAAGAAAATGTTTCCGTTCTTAAACAGTGGAACGCTGAGAAAATGCGGTCGGCTGACGTCGATCGGCTGCAATGGCAGAAGACGAATAGGAGCCTCCTATGAGCCCTCTGCAGCCAGACTCAGCGCTGTCACTGGCATCAAATGTACCGACTTTAATGTGCTGGGCCATTGTAAAGGGTGGGCCATCTAGTGGTTTCTTTTAAAATCATAGGTTATTTTGACACTGAAAAGTGTTTCCCGTCCGAAATCTTGACAGAAAGTCAGTGTGATACCTCAGCGGAACGAGGAGGGTCGCTTTACGCTTAAACAACATTGGGAAATATTGGAAACTTATTTCCAAAGTGAGTACTGTGTAGCTCAAACAGTGCGTTTTTTGAAAAGAAAATTTGGCCGAAATGAAGCGCCCACCACATTTTCATCTCGGCGGCTACGGTTACAAATAAAATTGCCGCATCTGGGGCTCGGAAAACCCACATGCTATTGTCGAGAAGCCAATGCATCCACAGAGAGTGACAGTTTGGTGCGGATTGTGGAGTGGTGGTATCATTGGAACATTTTTCTTGAAAAATGAGGCTGGGAACAACAATTCGGTCAACGGTGGGCCATTTTAACCGACTTTAGTTTTCACTAAATTTGAAGCCATGGATTTGGGCGACCTCTGGTACATGCAGGACGGTGCGCCGTTCCACACAGCCCATGCCACAATCGATCTTTTGCGCACCAAATACCCAAATCGTGTTATCAGCCGTCTTGGCCATGTCAATTTGCCGCCCCGGAGCTACGATTGGACCACTGTGGACTTTATTTTTTGTGGGGAACCGTGAAGGACCGATGTTATTCCAACAATCCGGAAAAGATTCAAGCACTTAAAGCCAATATCATCCAAGCAATCCCTGAGCTACAGCCCGATATCATCAAAAAGGTTGGAAAATTGGAGTGACAGAATGCGCTACTGCGAAGCCAGCCACTTGAACGAAGTTTTGTTCCATGATTAATGGAAATATTGACTCTTACTAAAGCCATAATAAATGGAAAATATTTAATTTTGTTAATTTTATTGCATTTTTAAAAAGAAACTTGTATTTGGCCCACCCTGTATAAACAGACAATAGTACTATCAATAGTAAACTAAAAAGGACACCGACGTCTCGGACAGAACGTCACCATAGACAGATATAACTTTAAGGTGGATACGGATTTTGTCTTCCTAGGCTCCGCTATGAACTCAAAAAATGACACCAGCGGTGTGATTAAACGGAGAATAACTCTTTGCCAATCGCTGTTTCTTTGGGCTAAGAAGGCAATTGAGCGCGCTTTCGAAAAACTAAAGTGACTCTTTATAAAACCAGGTCCTGCTCTATGGTGCAGAGGCATGGACCCATTTAAAAGCGGATGAGATGGCTCTTGGCTGTTTAGAGAGAGAAGTTCTTCGAGTTACTTTTGGCCCCGTCTGCATAGACGGTGAATGGAGGACGAGATACAACGACGAGTTGTACGGGCTGTACGTCGACATTGACATAATTGGAAGAGTAAAAATCCAACGACTGAAGTGGCTGGGTCATGTACGAATGGACACGAATGCGCCGAGGGACGGTGAAGTTTAGGAAGACCGCTACTCAGGTGGCGCACGCAAGTCGAAGGGCACCTTAACAAACTTACCGTGCGAAACTGGAGACAACTGGCCAAAGATCGTGTTGGCTGGAGACGCTTGTTGGTTGAGGCCCAGGTTTACCCCGTACTGTAGCGCTACCTTATGTATGTAAGTAATATACAATGAGCTCACCCACGTTCAGATATATTTTGTACACGATTTGCAATGCCTGTGTATGCTTACAGTGGTACTTTTACATATAAATGTTTATTAGTTGTATCCCTTTGGAAAGCGAGTCTTATTTTACCCGCCAAACCCTAGCGTTGGTGTAGGATGACTAATGTGGTTTTCCAAAAACTACTCCATTTGTATTTACAACAGGGGAAACATTTTTCAATTCGATATCTATATTTGTGATTTTTCCAAAAAAAAAAAAACCAATAGCTGATATTGATTATTGCTGTAAAACAACCACTAATCCATTTACAAAAACAGGTCAATATCGTAGCATGTTCCATGAGCTGCGTAAAATCTGAGATCTGAAAAAAATAGCTGCGGCCTGTAACACAACGCGACAAGTCTAAATTCACTTGTCCACTTATGCTTGTCCGACAAGTACAAATTAATTCTGTAACATAACGTAAACTGTTGCACTTGTCAAAAGAATTAAATTCCCTTGACTTGTCGGCATCAAAGATAATGGAATACAGAGATATATATCTTTCCAGTGGAAAGGCGGCTGCCTACAAACTGTTTTCCCGTAAAATTCATGAAGTCACGCACATATGCTCATTTCTTTTCTAGTTAGGTGAGTTCATGAATTGAACTTTAATGGAATAATTCGCTTATCCGAAATGCGTATTTCATTATTTTTTTTATTTTAATCGAATCCTTGAGAAAAACCAAACAAGTTCAATACCAAACGCAAAACAATTAAACAGCGCAATGCCCATAAAAGTAAAAGGAATATTGGCCAACCATTAGCAACATGCTTTTTTGTAGCTCACACGTATTCACAGACGGGGGTTGAAATTACAAAAACAACAATTTAAACAAATGGGTTTTGGGGGGATAGACGTACGAAAGATATCCATCTCTTTTATTCTTTCATCTCTGGTTTTATATGTGAAGATGCCAAAAATCGCGGAAGATAAAAAAAAGTGTTATTTTAACAAAAATAAGAGAAGAAAAAAAGATATCCTATTTGGATAAATGTACAAAGTGGAAGGAAATATACCGCCTGGCAAAAAGCCTAAATTTTGTTGCGTAAAATAAGAATTGGACGTATGTAAGGGACGTATTTTGGCAAAATGTTAAGAAACGCACAATTTTTAGTACTAACTAAAGTAGTAACAATAGAATTGATATATTATGTCGTTTTCCATTAGGACAAAAAATCAATCTTTTTTTTGATCTAAATCACTTTTGGCGTTCCATTGGGAAAAAAATCAAACTTTTTTTTTTGATTCGGATCACTTTTTGCAGATCTCGATATTTTTTTTAGATTTACACATACTTCCACAAAAGAGCACAACTGTTTTACGTCATTTTAAGAAGTTTGCTTTCAAAACAAATGTGCAAAGTTTTGTTACGAAATAAATTAATTTCGAATATGTCGCACTACACTACCTGCAAAATGACAAACGACAATCAGCTGTCACAGTAGGGTTGGTGTCGAGGGTGATACGAAAAAGAAAGCTGTTATACGTGGTCAAATGGGCAGCCTTTGAGTCTCGTAAAAGAGAAAAATGTAACGAGAAAATATAAAAGAAAGCAGTTAATTTGCCTCTGAGAAATGGGGAATTTTTTTTAAATTCTTTTCCCAACGCGACATACCAAAGGTGATATTCAAATTCGGCTGACGTGCGAAGAATCCACGCAGCACAATAAGTGCACAATTATTTAAAGCCGAAGGCAAGTTTTCTTTCTAAAATTCGTGGAGTGTTGAAATAAATTGTAAACTGAAAGGTTTAATAAAGACAAGTTAATTAAAACAGAAGACAGGCAAGATTGTTAAGAATTGAGTTTTAAGCCAAAACCCACACAGCAGGACGGTAACCAAAAAAGGTCAAACTTCTACAAAGTGGTAGCAACCTTATGGCATCCGGTATCCCAACCAAAATTCGGGATAAGCAAAAATTGTAACACTTGCCAAAATTAGCCAAGCAATACAAAAGCGGTACTTGGAAACTGTAATCATGAAGCACTACGTGGTGCAAGCGTTAGCGGCGACAGAAACGCAACGATCTGTAAAAGAAAGCGGTGGTTCAAGTCCAATAGCGGCGAAACATTTTTTTTTATTTTATTTTTTTTTTATCTTACCTGTTTGTTTAACGTAAAAAGTTAATTGTGTGCCAACGAGAGTTGCTAGAAATTTGTTAGTTTTTATTGTTAATTATATGTCAAAATAGGACAAAATCCTTAAATTTTCGTTAAGTATATATTTCGGTAGAGTAGATTACGTAGGGAAAATTTTAAAAGATTTATTTAACTTTTATATATGCTAATAGTGAATTAAAGCCCAAGTGATACAGGTACTTCAACAAGACGCAGTACGATACGCAACCTGGATGCTGTGGCCACAACGTCGCCAGTTGCTGATATAAAAGGGTGAGTCATTTTGTAATTGATTCATTGGTATATATATCGGTAAAAGAAATCTAAAAGGGGCTACTTGGGCGAGTATAGTAGCCAAGGTAGGGAGGGTAGAGGCAGACTTCTCGCAGCGTCAACATCACATCGGCGCGAGAGACTGGCATGGTTTTTTTTGTTGCACGGATCGAGGGTCAAGTCACACACTCACCGACGAGCTAAGAAAGGGAACTTGCATGCCAGCACCGACCCGACGGCAAAAACGGTCCAGCAACAGTTTCGTGAAAACCAAAATAAAGAAATACATAAACAGCAATGGACATATTTTTGGAGGAATTATTATCTTTATTGTCTTCCTCATCATCTGGAAACTACGAATCACCAAAACTACTACATTTGTAGCTACAACAGAGCAAACATTTTTCAAGCCGATTGCTTGATTTTACCAAAACCAAATGCAAGTTGAACAGCTGATATTGTTGTCTATTAACGCACTAATCCATTAACAAAAGCAGATCAATTTCATTGCATGTTCCACGAGCCGCATAAAATCTGAGATCTGAAAAAGATTTTTGGTGGTACCAATGGAAAACATTAATTAATTACACAAATCATGCACTTGTCAGTTTTTGACAATAATCAGATCACTTGTCCTCATTGAACCACAGTTTGGCAAATAAGTGTGTCTTTCCCACTTGTCATCTTTCATCGCGATTCGCGACAATTGTCGCAGTGCTCTCAGACTTGTCGTTTTGTGTTACACAATCTTTGACAAGTTGTCGAAATTCACTTGTCCTACAACTACAGGCCCCTGGAAAACGACATAAATTTCGGAAATAATGCATAACACGGAAGAACAATGTCTGATATTTGAAGTGAGTTTGTAAGTATGCACCTAACAAAGTGTGCCGCTCTTGGCAAAGTCTAAAACACGAAAAGAATATTCGTCGGAACTTAGGAACCATTCGTTGGTGAGTTTAATTTTTCCAATTTACATACAATTTTATAACGAGTCAAAAGTACAGAATTTTGAAGAAAGGAGGAATTTCGAGTCTCGTGTGTTTGGTGCAGATGAATACATTTTAAAGTGGGTTTTCCTCGCGGTTAATCTGACACCCATTGCTCCTGCATAGTGAGTAACTTCACGGACATTATTATTACTGTTTGCACAATGTATCCTGTATTCTTTGGAACAAGACGCTAAACTTCTTTCGGCTTATAACGTTTCTGAAATAAGAACACCATTAAAAATGGTAAGGTCTATACAGCAAACTATAGGAAACTTCTGTCATTATTGCATTATAATAACGTATCACAAGCAAATAGCGTTTGGTTTCGAAGATCAGTCTCACTATACCCTCGAGTCAGGTGTACACATTAATCATGCAAACATAAACAGCTTTAGCGTGTCCTAATATCCGAGTTGATAAAATTCCATTAAAAAATCATGAAAGACTTAATTGATAATATTTGTTTTTTTTTTATTTATTTTTGCTTGGGCAAATAAACATAATAATAATGTAATAGCTAAAATATTATTACAGACTTTACAATTTCTTAATTTGTTTTGCTCTTAAGGATCAACAATGCAGTTAGTGTGCGAATCTCCCAGGTACGCATTATATACAGTTTCACAGAATTTACATAAATGTATCTTTGTCTTGTATTCTTTGACTTTGTGAATGGAGGAGAGAAAATTATTAATAAATGATCTGTTTATTTGTTTTTTTTTATTGGAGTTTAACTGCTAGTGATTTTTGTATTGTATAATAGTGCATGCTATAGTTTAGATATTTTGTTTCCAAAGTCAGTCTGCTTGGTTTCATCCTCTATAAAGCGTTTTATTTATTTGTTTTAATTTAATTTTATTTTTATATATCAGTTTCATTTTTCTCGTTTAACTTTTTGTTGCTCAACTTCTTGCTAAATACTACATTTGATTAACATACGATATTCCACAATATTTGTTTGCGTTCTATTACCAATAGGTAGGTTTCTAAATATTCAGTCTACGATATAGTTTCTAGTTCTTACATTTCCGATAGAGGACGTAGTTCATGAATAGCAAAACAGGTGATGAATGAGTGAAGGCATGCGCATTTTGTGTTTAAGCATAAAATAAGAGAGAATATGGATCCTCATGTCAATAAATTTTTTTTTTCTCTTATAAATATATTGTTTGTCATTGCTCTTATATTATAATCGAAATTCCTAACAACTCCTTACAAACAATGAATGAACGTGTACGAGGAGCGGCTTTCGAAACCCTGTACCTACATCTGCATTTTTACGACCAATCAATTCCTTTAAGGGGTGATTCCCTGATTCAACAGTTACATAAACTGTTTGGTGGCAACATGTCATCCTTGAAACAAATAAAATAGCAGCAATGCCCGCCTAACAGAAGGCTCGGTATAGGTCACCGTCATACAACTCATCTAGCCAACTCATGTATACAAACAACTGGTGTACGATACAACTCATACTTCAAATATTTCCACCACTGCTTTTTCTTGTTGGTTTGCAACACTTTGGGCGGCAAATTTGTATTTTTTCGAACATCATCCAGGGCCAACTATTTCTTTAGTAATATCGCATGTGCAACTATTAGACCTGTAGTTGAACTGCTGCGTTAATGAGCTGGGTATGACTGGCCAAGCTGTTTTTCAAGTGGAATCGTTTGTCACAGCATTCAAAACTCAGAATATTATCCATTATTCATCATTTTGAACACTTACTATTTTGTAGGTCACAATGGGTAATATTATGTGGAACATTTCGTCATTGTAAATAAAAAAAAAAACTCGCATGGACACTGAAAATGATTATATAGAGCTAACTGTGGTAGGAACGTTTTACGGACAGAGAGCTTAAGTATGTTGGCTTGTACGTAAAATAGCGACGGTTGCACGACTTTGTCCTGTGGAGCACCATAAATTGTGGCAAAATTATCAAGGATCTCACAATGCGGTATACTAATAACAATTTTAAGTGTCCAACAATGATGGAATTTTTCATACAAAATTATCTATTGTGACCTACAAAATATTTAAGTTGAAGGTTAGAAAAATATAGATGGACTGGATTTTAAGATAATTATCATGATGAAACAGATTAAACAAAGAAATGTATGGACTTAAACAAGAATGCGCATCCATTGAAGCAACACTCAACAAACTTCATTATTCTTCACATTTAATTTAAGTGAGTGAGCAATTTCATCGCATTGCCAGCAAACAGACGACCACTGATAAAATATAACATAAATTGTTTTAATAATATAATTGCAAGTTATTTCTAGTTGTAAGTTGTAGTTGTATAACATTTTCATGATTCTTTTGTTTATTGTATTGATTTTGCATATAATGTATTACTAAACTTAACGACTAATTATTTTGTTCATTTAAAATCGTAACAATATTATTTGCTTAATCGATTCAATTCTCGTAACAATTGAAACTTTGCAGTATTACTTTAATTTGCTTATTGCTTGACTTGCATTTATGTTTTTTTTTTTTTTTTATATTTTTTTTTATTGAAAAAATAGTGTTGTCTATTTTGATCCAATTTCTAGAATAGATGTAATGGAGGTTTCCACCCCAAACATTACATCTCATATCAGTTTAATACCCCAACGATAAATATATGTATATATGTAATCTAATAATAATAATAATAATATATGTAAATACATTTAAAAGTAAAGTAATTTTAAATATTAAGAAAAAATGTTTTGTTTAATAAATTCTTTCGTTTTTTTGTTTTCACGTTTGAAGCGTTTTTTATTTTCTTTTCTTTTTTAAGCGCAATTTCTACACGGTGTGAAGTTGGGACTCGTTTGGAAGGATTCGAAGAATACCTACACACATATATCATGCAGTACGGAGTTGAGATAGGAGCGGACAATTTGTACACAAGGTAAACAATCAACGACATTTGTGAGGAAATTGGTACGATAAAAATGAATTAAAAACAAATATGTGCAAACAAGAATAGGGAAGAAGAAATCGATACGTTTTTTTACTGGGGAATATTTCATATTATGGGGTTCTTAGCATAGATATTTAATTTTTTGGAGTTTATAATGTAGTCGGTTATCATAGATGGGCCTCTTATGGGTCCATCTACAAGTATAGATTAAGCAAAAGGAATAAGCCAATGGGAGACCGATAGAAGGCCAATGAGATCGGCCGTTCTATAGAAGCGAGTCACTCTTCCAGTAGATGTTAACAAGCGAAGAACGATTAAAAAATAAAGAGCCCATATTAAAAGTTTTAAATTTTTAGTTTGGGTAGGTTTCTCAGTTTTTTTTTAATTCATGAAAAGATGTTGCATGTCACCCAAGACATGACAATTGAAATCGTTATCGCAATGGTGGCCTTCATTTTAAGTAACAAAACAAGAGTTTCTATTATTTTGGTAAACTAGATCCATCACTTTCGTGTTTAGTTCAACCACGAGACGAAATAAAACGTTTTTCATGGCCAGCTCTGAATGAAATAAAAAATAGTCGCCTTGATGCGGGTAAGAGTGCCGTTGTTCAAAGAAACGAATCTCATCCACGACCATTTTATACCGTTTGAGTATTAGAACAACATTTTTTGTTTTCCTCATTAAAATCTGCTGAAATGTTACGTCCACCACGGATATTAGAAAAACAAGTCGCTTATAAGAAACGGATGTGGAAACACCGTGTTATATAAAAAAAAAACGCGCTTACAAAAAAAAACATTTGGAAATAGAAACCGAACCTTCATTCACAAAATCTACTAAAAATAATTCCCATCCTATAAGAAGATTTAAAATTTGAATGACTAATAAATTCATTTTCTTATATGGATCAGTTCATTATAAACAAATTCATATCTTGTATCAGTTCTTTTATATGAGATTTTTTTTACTACGCGAACTGACACAACAAATCGAAGCTGTACTTAGCTAAAAATATCTAGGAGCTTTGTATAGTTCCTTTTTATTATGTTTCGTCCAATAAACATATCTAAATTTAACAAAAACAATCTACCTTGTAAATGTAAATATACCGTATGACGATAGTATAATTTTGAATGGACGCAACATTTAAAATTGTACCATAGAGTTGCTTTAGGCATCTTTTGATAAAAAAAGTAGAATATGTTGATAAGGTAAGGTTTCAACTTCGTACTGCAACAAAATAATCCTACACATAATATGAAATGATTTTTGTGAATTCAAGGCCAAGGGAGGATTGATTTGGGGTGAGCAATTAAAGAACTCACGCGAATAATAAAAAAACTAATTATTTTGTTTATTTAAAATCGTAACAATATTATTTGCTTAATCGATTCAATTCTCTTAACATAGTATAATAGCAACCATAATAGTCGAGGAGTATCGGTTGCGAATAAAAGAAAAAAATGATGCCGACACAAAAATAGCAGAAGCAATCTGTTTCTTTAGCAGAAATTTGAAACTGTGCAGGTGCTGTAGGAAAGGAACGGACACATAGCTGCCCTTGTAATTATGTAATAAATGTAATGTGTAATAAAAAAAACTGTGAAAGTTATATTCTGTGGCAATAAGACAGAGTAGCTTATGTCAAAAAAGTGTTTTTGAAATAATCGCTTTCTGAGGCAAGTTCCAGAAGCAATTGTGCAAAAGTTGCATTTCACAACTTGAGCATGCAAAAAGAAAACACAACCAAAAACTAAATCCCCATTAGAAACGATTCGTAATATGTACTGCTAAGACGTTTACCTTTATTTTAAGATGTACCTGTGATGTTGGTATCTCCCTGCTAATATTTCCAAATTTCATTGCAATACATCGTCGCTGTTGTCGATTTCTGAAGGCCCCTTCGAATTCCTTTCCGAACGCGACACACTCTGCAGAACGCGTTTTTGAAGGGAGGATTTAACGAAAGTGGGGGAACAACTATTTACAATGTAGCGGTTTTCTGTTACTCGCAACTAATAACTAATAGAATAAATTAAAAGAAAATATAAAATGTAATTTATTTGCATCTAGAATTTAGAATTTGTGGAAAGTCCTGCTTTAGTTCATCTTTCGCTCTGTGATGCTGATGATGTTCTTTGTGATGGTGACTTTCCTTTTTGGCCCGCTTTCAGTTGGTCACATCATTGATGTTTTTGAGCTCCCGTTCGCGGAAGAAGCCCCGTTCCGTTTTGCACTCCCGAATAGTGACCGTTTCTAAATTCACTGTTACGTCTGTGATGACGACCTTGTCAGAGATTTTGCATTTGAACTATGAATCAATTTAAAGACACTTTGGATTTGTATGAGCAACGCCGTGCTAACAGACTGTCCACCAAGAACAAAACCCAACGAGCACCTTTGGCCAAGATGCATACCAATACTAAAAACGAGGCACCTGACGTAGCAGAAGTTCATTGCTATAATTGCACGCGGCTGGGACATTACCAGAGCAAATGTCCCTATGAAAGGAGGCCGGACAACAGCTGTTTCCGTTGTTGGAAGATTGGGCATGACCACCGCAGCTGCCCCAACCCAAAGAAGATCCCGAGTATGGCCAAGAGAGTTGCTGCCGCTGTCACAGACTCAACAACCGATGTCGCTGCTGCTTCATATAACCGCCATAGATAACATTAATTTGGTAAGTGTTGTCTATTATTCTGACCAAGCTAACCTCAAAAAGTTCAAATAAATTCTTTCGTGAAAGACAATCACATTTCTGTGCGCTTAGCTCAAATCTTGTTCAGAAATTAGAAGAAGTAGAAGATCATTCAGTTGCTGATATTTTCATGGGGTTGAGCAAAGAAATTAATGAAGACAAAATAGAAACAGCGGTACGAGGACTGTCTTAGCAGTACATATTACGAATCGTTTCTAATGAGGATTTAACGAAAGTGGGGGAACAACTATTTACAATGTAGCGGTTTTCTGTTACTCGCAACTAATAAATAATAGAATAAATTAAGAGAAAATATAAAATGTAATTTATTTGCATTTAGAATTTAGAATTTGTGGAAAGTCCTGCTTTAGTTCATCTTTCGCTCTGTGATGCTGATGATGTTCTTTGTGATGGTGACTTTCCTTTTTGGCCCGCTTTCAGTTGGTCACATCATTGATGTTTTTGAGCTCCCGTTCGCGGAAGAAGCCCCGTTCCGTTTTGCACTCCCGAATAGTGACCGTTTCTAAATTCACTGTTACGTCTGTGATGACGACCTTGTCAGAGATTTTGCATTTGAACTATGAATCAATTTAAAGACACTTTGGATTTGTATGAGCAACGCCGTGCTAACAGACTGTCCACCAAGAACAAAACCCAACGAGCACCTTTGGCCAAGATGCATACCAATACTAAAAACGAGGCACCTGACGTAGCAGAAGTTCATTGCTATAATTGCACGCGGCTGAGACATTACCAGAGCAAATGTCCCTATGAAAGGAGGCCGGACAACAGCTGTTTCCGTTGTTGGAAGATTGGGCATGACCACCGCAGCTGCCCCAACCCAAAGAAGAGCCCGAGTATGGCCAAGAGAGTTGCTGCCGCTGTCACAGACACAACAACCGATGTCGCTTCTGCTTCATATAACCGCCATAGATAACATTAATTTGGTAAGTGTTGCCTATTATTCTGACCAAGCTAACCTCAAAAAGTTCAAATAAATTCTTTCGTGAATGACAATCACATTTCTGTGCGCTTAGCTCAAATCTTGTTAAGAAATTAGAAGAAGTAGAAGATCATTCAGTTGCTGATATTTTCATGGGGTTGAGCAAAGAAATTAATGAAGACAAAATAGAAACAGCGGTACGGTCGGAGGGGGTTTGCGAAGCAGAGAACGAGTTGAACGAAATTATGTCAATCGAAGTAGATGTTATGTCAACCGGAGTAGACATCAATCCTGTTCTGGATAAACGCTGTTCCGAGGCATTAATTGATGTTATTCAAAATAATTATTTAGAACCAAACGTAGTCGCACTGAAACCTTATGACTACGAAATGCATATTAAGTTGTCACATGATACGCCTTTTCACTGTTTGCCCCGCCGATTATCGTTTTATGAGAAAAATGAATTAAGGAAAATTACTGATGAGTTGTTAGAGAGAAATATTATTAGGCCGAGTGTACGCATCCGCAATAGTGTTAGTGAGAAAGAAGAACGTCGAGATACGAAAATGTGTTGACTATCGTCCGTTAAACAAGTTGACTATTCGTGACAATTATCCGTTGCCGTTAATCGAGGACTGTATAGAATATTTAAGTGGGAAAAATTATTTCACTACTCTCGATTTGCGAAATGGGTTCTTCCATGTAAAGATGGCGCCAGATTCTATAAAATATACTTCGTTCGTTACTCCATATGGCCAATTTGAGTATTTGCGTATGCCCTTCGGGCTGAAGAACGCACCAGCTGTTTTCCAGAGGTACAGTGGTCTTATTATAATCTATATGGATGACATCATTATAGGAACTGTAGACTTCGATACGCATCTGCGATTAGTAGCAATGGTCTTACGTAGAATGAAAGAGAAGGGATTAGAATTGAAGTAGATTAAGTGTAAGTTTGGCTATGAAGATATAGAGTATCTTGGTTACCGTATCAACTCAGAGGGCGTATGTCCAAGTGATTCACATATAGAAGCTATTCGGGCATATCCGGCACCTACGAACCAAAGGGAGGTTAAAACATGTTTGGGATTGTTCTCGTATTTTAGGAAATTTATCCCAAACTATGCTAGAATTGCGAAACCATTGCAGCGATTGACTCATGAAGGGGTTCAATTCAACCTTAGCGAAGAATGTGAGTGCGCATTTAACGAATTAAAAAGGAGGCTGTCCTTAGCCCCGGTGCTTTCCATTTACGATCCAGCGAAACAAACCGAGCTGCATTGCGACGCGAGTTCGGCAGGCTTTGGTGGGGTTATACTGCAACGGCAAACGGATGGTAAAATGCATCCGGTCATGTATTTCTCTAGAGCTACGACCGCGGCCGAGGCACGATACCACAGTTTTGAACTTGAGACTCTAGCAGTTATATATGCCTTACGACGTTTTGATGTCTACTTAGACAAGATACCATTCAGAATAGTTACGGATTGTAACTCATTGATATTAACATTGAGTAAAAAACAACTCAATCGTAGGATAGCCAGATGGGCACTAGAGTTAGAAAATTATAACTACACGATCCAGTATCGAGGTGGCGTCAACATGGGTCACGTCGATGCCCTAAGTCGCTGCTCTCCTGCTGGTACGGCTGATCCAATAGGTTCCTTAACTGGCGTAGTCAGTGAAATTTTTGAAAACACCGATTGTAGGTATCAGGTAGTGTGCGAGTTATGTTAGAGATAACAAATAACGGACACCACACATGTCAACCAGATGGCGACGGAATACCCTCAGTATCGGACCAAACAAACATCCCAAGTATCTTTCTGGGAAAAGATTAAGAGGAAAAACAAGGAATGACCCAACTAAACAAGATAACACTCGTTATCTATTTTTAGGTATCGTAAAACCGTATCGATACCTCATATATAGGAACATTTTGGTTCCTTTAGTCAGTTATAGAATTATATCGTAGAGAAATACTACATGTATCTTAGCTCCATTTTAAAGTAATAAAAGTACATTATTTTAACTAAAAGATTCTTAGTAATTTAATTTGCGCGGTGGACTCCGATGAAATTGATTTTCACATTCAGGTCACCAAAAATCGTGATGAAGTCATACGAAATTTGCGGGATCGTCTGGAGGGAGGGGTTGTGATAGGTTTTGAACTAAAAGATGGTTTGGTGTTTAGAAGAAATAAGGCAGGAACGCTGCAATTGTATGTTCCGGGTGAGATGCGGAGTAACGTGATCAGGCTAGTCGATGAGAAAATCGGTCATTTAGGTACGGAGAAGACATGTGATCAACTAAAGAAAGCCTACTGGTTCCCAAAGACGGCCGAAAAAGTTGATGAATTCATACGGAACTGTGTGCGTTGCATAATGTGTTCGGCCCCCGCTCGTGTGAACGAGCGTGGTTTTCACAGCATCCCGAAGAAACCAATCCCTTTTGATACTATACATCTCGATCATTTTGGTCCTTTGCCCTCCATAAATTCGAAGCGGAAGCATATCCTTGTTATTATTGATGCCTTTACAAAATGTATCCGTCTTTATCCAGTTAACTCCACGAGCACTAGGGAAGTGATAGCCTGCCTTGACAAGTATTTCAGCTATTATTGTCGTCCGAAGCGTATCATAACTGATCGTGGCTCGTGTTTTAAAGCCCTTGAGTTTGACGCATATTTGTTGAGGCATAATATCTCTCATGTTAGGGTTATGAGGCCAATGGCCAAGTGGAGCGTGTTAATCGGGTTATTAAGCCTACGCTCAGTAAAATTAGCGAACCTATTAGTCACGCTGATTGGTCCAATAAGTTGAGTACTGTCGAATATAGTTTGAATAACACTGTACATTCCACTACAAAACAGACGCCTAGTAAATTGCTCTTTGGTGTGGAGCAGAGAGGCGAAGTAGTAGATGAGTTGACAGAATACATCGAAGAAAAGAATGAAGGAACTTCGGAACGTGATTTGGAAGGAATGAGGTCTTCTGCTTCGGAATCTATTGTTCGGTCGCAGGAATATAACCAAACCCATTCGCAAACCCGCGAAGACGTATTCAGAGGGGATTTCGTGGTAATTCGCAATGTAGATACGGTCGTTGGGACTAATAAAAAATTCGTACCGAAGTACCGCGGCCCATACGTCATTTATAAAGTTTTGCCACATGACCGTTACGTAGTGAGAGATATAGAGAACTGCCAGCTCACTCAACTGCGTATAATTGAGGCATCGCGTATTAGAAAATGGTTGGTAAATGACAGCACACTGAATGATCCGACGCGTCTTGGTATAGGCAGCACTCATAGTTTATAAGTAGTAGCAGTAGCACTGATTGTTTGTGGTATATAAGTATGTATGTAGTAGTAAGCATATTACATGTATTGTGTTGATCGGGGTCGATTTAAAAGTCAGATCGGCCGAAGCTGTGATGTAGTCGGTTATCACAGATGGGCCTCAAGCTGTAATGTAGTAGCCCATAAGAGGCCCATCTACAAGTATAGATTAAGCCAATGGGAGACAAGCTTCTATCGGTCAATAAGATCGGCCGTTCTATAGAAGCGAGTAACTCTTCCAGTAGATGTTAACAAGCGAAGAATGATTAAAAAATAAAGAGCCCATATCAAAAGTTTAAAATTTTTAGTTTGGGTAGGTTTCTCAGTTTTTTTTTAATTAATGAAAAGATGTTGCATGTCACCCAAGACATGACAATTGAAATCGTTATCGCAATGGTGGCCTTCATTTTAAGTAACAAAACAAGAGTTTCTATTATTTTGGTAAACTAGATCCATCACTTTCGTGTTTAGTTCAACCACGAGACGAAATAAAACGTTTTTCATGGCCAGCTCTGAATGAAATAAAAAATAGTCGCCTTGATGCGGGTAAGAGTGCCGTTGTTCAAAGAAACGAATCTCATCCACGATCATTTTATACCGTTTGAATATTAGAACAACATTTTTTGTTTTCCTCATTAAAATCTGCTGAAATGTTACGTCCACCACGGATATTAGAAAAACAAGTCGCTTATAAGAAACGGATGTGGAAACACCGTGTTATATAAAAAAAAACGCACTTACAAAAAAAAACATTTGGAAATAGAAACCGAACCTTCATTCACAAAATCTACTAAAAATAATTCCCAGCCTATAAGAAGATTTAAAATTTGAATGACTAATAAATTCATTTTCTTATATGGATCAGTTCATTATAAACATATTCATATCTTGTATCAGTTCTTTTATATGAGATTTTTTTACTACGCGAACTGACACAATAAATCGAAGCTGTACTTAGCTAAAAATATCTAGGAGCTTTGTATAGTTCCTTTTTATTATGTTTCGTCCAATAAACATATCTAACTTTAACAAAAACAATCTACCTTGTAAATGTAAATATACCGTATGACGATAGTATAATTTTGAATGGACGCAACATTTAAAATTGTACCATAGTTGCTTTAGGCATCTTTTGATAATAAAAGTAGAATATGTTGATAAGGTAAGGTTTCAACTTCGTACTGCAACAAAATAATCCTACACATAATATGAAATGATTTTTGTGAATTCAAGGCCAAGGGAGGATTGATTTGGGGTGAGCAAATAATGAACTCACGCGAAAAATAAAAAAACTTAACGACTAATTACTTTGTTTATTTAAAATCGTAACAATATTATTTGCTTAATCGATTCAATTCTCTTAACATAGTATGATAGCAACCATAATAGTCGAGGAGTATCGGTTGCGAATAAAAGAAAAAAAATGATGCCGACACAAAAATAGCAGAAGCAATCTGTTTCTTTAACAGGAGGTAATAATAACGGCGTCACATCTTTTGCGTATTGTTTTTTTGAGAAAAATTACGTATGCAACGACATGATCTCCGAGGACGATATTTTTCCAGGCGAAGAGCATTCTGAGCCATCGAACTCAGAACAAGTTGATCCCTCCCACGGTATTGTGTACCATAGTCTCTTTGCGTAGCAGAAATTTGAAACTGTGCAAGGAATACCATTTAAAGCTAATTGCAGGTGCTGTAGGAAAGGAACGGACATATAGCTGCCCTTGTAATTATGTAATAAATGTAATGTGTAATAAAAAAAACTGTGAAAGTTATATTCTGTGGCAATAAGACAGAGTAGCTTATGTCAAAAAAGTGTTTTTGAAATAATCGCTTTCTGAGGCAAGTTCCAGAAGCAATTGTGCAAAAGTTGCATTTCACAACTTGAGCATGCAAAAAGAAAACACAACCAAAAACTAAATCCCCATTAGAAACGATTCGTAATATGTACTGCTAAGACGTTTACCTTTATTTTAAGATGTACCTGTGATGTTGGTATCTCCCTGCTAATATTTCCAAATTTCATTGCAATACATCGTCGCTGTTGTCGATTTCTGAAGGCCCCTTCGAATTCCTTTCCGAACGCGACACACTCTGCAGAACGCGTTTTTGAAGGGAGGATTTAACGAAAGTGGGGGAACAACTATTTACAATGTAGCGGTTTTCTGTTACTCGCAACTAATAACTAATAGAATAAATTAAGAGAAAATATAAAATGTAATTTATTTCCATCTAGAATTAAGAATTTGTGGAAAGTCCTGCTTTAGTTCATCTTTCGCTCTGTGATGCTGATGATGTTGTTGGTGATGGTACTTTCCTTTTTGGGCCGCTTTCAGTTAGTCACATCATTGATGTTTTTGAGCTCCCGTTCGCGGAAGAAGCCCCGTTCGGTTTTGCACTCCCGAATAGTGACCGTTTCTAAATTGACGGTTACGTCTGTGATGACGACCTTATCAGAGATTTTGCATTTGCTTGGAAGCCATAAGCGCGGTGGAGCCGTTTTCGGTGATAGCGGCGGTGATTTTGATATTTGACGTGATATTTTCAGTGAACTGTGGGTGTTACTATGATGCTGATGATGATGATGATGATGGTGGTTGTGTTGATGATGATCTTTGGATTTTGGTTCATTGTCATCTTTCTGCTGCTGTTGTGGTGCAGGTGGTGGCAGTGGTGCTGCCAGTGCTACCGGTGGCTGTTGTGGAGGTGGCTGTTGTAATTGCTGTTGCTGATTCGCATACTGTTGTGGTTTCTCTGATGGAATGTCCTGTTCGGGTCGTGATGCTGGTGTTTCTGGAGAGAGCGGTGCCGATTCGGTCTTTAGTGGTGTTGAAATGGGTGCTGCTGAGTCTAAACAATAGTTTTTGGCAGGCGGCGGACCATCGGGAGACGTTTTAATTGTGACTCCAATTTTGCCAGACTCCTTGAGGACTTCGGCTTTGCGTTTGGTACCAATCGGTGGCAGTTTTCTACTACAAAGCGGTGTGTCCTCGCTACTACTGGAATTTGTGTCTGCCTCAGGGATGAAGGGTGATGCTCGCCGCTGTTGGTTTGGCGACTCAGATGAGCGCACACTTGAAGGCGTGATAGTGCTGCCACTGCTAGCTTTCTCTAATAATCCTTTCGTTTCTTTGCGGTGCTTTTCTTTATCTGTGGAGGGTGTAGCTTGGCTGTTTGTTGAGAATGACATATCACCGATTATTACATCGTCGTCGTCTTCCGATTCAATGTTGATGGGGTCACGCTCTTCGCGCTCCTTTTCCTTTTTTTTCAAATTGCGCTTCGAAGGTGTGCTGGAGGATTTGTTGCTTTGTTCGTAGATTTCGATTAGACGACGATCGAGAATATTGACCTCGGGCTCCCAAGTGTTGTAGCGTTGGTTCCAGCCCTTCCATTTTACTCGGTATTCAACAACCCCCTGCAAAGATACAAAAAAAATTATTTTCAATAACAAATATGCATATTTTGAACAGATCAAACTGCACCACGTAATATGTATGGTGTGTGCATAAAAACATGGACCAGGTGCGAAAAAATACGACTATAGCGATTTTCAGTTAGTTTTGAGGCATAAATTGCAAACAGCTTTCAGTGCTGCTATCGGACTTTCAAAAGTCAAAAAGTTTTCCTACTCCATCAACATCTATTAAAGACATCGTATAAATGCAGTGTCAAGGGCATTACCGAGCTAATGAATACGTCTCTAACTTGTTAGATGGTCTATTACATATCTGAAAATGAAACAAGTCTGGGCTTCATTTGAGCGACAGACCCTGGCCTGTATGAAGTATTAAAGCTGATCTGTGTGTCCTGGGTACTGTCTTTGCACTGCCTCCACAGATTCAGCAAAAATCATGTGCCTGACGAATAAGGTAAATGAAGAACGGCATTTGCTTATTTTGGATCTTGGACTTGTCTGACTATTGTCTCATACACCAATTTGTTATACTGCAACTATAAATTGCAGTCTTCTACTGTAAAAAGATTTTCTTCCCTTTTTATATAGGAAGTAATCCAAGTTTTGGGTACTATTCGTTTTGCATATCAATACAGACACCGAAATAGACGCATAACCTGACTGTATATGTACATAAACAGTTTTCGTATGAAATTGCAGTTATATCGAATAGCAGATGACAAAGTCCTTTCAAAATAACAATCAGGGTGGAGGAAAGGCTTTAAATTAATCATCAGTGGAAGATGAGTTTTAAATATGAGCGAGTAGGTACCTCACGAGTCGTTTCATTTGCAATGGAAATGTGTGTGTAGAATTAACAAAAATGGCGAACCCATCCTGACGACTAGACAGACACTTTCACGATCACGAAATGTAGTTATAAACAATATCATTCAACTGAATCCAAAAAAAATATATATATATAAAATAAACTATTTACAACACTCGCCTTTCTAACACGTTTCTGAATTATCCTCTCCGCTGCGTACACCCGATCGTCAGAGCTGCCCATATTTTCCAGTTTATATAGATTTTCTTCTCCAATGCAGTAAAAATCTCCACAACTATGTCAGTCACTTCGGATATTTATCTAATTTTTTCAACTCTGGCAGCACAAATTCACTTTCCAGAAGAATTAATACAAATATTATACACGAGGTTTAGGGATTAGATATTGTATTCCACAATTACGCAGTTCTTCGTCCTTTTGGGTTATTATTTTTATTTCGCGGTTTTGAGATTTCCAAATTTACTTTTGCTAAATTAAAAGGTTTCGTAGGTACAGATGATTTTCTGTAGTCACCTTCGAATGCGTCAGTTTTTGTTAATAATGTTAAACGTATTTGGAGTACGGTTCGTTAAATGCTATAACGTTAAAATTTGTTTACAAATATCACGTAGTTCACTAGTCTCCGGTGTTTTCACAATTGATCGCCATCATGGAAAATTCGTATTTAAGTACTTTTTTTTTTTTGCGTCTGCTTTCTTCCTTTTGTTTCCTTCTCAATTTTTGGTGGAAATTTTCCAATAATGACATATTCACCACAGGGGTATTCGCTAGGTAATTTGAGGGTACAGCCAGATTGAAATTAAATATTATAAGGTGAAAATGAAAACTTGCAACTTGTGCAAATTTATTAAATTGTAAAAACATACAACTTCAACCTCTAGTTTGACTAGAGCTGAAAAACACGCCTTATGTTTACGTATACATATCGGTTACATTAGCGGGTTTGTGTAGAAATTAAATGGAAAAAAACTGTAAGAATAAATTCCTACTTATAGATATTTATGTATTAGTTCCACTTCATGAAACCAACATTAGGCCTGTTTTTTTAGCTTCGTTCTCAGCAAAGCAAAGTAAAGTAAGATTTTCAGCATGCAATTACAACAACTACGCTCTACTTGACACTTCGAGACTCGCAGTAGTTATAGTAATTTGTGTGCTGAAAATCTTACTTTATTTTGCTTTGCTGAAAACGAAGCTTAAAAAAACACGCCTATTAAAACCTAGCAAACCACTGATTGGTACCTAAGTACATATAGATTTATCACTAAAATCAGTTTTTTTTTTAAGGGATACCATTAATGATCCTTAAAGATCATGGGGTAGAATTAAAAATTCTTAAGACTTAAGATCACTTTTTTTGAATGTTATATGTACGCAAAGAGAATATTCCGAAGAGTATTGAAACAAGTCCCAGTGCATTACCTTAGACATTGTCACAACGCGTTGACGTTTTTTTTTTTAACGTTTCCTGGTCCGTAAATTAATTACGCATGTTGGCTTTTTGAAACGGTAAACATTTTATTTAGCCAATGACAATATTTCCAATTCTATGCTAAAGGATCGCTAATGAAAGACAACTTTAAACTTTCAGTGTGGCAGCACCCTTACATCGATTACCAAACTGTCAATCAAAGATAATGGAATACAGAGTTGTATAACTTTCCAGTGGAAAGGCGGCTGCCTACCACCAGAGCAGAGATGAATGAATAAAAGAGATGGATATCTTTCGTACGTCTATCCCCCCAAAACCCATTTGTTTACATTGTTGTTTTTGTAATTTCAACCCCCGTCTGTGAATACGTGTGAGCTACAAAAACGCATGTTGCTAATGGCCGGCCAACATTCCTTTTGCTTTTATAGGCATCGCGCTGTTCAATTGTTTTGTGTTTGGTGTTGAACTTGTTTAGTTTTTGTTAAGGCTTCGATTAAAATAAAAAAAATAGTGAAATACACATTTCGGAATAGCGAATTTTTGCATTAAAGTCCAATTCATGAATTCACATATCCTAGAAAAGAAATGAGCATATGTGCGTGACTTCATGAATTTTACGGGAAAACAGCTTGTAGGCAGCCGCCTTTCCACTGGAAAGTTATATATCTCTGTATTCCATTATCTTTGCACCAGAGATGAATGAATAAAAGAGATGGATATCTTTCGTACGTCTATCCCCCCAAAACCCATTTGTTTACATTGTTGTTTTTGTAATTTCAACCCCCGTCTGTGAATACGTGTGAGCTACAAAAACGCATGTTGCTAATGGCCGGCCAACATTCCTTTTGCTTTTATAGGCATCGCGCTGTTCAATTGTTTTGTGTTTGGTGTTGAACTTGTTTAGTTTTTGTTAAGGCTTCGATTAAAATAAAAAAAATAGTGAAATACACATTTCGGAATAGCGAATTTTTGCATTAAAGTCCAATTCATGAATTCACATATCCTAGAAAAGAAATGAGCATATGTGCGTGACTTCATGAATTTTACGGGAAAACAGCTTGTAGGCAGCCGCCTTTCCACTGGAAAGTTATATATCTCTGTATTCCATTATCTTTGCCTACCACAGTGAAGAATGAATAAAAGAGATGGCTATCTTTCGTACGCCTATCCCACCAAAACCCATTTGTTTACATTGTTGTTTTTGTAATTTCAACCCCCGTCTGTGAATACGTGTGAGCTACAAAAAAGCATGTTGCTAATGGTTGGCCAACATTCCTTTTACTTTTATGGGCATTGCGCTGTTTAATTGTTTTGCGTTTGGTATTGAACTTGTTTGGTTTTTCTCAAGGATTCGATTAAAATAAAAGAAATAATGAAATACGCATTTCGGATAAGCGAATTATTCCATTAAAGTTCAATTCATGAACTCACCTAACTAGAAAAGAAATGAGCATATGTGCGTGACTTCATGAATTTTACGGGAAAACAGTTTGTAGCAAAGATAATGGAATACAGAGATATATAACTTTCCAGTGGAAAGGCGGCTGCCTACAAGCTGTTTTCCCGTAAAATTCATGAAGTCACGCACATATGCTCATTTCTTTTCTAGTATATGTAAGTTCATGAATTTAACTTTAATGCAAGAATTCGCTATTCGAAATGTATATTTCATTATTTTTTTTTATTTTAATCGAAGCGTTAACGAAAACCAAACAAGTTTAATACCAAACACAAAACAATTGAATAGCGCGATGCCCATAAAAGCAAAAGGAATGTTGGCCGGCCATTAGCAACATGCTTTTTTGTAGCTCACTCGTATTCACAGCCAGGGGTTGAAATTACAAAAACAACAATGTAAACAAAGGGGTTTTGGGGGGATTGACGTACGAAAGATATCCATCTCTTTTATTCATTCATCTCTGGTCAAAATGTTCCGTAAAACGGACAAGCATCATCATGGTGAAGAATACGAAAGAAAAACGTTTACATGTAATTAAATTTTACTACCAAAATTCCGAGTCAGTGGTCAAAACTTTAAGAGCATAAACCATAATTTTTGGCTGTAATGAATGAAGCGCATTTTTGGTTCAACAGATTCCTCAATAAGCAAAATATGAGTTACTGGACAGGTGAGAAACCTAATGTGCTTCATGAAACAGTACTTCATCCGCAAAAACTGTTTGTGGAGGTTTTCTTACCGGTGGAGTCATTGACCGTTTTTTTTACATCGATGAAAATGACCGTCATGCTACGGTAAATGGTACTTGCTACAGAGACATGTTGGAACGTTATTTCTTTGAGCAAATGTATGAATTGGACATCAGTGATATGTGGTGGTGAAATGTGAAGTTGTCAAGTCCTCAATGAAAGACCCTTTAATATCCCTAAACAGGAAAAATATTGTTACTACCCCTGTACATTGTAAACCCCTCTGTCCACACCTTCTTTTCGTTTCAATTGGCAATCTATTTCACAGTTTACCTACATCAATTCGGTAACTATTTGCAACAAAAGATGACACGTCACACGTAATCCCTTATCAGGCTGTTTCACAACAAACTAATACCTCACACATTCCTCTGCACATGAATCAATTTATAGAAGACTTCGTCCATAACTAGAACCTTCAATTTATAAAAGTGCCAAGAACCATTGACATCTGCTTCAGTGATTTCACATGCCTTGAATGTGTACATTAACCCCGACTGCCGCACAAGATGCACAATCTAAGCATTCACCTAATTCTAAAAGTTGCGTCCAACAACTCCCAACATTCGCATCGTTTAATCGCTCACTATCACTATCTACATGCTACAACATAGAACGTACATCCTTCAGAAGCTTTCTATACAGCCAAGAGCGAAGCTTTTCCTCTCCATTTCAGAAGAAGTACACACAAAATACACCGCAGGCCTGGCATATATAGGTCGTATAGAAGAGCCACCTCAGACCCCAACCCCAACCCCAACCCCAACGGCCCAACCATTCATCCCCTTCCGCATTTTGTCACGTTGGGCACTCCACTCACTATTTCTCCCTTTCCTGTCTTTCGCTACTACCGAATCACACGCACACAAACAATCACGCGCAGAGATAATCGTAAATATTTGTTACTTTTCGGCACTCGTGTTCTTGATGTGACATAATGTAGACTACTTTCGTGCGCAAAAAAACAATCCAAGAAAAAAGGATAATAATAAGGATTCGAGGTGAACATTCGAATTTGCAAAACAAATTCGTGCAGTGCAACTGTGATATTAACAAAATAGAAATCGTTCTATTTGATAACAATTTCGTATTATCTCGCAATAACAGCTTTAACTTTACATTTCCAATCGAATAATTTTCTAACATACGGAACACCAAACCTCAATAGTTCAGTTACCGAAGTAGGTATTAGGCAGGACACCAGTTAAATTATACCTTGCGTAGTATTAGATAGTGCGTGATTAGTTATTAGTTCGAATACAAATAGTGCTTTATGAAATACACCAATTTTATCCATACATATATAACGCCTTTTATCGTGTTTTACTTATAGTATTAAACGTTGTTATAGTGTTTAGTGAATTAAAATGGTTAACTAGAAAAAATAAAATAAAAATAAAAAAGTGCTTAGACCTGCATTAAGGAGCTGTCAAAACAAACATAATAAAACTTATAGCCACCTCCACCTCCACCCCACCCACTTTTAAGCGAGAGAGGGAGAGAGTGACATTGACATACACAAAAGAAACTGTCAAAACCACCAACGCATTCTTAGTAAAACTTTTCGAAGCAGGCTTTTGGAAAAAGCTTGAAATTTGTCAATTTCACCACCAGATTGCGCTACTAATCGTTTTTAACGGTCGCCAATATGACTGCCATTCCCGACGATACAAGTAGCATGAGTGATGACGTCTTTGAGGACCCCGAAACCACAGCGCGACGCATCGAAGAAAAACGAAACAACGAGTCGCAACAAGACCACGGTTACTATTCCGCTCACAGTGCCGGTCTGGCAGTCCCAGATGAAGACACATCGATGGACAAAAATCGAACACCATCGCCAAGCGGATATCCGGGATATAAACCACCGCGAGAAGCTTTACAGTTGTACGGTTTAAAGGCCGACACAGACATGGTTCTAAACAGCATCACCAGCAACAGCAGATATCGCAACGCCGCCGGAGGAATAGTCAAACAAACCATAGAAGACGATGACCTGGACGATGGATGGAGGTCGTACAGATACGAGGAGGAGGAGGATGCACCTGCATTCGATGACACTGTAAATCACAAGGTATAATTTCATTAGCCGTCGAGTGGGAAGTGCTGCGCTGATAAGTGATATGACCTTTTCTTTCCAGACAATCCTACTCGGCGACTCTGGTGTGGGGAAGACGTCATTTCTTGTGAAATACAATACGGGGGAGTTTAGGGCGGGCTCCTTTTCAGCAACTGTGGGAATAGCGTTAAATGTAAGTACAGGGCTCGTGGGTTTCAGTGTTTCGGAGGCGAGGTTATTAACTAGTCTTGATTACATTTGCACGTGGGTGGGTGTTATTGTTTTGCCTCGATCTATATATTTCCTATTGGTGTAGTAGCTTTAGTGTGGCGCTTTTGTGCGACGATGAAAGAACTGATGGTCATTTAATTAAAGAGACTATGACCTAGGTAATTGAATAATGTGTGCGGTTTCTAAATGCATGCAGAAAGGATACTTAAGTGCAGTGCTCTTGAGATGTGATAAGGTCCTTTACCTATTTGCTGAGATGATCCCGCAATTATAGTATTACGAGTTTATCTTGTTGTTATTTATGTTGACTGTGTTGTATGTACGACATCACTTCTCAGATTGGCATTTGATACCTATATGCAATGTTTTGTGTTGATGCTTGCTACTCATATGAGTTTTACATTTTTTTATGCACATTTTAATAAATGTACTTAACAAACATGTATTTATGTCGCTTTGCAATATTATTCATACGAAAATAAATGGTTCATGTTGAAAAGGCTGTTTGAATAGAAACTATTCCAAGTCCCAAAACCTGGTAGGTACATAAAGTGTGGTTATGTGTTTCTTATAACCAGTGTTGCTCTAAATATAGCGTGGCGGCTTTAATTACGTGTTACATTTCATAAATTATGCAAAGGCATATATAATTTATATGCTTTAAGTTTTTCTAAATCAACGGCTGTTTGAACTGTAGCAAATAAAAAAATAATAGTCAGACTGTGCTAAGCTGGAAACAGAAGTGAAACTTAATAGATAAATAAAATGAGTATGCTACCCTTAGATCACAAGCTTTCTGTCGCTTTTACGTTTCATCGGAGTTTGGAACTACTGACCAAACCTATTACTTTTCGCTTTTTCCTTTATCTAAGTTCGAATTCTAAATTACTGCTTTATGAGGTAGGAAAAGAGATATTAAAAAAATATTTAACAACGGATAAGTGTAAATTTATGTTTACAACGTCAATTTCAAAGCACTGAAGACATTGTGGACGTGTTTAAAATGTCAATTATTTTCTCATATGTTCTACCAATGATTGTGCTTTATTGCAGTCTTTGGAAAAGCTGAACACGCTGCTCGAGCTAAACTAAATTTTAGCTGCTCTTCAACTTTTCTCTCCAAACATTAGCTAAAATCCTAGTTAAATTTTGAAATTGAGTACGCTGTGGATAATAGTGTCACAAAAAACAACTGTTCATTGAAAAAACATATTTCAAAAATTAAATTCTCTCTATTTCTGATTTTAGGTACATGTAATAATTTAAAAAGATCATCCATACTTTTCCGCAACAGAACAACAAAACACAATGACCTGTCACAATTAAACTTGAGAAAATGTGCCGACGCATTAAATAGGCGCGCTAAATTTTGACAAAAAATTAATATTTTCGAACAAACCCGCACTTTTAAAACTTGACAGCACTCTTTCAGTGTGGCATCGAACAGTCGTTCAACTTGCAGGCATACGAATTTATTTTGCAGGCCTTTTGATTTGACACAAGCCTCAAAAGTCAATTGCAGAAGATAGAAGTCAAATAAAATTCGCGGCGAGCATAAGTGGAAAGAATGCCAAAAAAGTACTTAAGGAATTTGGAAAATTTTCAACGATTTTTTGGTTTCTTTCTGGGCAACGATTTTGGACTAAATTTTTTTAAGGCTTGGGCGCTTAAAGTAAACTAAATTCTGGCAACCCTGATACTGAATTAACGAATAGAAAAATCTGTCAATTAAATACGTTGCCGCACCTGGCATTCTATGTGTTGGGAAAAATTTAATAATATTTTTTAGTTCAGAGCAGTAGATCCTGAACTGTAAAAAAAAAGTTTGTGATTTTCTATTTATCAGAGCTGGATTTGTGTTCTTTATTTTGACAGCTTACCATTGAATGGTACGACCATGAATGCGTATGGTTGTACAAAAAAAGAAAATAGATTGTAAAAAAGTATAGTAGATCTGTAAACAGTTTATCAGACTAAAGCACAACACCAAATGCTGTTCATGAAGTGATGTTGGATTACGAGATCTGCACAATTTTCTCAATGCACCACCTTCTTTATAACCTCTTCTGACATCTAAGGTTAAGGTCTAACTTCCAACCTTAAAAAAAATCCAACAACATTCTCTATCGTCTTCAAGATGACGACTGACGAGAGTTGGATGCCAAAGAAGACATGTATGCCAAAATTAGCTCGCTTTTTTGTCTAATACTAATGTCTAATTTGGCGATCTGTAATTTTTGAATCCTCTTCAGGATCTTTATGGTTTGTCGGTTATAGACCAATCGGTCCCAAAACCACAGTAGTAGGTAGGCGAACATTCAGATAGTACGGACGACAAAACTGATTTCTCTATAATTACAATATTAACTTGGAGGGTCTCCAAATTAAGCTGAGGTTCCACTCTCTAGGCGTATTTTATTTTAACAAATGAGGTATATGACATCCAACTAATCGCTCCCGCTGCCTTAAATAGTTCGGCCGGCAGTTTGGTCCATCACAGCCAGTTTGGATATTGCTCATTTTTTTTCGGGTCAAAAGTCCTCAGAATTAGTTTTTCGATACCATCCAGCCCGGAGTGTCACTGTACTATAAGATTTCTTTGCTATCTCTTCAGGTCACAGTGTCTGCGGCGGAAGACCGTGGGTTATGGAGAGTCCACTTGAGCATCCTTTAATCGTGATCTTTGTAATGGATAAACGCGACATGAAAAATGCATTCCCGTCCCATCATTTTTTTGGTTTATCGCGGTCTGTAGAGCCACTTCTGACATACCTATCTAAAATAAGGCCCAATCAAAAATCAATCAATTGCAATAAAATAAAGTGACCTTGTTTTCACTTTGATGTGGCACTTGACACAATCTGTACAGGTAAGGGAATAAACCTATAAACCGTTATCATAAACTCTTCCCTACACAACACAACACATTCCCATTACTTTTATTTACCAATACCACCAGATCGAATCTAATGAGCCAAAGCGTACCCAAAATTAGCAATGAAAACAGCGTAATTAATTCATTTACGATGAGCTGAGAACTCCTGCTGTCATATATTTTATATTTAATACTTGCCAGCCTCCATTCTGTAGAGCCATGCCATGCCATGACACAAAAACCCCTTTTAGTACCACAACATTCGTGACGGGGGGACTGTAGTTTGCGTTGTTTTCCTGTCACTCCCTTTCATAGCGCCACTCAACACACAATCTTCGGTGCGTGCGTGTCGGTGGCGGCGATGGTCGCATCCATTGCCAACACAATTAATCTGTTCCTACCTTCACATTCCATGGTCATCGTTAACAAACACGAAAACGAAACCATCGGCGCAACGGTTTGTTAGCCACGCTTGCAGAGTACATCTAGCCATCAATTTTCATGTCGATTTCAAGGTTAGAGGGATAAAATCACAGATAAATACCAGCCATCCGCTTTTAACAATAATTCCACCCAACTAGCATCTGCAATGCAAATATTTGCCATTTCCCTCATTCCATTTTCAAATAAATTTCGAGTTTTAATTTGCCAACGGTTTTGGAAAGTTTCCAATTTGCATTTGCGCACTACAGCTTATCTGTGTGTATACAGTACATTTATACACAAAAGGGTCTACTTTTGCAGTGATGAGCAGCATTTGGTATTGCCCCCAATTAAAGTGAAATTTAACAGAACTTTCTGACCGTGCAACCGAGATTGCTTGTCTTGTTGTACTCGTACTGACCACAAAATATCCGGCAGAAGAATGTCGACGTGTGTCGTGTGCTACCGACAGGAACTTCTCGGGTTTCTACATTATTTGTCGCAGTCCACTCCTCTGTGTCCTACAAAGGGATTCCTACAAAATTATCGCTTCGTTCGAGTGGAAATGTTAGAATGGTTTTCATACACACTGTCCTTGGGAGTGGGTGTTTCTACTCGCACCAGTCAGTGTTGCACATTATTATCCCGATCAATATTTGGAGTTCAGATTCTATTTCCGGAATTTGCTGAACAGCGAGGTCGTCGCTGCGATGTAAAAATGCAATGCCAATGCTTTTGTGGTCACGGGCTTGTATTTACATCAAACAGAGGAAGGGAAGCTGGTAGTGGTAGGCCAAGGTTATCGGTTTGCAAATTGGAAGCGTTTTCTGTTAGTAGGGAGTTTTCGATTTTACATGATTAGTACTTGCTTTTACAGCTGAATTCAGGAAAGGTATTCGCCAGTTTGGTTACGGTATACTCTGGGAATTCATGAGGTGAAGTCGTCATTGAACAGAAAAATTAGTTTCAACTTTAAACTTTATGAAACTTCGCAAATAAAAATAGCTAGGTATTAATTACTAAGTAGCTTTCCTTATACATAAACATTGTACACTTATTATAGGGCTTATTTTGGGTTCCAAACTCCGTTGCCCTATCATGTCCAACGCCCATGTTCTGCGATGTACTTTGTACAGACAATGTACACCCATGCAGCAAATTCCTGAAACTATGACTGGAACGAGTGACAAAATATATCGTTTAACATTTCTAATTGCATTTGTTGTATGGGAGGTGCCACGCCCCCTATTCGAAAATCCTTTATGTTTCTGGGAAGATCCATATGGACTTTCGACAGTTCATGGATATCAGATCAGATAAGGATTCTGAAAACTTAAGCGAACCGTCAACTTTTTGTAGAAAAAGAAAGGAAAATGCCGATCGACATTTTGATGTTTGTATAGGGTAAGCCACCCAGTAGTCAGCCCTCAACCAGTAGTCGGCCTTTTTTTCCCTTTTTTGCCTCTAAATAGTTGAAAACACAAGTATTTCCGCCACAATCCAAACAGATGCAATCTATCAACATTTTGTTAAAGGTCACGCATATATTCAAACTATAGATCCCTTACCCTTTTATAGAAAACTCCACGCAGTTGCAGTGCGAAAGCGATAGTATGCAGATGTGTCATCTGTCTAATATTTCAGTAAGGTGTAGTGCTCTGTATACAGGTAGGTTTTTTAAGTTTTTTTCGCTGCTTTGATAACATAGTATAGTTTTTCTTTATTAACAATACTTATTCTTCAATATATTGTAAAAAAAATATAAATTTTATTAAAATTACGGCAAATAACAAGGGGCTGACTACTGGGATAAGTAACTAGGTGGCTAGTCCAGTACTCAGCCCCAAGCGGCCGAGTACTGGAATATTCGTGATTTTCACCAATACAGTTAAAATTAGTTATGCGTGTCAATTCGATAATGCTGAATTATATTACAGTCATTTGGGAAGTGTTTGTAGCATTTTAACCAGTAGTCGGCCACTTTCAAAAGTTGTTTGGTGTGGGGGCTGAGTTCTGGAAAACCTTTCACCAGTAGTCAGCCATCATGGTTTTCGATTTAAATATTTGAATTTAAAGCGGTTTTTGGTAAACTTAGTGGTTTTGTTAGTGAAGAAACTCTTAATAACTTTGTTATTTAGACAAATATGTAGGTACCTACTGACATTGAAATCTGTTTAGATATTTACAATGTCGAAGCGGCCGATTCACAAATACTGCGAAGAGAATCTTACTAAAGCAATGGTAGCAATTAGAAATGGTATGAAGATACGAAAAGCTAGTCGGGAATTTGGTGTGCCGAGGGGCACCCTTCAAGATAGACTGCATTTAAGGATATCAGAAGGTCCGCGGAAGATGGGACCAGCTGCCGTCCTGTCCAAGGAAGAGGAAACAGCAATTGCTAACTGGTGCATCAACCTCAGCAAATGCGGATTTCCTTTGAAGCCAGATGACCTTTTAAATACTGTGCAAAACATTGTTTTGGAAGAAAAAAGACCTAATCCTTTTAATAATGATAGACCAGGTAATAAATGGTACAAATCCTTTTTAAAAAGAAACCCCGGCCTGTGTCACAGAGCTCCTGAGGACATATCAAAAGGACGAGCCGTAATAACAATGGAAAGCATAAAAAAATGGTTCGATAATCTAAAGAACTACTTGGACTCTATAGATGCTGGTGATATACTTCAAGATCCACATCGAATATTTAATGGAGATGAGACTAGTTTTAGCCTTTGTCCAAAAAGTGGGAAAGTTATAGCACCTCGAGGGTATAAGAACGTATACAAGATCGCACAAGGAAAAGAAAAAGAGGCTATAACGGTCCTTCTCTTTTTTTCCGCAAGTGGAAAAACTTTGCCCCCGTGTGTGGTTTTTCCTTACGTAAGACCTCCAAAAGATGTGGTTAATAGCATGCCAGATACTTGGTTTTTAGGAAAATCTGACACCGGCTGGATGAAGTCAGATATATTCTTTGACTATATTACTAAAGGATTAGACAAGTGGATAACAGAACAGAATATAAAAAAACCAGTCCTTGTCCTCGTTGACGGACACCGAAGTCATTTGACAATGAATTTAAGCCAATTTTGTCATGATAGGCAGATTATTTTATACGCTCTTCCACCGAACACCACCCATATTATGCAACCCGCCGATGTTAGTGTTTTCAAACCCCTTAAGTCAGAATGGAAGAATACTCTTCATGACTGGGCAATGCAACGTGAAAACATAAACAGCGTTTTAAGTAAGTCGACATTCTGTCCTCTTTTAGAGAGAATTTTGAAAAAAGAAAATTTGGCAGAGATCATCGTAAACGGTTTTCGAAAATGTGGGTTGTATCCATTCAATCCGGATGCTGTGGATTACACAAAGTGCGTGCAAAATAATAATGAAAGCCTAAAGAATAAGAGCCGAGAAAATTCATTTAATTCGCCATCAAAGTCATTGACCAAAAAAGATTTCGACGCCGCCACAAAAGTCATAAATACTTTAAGTGAAGATTTCAGTAATGCTGGGATTGATGTCAATGATGTTTTGACATCATTCAAAAGGGGAAAGAAACTAACAGCTTTGGAAGTCCACAAAGTCCAATAGTTGCAACACAAAATCAACCTCTGGTCAATACACCAAATGTCCCTCCGTCTTTTGTATTGACAGATGAAGAAAACAACGTCAGTCTGCCAGATTTCGATGACGAGGCATTATGGAATAACTACTGTGAAGACGAAGGGACGTATCTTGACATACCATGTGGGACTTTCGAAGTTTCGACAGAAGGTATTTTGGTTCCTATTAACGACAATGTAGAAATCGGGCACGATTCCGAAACTACTGATTCCAAAAACAAGAAAAGTATTGGAAATACAGGAAAAGAGGCAAATAATTCAAGTATGCCATCACCGAGTGCAGCTCGAAATCCATCGTCTTCCTCCACATTTGCAAAGCCGTTAAGCTTGTCCCCTGTTGTGAAAAAGCATTTAAAAATTCCATCTCCGATGAAAAAATCGGAAAAGCCTAAATGTGTTAACAGAATCGGTGCAATATCTTCCAAAGAATGGAGACAATTCGAAAAGGCAAAGGAAGAAGAAAAAGAAAAAAAGAAGACCGCTATTTTAACGAGAAAAATAAGTCGAATTGGGGCCAAAGAAAAGAAGGAAGAAGAGGCTCGTAAGAGAAAGATCGACAAGGAAAACCAACGAATCAATAAAAGGAGAAAGGTAGCAAAAGAGATTCTTCAGAAAATTAAATGCGCCGAATGTGATGAAGATCTTATAAGCGACACCGAAGACAACGATCTTAAAAACATTGGATGCGACGAATGTGCATTATGGTTCCACCTTAAATGCACCGATTTTGAAGGAAGGATGTATGAGGAAGTCCAAAGCCTTCCCTTTTTATGTTTTCACTGCAATATTTAGCTGTAAATAAGACTGAAAATATTGGGGCTGACTATTGGCTCTTGAACGGCTGAGTACTGGATTCCAAAGGCTGAGCACTGGGCAAAAGTGTAATTTTTTTGTTTTTTATTTATTTTTATTAAAAATGAAATGTTTTTGTTTTTGTTGTATGTTTAAGTTGAACTGAATTAAACAAAGTTTATTTTAAAAATGTATCTATTTAATTTTTTCTTTCATTTATACTAAATATAATCCCTGGAATAAATTTTTTTCACTAAAAGGCTGACTACTGGGTAGGTTACCCTATATGTCACTTGTATTTCCTGATCCTGGAGATTAGAGAGAATTGCTCCGACATTCAGAATCTCACCATATGTGAGATTGGGTTTTCTGTTGCTACGTACATTTTTGTTGTTTTCTAAAAAAAATATTAATGTTTTAATAAGCCAAATCAATTTATGTCAAAGTTTAATTGTGTATTTTCGGATCACCTAGCGCAAAATTCGTTACGAACAACACAACAAACATTTCATTTCTGACATTTTGCTAGTGTGTTCACGACACTTCTCTCATGTTAAGAATTGACCTAAAAGTGTCCGTTCAATGAAACATAGAAAAAGCACTTCCAAATTTGCTCTTTTAATAGAAAGAGGCAATTCATTTCTTCAATCGAAAACGCACAGAAATGAAGTGTCATCAAATTTAATGTCAGTTTGCGTGACAGATATTAGAGAGACAGTTCGTGTCTGTATTAGCTTTAAGGCATAAAGTCATAGAAGCGAAAAAAATATAACAAAATGAAACAGCAATCTGTGAATGGTAGAAAAGGTCCATAGGAACTTTTTCTATACATACAGTTTATGTCTTAACTTATTGATCCATTTGAACTGCGAACACAAAACCGATACTCGTATCTGTCATACGCAACTTTCACGTGTGCAAGTATCCATCCTACTGAAACTAATTTGATGGGTTAATTTCAGTGAACATATTCAAAAATTACTACCAATACGACCGACAAAGGTATACACGTTTATATGTATGTCATACAATGACCAACAATAGCACACTGATTTCGATTATTATAATTGATAAGCGTTGACTGTGTTCGGTCCACCTAACACAATAAATTGGGCGGAAAATTCAATCCACTTGGCAAATCCCTTACGCCTGCACTGACACACCCACACGCAGTGTTGAGTTAATTTCACCCGAGAACACAGCAGCAGCAGTAACAGAAAAATCCAATGAGATATTATGTTCGAGTATGTCTACCAATTTTGATTTAATATCTTCCAACTGAGCTGTTGGTTGAGACAGAAATACATTGCAAAGTTTCGTCGAAATTAGAATATGCTGCTTGAAAACCGAAAATGTTTCGAATAAAAATACAATTTTAAGGGTTCTCTCCTTTCAAAAGTACTTTTGCTAAAAAATGTTATAGCTGAATGGGCTTACCCTGGCTCACTTTCATGTGTAAATAAATATTGAGGTGAACCGAAGTAATCAACTATACAGCCGGATATTGTCTCCACTTCTGGAGTAATTGCTTGGAGAGCTATTTTTAGATTTGGTTGTCAAGCTTGGATTAGTCGCATTGCTTCTCAACTTGTGCGTGTGTTCCTCTCTAACAAAATGTTGTTTAGACATTATATTGTATTGTACCCCACAATAAGCCACAATTTTAGTTATCCTCGGGCTCAAGTGTAGCAAATTAGAGCAGCTACTGTTGGGGGTTGTGACTTTGTTGATCGTATAATGTGGTTCCGACAAGGTGCCGTTTTGAAACCACTGCTCGTGAGAACTGGGGACAGATTCCGTATAACAATAATCGTCGGGACGATATCGTATGTGAAACTTTGATGACCATAAGAAGTTTTATTCTGCCAGAATTTGTATCACTATCGTCAGCTTTCATTACATTTGTGGAAAATGAACTGGATTAATGTCGCAAACTCGTAGCTTTGGCGCTAAGTGGCTGCTTTTGGAAAAAAATAAAAAAGGATAGACCATTTCGACGATAATCAAAAAACTACGGAATGAGTGCCCTGAAAATCAAGGGAAGAAAATGAGAGTGTATCTCAAAATCGACCAAGTCAATGAGGTTATTGAAAATGAAATGAATAGTAGCCAACTTCGCGATGTTTCCAACATTAGCGCCAGCGCTTTTTGTTCAGCGCGGGAATTGGAAACAAATTATAAGAAGCAGAAATAAGCCGGTTAAATGTGCTTCATTATTATTATGATGAATTTAAAAATATTTTTTTTAACATTGAAGACAAAAAAAGTTTGAAACACGTTTCGTCTTATAAATTGAACAAGGAACTACTTTTTCATTATTCAATAGCTCCCCTGTCACATATTTGTAAAACACGGAGGCAATTCCATCCGACCACGCAACCCTTCCATAGTTCAGATGGTTTGGAGCCTCCAATACATTTTACAGAGTTATGAATCCAAAATATCATTTATGACATCGTAAAACTGCCAAGTAAACTTTGTGAAATATATGTAAAAGTGATACCTATTCATCATATTTAAAGAAAAAAAGTGTTAAACAACCGAAAAAACTCATTTGCAATCAATTTACGAAAATTGGGCAATATTATATTACAATACGATTTTTAACTTTCTCCATTACGTTGTAAGAGAATGATATTGTATTCGTACAAAATTTCGAACTCGAGATGTTAATCAATTTTGACATACTCGAAAAAGTGGGTGGCAAAATTCTGTCTGTCTGTCTGTATGTCCCGAGGCCTACAGCCCAAACGGCTACCCGGATTTCGTTCAAACGCGTTTTTTTTTACACGGTAACCTCAATATTAATGGTACTTCCCATATAAAATTTTCATACCAGTTTGATTTGTTCGAAAATGGCTCTAACGATTTCAACCAAAATTGATATTTAAGGTTAAGTAGGTGACGTTACCACGATTGCATACTGAGTTTTCTGCTAATAAATCGAATGACGGTCCTTTGAAATTTGGACATATCTCGAAAACGGTTCATACGATTGTAACAAAAATTCATTTCTAAGGCTATATATATATATATTTCGAACTTAATGGCACACTCAGTTTTTCTTTGTATTATCGTAAAATGGATTTAAAAAAAAAAAAAGCATTTTTTAAAAATTTAGTTTTCTTTAGTTTACTTGAAAACGGCAACATCGATTTCGACCATGTTTTCAAAATTATTGCGTCCTTAATTTTCGGTTTAGATTCCAGCAATTTCTTGATGTGTGCTTAATTTGGAGATATGTTAGGCCTCACTTAAAGCAGCACACCCTGTCCGATGCTCTTAAGTTCCAAAGACAAAGTTCGGTGTTTTCCACACCCGATGTTTGATTTCAAGACTTCCAGTTCGATATAAAAACTTTTAGTAGCTTAGGGTCAAGAATAAAGTCTACATATTTTAGATATTCATTATTTAGGCGGGTCAGACTAAAATGCTTGTTTTATCAGTTCGCTTTTGGTTATCGTGCCCGAAGCCATTTTCCTAGCACGGCTGACATGAGGAGGTTTATACATACCTTTTAAAGTTTTGCGCCACAATTTGATTTCTTCAACATTATACTTGAAGGAATGCAAGAAACTCACAGGCCAACAGCAGAAGTTCAATCT
This sequence comes from Cheilosia vulpina, assembly GCA_916610125.1. Classification (NCBI taxonomy): domain Eukaryota; kingdom Metazoa; phylum Arthropoda; class Insecta; order Diptera; family Syrphidae; genus Cheilosia; species Cheilosia vulpina. The sequence continues at coordinate 40,932,835 of OU744278.1, forward strand.
TTCAAAAGTCTTTGCACCCCTCAATGACATTGACATAAGCGGATATTTTGCTTCCGTCGAATATTCATTTTAATCCTGCTCAAAATTCTACCCGGCTTTCATTATTTCTACCCTTGCGGCGAGGTATTGAACACATATTGACATTAAATTCATTACAGCGATAGTTTTTGCTACAACTTACTGCCGTGCATAAAGTTTGTTAAAATTTTATGCCATAAACGCAGGTAGAAGACTTTAAATACCTATCCCATTATCCATTGTTTTCGAATACAATGCCAGTCCATCCGTCGTACCGTCATTAAAGATATTCTTTCACTCCTGATCGATAGTGGTGTAGCGTCAAGAATAGAATTTCATTATTTAGGCGGGTCAGACTAAAATGCTTGTTTTGTCAGTTCGCTTTTGGTATCGTGCCCGAAGCCATTTTCCTAGCATGGCTGACATGAGGAGGTTTATACATCAATTTTTAAGTTTTGCGCCACAATTTGATTTCTTCAACATTATACTTGAAGGAATGCAAGAAACTCACAGGCCAACAGCAGAAGTTCAATCTTTCAAAAGTCTTTGCACCCCTCAATGACATTGACATAAGCGGAAATTTTGCTTCCGTCGAATATTCATTTTAATCCTGCTCAAAATTCTACCCGGCTTTCATTATTTCTACCCTTGCGGCGAGGTATTGAACACATATTGACATTAAATTCATTACAGCGATAGTTTTTGCTACAACTTACTGCCGTGCATAAAGTTTGTTAAAATTTTATGCCATAAACGCAGGTAGAAGACTTTAAATACCTATCCCATTATCCATTGTTTTCGAATACAATGCCAGTCCATCCGTCGTACCGTCATTAAAGATATTCTTTCACTCCTGATCGATAGTGGTGTAGCGTCAAGAATAGAATTTCATTATTTAGGCGGGTCAGACTAAAATGCTTGTTTTGTCAGTTCGCTTTTGGTATCGTGCCCGAAGCCATTTTCCTAGCATGGCTGACATGAGGAGGTTTATACATCAATTTTTAAGTTTTGCGCCACAATTTGATTTCTTCAACATTATACTTGAAGGAATGCAAGAAACTCACAGGCCAACAGCAGAAGTTCAATCTTTCAAAAGTCTTTGCACCCCTCAATGACATTGACATAAGCGGAAATTTTGCTTCCGTCGAATATTCATTTTAATCCTGCTCAAAATTCTACCCGGCTTTCATTATTTCTACCCTTGCGGCGAGGTATTGAACACATATTGACATTAAATTCATTACAGCGATAGTTTTTGCTACAACTTACTGCCGTGCATAAAGTTTGTTAAAATTTTATGCCATAAACGCAGGTAGAAGACTTTAAATACCTATCCCATTATCCATTGTTTTCGAATACAATGCCAGTCCATCCGTCGTACCGTCATTAAAGATATTCTTTCACTCCTGATCGATAGTGGTGTAGCGTCAAGAATAGAATTTCATTATTTAGGCGGGTCAGACTAAAATGCTTGTTTTGTCAGTTCGCTTTTGGTATCGTGCCCGAAGCCATTTTCCTAGCATGGCTGACATGAGGAGGTTTATACATCAATTTTTAAGTTTTGCGCCACAATTTGATTTCTTCAACATTATACTTGAAGGAATGCAAGAAACTCACAGGCCAACAGCAGAAGTTCAATCTTTCAAAAGTCTTTGCACCCCTCAATGACATTGACATAAGCGGAAATTTTGCTTCCGTCGAATATTCATTTTAATCCTGCTCAAAATTCTACCCGGCTTTCATTATTTCTACCCTTGCGGCGAGGTATTGAACACATATTGACATTAAATTCATTACAGCGATAGTTTTTGCTACATCTTACTGCCGTGCATAAAGTTTGTTAAAATTTTATGCCATAAACGCAGGTAGAAGACTTTAAATACCTATCCCATTATCCATTGTTTTCGAATACAATGCCAGTCCATCCGTCGTACCGTCATTAAAGATATTCTTTCACTCCTGATCGATAGTGGTGTAGCGTCAAGAATAGAATTTCATTATTTAGGCGGGTCAGACTAAAATGCTTGTTTTGTCAGTTCGCTTTTGGTATCGTGCCCGAAGCCATTTTCCTAGCATGGCTGACATGAGGAGGTTTATACATCAATTTTTAAGTTTTGCGCCACAATTTGATTTCTTCAACATTATACTTGAAGGAATGCAAGAAACTCACAGGCCAACAGCAGAAGTTCAATCTTTCAAAAGTCTTTGCACCCCTCAATGACATTGACATAAGCGGAAATTTTGCTTCCGTCGAATATTCATTTTAATCCTGCTCAAAATTCTACCCGGCTTTCATTATTTCTACCCTTGCGGCGAGGTATTGAACACATATTGACATTAAATTCATTACGGTGATAGTTTTTGCTACAACTTACTGCCGTGCATAAAGTTTGTTAAAATTTTATGCCATAAACGCAGGTAGAAGACTTTAAATCCCTATCCCATTATCCATTGTTTTCGAATACAATGCCAGTCCATCCGTCGTACCGTCATTAAAGATATTCTTTCACTCCTGATCGATAGTGGTGTATGTATATGTAGACATCGTAAATTGTCACCCTGACTTTAAATAGAAATATATTCAAAGCCGCGACACACACTCTCCTACACATAGATAAAGCATCATCAACTATGGCGACGACGACCTGCAGCTTCCTGCATCCATTCTGTGAGAGGTTTCTGCAAATTTAATATCCTTGGAACAATACCCAGCTAAGACCATCACGGTAAAGGCACATGGGTTTATGAAATGCAGAAAAAAATCGTACAATAAGTGGAAGCAGGTCGAAAGAATCCTTTTTACCTGAATACAACGACTGCTTGAATGTTTTCCAAACAAAATTCTGATATTTTTTCAAAATTTGAAAACAAAAACATTTTCTGTCATTTTTTCAAAAAAAAAATCTGGCGTAGTTTCTTTCGGCGTAATTTCGGTGATTTTTGTATTTTTTGGACGTAGGAGCTCCATCATAGATAAGTTATATATCTTTCACCGTATATCCGTATTAGCCCACTTGTATCTACTTATCTCCACGTACACAATAGATTTCGATGGTTTTTTTTTTTGGAGAGAGTAATCATTGTCTTCTGGGTAAAGGAAATGAGAAGCTGTAGTATCTCTTATCAGAGCCACTTCACGGATCGATGACTTGATAAGCACATTATATAAGATGTAATTTTGTAAAGTGATATGACGTAAAAAAATCAGTTGAATAATTTAGCCCTCACAAACGGCGGGATGTTTTGCCGCCATAAAGCAGTTCTGAGATCATAAGGACTTTCTATAGCGCCTCCTTAAAGTGGGTGTTGAATAGATTTTAAGTGAGCAGTGTTCCGATGTTTTGAAGAATAATACGCTAAGACCAAAGCATTCCAAAGTATGATTTAGCTTGAAATCGATTATGAACTTCTCCAATAATAAGTTATACAATTCCCTATTAGTCGTAATCGATATTAATTAAAAAAGGAAACCATTAAGACCGAATGTCCTCGGCTATAATAGTTGAATGTTTTTATCCGACAAACTAAAACAAACAGCAAATTTCGAGTGAAAAGTTCATCGTTTGCAGAAAACCTGTTCTGATGGAATCCAGGATACCAATTACTTCCAAGCCATACAAAATATAAGGCAAATTTTTATATCATAGCTTACGTCCTTTGAAATGCTATTTCGCAGAGGAGAAAGAAAGAGATTACCACCACTTAACAATTAATAACGAAAAGTCCACATCTTTGTGGAAATTATCGTCGCCAAGCGATGAGGTTCCACGAATCGGTATATTAGTTTTGCAACCCCATGGAAGTTGTATAGTTCGCAAAGCAAGCGACTTTCTTCGCTGTATTAATTAGGTTCACCCCAGCTACACTTCATTTGATCTCTTTATGGGTATTTTTTTTTCAATTATCACATTTTCCATGACTAAGTGGATGGGATGCTTCGTCCGTCAATGAGGAGTGCATATAGCTCTGGGGACATACCTACACACATATGAGCGGTATTTCCAGTTTAATAATATCATAAACACATGTGCCTTTTTCGCGATGGTCTTAGCTGGGTATTGTTCCAAGGATCTTAAATTTGCAGAAACCTCTCACAGAATGGATGCAGGAAGCTGCAGGTCGTCGTCGCCATAGTTGATGACGCTTTATCTTTGTGTAGGAGAGTGTGTGTCGAGGCTTTGAAGATATTTCTATTTAATGTCAGGGTGACAATTTACGATGTCTACATATACATACACCACTATCGATCAGGAGTGAAAGAATATCTTTAATGACGGTACGACGGATGGACTGGCATTGTATTCGAAAACAATGGATAATGGGATAGGGATTTAAAGTCTTCTACCTGCGTTTATGGCATAAAATTTTAACAAACTTTATGCACGGCAGTAAGATGTAGCAAAAACTATCGCTGTAATGAATTTAATGTCAATATGTGTTCAATACCTGGCCGCAAGGGTAGAAATAATGAAAGCCGGGTAGAATTTTGAGCAGGATTAAAATGAATATTCGACGGAAGGAAAAATATCCGCTTATGTCAATGTCATTGAGGGGTGCAAAGACTTTTGAAAGATTGAACTTCTGCTGTTGGCCTGTGAGTTTCTTGCATTCCTTCAAGTATAATGTTGAAGAAATCAAATTGTGGCGCAAAACTTTAAAAGGTATGTATAAACCTCCTCATGTCAGCCGTGCTAGGAAAATGGCTTCGGGCACGATAACCAAAAGCGAACTGATAAAACAAGCATTTTAGTCTGACCCGCCTAAATAATGAATATCTAAAATATGTAGACTTTATTCTTGACCCTAAGCTACTAAAAGTTTTTATATCGAACTGGAAGTCTTGAAATCAAACATCGGGTGTGGAAAACACCGAACTTTGTCTTTGGAACTTAAGAGCATCGGACAGGGTGTGCTGCTTTAAGTGAGGCCTAACATATCTCCAAATTAAGCACACATCAAGAAATTGCTGGAATCTAAACCGAAAATTAAGGACGCAATAATTTTGAAAACATGGTCGAAATCGATGTTGCCGTTTTCAAGTAAACTAAAGAAAACTAAATTTTTAAAAAATGTTTTTTTTTTTTTTAAATCCATTTTACGATAATACAAAGAAAAACTGAGTGTGCCATTAAGTTCGAAATATATATATATATAGCCTTAGAAATGAATTTTTGTTACAATCGTATGAACCGTTTTCGAGATATGTCCAAATTTCAAAGGACCGTCATTCGATTTATTAGCAGAAAACTCAGTATGCAATCGTGGTAACGTCACCTACTTAACCTTAAATATCAATTTTGGTTGAAATCGTTAGAGCCATTTTCGAACAAATCAAACTGGTATGAAAATTTTATATGGGAAGTACCATTAATATTGAGGTTACCGTGTAAAAAAAAACGCGGGTAGCCGTTTGGGCTGTAGGCCTCGGGACATACAGACAGACAGACAGAATTTTGCCACCCACTTTTTCGAGTATGTCAAAATTGATTAACATCTCGAGTTCGAAATTTTGTACGAATACAATATCATTCTCTTACAACGTAATGGAGAAAGTTAAAAATCGTATTGTAATATAATATTGCCCAATTTTCGTAAATTGATTGCAAATGAGTTTTTTCGGTTGTTTAACACTTTTTTTCTTTAAATATGATGAATAGGTATCACTTTTACATATATTTCACAAAGTTTACTTGGCAGTTTTACGATGTCATAAATGATATTTTGGATTCATAACTCTGGAAAATGTATTGGAGGCTCCAAACCATCTGAACTATGGAAGGGTTGCGGGTTCGGATCGAAATCCCTCCGTATTTTACAAATATATGACAGGGGAGCTATTGAATAATGAAAAAGTAGTTCCTTGTTCAATTTATAAAACGAAACGTATTTCAAACTTTTTTTGTCTTCAATGTTAAAAAAAATATTTTTAAATTCATCATAATAATAATGAAGCACATTTAACCGGCTTATTTCTGCTTCTTATAATTTATTTCCAATTTCCGCTCTGAACAAAAAGCGCTGGCGCTAAGTTGGCAACATCGCGAAGTTGGCTACTATTCATTTCATTTGATTGGTATTTGATATTTGATATTTTCAATTCATCTAAATTCCGAGAATCGAAAAAATTCAGAAGGCCATTTTCGCAAACCCGGAACAAATTACTTTTTTGCATGAAATGAATTTATTTTTTGAACATATGACTTTTCATGAAAATTCTAGAAATGTAACTAAAAAAATGCGTTTTATAAAAGGATGGCAACAGAATGTAAATTCCTTAATTGGCATCTGATCCCGATCAGATTACGAAAATAAAACAAGACAGATCATTGAAAAGTTTAATTTTTGAGTTGTGGCAACAGCTGCTTTCAAAAACAAAACAGATAATACAGGTTATTACAAACTTCACATTGCCACCAGCCTTATTGCAAATATTCTGCTCAACGAGACGTCACACAAGGCACATGTCATTTCGCTGGCAATGTCGGGGGTGTTACCATATTTGAATCAAATTTTATTAATTTTCCTTTTCCATATTTTTTAGAAACAAATTTAGTATTTTATGTTCGAATATGCAATACATGAACAACATTTTGCTGCTAGCACATCCGTTTATCTTGGCATATTAAGGTGTGTCCAGACCAGCGAAACATTTTAGAAATGTTTCTGAAGCAAATCGGACACATTTCATACACATTTATAAGAGATTTCTGAAATTTAGTTATTAAATGTTTATGAAATATTTCAATTTTATTTTTCTAGTCCAACTAGAAGAAAATAATGTGGTAGGGTTATTAGCAGCGAGTAAAGTATATATTTTTGTAATTTTGGTCTCGGGAATCACGTGACACACGATTTAATTCAAATATTCGTATTAAATGAATCACTTTCTCATTAGGTATTCCAAGCTTTTCTTGACATTTTTATTTTATTTAAAAAAATAAATGATAATCAAAAAACAGCGCTCACTTTCTGCAGTTAAACTTGTAAAACAAAAATGATTTCCCACCACGATTGGGAAACTGTGAAACATTTCATTATTTTTTTTTGTGTCCAGATCCAAACCAGCAAATTTTTAGCAATTTTTATAAGACATGCAGGTATATAATTGTTTATCAAGTGTTTGGCGCGCTCTGAGAGAAAAAAGAAACACAAATTAGGCGTTTTTCTTTTTTAGTTCAGAGCTGAGCTCTGAACCGAGCTCGAGCATTATGAGCGCGCTCTGAGCCGAGCGTGCTCAGATCGTTCTGATGTATTTATGAAACACACTTGAGCACGTAGCTGACATTTTTAATAAATGTATGTAAAAATTGAATATTTGTTAATTTTTATTTATTAAATTTGTTATCCTTTAGTTCCAGAACAGCAAAGTTCGTCCACCATTTCATGTATTTTGTTTTCCTGGTTTTTTTTTTCTGTCAAATGTGACTGTGAGTGTGTATTCAGCTTTTTACTCAGCATGCTCAGTCAATTTATTTTGAGCTCATCGAGCGCGCTCTGATAATGCTCAGATCGAAAAAAGAAACACAAATCTGAGCTCTGATGTGTCTGAGCTAAAAAAGAAACACGAACCTTTTGTATAACAGTTCCGGTTGTGCTCTGAACTAAGAAAGAAAAACGCATTATTTCTCGTGTATGTGTAATGCAAATTGTAAACTGATAAGAAACACGTGGAGAGTGTCCCTACTCATTAGACGTGTTTCTTTTTTAGTTCAGAGCACAACCTGAACTGTTATACAAACGGTTCGTGTTTCTTTTTTAGCTCAGACACATCAGAGCTCAGAATTTGTGTTTCTTTTTTCTCTCAGAGCGCGCTCTATGAGCTCAGAATAAATTGACTGAGCAGGCTGAGTATAAAGCTGATTACATACTTACAGGCACATTTGACAGGAAAAAAAACAGGATAAACAAAATAAATGAAATGGTGGACGAACTTTGTTGTTCTGGAACTGAAGGTTAACCAATTTAATAAATAAAATGAATAAATATTCAATTTATACACATATTTATTAAAAATGTCAGCTACGTGCTCAAGTGTGTTTCATAAATACATCAGAACGATCTGAGCACGCTCGGCTCAGAGCGCGCTCATAATGCTCGAGCTCGCCTAATAGATCTTTCAGGTCGCAGTGTCAGCCAACCGGGCATGGGAAAGCTAAAATTAAGCGCCTGTTCAATGTTTCTCGCCACCACTTCGCTTAATTTTGACAGTGTAAGTTCCGTCAAAAAAAAAAAAAAAAAACTGTGTTGGTTAAGCTGATTTACTTTGTTCTGTTTCATTATTTGTACTTCTACAGCTCCCTCCTCAAAAACCTCTTCCATTACTCCTCGTTAAAATATTCCATTTGTAAAAGAAATTAAATTAACAACAACAAATTTCTAACAATTCTCCATACTTTAAATTTTGTTGCGAATACCAATATTTTCTCTGATCTGTCAAAATTACGCTGTGGAAAAATGTATTTTGCCTTAATACGATTACTTAAATTCTGTAGAGATTTTTCGTACGGTGGCTAATAAATTTAGCTTGAACTGCAGCTGCTTTGCTTAATTTTATCTTTGGAGACATTTTTGTATGGGAGTTTAATTTAAGCGCGAGCAGCATACTAGACTTTAGAGATGTTTTTCGACAAAATATCAAAAAGCAATGGACATGTAAAACATGAATAGATAATAAATTTATAACTACAGTGTTACTTTTAGATATTTAAAGTTAAATACATTTCCAATTATTTGTAGTTAACGTCTCAACACCCTCTCTTATCAACAAATTTATTAAAGTTTATTTTTGAACAATTCAAAAACACTTTCTTATCTTATGTCTGTCTTTGGTTATCTGGCGAAAATCCCCGATGGTGGTCCAGTGAACTGCTCCTTATTTTTTGTCGCAAAGACTGTGGTAAGTACTGAAACTAATAAACCGTCAAAAAACTGCTGCTTGCGAATACGCATCGCTATCAATGCGCCGTACTAATAACAAAATTTTGTCTCGACTTTAAATCTACGGAAGATCACAATTGCAAAATTTGTATGAAAAATATAGCTATTTTGAATTACTAAAGTTTAAAGTCGAAACTAAAAATGTTTAATGGGAAGGCTCAATATCTTAGCAGAGCCCGTTTTGTCGAATTTTATTTTGTTATTTAAAGCTCCCTTCAGAAGTCGTTAAATTCTCTAAACTGCTTTTCAATGAGCCTGACCAGAGTTTAAATAAAACACACTTAATGGTCCTACGGCGCAAGCTATGTCGGGTCTTGATATTTGAATAATATATAAAAGACTAACAATGGCTTCTCTAAATTCACAAACTCATTTTCATGCTTGGGTAAATGATTTTTTGTTTTCTAGGAAAACCACATTTAAATAGTTTTGCCCACCTTGAATAGAACTATAGATATGAAGTGTTTGTTGTATTTCTTTAATCTGCTACAACTTTTTTGTCAATCCATAACACTTTTTAACAGAATCCTTTCTTTTTCGGTACCAGCATTTGCATTCGTAATCGGCAATCATATGGTTAAGTGCTTCAGTCAATTGGTCTTGAGTTCATTCTCTGAATAAAAAAAAGTTACACAGTACAGAGAAAACAATGTACTCCAAACTTAATAATAATAGTCAATAATGTTTTCGATTAGAAGTAAAAACAAAAATTTTTATCATCATCAAAAAAAAAGAAGGTAACAAGGCTGTCCCATAATTCACGCAAAATTTGAATTTTACGACAATAGTACAGTGATGCCAAAGAAGAAAAAGATAACAATGTGACAGCCGACAGTTCGGGGATCGGGGTTAGTAAAAATGGAGGGCTATAGCGCTATAGAGATGTAAGAATAACACCCCTGTATACATAGTTTAATGTTATAAACTCCTTTGTCAATCACACTCTCTCACTAAATCTTTTTTTTATACCCTCCACAGGAAGGTATATTCACTTTGTCAGTTTTTTTTTTCTGCGATGGAAGGTGGAAATCTTGCATGAGACACCAATGGTCCGACGTCCATTGATAGTGCCGGATTCCTACCGGCTAAAACCACCTCCCTTCCCGAACAGACCGATTAGTTTCCCCCGCGGAACCGCCGTAAGGCATTACTTCTTGTTGCTTTTTGCTCAATTGTTGGAACTATTAACATTCCGTTGCCGTTTTAAGCATCTTAGGTCGCTGAGAATACGCATCGCCACGTTACTTACAATGGTACAGCTTTCGTCGTTCTGGAGCATATAGTTTACGATGTTATCGGGAGTGGGCCACTGACCGAATCGGTCCCGTAGGGATATCCTCTCGGTTTCGTATCGTTGGCAATGAAAAAACACGTGTTCCGCGTTTTCAGAAACATCTTCGCAATGCGGGCAATTTGGGCTGGTTTCGTGTCCGCACTTAAAAAGATATTCTCTATAACAGCCATGACCCGTCAAGAGATCTTCATCTAGCATGTTGACATTCCATTTAGGTCGCTTCAGCGTCATCCTGTTATGACGGTGTGCTGGTACAGTGTTGGCCCTGAATAAAATGGCGTTTTGGTCGCTATGCGTGTAATGGTCGCTCACACGCCAGTTAGCATTTCGTAGCAGGCTGCCACTTGCGAATGTAAGATCGATGATACATCCCGCTCTAGCTGTGCTAAAAGTGTTAGTACTTCCGCTGTTAGCTAAAATGATGTCCAAACAAGAGAAAGCTTCTAATAGAACAGTCCCTTTACGATTCGTATACGAACTGCCCCATTCCGATGCCCATGCGTTCAAATCCCCTGCGATTATAACGGGACTCTTACCCGTAGCATCAGCAACTACCCTATCTAAAACTTTCTCGAAAATATCGATAGTAGCGCTAGGTGGAATATAGCAGCTGTATATATAAATGCCGTTTATCTTAACCCATATAAAGAAGTCCTCGGGCACCTCCGGGTATTCCTGAATGGAGGCGTCTCCGCAAACCCAAATTGCAGAAGTTTTTGTCGTGTCGGTAACCCAGTTGTTACCAGGTAGGTTCCTATATTGCTCACAGAGAATCGCTACATCAATTTTCCGTTCACGAACAGTTTGCTGCAGGAGGTCCTGGGCCGCTTCACAATGATTTAGATTGAGCTGTAGTATATTCATATTTTTTTCGAAGAAGTTTCTATCGCTGTTTTGTATTCTGGGCATCTTCTGCTACCAGTAATATGTCCAGACTCGACATTTTTAACTTCACAAAGCAAGAATTTTGGCCTGGCTTTGCAGTCCTTCAACTTGTGACCATTTTCTCCGCACCTGATACACAGATCCGTTCGGTCGATAGAAATTTTGCACGCTCTCGCGAAGTGTCCGAACTCAAGGCATCTAAAGCAACGCTTGAGTATAGTTTTTTTCTCGTATTCGGCAGTAAACCCAACCGATTCGCACTTTTCCTATTCTTAGCATCCTGTTCGCAATTTCCGCTGGTACGATTATGGTGGCTGTTTGCGTTCCACCATATGCTTTCCTCACGTTCTTAATCATTGCTGCTTTGAATTCGAAATTCATTTGATCTGTTAAAGCGGAACAGATCTTCTCTTTTGACGTCACTTCATCTATATCCTTGCATTCTAGCAAGGCCTCTTGAGTGAGTGAGCAAACATTACCGTTTTCTCCCAGGGCTTCTTTGATTTTGTCCTTAAGGCCTAGGTCTGTCTGTCTGTTCTTGTTCTTTTCCGAATATCGAAGTTGAAAGTTCTTTTATTGGCGCCCAACTTATTTTTCTAAGGCAACGCTAGGGCTTCTTTGATTTTGTCCTTAAAGACTGCGGTTGTAGGATTTGCAGCTTTATTGAGCAACAGTAAGAGGGCCCCGCTTGCAGTTTTACGGATTCGACGCACATTCGTTCCTACTTCCTTAAGTGTAGGATCAGCCTTCAATTTCCTGAGTAGGTCCGCGTATGATAGTTCGCCGGTCTTTTTAATGACTATCGCATCAGGACGCTGGGGTTTTTTAGCATCTTCGATGTGCTTCTTTTTAACAACCCTCACCCATTCTTGCGTCGACTTAGTTTCTAGATTTGCTGCCGGTTTCGGTGTACTCTTCTTGCCTGTTTGTTTTTGCTGTTCCGAAACTTGCTTAGACGGAACTAAGATATTGTTACCGCTTGTTTTTTTTTTGGCGAATTTATCTTAGTCTTTTTCGAAGCAGGAGCTTTAGGTGGTTGTTCCTCTGACCGCTTACAGTTTACACCCACCTCCCTGTTTCTCTTCATTGGCCGGAGAGGCGATCTGTTCTTATTGATCGCTGGTATTTCCTTCTTTTGGCTCGTGCTTTTTTCGGCTGGGACTATATCCGTCTGCGAGGATGCCGTCGCTTGAGATTTTTCCGCATTACGACTAAGGATCTTTATCTGCTCACGGAGTACAGATATCTCATTCCGTAAATCAGCGACCTCGGATTCCGCCTCCCGGAAAACTGACTTTATGAGTGTGCCCATTTTCTTAATTTCTCCATGGACGTTATGCTTGTCCCTGTAGAAATCAATTAGACCGTCAATTTTCATTCCTAGCTGCAGCATTTTATTTCTCTCATATTTGTCACTGCTATTCTGTGCGCCGTGAGCAATGACAGTCGCTTTTGTCGCATCAGTTTTTTCCGATGGCATGGATTCAGAATGCGAACGCATATTGTCACGCAAAGAAGACGATTTCCTTCCATATTAGATTTTTAAAGAGTATCCACCTCCTGTCAGTTTTTTGGTCCTATCCGCCACCTGGGGACGCGCCCGATGGGAGAACTGACGGAATCTGTCTGTCTGTCTGTCCTGTCTGTCTGTCTGTCTGTCTGTCTGTCTGTCTGTCTGTGGCGGCAAGCTGAATTATTCCAGGGTAATGAATACTACCAAGCGGTAGCAATAATAAGGAATAAGGTCATTAGTTCTGCTGATCTATTATTGCACGTCACCTTTACTTTTATTTCGTACGACTTTACCACAGTACCCGCAGATGTAAGAGAACAACTCTCATCAATGTTGACTTATCAATCAAAAGTATTTGCAGACCCAAACGAATCCTTGCCATATAATACTAACATCGTTGCCACTATTAGAACAAGAGATAGTGAGCCCATTTATTCAAAAGTGTATCCTTACCCAATTGCTGCTACTGAGTTTGTAAATAAAGAAATTTGTGGTCTTCTTAAGGAAGGCATTATAAGACCTTCTCGGTCACCATGTAACAGTCCAATTTGGGTTGTCCACAAGAAGGGTACTGATGATAAAGGAAATCGCAAGATGCGATTGGTTGTGGACTTTAGGAAATTGAATGAAAAAACTATTTGTGACAAGTATCCAATTCCAGACACAACGGTTATTCTGGCAAATCTAGGCAAATCTTCTTTTTTCACAACATTGGACCTTAAATCTGGGTTTCATCAGATTAAATTAGCAGAACGAGATAGGGAAAAAACTACCTTTTCCATTAATAATGGGAAATATGAGTTCTGCAGACTTCCCTTTGGCCTAAAAAATGCTCCCAGCATATTGCAGAGAGCAATAGACGACGTTTTAAGAACGGAAATCGGGAAAATTTGCCATGTCTATATCGACGATGTCATAATCTTCTCTGAGACAAAGGAACAACACATTGAGCATATAAACCATATCCTAACAAAGCTTTACGAGGCCAACATGCGAGTCTCCTCTGAAAAGTCCAAGTTCTTCAGGCAGGAAGTCGAATTCTTAGGATTTATAGTATCAAATAAGGGTATTAAGACCTGCCCAAATAAAGTGAACGACATTGTCAACTATGAAGTTCCTAAAACACTCCGTAGTCTACGTTCTTTTCTGGGACTCTCTGGTTTTTATTGAAGATTCGTTAAAGACTACTCCCAAATTATGAAACCTCTTACGAAGCATCGAAACGTGGTGAAAACGGTAATGTAGGTACCAACAAATCAAAGAATGTGAACATAGAATTGGATGAGGAAGCTCTCATAGCATTTGATAAGATTAAGCGAATATTAGCCTCCGAAGACGTACTTCTCCTTTACCCAGATTTCAATAAACCGTTTGATTTAACTACTGACGCTTCTTCACAGCCGTGCTGTCACAAAACGGTAGGCCAATTACAATGATATCAAAAACTTTATCCTCAACCGGAAGAACATTACGCCTCTAATGAACGAGAACTGTTGGCCATAGTTTGGTCACTGCAGAAACTTCGCAACTATTTGTACGGTGTCAAGCATTTAAACATTTATACGGATCATCAACCCTCGACTTTCGCTGTATCTGACAAAAGTTCAAATGCGAAAATTAAGAGGTGGAAAGCCAGGAAAGGAGAATTTTGTTGCAGATGCACTATCCAGACAGCATATTAACGCCTTGGAGCAGCAAGAATCTTCTAGCTCCATAACGGCACATAGTGAATAATCTCTGTCTGCAACCATAAACAGTGTCTCAAATTGTAAAAAATTGCTTTAAAAATTAGCTTATTCTCAATCAAAGTTCAGAAACGTCTAAGATAACTAAAATAATTTTTAGAGCAAAGATCAGACACACAATTTCGTTTTGCAACTATAAAGACCTTTTCCAAATTCTTAGAGAAAGTATAAATCCTGATGTGGTGAACGCAATTTACTGTGACTTACCCATCCTTGCACAAATTCAAAATGATTTGATCAAAGAATATCCCTCAGTTAAATTCCTGCACACTCCCAAACATGTCAGCGATATCTTTAATAAAAACGACCAAGAAGAAATTGCTATCACTGAGCAGAACAGAGCTCATCGGTCTGTACGTGAAAATAAGAAGCAAATACTTAATGATTATTATTTCCCAGACATTAGACAGAAACTTAGGGAAATTTATTCCAATTGTAAGATCTGTCGCGAAGCGAAATACCAAAGACATCCGCTTAAGGCCCAAATAGGCAGAACACCCATACCGAACCAACCCGGTGAACTCCTTCATATTGACATCTACTCAACAGATAGGAAACTTTTTCTTACTTGCTTGGACAAATTTTCAAAATTTGCGATGGTAATACCAATAAGATCTCGAGCAATAATCGATATTAAAGAACCTCTTTTGGAAATGATGAATATTTTTAAAAACAGTAAGACCATAATACGCAATAACGAAAGATCGCTTAACTCAGAAACCATTAAGTCGTTACTCCGAAATCATTTTAACGTTAGCATTTTTACAACAATACAACTTTATGTAAGACATCAACAGCCTATCAAATCGATCCTGTCAATGTCGTCGAGGATGGTCTCATCATTATCAATAACATAATTGCCGAAATTCAGGAAGGAAACAATCAACCAATTATAGTAAATGGAACTTATTTATTGATTTCCGACGAAAAAGCGAACATCAACGGGTCGACTTACACCAACGCAAAGCAAACTACTCATTTAAGTCCTGAACCACCCAGGGTACAAACAATCAACTTTACGGAACACTTAACCATGCTGTCATTACCGTACCTAAATGAAGTTAATATAAAGAACCTGGAGCATATTGCAAATTTGAAGCAAGAAGTCAGATCACGCAGTCTAATATGGCTTGCTTTATTCTCTTTTGGAATTGCTATGGCACTTATAGGCGCACTGATCTCGAAACTGAGGAAGAAGCATAATAATCAAAACAGAAACGAAAACATTGCTGTTAGCTTAAAGGAATTAGATAAAGAAAAGTTCATGCAAGACCTTCTGAAAAGCTTGCGGAAAGCTGGGGACAGCTCCGTTTAAAGGGGAGAGTAGTTAATGATCATTATCATCAACAACCACTAACCAGCCATCCATAGCACTGAACATTCAACCCAACGCTTTTTTCCCGCTCGTCAGCACATCCGCTCAAACGCAACAACCAGCCATAGCACCGAACATTCATCCCAACGCTTTTTCTCGACAATTATTACTGATACTGACCTAGCTTAAGTTTATCTTTGAAATGTTAGGCAGATTTAAGTAATGAAAAATAAAGTCAGTTCTTTTCCGAATATCGAAGTTGAAAGTTCTTTTATTTGTACCCTAGATTTCACCATAGGAAGCCATAATATTTCGGTATCAGTAATCAACTTCGGTAATACAAGACCTGACGTTGGCCAAAAATGTGCCACCATGTCCTCCTCAGAACATTGACTAAGGCAACTAACTAATAAACATAGAAAAAAACAACCCTTTGGGTAGGTCCAACTTTTCAGCAACTTTCATCATAATATTGGAATAGAAAAGCTGCGTGGACAATAAATACACATACGACTCATTTCATTCATTCCAAATATATAAAAAAACAAACCGAACCGAACAAATGGCTGCGAGCGAGAAGCCAGCCTTAGGGTTCGTCATAGACCGGGTGCACCCACTACGTATTTATTTTTGTTACACTCTTCCTACGCGTTGGTATGACCATTTATAAATATCCCTCAAGAACCAAGAGTTAATGGATAAAGTCGATTCAAATAAAGATGTATACAATCTCAAATACACCCTCAACCGTGCTGACGTATTCTATAGTTGTAACATCAGAGGAAGCCTGGAAGTAAGAGAGAAGCTTCTTACACAATCGTATTCCTCGTGTTCCTCCAGCAACTGTAACCCGTCCCCCACTAGCTTCGAATAACTCGATCACATGACGACATTTCAAAACTTGTTTGAGCTGTTAGTTTCAGCCCTAACCCCTTTCGCAGTTTGGAAGGTAAAGACCAAGTTCGTCGCCGAGTTCGTTTTTCGCAGCGAATTTGGGTATTTATAAAAATTTAAGAAATCTATAGCTCCTCAGACTAGACTTGAATGCGTTGCGATCCGTAAGTTAACCTTCCATTCGATTTACCGGTGTCTCAAATGAGATATCTATACCCCTGCAAACACATACACATTGCTACGTTCAACCCTTTCACCATGGCCATATGGGGCTTGCAACGGAAATCCCTTTACCCAGCCAGAAGAATGCTGTCGAGACGGGAAGCTTAGGTGTTTTGCTGCTGGTGTATAACCTTCATGCAGGCGGTCGGCGCCCATCCTGGGCGAGATATACCTTGTTCATCCAGTCCCAGTCTCAGCCAGCGTGTGTACAATATAAGGATATTCAACTTCGAGTGCGTCCCTTCACCACCTGTCCTCTTTATCGGCCGCCATCATAGCCATCATCATTTCGTCTATGACCGCGATGATGAGACTCGATTTAGAGAATATATCTGGGACAAGTTCACTCATTTACTGTCGACTGCGCAGTGCGTACTTGTGCGAAATGTATTCCTTCGTATCCTCTGTGTGCCTGCTGTTAGCCTGTTATTCTGTACAGACGCTTTTATAACAACAAACCAACACACAACGAAACATTGAGATAACAACTGTGATACCTGGTATAAGCATACTACACGCTGCGACCGACTCGACGGGTAGTGAAACCTTCCCCGAGGATGAAAGTCAGTTTCAGTTTCCTTTGGACATCCTAGATATTCGGTTGCATGCGCTTGCTTTCGGTCCTAGCAGTCACGTTTCGCGCGATTCTGATACACATTCCTGTTGTGCTTGGCATTGCTCGTGTTTTGCTTTGGACCGTGTTGTGTTTGCTGTGAAAAAAACAACCACTTTCATCGGAAAAAAGAAAACACATTAGTATTGGCTTGATTTTTTTGAAATTTATCGGTGAGTAGAGAAAGGCCTACGCTGAGATCTGTTCATGCTCCCCTTGCGAAAATAAGGTACAAAATTGGCTTTCATGAAAGTTTTGTTCAGTGAGAGTGTCCACCAAAAGGGACCAAACAACAGCATCAGGTGGGAGACAACAAGTTGATTGTCATCTTAAAGCTGATTGAGTGGTTTGTGAAACCCTTAGGTATGTTGAATCAATTCTTTTCAATTAAATATTAAAAACGAGTGTGGGATTTGATCTGATAACGTTTGAGATGGCGATTGGTGTTTCTTGATAAAATAATTACGTACCCATATTTTATTAAATAGATAACTGAAAATCGATTGCGAGTTTTAAATCGATTAAGCATTGTTTCATTCTGTTTCGATTGCATACAAATTATTTAAGTATTATTAATTTATGAATATCCGTTTTTAATTATTAAAATTAATATTAAAATATTTTGGTGAACTTGCATTATAATGTTTTCCCTTTTAAAATGAGAAAAAATAAGGCCCGAGTTTTTTTTTCGATTTTCTGAAAGGACGAAAATTCGCTTTCGCACCACATATTTTCTACTTATTTTCGGGAATCATAAATTGAAGTATGACTTCAGACAGTACTCTCTCGTAATTCAGCACTTTATTTAATTTGAGGATTCTTTACTACAAAAAAATTCTGCTGTCAAAATATTGTCATACACAGAAAGTTGAAAACATCGAACTTTTCGCAAAGAGACAAATCGAAGAGACGCGGTCGACTGTAGTCATATTTGGAGCTACGGGAGCAGAGCATAATATATTCGATGATTATGTCATGTTAAATGTAAAATTTGACAGACGAATAAAGACCATCTTCGTAACCACTATGCTAAAAAAAAAAGTCAATTTATGTGGAAAAAGTTAAATAGAATTTGGAAATTTTATGGTCGAATTTCGCATTTGGAAAGCGAAATTTTGAGGATGTACATTGAACACCCTGATTTTGGCAATTCTCATAAGTCACAAAAACCTTTAAAACTGAGATGAACTTATATTCTAGAAGTACGCACTAATAACTTTTGAGCTTGAGAAAAACAATCGAAATTGTGATCTTGAATTGAGCTGGTCACAAGAAGTCACAACCACAAGTGATTTGCAATTGCAATCCGGTGCACTGCCAATCAGGAATGTGACACTGTTCGGAAATACCGCATTTCAATATTACTGAGTATGCATACATATATTACATAGAATAAATAAAAAGCGGAACGGTTTCGTGTACCCTAGGTCTAGCATCTCGGATACCTTATTGATAAGCTCTTCCATGACATTTTTACTCTTGAAAGGACGAAGTTTGTCAGACAATCGGGGGAGTGTAGAGGGAGTGATATTTGACATCGGGACACACAAAACCGCAAGATACAATTTGTGTTTTTCCGGGGATAGAACCTGAGACCCATCGCTCAGAAGCCCCCCAGAAATACCACTGAGCTTTTATTAATCAAAGGCGATTTATTTTAAATGTGTAGTTAATAAAATTACATACACGAGATTAATCTATTAATAAACAAATTTATATTTGAAGTTATGTGGCATTCTTCGAATAATCCAAGAGCACATTATTTTTCTTTGCCAGTGCGTACAAATTCGGCTATTATAGAAGTAAATATGCGTTAGTTCACAATTGTTAATAATTTTGCCCTAACCATGCAGTACATATTCATGAATGCCCGCACAAACTACAGAAGCCTGAATGCGGCCATCATTCATTGATAAAAATGAGTTCATAATAATTGCATACATAAACTGAAATCATGAATGATAGAAACAAAAACAGTTTTGTCGGTGACAACTCGGATGTTTAATATAAATTCCGATTCCATCCCAAGGCTAAATGATAGGAGTTTTGTGTGCTCATCAGTATCACTGAAGTAATTTTTGTTCCTGCTATATTTTTCTGCAGTGCGGCAACAAAACAAAAAAAAAATGTGTTGACAGCATGCTGACTGTAAAATTGTCTTTTATGAATGCAAGTACTGCCAAACTTCTGCAATGATAAATGCAGTGTTTTTGCATAATGAAGGCGAAATTTACAGGAATGCAGCATTTTTGCATTTATGAATACCACCTGTCTCAGCATGTATTGCTGCTGGTGGGAAGTATGATTTCGATTTTAGACAGATGTCGTTAACATCATATTTGTTTAACTGCTAAAACTTAATAATCCATATTTTTCTTAAGTAAATGTTATTTGTGGCACCAAACGCACCATTCTGAGGTGAATTTTTTGCGAGGATTACCGAAGAATATGAAATGTGTCTTCGAATGACAGCAAGCTTTACAAGAGTTTATTACTTGTGAGCAATCGCAACGTCAGAATAGCGGTGTAATTAAACACTTCAGTTATGTAGTGAATATCACCAAAATCAAATCGCAAAAAAAACCTAAAGAAATTGCACGACTGGGCGTAGAAACTGCCTACAAGAACGAAAGATTTGGTAGGTTCTCAGTTCTTTGATATATTGATAGAGATTAGGCCATTTTTCATTACCGCCTATCATGACATAAAGGGGTTTACCCTCTTCCTAAAGTTTTTCCTGATAATTCCATAAAAGTTTAGGCTTAATGATATAGGAGTCAAGTGCTACGATTAACAGCTTATCCCAGTTCTTCTTCAGTTTCTTTATCACTTCTTGTTAACCATCTGCGTTGTACACGCAAAAAAATAACTTTTTAAAATTAACCAACTTTCGGTTAAAAGTAATATTGTTAATATAGCTTCCACAAAGTCAGTGGATTAAATACATTTAATATTTTTATCTCGGTAGTTTTTCAAAAAAACGAATATTCGTTTTTGTTTTCAACAAATATTTAGTTAATTTTAACCCATTTTTTGGGGCCAATTTTTGAGTGTGAATTATTGATGATTGTGTTCAAATTGTAGACTCATTGCTTCAGTTCTTCTAGTTGCTTTCCTTGGTAACAGTTGTTTTGAAAGTTGAATCTTGGTGATACTGAGGGGCGGGGGGGTATTTAACTAAATATTGTATATATTCTGGGCACATTTACTCAGTGCTGGACTACTGTTACTTTTCTTTTTTATCGATGACCGAAAGAATATAAGTTACATCTTATGATTTTTTTCCACTGCGCCACCTGTTGCGAAAGTCTGACTAACATCCGTATAACTGCCATGAAAGAGCTTCTTAATAAGCCATTCGGAATTGGCATAAAATTCGTCCATTGAAAGGGGCGTAAGTAATACAAACCACATTTTGAGAATATTACAAAAAAACAACTTGTTAAAGCAAGTTCTTAGACATTACAAAAGGTCGTAAGTGAATTTGAACCGATTGTTGAGATTTCGCTTTTTTGTTCGGGGCGTAAGTTATATTTTGTAATTGTTTCGGAGCACGAATAACTTAGAAAACGACCAAAATACCAGTCCTAAACAATTTTTAAGACAATAAAAATATTTGGTCAGTTAGAAAACCCGAAAAATGTCAATAATCCATAACGAAGGAAAACCATTAGGGGTATTCACGATTCGGTGTAACAGACTTAGTGAAATTTAAATTTTTTGCAAGATCGTGAACACACATTTTCTCATGCCTTGCAAAACTGAAACAAATGACAGATCCATTTTAACAATTGACATTATGTTCTAAAAAAAAATGTTATTTTAATGAAGACCTCTTTTTCAGTTAATTTTTTGAATATCCCTTCGGCGGCGCATATTTTTGTTTTTCGTTCTTTTTATTTTTTTCCGATAGCTACACACAGGAATTAAAATAAATAAATTATATTTAGCGAACTATCAACTTGACAAGGCTACACTTTATTCTGTTGTATTTTTCGGTTACAATAGGGTCAGGGTATAGATAAAGTGCAAAAGTGTAGCGAACTTTACGTCAGCATATTTTATATGTTGTTGTAGTGCAAAAAAAAAGTTGCACTTTCACACTTTCGCAATAATACAAGACCAGTTGCATCGGATCGTGAATAACCCTATTTTTTTTGCTCTCACTTTGTGTTTGAATGGACGAATAGGCCCCTTCCATTCGTCAAAAAAAAAGACTCGCTCAAAGCTAGTTTTGGGCCAGCTATATTTTTTTTATTTTAAACTTGTACATTCACGGCAGAAAGTTTGGTTTTCTTTAAAATTTTGAATATAAAAGTTGTACACTTAAATGTAATACCCTCTTCACACAGCATCGTTAATGCTGTCACACTGAACACCAACTGGTTTTCGTTAGACATTTCAATCAGCTATTTTAGTTACAAATAAAATGAATCAGGGCATGTACGCATAATATTAGCCCATCAATTAAGTATGGAAAATGATTTTAAGTTGTCGGTTGTGACATCTTTTCGGTCAGCTGTTCTGCTGAATTTGCTGAATATTGCAAAAGGTGTGTTTCTTTCAACAACCGAACGTGGAAAACGATTTTAAACAACTCATTTTGAAAACTGTATGGAAGAACTTTTGTTTTCGATTCGGTTGTTTTCGGGAAAAAACAGTTTTCGGCTCGGTGTGAATAGGGTATAAAAAATTGTATCTTATGAGGTTAGGTCCCTATAGTTGTCGGATGGTTCGTAGTATGCACACTTTTACACAGATTTATTCATACTTAAGTACAAAAAGGTTATAATCCGGTGCAAATTTATAGCTTTTCATGAATTTTGCAAACAGAATTCGTGGAATTTTGTCTATGTACAAATATAGTTAAAATAAGTTCCTAATGAGCTTTTGAATAAAGGAATAAAATGAATAAAAATTGTTTGCAAAATACAGGTTGTGCAGTCTCTTTAGAATTCAGGGATTTCTTGGAATTTTCACTTTCAGGTAGGTATAAAGTGCAAAAATTGACATGAAAATGAAGTGGGGAGCCAAATTCAAATAAAGGTGTATGCATGCAATGTACTGTACTGCACCTCAAGGGCGGAGACCAGATGGTTGAACCTGACGAGCTGTGCCATTTGAAGAAACATCTGGTCAACCTATGATGATGCCAGAACAACCAACCAAGCAATGGGTCGGTTGCGACTTGAGTGTAGCACGGAATACTCCCCGCTAACCCACAAACCTTACCTAACCTAGCGCAAGCTACTTTATTTCACCGACGTTGGGATACTGCTGTCTTCACTTAAATTTTGGTCGGCTGAATTAAAGTCTGCACAGTTATAGTTTTAATATTCTCATCCTCAACACACACTGTTAGCTGTGGCTGCTATTAGAGTATCGCTACCTTGACGTGTATTTGTACAATCTCTGTACGTGTATATAAAAATGACTGACGCATGTGTGTGCACTCATAACTCGAGAACGGATTGTCCGATTTTCACGATTTTCACGATTTTGAGCTTGATGGATTCATATTGGCCCAAGGAAGGATAAAGGAAAACGAAACGGGATATCAGTTTGTATGGGGAACCGCATTTAAAAACAAATAAACTATAGGGTTTTCCAATAAGAGGTGTTATTGTGAATGACCCGCTATTTCGGTAGCTGTCACTTTTGAAGCTTTTATTCTTTGACATTTGATATGAAATAAACATCCGATCATTTATCTTAAAAAAATGGCATTTCTCTTTGAGTACCAAAATAACACCTCTTATTGGAAAATCCTTTATATAGTGATACTTCTTATACAACAAAAATTATTTATTTATTATTTTTAAGATTATATTATTGAACGAATTTAGGCGGAATGAAGTTCGCCGGGCAGCTAGTATTCTTCTAAAACTTGCTTACAATTCTGGAATAGATCATACGCTCTGTTTTGTATACCTATACATTTTTTTATTTTTATAATTATAGTCCGGTCAGAGAAAAAGAAAAAAAAAACAAATTATGAAACCCACGCAAGGAAAGAAACGAGACGACAAACAAAATGGGCTGCTTATGAAAATAAATGAGTCTAATAAATTCCAAACTCCTTTCGAGTCAGTAAAAATCGTATGCCTAATAGTGATAACTATAAAACCTTGTAAAGTCCGCAGGCAATTAATTTACAGAAAGACGAAGCAAACATGGCTTGATGAAAAATGCATAATATTTAATTAGTTGTTCCAATAAGCCACAGTCCTTAAGGGTTCAACCCTTTGAGATGTGTAATTACGGCCATTTTGAGCATCCTCCTAATCTACGAGTATCTGCCCGATGGTCGACGTTGCCGCCATCTTTGGAAAGGGACATTAGTTTCAATGAAGTCCATTATCTAACTATGTTATAAATCGACTCAAAATGTACAGCTTCGAGGAGAGCGAAGCACATACTATCTGCACCATTTGTGGCAGGGTGCCGCAGTCGAAAACATCGGTCTGATTGTGTCTACACACCCAGTTAGTATATATTTGCAATATTTTCCTATCCACGCGCAGTTGCCTCGTAACCCTGCTAATTAAAATGCCTGCTGTAGGCTCTTCAAAGATTTCCTGCAGGCACTAAACACGTTTGACGTCGCAAACAGATTCCGTTGAGAAACAAAAGTCCTCCTGCCTGAGAACGGAATTTTAGCACGTTTCAGGGACTTTTCTGGTTCAAGTTCCTCACATTTAAAGATTTAATGAACGCGATGTACTGGAAAGGGAAATGTTTGTCTGCGAGCTAATAAATTTCAATAGAATCTTCAAAAACGTTCGATGGATGTGTGTGCGCGCTGAGGACGTTTCGCGAGGATGGATGGTGGATATTCGGGGATGTTTCCGTTTGTGAAATATTAATGGAATTTAGTGATGGAGATTTATTTTTATGAATACTTTCGTTCGCTCTTATAAGTTCAATGGTGGATTTATTAAACACTCTATGTTGCGTGGGACGTGAATTTGCTTATACAGCCGCCTGTTTGTGCCATTAACAGGAAGTTTTATATGAATTTCGCTGAGAAGGTCACGCGCGCCACTACAACCTGTTTATGGGGAGATAATCTAATTCCAGTTCAGGGACACAGACATGCGGAAATTATTGCTTAGAACTCAAAGGACAAGGAGTAAAGGCATATTTTCTGGAAATTCCTCCCTTGAAAAGCTTATGTTTTTTCAATCAACAAGAGTTCAATAAAATATCCAAGATTATATTACCCTCCTCATACTTTGTTCAACTTTAAAGTAAAGTAGATACAGACGCCTTCCATTCAACTTGACAACTTGGAGTAAAATTGTTCCCAGCGCACGAAGCAAATATTTGCTCAGAAATACTTTGGAGAATCCTTCTCAAGTAAACAAAAACAAAGCAGCGAAGGAAGAGCGAATGCTGTTGTTTTTGTTAGTGCAGCTATACTCCTCCCGTCCTCCGTCTATCTTTTTCAAAATTGAGACAGGAAATTCCTGATTTCGAACAATGGCATTGGGATATCCTATGGTTGCCAATTTGAATATGTAGCCACTCACGGAAACGTGTATTTGGTGTTTATTCTCTGGTTTATTAGCTTTTAAAATGCCTGAGCAGTAAGCTGACATCTAAATTTAGAGAAAGAAGTCTGTTGGACATTAATTAGTGTAAGGGATATTCTGTGTAATCGAAGTGGTTTTTTCAGCCAAAGAAAGCCGAGCAGCACAGCACACATTCGAGTGGTTGACGAAGAACGCATCGCGTTTTTGTACTTTCGTTGCTATGGCAAACAATTTCTCATTATTCCTAAATTAATCAAGCAAATGTTCAGTGTTCACTTTCCATAACAACGGCAACTGGATTTTGAGGAAACGTGTTCCTCTGAAGGTCACTCGTATTGATTGGTATTCTACCTTGCCGTTGACAAAATTTAATATTCAAGCATAAAATTTGTGGTTTCACATACATTTTATACACGAATTTGGGCCTTCTTGGAACTTGTTCCTTAAATGTGTTGCTCATAAGAAAACGAGGCAATTTTTGGTGGAACGTTTATTTTCACCTATTGCTGTTGAGGGAATACGAATTTCGTGCGTTACCGCCCGCTATTGGAGTTTAAATCTCTAACGATAACACTAGCTCATCAGGAGAATAACGGAGAAGGTTTGGGGCTGACTACTCCATCCCATACAAATGTTACACTTACCAAGCAATTAACAGCTTTAGATAAAACAGATTTTATTTCTTCGGAGGCACATTGCGCGTTACTAAAAAAATTTAGTGCGTAGGTTCAATTTTACGAAGCCACAGTGGCGAGATTTTTCTCAATTTCGACCTATAACATATTGGGGACGTTCAAGTGTCTAGTTCAGTAAGTCTGACAGCTCTCTCACTAGATGTGTCTCGGTTTTGATTGGGGGAAATCGGTCATATGAGCAGCTGTATCAGTTGCCGTCTATGGAGAGGTAGCCGACGAATCTAGTCAAGAAATTCGTGACTGAGTACTAAGTTGACAGTTCGCGTATGTGGATGACGTAGGAAAAGTGACGTTCCCGACCAATTAAGATTTTGCGTTCAGGTTACATCTCATCCAGACCCATCTAGTCGACTTACGATAACTAGATTCTTGAATGCGGCCATTTAAGCGGTTAATAATGTCACAAGGACAACCCAGTGCCATAGGTTCGCGGGTGGTGCAGTTGAAATACCCTATAATCGTATTGCGGTGTCAACTTCATAATGCAATCAGATTATTGGGAATTTGGGATGGCCGCCAAGACTGCTACATTTTATTAAATATATTTGGAAATAGAATTTCCGATGGTTCTATTATGAAACTTAGATAAGTACCTACTCATCCGTTTTGTAATGTAGCTAGACTTGCAATACAAAAATGACTTCCAAGTGGTATTGAAGCGGTTTGCGATTTAATTTCAAGCGATTGCATTTTGTGATACGCTATGGTTAGGCGACAGATGTTTTACTTAAAGAACTGTTTTGGCGATGACAAGTGCTTTCATTATATTGCTGCAAGTAGACGGGCTGAATTCCAAAACGTCAAAGAAAATGCGCATTATGAATGCACACTGCTTTTCTGATGTCAGGTTATGAATGCTTTTGCACTGCTTTGCATTTGTTATACATTTGTTACCGCAAATCAAAGATAAATTCGCAAATTATTACAAAATATATTATTTTACTTACGATTCCGGCGATGAATCCAATTTATTTGGCGGTTTTAAACTGAAATGTCAAATGTCATTTGCATAACAATCATTCACGATCCTCTGTTTGCTTTTTGCGTGCGCAGTTGATGCGTTCACAATCCGTTTTGGAAAAATATGCATTTCATCAGCCCCGGCTGCGATATTCTCAGCAGAACGGCTGTTGCGGGGCGGCCGGACATCATGATGCGCCACACTCTTCTAGGCGAATGGCTAAACGTCTTTGTATTTACCCATGGTGGGTGTCGGTCTATCGGGAAATCTGCGACGAAATTCACGAAACCAACGAATTATTCTGCAAAAATATGGAAGCAATTATGCCGTATACCGGTTCACGTCTAATTAACGATTATTTTATATCTGTTTACTTCACATATGTCAAAATAGAATTGATATTTTCTGCTGCTATTTACAAAAATTTTGGCGACTCCGACAAAAATTTGTTTTTTTTACAAATTCATACGAGAGTTAATTTATAAGATGTGCGGTCACAGTGAGAACTTGATATGAAGCGTTCATCGTATCAATGTTAGTCATGGTAGCGAAACCGAGTTGGAACTCTCATATAAAGTGCTGCTACTTCAAGCCTCTACTTTATACAATGCTCATAACAAGTACTGACGGCGCCGTATTAAAAATCAATTGGGTTACTGTGCCGTATACGTAACCTTTTAAGTTACAAACGGGCTTCTGTCGTTAATATTAAATAATAAACGCTTAAGTACGGCAAAAATTGTTATTAAAAGTCCCAGCACATTCAATTGCAATTATGTTTTAAGTATGACATCGGTAAACTTACCTCCACTCGGTCGTTTGTCAGTGGTACCTTATTTTGTATGACACTTTCATCATAAATCAAACTGAATTTCAGCAATAATTGTTTGAATAAAGTTGACCTCCATGTCGTGAATTGTTTATGGTTTGCTGGAATATAATCAACTGACGGAGTAAAACGAGAAATGATTTTATTTCAATATCGTGGCAGACAGCTCCTATGACAAGTACATACAAATTGGAATAATATAAATAAGATTTGCCAAATTTCACAGGGCAAATAGATATGGGGGCAACTCAAAAACAGGTGTTCCAATAAAATATTTCTCCTCGTCTCCTCAGTTTGCGATTTCAGATTAAAGAAGACTAGTTTTTTTTTTATAGAAGTGGAACTTAGTACCCCCTTCTTAATTGGAATGTAAACAACAATGACAGCACTTGTCATCGCTTCCAGACTCAAGCTATTTGTTCGGCTTCTACTGCCTTCGAAGAGGTTGTTGCATTTTGCCGCCAACAATAAAACAGAGTGTTTAGGAGCTCCATTATTTTGACACTTCACTGTTCTTCTTATTCTTAACCAAACTGTCCTCTTTAACAATTCACCACAATATTATCATTCTAGGAATGCCCATCAGAAGCCCATTTTTGTTCGCTCCATTAAATATACAAATTTATTCACACAACCCAAGCAACAGAATCTTTGAATGCTTTACCAAACTCTGGTTTTCCTCTTTGTTACGATTTACGGACACTTATCCCAATGTTCATCGGTATTTCTTTCATTCTCCATTTCATTAATGCACTCGCTGTCTATTTCTATCACATGTCTATTATGAAAAAAAGAAAAATTGTAGATATCTCTCTCTCTCAACGTTTGTTTTTTGGTTCTAAAACTTCTATAAAACAGTTTCGTTGCATTGCATGAGCTATTTGTTTTTTTTTTAAAAGCACACCACTGCTCCTCCTCCCATCATCCATCATTCAAAAGAACACCTGGCGGTATGTGTTTCTGCAGCAGAATAATTCCAATGCATAAATTCTCTCTCAACGTTCATTCAATCCATGAGAAGTTTCACACATTTCACCAGAAATGTGCGAAAAGCAAAACCTATTAAACAAAGCTTCCTCATTGTTATCCACAACCACCACAATAACCTTGAACCGGTATATTAAATTATCTGGAAAGTAAACACCTGATTGCACATATTTTGGAAATATATTCTCTCTGTCTGCTGAAGAACATTATGTATCTTTGATCCTCCTACTCATCAACCAATGAAGGTTGCTTAGATACACTAGACACTACTCAGAAGTTCTTCCTAGAAATTGATTTGCCCCAACAGAGGCACGAATAGGCAAAGAATTAACTTGATCGAGTGGAATGAATTGAAATAATTCACAAATTCCTCAAATGGAAATAAAAGTAGCAAATCGCATGTCGTCTCGATTCGATTCACGCTCAGGATAGACACAGAGAAATCTCTTTGAGGTGGGCCTCAAGTAGCACAGAAGTCTATTTTGCACTTTGGTGATATACGAGTACCAACATTTTGAATATATTTGTTGTTTGTTTCACATACTTATACGGTTTGGTGTACAGTGGTGTAATTTTTACAATCGTATATTTTGACAAATGCACCAAAACTTTAAATTTTTCTTATTTTTCTTTTTAGTTTTGCACCAAAATTAATTAATTTACGCCAGCGTGCTACTTGAGGGGGTGTACTTAATTTACCTTTATCTGTTCATAAAAGTGATGTTTAGTTTATCCTCTTTCTGCTTGTATGACAGCAATGATGGTGAATATTTTAGCTAAATTCTCGGATTAAAAGTAATCTACAAAAGTGGTTTTGTTTAATTGCTCCAAAAAGGGTTTAATGAGATTAGTTGACAGTTGAAACCTCATAATATTCGTATTACGCTTTTATGATTTTTTTTGTTGGTTATAGTTTTAAAAATTAACCAAAACGCTTTTGCAAATACGTGAAAAACGGGAGAGAAAAATTAATTAAAAACACGTCTAAGAAGAAATAAAAAATGCATCTAAAAATTCATCAAAAAAATTAGTTAAAAGAGCGTCGACTCATTTTTCAATAACCCGTCCAAAAA
Source organism: Cheilosia vulpina (assembly GCA_916610125.1). Taxonomy (NCBI): domain Eukaryota; kingdom Metazoa; phylum Arthropoda; class Insecta; order Diptera; family Syrphidae; genus Cheilosia; species Cheilosia vulpina. Next base: position 40,962,351 of record OU744278.1, read on the forward strand.
AAAAACAGTTGAAAAGCACGTCAAAAACTGCATCAAAAATTACTCAAATAATTTTTGAAGAGTAATAACTTACAAGTCTAAGAAGAATTAACAAAAGAATGCGTCAAGAATTCAGAATAAAAAATTTAAATTTGTCAATAAACCTGCCCAAAAACAAGCTAAAAACGCATTGATAAAAGCGTCAAGAATCGTCTTAAGAATGAGTCAAAATATCTACAAAAATACTGCAAAAAAAGTAACGAAACTGTCATTATTTTTTAAACGAATAAATTAAAAAAAATGCATGAAAGAAACTTTACAAATAAGTTAAAAAGTCTTCGACAATACCTTAAAAACGGTGTCAACAACAAAACACATCTATGAAGAAATCAAAAAATGTATGAAAAACTCTTCATAAAGAGTTCAAAAAAGAAGTCTTAGAAGAAAAAAATGCGTCTAAAACTTTCTTGATAAGTTTATTAAAAATATTAAAAAAAAAGCTCTTCAAACAACCCGTCCAAAAAGGAGTTGAAAAAGCATAAAAAACACACCTACAAACGATATATCTATCACTAAAACGATATGAATTGAAATAAAATGCCCATGCGCTTTCTGTAACTGTGTGAATCGAAAACTATATCACATGGAACATTGCGTAATGAAACCCCTGGAAATATGTGATATATGCAAGTTCCGCAACTACCAAGAGCGATACAATATTCACCTCAACTTTCGAATTTTATCACGACACACAAAGCTTGCGGTGATAAGGTATTAAAAACGAAAACTTCAAATCTTGCTTCCGGCATTTCAAAAGGGTTTGTGCTATCTCTTAGTACACGCCTAACGCCGGTCGTATTCTCCACCCAAAATTATTGAAAAGCTAAACATCTTTAAAAATAACGACACAACTAACTGAAAATCTTGTAAAATAAATTTCAATTTATTGTTTTGTTTTGCAGTATTTTCACAGTTTTGAGAAATCTTTCCAAAATTCTCATGAAATTAAAAGTTACTAGAAAATAATTTAACTCTATAAAGAACTCCAATACTTTCCAGTTGCGATAAACAGCGGAATGTTTAGTTCCTAGGTTTTCGATGCGAAAAGTAATCGCATGAGTTACACAACATGGGCCCAGAATTGTGTTAAAAATGGGTCAAAAAATCTAAAAAAAATACGTAAACGATTTGAAAAACGAACCGTAAGACCATAGAAAAACTTACTAAATATGGAATGCTAGGGAAATGTCATTTTCATACACTTTTAAGAGAAAATAGGTTCCAAAACAGCAGATGCGCTACTACAGCGGAAAAGCCAAGGAACACATACCGCCATCAAGTTTAAATTTCCATAACGAAAAACAAAAAAGCTACATATTTGCAAGGAAAAGGTTGTTTCCATAGAAACATGTAGACAAAAGAGCGAAAAATGTCCAAAGATTTATTTTTGTGATGAATGGAAGGGACCTATAATACGAAATTAGTTCTTACTCTCTCACCGCCCAGACCCATGCAAACTGTAATAAAAGTAAACTTGGTCTTTTGAAGTTTTCTTTATTTTCGGCTGTAAAAAAGTAGACGTCTGTATTTTTATTATTTATTATTTTCCATTATAAAAAGTCTTTGCTTAAAACGCATGCAAAAACAAACCTCCGAGTCGATTTAGAAATAAGTCAAAAAATTCGGCATTTCGTTACCGTAGCAAAATTCTCAGTTTTTCCATTAACATTACTGAATTGCTCCCAATGTCTTAATTCATATTACTGAACTCCTCTTGGTGTTTTAATTTATTTATCTATATAAAAACTAATTAAAACGGAGCCCAGAATCGCGTTAAAAACGAGTCAAAACAAGTATAAAATTACATCAAAAACTGCGTCGAAAATCCGTCAAGAACGCGTTAAAAACGAATCAAAATACTCGTCAAAGAAGTCTTTTAAAAACTCGTTTGCATATTTTTAATTTATGTTATTTCATTCTTCACATTAGCATTCTCTTCTGTATATCAGATGTTTGGTAAACGTTTCACATTCTTGTTATTTTACTTTGATAACTAATTATCTTTACTGTTACTGTCGATTGCCTTTCGATAAGAATTTGGTTTAATTGGTTTTAAGGTGAAAACTGCTCTCGCGTTTAATTGAAAAAAAAGATAATCACAAAATCAATCATGAAATTCAATATCTCTGAAGGCATGGAAACATAAGCCCAATGTCACTTCTGCAATCGGGGGAAAAAATGCCTTTCATCAAGAGACCTTCATCAATGCTTTCTGTCAGCAGCCTACAACACCATACGACTATTCTTCCTCTATGTCTACACACGGATATGGTTGCTTTCATCATAGACATACCAAAGGACAGGCAGGATGGGTTTGTCAAACGGCACACCATCCTCCGCAGGAATCCACCTCAAACTCTGATTAAGCGACACGCTGCTGATTGCGATATTGGAGACACAGTCTGAAGGAGTAGCTACTACTTGAATAGTTGATGTGTGCGACCGAAGAGTGGAGGCAACGGCTGCGGTAACCCGCCGTGCAACGCGTTTGCTATGTTATTATACAGATGGACCACCTACAGAAATCAATTAGATTCGATGTTTGATAAGGTCAGATGGTTACAATAATATGCGGGATAATTGCAGACCAAAAATAGAGGCATGTCGGTAGATAGATACTCAGGGTAGAGTTGAGCAATGTCAAACGTCAACTAATGAGAAAAGTATCATCTACTGCGTTGCTCTGTGGTTGTCGCTTGGCAGCGGTGCTTCATATTGAAATTGGATCTCGCAAGTGAAATGGGCAGATGTATGAAATGAGTTCTTGAATCATATCGCAGTGGCAATGCAAGGGCCATGCACAGCTCCACCAATTTCATACAACGCATATTTTACTTCCCCTTTTCCCGTATATGCAGTATAGGCCTGTTAACATCTCCATAACGATTGCGCTCGTGAAATTTGTAGTCAGTGAAACGCATCAAGTGTCAGTTGCTTAGAGCAGACGTGGAACGATAAATATAAACTCAGCCGTTTTCATAAATTACCGGAATGGCGGTCCGTAACTCTCTGGAAGAGTAAACATATGTCGCGAGCTGCAGATGTGAAGGTTAAAGCGAATTGAAAGCGGCTTACATAACAAAACAAAGATCATTATAGCCTTGAGCTTACTATACAGAAAGTTTTGCTTTGCTGGACAAGAGTTAGAGCAAATAGAGGGCTTCCTTGGAAATATTATCTCGACCTTAGTCGTAAGCAAACATAATGTATTCAGATAATTTGTAATAGTCCTTTTTTTTGTAGAAAAATATTGTAAATATTTCATCCATGTGGTTTTATGAAAACAATTGAGTCGGGAAATGGAAGTAATTTTTGTGGAAAATAATGCCTAAAAAAACGTGCCCAAAAAGTTGTTCAGAAACTCATTCAAAAACAGTTGAATGAGCGTCTAAGAAGCGGCAAAAATCGTTAAAAGACGCGTCAAAAATCCGTTCAAAAAACACCAGAAAATGTGACAAAAATGTGTCGAAAAGACATACAAACATGCGTTTAGAATGCGTCAGAAAACATGCAAAAAACGCCAGAAAAATGAATCCAAAATCTCATTGAAAAGCGCATCTAAAATATGTCCAGGAATCCTCCTAAAAAAGCGTCGAAAGAACGTCCAGAAGCACGCTAAAAAGTGACAAAAACTATTGTTAAAATACGCTAAAAAATCAAAAAGTAAAATAACACTGAAAAATAAAAGGTCTATTTAAAAGGAAAGAATTTGGTTCCGGGTGGCATTATTTATCCGTCTCTTGCAAGGTAAAGTTTAAGAGAGAATTTTATTTTTTCAATTTGCGGAAATCGGGTAGGTAAGCGGGAGCTGACGGTCTATTTATACTTATTTTATGAACAAAACATATAGGTGACAGGTGATAGTCACTTTTGTGACAGTCACATCATTCTCCTTCTACGTAAGGTGAGCGCTATTCAAATTGGGCATCACTTTGTTATGTCAGAACATAGTTCTGTTGTCAGTTGTCATTTTTGCAAAGAAAATTCTAGGAAGCCTTGATATAAAGCTAAAATTAAAAATGCGAAAATAAGATTGTTACCTTTTAACGACCGCAAAACCAATTATGAATTTTGGTACAGGTATGGATGCGACCTCTGAGAACGATATAGGCTACTTTTTGTCGCGAAAATAGAACGTGAAGGGGATGCGAGTTTAAATGACGAACCAATTATATCTCAAGTTATGGATAACAGAATCCATCATATGTATCTATACTTTTGGTAAGAAATAAATAAATTTGCTGCGTATTTTACCAATGAATTAAAATGTGTAGGGCTGATTGATTGGCTTGAAAGATAGGATTGTCTTGGACCCGATAAGTGGCGCTATTGTTGATATAAATATTTCAATTGAGTTATTCGAAGTACTATTTCTACTCAGGCGAAGTATACTCGAATGGTTGGTTACCCTTTAGAAATATATTCAGTTGCTTAGGCGCCCGAAAGCATTTGCCAATTAATGAACGATAGTTTCGCACAGAACATGTGCACAAGTTGTTGCCAATCAAACAACTTGCGGTTTAAAATTTTGTTAATCTCATCATTACTTTCAGTGCATTGAGAAACTCGGATTTGAGCATACTTACTCCGGCATAAGCTTTCTCGCTAAGAGTGTAATCATGTTACTCGCATCAAAGAGGAGCCAATCCGCATTCACCCACATAATCCGATTTGTTAATTGGATTTGCAGTGTCCAGCCAGGGATTGTTAAATCTAAGTGGTCATGCGGCTTTAGCTGTTGAATTTAATGCACTTTCCAATGCACTATAAAACTTAATTAAAACTATTTCGTCGAACGTTGTCTGGGCTGTTCAAAGTCAGTTCATAACAGGCACCTTATTAATTCTCAAAGACAGGCTGTCACGCATTTATGATAATCAATTTTGTATCTAGAAGAGTATTATTTTTGTCGTCGGCTTATGATATTTCAGGTATGGAAAATATCTTTGCAAAAACAAAAATCAACCACCACACTTACGTGTGAATTGGGATCAGGATCTATTTCGCAGAGCCAAGAGGATTACTATTAATTGGTAGATGTATGCATTTGAATTTTCAATTAAATGAAAGCGCACACAAAGGCTTGTCAATTTAAATTTTTTGAATTAAATGTCAATCAACAATACGTCCATGGACGTGGCTGTCAGAGTTTGTTTCTCTTATGAACGCCTCTCCTGCCTACATTTTATCGATTTTACTTTTTTCCAACGTACAGGTACAGCTAATAGCACTTGTTATCGATGTTTCCCAAAGTGTATACAAAACAGGAACACGAATAAAAGGAACTAATGTGGAGCTTCTTCCACTACCATTTTGCACTGGAGGTTTAATAGGCTTTAAAAACTTTCAACGAATCTCGAAATGACCGAAAGGGACAACTGAACCATTGGCAGGCCAGCTTATCTTAAGTTTTTCTCACCTGGAATAGGAATTGTTTTAGAGGGCATAGGCTTCGCAAGCAAAATTCGCCATAAACATACATTAGATGATGGTTGAAAATCAAACGCAAGTGTTATAGGGAACACTAATCCTTTAAAGTTGGCGGCTGATTCTGTTGCTCATATTTGAGAACGAAGTTAATGCGCGATTTGGCAAGTGGCATATAAAAATTATGCAAAGGATTAAGCTGAAGGATTTTTAATATGATAACGGATTTTCTTGAGGTTTCTCGCCAATTACAAAAGAAAAGCCCTACACTTCTGTATGTCTAAAGGAGGTTTCCTTTTCAAACAAAACTTAATTAGTTCTGTCTATGAACTTCGTGCGAGTATTAATTGGATGGGCGATATCGGCTATACCCGTTAATGTCCTTGTGTTTTGTTGCTGGAACGGATTTTCGTAGTTTATTCCAAATTATGAAACCGATATACATTGTGCATTACTTCTATTTGAATATGCATTTGTTTTTTCTTTCTGTTCCGACATTCAGTAGAGTTTCTTGTCGCATAGACTGTGCTAGCTATTTGGTAAATAGTTGTGATTGAAAGTACCGGTTGAATAGCTTATAGTGTGAGGAAACAGTTACATTTGTTGATAGCCACAGTTCATTATGTGTCCAAAAATTGTTTTTGAACAAAAGTATTTAATAATTTAGATAATTTTACAAATTTTAAAGATCTGAAAGAAATACCATCTTCCTTAAATTTTTCTCTGTGAACTATGTGAATTAATTTTATTTAAATTTTAATATTTTTCTTATTCATTATTCTCATTTATAAAATTTTAAATTTTCATTTAATATTTTTATTGATTGCACGTTTTAAGTTAAAGCGAATAGTTTGTAGCATTTTTGTATAGAAAATTTATATATTTAATGTGATTATTTTGTTTAATTTTGCTAAATTTTGAAATGATTTGTTTTTTTTTTTGTCAAAGCGGTAGATGATAATGTGAAGGGTGTCCCATGATTCACATAAAATTTGAATATTGTGTCATTTAATTAGTACAGTGATGCCAAAGAAAACGCTTTGGAAGAGAAAAATGAAAGGTTTATTAATAAAATTCAGACACATTAATGCGAAAGGTCATTTATACGATGCGCTATTCCATACATAACCCCAATCTGTATACTCTATGAATCAATAAAAAATGTAAGCTGTCTATTACAAATTTTGTATTTTCTGTACCAAAATTATTTTTTGCGTGAATTATGCGACACCCTTTATAACGCTAACTACAAGTTATACATTTAAGCTTAGTATCCTGCTCGCGCTAAGTTTTAGCGTCCCTAGTCTCCACTTCGATTCTCCATTCCAAAGATAAATGATCGCTAAATTATCAAGCATGATATAGATGGGACAAAAACCATATTATATTCATTGCAGTTCCTTCGTGTCGGGTAAAACCCTCTTTGGATTGGAATTATTTTGCAATCACCATATTTCTGTTTTCTCCACAAGCCCCGCAAGTTTTTTTTCCGTTTTTTCATCGCATGAAAAGGAATTTTTGATTTTGTTTTTTCTTTTATTTATCATGCAAATGTTTTCTTCGGCTTCCTCGAAAACAAAATCCAAAGTAAACACAACGCAAACTCTTTCCTCCTTTTTCTCCTGTCAAAATTTATCTTCGTTTTAATGTACCGGACATTTATTTCGAGATCTAAATGAGTGGAGACCTATCATCGGCCCATCTGCATATGTATATGAAGCTAAGAATTTAGCGAGCGAACAGGATACTGCTTTGCTAAACTGCCTTGCTAAATTTTATCTTTGTAGACATTTTTGTATGGGAGATAGCTTTAACGTTGAAAAAATGTTGAAAGGAAAATTAGGAAGGAGGAATATGAATATGGTGTAGGCTGTGTGAGGTATGTTTTATGGGTAGTGGAATTGTGCATATCATATTTGTGTGTATTGTTATTTTTACACAGTGTTCGATTAGGTATTTTTTTCCGTTAGACGAGACGCCACTGGAGTGAACCCTACTGTTTAATTTTACTACGAGCTGATAGAATAAAGTGATTTAAGTGACAAAACGTTGTCACATACCTACTTAAATAAATAATGTCCAATGCCTTACATTTGTCACTAACACTATTATGGTGGCGACATAAAATTACATAATAATCGCACGCCGGCTTATGTCAGATTAATCCATATTTTAGCCCTAACCATAGTTTAGCCCTAACATTTATTGCAAAAACTATAGTCGACTTATGAAAAGTGTAGTGACAAGTCAAAAGTAAAATGAAAGCCCTTGCGACGATATGTTATTGACAGCTCATTCGCAATTACTTCCTGTAAAGGTAAATCGGTGGAAATGGCTATGTATACGCCAACACGTAGCATCGAGGATTGGCTTCCTCATAGGGAGTACAGAATCGTTCCATTGCTAGACATTACAGACGCTTTTTAATAACGCATACTCATCTCCAATCCGTAATTCATTCCCATCTCAAGTATGATAAGTAGATATATTTGTTGATCACTAGCCGAACTTTATCAACCTCAATCTGTGTGCAACATCTGCCAGGATGTGTATGTATTCGTGGCTCCCCTTTCCTCGAACTTTTTAGTCCATAAACTGCCTACATACTTGGAAGCGGATGAGGAAGAAAAGAATAGGTTTGAGTTTGAATTTTTTTTGACAGGCAGCCGTCACCAATGTCACCACAGTCATTTCAAAAGATTTTTGCAAAAACTGTATGGATGACGAGGAGAAGGAGACAAGTTTAAACTTTTCCTGTTCTACCCTGGGCCCCTGGCGAAAACGACAATTCCACCTGGAAAATTTACTACAACGGTCTACATTTAAAGTGTCTTACGCTGGCTCAACGAGTAGGGGGAAACAATTTCTCCTAGATTAATTTGTTATCATAAGGGAACTTGAAACGTAAGTCGGTTTTTGCCAACAGCCACTCCAATCTAACCTACGCCAACCTGACAATTCATCAACATATATGAAAGCGTTAGGACCAACACCTATTACGAGGATTTTATGTAAATTTTGTTGACTGCAGAAGCATCTTGAATTTTCTGTTGAATAAATTTTTGACTGCTATTATATATTGCCACATGGAGCTTTAATGGTTTTTCTCCTCTTCATATACGAACAAAAATATTTGTCCGCTTTCAATGTCAAATACTGGAAAAAAAAAATAAAATTTGTGCGTGCAGGAATGATTGTTTGCAAAGGTATACCCCCAAGGATCAAATATCAGGGGAAGCATTTGTTTCTCAATTGATTGCTCTCGGGGGAGGCGGAGAATGATATCCAGCACAAGCGGGTACAAATCTCATTACCATGCTATAACTCTATCAGATGGAAAGATGATCAAAATGATTTCCGTAGAGGTATTTGATAATTTGATGGAGGATATTTCAAAATTATTGGTGTCATATACAGTTTTGGTTGGCGGGGTGGAAACATTGAAAAAAAAAAATCAAACAATTTCAGAGACGTAGCTATATGATTCAGGTGGTTGAGGTGGCACCAGGTTTCTGGCTCCCGTTCTTGTTGATTCCTCGTTTTAAAATCCTCTAAGGTAAGGAAGCTCTTTCATGACAGTTGGCGCAGTGGAAAAAAAACTTACGTTGGAATTTGGGTTTTTTTTCTGGATTCGAACCGATTCGAATTGTTAAATTCGTGTGAAAAACGAAAGACGGAATCATTTTAAAAATATTAATTGTTTATGCATTTTGGATAAAATTGTTGTAACTGTTTGTTTTTAGGGGATACACTTTTATAATTATTAATTTTATTTTTATAATAATGTAAATAAAAATAAATTTTATTTTATATATAAATAAACCTATAAAAATAAAATTGATAATTATAAAAAAATATTTTTAGGGGATAAATTTTTTAAAGTATTAATTATATTTATATTTATGGTAAATGAGGAGGAGATACTAAATTTAGTTATATATAAATTAAATTAATTACATTTTATTTATATAAATTAATTTATTTAATTTAAATTATTTAGGTATAACAATGTAAATATAATTTAATTTTATGGATAAAATTGCTGTTACTGTTCTCAAAATTGATTTGAGTTATTTATTCGTCATACGTACGATACTTTAAATGGAATTGGTGTTTGCCATCAAATTAAGTTGACCAAATTAAAAAATTGCTCCCAACTCTAAAAAAGAAATATGAGACAAATCCGCATAGCTGTATGCTGTAGGCCTCAAAAGCTGATGAACAAACAGAGAGACGGACAGAACTGCATGATACGGAATGGATGAACATCTCGTATTCATTCAAAATGACATCTTTCTTCTACTATAAATAAGAAAAAGTAAAAAATACAATTGAGCTCAAAAAATACAATCGGCACTAAGATTTGCCTACAGTCTATACAGTCCACACTGTTAATTTTTCATCCCGTCAAGTATACCCAAAAGCGTATTAGGAATTCACAATACGAAGAGTTCATTTCCAATTACTATTTGCGAAAGGAAATCTGACGAAATTAATGCCCACTCTGGCTTACGTTCTCTCCCCTCCACTCAATTGGTGAGTTTTTAAACTTCGAACAACTCAATGCGTGTTGTAACGGTGCTGGCCAATTTATAAAGATCAAGTAATGCCACAAAACAGATAACAATACTTATTGAGAATATTCTTTCACAAGGGTACTAGATTGCGAAACTCCCACATACAATTACAGCTTAACCAAGCTGAACTGGCTATCACTCCCAACCCCGTCGATTGTCGAAGTGGCATTTATAAACCAAACAGATAAAGGCGAAAGTTTAAAAGCGCCCACACATGCTTGCAACTCATGTTTGCTATCAGCAAAGAACATCGATTCGAGCACATCCTACGCCAATTAATTACCTCGTACACGAGTGGTATTGTGTATTCCATTACCGTGGCTGTGAAGCTCACGACAAGCTGTCATTGGATGGTTCAGAAATACGCGACTCACCTTTTGGATTAAATAACGGGTAATGCGGTTGGCAAGGTCTGCAAGGACATAGATTAATCGCACTTGTTGCCTTTCGAGACTTTCCTTCTATTTTATGATTTATTTCGCTCCATTCTTCTGCCTACTCACTCCTGTCAACGAGCAATAACAATTATCCGGGGCTATAGGACCCAAAAAAATTCAAAGTCTATTGAAAAGAAGTTTGCATTGATGTCACGTCTTAATTGAATTTGGCGGCAGGATACAACTCCGACGCCGACGATTACTGGGTGCTAATAAATAATGCACACCCTGGATTGCGAAAGGGATTTTGAGACATGTATTTAGCTAAGTAGATTCGGCACTGGTGGAGTGTTGCCATTTAGTCCTTCCATGTCGTTGGCTCTTGACACCTTTTCTTTACCATCAGCCAAAGCGCGGAGGCAATTTCGATTAATTGTTTAGGGTAAGCTCGCCTGCAGTGGGAAGGTAAGAAGACTTATAAGAGATTGCTGCCAAAATGCAGTGCTTTGTTTTGATTGAAGTTGTAGGCGGAATCACAACGCGACCTGCAAAAATGGGAAAACTGTTTAATTGAATCAATTGTCTTCACTGCGAGTCCAATTAAAGTGGATACACCGTAAATTGATTGCTGATGTATTGCAATCAGTGCAATTGTAGGAGATCCTTATAGTTGAGCAAAACGTAGCATTCAGAGGCAGGGATATGTTTGTGAAAGAAACTACAGTAAAAGCTTACGAAGGTAATACGTTCTGTACAGAATATGTCAGACTATAAGCGAGTCATTGTAAACCATCCACAGAGAAGTTGTCCATGGGTGTAGTTTACGCGTATAGCTCACCTATAAGTCAAGTGAGCTTGAGGACAACTCATCCACAGGCAATTTATTCAGTTGTAATTAATGCGAAGCGAAGAGCTATGGAAGAAATTTAGTAATGACATGCAACCTTTGCCGTGAGCGAAGCGAACCATTCACCCCAAAAATTATGATGGAGGAAGTTCAGAAGAGTTGGCCTGAAGTTCATTTGCCTCATAGGAGAGTTGTAAAAGTACGAGATGGTCGTGGATGAGTTGTATATAAGTGATTTTTACCCGATTCCAAAGACATATACCCATACATATGTTCATCATTTGTTCACACTATTGCAAATCAAGTGCACGGCTGGAGCACACGATTTAAGTAATTTATGTCACAGCAAAATAATTAATGTAAAAATAAACGAATTTCTACTATACAGAAAAAAAAAAAAAACAAATTAAGGACTGCATCGCACGAAACTTTCTCGTTCATTAGAAGTTTGTTTGAGTCAATTGATATGGGTAGGTAAAAAGTTCAGAAGCAACCGTACATAAAATGAAAGATGAAAGAAGAAGTAGTGGGTTTTTAATTTAATATTGCAATGGCTGTACATATCGAATAATAATGTGAGTTTTTATAAGTTTTAGCTCTCAGCAACAGGCAATTTTCGAAGGTTCTGGTTAAAGTGTTGTAACTTGTAAGCGCCTCCTGTATACTATTTTATATAAGCTCTTACACTTTACAAGATTTTTGATTACAAAGACCGGCTGGTTAAATTTGTCTATGATTGGAATTGGACCAGTCATGCCAACTGAAGCTTTTTTGTACCTTTTAGCCATTATATCATTAGCTAAGGCTTGTTTTTTTTATTTCAACAACTGCTATGATCTGCAATTCAAACAAACACGCCTAATTATCCTTGTTTCAAAAATCAATATATGATTTCAAGGACCAAGAAGATCCGATGTTATTAAAACTATATTTGTTTTGTTCAATACTTTGTACCTACTTATACTTATGAAACTAAAAAGTCATGAATTTTGTTCTTGTTCAAAACTTTTTTTGTGATTTATAATTTAAGTTATTTTTTTTTTGAAATAAAAATAGTTTTTGTTTATTTTATTATATTTGTATTTAGTTTTTGATTTATTGTTCCAGCTTCGCTAAAAAAATATTTTAGGCATTATTGAAAAACGCGTCTTTTTTTCTCAAGTTAGGCATTTTTTCGACAAAATTGGTTGGCAACGGTGGCTGACATCTGACATCTTTACAAATATATATTATGTAGGAAATCAGGGACTTCTTTTTGAATTTACATTAGCAGATATAAACTGAATATCCCCATGGCCGTATATGGGGGTGCAAATGAAGTGGGAGTGTCCAATTGTATTAGCTCCAATTGGTTGGAATAATTTTAAGTATTTTCTAAAAAGAAGTTTTGCGTTTTAATTGAAAGTGGATCATTGAGATTATTACAACAATTTACAGTAGATATGTGAAAATAGATCGGGATTTGAGTAGTTATTTTTAAGAAATAACTAAAAAACTGATTTATTTGATTTTTTTGAGAAAAACTAAGGATGGGATCTTAATCGGAATTATTTTATTATCCTAAATATCCGTTGCAGTGGTTTTTATGAAATTATGTAGACAGTTAAAAAATTCATTCTGCAACATTTAGTTTAAAAAAGACTACTGCTTAATTAATATAAGCTGGAAACTGAGTATTAAATATTGTTTCGGATGTAAGAATTACTTAATTTTGAAAGTTTTATCCAAACTGAAAATAGCGTTTTCGAGATATGAGCTGTTTCTAAAAGTAACGTTTTCGGTTATCCTAATTGAAATTTAAGGGCGCAATAAATTTCAAAACATTAATTTTACTCTAAGTTTGCATTTTCGTGCATATTGTTCTTACCGTTTTCAGGTTAACTAAAGAACTGAATTTAAAAAAAAAAAAAACGCATTTTTTCCAAAAATCCATTGGACGATGATATTTATATAGAAGAACTGAGTTTTTTATTGAGTTAGAAATGACCGTCTTACCTTAGAAATGAAATTTTGTTACAATCCAAACCATTTTCGAGATATGTCCAAATTTCAAAAGTACCGTTTTTCGATATTTTAGCATTTATTCATCTACTTAAGCTCAAATGTTAATTTTTGGTTAAAATCGTTTAGACGTTTTGGAAAAATTCAAACTGGAATGCAATTTTTATATCGGAAGTACCATTAAATTTGAGGTTATACCGTACAAAGAAAAAATGTCCCGAACTGTAGGCCCACAAACTCCAAGTCCGGCCAACCGTTTAAGCTGTAGGCCTCAGGAGCATACGGAGGGACAGATATCAGTCGGACAGAATTTCGCGACACATACTCTATCATAGTAATGTCAGAACTGATTATCGTCTCGAGTTCGAAATTTTGCACGAAAACAAACTCTTTCTGTTACTGGAATTTGAGTTCTATTCAAGAAAGTTGATGAACGGCCATGAAAAAGCTACAAATGTTTGGCTATGGGTAGGTAGGCAAGTGGGTACTCCTGTGGCCACAGCTTCACTTTCACAATCCATTGTGCCCGTTACTTAAAAAAAACTTCAACTGTTGTACACAAATGAAGAGTTCAGCTTTTTCTATTTGAATCACCTAGGTTGTACTTGAATTTAAAGAGTTCACTCCAGAACCTCCAGGAGAAACTATTGGGAGCACTTTTATTCACTAAAACTACTTTGAGTATGAATCTCAGAAGTTCATTTACATCCACATTCTCTAGATCCCTCAGTTCATCGAAGAACTAACATCCTCGTTGGTTTTATTCTAATGCCGGACATTTACGAGAAATAAGTTGCCAAAAGATTTTAGTTCCCCTTGACGTCTCTACAGATTCTGCAATAGTCATTATAGAGAACGAAAAATAGTTCCGCGTGTACGCCTATCATCCAGTAATAGCCACTGTGAGCAGGCACATGCTCTTTCGGTCGGATCATACCTTGGATCCATTTACGTTTAGTTATGCAACAATACGTTCTTTTGTGTGCCTGTTTGTTCTACTCAGGAATTCAAGATCAATCCTCCCGAACGCTCATCTGCAGGCGTACCACGCATGCTTGTAAGTTGCCTCCCTTTGTCCCAAAAATAAAACCCACACAAATAAATGGAAAATTTTAGCCCAGTATTTATTTATTTACTCGCATCTTCTTAATATTTATACCATTATAATATGCGTCACAAAACTCGAATACGCCTACATCCTCGACAGCCAACGCATTTTAAAATAACATCAAAGTCAATCGCCATCTCACCAAACGTTCTCACAGCGAAAATCCCTTGAAAGCGAGACTCGTTGACTGATATTCATACATGAAAATCATGCCCAACTAAATAAATTCTATTTTTAGCATCAAACGTAATCGATTGCCCAAATCGAAGGGGAAATCACGAACAAAATCGCAGAAAGCAACGTCAATCAGGGTCAGGACGAGTTAATCACAGAAGTTCCATTTACAAAGCAGAAATTTATTCCGAAAGAAACTTCGGCGCCACACAGTAACGCTTGCTTGATGCGAGGCATCTTGCAATCTATAGACAAAAGCTGGAAACATGCGACGACAATCCATTCACAGTTTCTCCATAAACCACGGTTCATCCAACCTCAGTAGTGGTACCCATCCATCGGGACCGTCCTCACCTGTCAAAAAGGAATTCCAACGACGCGAATCCCTGGTGAAACCCACATGGCAGAATGTCTGCCCTGGCCAAGTGTCACCTAAGACCCTTGAGCGAGTCAACGGCATCGACAATGGATTTGAAGTTCCGTCGAATGGCATCGGCCCGGGTGGCGGACTGAACTCTTGTGATTCCAATACCCGGCCGCTTCTAAGGAATACCAGCCAAAAGAATACGAGCACCGAGCTATATGATATCTTTGGAAAGGTGATTATATTTGTTTTATTATGTTGTGTGTGGTGTCTATGAGAGGATGGGTGTGAGTGAGTTTTGTGCGTAACTGTTCCACTTGGAGTGCCGTATCCTGTTGTCGGAATTTAAGTCGCTTTGGGGGGTTTTTGCAATAACAGCATTTCTGACGTCTGAGTGGGATATGTCTTTTCAGTTCCTTTCATGGTAAGCCTTTCTTTGAAACCATTGACGTTGATTGGATTAGGATGATGCATAGCCATTTCATTGTTGGATGTCATGTGAATGCGATTGAGATGTCTCATCTGATTCCGAGAGTGAAGGAAGACAACTGCGGCTTCAAGGATGGATGACGGTGGAGGTGTGATAATTGAATCAAAGAATTCTTTATATTCTTTGGTGGAATCCTATCTATCAATAATTTTCAGGGCTTCATCTCCACACCATTGTGGCTGATTCGGTTTCTTATGGTGGATGATTTTCAATATACAGAAATGATGGCAGTGGAAATATGACAGCGGATCCGTGGTAAATTCAATATCGGAAAGAACGCATACACATGGAAATGAGGAAGCTCCAGAAAGCTCTTAGTTTAATCTTTTTTCTTTGAAGCCGAAATAATAATTGTGGCTTTTATTGCCACGCCTACTTTTCGGAGAGTTTTTTCACTTCTCCAGGTCAATTTTAATTCGCCTCTGTCCTAGTGTTGATACGATCGCCATCAATGCCCACAAAGGGGCAAAATTGCTCTTACTTCTTGGTGAGCAAAGCTACACTTGCTTATTATGTGAATGTCAAGCAGCTTATCCTAAATGGTGCATGTTTACAAATTTCCCTGATCCTATTTTTATGCTCAACTGGAGACAGCGTTGCCGTTTGGCCCCTTTTTGAGCCTCAAGACTTTTTTAAAAATAAATCAAATGTCCCTTCTCCAGTTTAAGTACGATCTTATGCACTTTTTTTTTATAAATAATTTTTTTTTATATATAGGTCGGCGCAAAATTAAAAATAGGATGTTTGTTTTTCAATACCTTTTTTACTAAATAAAAAAAAAATGATTTTGAGTGATGGAAATCTTTATTTGGACCTTTTGTTCTGTTAAATGGAAAAATTGATATCCGTCAAGTGGTTGCCGCCAGTTTTGATACACATTTGTGCCCGTTTTATTGCATTTTTCATGACTTGCCCCAAGATTTTCGGTGATAACTGTTCGCATTCCTGTCAAGTATTCGCCTTAAAGCCTGCGATTGTCTGAGGCTTGTTGGCATCAGTCGCGACTTCAAGTGGCTCCAAAGAGGGTTGGGATGGTTAAATCGGGCGATCTTGCTGGCCATGCCAAATCGCCAAAAACGTGAAATTACGTGACCAGGAAACGCTTCCTTCACAATATCCATTGTGGCTCGTGCTGTTTCTGCGAGTGCACCGTCTTGAGGAAATCACATGTTCACCAAGCCCCGCTCATCCAATTCCGGTAGTAAGAAGTCGTTTAGGCCCTGTAGCGTTCGCCAGTAACACTGACCGTATTGCCGCTGGCGTCCTTAAAAAAAAATACGGCCCAATCACTCCTCTCACGTAAACGCCGCACCACACAGTGGCTTTGAGTGAATGTTATGCCCCTTCGTGCATCACACGGTGGATTTTCAGTGCCCCAAAAACGAAAATTTTGTTTATTGACGTAACCGCTTAAGTGGACATGCGTCTCGTCGCTCAAGATGAATAGAAATTCACGCTGCGTTAACACCAACGACCTTTTATTGGTCAGAAAAAATCGACACAATTATTCCACGCTCTTGCGAAGTATAGAGCTTCATTGCTTGTCTGTTTTATACTGCAGCTGTCTAGTTCACAAATTTCAAATATGATTGACGTACGACGCCATTTGCAAAAATCTGATTCATGATTCGTGCTTCATTTTGCGCCACCTTGTATTAATATTTTACGTGGAGGGCAATTTGTCCCCTGGACCGCTTTTTATTCCGGTTTTTTAAATTTATCAGCGTTAACGCTGCTCCAGTCAGTGTTGCCGACAACATTTCAAAAAGGGAGCCGAACCGAAAAAAGGGCCCCACATAAATAACTTTTTTTTTCATTATTTTTCGTTCAATAAGGAATACAAATATACTTAAACTGAAAAAGGGGCCATTTCGATCATTTTTCAAAAAATTGGGGGGTCTTGAGGCTCAAAAAGGAGCCATTTGACCCGTAACGCTTCTCTACAGCATAGCTGTCAGAATGCCTTCGTAGTTGATTCTATTTGGTGGTATACTCCACCTCTTCCTCACTACATTGCAATGGATTACGAGGTGTCCTTTCATTTTCTCTTTGGAGCAGCGCTCAATTCCGTTGGATAACATTTTATTGCGTTGGCGCCGATTTGAACGTCCAACCTCATTTTCGAAAGGGATTTATGTCCGAGGATATATTTAGTGGAGGCAGGTACATAACGAAAAGTCATCAGAATGCTTCACAAAGCCAGTGAGCGAATTTTATTCGATAAGAAAGACAACATGCCGCCTGACTTATGTCTCTAAAGTACCTGATTCTATTGATTTCTATTTTGCGAAAGGATCATCCACCAACTGCGTTTAATTTGTAGACAATTTCGATCTTTCAAGTTTCTATTCATAAATTTTTTTCAACGCTTTGAGTCAAAAAACGTTCCGATGCACATAACTTCCCTCGCCTTGGACTAATTGGCAGCAAAAAAGTCCCACCGACAAAGCATTCACGTTCACCCGCAACAAAGAGCGATAAAAGAAATAAAATCCGAATAATGACAAAATAATATTAGTACCGCCCACACCACCAAAGCACGGCAAAGACCTTAAGTCGGCTTTTCAATTCGAAAACAAGTAACCGCCAAAAAAGCGTTTGCACTGTAGAAACTCAATTTGTCTTAAATAAACTGCCAAAATGTTTGCACTACCGAAAAGAAAGGACAAATTGTTCTTTCGTCGAGTGGGGATAATATCGAGGCACAACTCGCGATCTAATTACACCCTCTTCTACCTGAGAGAACACAGACACAGAGTGATAAGCAAAAGCAAAAATCAAACTCCGCATATTCCTTCGGAGAGTAAACGAGCAATATACATTCTCATTGCTCCGCAAGGATCCCAAGTCAAATGGCAATACAAGAAAAATTTCTCAAAAGGGAATACTTTCTGGTAACCTGTAGGCTTCAATTAGAATTACCATTTTAATTAATTTGCCTAATTTGCATTAGTTTACTTGTTCACTTGGGATTGAAACAGGACCGATGACAGGGGTGACTCTTCATCCGTCTTATTTCCATCGGATGAGTTCGAAGAAAGGAATCTTTTTCTCTGCGGAGCTGGAGAGTCTATTTTTGGAACACAACTTTGGTGTTTATTGTTCGGTGGATTTTGATGAGTTCTTTAAATTAATTAAATAATTATTGACAGACGTTGACATTGGACAAATGATATGTATCTATATACGTTTGCACAATTAGGAGTGAAGGGAAGGAGCCCACAAGACGAGTGCTCCTCCAGACAACATTTATTTATGCTAATTACATTCAACAGGTGTACTGTGTACTCCTGCAGAAGGTTAGACCTATTAACGGAGAGGCTGCTGCCAGCGAAGTTTGGAAAAAAGCTGGTTGGTTTGTATTTGTTTATTTATTCGGAATGTATAGAATGCGTGAGGACAAAACCAAGTATAAATAAAAAGTGACACACGACGTAGACACATCGGGCGCAATGTCATCATACACTGCTCGGGTTGATGGACTTTATCCCATCAGAAATCAAACTGTTTGTCCCTCTTTTTTCGGCCGAAGGAGACAATTGTTTAGTTGTAGACCTTTCGCAGTTTGAAAGACACTGTTTTATATGCTGAAACTGATAGGGTACGGCTAATAGAAGTTCTATTGGGTTCGTTTTGGTCTTTTCCCCTTTCGTTCGGTTCAAAAGTCCTGCAACATATAAAACAAAAACCCTACCCTTGCCATATCAACAACTCCAAAAGTGCTCAGCTCAACGGCGGAAGACGTGATAGGGACTGAGCCAATTTTCTGCTGCTTATAAATTTCTGCAAATATCCAGTTTATTGGAAATTTCGCTTCTATTTTGCTGTATGAACGGTGCCACAGTTTGATGTTCTCCCATGCTTCTTCAACTTTAGCTGTCATATAATTTTTTTAGACGATTTGTGAAATGCTGGTTCCACGCCCCATTGTTCAGTACCGCCCAGATTTTGTAAAAAAAAAATCCAATGGGCAAAACACTTACATCTACCTAACGACAAGACTAAAGCCCCAAGGCTGTCATAAATTCAAAGATGTATTGATTCTACTAAATTTGTTTATAGTAGGTAACAGAGGGTTGCCATTCGTATTGATTTAGAACTGTTTTTTTATTTAAATGTATGTTAATAATATTATTTACAGTGATACCTTACTTTGTTGAAAGTCCAAAATAAAACTCTTTTATATAAAAAAAAATCTGGGACAATCTTTCCCATATTTTGCCCCAAACAAATTTTCAGCAACAATCAGGGGTTATTCAATTTGGACGGGTTGACGCTAATGGCGTCCAATTTGTTTTGGTGGCATCTGTCTAATCTGATTTTTATTATTCAAAATATCATGGCAATTTACACGATTGAGCAGCATGTCCAAATGATAAAACTTCTTTATCAAAATGAGTGTGCGTCAGTGGAAACGTTGCACTCATGTTACGACAGACGCTGTGCCCCTTCAAAGTCGACTCTATAACAAATTCAAGACAACCAGTTCGGTAAACAATCACCCAACACCCGCAGCGTTAAAATCTAGAGTCGAAACTAAAAAGTTTTATTGGAATGGTACGGCATTAATAAAACGGTACGAATAAACAATTAGACCTCAACATTTGCTAGTGTGATAACATTTGTTGTCATCGCAGAATTCAAATTTCATAATTTGTTTTCTTGAAAAAGAAGGTCGATGGTTTATTTAACAACGAGGATTTTATTCTAAAAGAAGGAATAATTACATTGTAAATTGTTTTTCAAAGGCTTTTTGAAGCTTGTTATAAGCAAAAAAACAAAATAGGAGATGCACAAAATATCCGCTGATCTGTCAAATATCATATGCAAATCAGTAACGCCCTATCGTGAGATCGGACACAAATTTCGGTAATTTTAAGTATGCTTTCCTATATTTTCTAATACTTCAAGATTGATTTCTGAGTAAATTTGTGTCGTAATAAGATCTCCAAACTATTCAATAAATCCGGAACACAGTTTATTAGAATGCTTTGATTTATTTGTAGGCTGATGATGCAAATCAAAGCTTATTGGTAGTCTAAAGATCACATTTGAATCGTTAACAAGGGAATATTTTCGAAGGAAATAATAAATTCATTTACATTCTTATAAACTTAACATTCTTATATACGTAATTCTGGAAACTTAAAAACCGACAAATATAAAGACGTGGGCATTCTTCTACACGAAAGCTGTCATTTTTTCTCCTCTCTCAATTCGCACCAAGTAACACAGAATTCTGTATTCAGATATTTTATTCTCTTTGTTAGGACTCTCAAGAGAATCTTGGAAAGAACGAAAACTTATATCAAATTTATTTTTTACTAAGCATGCATATGGTACTTGCAAACTACTGAAAAAGGAAAACCAATCGAAAAACAGAGAAAATCATTAACCATTTTATTTAATCAAATGTGCGTTGAAAGGAATAAATATAGGCACGCACAGAAATATGTATTTCAAGTTTTTACAAAAAAAACAGAAATGCAACATTTGTCAATTTTGTGCATACATTTGAACGATTTTGTGCTTGCTACACTTAAAAACCAGTTGAATTGTTTTATTCCAACGAATAAAATCAGAATCATTTACAATTTACTAAAATTAATGTGGGATAGGGCCAGACAAACAGACATTACCCTACGGACGAAAGACAATGGACATATCAAGACAATGTACATAACACATATAGACGAACGCAACGTGACAATAAATAACGCCACTAACACATCGAGTACGAACAGCAGCCAACTGTACTGACGAACAGACGACACTTGAATCGTCACCAAACGTTGAACGAATTAGGAATTAACTGTGCGCATTGAAACGATTTTTATAATAAAAAGATTAATTAAAATCGGAGTACTCGTGTTTTATTCCGGGATAACCAAATGCCAGATTAATCTATAATTATAAACGCTCAGGCTGAACAACAGCGTATGTAAATTCGCTCCTATTACGAAATTCCATACCGCCATTTTGGGTGGTTGGGCAACACTCCCCTTCAAAATGACATTAAAGGAGGATTTATTTAGCTTATGCACGAGATAAACATGGATTCGTCAACATCAACGTTTAGCGATATTCTAGCAACTATATATGTTTATTGGTAAAGCGATTTAGGAAAGTATGGAGTCTTTACGTAAACTGCAAAATCATCAACTAAAGTTGATTATTGGTAATGCCGTTTGAGCTTAGAGATTCTGGAAACGTATAAAAGATCGCACATTAAGGACAAAACGGCACAAATTGTGTGGTATGTTGCGTTCACCGCCCAGTTTTAGTTACATATTTCTGAATCAATTCATTGCGTAATTATGTTAAAAAAGCCCAAATATTTGTTAATTTTTCTTATAAATAATAACAACTTAAGAAGTGAACTGCGCCATTCACATTCATTAGAAGATTTGTCCATAACATGAAAGTAACTTTTAATTAAAGAAATACTTCTTGTTAATTTTCCACCGGACAGACTCGATTTATAGTACCAAAAACTTGTCCTTAATTATCAATCATGCACATATTCTGAACCGTCTAACAAAGGATCCTACACCATCTCAGCATCAGAACGCAAAGTAATCCCTTTAAACTAAAACTGAGTCATTTCTATCAGTATTCAAGTTGAAATTTCAATAGCTCCCGTCTAGACATGCAACCTTTCCACAACTATGTCCACACGATGTGCACGTAAATTCAGAAATGTGTTTGTCTAGAAAACAACCGAAATCACATCATCCACCCGAGTTTATTCAAATTTACCAATCATCCTTTCTCAATCATTCCAAAAGTGTTTATCATGCAAATTTTCCTTCACTCGTTTACCAAAAAAAAGAAAGAAAAAGGAACAGTCCTGGCTTTGTTTAGTTGGGTGAACATCATTTTCGAAACTTTGTTCAGGCTCTTCGGTGGGGTAGTTTATCCCCAGGATATGTGTGCGCTTATATTGAATGTACTGGATGTGTCGTACTGTTTTAAATGTTTGAATGAGTCTTCTCTTCTCGATTAAACCAAATTGCCTGGTAAAGGCAATCCCTGCAAAAATGAATCCCAAAATCCTCTCAGTGAACCCCTCCTCACCAATCAAATAGCGCTTACTTAAAACAAAAACAACAAAAAAAGGAGTAAAGCCAAAAATAAACAAGACCAATGAAAAACAAAATAAAACTCAACAGGTGATGCTCCTTGGTGACTCAGGCGTTGGGAAGACATGTCTTCTGGTGAGATTTCGGGACGGGACATTTCTCTCGGGGAACTTCATATCAACAGTTGGAATCGATTTTAGGGTGAGCCTTTAAAGATGAACACATACTGTTCATTTTTGTTAACTTTTTTATCTGAATGTGTCATTGGCTTTATCTTGATTTATTTTTTTATTTTTGCTCGTTTGTTAACTGTGCCCTGGTCCTGAGTGTGTGTTTATGTTACAATGTGTGTATATTTTTCTGTCACTACAAGTGAGACAATGAAAACAGAAGTTATGGATGTTGATTTGTGTAATGATTTTATGTTGTTTTAATTATTTCAATGTGGTGTACTTACTAAAGCTTTCCTGACTCTGGACGAGTTAACTTTTTAGGTTTTTCTTAAATTTAAGATGTTCGAGAAAAAAAGAAAAAACTTTTTTAAGTCTTATATACTTACTTACTTACTTAGGTGGCGCTACAGTCCGGGGTGGACCTGGGCCTCAACCTTATATACATAGTTAATTAATTATGTATCTACTTACCAACCAGTATATCTATTTATTTCACTATATTGCCAGATTATGGGGCATTTTATTATTATTGCTTTTATTAAATTGAATCTTTTTTTAATAAGCCCTGCTATAATAATAATTTTTAATACTAAATATGTTGTGGGTCACAATGGGTATTTTTATGTGGAAAATTTGGCCATTGTGAGTTCTTGTAAATAGCCTGGACACTAAACATGAATATTAGTATCGCGCAAGATGATTTTGATTGAGAATCACTTGTGTTTGTCACAGGACAACTCTTGTGTTTTATTAAAAAAATGCGCCATTGATTTAATTTCCTTTCGTCATAACATCCACCGAAACGTGTTCGGTTGGTATAGCTTTCAGTGACTCCCGACACCCGGGCGTGTCTTGTTGACATTTGATGTATGTTTAGGGACAGCAATAAATTGTTTACAAACACCTCGTTCGGTATTTTATTTTATTTCCAAACGGACGA
Source organism: Cheilosia vulpina (assembly GCA_916610125.1). NCBI lineage: Eukaryota > Metazoa > Arthropoda > Insecta > Diptera > Syrphidae > Cheilosia > Cheilosia vulpina. Next base: position 40,985,950 of record OU744278.1, read on the forward strand.
GTTTTCAGGTGCATTCCCAATGAAAAACAAACAAAAATGTGCGGTCTCCTTTCTTAAAGTGAATTTGAACTCGTGTTAATAGGTTTATTCCTTTACTTTTGTAGTAAGACGACTGTCGAAATGGCAGTCGTGGCGATAAATCCTCTCTCGGAGAATGACAGTTCAGAAAAGGGTAGGGAACGCTTTTGTAGTACAATCTATCAAAAATGACGGATATTGAATTCAAAAATTCAAAGAAGTAGTACGCAAAGTCGGTAAAAAGTCTGATAAACTCGATGAATTTGCTATTTTACTAACAAAATTATATTATACTTAAAAAATTCTACCTAGGGATGAAAGCGATTCGGAACTAATCGAACTTCTTTTTTATGAATCCGGGTATGTGGAGGAGTTGGTACATATTGAACTGCAAACATTGGAGAAAAGGAAAAAGCGACATTGCATTAAAAGTTACTTGGAGGAGATTGGTCCCTTCTTAGAGCGAGGAAGAATTTTCGAAGCAACTTTCGAAACGAATCTTGAGGGGATCATTTAATTTCATTTCGCCGCCTGTTGATACCATTTTAATACGCAGGAAATGAAAACATACGCCTTTGCTAAATAGGACAACAAATTTCAAATCATCTGTCAAAACTCAGGTGACGGACAGTTTTTCCAATTCTTACACCAAGAAATTTGTTGAGTAAAAACTCGAAAAGATTCTCAGTGGAGGGGTAATATCTTACTATCTCTATGACGCTCTCTTTTAAAAAATTTTCGAGTTAAGGAACAGCGTGGAGTAAAAATTCGTAATAAATATTTAAAAGTAAAGGAAAGGAATCGTGATTTTATTACCAATTGTGCATGATGTACAATTTCTTTACTTTTAAAATTTACGAATGTAGATCCTGAACTCGAAAAATTCTTAAAAGAAAGCGTCATGGTCAAGCTGTTCTCTGGAAAAAAAAATCTCTGTCAAAATTGTTCGCCATTGAGAGTCGCATATACTTTCTTTCCTCGTGTTTAAAAGTATCAATGTTCGATGGTGGTACATACTCCAGGCGGTCAATTCTGGTTCCGTAAAAAAGTGAAATGAAAATGTTTTCACCCTTTCACCTCAAGTTCGATTCTCGTTCTACGAAAATGTGAAACCAAATTTCAAATAAATAAATAATTTTTTTTTTCACGTGTTCATTTTCAAATTAATGTTTTTAGTGAAAGATTGAAAATTAAGAACCGACTTAAAAAAATGGAGCCCTACCTACCAGTTTGCAAATTAGACATTAACGCGATGAATCGGGTGATGCAATGGAAGGACCAGAATAAATTGTCATATGTATTATAAGTTGTACATCCCGCAGAGAGTTTAATTAGCGTAATAAAACAATTTAGCCGAAAATCTTTGCCCAGAAAGAAGACCAAAAATCGTTGAAAATTTTCCCAATTCCTTAATCTCAATACCTTTTGCTATTGGCGTTTGTGGCTTGTGTCAAATCAAAAGGCCTTCAAAATATATTGAAGTTGAACTACTGTTCGATGTCACTTGACTGCAAGAGAGCTGCAAAGTTTTTAAAGTGTGGGTTTGTTCGAAAATATTTTTTTTTTAGTTTTGTGAATGAACAAAACAAATAAAATTAATTTTTTAAGAAACAAGATAGGCAGCCAAAATGGCCAATCTGGCAACACTGCATTCCAAACTATTTACCGAAACTAACTTTGAATAATAGTCTAAGATAAACCGTCTGGGAAATATATTTAATGGGTTCCACGAATGACAGAAGGGTGGAGAAGTACATCCATTTAGGAGTGTTGAAGACGAAAGGTTTTGCATGATTTTTTTTCTAACTGCAACAAGTGCAAAACAACACAAAAGAGGCGGAACTACGTTTGAGACATCGAGGCTACAATGTCTCAGGCAAAACTTCCAAATCGGTATATGAAGTAACTAAATAGATGGTTGGCTGGTTTAAGTGGCTGTATTTCCGTTAGTAGATGGCGTGGAAAGTTCTAAATTTCCTTTTGGATTTAAAAAATTAACTAACCTATTCACAAGCATTTGTTTGTGTTACACTTATTTTTTTCAATTATTTTATCCATTTTTATTTTTGTTATTATGGTTTTTATTCAAAAGACGATTACAAATCCTTGATCACTCAGACGAATACCCGTCCATTGTAGTCCAAACAGAAAACCCTTTTTCGGTGTAGAAGAGGAGAAACTCTTACATTATTCGCTCCTCTCTATGTTTGGAGGACTATGACTGTCCATTACACCATTACTTGGTGCGAACCTTTGTAATACCATGTTCCCACCAACGTGATTTAGCTAAATCAACTTGATTTAGCTAAATCATCTCATAAATTACGTGATTTATCATACATTTTCGTGATTTATAATTACGTGATTTATACGTGTTTAAATTTTAATTACATATCTGTCATCGCACGTCCACACAAAATAAAATCGAACATACCTGTTCTTGACTTCAGCACTTTATTCAGCAAACAAAAAAGAAAGAAAAACTGTCAAAAAAAGTATTTCAAATTCAATTTTCTAATTTTGTTCGTGTTTCGGTGAGTTTTTTAATTTTTTTATTAAATTCATGCAATGAAAAATTGTTTTATTCTTGGCAGGTATGGCAATAAAAAAGAGAAAGAACAACAAAAAACTAACTATCTGGTGTTGGACACCTAATGTCAAAGTCGACAAAAATGTCAAACTAAATCACTTAAAGTTCGGTGGAGACGCCTTTCGTGATTTATAAATCACTTTAGCTAAATTACGTCGGTGGGAACATAGTATAAGTCATTGTACGGAGCGCCGATAGTAAAGGCTGTGCACTCATTCCGTAATTTTTCAGACGAATATTGTCGAAACGATTGACCTCCAAAAGTAGCAACTAAGTGCCAAAATTACGAGTTTGAAACCTAATCCAATTCAAATGTAATGAAAGCTGACGATAGTGAAACAAATTCGGGCAGAATATAACTTCTTATGGTCATCAAAGTTTCTAAAACGATATCGTCCAAAGATTATTGTTATACGTTATATTTGAAGCATATCCAATTGCATACTCCTTTTTAGTGTCAGAGGGTAACTTTCAATCACACGGAGGGCGTGGTGACATCGCATCTTCGTTATGGTAGTATTTCATATGTCTCATTAAATTATGGCCGACAGATCGCACTTATTGTTCCTAGCCTCTGCTGTCCTTTTAACAATTTGCCACATTAATTATTCATACCGCGTATACAAAGGGCTCCAGTCATTCCATTCTCATTTTGGCCACAACAGGAATTCATAAAACAAGCGCTAATAATAGAGCAAGTCAACAAGAACGACCATCCGAAGTAAACACCTCACTTGTGGTGCTTCATGTTGGTACCTTGAACCCTCTGTATTCACTGTCCTTGAAGTAAATATAGTTCTCTCCTACATAATAACTCTGAGTTTTCCTCGCAAATATTAAAGGCATTGACTATACATCGTCCGATCTATAGATGATGGGACAAAAGGACTCAAGTGCACAAAAAAAGGAACACAATCTGTGATATTTTTGAATCATTGAATCTGCACAAAGAGAACTCTGCATAATTGAATACCCGGGCCGTGGGAGTGGGGCGATTGAAATATACGACGATTTTCTTTTCCTTTCTTACGTTTTCTCATTTTCCTCTGTACTGGCAAAAGGATAACGACATTTCACACAATTGCAAAGCTTTATTTTTCAAGGAAAAATTGTTTGTTGTTTACCTGATGCTCTCAATCACATCGCAACAAGCTGTGCATTGTTTAATTTGCTTTCGTAAATCGTAATCCTATACCTATACCTAGTGTTATGATGATATTGTGTTGAAGCAGTTCTTTTTTTTTTGTTGTGCTTGTTAGCCTTTGAGAGGTAATTGAATGTTTGATAGTTGAAATTGAAATATTCTTGTTCGCACAGAGCACTTTTTATCGTCAGTGGTTCTATGAATTTTTTGTTGGCTGTTTATCTGGGATTTTGGTAAGAAGTGAACATAGTGGTGGTTGATATGTATTGTCAGCATAATCGAATGATTTTGAAATGCGAACGCAATGGGGCCGCCATATTTGTACGCACACCGTTCACGCCCAAGCTATTAGAAGCGATTTTCTTAATTCTTGATTCGGGGTTCGGGCATTTGCCTAAAGAGAGCGGGCTGTTTTAGAAGTAACTTTACAATGCCCAATTGCCCATTTTCAAGTGACAATAACTTAAAATGTGTGGGAATATCATTAAATTCGGTTTAATGTGAATTATTTTTCTTAGATAACTAAAGAAAATTTGCTCAAAATGTTTTTAAATGTACTCCTAAAAAAATACTATCCAAAGTAAAAAATAATATTCAAATTTAACGGATAAAATTCTATGAATGCTGTTAGCAACTTTGCCCACAGCGGAAGTGGCATATGCAAGGTGCTAGTGTTTGTGAGCCGGAATTTTTGAGGTTAAGTAACATTTTTCAATGCGAATTTGAATTTCTATGTAACAATACTAGAGCACTAAGCATTTGCCACCCAGTATAATATATAGCGTGTACGCAAGTAACGGGAAACCGGCCGAAGTTGTTGGTCTTTGCCTATGTTTAAACTCTCACACACACGGATTTTTACACGAGACAGGACAGAGAGATCCGTTTGACTGCGGACAATGCTAATAAAGGCATACGAATGAGATCAGAAATCACACATAAAGTGTCATGGATGTTATACCCATAATTATAAATACCGCGACAAATTGAATCTCACCAAAATGCTTTCATTCAACTGATAAAGGGATAAGCATTGTAAGGGGAATTCATAACTAAATTTTACCAGCCTTAATGGCGACACAATTTTTTGTTGGTGCACATCTATGGCGCAGAACCTTTCTCCTCATTTCTTAATAAATGTTTAAAAAGTGTAAGGAAACTTTCGATTGTCACGTATTAATATAATGATGTAAAACGGTAATAAACACAATAAATAATTGTTGGCTCATCACTTCTGGAAGCCATTTTTTTAATAGGAACGGGGAATTTCGCTAGCCATCGCTATAAAAATATCAACTTGCTGAACTTTCCCATAATTCCATGTAAACAAGATGGCCGACCAAAATATGTGTCACGTATATTTGGTTGTTAGGTAATGCTGTCCCTTTCAGTCAGACGGCTGTTTAGTATTGGGCATCCCTTTAATTAATGTTGTAAATGCGCAGCGTAAGTCTATGAAAGTTATTCGTTGAGCTCAGTTTTTTTCGTATCTATTCACAAATTCATTTTTTCTATTTTAAGTTCTTACTTTTGACATTCCTTCTCATGCCTCTAGTACAAACAAGACAAACGCTTATGCAAGAAGCAGATTGACACAGCAACATCAACATAAACTTTGACATTTACAGCGCACTAGTTAGAGACACTGGTTTTCAATGACTTATAGCACATCATCACACCAAACGTCGACATCGACATACGTATAATATACAATTTTGTTGTGATCTAATATAAATTTATTCCTTATGTATTAAACTAAAACCATCTTGTAATTCTATTTTTTTTTTTTTAGAAAATCGCACTTCAGTCGAAGATAATAAAAAAAATCCTTAATTTCACAGTTTCATCGCACCGTCAATTGCCTAGACAAGCAAAATTGTAGCGATTTTATTCTCCATTCAAAAATTATGACATCTCCCAGGATTATGCGGTTTGCATAATATTTTGTGTGCACAAAATTAATTTGATTGCTCAAATTTAAGCTAAATATTTAAATTTCATATCAAAATATCCACAAGAAAAACGCTGTCATTTTAATAAATAAATAATTTTAATAATGAATTGGCCTCTTTATTTAACTTACATATCTGTAGTATGTTCACCCGTTTTCCAGCGCCAGCGCAATGACAGGCTATGCAAATGCAGTACGATTCTTACATCTGCACGATGGCGCAATTAATAAAAACCTACTACATTTATACAATCTTTGCTTAAGGCACCAAGTGACAAAGAACAGAAACAGGAACAGAAACTGAAACAGAACAGAAAGTTTTTTCGTTCTGTAGTAAATTCTGGTTCTGTGTTTGCGTTGCTCGCTCAGCTACAGAATACTGAAACAGAAACAGATCCATAAAAACATGGCTACCGCCTATTTTGTCAAATTGTTTGTCGTTTTATTACTCTCCTCTTCGTCTACTAAAAACTTTCTTTTTTTCATCTTTCGTTTGTTATTATACACAATATACAATAATACAATGACAAAAAAACAGCCAGGTGACTGATGCAGACAAATCCAAACAAAAAAAACATCCCCCCATGATAAATTGGCATTTCTGTTGCTGGCAGCACGAGAAACAATCAATATAGACTTGTTTACGTTCTGTCGTGAGACAGCCATTTTTCTGTCGCTAAATTCTGTTGCTGAAAACAAATTTTCTGTTGCTAATTCTGTTTCTGTTCCCGTTTCTGTTCTTTGTCACTTGGTGCCTTTAGCATTTAAATAAAATCATGCATTTGTGAACTCTCTGCTTAGCACATTTTGCGCAATATTGCTTTTATGAATAGGCTCAGAGTTAACTTATATAAAATTTAGCCTCTCTTATTAGAAAGTTGTTTTAAAGCAAATAAGTCGAAATTCCGCTGTACCCTAGCTTTCCGCTATTCAGAATTTGAAAATTTTACCTGTCACTGGCTATAAAGTGCTTAAATTGTTCTTTATTACACATACGGCCATATTATTCACTTCGGGTGCAAATCAGGTTTAAGTTAATTTTACACCCGACCATTTGATCTGATTCTTTTAAGCCGGACAGTTTAAATCTGTATCCTAATATTCACTCAAAAGCAAGCATAAAACCCGCTTGATTTAAACGCGGATTGAAAATAGTTTCAACCGATTTTAACCCGATTTAAACCTACATAATGTCAATTTTCACAAAAACTTACATTTGTTTTTGTTGTTTGGCACTTATTAATAGATTCGATATGATTTGTGCCCAGTGTTATTTTTCATCAGCTCTCCGAAAAATTCGTCCTTAGACGACATCAACATTTCACGAATGGAGTCCATTTTTTTACCTTCTTGCTATTTTTTATTTTCTATTTTACTTTTCTACTTTTGTTATTTCCTGTGCCCTGCGAGCGAAGGAATGTCAATATTTTGAGATTGAGTTTTAACCCGACTTAAAGTACTTAAACTGGTCTCCGTCGTTAAAGTGAGTGAATAATTTGGCAGATAGTGTGCTATGACTACGAATAACAATAAACTGGTACACTTTAGTTTATTTTTTTTTGCATTCCTTTACTGACATAAATACTTCAGGAATCCCCATGTCCTACGTCTTTCTTAACTACGCATCTAAGTAACGACCACTGGTGTCTCGTGGTACATATTCTTTCCTTATCTAATGCTCTCCTCATTTCTTAGATCCAAAAGTAGGTATATGTACATTTACCATGCGATTGATGTCGTCGTCGAGTCGAAAGGTGATTTTTTTTAATAAAACTAAATTTTAAGGAAGACAAATAATAAAAGGCAAATGCGCTCCGGTGTCAACTCAAGTTTGTGTGGAAATAAAGGACAGATGCTGCCCAACCTGAACATTGATTTCTGTAGTTGTTCTTTGTGTCTACGGTGGGGAATATCATGAAATCCATTCATTTTTTAATCAGCACATTCCCCTGACAGAGAAAACAAAAATTCAAATTTTTATCTAACGACGAAAGAGCGTATAACAAGCGAAAGCGAACAGAATGCTCTCACCCAGTGAATTTTCTAAATTGTAGGGGTCAGGATACCACTCAGTGTAGGAGTGCTATTAAAAGATTTACACGTCAATTAAAGCAGTATAAACAAAAAGGAAAAAACTGAAACAGGAACTTTAAGACATATTGTACAGCAGGGGAAAGGGTATTGTATTAAATTTGGGTAAGGAACAGGCGGCAAAAAGACGTATTTTTTTACGATTTATTTAGGTACCTATTTCATAAGGTGCATTAACCTTTCATCTTTGTCAATAAAGAAAGATATGCGCTACAGAAAATTAAAAATTTGAAAGGCTTACATTCGAAATGTAATAAACATTGGAAAAATTTACTGCGCAGCGTTTGAATGAAACTTATATTCCGAAGAAAAGTCAATGTATGTAAAATATCAATAACCCTGTTCTATTGAGCACCTTTTTCATTTAAAACACAAAACATTCCTAACACGGTAGATTAAAGGGATACGCAATACTGCCTGAAAGGGACAGCATTACCTAACACGCAGAAATACTTTCCACGTATTTTGGTCGGCCATCTTGTTTCCGTGATAGGAATTATAGTAAAGCTCCGCATGTTGATATCTTTATAGGGATGGCTAACGAAATTCCGCGTTCCTATTAACAAAATGGCTACAGAAGTGATGAACGGACAAATATATATTTATTTTGTATAACTGATTGATGAATTGTTGGTTTAATTTGCCACTCTCATTTCACATGTCTTAAACGCGAAATGAAAATGTTTTCCAGTGATTGCAGATATGTTGGCCTTGGGAACTTGTGGCTATTTCCGTTTTAAACATTTATAATCATAGGTAGGGTAGAACATCTATGACTCTCTAGGCGTCTGATTTGTGATCTCATTCTTACGTCTTTATTGTCATTGGCTGCGGACAAACGGATCTCTTTGTCCCGTCTCATTCAAAAGCGCGTGCGTAATGTTTTAAATACAGTTTAAAGCAAACTGATGCGCAGTTAAACAGGTTACAGTCACATTTTTGATATAGTGACATAAATTGGTAGATTTTGATGTGTTTCTTTTAGTTTCAACCAAAAATTATTGGCGCTCGAAAAGTGTATTTGAAGTATTTGTAAGCATTTGAAGAAAACCACTTGGATCTGTGTGGTGGCCAACGAGAATGATTCGTCAACACATCAGCAGAGAGGGGCCAACATGAACCACTGCTGTCATTACTAGAAATAAAGTACCTTGTGTGAATCTCGGAAGTGTCAAGCTGTCAATTAGAGTGTAGCTGTTCTTGTGTGCTACTACTACACTTTGCTTTGGTGAGATAGATGTTCAATAAAACACGCATTATATAGTGGCGTTTTGTCTCTGGTATTTATTTGATTACTTACAGCATGTTTAGTCGTGCTTTATAACAAGGCCATCCAATTTTTCGTGTAAGATGCCTATCTTGCACTTTATTCACTCGATGGGGAGGTTACAAAAGTCCAATGATAACGCATCTTCCACCAAATTCGGAGCTACTTTTAAATACCACGGCGGACCTTGTGTTTTCGGACATTGTTGCTCTTAGCTTGTGTACAGAAACCCATCCGGTTCGAGGCAATCGCAGAGTTTTCGACCAAAAGGGGTTATGTCTAGATGTGACCTATTGTACAACATTAGACCTGGTTACGGAAACATAGGATGGGACGTATTGAGTCTCCTAAGCCGGTCATGCTTCCTTCCACCCATACTTAGTTAACATTTGGTTACAAATATTGTATATAAGTATATCCGTGGATGAACCAAGATTTTTTCGTAGCTAAGCCACTCTTCTATGTTGAATGGTGGAACTGGCTCGCATTTTAACTAGACGTGATTTCTCTTCTTCTCCTATCAATGCCACAACATAATTACATCCTTTCTTGATTTGTTGTGTGTACCCTTTTTCAAGTGGCTCTTGTAAAACTTGTGAGACACATTCTGCTATTTTCTTCCTGTTCAACACTCGCAATTAAGCTTATACGGATGGAGGCAGAAGACCAGTGGCTACCAAGACAGGACTAAGGTGACTTTTGCAACAAAGTGCATAGCCATTTGATCCTTACGTTCATACTCGTCAACGTACCGGTGATATTGGAATTGGTTTCACAATATACATCTGTGGACAAGCAGTTTTTCGTTTTTAGGTACCTTACCTGTTCTTTATTGCAAATAGATTGGGTCTACTTTTCCCTTTTTTTTATGCGAAACATTTAGTGGTTTGAAGGTCCCTTAAGCATGGGGAGTCATTGAAAATTAATGAATATTTTATTCAACTGAAACTTCTCTTCGTAACGCAGTTCCTATGAGTTTTCACTCCCCTATACTTCATCCTTCCACCATCAAGTTGAATATTAAACCCATACACCAAAAAAAAAAATCTAAGCCGCAGTTTTTTTCTGTATATATGATAACATCTCCACCAATTTTTATTTCGTCCTTTTTAAATCACATTCACTACATCTTGTGAAGGAAGCCACACACACTTTTTTTTTGTCATTCAATATTTATGAATTGAAAAATCAATCAAACACTTTTATCAGAGAAATTACGTTTTCTTTTGTGGAAAATGTATCCAAGGCTCTCGTCCAAAAGCTGTACCTTGGGAATTTGCATCCATTAGTCCCTTTGGTTTGAAAAAAAGGGATAATCATCAGTAATCACACTCTTATAATTTTTTATCGCATGGCTGTGTGATGTTCATCGATGATGTACATTTTGGGAGTGTTTTCAGTCCTTTTTTTTACGGCAAATTGAATCGTATTTCACTTTTACCATGGACAAAACAGGGGAATTGAGGCAACTTTCCACAGTTTTCAAAAGCTCGAAATCGAATGCTTAAAAGGTTGCAGTAGGTAGTATCCGAAAGAGGAGTAAATAAAGCATATGAAACTGCGTAAATTGATTTATTATGACCTAGATCCATCCCAGGTTTTTTCGTAAGACCGACCAGCTTAGTGAAGATGCTTATTCCATAAGCAGAAATTTAGCTACCGCCTAATCAACAAAAAGCCCAAAAGAACATACCAGGGACTGTAAATCACTTGAAGAGTTTTTGCGTTCAAAACAATCATTCGTCTTCACAACATTTATAGCAGAACTGATATTATGATTGGCTCAAACAGAGTCTGCTTAGTGTTTCTTGACGAGGTATCACTACAGAAATAACCCCCCAAAATGAATATAAAACAGCCCCCCAAAATGAGTACCCAAAATTGGGTACTTGTTCCTCACACCACTTTTTGTGTTTGGAATTTGGAATCAAGGAATCATTTCTCATTGGATATTGTGCACATATCCGGAACTGTCACCTTCTATTATCGCCAAATTGGCAAAGGATCTGCCGTCCACGATGTACCAAGCAACTCATAGGAGCACTAGCCAAATGGTATGATGGTGATTTGCAACTCCGTGATCCTTCAAGAATTTGTTTCCACGCCATAAACGCCTTCTTCTTTTCTCTGACGACTTTTTGAACCACACAGTTATTTTCTTTTCACCAGCCACCACCAAACCGAGCTGCTTCATTTAGAAAAAAAACTGCTTGTAGTGGCAACAACCGCTTTTGAAAACAACCCCCACCCTTTCCTTGTACATATATTAATGATACAACTCGCACAATTACAGTTGGTGACGAGCTGGTAGTTCAGCAGAGTACGTAAAGTACGTACCGCATTCCCTTTTATATAACAGTCGATGAAATTTTCATTTTTCGAGATTAAAACCGCAGCTAAGTTTCTAGAGTAAAAATTATGTTCCTTTCGAAAGTGAAGAAACTGCATGTGATGATTATGATGCGTACAGTAAGGAACGGATTTTCTGTTTCATTGTACATTTTTTCAAATCTAGAATGATGTAGCACAAAGTTTTCAGAAAATCATCTACCTTAAGCTAAGATATATCCCTTATAACATGCAACCAAAGAATTTGTGAAATTACCTCTCCGTTTCGGCTGTAGCAATGCGGTGTATATTATCCTTTTGCATAGTTCAATCAACTTCCAAAAAGGCACTGAAAGTCTATGCCACAAGCTCCACAAGGGTATTAACTACGTCGTGCAAAGTCGACTAACTATCAACTCCTATATATAAAAAAAAAATGATAAATTGAATATAACCCAAGAAATGCTGACATGTCATTATTCTTACAAGACAACTCCGATAGGTATACTTTTAATAATTCAAATTGTTTCATGGAAATTTAGCTGGAACACAACGTTCAGTCGTCATTCGTTGACATAGCCGAAGGCCATGAGTACAATTTGTCAGTCTGCAGGATGTTTTCTTCCTTTAGCAATAAATAATGAACTATATTCCAGAGGGCATATCTTCAAATAATCTGATTTGTTGAGTGAACTTGAGGCAAATCATTATTTTAATAAGCCTGCAAAGGATAACTCATTTACATAAACTTTATTGTCTATTCCCAAGTGGCGAACATTTCCGTCTGTGGTGATGAATTTAATGTTTTCTCTGCAATTATAATCTGTAATCTTCGTAAGGGCCGCTCCATCTCGTTCCGATGTTGCCCTCTATTTGCCACGCTAATAGCAATGTTGACGGGAGCGAATTAATTTTCTTACCACAATGAAATTGAGAGTGAGATTAGGTTTTGGTGTGAACATTCGATTTGCTTAGTTTATAGATGGGAAGACATCAGCGGCATGGCAAAAATAATCTTGGGTATTATTTTTGGTTTGGTACATTGGGACTGTCAACCACAGAAAAAGTTGTCGTGGATATTATTTGCATTTCACTGTTAAATTTTTTAGATGGCAGGCACCTCGGATGGATCATTACTGGAAATGACAGTTGTTAGTAGGTCGCGAAATTTTGCCGGGAGGTGTTCATGGTACAAGTTGCTCTTATAACAAACCAGCTATTGTCCCGCGGCTTTGCGTGCTTAAAAAGAATACTGATGGAGCTGTGGATGAATTTCTTACAATTTACACAAAAATGCCTCGATACAAATGTGTAATGATTTTTTTTAATTGGCGTTGTTGAAGAGGGTGTTTTATATCTATTTTATGTTCAGTCATTCGATTTTTTAAAAAGCATTTCTGATTACGCGCCGCTTGAATTGACAATAGATAGGTATTAAATTTATCCGAGTCGAGAGTCTTAATTCTAGGATATATTTAGAAACTAAAACTTCAAATTCGGGATGGTACAGGCTCATGTGTGCTTAAAACACTCGACGGAAGGGAGTTCTCTAAATAATGGCGGTGTAACCTTTTGCTTTTTCATCTGCGTCTGTATATTTTGAAAACATCACGACAAAGGTGTGTAGTGTAGACCAGAGATGAATGAATAAGATAAATGAATTATCGTTGGTGTAGACAAACTTCCAATAAAGGTGGAAGTAAAACTGGAATTGCTAATTGAGTTGAGTCTGCTGCGTTTACATACTGAAGTCAGCTTGTAACTACAAGCGTTGAGGAACAAACTAAGTACTAAACAAAATATTTGATAAATTTTGAAAGTGTGAAATTGTAGTACAAGGTACAAAATTAAAAAATTGTACGTTATCACTTATGTGCGAAAATAAAGGTCACTTTTCTAACAAACGATGGAAATCAAGACGAAAGATTACCCAAATCTATGTCTGCATATGCTAGAACCTAGAATTATATGTGAATCTTGGGGCGCGTGCATGAAATTTCTAGCCTTAAGCACAAAGTCGTATAGACCTTATTATGAGAGAAGATCGCCTGAATGGACTAGCCCTAATGCATATCCATCAAGACATTGCTTCAAAGATGAACCCTGAAGAAGTACTAGATATCTTCAGCAGAAAACATAAAAGAAAACTGTCAATATTAATCATATAATTTTTCATTATTACACCTTTATAAAAAGTATTTTTTATTCTTTGTTATTCTTCAATGTTATTGATAAAGAATGAATCCCAAAAACAAATTGCAATGCAATACCATGGGGTACACTCTTCACCTATCTAGCCTTTGTGCCCCTCCCAGAAATAAATCCTGGATCCGCCCTTGTCCAGAGGTTACTGTTGGGTTAGCTGAGTTTGAATATTAGCCAGAGGTTTTTTTTTTTTAATGTGAATTTCGAAATGCTTCAAACACAAAAGACCAGAAATAAGAGGCTGAATGATTAATTTGGTGAGGGTGGCTCGTTTCACTCGCTTCGAATTCTAGTACATCACTTTCAAACATCGTCCTTAGCGATTGGAATCCAACCTATTTTGTAAAAAAAAAAAAAACAATTTTTGGGAAACAAATTTCTGTGGATTTTTGAATAAATATTTATGTTGCGGTTTTTTTTCTGTATTCCTGTTATTTATTTTCTGGTTTATTTCTAAATTTTATGGTTGAATTCCCGTTCTCTTGTACAAGATGTTTAGGGCAAACGTTTGGTTCAAGTTGTGTTTGCTTTTACACGCATGGGTATCCAGCTGCTTTAATTAAGTCTTTAGACTCAATGGCAAACGGGATTTGTTTGAATGGGCTTAACCCATAAACCCGTTTTGTTTTGTTAGCCCGAATATTAAGAGTACTTCTCATACAACAATCTTAATAAGATTTGAATTGCAATTTTTATATTTAAGTAGACGGCAGTTTTTTGGTTCACCATCACTCTCAATTTGATAGCAAACTCAGTTTTGTGTCCAGATTTACGTATGCATTCGAAATAGGAACATTAAAACTCCAACTCTCCATTGGAATAACTTCAGTTGCAAATCTATCTACCTTAATTCACGATGTACTGCGGTTGTGAAAACCGCAACTTGTGTATCAAGACCAAGGCATAAAGACTCAGCATGTTGTTGCGTGTCTAACAAACAAAACCGCACAGACCACCGATTTGACATGTTGGTTAAATATCAACATAAAACATGCACTTCGTAAATATTTTAAGGACATGGGTGGAATTAATAAACGAAAATTCGAGAATGCACTTGACAAAGGATGTGCTACTTCTGAGTGGATGTGAAGTGTTATCAAATGTAAGATACATTGGAATGTTTCCAAGACCGCAAGGCCTTAGTTTTAAATTTGTCATTTTCTACATATCATTTAAATCACTGCTGAATATGAAAACGCTTTCTGTGGGAAAATGTGGGAAAATTGGGGTCGGATTTGGATTGAAAAATGGATCAAAAATTCGAATAGGTGGACTTTGGCATAGAGATAACCATAAATATTTTTGCAAATGACTATTTAATGACTTTCGAATGAGATCAACCTTTAAAGCAATCGCCGAGAGTTAAAAAAAAATATGAACATTTTCATTTACAACCAAAAGCTTGTTATATCCATTATATAAAGTTAAACAACATCGCAGCTTATCGGGTTTTATTTAAACTTTGAAAACTGTCCAACTGAACATTTGTACCAAAAAAGGAGGTCGAAAGGTGTAAAGGTGTAAGTCCCCTAGTTGGAAACTCTTCCTATTGTGATTGTAGCTACCTCAGAAAACCACGGATCATCATATAAAATCGGATTATAGCTTAGGAACCGTCTAAAGGACATCCGTTCATTTTATGCTTAAAGAAATGTACGCTCTGAACATTTTGTAATATAATTTCTATTCTCAATCAAATATTTACAACAAGGATAAGCTGGCGGTAACTATTCAAAATGGACTGCTTTGCCTTCTACTTCTACTTTATTACATTTGGCTTGCATTTGTTGTCGTCGGTTAAAACCGCCGCTTCTTCGGATGATGGTTTTCCAAATCCGCGATTTGTTTTTCATTATTGTCTGTCGCTTATACCCCTACTTGGGAGCGTTTATGCTCCAGCCGATTATATTTTTTAATAACATAAAATGAAATACAATTTTGAAATTCATATTTTAAGTGGCTGCCTCTGGCAGTGGCACAGGAAGGTGTTTGTAGCTGGTTTGTTAGTGTACATCTGTTTCTACAACTACCAACTTCTATTCAAAGACGGTCTGTTACTCGTTAGTATAGTTTGTGCCTGTTATATGATCAAAGGCATAAATCTCTTGTTTGCCACGCAACTGTTTAAATTCGCCGAAAGCATTTCTGTGGCAAAAATGTGCTCGCATGGTAATGTATACTCTCCGCGAGTACTTTTTTCATCCACGTTTAGCTCGTTTCCGAATAATTTAGCTCATGTGCTTCAAATTAAATTAGTATTAACACATGCATTTTTTTTTAGAGATTTAAATATATTGATATACGTTCCCACCAACACAATTTGATTACTTACGTCAAGTTAAGTCAGCAAAGGGAAGCCAGCAATTTATTTTTCTTCTTTTTCTTATTTGACAGTCCCTTTTATTGCCTTATGATAAATTCAAATAACCCAAGGGAATTGACAATCTATTGGTACACATTTGCGTTTATGTAGCTTATAATCCTTGATATGACATCTGTCAAGGATAATCTCCTGGTAATCAGAACAGCTCGCGGAATAAATACAATTATGTTATTTAATCTTTCCGCGAAGGCGTTTGCCTTGATTTGGGACAAAGACAGGGAGCTTGGAACAGAATTAGAAGTGAAATGAAAAAAAACGCGTGTAACTGTGTGTTTTTCATTTAAATTTGTTTCAGCCTCCAACGACTTATGAATATTTATATGGTCACTTTCGCTTGGCATATCAAATTACAGACAGCAATTACTACGACTTTTTAGGCATCTTTTTTTTAGCAGCGCACCGGTGATTAAAAAGGAAATTGAATCCTCAACTCAGTTCGTGGGGTCGTAGTAGACAATTTTTTTAACTTTTCGCTTACTGAAAAATGTTTCAAAGTAAATGGGGACAGAAAATCCATAAAAATATCTTTGAACTCGGCGCTTCGATTTGGAAAACAAACTTTCCGTCTGACGGTATATCGTATGACAGGACTATCACATAGATAAATATTTTGCATCCTCGAACAGGTTTTAGCCGTTTGGAGCTTATGAAATTTATCCAGCGACATAAGAAGTGAACAATTGAACGAACCCGCACCCTCCTGTGATTGGTGAAAGTATGGTTCCTTAGATTGCTTTAAGCGCATTCGGTTCCGAGCATGCGCGACGTGCTTATGTAAGGTATTGTAGGAAGATATTTCATTGTCAAATAGTGAAAATCCTAAGGAAGCAGGAAGCATAGGAAATCAAAAGTTTCGTTGGAACGAGATCTCTGGCACAAATGAACAAATCGCATATTTTGAAAAATTAACTTTTTAGGCTTTACTAAAATCTTAGCTAAAAATTGTTGAAATCAAAAAAATATACCAAAAAAACGCCGCCTAAAAACGCTTAAAAAAAAAACAAGAAACAAATAAAAGACGTGTTTAAAAACGAGTTAAAAGGCGCGTCGAAAATCGCGCCCAAGAGCGCTTCAAAATAACAAATAAAAAACGTGTCAGAAAACGAGTAAAAAAGGTCAAATCGCATCAATAAAGTCTACAAACGAGCCAAAAACACAGCGTCGAAAAAAACGTTAAAAGTTAATAGTGACAGTTAACATGTTGACGTACAAAATACGTATTTATGATAAGAATGTTCTCAATTAGAATTATTTTCAAGTTTGGGAATTGACTTATACCGGCTTGCAACACTACAAGTGTAATGAAAATCTTCAACCAGATTTGTACTCTAATAGAAAACGACGCAGCACAGAGCATTATGACAGTTGATTAATTTTATTATTAAAATTAATTGGATTTGTATAAAAGGTGCGGACTATCTCAATATTATAAAACCGAAGCTGCTTTTAAACAGCTCCACCATTGGCAACCAATAACATTACGAACACGACCAATTAATCGAATTATGTAAATCCATAATAATTGCACTTTGTTGCGTATGTGTATTATATTTTATTAATAATAACAAAATTAATAAACGCAAGGTAGTCAAATTAAATCATACAAAAAGCAATATTAACTGAGCGACAATCGAGTCAGCAAATCCTTTATTCATGATGAGTATGGGAATGGAATTCGCACACACAGTAATTAAAAATAATCGCATACTTGTCATAATTATATTTTTGTTATATGTTCTGTCCTTCAATTAAACGCTTTCGATGTATAAGTGTTGCATGCTCTATACCTGTATTACCGTTCTCATCTGAAATAACTATCTGTTACGTAGTTTTATAAATACGCATGTTGTGTCTGCGTGTCTCTGTGATTATCATTACATTTCAACATGAATTACATTTTCAAATTGTAGACTCATGGCTGAACATTTTGTTTTCGTTTTTGCATTTCAAATAGAATAAGGTCGTTGCTGTTGACAACACACGGGTAAAGCTACAAATTTGGGATACAGCTGGCCAGGAGCGATTCCGAAGTGTAACTCATGCTTACTATAGGGATGCTCATGGTAAGAATTTGTTGATTGTTTTCTTTTGCCTTTTTCCTAAAATGAATTATTTAAATTTAAGGTTTGTAGATTCAGTGAACTAATTGAAGGATTTTTTTTTCTATCTGCATTTGAAAATATTCTGTATACCAGACATGAAATGGTGGGGTTATATTTTAATTTTAAATAATTTAAACGCACAGTGGCATATTAAATTAAATAAATTCTAAACATCTGATTTCGTAAGGTAAATTGTTTACTAGAGAATTTGCGGCACTTGCTGATTTCCACAATAGGTACAAACACCTTGAGCGGCATTATCGAAAATGGTAAACGAGTATAGACAAAAAATAGATCAGTATTGAACGGAATTATGTAGGCCCCACCAGTGTTCCCAGACGTTGGAGACTGTTTTCCGCTTAATTTGAAAATAGTTCCCCTTTTCTTTCTCTAAATGAAATTTGCATTTATTTTCTTATAACATGTAACACAAAAACATATACCTCTATTATATAATGATTTCCTTTTCTATTAGACATAATTAGTGAATGCATACGGAAACACAAATATTCTTAAGTAGACGATCGATGGGCTA
Organism: Cheilosia vulpina; assembly: GCA_916610125.1. Lineage (NCBI taxonomy): Eukaryota > Metazoa > Arthropoda > Insecta > Diptera > Syrphidae > Cheilosia > Cheilosia vulpina. Next base: position 41,004,564 of record OU744278.1, read on the forward strand.
TTTTCTTTCATATTTAGTATGAACACTTCATTCTGAGTAAACTTTGTAATTATTTTTGTAATGAAAATGCGTTGTCAGGGTGCGTTCAACGCATCGGAATCTATTAACATCTCCTGTGAAATATAACTTTTTTGCTATTGAAATGTACTACCAAATGGTTTTCAAAGTTAGAGTGGGATGGCTTATAAAGGGTTTTTCATTAATGACTTGACAACTGCTTTTTTAATAAAATGCAAACTACTTGAGATATCTCAACAACAATTTTATTGGTTTAAATTACTATCAAAACATTTATGAGTGGAATTCGACTTTGGTCATATGTCCACCACAGACAATATTGGCTCTTAGCTCATCTAACGTCGCCGGCTTGTTGGCATAGACCCATGATTTAGTTTAAATAAAATAAATAAATAGGTCCGTAGGGTCTCTATGCCTAGCTTCTCACATCCATTCGTCTTGTGTGAGTTTTTATTTTTGGGACGAATGGAAGGGATCAATTTTATGCCGAGTCTAAACGGCGAATTGAGAAGCTCTTTCATGACAGTTATACTCTTGGACGTTAGTCAGAGGTTCGCGCGAGATGGCGCAGTGAAAAAACCTTACGTTGGATTTGTAGCCCAACAAAAAAAAAAAAACGTCTAGATGCGTTAAATCACACGATCTCGGCGGACAATAGACGGGTCGTTTTCTCGAGAAACAGTTCACCGAACTGAGACTTCAATAACTCGATTTTTCCACCCGCTGTGTGGCTTGTGGAACCACATATCACTGCTATCCAATTCATGCAATTCTCAGAGAAATAACCTTCTTAACATGTCCATGTGTCGAATACCATTTACCGTGACGTGACGGTCATTTGCATCGACTAAAAAAAAACGGTTCAATGACGCCACCGGCATGAAAACCGCACCAAGCAGTGACTTTTTGAGGATGAAGTGTTGTTTCATGAGGGTACTCACCTGTACAGTAAGTACATATTGTCCTTTGCCGTTTAACCAAAAATGCAAACCATCGAAGATGATGTTCCTATGAATATTGGCGTTAACGCTCTTAAAGTTGCGACGACAGACTCGGAATTTCGGTAGTAAATTTTAGTTATTTGTAAAAGTTGTTGGTGAAAATGTTGATTTTACTAATTATTTTGGCATTGACAGTTCGGTAATCGGTTTAATGGTGCGTTCACCAAGATCTGACAAGAGGCGAATGTACGAATCATAGTTAACAAACAAGTAATAATTTATCGATGTGGATGCGATAAAATGCAGAGATGAAAAAAAAATATTGAGTACAAAAATGTTTTCAAAAATTTTAGAAAAAAGAAATTCAGTAACAAAAAGAGAAAAAATTAAACCAAAGGAATCAGCAAGTCACCAATAATATCATAGTTTAAAGAAAACAGCCAATACTTAACATTTTTAAGAAAAACAGATTTAACTCGTTGGCATCTTAGATTACAAGGTTAAATAAACGGGGCGCAGTAACAATATTATAGCGAGAAAAATGCGATCTTTTTATAGTGGGTACATTGACGAAATTTCATATGGCACCAGGCTGGCAGCTATGTCGGCCGAAGTAAAATTTAAATAGGTAATCGTGCTTATTTGCATTTCACTTATTCCGAAAATATAAACAGCGATACGGGTGTTTGAAAAAAGTACGAAGGCCGCATTTTTTTGCGATACGTCCAGTTAAGAAAGGAGTTTGTCCAAAGTTTTTTTAATGGAGCTTAACATATTTAAAATTGGTTTCCAAGAACTAAAGCTATTGCTCACAAGCGAAAGTAGTTGCAGCTTCCAACATTTAGCCCAGTGAGATAGTGTTTTTAAGAAAAAGTTTTTAGGTGATGCCTGGTGCCATATGAAACCGGCGCAGGGTCAAAGTCCACAAGCCAAAAGTGCATCATAAGGCGTTTTTCTTTTTTAGTGCAGAGCTGAGCTCTGAACCGAGCTCGTGAATTATGAGCGCGCTCTGAACCGAGCGTACTCAGATCGTTCTGATGTATTTCTGAAACACACTTGAGCACGTAGCTGACATTTTTAATAAATATATGTATAAATTGAATATTTATTCATTTTTATTTATTAAATTGGTTAACCTTCAGTTCCAGAACAACAAAGTTCGTCCACCATTTCAATTATTTTGTTTATCCTGTTTTTTTTCCTGTCAAATGTGCCTGTAAGTATGTAATCAGCTTTATACTCAGCCTGCTCAGTCAATTTATTCTGAGCTCATAGAGCACGCTCTGATCATGCTCTGGACAAAAAAAGAAACACAAATTCGGAGCTCTGATGTATCTGAGCTAAAAAGAAACACGAACTTTATGTATAACAGTTCAGATTGTGCTCTGAACTAAAAAAGAAAAACGCCTATAGACTTTTGACTCACGTCAGTATGTTATAAGTCCACAAATCAATTGTGAACTTATATCCCACTCAGATGGGCCAAAAGTCCATTATAAAACAAAGTTGCATCCATAAGACCGCCCATAACTCGAGAACTGTTTGTCCGAATTGAACTATGTTTTTTTCTTTGTTGTGTTTGTCTCCGCCCAAAGAAACTACATACGGCAAGAAAATTTAAATCACAAAAAAATCGTAATAATTGATTTTCCATACATTTTGTACGAGGGATTTTCTTCTTTTTCAACTTTGATCGTAGTATATTCGTATTTGTCATATTTGTTGAAAACTTCTGCCCGATTTTGGAAATTTTCTTAACGGAAACCATTTTTTGTACCAATTTGAAATTATTATTTTAGGTAATTTGTGAAACGTTGATTATTTATTTTTAATATATCCATTATGGAAATATTCTTAGCGACAACAACTTTTTTATTCCTTATTGTTTTGACGTAACCTCGTTGGAAACGCTATTTCTCAACACTCATGGCAACTAAAATTCTTTACTGTCCACGCAAAGCATTCTGCGAAATGTGAGCGCAACTTTAGACAAGAACAAGAACAAGAAGTTCCTTAGCACGGGCAAAGCCGGGCGGGTGCAAATATTTACACAACAATCAAATTATTCAAGACAAATTCATAAACTTTCTTCAATATTTGCGAAGTCTGTTTCAAAAATATAGTCGAGTAGACCAAGCGGATGGGGAGTGAGATTTTGTGGCAATTTGTTGCAAAAGTCTAAAAGTGTTTTTGTACATTTGTACGTACGTACTTTTAAATTAAATTAAATTAAACATTTTCATACTTTTATTTCGTTTTAATATATTATATAAGTCATAAGAATAATTTTGGAAGTAGGACTTACTTCATTTTTAAGAGACTTTGGTTCGAAATGTTGTGGACTTTTGGCTCACCTGGGTGTGTTATACGTTCATAATTGATTATGGACTTTTGGCTTGTGGACTCATGACCCCGCGCCTATGAAGCCTACCAGTCATAGTATCATCACAGAGCCCATAGATGCAGTCTCTATTAAAACATTTCCCAAGTCCAATATTATTATTTATTTTTATAACCTCAATTTTGAATGCCGTTGACTCCTTTTCTAGCGGCCTTTCGAAAATATATTCAACGGTCGCCCTAAAAAGCTCATAAACTCTTACCTGCACTACGGCGAAAGGTCTCCCTCGTGGATAGTCCCAAAGTCAACTAATTCCCTGTGTCCACCACAAAAAGATAATATGTACGTACAATTGATGTGCGTGATTGTAAGAGACAGTTTTGTTCGTTGCAGTTTCCGATGGCAAAACATTTCGTAAAACACACAACCAGCGTCTTCAGAAAAGTGGAACAAATCTCAATAATTTCAATTTGTCAGGGTTTTACTTCTGTTCATAAATAATTTCTGAATTTTTAGCTAACCACTGTCGTCTCATATTACCACAACCACTTGCCTGTATATATCCACGTTGTAAATGATCCTTTGTTGTTTTGTAACAAGCTAATGCAAAAGTTTTCACAAAACTGAAACATGTCGGCCAGCCAGAAACTTTAGCATTAACTCCTTTTAGCACAAACTTTTCCATTACTCAATGGGTTAATAATGATTAAATAAATAAAAGAACTTCTCAGCCTCTATTGAGATTGTCTCTCACATTCGATACCTCGGTTTATTCTTTCTCAAAAAATCAAATTAAACTTCGGTAGCAATCGCTCACCATGTTAAAGGTTTCCTATTCCGACAAAAAAAACTTTTTCCATTTCATTTCAAAGCCAAATTAGGAATGTACTTTATCATTAAAAACTTTCTACTCTCTTTGAATCTTATTACAACAAAAAAAAAATATTTATTTTTGCAGCTCTTCTCTTACTGTACGATGTCACTAACAAGGTGAGTTTTGACAACATCCGAGCGTGGCTGGTCGAGATTAGAGAATACGCACAAGAGGACGTTGTAATGATGCTTCTGGGTAAGTACGAAAATAAAATCCTTCCAAAGGATTCTCGGTTCTCACCAACCAAAAAATAATAATTATGTATTGTATGCGAACTTTTATTGCTGTCCAGGTAATAAAGCTGATTGCGGCAGTGATAGACAAGTGAAACGAGAGGAGGGAGAACGACTGGCGCGCGAGTATAATGTCGCCTTCATGGAGACATCAGCAAAGACAGGACTCAATGTGGAGTTGGCATTTTTGGCCGTTGCCAGGTAATTGATATTTGACTGTTGTTGATGATTTGGTTTTTCTGCTTACCATTAGAAACGAATATAATTCTGCATTTGAGCGATGAGTGTGCACATCTATTGACTACACACACCATTTCATTTCATCTGGATTTCATCGCATATACAGATAATACTCCCATTGTGGGTGAACTGATTCTGGGAAATCATTTTAACTGTTTGCTCTACGCGTTTACATTAGATCAAATTATTTAACTAACCAAATAAATACCACTCAGTTACAGCACTTTTACGAATTATGGATATGAATGGGAAATTTGCTTTTTGTTTCATTCCACAGGCAATTGAAGAGCAGACGAAACGAATCAATCGATGAAGCGAAATTCAATGTTCAGGACTTTGTGCGAGAACAGACGCAGCCAAAACAAACGTGTCCGCAGTGTAATATGTAACGAAAATGTTTGTGTACATGAGCTGAATTTGATTTCGCTTTTTATTTGTTGGTACAGAATTTTGTATGAAATAAATTCCCATGGAAATGAATTGTTTATACAATGAAAAAGATAAAAAAAAAAATAGTTTATTGAAAATTGGGGAATTTTACAATGAACTTTGAAAGGGAATTTTTGGTGAACTGTGCAATGGAACTGGAGTAACAACTGATGGCCGCCTTAAAAGTGTGGATATGTTGAGCCAAAATGTGGTGTCATTGTGTCGCTCACGCGAAATTTAATCACGCACTTGAGATTCCAGGGAGTGCGAATTATTTCTTTGGTAAGAGGATAGAGTGCCTCTGGACCTTGTGTCCGACTGTCTTGCTGTATATTTCGTAAAAAATGTTTTCAAGTTATTTCCTCCACCTAGGGCCTATAACTCATTGAGACGAGTCTTACACGTCCATTGCAAATTTGTCCTTAAGTGCCAATAACTTTCAACTCTGAGCTAGAGAAGAGCATATAAAAATGCAAGAACTTGCAGTATTGTGTTAGAGGCACCCGGTATCAGTCTCATCATTGTTTTGTCTTTTCCTGCAGTCAAAGAAAGTCTGGTTTGGATTGTGGGGAGTTTTGACACCATTCTGCTACATGATTTCCGCCGTTAATAGTTTACAGTTAAAATACCGCTGCTCTATTGCTAGCTGAACTTTAGATCAATCTATGATGTTCTACTTTCATGTGTTCCCAGTTATTTCTGTTGTTCTACTGTTGCCGCTTCCTTGCTAGCTTTTGCTTTTCTATCGAACACAAATGGTCTTTCTTCTTATATGCTCAATTTAATTCGATAGATAGCCACCAACAAGCGACATGAGATGATAGGTAAATGTGTGCCCCAGTGATCCATTTAGATCCATTTTGTTATTTTTTTGGAACTAAAATTCGACAAAAAGGAGTCAACTTCTCTGTTTTATTTGGAGTACTTCGTTGATCGATCGCAGGTAAATAATTTTGCATTGGTTGTCCTTATCCTGCATTAGCCATATTATTACCAAGTCCAACGTCCAGGGAAAAGATGTTACGTATACGCCCCCGCTTATCGTTTGCCTTGAATTGTTGATTATATCAGCCTTGTCAGTAATAACCCGGATCGAAAGAGCAAGCAACATGCTGTACTAAAGCCCAGTTCCTTTGGAATACAAGCACATTTACTAACGCTGCGGTACCAAAAATCTATTTTCTATTTTCTCGAGTAAATCTCAGAATAGATCACGAGCGATCTGATTTATTTAAAAAAAATAATTAGGTATGTTCCCTAAATATAATGCATTCGATTAGTCAGATTTAGTCAAACTTATTTCCTTTACGAAAAAAATGGGCATAAAGGAGAGCCACAAAGAGAAAAGAGAACAAAACATTTTCCCTCCATAAAAAAACTGCAAACATTAGCCCAAGGGCTTGTTGGTTATAGCTGCCAGATGGTTGTCAAATCGTTCAAAAGCTATTTTGTAATTTACTTTTCATTTGATTTAATTTATATTTTTGCTTGTAATATATATAAGACGGAAAATAAACGAAATTTTTAATTTCTGCAATAGATGCAATTAAACTTTTGCTCTTAAATATAATTTCGTACTTTGTTCTGTTGATATTTGAATATATATTCCGGTCTAGAAGAACGTCACAATTTTCATATTTGTGGTTCAACGCTTCCGTTTCTTTTATTATTTTTTTTCATTTCAGTGAGCGAATTTTCTTGCAATATTCAACAAGAAAGTAAGGGTACGGACCTTTTAGGAACATTCAAAAATCTAGTACTTTAAGTCTGACAGCTTTTAATTGACCTAGATCGGTAACATGGAAAAAATGTTCTGTTGACGTTTATGGAGGGGTAGCCGATAAATCGAGTCAAGAAAATCGTTTCTGAGTACTAAGTTGACAGCTCGTATATGTGGTTGATGTACGAAAAGTGACTCAACCGACCAAACTTGTTTTGGCGTTCAGGGTACATCTAGTCCAGACAAATAGAATCGACTTAAGAAAACAAAGTTTTTAATTGTGCCCATTAATAATATGTCATAAATTCCTAATTACATCATGTGACACTGTTTACAGTTTTATCAATATTCTTTCCCTTTCTGTATCAGCTTTTAAATCCCTGATCAGCAAACATTAATATTTGGGTAGCTTTCAAAACATGCTGAACTTAGATTTTTACTCCTGCTACGGCCGATTTCCCGTTACTTGCCAACAAGCTATATTTTTATGGGGTGGCAAATGCTAAGTGCGCTTGTATTGTTACATAGAAATTTGTATTGACAAATGTCACCTAACTTCAACAATTCCGACTCACCAACACACTCACACCTTACATAATATGCCACTTCCGCTGTGGGCAAAGTTGCTGACAGCGTTCATAGAAATTTATCCGTTAAATTTGAAATTAGTCGTTACGTGTGGATAATATTTTTTTTAAGGGATAAGTGTAGATGACTGTCAAGTGTAGATTTGCCTAAAATATATATGAAAAATTAACAACGTAGATTGGTTGAAGGAAAATAAAAACATTTTGAGCAAATTTTCTCCAGTTTTCTAAGAAAAATGTACGCCTGAAATCGAAGTTAATGATATTCAAAAGCGCAAAATACGCAACCATGTTTGTCATAATAAGTTTTTAGTATATAGAACATCTCATTTAGCTAGTTTTATTAACCAAAGAAATCAAATTATTTGCCTTTTAACAACATATAATTACTAACCAATGTCATTCAGTAATGTAAAAATGTGGTATTCCCGAACTCTAGCACATTTCCCCACGGTTGTCGAGGTTGGCAACATTAATTTTTGTAGTTTTTGTATGTTTTCGCATGTCACACGGATTCTTAATTGACACAACACCGATAGGAAAACAAAATGGCGAATTTGAAAAAAAAAAAACTGAGGCAAAAGGTCTCAGTATCATTTGTCTCTGCTAGTTGCGTTCGTTGATGTGACCTGTAAGACTTACGGTGGGAATTAAGAACGACTTTTATCAGAAAAGGGGCTACATATTATTTATAAAAGTTCCATTGCAAAGTATAATCTCCAAAAAATAATTGTAGACAGGACAAAGGCACAAACAAATTTTTGTACATTAACATTGGAACATTTTTTTATATAAAAGAACAAATTAGTAATGACATTAAAGTCAATAAAAAATTAGAAACAATTACTTGTAACAATTTGTGAAATGAAAGTTGTATTAGAATATGGAAAACCAAATACTACACTATAATATGTATACTAATAATCAAATATACCATTCTCACACACAAATCTAATGTATTCTAAACTAGATAACTTGAAAATGTTTCATAAGCTGCATATCTTCTATATTCCATCACTAATAAAAAAACACTGGAAAACAAAACTAAACTGACCAATTGTTAATGTGTTAAAAGTATTAACAAATTACTTTACGTTGTTATGAAACAAAGTATTTCCGCAATTAATTTATGTCAATTTTAAGAAACCTAATTTCCTGTTTCCTATTTCCTACACATGAACGCTAAATAAATGTTTTATCAAAAACTCTATAATATTGAATTTAATGTATAATGGTAAAAATTAAATGCTGTCGCATACAATAACGTAGAGAAAACTTATTTATTATAAAAAAAAATTGAACTATATTTGGTAAAAATAAAAATAAATACTGTTTTAACATGGCATTTGTAGTATAGCAAGTTTATGTGGTACATATTTTATTTTTTTATGATTGAAAATGAGTATCGTCAATTCCAACTGACAGATAGAGCCGTACAAAAAAAATGGAACCGCAAATTTAGAAAATGAATGGAGACGTATCATTAGTCCGCATTTTAAAATTGTTTATTAAGTTATAATTTTATAGAACTTAACTGAAAGAGTTTGGTGGTAGGCTTTGGTGACAACTTTCGAAAGTCAATTGAAAAAACATTATTGGTTTTGTCAAACAAGTGTTTATAAAATTGCAGGTATTATTTTTTAAATCGTAAGATGTTTGGTCGCACTTCGACTTTCATTTAAACTAGAACCATTTTTGTTTAATCATTCATACATTCATAAGTAAATATTTGTTTATATTAATGCCAAACTGAAGGAAATAAAACCCAGAAACTATAAAACCTTGTGTGAAAAATGTTACCAGAAATATAATTATAATAATATTGATACAAAAAAGAAAAAAACACACACACATTGAACCCACGTGATATAATATTATTATAACAAATACCTATAAACACCCAATATACTCGTATTAACAATCACATTTACCCAAACAGAAAATATTTAAAGAGTTAAATTGGATATTGATATATAAATATATACAGATACATATTGTGTACATACAAATATTGTTTATAGTAAAAAAAAAAATAAAGCAAATCCTAAGAAATGAAAGAGTGTTTATTGACTGCTTGTTAAATGATACAACTATTGAAAATGTTTGAGTGTATTTATTGGAAATTAAGAAAAGCTGGTAAAAAACCTATTGTGTCTATGAATGAGAATATGTTCCCACATACTATAGAGACAATAGAATATATATATATATACGTATAAAGAAAATAAACTCTGAAAAGGAACATGGCTTGAACTTTTTTTTTTGTTTAAATTAATGGCTGTGTTTGTGATTGAAAGTCAGCTGCGAATGATCTGATGCAATTAAACTTATGATGGATAATCGATTTTTCTTACTGTCAAAACACTGTCATTCCGATTGAACTTCAGTAAGTGGGCATGGATGCTTATGGAAAAACAAATTCAGGCGCTGGTATTGGTACTGTTGATGACAGCCATTTATAGATATATGAGGACGCCGACTTAATGGTTTCTTTTTTCGTGGCGTGGCTATACCTCGGGTTCTAAATATGCGCTTTGAGTCGCTTGGAAGAATAACTTTCTCTTGATAGTTATACTCTTCTTTTTTCAAAAAAAAAAGCAATGGAAGAAAATACTTCTTAGACATAATATCTTCTTGTAAACTTATGCTCTTTAGTAACTCACCACCAGAATCGAGCAATTCTTCCTGAAGAGAAAAAAAATTGCTGTGGACTCCTTCCTTGACATCGATAAAGCTTTCGACAACACCGAACAAGCCCAGATATACAGATCCATTCAAAAACACATGCTTAAAGATACAAACATAAATGCTACATTGGGCAGTTACTGAGGACGAAGAATTCGCAGAACTAATTCGGTCACTGCTTACCTAATCACAATGAGTCACTACCATCTAGATAAATTCTACCTTGAGGCAAAAGACATATCTGACCGCTCATTTAAAGATCTAGAGGTACTAGGTTGCATCAACAAGTCCGGAATCAAGAGCGAGCTCTAGTTGGAGGAAGTCACAATAGACCTTGTGGCCGCAGTGAATTAGGGTAATTTTCCTTCACCTCCCCCACCTAATCTAATCCAAAAGTACTCTTGGATGTTTGTCAGAGGTTCGTTTGATTTAACTTCGTTCCACGAACTCAGTTTAAAAACTTTGTATGAAAAATTCACAACGTTGTCATTCTACCCTTCAGTATACCCCAGAATTTCCTTTTCCCCTATGTCTACTCAAAATCTACAAAACATATATCCAAAACTAAGGCATTCCTCTCAAGCCTTCACTATGGTATCTGGCGGCATTCCCTCTTTATTTCGAGGCTTGAATTTGTCTAACTCACCAAATTTTGAGGAAACAAAACCCACAAAGTGACTTCTCCAATGTTGGACTATTTTCTGCAAAAAATAAGATGAATGACGTCCTAAATATTCTGTTCTAAACTGATGTCGTTTTCCATTGGGCAAAAAGAAGCGTCCGGAAGAGTCCGGAATCGAAAAAATCACTTGTGAAACCGTTCCATTGCCACAAAAAATACTCTTCTGCTGATTCTAGGCGTTTTTCTTTTATAGTTCAGAGCTGAGCTCTGAACCGAGCTCGAGCTTTATAGACGTTTTTCTTTTTTAGTTCAGAACACAACCTGAATTGTTATACAAAAAGGTCGTGTTTCTTTTTTAGCTCAGATACATCAGACCTCAGATTTGTGTTTCTTTTTTCGACCTGAGCATAATCAGAGCGCGCTCGATGAGCTCAGAATAAATTGACTGAGCAGGCTGAGTAAAAAGCTGAATACACACTCACAGTCACATTTGATAGAAAAAGAAACCAGGAAAACAAAATAAATGAAATGGTGGACGAACTTTGTTGTTCTGGCGCTAAAGGATAACCAATTTAATAAATAAAAATGAATAAATATTCAATTTTTACATACATTTATTAAAAATGTCAGCTTCGTGCTCAAGTGTGTTTCATAAATACATCAGAACAATCTGAGCACGCTCGGCTCAGAGCGCGCTCATAATGCTCGAGCTCGGTTCAGAGCTCAGCTCTGAACTAAAAAAGAAAAACGCCTTATGAGCGCGCTCTTAGCCGAGCGTGCTCAGATCGTTCTGATGTATTTATGAAACACACTTGAGCACGTAGCTGACATTTTTAATAAATATATGTATAATTTGAATATTTATTAATTTTTATTTATTAAATTGGTTAACCTTCAGTTCCAGAACAACAAAGGTCGTCCACCATTTCAATTATTTTGTTTATCCTGTTTTTTTCTGTCAAATGTGACTGTGAGTGTGTATTCAGCTTTTTACTCAGCCTGCTCAGTCAATTTATTCTGAGCTCATCGAGGGCGCTCTGTTTATGCTCAGATCGAAAAAAGAAACACAAATCTGAGGTCTGATATATCTGAGCTAAAAAAGAAACACGACCTTTTTGTATAACAGTTCAGGTTGTGCTCTGAACTAAAAAAGAAAAACGCCTTCTGAGGAGAGAACTTCGCTTCTCGATTTGAAGTCAGAATCCACTCAGGAAGCACTCACACAAGTGTATATTATGTATTTTATGCAAGTCAGCTGACAGCAGCCGTCACGGTTGCCTTTTTAGTGACTTTGTCGCTATATCTAGTGGAATTTTCAAAAGTTTAGTGACAAAAATTAATTTTTAATTTTAATTAATTGCAAATTGCAATATTCAATTTGATTTTTCGTGTTGTTTATTGTTTTGTTGTTATTTTTTTATAAGTATTTAAATATTGCAAGTTTTTGATTTGTTGTTCAAAATAAAAATGTTGTTAAAATTGAATTTTATTTTTTTCATTTGTAGGTAGTGAACATTTTTTTTTCTAGTGATTTTTTTATTAAATTTTACCATATCTGGTGGATTTCTAGGTTCGAGTTAGTTACTTTTTTTTTAAGTTAACCGCAACCCTGGCAGCCGTAGATTATTTTTTGGCATTTCGCCAATACTATTGTGGATTCTTTCAGAAGCTGTTTTGTTGTTCCATTGGATTTCAGAATGAGTGGATCCCCGAGTGAAACCAATGGAAAACGACATCAGCAACTCAAAGAAGTGTTCACTCTACCTGCGTCACTCATACATATGTCGTTTTCCATTTTTTTGTGTCATACATCAAAAACTGTAATAAAAAACACATCAGCTGTCGTCGTGCTCAAGATACTTTATTCCAAGTTTACTTCTATCAAATATTATTTGTTTAATTATTATTTATTTATTTTTTGTATGTTTTCTAATCAAAAAGTCGGATTTAAAAAGGCTATTAATATTGCCTGTAAATCCACAAATTCATCGTCATTAATTATTTTTAAAGAGACGGATGCGAAATATGGCTTCAACAAAAAATGTCTATGTACAAAACAAACTCTTCTACTGTAAAATATTTTCGCATTACCTTAAAAACATTTTACGACTCACATGCTCATTTTCTTAAACGCGAATGTGCTTAGCATACACTGCTGCAGTTATGAAGAAACGATTTTTCGGATTTCTCATGTTGCCGTTATTTATATTTATTGTGATAATTGACTATACTGAATGGACTTGCGTATGATTTTCAATTTTTTAAACCCGTTTAAAGTTTTAAGTAAATATACTATATATGCGCCCAAATGCAACGTTAGCTTAATACAATTGCCCTCGACTGAGTAACAATTTCCCAGCGCCGCTTTATTCACCACATCGACTCTCAAACTGTACATCGTTGATGTTGACATTTCTTTCAGTCATAAAATTTCTTTCAAAACACATGTGCTCCGCGAGTTTCTGTGTTTCGCTCGAGTGTTTATTTAAATTCGTGGATTCTTGTTGAATTAATACAAAATGGGACTGGATCAGCCCTTTCATCGTCCTGGGGCCTTAAAACAGACCAATAAGACCCACAAAACTGGAAGGCATCGCTCCAAAGGTGCTGTCGACACCGCCATGAAGGGTAAGCAACCATTCGATATCAATTGCTAAGCTAAATTCGGGATTTTGACTATTTTCACTTGGGATTAGGTAAAACCGACATTAAGTCTTCATCACATCGGCATAAACAACAACAAGGTCGGGAGCAGCGCCGAAATCAAATGAACCAGGTAGGTGCAGTGTCCAACCCATCCTTTCGTTCTTTCAACGTTATTTATTCATAGATCCGTAAAAATAAACGCGAAGAAGCAATCGCCAAGAAACGCCAGATCGGTGGTCAACACACTGCTCCTTTCCTCGTGTGTATTTTGCCTTTGCACTCACAAATCGATCCAAAATCGGCTCTTGCCATTTTGGAAGCCTGCGACGAGGAAGCCATTGTGGACAAAAGCGCAGCTGGAGTGACGTACATCAATGTGCCCCGATTTAAGCAGAGATTTGCTTTTATCATCCCCCCACATGGTCGTGGAAACGAGCTGACTGTTTTAGACTATATGAAAGTATGTGATACAACGTTGTTGCTGACTTCTGCCGCGATGGGGGAAGACGATGTGCTGGACAAATGGGGTCACAAAATGTTCAATATGTTAGTGGCGCAGGGAATCCCTACTCCCGTAGTCTCTATAATGGACCTGGAATCGATTAACCCCAAGCGACGTCAGCAGAGTAAGGCAGCCATACAGAAATTCATTAGCAAGCTGTTGCCCGAGGAGAAATGCATGCAACTGGACACAAATGCTGAAGGTAAGTAGTTAGATAGTGTTTGAGGTTGCGCTCACCATACTCACTGACTTGTAGGTGTTAATGTTCTTCGACGTATTGGCGGCCAGAAGAAGAACGTTCTTCTGAACAAAGCCAATCGGCCACATCTGTTCGCCGAAAAGGTCGAGTATCAGCCGCCTGCAGATGCTTCTCAAGATGCGGGCATCCTCAAAGTAACCGGCTTCTTGCGTGGCACACCGCTAGATGTCAACGGCTTGGTACACATCCCTGGTCTGGGTGATTTCCAGATGAAGCAAATAGAAGCTGAAACTGATCCCTACAAGTTGGAGAAAAACAGGCCAGACCTGCCCGATATACGGGTCGTTGCTGTTGCTGATCCTGCCAAGCAAATGAGTCTTCAATCGGAAAACATCCCCGATGCGATGGACGCCGAACAGACATGGCCTACCGAAGAGGAAATCACACAGGCCAACGAGGAGACAAAGAAGACGAAATTGATCAAGCGCATGCCCAAGGGATGGAGTAAGTATCAGGCGGCCTGGATTCCTGATGTGGAAACTGTCGAGGATAACGATGATGAGGACGATGACGACAGCGACGGAGAGGATGAGGATGACGAGTTCATGTCCTGTGAAAATAACTCCGACGACGATTTGAACGACAAAGAAGACAGTGAAACGGAGGAGTTTGTTGAAACTGCTTCGGTGTCGGAAGGCGCTGTAAACGATGAGAAGTATGATCAAACAATGGATTTCCAAGAAGAACGCGAGACAATGAGGAAAATCAAAGAAGCACGTTCCGATCAGATGTGGCCTGATGAAATTGACACTCCGCTCGATGTGGCCGCACGTGAGCGGTTCCAAAAATTCAGAGGATTGGAGTCGTTTAGGTAGGTTGCAGTCAACATTGAATGTTTATATGAGATAAAATGTTCTTCACTAGGACCTCACCATGGGACGTTAAAGAAAATCTCCCCAGCGACTATGCCAGGATTTATCAATTCAAAAACTTTGACCGCACAAAGAGGCGTATCATTGATGAAGCAAAGGATACCGCAGGCGCTGTGGTAAGTTACCAGTTTTATTTCGGTGTAGAACTTTCAAACATAACTACGCCAGATCAAACACCATCTTTCTTCTGATCTATCGGCCTCTCCCTCCCTCGTAATTTGTGGGAACTTTGTCCCCGATGCTGTCAAGTATACTGTCGCAAGTTTTCTGTTTTAAATGTCGCATTTCGTAGTTTCACGCTCGTTCATCGTTGTCGCATATGCGCAAGTTAACTAACTTTTAACTTCATTTGGCAAAACGATAGTTTTGTTTGTATTTAATTTTGATAGCGCAACACAACACAACTTACCGTTCGATGCACATTATTATTGAGCACTAGATAAGATGAATGCAATGGGCAAACATGACAACGATTCGCGTGCATTTCACAAACAGCCGACAGTGTAACTATGAAAATGCCATTCAGCCATTCGGATATGGCATTCAATAATAGGATCATTTCAATTGTGACGAACAACACCCCCACACGAATGACTATGAGAAGGCGTGGCTATGATTAGCAATGGGTTCGTAGTGTCCTCATTCCCAATTAATTGCCTTGTCCATGTGCAAATTTGGCAAATATGTTGCTGCTGTTAGTCAACTGGGTTTCCAATCTGGTTGCGCGCCATGATAACCGCGTACACTACGTAGAAATTTTGACTGCGGTATCAGCTGAAGCGCTACAAAAACCCTTCGGAGGCTTTTTTAGTCAACACAATTTGCGCCAACGGAAAACTCCCCCAGTTGGCGAGAACACGTTGAACGTCGGCAAATAAATTTCGAATATGTACTTGTTTAAGCCGATGCACATATGTTGAGCATTAAACATACACAGGTTGATCAAATCATATTTGTTGGAAGAAGTGTAAGTGCTTTTAGTGAATTGCGCACTAAAACGTACGACCCCCATTATGCTGATGTGGGTTAGTTGTTTGATCCACCGCAATGCATAATGCTGATGAAAATGCCGAGTTACAATAAATATTTTGTTTAATAGGTTTTTGAAATAACCAATTGAAAAAGTCGCAGAAAGTAATTGCTATAAAACAAAGGTTGCTCTACTTAAAGACTCTTGTAGCAGATCACAAATAAAAGCTCATAATACCTGATTAACAAAAAGAAAAATAAAACTCTTTTCAGCCCGGCTGGTACATTACAATTCACATTGCAAATGTGCCCACCATCAAATGGAACATGTTCAAGTCCGCCCAACAAACCAGCAACCTAGTCGTCTATGGAGTTCTCCCACATGAACATCAAATGTCGGTCATGAATGCTGTTCTCAAGCGCATACCAGACTCCGAGGTGCCTATCAAATCGAAGGAGAAGTTGATCATTCAGTGCGGTTATAGACGCTTCGTGGTAAATCCCATCTTTAGTCAGCACACGAATGGCGATAAGCACAAAGTGAGTCAACGGTATTGTAATGTTGTCATTGTAATTCGTTATATTTGTTTTTTTATTAGTTTGAACGGTATTTCCGGCCGGACTCAACAGTCGTTGCTACTTTCTATGCGCCCATACAATTTCCGCCCGCACCAATATTGTGTTTCAAAGAAAATCCCGACTCAACGCTGGCATTGGTAGCACGAGGATGTGTGCTATCGTGCAATCCAGATCGAGTGATTCTCAAGCGTGTTGTGCTCAGTGGTCATCCGGCTCGAATAAATCGTAAATCGGCAACGATTCGTTACATGTTCTTCAACAAGGAAGATGTGGAATATTTCAAGCCGATCAAACTACGCACCAAGTGTGGACGGTTGGGACATATTCGTGAATCATTGGGAACCCACGGCCACATGAAGTGCTACTTCGACGGGCAATTGCGGTCCTACGATACTGTGTTTATGTATCTGTTCAAGAGAGTGTTTCCCAAGTGGACTTATGAAGAATGCTTGATATCGTGTGAGGATAAGGACGATAGCGCAATGGTGGAATAGGGCAAGCGACGGACGAGTTATATAACATATGTTATATATTATAGAGAATTTAAAATAAATATAAATGGAAAATTCTAACTCGTTGGTTGTTTTGAAATGGCTTTGTCTTCTGATGGTCGGGTTGGATATCGCGTAGGTAAGTGCGGACAATAAAGCAAACGCAGTGGACTTGCTTCTCATCTTTTTTTCAAATACGGTTATCCCATTTGAGGTCTTTCGACCATTGATTTTATCAGATACAAGAAAAAATGATTAGTTGTCGCGAAACAAGTAAAACTACAAGAGACAACTGTCATTTAGGAAGTGCAATAGGATGGGCTGGTCAGAAAGAATGTGGACAATTGTAATGCCCAAAACACATGGCAGAAATTCTGGACGCAGCACAGAATGCAGTGCTGCAAATAAAACAGATGTGCAGAAAATGATTTGGCATGCATAGGCTAATATGGCTACTGTCATTCACCGACTAAGCAGCTGATGTGTTTTTGCAACCAAAACAAAATCGAACACGATCAGCAAATGTCAAAAGACGATGATGCCAAATCCTTGAAATTCTAATTTATTTTCTTTTGTGTTGTGGTACGCTTGAATTTTGAAATAGAGACATGTTGCAGTGCTGCGGTGAGTGCAGAATTTACGTGTGCCTACATCAATATAAACATGTGTATTGTAATCGTGCTGCGCAGTGAAATCTGCGAAGTACCAACGCAACATCTGGTGTAGTTTCATTTGGGACAGAAAATCGGTTTTGTTTTTTTTTTCAATTTACGGTACCTATTTTTACTAATACTAATGTGGTTTTCGATTGGGCTTCTTCAGATTTTCTCTCAGATTTCAAATTTCGTGTGTCTATTGTCTAATCGAACACACAAACGTCACTTGATCTTTTTTGTGTTGATATTCTTGCGGTTCGAATATGTATAGGAGCTTTCGACACTTTTTTAAGCGCTATGCATTCACTGCTGTGTGTGCAAAAAAGTACTCTGAGAGCACCCAATCGAATTGTCAATAAGTTGAAACGAAATGGCCGCATTCAAGAATCTAGTCATCTTAAGTCGACTAGATTGGTCGGGATGAGATGCAACCTGAACGCAAAAACTAGATTGGTCGGGAACGTCACTTTTTCTACGTCAGCCACATACGCGAACTCTCAACTTATGTCGTTTTCCATTGGGACAAAAAATCAATCTTTTTTTTGATTCGGATCACGAACTTTGCAAATCTCGATATATTTTCAGATTTACACATACTACCACAAATACAGCACAGCTGTTTTACGTCAATTAAAGAAATTTGTTTTAAAACAAATGTGCAAAGTTCCGTGAAAACCAAAATAAAGAAATATATAAACAGCAATGGACATAGTTTTGGAGGAATTATTATCTTCATTGTTTTGCTCATCATCTGGAAACTACGAATCACCGAAACTACTCCATTTGTATATACAACAGAGGAAACATTTTTCAAGCCGATTTCCATGGTTGGTTTACCAAAGAGGAATGCAATATGAACAGCTGATATTGTTGTCAAGTAACGCACTAATCCATTCACAAAAGCAGATCAATTTCATTGCACGTTCCATGAGCCGCATAAAATCTGAGATCTGAAATAGATTTTTGGTGGTCCCAATGGAAAACGACATAAGGCTCGACGCCTTGTTGTAGGTAAATATAATTTTGGGTCGGGGTTCCATGTGGAAAATGTTGCCCTAATTTAAATAAATATAACATTCGGCATATCGCATATTCATATTCCATAGACACGGTGGGGTATTATCCAATCCAACGTCACCACTTTTCCAACCGCAATGTTGGAATTTGCTCAGTCTTACAGATGAGTCATTTGCATGTAAATGAACCGAATACAGTAACTCATCGCTGGCAATAATTAAATTTGCGTGTCCCTTCATCAGTTTCTGGTCATTCCAGTTTCCGAGGCTTAGTAATGTCGACGGCTAAATACTTTTATTTTCCCATTTCCTATTAAAAGAAGATAAGCGCGACATACAGTCTGTTCTAGCTTACACGTTTGAATAAACACTAACGTTCGCAGTCTTTCAGTGTTAGTATTCGATAGCTTCTCGCACCGTTCATTTGTTCGCTGGTTGTAAGTAAATACAACATTTAATAAAAAAAAACAAGAGACTACAAAATATGTCGATCGCGTCGAGCAGTTTAAAACTTTTTCAAAAATCCCTTCAAGTAATGCTGACGAAGAATCCAAGATTCTGTTCAACGAAATTCTCCACAAGAGAGGTGAGCCTCGCCAGCGGAGTGCAGTGAAATTCAAAGTTCTCGTTTTTTCAACAATTTTCTTTCAGTTTGAAGAAGTAAAGTTTAAAGTGCCATGGGGACATATCTCGGGCAAGTGGTACGGACCGAGGAACACACGCCCCATAGTTGGTTTTCACGGTTGGCAGGATAATGCAGGCTCTTTCGATACAATAGCCCCTTTGCTGCCGCCACACCTTGGCTTCCTATCCATCGACCTACCAGGCCACGGACATTCTTCCTGGCTTCCGACTGGAAGCACCTACCATGCCGTAGACTATGTAACCTTAATGCTCGTCCTAATGCGCGAGCTAAATTGGGACAAAATCTCGATGATCTGTCATTCGATGAGTTCCATTAACGGATTTATATTCAGTGCCCTGTATCCTGATAAATGTGACCTGTACATAGGCTTAGATGTTCTGAAGCCTGTACTGCGACCGAATGATGTTACCATTAGCACAGTTGCTGAGCGATTGGAGGGTCTGGTTGAAAGGAACTCAAGCAATACTGAGCCACCCTCCTATGACATCGAACAATTGGTCGAGAGGTTGTATGAGGGATCGGGCAAGTCTATTGAAAAGGACTGCTGCAAGTTCATACTGGAGAGAAACATAAAGCCGTCGGCACAAGATCCGAATAAGTATTCTTTCAGTCGAGACAGTCGTCTGCGATCTTTGCTGTTCTATGCCCTGCCACAGGACGTTGTTGTGGAGATGGCTAGAAGGATAACGTGCCCGCATTTGTTTATTAAAGCGCTCCAATCGCCATACTACGAGATGAAGACCAACTATGATGAAGTGCTGGACGTGCTGAAGCAGAAGCCATCGTTTGAGTACCACGAAGTCGATGGCACCCATCATGTGCACTTGAACGAGCCGAGGAAGATGGCTGATATTATTAACCCTTTCATAAACAAACACAGGCCGACATGAATGAAAAATCGCGCTTATTTAGTCGAAGGTTATCTCAATTCTCAAGTACAGTAGGTAAATAAGGAAATGTGGTATTTATTAGTTTTTTTTACAATAAAATGCACGACTTTGTCGAAGTCATACTTGCACTTTGCCATTTTATTAACATCGTGTCATGTGTGCGCTGGGTTCGTGGTGAAACCATCGTCAAGTCGGAGGAAAAATATTTTCACGAGGTGAAATAAAGCACAGATCCAATTACAGCTTTCTTTATTGGCAATACTCCATATTTGAGAGGCATCGAATATTGCATGTTTTCCAATCGTCCAATGGTAGTTTGAAACAACTCATTTTCGAAACGCACTTGAGAGCGTCAACAATTGTTTAATTGTTCTATAGAAATAGCAATTTTGTATGAACTGTGTTGAATTTAAGTTTCCCGAAAGACAATTTTTGTCTACGAGTATTTTATCGTCCTATTGAGCAAACTAAACGAGGCATGGTGAGCAAACTTTTTTGGCGCACATAAATGTTGAGAGTCGCGCTCCAGCAGCACATGAACTGAAAAGTTTTAGCATGCAATCAAAGATATTTATGCGAAGGATATAAATGGTTGGCTGATGCTATTCGCACGTCGTTAGGGACGCTTTTTTTCACTAAAAATGGTTTTTATATGTTTACAATTCTTTAGCATTGTTTATTATTCTTATATTGTCAAAAAAAATATACAATTATTCCTAAAATAAATCACTGTCTACGCAAAATTTAGTTGTAACGAATAATTTCAAATTTAACGGATAAAATTCTATGAACGCTGTCAGCAACTTTGCCCACAGCGGAAGTGGCATATGCAAGGTGCGAGTTGGTTGGTGAGCCGGAAATTTTGAAGTTACGTGACATTTGCCAATACGAATTTCTATGTTACAATACTAGCGCACTTAGCATTTGCCACCCCATAAAAATATAGCTTGTAGGCAAGTAACGGGAAATCGGTCGAAGTTGGTGATCTCAGTATTGTCTCTGGTCGGGACTCCATCGCATGGCAAAGTGCTTATGTTAATAAAAATCACGTAGTCGATCCGTTACTCAATTATGACATGAAAGAAGGACAAGCAAACAAATTAGTACCTATTTTATTATTTTTATGTTGTACCTACTAAATTTGTTGTTTTTTTATTATTTAATTTATGTAAGTTATTTAGCTATACCACATAATATTACAAATGTAAAATCAGCAATACATGAACTTACCTAGATCTGTCAAATTTCCAGATAAAATTCAATATCGATAAGATATTTTGACAGTAACCGGATCTGTCAGAATATCCCATCTATCTCTTGTTTCCGTGTGTACATTGCTTGTTACGTAAAATTTTTTTTTTGGGTTTTATTTGATTGAACTTTTCATTTGAAATGTTGGCAGTAATCCTGCCTGCAGTGTCTGAGTTCAATTGTATGTAGGCTTAGCATTTATTGAAACAAATTTCGTCTAACCAACCGTATAGATAACATTTTCCAGAAAAGTTTGTTTGCAATAGTTTTTTTTTTATTTAACTTGATAACCTAAAGCAATCCAAGAACCCCTTGCTCAAATTGGCTTAATGGGGCACTGCGAATACCACAAAATGATATTACTCCGATAGGAAAACAAAATGGCGAAATTTGAAAAAAAAAAAAAAAATTGAAGGCGTCAGGGACAGGGCTGGGGCAAGGGGGTCTCATTATGATTTGTCTATGTTTTTATACTCGAAATATGAAATCAAGAACGAATCTGAAGGAGTCCAAACGAATACCACATCAATGAGTGGATATTAATTACTGCAAATAAATAAAAATAATTACTTTTAAAACAAATAAAAATCCATACAAAAATTTACATATAATATAAATTAATAATACATTTTTTTAAGCCAAAATAAAACTTTATAAATTAAAAATTTAAATCTTCTAAAGGTCTATTAATTTAGGCTGGATTGTGACCGCATGAAGAGGCTTTAATTCTTTTATAAAAAATTCCAGAAAAACAACATTCATTTCTTGCAGGACGATTTTTTAAAATTTGCTTAAATTTTAATTTTAATTTACAGATTTTCGACTTTTTTTGTATTGTGTTCATGGATAGTCGTTTGCTCAAATGTATTTAATAAATAATCATTCTGGTTCATAGTATACTTGACGTTCGGACTTTTAGAGCTCTATTTAAAAAAAGAAGAAGAGAAACACCTTTCTGACGAAACATTTATAAAGGTTTAGTTTTTTACTTTTGTTTAAATAAGGGAAAGTTACCAACATTTTGCTGTGCGAGAATATCAACCAACCAATTCGAATCTCTCGCTCCCCCTTTCTAATCTCTTCCGTCTATCTCTTTTAAAAGGAGAATTTCTCCAGATTTGGAAGACTTCGTTCATAACTCCGATACACAAAAAAGGAACAAAAAATGAAGTTACTAATTACCGCCCAATTGCTAAACTCTCTCATATACCCAAACTTTTTAAAAGTATTTTATACGAAGGCTTATAGCCTTTCGGTGCAAGTCTCTAATTTCTCCCCACCAACATGGCTTTTTGAAAGGTAGATCAACAACTACAAATCTCATGGAATTTGTATCCTTTGCCCTATCAGCATTAGAGAGTGGCAACGAAGTCGACGTTATTGCAACTGATTTCAGTAAGGCGTTTAATAAAATATCTCATCAACTAATACTCTTCAAACTGTCTGCCCTTGGCTTTCAACCTTTATTGATAAAATGGATATCTTCCTACCTTGATAATCGCTATTATAGCGTTCGTTTTAGGTCCGCACTTTCTTCCTCCTTTTTAGCAACATCTGGTGTCCCACAAGGCAGCCATTTAGGTCCCCTTCTCTTTATCCTTACGGTTAATGATCTCGAGAAGGTCATTAAACACTCGTCTCTTTCTCTCTACTCAGATGATACTAAATTCTTCAAAATCATCTCATCAACTCAAGACTCCTGTCTCCTTCAACAAGACCTTGATCGTTTTTCGACCTGGTGCCTTAAAAATTGCTTAGAGCTTAACATCACCAAATGCCAATCGATTACCCTATCGCGAAAGCGCAACATGCCTCATCGCCGACTCTACCTTCTCCACGGTCAACCAATTTCTCTCGTTTAGTCTCTTCGTGACCTCGGCATATTGTACGACATGGAGCTAAATTTTCGTTCGCATATTGAGGAAATAATCTTAAAGGCCAACGCATCACTCGGCTTTGTTAAACGATGGTCTAAAGAGTTCTCCGACCCGTACGTGACCAGATCTCTTTACGTCTCATTTGTTCGCCTCCTGCGCGAATACGCTAGTCAAGTATCGTCTCCCTTTCAACGTGTCCATATAGACAGAATCGAGAGCATCCAACGTCGTTTTCTTCGTTTTGCTCTTCGGGGACTATCTTGGAGTGATCCCCTAATCTTACCTCCCTATCAAGACCGTCTCAAACTTATTAACCTCAATACCCTTGAGGAACGCAGGGACGTAGCAGACATTCTCTTCATTCACCGTCTGCTCTCAGGCTTCATTGACTGTACGTCTCTTTACAACTCTATCTCCTTCAACACTAACCCTCGAAATCTTCGTTGTCCTCGTCTCTTCTATTTACCAATTCACCGCACCTCATATTATGGCTCAAAGGTTAATTCAAACCTTTCTGTTTTTGACTTCAACCGCAGTAGTTCCTCCCTTAAAACTGACCTCCATCACCTTCCGTAGCTTTAATCATAGTTTTAGCTTTAATTTAGATTAAGTCATTGTAATAGCTTGTAATAAGCCAAATAAATGGGGGTTTTGCCCCCACCAAAATTAAATTAAATTAATAAATGACGATTTAATAGGACAATCGCCTGACCGAAAATCGAATGACATATCCCAACGGCTAAATTGAGTAATGCTCTCGATATTTTTCCGAAAATAGCAATACATTTCACAGTGGGGATAATTTGTTAATAATTTGTTTATATTTTTCCATGTGCTGAACTTGGAACCCCTCTCTCTTCAGTACTCTCTTCAAACTTCAGTCAATACCCCTTACAACGTCACAATTGGTATTGTGACGACTCTGGAATTTTTCATTTTTAAGTGAATCTGTTGCATCGGATTTCATTCTTATCAAAAGTCCGAATCGTAATCTCTTTAATTGCAGTAATATTTTTTGCGTTTGCATTAACTGCAACATTCATTAAAGTTTCCTAGGAAAGCACTGCGATATTCTCGCACACAAGCCGATCAAAGCCTAGGTTTTGTTTTTACATTTAATAATACAGTAGAAAAGCGCGACAGGGCATCTGTTCCTAGCCACCGCGCGGTTTGAATAAATGTTTACGTTCGCCGCTGTTTAGCGTTAGTATTAAATCGCATTGCACTCACTTCGCATGTACACTATAGTTGCAGTTAAAAGAAGAATACTAGAAATATGTCTGGAGCATCGCCGAGCACCTCGGAACACTTACAAAAGTCTCTGGAAGCAATATTGACAGAGGACACAGAGTCCTGTTCAATGGAACTTCCTACGAGGGAGGTGAGTATCTCAATTGCAGTGAAGTTAAACATTCTAAAAATTCCCGAAATCCATTCTAGTTTGAGGAAATCAACTTTAAAGTGCCATGGGGACAAGTGTCGGGCAAGTGGTACGGCCCAAGGAACACCCGCCCGATAGTCGGCTTTCACGGCTGGCAGGACAACGCCGGCACCTTCGACACAATCGCCCCATTACTTCCCTTGCATATTGGCTTTTTAGCCATCGACTTACCCGGACATGGATTGTCTTCCTGGCTACCGAGTGGCAGTGCCTACCACGCCGTAGATTATGTCACCCTGATTCTCACCCTAATGCGCGAGTTTAATTGGAGCAAAATCTCAATGATCTGTCATTCGATGAGTTCCATTAACGGGTTTATATTCAGCGCGCTGTACCCTGACAAATGTGATATGTTTATTGGTTTAGATGTCCTAAAGCCGGTGTTGCGATCGAATGAAATAACTATTAAAACCGTTGCTGAGCGATTGGAAGCTCTTGTCGAAAGGAATTCAAGTAAATCCGAACCACCCTGCTACGAACTCGACCAATTGGTAGAGAGGCTGTATGAGGGATCAGGGAGGTCCATAGATAAGGAATGCTGCAAGTACATTTTGGCGAGAAACATCAAACCGTCGATACAGCATCCAAATAAGTACTACTTCAGTCGAGACAGTCGACTGAGATCTTTGCTGTTCTACGCCCTCCCACAGGATATAGTGGTGGAGATGGCACAAAGGATAGCATGTCCGCATTTATTCGTTAAAGCTCTTCGATCGCCGTACTATGAGAAAAAAGCGCACTATGATGAAGTTATGAACGTACTGAAGCAGAAGCCATCGTTTGAGTACCACGAAGTCGATGGCACCCATCATGTGCACTTGAACGAGCCACGCAAAATAGCTGATATTATAAATCCGTTTATTAACAAATGTAGATTGTAGACCTAAATAAAGGGCAATTGTATTTAGCTGTACGATATCTCACTTGTATAACATTTAAATTTTATTACAGGATAAAACAAACGGATTTTCGAGCCTGTTTTGTGGGTTGATAAATAAAAACGATTCTCAACACTTTGATGAGATGTAAAGGATTATTTTAGAACTTGGACGGGCAACTGAGGCCATATAATATTTTTCTGTCATTGGGTTGTGTCATAATCAACACTGCATCAAAATTGTAAACGTTTATTATCTGTTAGAGAAACGAGGAACGTATACAACGGTTTTAACTAGCGTTTTTTCGTGGTTACCATCAGGCGAATTATGAAGAAATTCTACGAAAGTCATTCAGATGTAGGAAGTACTATAGGTATAAGATGCTTCGGGTATCCCGAGGGTAGAACTGGGAAATACTGGTCATTTCAAGAAAAACTTAAATAAAACGAACCAGACGGGAAAAAGTTATACTAAAAAGAAACAGGCCTAAAATGACCAGGATTAGACGCATGGTCGGGTAACTCCGGTCAACAATTCTGGTAATGGCGGTCATTAATATCTTACAATAAAATACTATATTTTTTTTAGTTTTCACATAAATCGCAAGTCAAGAAAAACAAAGTAAAACTGATTCAGATTATTAATAAAACAGAACATAAAGAATGTAAAATATCGCTGTAGATATTTATATCAAATAAGGAAAAATACTGTCTTTTATAACAAATTGACCGAAAACACTAAAAGATCTGTCACTTCTGCAAAGTGCGCTAGTATTGTTAGGTACATAGAAATTCGCATTGACAAATGTCACGTAACTTCAAAAATTCCGGCTCACTTTCGCTGTTGGCAAATTTTGTTAGGAATAAATGTAGATTGGTTGATGAAAAATAAAAACATTCTGAACTAATTTTCTTCAGTTATCTAAGAAAAATTTACACATGAAATCGAAGTTAATGATATCCAAAAGCAGAAAATACGCAACCATGTTTGTCCTTATAAGTTTCTAGTATATGGAACATCTCCTTTAGATAGTTTTATTAACCAAAAAAACCATATATATTAACTAACTACTACTACTAACTAATGACATTCAGTAGTGTAAAAATGTAGTATTCCCTAACACTAGCACATTTCTCCACGGTTCCGAGATTGGCAGCATTTATTTTTGTATTTTTTGTATGTTTTTGCATTTCAAACGGATTCTTAATTGACATAACACCGATAGGCAAATTTGAAAAATAAATTGAGGAGGCCAGCGGCAAGAGGATTGTGATTTGGGGGTCTCAATATGATTTGTCTATGGCCACAACTAAACTAAACAAACAACTATCTAGTATGAAAACAATCTTCGGGAGCACATGCAAAGAGTTGGTGAGTCAATGTTCAAATTCTCGAGACACAAGGGTGACCGGTATTACAGGTATTACTCTCATATTACAACTCATTAAGCTTAGTACGCTGCTCGAGCTTAATTTTCACTCCCATACAAAATACTCCCCAAAATTTAGGTGTGCTAAACTTAAGCGAACCCATTTAGGTGAGTGGTACGCGGCTCGAGCTAAACGATCAAACTTTTATTTCAGAATGTACTTCATGTGGCTGTCAAAATTTAGCGTGCCCATTTAATGAGTCGGCACATTTTCTCAAGCTAAATTGTGACAGATCGTGTTGTTCTGCTGTTGAAAAGAATGCAAGGATGAGCGTTTTTAATTATTACATGGATGAGAAGTACCTAGAATCTGAAATAGTTGAAATAAGAGAGAATTCAATTTTTGAAGGAAGTTTTTTCAATGAACAACTGTTTGCTGTGACACTTATCCACGGCGTACTCTATAACAAAATTTAGCTAGTACTTTAGCTGCTGTTTGGAGAGAAAAGTTGGAGACCGGATAAAATTTAGTTTAGCTAGAGCAGCGTACTACGCTTTACTGCAAAGTGAAATTAAAAATTCAAAATGAAAAATCAAAAAAGTTACCCTCCAAAAAAAATTCCCAATCAAATGTGGATAAAAAAATAACCTAATTTCAAAAATTAAACTTTCCTAACAGAAAACTATGTGTCTTCGTAGTTTTCGCCATGTATCTGCCATTTTTGATGGTTTGGAATGCTTCCTCAGGAAACAGAGTCCTAAAAAGATCTGAGTTGATTCCTGATACTTAGTTGATTCTTGATACTTATGTGGTATTCGATTGGTTACTTTCAGTGCACAATTTTTGCTTAGGTCTCTTTTTATAACTGTACGAGAAAAACAATCTTTTTCTGATATTGAATTTTTTCTCAAGTGCTTTTGAGCTTGATAACTAGTGGAGTGTGTTTACTTTGAAGTGTCATAATATTAGTTGAATGTTTGTCATTTAAGATAATGGATCGCTTAACAATCGAACAAAGCTTTAAAATTATTAAAACTTAATACAAGACGGGGCAACAAGCTACACAACACGCCCAATTATGGCTTTATTGCATGAGAAGTTTCCTGGTCGCGTAATTTCACGTTTTGGCGACGTCAATTGGCCACCAAGAGCATGCGATTTGACACCGTTAGATTTTGCTCTGTGGGGCTACGCAAAATAGCGTGTTTACGCGAATAATCCCCGATCTCTAGATGCATTAAAAAGCAACATTACTCAAGTTATGACCGAGATACCGCCCGAAATGTGCGAAAAAGTGGTTAAAAATTACCTCAAAAGAATCGCATGCTGCGAATCTTCCCGATTCGGCCATTTAAATGATATTGTATTTCACGCTTAATGGTAAAGTCCAAACTTTATAATAAAATAAAATTTTCATCAAAAATGTATCGCTGTGTGTTTTATTCAGCTTAACATTCGAAAACGAAAAATGAATGACCCTTTACAAGAAATAAAATCAACTATGTTAGCTTCTTGGATTACAGATAGTAAAA
Organism: Cheilosia vulpina; assembly: GCA_916610125.1. Classification (NCBI taxonomy): domain Eukaryota; kingdom Metazoa; phylum Arthropoda; class Insecta; order Diptera; family Syrphidae; genus Cheilosia; species Cheilosia vulpina. The sequence goes on from OU744278.1 coordinate 41,033,129, forward strand.
AAGGTTTAATACCTATCGATTTGCCAACATTTTGTTAACATATTTTTGTCATCATCTTTTTCACTAAAAAGGCATATTTTTTTTGAAAAAAAAAAACATAATTTTTTGCGATTACCTACTGTCGGCGAGCTTTGAAAAATATAGCATTATAAATAATGCTACATTGGTTGATGTTCCCTCTACGTATGCCTTTCTCGTTTCCCTTCACTTCTTGTCTGTCACTTTCCTCAAACTCTTTGACTCCGTCCTTAAATAAACAACATTGTAAGTGAGTGAAAAGAAATATTTTTTTTTCATGCGAATATCGTAAGTCGCACGACTTTGGCTTTTAAAATAACAAACGAACTAAATTTGAATCTCAATTTTAATGACGCGTCGGTCGTTTCAATCAGTCAGTACGATCGTCGTAGGATACACGTAGCGCCATCTACACATCTTCCCATTTACTCCCAAGACACCATTTCTTGTTAAACGGTACCAATCTTCGAATGTTCATTAGCAAGTAAATCGCATGTGTAGGACCTGTTGTGGATTGACCCATCTTATTTTTCCTCCATATGCGCATTTTTACTTCTTTAGAAACCAGTTAGTTGAAACGCCACTGAGTCTCAGGTTTGACGTCTGATGTCTGAAGCTGTCTATAAGTTGCTCGGAACGACAATTGATTTTCGAAGTAAATTTGCAAATGACTTGCCAGACACCTACCTAAACTGATGACAAATAACGTTTAAAAGCAAACTGAACCGCAGTTATTGTTAATGTGTTGTTGTCATATAACAAGACTAAACGTCGCCATTCTGATGCCAATCAATTCCTATGAATACAGCACTCAGTCTCGAAGGTCCATAGTTCAATCAAATAATTATTATAGTATATCACGCAGCTCACACAACTCATAATTCTTAATAAATTGAAGCTTTTAAGAGATCGCAATGCACCTACAACAGCACCCACCTACTATACACTTTTGGTGACTCATTTACATTGTCCAAGTGTGTCTATCGAATTCTCCTTAGCAGACGATGGGTATTCTTGTGTTTTTGTTTACATTCGGCTCATTGCCCGGGAAAATCCAAACAAAAATGTGAACTGGTGTATGCACAAAAGAGAACTATATGTACCCCCATAATCAAATATATGATGCAATGAATGGCTGTGTATATTATGTTATACGTAATTTCCAAGAGCGACGATGACGTCACTAACTTGTGCATTGTGCATTCTATAAAGTCGCCCGCGGTCTGCGAAGCGCTAATCGAGGAAGCATGGCAATTTTCAGAATTCCCCGATTTATACATTCGTGGAAATACTACGAGTGGGTTGAAAGAGCTGTGTGTACCGTATACCCCACTGTTGTTATTGCGAAATACACTTGGAATCGGCTAATTGTTGAAGGCTAGAAAATAATGAGAACTTTTCTATTTACATTGAGCGAGGAATATTGATCAAACTAAGTGATCAATACCTGCAATGGTGTTCTACGAGAGAGCATTTCACGTGTGATAAATGACTAACCTTGGCCGTGGTAGTGAATGGCCGCATGTTTTGTAATGTCCAATACCTATGCAATAGGAATGGCATAACGTGTGCTACTGCTTATCTGAACCTCGGACTTTGGAGTCGCTGAAAAAGTGGTGGATACCGCTCGACTTGTAGAAGTCAGCTAAATTAGGCACCCAAAGAAAAAAGATATCATTATACATTACATAAACAAAGTAAAATTTCCTAAATTTGGAGTGAAATTTAATTGGTTGTTGCTGAGAAAGCGGTCACTGTAACTCTGGTTAAAACCAAACAAAGCAACAGACAAAAATTAGTTCCTTATAAGTTATAACTCAATTTTTACAACCAACCAATTAGAAAAAAAAATTACTGATTGGTCTGACATCGAGGTGCGATAATTGATTTTTGGAAGGATGGTAATATCTTACCTCCCTTTGGTGTTTTAAGTGGGTGAGACAGATTTGAAACTTTCGTAAAGCTCTCATTCACTCGCTTTCGGCAATTCTTACTTAACTCAGTGTGACCAATTTAGCATATTTCCTGCTTAGTTCTGCAGGATTATTTTATTTTTAGCCGCTTTTTTTTCAAATCATTCCAGCATTTTTTTTTTAGCATAATTTCAGGAAAAATTTGCAGTATTTTGGATTAGCCACATAATGAATTAAAATAATAAAATAATATCAAAGCAAACGAACCTTAGCGCGAACAAGACTTTACAGTTATAATTTGACAGTGAACACAGCCATTCAAAGAATACAGCTATCTTCAGCAATTGCATGCAATGAAGTAGGAGTACCAAAATGTTATTATCCACACGATGAAGAAAAATATATGTACGTTGTTTTTGAGGTGGCTTTAACCGAAGCCCAACAATATTAATTTATTTTAAAACTAATAATAATAATATTTATTTTTATTAAACGAACAAAGACTGAACTTAATTGAATTAAAATATTTTTGTATGTAATACATAGGAAGCGTCACGAAGTGATTTTTATTTAATGTTTATTTTTGATTTCAAAAAAATATTTAGCATGATTTTTAGCGCCTTTTTATAGGAAAAAAAAAACATTCTATACTGCTGAACTTAGCATAATTTCAAATATTGAATTGGTCACACTGACTTAGCTGCAAGCAACATTTCGTAAAAGGTACCTACGTCATAAAAAAATTAAGGAGGAAACTCAAAATATAGCGAAGAGAAGGGGAAGGATTTCAGATTTCAAATTGTCCCAGGCTTATGTCGTTTTCGATTTGGCTTTTCAGATTTTGATCTGAGATTTCAGATTTCTGCTTGCAAATCGAACATGAAATCCGAATTTTATTGGTTTTTGAATGAATTGAAAAAAAAAAAAAAAAATTTTTCACTTGCACATTTCAATTGATTTTCGCAGATTTACCTATAGTAATTATTACGAAATAATTTAATATAAAAACTCAATCCCATACGCGTTAAATAAGAAATTCAGCTAAAAAAGCAATCAGCTTTGTGTCATAAGCCTTGGTGTTAGTAAAATCTGAGAAAAAATTGAGATTTCTCAAAAGTGATCTGAGATAAAAAAAAGATTGATTTTTGTGGCAAATCGAACCTGAAAAGCAATCTCGATCAAAAAAAATCTCAAAAAGATTGATCTGTTTGCCAAATCGAAAACGACATTACATAGCAAACATGACAAAAATAATTTGCAATTTCTACGACAAATTGAATGCAAATGCATTCATGAGGAATCCGTTTCGAATCATCTTGAAATGTCAAATCGTATCCCATTTTACACATCGCGTTTTATGGAAGGGGACCAAATATCAAATTGTTTATTTTTTCACATTAAAAAATACCACTCATTCAGAAAAACATTCGGATTGGAATAGGCTGCCGACTCAGGCTAAAGGATAAAGATCCACTGCATATGTAAAATATGCCCGCTTAATTAAATGTAAATAAATAACAGCTGGAACCTCTATGCATAAGAGTAATTAGATCTGTAGGTACGATGCGCACATTGGCTAATTTTCTTGAGTGCTTCGTGAACGATATAAAGATTATTATAATTATTAAAGAAATTCGGACATTTATGTTTACGTTCAATAAACAATTAACCATTTCCACAACAGCATATGGCATTTGTATGCAATGAACGGCTGAAGACTGGCACGCATATCTGTCAGTGCTTTATTGTTAAGTTACAAGAATTCATTTACATTTTTCCCACATACGTCAAGTCGAGTTTTGGGCTTTTTTTAACGTGAATCATTAGCGTTCGCCGCACTAGAGCACAGTTCATCGAATATCAGAAATTTGTATTTAACCCATTACAGCGCTACTCTTGAATTTAGAATTCCCAAGAAATTATTCTCGAGTATAAGTTGTTCAACTGTTATAGAATATAGATTCTATATTTACACTACACAAACAGATAAACAGGCTGCGCAGCGCAGCCGGTTGGCGATCTTCTGCAGCTGGCGGAAGTATAAACAGTCAAGTTCGAGCTGTTGGAGCTTCAGTACTGAATTGCATTGCGCACCGATCGCACATCTGCTACTTGTTCATTCATTTTCCGATAATATTTATTTAAACAAACGAACATGGCAAGCGCGTCGGCCACTTCCAGTCTTTTACGCAAATCCCTCCAAGGAGTACTGAGGGCGAACAGGAAGTCATATTCAAATTCAACACAATTGGCCGTGGCCACAAAGGAGGTTAGTCGATCAAGTGCATTGCTGTTAACATTGGGATTCTTATTCATTCAATTATATTTTCAGTATGAAGAAATAGAATTCAAAGTGCCATGGGGACACGTCTCGGGAAAGTGGTACGGGCCGAAAAACACTCGTCCAATAGTCGGCTTTCACGGCTGGCAGGATAACGCCGGCACCTTCGATACAATTGCTCCATTACTGCCCTCACATCTTGGCTTTCTGGCCATCGATTTACCTGGACATGGATTGTCTTCCTGGCTCCCGGGCGGCAGTACATACCATGCCGTAGACTACGTAACCTTCATTCACGTACTAATGCGCGAGTTTAATTGGGACAAAATCTCAATGATCTGCCATTCAATGAGCTCCATCAACGGATTCGTGTTTAGTTCCTTATTTCCTGACAAGTGTGATATGTACATCGGCTTAGATGTTCTAAAGCCGTTGGTGCGACCGAAAGAAATAATCATTAAATCAGTTGCTGAGCGATTGGAAGCTCTTGTTGAGAGGAATTCGAATACAACGCAACCGCCCTGTTATGACTTTGATAAATTGGTGGAGAGACTCTACGAAGGATCGGGCAAATCCATAGACAAAGACTGCTGCCAGTTCATTCTGGAGAGAAACATAAAATCGTCTGTGCAAAATCCGGACAAGTACTACTTCAGTCGAGACAGTCGACTGAGGTCTTTGCTGTTTTATGCCCTGCCACAGGACGTAGTTGTGGAAATGGCGCGAAGGATAACCTGCCCGCATTTATTTATAAAGGCGCTACAAGCGCCATATTATGAGGATAAGGCTAACTACGATGAAGTCGTGCATTTGCTGATGCAGAAACGTACGTTCGAGTACTACGAAGTTGACGGCACCCATCATGTCCATCTAAACGAACCACAGAAAATAGCTGATATTGTAAACCCTTTTATAATCAAACATAGGCCAGAATAAAAATGTAAATATATGTTAATTTATTTAAGCTGTAATTCAGTATTTTGTTCTTTTAATTACTAATGTTTATGGGTTATGGAGATAGGGGATCATTTAGTGCAACTTCAATCTGGTGGTCCCCTTTTTGACGCGTTTCAAAATGCTCCTTTCAAATTGCTGCTATTTTTAGTTTTGCTTACAAAACTAAAGCAGTAAAATTCTGCTTTTTCAATTAAAAAAATTAAATAAAAAAAATACCTAAATAAAATATTGAAAAACAGCGAATTTTTGAGCGGTTTTCAACGACTTTTTCGAATCGTTTTTGACGCGCTTTCGATGCGTTTTTAACCTATTTTTGAAGCGTTTTTACGCAGTTATTAAGCGTTTTGGAAACGTTTTTCAATTTTTTTTTTCCAATATTTTATTTGCATAACGACAGAATATCACTGACCGGCTGCGCTGTGCAGTCTGTTTATCTGTTTGTGTACAATGTGTAAATTATAGAATCTATATTCTAAAGGATTTTCCAATAAGAGGTGTTATTTTGGTATTCAAAGAAAAATGTCATTGTTTTAGATAAATGATCGGATGTTTATTTCATAATAAAGAGGAAGGTATGCCGTTAATAATGAAAAACAACATCAGCCAAATGGCCACCACGAGCACGCATACAGGACCATATCCTTTTCATGAAATTTTCCATAACCAAATCGCAAAGTGGCTGCCCTATGTCTCACGAATTTTTATCTTTGAGGTCTTGGGCTGTTGGCGTAGACCTTATCTTTCTTATCTTGGGTTTTCCGAGCCCCAGATGCGACAATTTTGCTTGTTGACGTAGCCACCGATGTGGAAATAAGCCTCATCAGTCAAGATGATTTTTCGATGGAAATCCGGATCATTTTCATACATTTCAAGGACTCAATCAGCAAAGACACGAAGTTGTTGATGATCGGCCGGCTTGAGTTCTTATGTTAACTGAACTTTATAAGCCTTAAGACCCAAGTCTTTATGCAAAATACGGTGTAATGACGTTTGTGGAATGCCGAATTCCAAAGAACGACGAGGAATGACCAAACCTGGGTTTTCTTCAACACTTTGGGCTACAGCAGCAATATTCTCAGTTGTTCTTGAGTGACGTGCACCGGTTTTATTCTTCACATCACTAACTTGTCCCAACAGCTCGAATTTTTTCACCAATTTCTGTATTGCGGTCCGACAAGGTGCTTCACGACGACCAAAAAATGCTTTAGTTTTGCGAACTGTGACTGCAAGATTTTCACCATTTTTGTAGTGAATTTTAATAATTTCAATGCGTTGTTGAAGCGTGTATCGCTCCATTTTTAGTAATGTCGTAGTTTCTACTTGTCAAATGTCAAAGAATAAAAGCTTAAAAAGTGACAGCTACCGAAATACCGGGTCATTCACAATAACACCTCTCATTGGAAAACCCTTTATAACAGTTGATCAACTTATACCTAAGCGAGAGAGTAATTTCTTTGAAATTTTAAATTCAAGAGTAGCAGTGTAATGGGTTTAATACAAATTTCTGATACTCGGTGGTGTTAAAACAGAAAATCTACTATATGAACGGCTGTGCTCTGCTGCGTCGAATGCTTTTGATTCACATTAAAAAATCCCAACATCTTTTATTGTGTATTTACCCTAAGGGAATATATATATAAAAGCAAATTTTTGGATTTCATATTGCGACATTCTTTATAGCCTATTTTAACTTAAAAGTAGGTAACAATAGTTAACACGTTTTCAATCCCAGGTTTTATGTCAGAAAATGTCTTAGGCAGGCTGATGCCAATTCATGTAGGATTCGAGTCCATCTGTACGTACATAAGTTATGTCCATACCTACGCAGTTACTCCTTACAATTACTAGTTACCAGGATAAATAGAAATTTTATATTTTGGGGGTTGCTAAAATAAATCTTAAAACAGAAAATCTTCAAAAAACCCTTTTGTTTGTGCAGTTTAATTTACAAGAAACTTTTTTAATAAGACATATAATTCGTTGTATTAATGGGTATCAATGTCATTTTTGGAGGGCTTAAGTTTCTGATGATCCACACACACGCGTCCGCTGTGTCAACTCAGGCTGTGAGTATATTTCTATTGAAGTGCGTATAATGCTCTAATATAATCCAACTCAACGATTCTCCAGTGAGATCAGCAAAGGTAACCCTTTTTACCAGACGTAGTAGAGTAGGGCGTTCTAGTTTTGCTGGAAATAACGAAAACTGATGTGGAAGCGAGACCTATTCAGACTACAGACTGTAAAAAGTATATCGTTTGTATTCCTTCCTAGAAACATTTAATATGCAACTTTAATTATATTTAGTCTTATACACTACTTACACTCAGTTTCATTTTGTTTTTATATTGTATACGATACATACATACTTCATATGAACCGCGTGCCATTGATCTGCCGCCATAATGACGTCTGGGCCAGCTTAACCACTGTCTCACATCAATACGGTGATTTCTGTCAGCTCAACTAAGGTCAAGTCATTCTCTGTCCGCATGCTTGTATGAGAGGTTTGACTTTGCCCATGGAACCCAATCCATGTAGAACAACCAACCCATTCAAAGTACTTATGTGTAGGTTTAAAGGTTACCTCCCTGGGTACAGAACCAGCTACAGACTGTGCTCGACTCACAGAACATATGAAAGGTACCTACTACGTTACGTGTACTTTGAAGGAATTTCGCACTATGAACAAACTAATGAAACCACACATCATTCCTATCAAGATTTCAATTTACACATCATCAGCTAATGAGTGAGAACGTATTAAAAAGATAAGTTGGACTTTGGTCAATGGGGACGTGTGGCTCGCAGGGTAATTCATTTTCCCAGCACAGAATACATAAACAGCTAAGTGATTAGAAATGGACGTTTTTCACATTCGAAATGATTGTGCATGTGTACCACACCCTATTAACGTCGCGAGCTAAAACCGGACAGATAAACTCATTTCAGCGAACCGGGGAATTCCTAAAACTGGCACACTTTCTGTGAATCGCGTGCTACAGCAGACTTTGATCGCCACGGCACCCATAAAACGATCAATGTCGTCACTTCTAAATAAACTGCTTTGGTGTGGGTCAGCTTGAAATAAATGCATTACTATACTCTTACATCTTATCCATCGAAAGCTCTCTGTCGACTATCGAGTCGTACGTACTAGCATGGTTTTGAAAAAACTTTTACCTAACCTGCTCAAAATAAATCTGTTGGACTTTGCACTTACTTGTTCATGATCTTTGGGATGTGAGCTCACAATTTCTAAATTCTCAAGTAGGTATATAGCATGATAGGAACAATTCACCAGAATTAGACACAACGAAATGACAGCAATTCTCTATCTAACTAAGCGATTAAAACAGCATTTAAACAAAGTAGACTAGCGGAAAGCCCTGGTAGCTAGGGCTATACGTACTCATTTATTGTTAGATTGTAATTAACTACTTAATAATGTAAGATATAATAATATTAAAATAAATAAAGTGAAAAGCGCTTCTCCCTCGATTGCATTTTTCAATTTGGTAGGTATATCCAGACAAAAAAAAAGCCAAAGAAGAAGCCCGTAGAATAAGTCACCAATTAGGGGGTTTCCAATTTTTCCTATAATGAATGCCTGATTATAACGGCAACACAAACAGATAATAATAATATTAACGCATGAGTAAACTGGGACTGGGATGCGAAGCAAGAAATCGAAATAAAGAAACCCGGCGTCATCTCGGGGAAAACCTTGACTCGATAAAGCAAGTTGGTTTAAATGTAGAGTCGCAGCCGTATCATACCAGGGGTCAGCCGTCAGCCTATCAGAACCAAGTTTATTGTAGTGTGAGTGAATGCCAAATGCTGAAAAGCCATGTTCAAGAAACTGAGGAGAAACCATATTCGCTATATACACTGATGATTTTGAAGCGCTAAAAATCAGAGACTAATCATTCGAATTTCAATATAACAATACTAGCGCACCAAATCGCGACCATTCCATAAAGATAAAGCTTGTAAGCTAAGAAACGGGAAATCGGCCGGAGTTGGGGGTCCCAGTATTTTTTGTCTCTGCTAAAAATAGTAGCTGCCACTTTGTAAAAGGAGGGTAATTTGCTCGTTGGGTGTGAAAATTGTAGCGGAATAGTTGCATTGTTATAATTTGAAGAGCGACTATATTTACATGGATTGCATTCAGAGTTAGCAGACGGTCAAAATGTTTCCCCTAGATAAATCTGGTAAAAACCCCCAGAATCGGTTATTTTTTTAATAAACCCCAATTTTTTGTCTTCTTCTTACACATGTTCTTGTACGACTTAAAAGAAGGAATTTCAAATATAAAACGAGAACATGTAAGTTGGATTTTTCGAATGCAAAAGGGTGCGCCAAATACCTAAATACAACGTAAAACATCAAAGCATGTTGAATTTTGAAATTTTGAAAAGCCCTTACGTAACTTTGATGAAATTGTTTATAAAATTTGCAGATGAGTTTGTTGCTTAAATCCGGAACAATTATTAAAAAAAAAAACTGTAACATTTTCCTAAAGAAACTGGCATTAGTTTTATTTTTTTTTTGAAACACTTGTTTTGTAAACAAAAACAGTTCAAAGATATCAGCATAAATAATTTTCATTGTCATACCTATATTGCTTTGGAGGACCGATCGTTTATTTAACTGCATTTTAAAATAACACACATTTTAAGGTTACCATAAAGAATATAATAACAAATTAAATAGAATTTAAAAAAAAAGAACGTTCCCCTTAACAAAGTACAGGGCCTTTTTGGAAGGAAAAGGAAAGAACCTAATTGTCGGGGAAATTGAGAGATGCTACCCCAGAAACAGTACCTTTTTCCAACGCCGTAGTTGGTGCACATAATTGGAAGGGACCTTACCCAAATTGAAGTGCCTACCTGGATAATGTGTTGGTTGATTCGCAGGTCCACACAGGACTATAGTGCCATCTAAGTGTAAGTTTGTAAGTGACCATGAAACCTGAAATGATGGTGTACAGGAATTTCCACTGTTGTAGCATCCCAGCGCTTGGTTCTGGAACCCTCTCTGCCAACGATTCCAGCTACAAAAAGAAACATTTCAAGCAGAGCCTATAGGTACCTATTTTCCCTGATATACCAACATTAAAGAACATTTCAAATCAGATGTCAGAAAGAAAAATAGTTGCTATTATGAAGTATCTATGCAAAAAGTTGAGGAGTTTTAACTACATGAAAAGTCTGTTCCCAGCAAAATAGCTGTGCTTACCAGAGACAAATGATACTGAGACCCCCAACTCACAATCCTCTTGCCGCTGGCCACCTCAGTTTTTTTTTCAAATTCGCCATTTTGTTTTCCTATCGTTGTTGTGTCAATTAGAATTCGTGTGAGCATCAAAAAAAAGCAAACCAAATTTAACGGATAAAATTCTATGAACGCTGTCAACAACTTTGCCCACAGCGGAAGTGGCATATGCAAGGCGCGAGTGTGTTGGTGAGTCGGAATTTTTGAAGTTACGTGACATTTGTCAATACGGATTTCTATGTAACAATACAGGCGCACTTAGCATTTGCCACCCCATAAAAATATAGCTTGTAGGCTAAGTAACAGGAAATCGGTCGGAGGAGTTAGTGGTCTCAGTATTGTCTCTGGTGCTTACTATGTACTTGCTACTACACAAAAAATAAAATTTATATTTATATAAATAGGAAAATATCTCCCTTTATTCTGGTCTAAGTTTGTTTATAAATGGGTTTATAATGTCAGCTATTTTCCTGGGCTCGTTCAAGTGCACATGATGGGTGCCATCAACTTCGTGATACTCAAACATCGGTTTCTGCTTCAGTACACGTAAAACTTCGTCATAGTTCGCCCTATCCTCGTAGTATGGCGATTGAAGAGCTTTAATAAATAAATGTGGACATGTTATCCTTTGTGCCATCTCCACGACGACATCCTGCGGCAGGGCATAGAACAGCAAAGACCTCAGTCGACTATCTCGACTGAAGTAGAATTTGTTTGGATCCTGCTCCGATGGTTTAATGTTTCGCTCCAGAATGAACCGACAGCAGTCTTTTTCTATGGATTTTCCCGATCCTTCGTAGAGCCTTTCGACCAGTTGATCGATATCATAACAGGGCGGATTAGTATTACTGGCATTCCTTTCGACTAGCGCCTCTATTCGCTCAGCGACAGTTTTAATAATTATTTCCTTTGACCGTACTAAGGGCTTTATAACATCTAACCCGATGTACATATCACATTTGTCAGGAAACAGCGAGGTAAATACAAATCCGTTCATGGAGCTCATCGAATGGCAGATCATTGAGATTTTGTCCCAATTAAACTCGCGCATTATTACGTGAATGAAGGTTACATAGTCTACGGCATGATACGTACTGCCGCCCGGAAGCCAGGAAGACAATCCATGTCCAGGTAAATCGATGGCCAGAAATCCAAGATGTGTGGGCAGTAATGGAGCAATTGTATCGAAGGTACCGGCGTTATCCTGCCAGCCGTGAAAACCGACTATCGGCCGTGTGTTCTTCGGTCCGTACCACTTTCCAGAAACATGTCCCCATGGCACTTTGAACTTAATTTCCTCAAACTAAAATACATATTCCCGCTATAATTTCAATGTTTACACTGGCAAATGCACTAGAGAAACTCACCTCTTTTGTAGCCACTGCTAATTGTGTTGAACAGGATTTCCTCAGTATTCCTTGGAGGGATCTTTGTACAATTCTCGAAGTACCTGTCGCAGTTGCCATTCCTGATTTTGTTTGTTAAAATAAAATAAATAATTTATAGTTAACTTAGTTACAACTAGTGAACTTGCGTTCGGGTGGCGTTTCAATTTTATACTAATGCTGCACGACTCGGAACTTTAATTTTTATTCCGCAGTTCGCCACCGCCGACTAGTACTTATCTGTTCGCATTCGTTAATGTGCTGTGTAATAATGTAAAAATAAAATGTTTACATGCTGTACTTGTGCCGGTGCATTTTCCTCAGAAACAAATAATGAATTGCAAAATTAAACGTTGAGACAATTGTTGTGTAATGAACTGAATAGAATTTCCCTATATATAACAAATTAATGCAAGCACATTAAACGACTGGACTGTGTTCTACTGCAGCGATTCACTATAAAAAAAATTCAACGACGTACATGGGATTTGTGCACATTCAAGGAAACCTACAACCAACCGAAATAATTTTGTGAATAAAATGGCTTTTCCAGCTTAAACCACGACAATCGTACTATGTATAAAAAGCATAGACAAATCATAATTACTATGTATGGTTTGTCTATGGTGCCTATACTGTGTTGCGGGGCGGCTTTCGCCTAAATACGTTAGGAAAGTGCACTGCAACTGCAGCAGCTGTCGCATTAACTAGCCTGTTTTAATCGAATACCAATCGGAAAATGTAAATGTATTCGAAGTCGTTTGTATTCTGTTTAATGTTGCTCTCATAGCAACTTTTATATGATGCCCGATGCGTGAACTTCTTTACACACCATAACCATACTTTCAGTTGTGACTGACAACCCAATCACGTCAAAACGTATACAAGGACGGATATAATGCACTACTGAAGAAGTAAAACTGAAGAAATATTGGTATTTGGGTATATAACTGCCACAAAGGATGATTAACTATAGGGACTACAGGCAACCGGAAGCAGAGTCTGTATGGGTGCAAATTTATTTTAAGCTTCAGACTTATGCCAGAAGTCTTGAGCTTTTAATATGTGAATGCTAATAAATGAAATTGATCTCAACAAACAGGTTCTATCATCGAAAGGGTAGTTCGATTCGTATTGATTTTCAACAGTAGTAGGGCTACTTTCCAAACATTTAAAACCACTAACAAACAAGACCTACAACGATTTTCAAATCGGCTGCAGTGCAGTGTCACTTTATCAGCATTTACTTTTAAGCGATCTGTTTACATAACTTTCTCTTTTCTGTTCAAAATGATTTTGGATTTATCGTATAAGGTTAACTACCCTTTATTTAAACTTGGTTATCTCAGATCTCAATTTTAATTTTTCGTAATATTTTTAAATGCTTATGTTGCTAGAGTCATAACCTATCTGCAAGCATACCCGGGCGCTGTTGAATTGTAACAGGTTTTCCTCTTCCAACAAGAAAAAAAAATAGTCTTTTATTAGCACGATTTTTTACTAGAATTACACAAGCAGACCAATCTCTTTTAAGGTTTCAAGTGCTATGAAAATTCTGAGATCTCAATCAAAAATTGTACGTCTTATGAAATACCAGACAAGTGTCCGGCCGAACCTCCACATCAACCAACTTAAATCTTAGTGCAGCTAGCTGTTTACAATTGCACATTCCAAGTTTGCACGACGATAATATTATCTCTTTGCGAGACGTAGAGAAGATGTTGCAAGCGTCCAGTGAAAGAAAATCTATGGACAAGGTCACCTCGCTCAGTCCCCCAACATACTTACTACTGAACTGTGTCCACTATGGTCAGTTTATGAAACCTATACTATTTGATTAGGTCTTTGTCGCTCTAACCGCATTTCGCAGATTATCTTGATTTGAAAATAGAAAAAACACCTAGACTAAAAAATTTCTTTATTGTGGTCTGTGTTCGTTTATAAACGGATTTATTATATTTGCTATCTTCCTCGGCTCGTTCAAGTGTACATGATGTGTACCATCAACTTGGTGATAGTCAAAAGTTGATTTCGTAGTCAGGAAATTAATTAACTCGTCGTAGTACTTCTTGTTCTCGTAATATGGTGATTGCAAGGCCTTAATAAATAAATGCGGGCACACTATTCTGCGACCCATCTCCATAATAGCTGCCTGTGGCAAGGCATAAAATATCGAAGTCTTCAATCGACTATCTCGACTAAAGTAGAACTTGTGTGGTGTATGTATTGAAGGTTTGATATTTCGCTTAAGAATATATTGACAATTCTCCTTATTTATAGATTTCTCTGTTCCTTCGTGAAGCCTCTCCACCAAATGATCATACTCGTATGAAGGTGGCTCGGTTTTACTGCGATTCCTTTTATCCACCCTATTAAATGCTTCCAACCGCTTACCGAGAAAGTCAATAATTTTGTCCTCAGACCGCACTATGGGCTTTAAAATGTCCAAGCCAACGAACATATCACACTTGTCAGGAAACAAGGAACAAAAAATAAATCCGTTTATGGAACTCATCGAATGGCAGATCATTGATATTTTGCTCCAGTTGAACTCTTGCATCAGGGTGAGTAGAAAGGTCACGTAATCTAACGAGTGGTATGTACAACCGTCAGGAAGCCAAGAGGACAAGCCGTGTCCAGGTAAATCTATGGCAAGAAAACCGACATGCGATGGCAGCAACGGAGCAAGTGTATCAAAAGTTCCTGCATTATCTTGCCAGCCATGTAAGCCAACTATTGGTCGTGTGTTTCTCGGGCCATACCACTTGCCCGAGATATGCCCCCATGGCACGCTGAATTTGATTTCCTCGAACTGAAAGAAACGTTTCTCTATTATGATCATGTAACATATTTATCGTGTTGAGCTCGGACAATATAGCAAACTATACTTCTATTCAAACTTACCTCCTTTGCGACAAAGTGTGTTGAGCATGATTTTCTGCTTGCTTTAAGTACTCCTCGAATTGGACTCAGCAAAACCCTTGGAACACCACATACCGTTGTCATTATGGTCGGTTTGACACTATTTCGTTAAAATGAAAAGAAACGTTGTCATTCGGCACTACCTACCAAGCAAAATTTAAAAGCTATCTCAGCTCGAATCTCGTACGTCTATTTGCTCTGGGTCGCTGCATGAGCGCTAGATTTCCAGGCGCTTATCACTGTAATTTAGTTAAACAAATAGCACCATTGATTACCTAATAGTGCGTTGCTTTTTCGTCGAAAATAGTAGGTAATGAATATAAAGGTAAATTGTATCTAAAGTTAATGATTGGTGACTGAATTTAAATTTATTCAGTAAAGCAGCAATCCGTGACGTTATGAGGCCTAAATGTTACTCATTTCCTAAAGCCAGACATCTACCGCACTTTCAACTATTTTGTGCTGTATGACTATTAATGAATACATAAACATGACGACAAATTTAACGTTTCGCGGTTGTATAGATAGGTAGTCTAGTCAAAAGCAAAGTTTTCGTTCGTTGATAATTTTAAAGAAATGTCAAAATGCATTACAAAAGTCAAGAGCAGAGATGAATGATTAAAAGAGATGGATATCTTTCGTACGTCCATCCCCCCAAAACAATACAATACCCTTTTGCTTACATAGTTTTTTTTTTTTGGAATTTCAACCCCGTCTGTGAATACGTGTGAGTTACAAAAAAACATGTTGCTAATGGCCAGCAAACACTCCTTTGCTTTTATAGTCATCGCGCTGTTCAATTCTTTTGTGTTTGGTGTTGAACTTGTTTGGTTTTTGTTAAGGCTTCGATTAAAAAAAAATAGTGAAATACACATTTCGGAATAGCGAATTTTTGCATTAAAGTCCAATTCATGAACTCACATATCTAGAAAAGAAATGAGCATATGTGCGTGACATCATGCATTTTTCGGGAAAACAGCTTGTAGGCAGCGGACTTTCCACTGGAAAGTTATATATCTCTCTATTCAATTATCTTTGCCAGAAACAGCTAGTAGCCGCCTTTCCACTGGAAAGTTATATATCTCTACATTCCATTATTTCTGGTCAAAAGTCCAATCCGTGAGAGCTGCCATACCAAATATTTCCTATGTTCAGTGTATTACTCTTGAGTAACACAGAAATTGACAGATTCTGTAAACTGGTCTTAGAGCCATTCACTTTCAATGACTGTGGACTTGAAGCACCCTGAATTATAGATACAATTGAATAAAAATTCGTCTGCATATAATTTATAATGGAACGCACAACATCTTGGCATGGAGGATCGGAGTCGTCTGCGATTTAAAATGCTCTTGCACTGAATGTTATAAATACATTTGTAAATCGAATGCCTAACCAAAACAATAACAGTTCCACAACAAAACGTTGTATACGTATTTATTTATTTCTTTTTCAGTTTTGACATTTTGTTATCTAATGTTACATAAAGTAATATTAAAATGACGTCGCTTTAGCTATTGTTTTATAAATTGAAGTTGTTGTAAACTGTGGATTACCTAAAAGAATGTGTTAGCCACAAACTCTGATTAATTAGCCTTTTGTGGAGCCAATCTATACTCTCTGTAAAGATAGATTTTGACAGCTGATACTCAAATTCGTTTTATAAATTTGACATATATTTAGCAGTTGATCACTGTGGAAGACAAAGATTTATTTCTGATTTATATTTTAATAGAATTTCTACATTCGTGTTTTTATTTGTAGTTTGCACATTGCTTTAGCAAAAGCCCGAGGCTTTGCTGTCAGGGAAACGAAAGACCAGTAAATTATTAATTAACAACTTCATATCATAACATTCCAATCAAGATTAGTCTTGTAATTGCTTCAATAGTCATATTTTTAAAGACAAAAGCTATCATTCCTCCTAATCTCATTTATAAAGGTATACAATTCACGGTCTAAAATGTTTTCGAGCAAAAATAAGAATCTTTTTTCTAGCCGTGTACATACGTATACAACCAAAGTTCAAATTGCACGGAATCTAATTCAGCGTTTCGCACCCGATAAGAATTTATCAACTAAATTATTTTCATGATAGCACCCACCTTACAGCATTGTACAAACACATAGTTTGAAGTGGTTTTGCTTTCCAGGCGAATCTAACGAAAGCGTTGCAATGAAAAGCGGAAATCTAGAAGTCCTAGTTCCAAAGCGGTATACTCATGCTGGTGAATTGACTGGGGAAAAACCAATACGGGAGGTGAGTAATTTTGCATGACTAGTGGTTTTCCATCCAACAACTTCTCATAAATAGTTTGCAGAAATAACAATTCCCGTACCGTGGGGACATATCTCTGGCAAATGGTTTGGTCCACAGGGTGTCAGACCAATTCTGGGTCTTCACGGATGGCAAGATAATGCTGGTACATTTGACAAACTCGTTCCTCTTTTGCCGCCACATGTTGCGCTGCTTTCGATTGATTTGCCTGGACATGGACTATCGTCTCGACTTCCCGACGGGTGTTATTACAACATGAACGATAGCCTGCTAGTCATACGTATGGTTATGAATCAGTATCGATGGGATAAAGTATCTATAATCGGCCATTCCATGTCTGCAATCATTGCTTTCATATTCGCTGCAGTATTTCCTGACAAGGTGGACATGATCATTTGCATAGATGCCCTGAAACCTCACCAAAGACCATTGGAGAAGACAATCATCTCATTGGCAACTCGTTTGGAAGAGTTCCTAAAAGAAGACGATCGTAATCGTGGCGACGTTGAGCCACCATCTTACACATACGATGAATTAATCGAGCGTCTATATCATGGTACATTCTGTTCTATAAACAAGGACTGCTGTAAATACATGTTGGCGAGAAATATTCAAAAATCCGAGAAATATCCAGAGAAATACTTCTTTTGTCGTGATCGGCGACTGAAGTACTACAATTATGCGGTTGCATCACAAGAATTGTGTCTAGAAATGGCCAGACGTATTACTGCTGGTCATATGTTCATAAAGGCCAAGAGTTCCAGTTACTTTGAAGACAAGAAGTATTATGACGAAGTTTTGGAGATCTTGTCAAAGAAAGAGAAGTTCGAATTCTTCGAGGCAGAAGGATCCCATCATTTGCATTTAAATAGTCCCGAGGGCATTATAGGTCCCATAAATCAGTTCATAGAGAAGTACGGACCGAAGCCACAAGAAAAAAAAAACAGCAAACTTTGAACTTTTTACTTTGGCAGTGCAATTAATGTAGATATTGATTAATGGTTGTTTGGTTTTAGTTTTGTTATTTTATGTTTGGGGTCTATGTAATGTTAAGTATTTATTTATTGTTCGGGCTGTTAAACGACGTAATGCATTATTTGCGTTTAAAGTGTCAAACTTAATGCTGTTGTGATGAAATAAACATTTTTATATTTTAAATTGTGATCTGGTTTCTGGTGTATAGCAGTTTTCTAAAAGTGACCAATTTTAATTTATTTTCAAAAGTCAACCAAAAGTGCATATGGTTTGATAGAATTCGCTTTTGCACCCGATCTGCTCTTGGACGGGCAGTCCTCCATCATGAATTAGTGTTACTCATGTACATTTTACGAGTCATATTTAATGACAAACCAATGTTTGTAACTTTCCCCAGGTGTAGAGTGATTTATCACAACAATAACTTATTGGTGCATAAAATAATGGCCTCTATGACAGATTTGGTTTATATTTGCTGCATAGTTTTAGGTGAATAAGAAAAAAAAATTCAAAAGAGAGTTTTCCTGTTAGATTATTGATTCACAAAAATTCCTTGTGACTACCCCAACGCCCACGTAATATCTTTAACCCTAGAAAGATAATCAATCATATAATAAATAGCGTAAACGATAATCATACGTCTGAGGGACGTATGACACTTAATTAGTGTGTTTAATGAAACCCATGTTGGTAATTTTGATCATATATTAGTATTTTATTTAATTATGTAGGTAATATCGAAATAAATAAATTAATGAGTGCAAATAAAGTTTAATATGAACAATACAATGTTTCCGCGCCATACGTCTCGCGGACGTAGATTATCTTTCTAGGGTTAAGCCAAGACAACATTACATTTCGAACAATAATAACCTGCACGGCAGATTATTTACGTAAATGAATCAAATTTGTATGTCAGATCTCGAATTTTCTTGGCTAATGGAAAATAATACGTGATTGATTGAAGACCAAATGTTTACACCTATACAGAACCATCCTTTTGTCAGTTTTGCTGTATGACACCGAATGTTGGACTCCTCTGCGAAGTGTTTCCATTGTTCAATATTCAGACGACTGCATAACTTTGGGTTGTGTACTGTAGCACCTTCTGCTTCACTTTGCAAGCAAAAAGTTGAAATGACGTATCAACCAGCCTTTACCATCTTCGTTTCGTGGGATTCAACGACGTCATCCTGCTATGAAGATCTCTTTTTGACGTGTTGGTTGAGCAGATAAATAGTTGAGCCTTTACTTTTTGTGCGCTGCTTTTGACATACTTGAACACTAGAATTGAAAGAAGTTTAAGGAACCAAGTTCAAAACAATCCGGTGTCAGGATTTCCGCTACCCCTTCATAAACGCGAATGAAAATACTGTCCACGTCTATCACCTACGCCAATAAAAACTGATGTCGTTTTCAATTGGGCCAAAAAATCAATCTTTTTTTTGATCTAAATCACTTTTCGCTTCCATTCGGGAAAAAATCAATCTTTTTTTTTGATTCGGATCACTTTTTGCAGATCTCGATATTTTTTCAGATTTACCCATACTACCACAAATACAGCACAGCTGTTTTACGTCATTTAAAGAAGTTTGTTTTAAAACAAATGTGCAAAGTTTCGTGAAGAACAAAATAAATAAATACATAAACAGCAATGGACATAGTTTTTTTCTTTTTCCTCATCATCTGGAAACTACAAATCACCAAAACTACTCCATTTGTATCTACAACAGGGGAAACATTTTTCAAGCTGATTTCCATGGTTGATTTTACCAAAAATAAATGCAAATTGAACAGCTGATATCGTTGTCAAATAACGCACTAACCCATTTACAAAAGCAGATCAATTTCTTTGCATGTTCCATGAGCCGCATAAAATCTGAGATCTGAAAAATATTTTTGGTGGTCCCAATGGAAAACGACATGTGATACGTGAAGTCAGCGTCAGCTATCTGACAGACACACTAAAGTAGATTTTTGGGCATCCCCTTTCTCATTCGGTTTATGCTAACAAATGCTAAAATTTAAATCTGACATTTGGCAACTGTTTTCTGGCAATTATTTTTCCAAAATATCTCGAACTCTTGTGCATAGGAAGATCACTTTTAAATTCACTCTTTTGATTAAAAAAAGAAACAACAGTTTTCTTCATTTTTGTGTTTGATGTCCATTCATCTCGAGAGACATTGAAACTTTAAAACAAAAGCAATAACTAACTACCTACTTAATTTAAATTGATTGCTAGTGTAATCAAATCTAACTCGATATAAACATCAATCCATCAATCACAATAATATTTCCTACACATTTGTGGCTAGATGTGTACATCTCGCTGATAAATTATTCTCATATCAAAATCCAAACCTTGAATATGTACGACCTTTTTGAGCGTCGCTATAAGCCAAAGATTTATGACTATGAGTCTCGCTTCGAAGTTACATATTTAGAGGATTTTTTTGTTGAAACAACAAGAGTTGCATTTATTGTTACCATTATTGTTTAAATGGGGTCAATCAAGTGACTCCTTACAATTTTCCCTTGCTGCCCTTGCTGTCATCGGCAGCTGGGTGAGCTTGGAGGTATGCAACTGCGCGGATAATAGCCTCTGGAATTGGTGGTGAAGTTGGCAAATGTTCACCTTGTGGTTGGTAACCATTCTCATCAGCAATATAGGTCAAGTGGACGGCTTCACCTTCAGGTGACACATAGTTGAAGGCTCCCTTGATGGAGTGCTCATCACCAGCAGAGTTCACATCGATTCCGTTTGAGGTCTCGTAAGCATAGTGGAACACGCCTTCTGGTGAAATTTCATTCAAAAGTGATTTGGTTTCGGCGTGAAAATCATCACTAGCCGGTACGGCACCAGAAGCAGCAATGCCGACGATGGCGGCCAAAACGATCTGCAATTGGAGTTGAAAACAAATAAAACTGTTGTTATAAAAAATATTTATTTTCGAAACGTACAAATTTCAACATGTTTGGTTGTTAGTTACTCAAGTATTCCAAAGAAACTGATATTCAATTCGGATATAAATTGCACTTTTATACTCAAAAACGAATCCTCGGTTAAAGGTGATTCCGACGCCGTTACGCAACTCGTCGATCTGGTCTGTGTCCATATTCCCAAATGGATGGAGATGATTTCATTGAAAGCGTCCCAGGTCAAATTTGGCCTACCAGAAAGCAGGTTTATCCGTTAGAACAAGCGATTGCATTAAGTTCTGAAGATAATACAAAGAAGAAAACAATATGCAAACCAGACTGGTGAAATAACACGTATTCGACATATAATTTATTGCACAGTCTGGCGTGGTTCAAAAGGAATTTCTAATTAGCCATACATTGCGGTTCTGAATGATTAACTGCAATAACTTTGGTAGAATATAGTCTGGTGTTGTAGTTTCATTCGGACATTAAGTCCGCGAATTTGGCTTTAAGGCACCTCCGTCGTTTATCCTAAATGTGTGCTCGGTGCCTGTGCCCCAGTTTTCACAAAAACAAAAAAGCAAAACCTGTCTTAGAACGGGTTTAAATTCCATCCTGACACAGCGATTAATCTAGACTCAAAAAATTTGCGTTCCATCCACCATCCCCTATTCAGCATTTACTTAAGAGTACCGTCCCAACGGTCAAGAGGAACAGTCGAAGCTTTCTTTTTAAGCTGATTATACAGTTCTGTCAGAGATAAAGTTGCGCTGCATACAATCTTTTGTTAACGAGTTGGATAAATGGTTATCTTTTTTAGTGTAAAACCATTTGAATATCTTCTACTAAACCACAGTGTGCAAACAAAACTTTGAGGAAGACGTCAGTAGATTGGGTTAGAAGGTGTGCAGGGATTCGGCACATGCAGACGTGTTACTTCACGCAGCGAAAACTGTTAAAATTCGTATCAATCCTTTCTGAAAACTACGTACAGCGTTGATGGATTACTTAAGCCAGATACATCATCCGAAATGAATGATTATACTAATATTGTGAAGCAGCTAATTCTTTTTGAAGCATCTGCAGAGGACAAGAGTAAACACAAAGCACTTGTAGAGGAATTTCAACTTACAATGTCGAACTTATGTTTTCTCTTTTGACTATGGATATTGCTACGTTATTTTATGTTTCCTATATTCATGCAGCTATAGACTTTGACCTTTGAGTTCACTGCCGACGAACAGTTGTTGGACTTATTTATTTAATTTCGAAAATACACACACCGCTATAGGTAGGTACTAATAATCATTTTTAGTGACCTGGCTAAATTTTTCAAATTCACAATAGGCCTGTTTTTTCGAGCTTCGTTCTCAGCAAAGCAAAGTTAAGTAGAATTTTCAACAACTACGCTCTACTTGACACTTGGAGACTCGCAGTAGTTATTAGCCCTGTTTTTTTTAGCTTCGTTCTCAGCAAAGCAAAGTAAAGTACGATTTTCAGCACGCAATACAACAACTACGCTCTACTTGACACTTCGAGACTCGCAGTAGTTATTGTAATTTGTGTGCTGAAAATCTTACTTTACTTTACTTTGCTGAGAACAAAGCTCTAAAAAACACGCCTATTGTAATTGTGCGATGAAAATCCTACTTTACTTTGCTTTGCTGAGAACGAAGTTCAATAAAACACGCCTAATGGCATCATTTTCCATACAAAATCCCATAATTGTGACCTAGAAAATATTTAGTCTGAAGGATAATTATAATCATTATTAGTGAGGCTCACAAAGTTTTCTCAATTGGCCGTTTGGACATAAAATTGTAGATCCCTATCATTCGTCCCAAAAATAAAAACGAATTAATGAAACAGTGGAGACAGATTCGTTATTAATGTAATAAGATCTTTGAGACAGGGAATGACGTTTGTGAGAAAAAGTAATAGCTTAACATTTGTTCACGTTAAGCTCTAAACGATTCTGGTGACACCAGGTGTAGAAGTGATAAGATATTTGTTTAGAGAATTTCATATTATCTGAGTAAATCTCCAGGTCAGAAACTAAAACATGTACTACATCATGTCAAATGAAAGATCAAAGGTCATGGCAAATATTGGCCTACTCAAATCGTAAATCGCCAGCTCAGCTTCTTCAAGCCTAGCCTTTAGACGTTTGCTCAGGATTATAAACTCGGAATAATGAACACTCCAAAAGGCACTCGTTACGCAATTTGCTTGCTTTAAAACTTATCGTTTTTACTTCGAGCATGCATTCCTCCACCATCTCTGAAAATCTTCGTCTTTGGAACTTACTAATAATCATTTTTAACCTTCACACTATATATTTAGTAGGTCACAATATACAATTTTGTATCGAAAATTTCGCCATTGTGAGTTCAAACAATTTAGCCTGGACACTAAAAATGATTATTGGTATGGCGGATGTCAACTGCAAACATTCGTGCTGGTATTCTAGTTTCACTGAGCTCTATTCAAGATACAAGATTTTTTGTGTATATGCATAATAAACAGCAAAGTGTTAGGAGCACAACCTTGTTTGACACCCTTCAAAATTCTCCGATAATTAGCTACCATCGCAGTCACATGCCTTATTGTTATTTGCAACAATCTATAAAACAGTCGTGGCTATACACAGAAGCAAGCCTTCACTCGATAATGGAATTAAACAAATTAAGCAGATAAGGAAATGATAAAGTTCCTTCTTCTTAATATTCACTAAAAATCGTCCTGCTGCACACAACATTCATGGGATAACCAGACTCCTTACTATTCACTGAAATAGGCTGTCCCAAAAAATTCAAGGGCATTTTTTATTTGAAGAGAGTGTTTCGACCAACCTGTGTTAAAAGAATTCAATTAAAACAATTTCTTTATACTGTTGTCTAACAAATTGCCATTGGAGTCGAACAACAACTGCAATAAATTAGTTCTATATGATAACATTGATTGGTTTCTTGCATATTGAATAAGAATTTAGCAATTTTCAAAGCAAATACCTACCTACCTAGTTGTCTCAATAATTTTTACTTAAAACAAAGATCTTGTTTTGGCAAGCATTTAAGTAAATTATCGAAATATCTAAATTATTGTAATAGCGTCTAATAAAACATTTGTTATAATTTACATAATGCATGTTATTAGTTTCTGGAAACATTGCAATTTCAGTAATTCGTGCAAAAATCAATTAATAGCTATTCAAACCAAATTAAAATTCGAATTTCGTTATGAGATTTGTAAACAAAAAATCTACATAACGTCTGCAGAATTATTTCCAAACACAGCAAACAAAAATATAACAATACAAAACCGGTTGATTGACAGAGATTTGGTATAAATTTTGACACGCTTTTTTCATCGAAAGTGACATGGCAACATTAATTTTTGCGGGTTTTGTTGTTTTACTATTTGATTATTCAAATTTCACATCATGGCAGACTCATCGACTGGATAGATTTTCAGAATGATAAATGAACAGTAACTTTTTGACGTAAAATATGATAAATGACACTGAGGAAAAAACCGAAACTGATTAGAGAATATCGCATTAAAATTGATTGATATATATGTTTTCAGAAATTCTTCCGCATCACATTTAATTTGGATGTAATTTGTAGAAGAGTTTTAGTTTGCCTTTAATTTAGGCTTGGACATTTTAGGACTACGTACTCATAAAAGAATCAGACTTGAGCGATATGATTTAAAATGTTGTCAAAAAAGCAATTTTATTTAAAAAGGATGCAATGCAGACTTTTTTTTTATTCCGAAGCATGGGATATCCTTTAGTTTAGTACTTCATTTACACCATCATGCACGCACATTTTTTCACGAGACAGGATAGAGAAATCCGTTTGACCTGAGTCAATGCTAATAAAGGCGTTAGAATGAGGTCGCAAATCAGACGCCTAAAGTGTCATAGATGTTCTATACTCATAATTTTAGATATGTTAAACGGAAACAAACACAAGTTCCGGCGAACAACTTTTCTGCAATCACTTGAAAACATTTCTATTTCTGATTCAAAACATGTGATATGAGATTGGTAATTAGTTGCAGTAAATTAAACTATTAACAATTCATCAATCAGCCATACGAAATAACTAAATAATTGTCTGTTCATCACTTCCGGAAGCCAATTTGTTTTATAGGAAAGCGAAATTTCGTAAGCTGTCGCTATAAAAACATCAACATGCATAGCTGTTCCATAATTCCTACCACGTACACAAGATGACCGACCAAAATACGTGACACTTATTTTTGCGTAATACGTACGAGTATTGATGTCCCTTTAGTCACACGGCTATAATTACTAAAGTATTATCCAATTAAATTGTTTGATTTACTTTAATTTGACTCTGATTTTCTCATACACAAATCAATAAACAAACCGTTCTTTGAAGTGTCAAACTCACAATTCCGTATGAGAGACGCAATTCCGCATGAAAAGGCAGACGAGTGTAATAAATTGGAAGAGAAATTTTCGTATATGGATTTCGAGAATTGCATATTTCAGTTTTTTTCGCATCGCATCGAAGATTTTGACAGAATTGCATGCTGAATATCCTACTTTGCTTTGCTGAGATCAAAAGCTAAAAAACAGGCCCATTGTTAAAAAACAAAAATTTGTGAAGTAAGATTTTTCCATAGAAATTTGCATCGCAGATTTTGTTATGTCATTATTACAGATTTGTCCAAATGTTTTTATGGCAACATTGCTTCCAGCTAAACGCCAATTTGTACAGGCTGGTGCAAAAGTCATCACTCTATCGAAAGATGTTTAAATTTTTGCCAATAGTGGCATACTTCAATTCTATTTTGATATTTGTGAATTTAACAGCTACAGAGCCATGCTCAACAACTTTCTCCTTCCTCAATTCGATGGGCTCGGCCTGGAGAACATGTGGTTCAAACAGTATGGAGCAACTGCGGATACTGCAAAACAATTCCCAAATGCATCGAAAACAATCAATTTAGTATTATATGATTATACATATGTGTGAACGGTTTGTCAGAGTTTGTCTCTAATCCGAATTAACCAGCTGTTACTTTGGTTTAGTAATATTTTATGTCAACTCAAAATAAATATCAGCTTTCAGGCTGACCATTTTTCTGATTGATGGGAAGTCCTCAAGTTTTGAATTTATCTGTCCGACTTTTGATGGATTCGCCTTTGATAGCTATTTAAGTCATATCACTATAATGGAGAAACACTAATGAATGCGCAATTTATCACAGTGACAAAAATGTTTTGCCAAATGCCAGTAGCAAATCCTACGAATTGCGACCGGCGGGCGTCGCAGTTATGAAAGATACACATTTACACTGTTGTGACGAAACGTCATTCTTTTTCTCTACTAATGTCTTCAGTTTCGGCAGGCGAAATCCAATAATGAGAACCCGTTCTTGTACGAAATGTTTGTACCAAATACCAATTTCAACCACTCGAAGCATACAGTAACGCTTTTAAAGTAGGTATACCGATTACTATAGCTATAGTTGTGTTCCACTTTGTGCAAAAAAAAAAATACTGTGCCAAAAATTAGCTCGCGCTTGTGTAAGGTGATTATTTCAGTGGAGAGTTCCAAGAATTTGACAGATAAGGGAGGGAAAATATCTAAAAATAAAACTGCTTGTGATTTATGTTACTTTTCATTGTTAACACCATGCAACCATACGCAAACCGATATCTGACTGCCATAATAAATGGACGCCATACTGCACCAGGGTGACCGATGCAGAGTTCTAAAAATTCGAAGGGCCAAGGGCATTTGAAAATTTGTGAAGCGTATTTTCTAACTCGAAAAAAGTGCCAAATTGCAACTATAGTCGCACAACGGTAACTCTGCACTCCACCCAAACACAAAAAGTCTTATACATCAGTGAAAGTTGTTTTTGGTCACAAATTAGAATAGCAGAGCATTCTTATTTATCCTGAATTCAAATTCGACTTTTAACATACAGGAAATAAATGCACTTTCGAACAGGCGAATTAATAGGACTTAACTACAGGTAGGTACCCCTCGTAGGCACCGTTTAGAGCTTCTGTTTAGCATAACAATAAAAAAAAACAAGGCCAGTGACATTAAAAACAATTCATAAACCAAGTCGATATTGAAACTCCGGTAGAAAAAAAAGGCATTAGCTAGACATCTAGGAACTAAGAACTAAGTTGTTTGTCAAAAGTCACTCGTGCGATTTTAGATTTCCGCTATATTGAACACAGGTATAAACAGGAACTATTGCAAAACATTCCTCGTAGATTAATGCCGTTAATTAATAAAATAATTAACAAAAGCGTCAACGAACGACTGATTTCACATCTCCCAAACGTTTGGTATTTGTGCAACTAATTTACTCGTACATGCAAAATGAAATGTGAAAATACCATTCGCAAATCGCAACATTTGCAAAATCTATTAAATTGTTATATTTTTTTTCCATATGAAAATTATGTAAACAGTGGATGAGGGACAGTCACAGTGTCGATATCGATGCTATGCAGGTCGTTGGTATCCTTTCATTAGTTTTCGATATATACATAACAAAAAGGCGAAGCCAAATAGTTAAGAACAATTTTCACTGCTTAAACATAACCGGCCTTACCAATAATCAATTTTAGTCTGGCAGTTTATGCAAGGACTCCACACTTTCGAAAATCCCTTTACCAATAAACAAAAATAGTAACTGTAGGGTTAGCACTTTTTATGTTCGTTTGGTACAAAAAAGCTATCTTTTTTCGATTTCAGAGTACTTTTGCGAATCTGAATTGTTTCTCAGATTTGCTTCAGATTTACCAGTACAAGTACGTTTGGGTTTGACAACTGTGGAATTTGTTTACGTTTTCGTGAAATTTTTCAACTACAAAGAAACGCGTTGCATCGGGCGAATCTATTTTTGTTAATTATGTATGTACAAACAACAAAAGTTTAAAAATAAATTTGGGCGCAAACTTCCAATGTTTTAATATAAAATTTTACAAGTAAATGAAAAAAGCGTAAAAAGTTCCAATCAAAAAGTACAACAGTTTCACAAAGCATTTATACGCATGACAATGATTTAAATTACTTAAGTGTTTTCTATATAAAACCAGTCGACGAGTAGTTTCTCGATTTATACACGAGGTCATTATGAGAATTTTTTGTTTGTGGAAGTTCAAGAAGATCTTAGGTTACCTATAAAATAAAAAATACTTCAATATTCAACTTTCAAACAACTTATATTTTCTAACGAAAAAGTTCAGAAATTCGACAAATGAGGGACTTTTCTCTTAAAATTTTTGCCACCAAATTTTTGTACACCTAATATTATCGCATTTTCAATGAAAAAAAAAACTATTTATAAAGCTTCTCACAACCATTCGCTTTTATTTATTTATATTTTATTTATAATTTTCATCTACAAGCATGATTTTTTGGTTCTTGGGGCAAATGGAAGGGATCTACAATTTTAGTCCGACTCCAAACGGCTAATTTTCATGACACTTCTACTGTCGGATGTTTGTACATTAAATTTTGAATCAATGCTGGGATGAAGATATCGTAAATATTTGGATGAGTTTAAAAAGCGCTTAGAATTTTGAACAAAAGCCTGCATTTGGAAAGATATGTAACTACATGTTAATATGTGCATTTTGGCACATATCAGTACAACTGCAGAGCGTTATTTTTCCAGTCGAAATTTAGTGACAAGAGAAATACTTTAAATATGGGTACTGTAAATGCAATACTGCAGTTCATGTTGTACATTTTTCTTAAATAACTGAAGAAAGTTTGCTCAAAATGTTTTTATTTTCCCTCAACCAATCTACATTGTTCATGTTTCAAAAATATTTTTAGCAAATGAACACTTATCCAGAACCAGAGAGGCTGAGAGAGCTGCCCGCGAGCTCTACGGGCAAAAAAGAAGGGAGGAACAGCGGCTTCTCAGAAGGAAAAAGAAAGAGCACGAGAAGCGAGCGGTCGAATCAATTGAGGGACGCTACTGCAGAGGCAATGTTGACAAGTTCTACCAAAGGGTAAAACGATCCACCCAAGAATACAAGGCCCGAACAGAAGCCTGCAGAGATGAGCATGGGAATACAGTAGTAGATTCACAGTCGGTGCTGAGGATTTGGAAAGAACACTTCTGCAGACTGTTAAACGGCGGAGATAGCTAACAACCCGCTATCAGGCAAAATGATCTGTTCAGCTTGGACGATGACAGCCAAAATGTCCGTCCACCCGACCTAAACGACGCGAATGGCCTTCCGGCCGTGCTTTTCAAAGCAGCGGGAGATGGCTTGGTAAGGAGCATGCACCAACTCATCTGTAAAATTTGGTCGGATGAAAGCATGCCCGACGAATGGAACCTCAGCATCGTGTGCCCCATCCAGAAGGAAGGAGGTACTCTGAACTGCGCAAACTACAGAGGAATATCTCGCCTGAATGTCGCGTATAAGATATTGTCGGCTGTATTGTGTGAACGCCTAAAACCTTTCGCCAACAACCTGATCGGCCCATATCAGTGTGGTTTTAGGCCAGGAAAGTCAAGCATCGACCAAACTTAGTGTGCGTAACTGGAGGCAGCTAGTAAGGGACCGAGATGGCTGGAGGGGCTTGTTGGTTGAAGCGTGGTCCACCCCGGACTGTAAGCGCCACCAAGTGAGTAAGTAAATGAACACTTAAGGACTATTCACATGAGAGCAACTTGCAAATGGGCTAATTGCGAACAAATCAATTTATCAATTCAATTGCTATTTGTTTCACGAACATAGTATTCTATTTAATTAAGCTAATTCTTTATTATGTTGTTTCACGAACAACCTGCGTCTCAATTGTTTTAAATAGCTAAATTTACAATTACAGAAATTTTCCTGTGAATTGGAAATTCTTGCCGCGAACTGTCACACTTTATTCGCAATCGACATAAAAAAGTCGCGATCCACAAACCAACAAATGAAAAATTCGTTCAAACGTAACCTTTAATAACGAAGCTGATTCGCGGGTACCTGCGAGCCTGTGACTAAATAAAGTTTAAGACACAACGAATATTCGCTTGGTCGCAGTTTGCACTTTGATCGGCACTTGATCGAAATTATATATACCTTTTATATATAATGAACACTATAAAAACCATCAACGACATAATAATTACAAAAAACATCCTATTTTGAGGTTAGAAAGAAATCAATTGTTGTAAAAAGAATCGGCCTATCTATGAGCTTCCAAATAATTTGACAGATTTACCAAACCATTAAGTTTCATTTTGAAGTCATTCAATTAATATTAGAATTTATTCTCTAACTGGATGACTTCCTGAACAGCAAAAACACTGTCAATTAATTGAACCCGCGGACGTCTAAAATTTGCATTAATCACTTATGCCAATGATACATGCTAATACGCTGCGCTACTTAATCGCGCTTTTGAACTGGACCAATCTCCATTGAGTATCGCGTTTTAGAGCTGGTTAGTAAGATGCACTTTTTCTCACCGTAGGAAGTTTTCTGCTAAATGACCCCCAGAACTGAAATGTTGTCATTGCTTCCGTCCAAGTTGAAAGCTTTTCGACACTTTTTTTTCCAATATGAATCAATATCTTATATTATACATGAATAGATATGTTAATAGCTGCCCATTAAATGCAAATCGGAATGCAAAACCCCTGTTTATGCTGTTGTCGCCTTAACACCCACGATTTGTCTCTTTTATATAAAAGCGTTTGGAATAATGCAGACAACCAACAGTATCATCCTTTCTTCGCTTCGAATATCACTCAATTTTGATGAAAAATGTAGGATGATAAATTCGTTATCAAAAAAAAAAAATTAAAAACTTGTTTTAGGTATAACCATCCTTTTCCGGTTAGCCGCTGCCGATCATATCAACATGGATGCTTAAGTGCGCGACGTCCGTTTTAAATCTGCCGATGTGGAAGGTAACTTTGCGTACTCCTCCGACACCACCAATGGGATTGCTGCCCAGGAAAGCGGAAACAGGAGGTCGTCAAAGGGTTCGCCAATTGGGTGTCCCCCGAAGGCATTCCAATTCGATTGATCTGCAGTGCTGATGAAAATGGATACCACCCCAGTGGAGAACATTTACCAATGCCACACCCAATTCCAGAATATATTCTGAAATCGTTGGAATATATCAGAACTCAGTATAGGTCTAATATTTCACAAAGGCGACAATGTACAAATACAGTATTTTATTTTTAAACTAAAAAATCAAAGGAAATAATAATAAAATTAAAATGTTTACTCAAGTTTTATATCACTTGGGAGCGGCTTTTGCTGTTTAACGGTTACTTTCGCTTTCGGACAAAGATGATGCCACTTTTTGTGTTGCGTAGGACGTCCACATTCCACACGAACCCGAATTGGCTTACGATATTATAATATTATTATAGCATAAAAGTAAATAAGCAATTATCTAGTTCATGGGGATAAGTTTATTTTACTTTTTGGTCATCGCAGACGGAATCTGTGTCGCGTTGGATGGGCAGGAATGTTAAGGTTTTGATAGGTTTGGCTTTGTCTTGATGGTAATTAATCATTGATCAACACATTTTGTTTGTTTTAGTATAATAGTCCGTTTGATCTTCAGATGATGTAATTCGAGAAGATGAAGGAATTTTGAATCAGCATACAACGATTTTTGCCACTGCAGCATCTCTCCCGAACGTCTGACAAACAACCGAGAGCATAACTGTCATAAAAGAGCTTCTCAATTAGCCGTTTGGACCTCGTTAAAAATGTCTAGATCCCCTCATGCTCCATTGGTCTCAAAAACAAATAGTTGCGAGAAGCTAGGGTTAGGGTCCTTTCGGATCAGTTGCGCCAAATATTTTTTTTTATTAAACAGTACTTCTTGCAGATGAAGTGCTGTTTTATGAAGCACATGAGGGTTCTCACCTAACTCAGGAACGCATATTTTGCTTATTGATGTTGATGATGTTTTGATTTTGTGAAGAAAATTGGCGTTAACACCCTTAAAGTTGCGACCACCGCTTTCGGAATTTCGGTAGTAAGTTTTAATTATTTGCAAACGTTCTTCCTTTGTGTGCTTCACTATGATGGGAATGTCGATTTTACTGAATATTTTGACATTGACAGTTCGGTAATTGGTTTAAGCGGTGCGTTCACACTGAAAGTTTGAATATGTCATTTAATTATTTGCAAACTCTGTTCCTTTGTGTATATCACCATGATGAAAATGTCGATTTTACTGAATATTTTGACATTGACAGTTCGGTAATTGGTTTAAGCGGTGCGTTCACACTGAAAGTTTGAATATGTCATATGTAGCTAATGAAAGACCTTTTTTAACACAATGGACTTCAGCGAAGTGTAACATATATTTAGAAAGGGAAAAGCATATGGGGCGGAGCATGTGGGACAGCTGTCACTTTTCTTTTCAGCTGAATTACGCACTTGGTTAACTTAATTCCTATTGTTCAAGAAAAAATTAAAAACTTATGAAAATAGTCAGGGGTACAAAGTTAACATGGGATTCCTTATTTAAATGCAAACGCATTTTTGTACGTTTTGTCAGAAGTGACGATTCTATCGAGTTTTCGTAAAATGTAAAATCTACATCGTCAACTGTTTTTGCAACAGTTTTCATTTGTTTTGCGAAAGCTTACCTTTCATGGTGCGGTGTGAATAGCGTTTTTGACGGAATTTAAACTGCCATGACAATTTATAGATAAGCTTATATATTATTATTATGCAATTTAGCATGTGACATAACCTAGCTAACGAACCAAATCAGCTTCAACCAGTCCAATTCCCCACCATTTGCAAATTTCTAAAACCGTATAGCCAATAAAATAAATCCTCAAATTATACCGCTACCACTAAATAGTGTATTTTTACATTCGAAATTTGCTAAAAATATTAATAAATTAAGCGAACGTTTCCAGTTAATAGTGAGAGCATGGCTTAAATTCAATTTAAATTGGCCCATCAATCACGATAGATATATAGAGTCGATAAAATAATAAATTAATAACTAACGGATTTATCGAAATCTATATAATGCGCAATACAAACCAGATGAATATAGTCCAACCGTTCTTAAACCACTTTCGGTTTCACTTCGTTCTCGGCCTAAAGTCCGCCGGCTTTTCATGTCCAAGAAGGCCATAAATTCACTTAATTGAATTAATTTTTCTTGTCCGTCATAAATGTGATCAAATGAATTGAAATCGCTTAAACTTGTGCTAATTTGAAGATATTTAATAGATTAAGTAATTCTGGCTGACTTTGTTGTTATGAGAGGGTATCCCAATACGAATCCATCACACCTCGGACCGATAGATTGATATAATGATAATTGCTATGCTAATGCGACACTGCCACTTGGACCAGTTTCGGATCGCGTATCATGACTTTCCGCATTGCTAGAAGATGTGGACATAGATTTGTAGCAAGCCATCTTGATGGCTGGAATCGAGTTTTGGAATTTTATTTCATTTGGTAGATATAAAAGCTTTATTTGCCATAGTTGAGACCAACAGTATATTCCTCGTTTCTCTTGGGATATCATTCAATTCACAGCTCAAGATGTTCAAGTTGGTAAGTATGCGACGCAATTGACACACCATTTCATCGCATTGGATATACATATTTACGAAGATGGATTACCTTACACTAAGAGTGATTTTATTTTGCGATCGGTAGGTCCTCGTTGCCGCTGTTTTGGGATTAGCCGCTGCCAATAGCATTGACAGCACCGCTGAAGTGCGCAGCTTCAAGAACGATGCCGCCGATGCTGAAGGAAACTTTGCATATGCCTTCGACACCAGCAACGGTATTTCTGTCCAAGAAAGCGGAAACATTGCCGGTGCAAGCGGCGCAGCTCAATGGGTTTCACCCGAAGGTGTTCCAATTCAATTGCTCTACAGTGCCGATGAGAACGGATATCATCCAAGCGGTCAGCATTTACCAGTCGCACCAGCAATCCCAGATCAAATCCTCAGGGCTTTGGAATACATCAGGACGCACCCACCAAAGGATGAAAACCAGAGGTTGCCACAACATCTATTGGGTTAAGAAGTCTGGGAAAAAGTTGTGCGTTCGACGTCCGGTGACCTTATTATTGGTAGATTGTTTTATAATAAAAGAAAATTACTAATATTCGTACTTACGGCTACGGTTGTAAAAAGTATTATATTTAAATCGAATTGTTAAATCTGACTACACATTGTATGGAGCAGCTTCGTTAAGTTTTGCACTGAGTTTACCTTTTGAGTGAATTTATACAAAAATGTTCGTGTGTGCGTTTTACCAATTTTATTTTCAAAATGAAGTATTTCAAACCAGGAGTCAAGGTCAACCCAAACTAAAGTGATGTTTTTATTTCGGAAAACTCGAACCAAATCTACTATTCGCTAAATTCAGTTTGTTTAGATTGTACAAGTAATCGTTCCCCTCTGGGAATAAAATTATGTTGAGTTTTCAAGCGCGCATTTCTAGTTTTGGACTATGTCTTTACTTTTCTCGCGTTGCGAAAATTGTTCTCAGCAAATTGGTTAACAGCTCGGATTTTTTTCTTAAATTTCATTGTGAAACACGCAGAAAAATAACTTATATAATATCAACCAACTTTCGTTTAAAAACTAACAAGTATTCTGTTAACACAGCTCCCACAGAGTTTGTCGTGGATTAAAAATAACCGAGTGAAGTTGTGGAAACTCGGTGAAAAATACTTGACTGCAGAATTTAAACACCTGGATGATATTTATCTAAAAACTTGATTGATAACAACTGATAAAGCGTGTTTTCTTTTTTAAGTTATGCATTTAACCATTTTCTCTCGGCAGTTTTACCAACGAATAGTTGTTTTTTTTTCAACAGAGACATGTCGTTTTCCATTGGGCAAAAAGAAGCGTCCGGGAGAGTCCGGAATCGAAAAAATCACTCTGAAACCGTTCCAATGGCACAAAAAAACTCTTCTGGTGATTCTGAGAAGAGAATTTCGCTTCTCGATTTGTCAGCTGACAGCCGCCGTAGATTATTTTTTGGCATTTCACCAATACTTTTGTGGGTTCAATCAGAAGGAGTTTTGTTGTGCCATTGGATCACATAATGAGTGAAACCAATGGAAAACGACATTAGTTAATTTTAACTCATTCATTTGTTAACCGAGCAAAAATCGCACTCCGTTAGATCCAGTTTTAGAGCGTGTATGTTTTGTCCAACGAGGCTGGAAGATAATCGCAGAACTGCACCAGAGTCAAAGGGATATGAAATAAAAGCAGAAATGTAAACTTTGGCACCGCTAGGTCTCTTATACGTATACGTATAAATTACAAAGTATAATATTGCCTAAAGAAACAAAAAAAAACTTAACAATACGGACTACCGTGTAATCGATGTTCATTACTTACGCTCCTGTGGGTAGTACGTGTGAATGTTACTTTTGCACCAGTTGCAGTTAAAATCATAAACTAAGTATTAAATAGACCGTCAGCTCAGACAACTTAAGATAAACTGCCTACAAGCTGTTTTCCGTGTTACTATTTGGGATAGTAAGAGTGTTCTGAATCGAATAGGTGCGCGGGAGCTGACGGTATCGTTAATACTTCGTTCATGGCTCTGGCATCCGCGATGGTTTGGGCTTTGAAACGGAGGTTCGGTCCTCCTTGCCTGCTGAACCTTAAACCTGGTTGCTGCGATTCGAAGATTCTCTTAGCTGCGGCACACTATTTATATCTACACAGTACACACCACTATCTACTCCTGGGGGTCAATTCTGGTTCCGTGAAAAAGTGAAATGAAAATGTTTTCCCCTTTCACCGCGATTTCGATTCTCGTTCTACGAAAATGTGAAACCAAACTTCCAGAATTTCCATATGAAAAATTTTTTTTCACGTCCTCATTTTCAAGTGAATGTTTTTAGTGAAAGATTGAAAATTGAGAACCTGATATCGTACAACACAGTATGCGATATTAAATTCACCACGATAGTTTCACTAATTGCACGAGAATCGCTTTTTAGTACGGAGTGAATCGAAAAAAAACTAAAGCAGTGTATGAAAGCGAATGTGAAAACGATTTAATCGATTAACTCTTTCACGGAACCAGAATTGACTCCCTGAACGACGTTAAAGAAGTCAAATCTATCTATAAAAAAAAACAAAAATAAAAAGTGGTCAAATAATAGGGGAAGGTGTGGCTAATCCGGTTGGTTAAGCTTCTGAGCTTCTGTGATGTATTTATAGTTTGGCTTTCAACATTTAATGTGGACTTTGTTTTTATTTATTTTTGTAAAGCTTCCGACTCTCTCTAATTTCGAAAGACCCCAATTTATGATAAGTGCATATGTACCACCCACTCTAAATTGACATTTTGTAGCCCAACCTATGTTTGGAGTAACCTTCCCGTATCTACTATCTACTTTCCCCCCTATATATAAAGCCTTCGTAAAAGTAATCAACAAGCTACACAGCAGCTACGTTCAATTTTGTATACAAACTGATGCCGGTTAACTTACTAACTTGCGTATATTTTTGTTTAAAAACAATGGCCGCGTTCCACTGCACGGTAGATGACTAGCGGCATATGAAACTTCTTAAAATAAAAAAACTGTACATTTCACCATTTGCGCTAGACGTCTAGCACCTTTCGTGAAATATCCCTTTCAGGAAAATTTCTCAATCTAGCGCAAAACTACCCGCTGTATTTAGAAAAAAAAACAAATTGTCAAGGGAAATCGTTTAAACGTTTACAAAATAAAAATAAATACGAAGCTGAGCAAGTGTAATTGTAATAAAATTGTTAATAAGGTACGTTAGTAAAATAGCAATTGAGAAGTTATTTTAATAATATATTGAAGCATTTCTTTAATTGTGGTGCGGAAATAATTAATGTCAAATGTCACTTTACCGCTGGCGGTAGTGTTCTTCGTCGTTCCTTCATCTGGAATATTTTCCGCTAGACGTCTAACGAGCAATGGAACGCGGCCAATGAAAACAAAAACTATGTTTTCTATTTAATTCAAATCTTTGAACAAAGACAAATGATGTTGAGAACATTTTTATTTTTTTTTTTTGTGTAGACTTAAAGTCAAAAACCATCTCCAGCTCACAAAATGATTTTGAAACAGTTTAAATTTAATTTTTGTGGTATTTTATTTGATCTAAAAACTTTTTTTCAGTCTATTGTTGATTTTTAATGTTATTATTGCAAGGCAACAGGTGAGATCCTTACTTCCAGGTCTATTTATTTAGCATGGACAGTCAGTACCGGTGATGTCAAATAAAGCGAGATTAAACGAAATTCTGAATTTTAATGGAAGCATAACAATACTAATTTGACATTATTTGGTTTTCATTTTGGAATATGTATGAGTGCCGCCTGCAACCATCCTGCTTGGGGTACTTTTGAAGTCGAAATAATACCAAATTTTGAATGTAACCTTATTTCGTTTGACTTTATTTCAAGTCGCAGTCAGTGTCACACAATTTGACAACCGCTGAAATTTGTCAAGAACTCTCAGACTGTACCTATTTGCTGTAATAAACAATATGTGTAAATTCAGTAACGAATCACTGGCATCATGATGCTTTGCAAAATGTTCATTAATGCAAATATTGGCATCACTTTCAACGTCAAGTGTTCATTATTGCAAAGTTGATCAAACTGATGCGCAAATAAATATAACGAAAAAAGGCATCACAGAAATACCTGATGCGCTGTTGATTCGCCGGCTAAAAAGTAAGAAAAATGTCGGAAGAGAAAGAAAAGTAAGTAAATAAACATTTTTATCCATAGATACATACATTTTTGATAGAAAAATTTATAAATTTTGTTGATTTTGTTTGATGTAAACTAAAACTCAAACTTCTTATTGCATCAGCATAAACTGTGCATCGCATCAGCATCGCAAATAAGCAGTGATGCATTACGGCGCAGATGTTTGACGTTTCTGAATTTACACTACGTGATAGCTGCTTGTAGAGTTACCTGAAGCAAATTAATGACGATCTCTCGCACTCCGAAAAAAGTTGAGAATGAGTACGGTAAAAACCTATATATATACCTACACATGAAAGTTATCCACAACAATATAGAACAGGAGAGAATGAGCAAAACATTTTAAGCGCTTCAAATATACCTAAATCTTTATTTTTAAAAACGCTCAAGCGCTAAACCGACTCTTTTTGGCACTAAAAGGCAATTTCAGGCACTGAAGTTGTCGTCGAAAGCGCACGGATTTGGCAACGCTGATTACATCATTCAGTCAATGTTGACTTACAGCGTATACATGTACAGATATTAGTTGTCATAATGTTAGCATTGCAGTTAATTTTGTACCAACCATATAGCCACTCACCATCGAGTTTCGATCTAGAACTCAATCGATGCATCCAAATATTTGAAAATTGTAACTGAATTTGTCTAAATTAGTTTAACGAATGATGACATCTGTGTGGGATTGTACAACTGCAAAAGTCACGTTTGCCATAAAAGTAAAAGAGCTCGCAGCAATTTATAATAAAAAAAAGGTGTTATGTATTTTGGAATGTCGGCGTTTTATGTGTCAACGAATAAACACATGCAAGGTCATTAAAATTAATTAGATTTGCTATATCAGTAGCCAGTTTAACAAATCATTAACTTTTATGATTGATAGGGTCTTTTTTTAATATTCAAATGAGATTAGTTTAAAATGGAATTTTCGGCGCGAGTCTGCTGCTTACTATAACTTTTGGCTCGAATGTTCTTCTCTCAATTCTTCATAAAAAGTGGCCCACGACTGACACAAATGCGACAAAACTGCCCTTTACCTAATTAAACCAACCTTAATTGGTTTATTGATTTAAGCCTGCTTCTTGAATTATAATTCTCGTTCACCTCTGCGAGTAAAGTTTTTTGATTGGTCGACTTATTTCACATATTTGATGTGAATATTTAAACATCTAACTATTAATCACAAAAATCGTACAATCTATTTTTAAAAAGTTAGGAATCTTATAGATTTAATATTATGTACAAAATATTTTCAGGTATTGTATAAAATCGAGAAATTATGGATTTATAGAGTGTAGATGAGCCCACCCACCACATCGGGGTATAACTCATTTCGGATTAGAGGCCGCTTCATTGCTGTTTATTCAATAGTACGAGTATATTGTTTGTGAATTTTGGCCGTAATAAGCTTAGTTCTATGGGTTTTTGCTACTTTTAAATCTTTTTTTGTTATATCCGCGGAGGCTGACCTGGATGGACGCTGAACTCAATAGGTTTTAAAACTCTTCTTGTTCGTTTGTAAGTTCGTTATAGGAAGCACGCGTTTTCCACACCTTGACTAACAGAAGCAAATGGGGACTTTAGATGTATTTCAGTTTTTATTGACTTAGATTGGTTACGTGAATAGTTTCTTCAGTTGACGTAAGCCGAAAAATCTTGTCAAGAAAATCCTGCCTGCATACTCAGTTGACATTTGGAATGGTCAAAATTCGTAATTCGCAAAATTAGTAATAAGTAATCCAATAAAGCCGCAGGAGCAAACTCATCTGTAAAAATGTCCGATGAATTGAATCGAGCATTGGTTTAACCTGTCCTAAAGGGAGGCGATATTCGGATCTGCTTCAACAAGAGAGACGAGCCTCCTTAAACGTATAGAGTACAAGATTCCGCCTAACATCGCCAAGTGCTCGCTAAAACAGTCTCTTTGAATTAATACCTTGAAATTTCAATCCATCCCCACCTGCCATTATACATCGATCTTAAGATTGCCTTGATTAACCTATATGGAAAGGAGCTTTACAGAGCTAAAAAATGGCAATTCCTGCAAATAAGGACGCCGCTTTGGACAGAAGGACACAATGAATTTTTTCTACGTGGTGAACTCCAGCTAAAATATCAGCGCAGATATCATTCGAATAATTGCTCTTTATAATC
Organism: Cheilosia vulpina; assembly: GCA_916610125.1. NCBI lineage: Eukaryota > Metazoa > Arthropoda > Insecta > Diptera > Syrphidae > Cheilosia > Cheilosia vulpina. The sequence continues at coordinate 41,072,964 of OU744278.1, forward strand.
GCTGTTTCTATAGACTTGAAAGACTATTGTTTGGCAAAGGTTTGGAAACGAACCCTATTATCCGGGTCCTCTTAAATGGCGCAGACGAATTCACCATGTCAAGGACGGATAAAATGCTTTCGTCTGTAATGTCAGTAAGAGTTATTGAACGCTAATAGATTAAAAAAAAAAAAAAATTAAAGGCCTGTGCTCAAGGACTTTTGGCTCTAAAACAGTTACAAATAGGTTTAGCCAAAGACGCATATTCAAGGCAGCTTAGTTGATTGTAAACTGTTGAAGGGTAAACGGGGAAGGCTACATCACTATGAATAGTACAACCAGATCAATATGACAGATTCATCTTATTTTGCGATCAATTTGGTGACCTCTCTAAACGTCGTAAAAAGTTGCCGTGTGTTGTCAAGAATAATAAAAACTGTCAGTGACACGTCGCAAATGAGGTTCTAAAATTCAAAGATAAGTATTGCTTTTGGGGGAAGAAAAGTCAAAAGAAAGTGGACGATCACCAAAGTGCATCTCAACTACGATTCTGTTTTTCAGCAGAGCCCTGAAATTTCAACGAACTACCGAAATGTTTAAATATACCAGAGAATACCCAAAGCCACAATTTACTGGTTGTGGCCAACCCAATCGTAAGCTGTGAGACAATCGACCGCCCGCGTTAGATTACATTCAGTTGAGACTAGCTCTGGTAACAGTTGAAAGAGATTATATGAACTATAAGTGAACAAAAAAATGGGAATACTAATTTGCAACTGCTATTTAGACACAAACCAGGTGAAAGGAGAGAATATGCAAATCACACAATCTGACACACGGATTGTGCAAATTTTACTCGATCCGTTGACCTTGCTTGGATCTGCCAATTGAATAAGTTGTTTTTGTTATTTTATTGAAAGAATAATTTGAATTGTATTTAATAAAAATATAGGATGTTTTAAATTCATTCTACGCTACATACGATGCGCGTTTCTCAATAGATTGTGTCTTTAATGTATAACGCTTGCTAGCTAGGATGATTTACTTTTCAAGGGTTGGGGGAAATCTTGAAGACACAAACTGTACCTGTGCTGCATTCATATGTTTGTAGATTCGGTCCATGCTTTACCGCAAACATATTTTTTTAATTTATATCTTTGATATACTCTTCTACTTTCAAATGAATATGATAAAACGTTTATATTGCTCCTTCATTGTTTTGGAATATTTGTATCATTAGGTCTATTCGCGTACTTTTCCGAGCCAAACAGCAAGCACTAAGAACCGATCAAACTCAAAAAACTGAGCGAAATTCTCTCAGACAGCTGAAAATATACACCAAAGTACATCGAAATACTTAGACCTTTGAGCCACTTACCGATGTGACTAAAATTGCAATTTGGCACTGTTTTTGCAAGCCTGCCACAACTTTTTGCTATTTCGGCCCTTTTCTAGAAATTCTAGAAAAATTTTAAATATGCTACTCTGCTCCAGAAATGACACTTTTCTTGCGAATTTTAAGAATTCTGCAACGGTCACACTGATCTTTAACATACCAAAATAAATATATAACTTACCTTTCTGCGACGTATGAAACGTTCAGGGAGAACAATCGACCACCGCCAAACTTTCTTTATTTTCACTGCGCCATACAAATTTTAGTCTCGACTTTAAATTTACGGAAGTTCACAATTGCGAAATTTGTATGGAAAATATAAGAACTGTAAACTACTAAAATTTAAAATCGAAACTAAAAATCTTTATTGGCAAGGCCCACTGTTTTTTTTCGTGGGTAATTGATTTTAAAGACGGATTCTGAATTTTTTGAAATTCTCTGAGCTGATTCGAGCCAAGAGAGGAACTGTCATTTTCTCTTTTTTTTTGTCATTTTTGATTAGAACGTGTATAGACTTGTGTCAGAATGCGCTGAATTTGATTTGGTTCAAGCTGAGAAGAACCTTCACAATAAAATATATTTTTTTACTACATGATAGATGTACAACTTAACACAAATTGTCATCGATATACAAGGTGACGCAAAAGTCATTTCAATATCGGAAGATCCTATACTTTAGCAAATGGCGGCAAATGTCAATCCTACTTGACATTTGTAAAGGAAACATAGTAAATAAAATACTCGTCAACAAGACATGAATCGAACGCGGAATACGAAATAATTGTTTGGTTTTTTGCTCAGCTGCCTCTTTGTTTGAATTACGAGTTTATTAAAACAAACCTCAGAGTCATAAAAAATTGAGATAAGAGAATATCCGTGAAGAATGCGAGGACCTATCGCCGGAAGTGATGGAAAATGACATAAATCGAGACTGAATGGTCACCGATCTTTTCCATTTTTTTTTTTCGACTTTAAGACACCAAATAAACATAGTCTAAAATTTATGACAGCCAAAAAGCAACTGGTGACAGCTTCCTCCATATTATTTTCAGACAGAGTAGCGCAAAAGTATTTTGTCAAATGAAACTCGAATATACGTTAGTTGTTTTTACTCTATGTAGAATAATTCAAATTTTAGGTTATTCCACAAGTTTTTGACTCGTTCTTGGACACGTTTTTAAGAGTGTTTCGATGTCTTTTACGGCACGTTTTTAAAAAAAAAAAACACATTCTTGGACGTGTTTTCGACGCGCTTTTCAACATATATGTATGTTCTTAGCAATATATTGAGGATCTCGGATTAGGGGGCTTGGCACATCACTCGCAACTAACAGACTTAAAAAAAAAACTTAAAATGACATAAACTTGTCAGCTCTTGCAGCGATTTTTACAAAATTTCGTAAAATGCTCAGTCGTTTGTGTGAACACTTGATACCGTAATATGTGTAATTCATTTGCATATCTCGTACTCCAGGCTGATAATGCTAATCCTTCTGGAACATGTTGATGCCAATGTCAAAGTTATACGTAAACCTTTTCAGATGTTACCAAATAATACGATAAATAAGGCTAGTAAACAAAAAAGCGACGGTGCATCCGTTTCAAATTTTAATAATGGTGCATTCACAAACAACCGCTGCTGTCCAATTCATACATGGTAGAATGAGAATCATGCATACATCAAAACTGAATTCCATAAATGACATGTCGAACTTGAAAACTCGATCAGCACCACCCACACCGACTTACATTCCAGTTATAAAAAAGTTCTCAGTAACTTTTTTCCAAAATGAATGGATCACACCTCTGAAATTGAATCAATTTCTGCTCGTAAATGGTTTCGCTATATGCTAATGCTAATGTAACAGCCACTTTTGGGCATCATGAAATGTCATCAGTCATCGAAATATCCGCCGGAGATACGTTGCGATTGTCTTGACCGCGGTGTATGAGTTTTTCGTATAAAAGCATTAGCACCAATCCAGATCATCAACAGTTTCTTCCTCGTTTCACTTGGGATATCATTCAGGGAAGCATTCAAGCGCAAGATGTTGAAACTTGTAAGTCAGTGCGGGTCCCACGTATTGGACTATTCTATAGTACACTTCTTTCGTTCAATAGATTCTCGTAGTCGTAATCCTAGGATTAGTCACTGCCGATAACATCAACAGGGACGCCGAAGTGCGAAACTCACAAAACGAGCCTGCCGATGCTGAGGGTAACTTTGCCTATAGCTTCGACAGCAGCAATGGAATAGCTGTACAAGAAACGGGAAACATTGCCGGTGTAAGCGGTTCTGCAGAATGGGTATCTCCCGAAGGCATTCCAATTCAGTTGGCCTATACAGCTGATGAAAATGGATACCATCCCGTTGGTGATCATCTGCCAACACCCCCACCAATCCCAGAAGCAATCCTTCGAGCTTTGGAATACATCAGGACTCATCCGCCAAAAGGTGTGAACGAAGCTCCAGTGTACCCAACAGCAAAGGTCTTGCCCGTTTCGCAAAGACACTTCAACAGCCCACCCAAAGTAGTAAGAAATCCACCAAGAGCTACGCACGCTCCCGCAAGTAGAGTGACCAGCGCATACAGAGGATAAAACGTCTTAAAAAGATTCAATTGTTCATTCTGTAAGGTATTTTTTTTTTTATTTTTGTTATTTTCTTTTACGCTAATTATTTGCTTAATAATTATCTACAAATGTCACAATACCAAGTAACTTACCGTTGTAGAAGAGGTTGAAATAAAATACAAAAGTTTATTTGTTGACCTTGACGAATTGAGTGCTGTTTTTCCTTTTATGCGGTTAAAATCGTTGATTTGATTAAAAGTGATGCCACCATTGCGTGGGAAGTTGAAATGAAAACACAAAGCCTTATAAAGGGTGTCCCATAATTCTTGCAATATCTGAATTTTGCGTCATTTAATAGTACAGTGATGCCAACGCAAAGAAAGATAACAATGTGACTGCTGAAGCAATTTAACGCCATTGGCCTGTTTTCTTTGGGGTTGTTTTTAAGTCAAATGTCTATGCAAACAAGCCCACGACCACCAACGCATTGAAAGAGGAAGTTGGGATGATTAATGAAATTCAACCACATTTATGCGAAACGGTCATAGAAATTTTCAATAAAAGAGTTCGTACGTATAGCCGTGGCGGCCATTTATCCATACACAACCCCAATCTGTATACTCTATGAATCAATATAAAATTTAAGCTTTCTTATTAAAAATGTGTATCTATCTATCAAAATTACACTTTGCGTGAATTATTTGACACCCTTTAGTAACTAGCGAGTTCGTTAGAAATTCGTAGTAGAAATTCGACCATTATACCAACCTGGAAAACAACTATGTAACACACAGCATTGCATCTCTGCACAATCTTTCCAACAAAATAAGCGAATATTTTTCGCAATACTAATAATCATATGTACTGCCCAGGCTGAATTTTACAAACTCACAATGGCGAAATTGTCCATATAAAATTATCCATTGTGACCTACAAAATATTTAGTGCGAAGATTATTAGTAAGGCCATTTGTGTTTGAGGCAGTGGAAGTGGTTCTTATGTCTACCTCGGCTCGCTATTAGCTTTGAAAACAACATCACAACAGAAATCAATTAAATAGACCATCAGCTCCCGCGCACCTACCCGATTCCCTCCGCAGATTTTGAAAATAAAATTCGTTCTTAAATTGCCTATCTGTGAATGCATGTGAAGCGCAAAAAAAAAATCTTAATGGCGGGAGGTTAATAAAAGAAAAAAACTGAACGAAGTTTGCGTGCGGCTAATTTACTTTAACATGGCACACATACTTTCCCACATAGTAACACGTAAAACAGCTTGTACGCAAATTCTCTTAAGTTGGGCGAGCTGACGGTCTAGTGCCCACTAGTGTGCACTGAGAAGGGTCAGCTAATTTGCACACCTGTCAAGAACCCTGCACAACCCCGAAAATTCTGCTTCTATATCGAACGCAAAATGTTGCCCTGTAGTCTGTCAGTTTTTGACATTGGCAAATATTTATCTTTTGGTAACACTTTTTTCCGATTATTGTTAAAAATGAGTGAACTCAGTTCAGAATTTGAGTTTGCCATAATGCAATTAGTTGATAAAGGCGTTTCAAATATAGATGATGAGTTTGAAAATGAATAACAAACTCAGCACTAAATTCTTGCCCGGACAAATTAACTGGGGTCAGTTCAGGGCACAACTGGGGTGCCCTAGAAGTCATGTCAAACACTGGTTTTCGGTACCAGGGCGAGTTCAGTGCTATATCGAACGCATTAGGGTCAAATAGTGTGCGCTAGGGCCCACGTCAAACAAAGACCCTCTTACTCCCAGTCCTGCTGTATGGTGCAGAACTTCGAACGAAATATTATTCTAGTCTAAAATTAATTTCGGTCCCGTTTGCGTTGACAGGTGTCGGAGGAGGAAATTTAACAACGAACTCTACGAGCTGTACAGCGACATCGATCGGGTAAAAACAGTGTGCATCAGTCGTCTAAGATGGCTGGGATATGTAGAGCGAATGGACACCAACGCTCTGGCCCGAAAAGTTTGTTTTACATTTCTCACAGGCGTCTTTCGCTCTCGATTGCTTCGATATCACATTTCAGATATGAAACCGGAAAGTTGTAATTTCTAAAAAAAAATCTCCATAACAACACGCCGCTGGTAATTTTTCAACGCAAATGGTGATGTGTAATTTTCTTTGTATATGAAGCTTGACAGTCCGATAGTCATCTCACAAATAAAAGAACATTCCGAAAATTCTTTCAAATTATTTTGGAGCCAGGTTATTGCGCAAGTTTTCACCGGCCAAAGGAAGTCGAAAAGCTTTGCATTTTGACCTCCTATTTTCCTAAAAGCTCGTCTATGTCCTTCTAGATCAACACCTCATAAAGCAAAAGATGCCCAAGGCGCAGATCATTCTAAAGAAAAGATGACAACCATCAATCATCATCATCATCACCAATCATGGTCCAAATAAATATTGTGAGCATAACAAGGTTTCGTATATAAATGCTGCTACTTATAGCGAAATGCTCTGCCGTCTCAAATTAATGAGACCTCCACTTTTTTTTGCATGGCTATACCCGTAGCTGTATGCTAATCAGTATGTAATATGTTAATCACAAAATGCCGCATCTCCAGCAATGATACCAATGGCCATAGTAAAAGCTGAGCACGCTGTCTTAATCACGGTGAGCAAGTTTTGCGTTTCTGTATTTTCTGTGTATAAAAGCGCGGGCAACAGTGCAGATCATCAACAGTGTCTTCCTCGTTTCTTTTGGAATACCACATTCAACAAACACCTCAAGATGTTCAAACTTGTAAGTATACTCGAACATCCCCCGCAATCGTTATCCTCCATGGATCGATACTGGACGGACACTACTAAGACGGAAAAATTATCTCGTTCAATAGGTCCTCGTCGCCGTCCTTTTGGGACTAGCAGCTGCTGACCATATCAACAAGGATGCTGAAGTGCGCAGCTTCAGTAACGATCCTGCCGATGCCGAAGGTAACTTCGCCTACGCCTTTGACACCACCAACGGAATCGCAGTCCAAGAGAGCGGAAACATCGCCGGTGTAGCCGGTTCAGCTCAGTGGGTATCCCCCGAAGGAGTCCCAATCCAATTGAGCTACAGCGCCGACGAGAATGGATACCATCCAGTTGGTGATCATTTGCCCGTGCCACCACCAATCCCAGAGCAAATCATCAGGGCTTTGGAATACATCAGGACCCATCCACCAAAGGAGGAAAGCCACCCATTCAGAGGTTAAGAAGTCTGACCAAAAGATGAACCTTCTAATCGGTTACCTCTCTTAAATTGTAACATATTGTTCTCTCACTCTTATTATTTACCTGAACTGAATAAACAAACAAAGAAATACCTATGAGTTTTGTTGGGAAAAAAGTTAAAATCACGGCTTTAAGGCGAGGTTGCGTTTTTAGCGGCTCACTTTCGCTTTTTTTGCGGTAACAACGATGACGATAAAGAAGTTGGGTTTTTTATTGCGTAGGAAGCAAGACGCGGACGCGATTTTGCCACAAAAGAGTTAATCATACGTTAATGAGCTGTATTAACAAATTTATGGGAAGAAGAACTTGTTTTTTGCTGCGGCCTCTCATTGGGAATCTGTGTCACCAGATCAATATATTCAGTGTCATTGAATTTTGTTTGGTCTGCCAGTTAATGCTTTTATATTAATTAATCATTAGGCTTTGAATCTCTTTTATAAGAATTCCCGTTCACTTTGTGGGTAATGCAATTAAGAACTGGCTATTTTCTTTATTCCGTTTTCCACCATAATTAAAGGGGAAGGTCGTTAGAACTAGGCGGCTGCATGATGTCAAGAGATCGCGTGCTTGTCAAAACGATAAGCCCCGCATTGATGTGTGTAAAAGCCCTTCAAACGGTTGACTAGCAGTTTCATAAAATTCGTTCATGTTTGCTGACGTTTGTCTTTGTTGATTTGGATCGTGATTGATCAGGTAAATATACTGACCGCCCAAAGTAGATTAAGCCGGTGGCTTGTTCAGAAAAGATCTCAAACTTGACTGAATGCATCCAGAAGATTTATTAGTACACTTTATGAATATGATGAGTTATCTCTGTTCCTTCTTAGATAGCTGTCTCTTTCAATTTTCTTCTTTTGATTTTAATGTATCTTCTGAAATATAACCGAAGTTGTGAAATTGTTTACTGCAAGGAATGCAATATTATTTTTCCTTATTCTTTTAATAAACCAATACCAATATTATCCATCGTATTTAATTACGACTAAACCAATATAAGCGAGTTCGCAATGTAGTTCTTGCTTTCCAAATAATGTTTGCAATTGGCGTCTTACGTCAGTAATATTTGACATTTTTTGTGAACTACACTGTCGTATAAGACAGTCAAGCAATGAAGCGCTATACTCCGCAAGAGCGTGGTATAATTGTGTAAATTTTTTTTAGCAATAATCGGTCGGTGGTGTTAGCCACCTATGCGGTTACGTCAATAAGCCAAATCTTCGTTTCTGGGGCAGTGAAAATCCGCGTGTGATGCTCTCAAAGCCACTGCGTGTGGTGCGGAGTGATTGGCCCTTATTTAGTGTGGGCGCCATAGGCAATACGATCACTGTTACTGGGGACCGCTACAGGGCCACGATAAACGGCTTTCTGCCGGAATTGGATGAGCGGAGCTTGGTGAACATGTGGCTTCGACAAGACCGCACATAAAAAAAGTGAAATTATTTCCCAGTCAAGGTGAAGTTATTTCCCGTGAAGTTGCACCTTAAGGTGTGAACAAAAGCTGCACAAATCACACCTTACTATATATATCCGACAAAGAAAACCCTTAAAAAATCATTAATTATCATTAATCATTTAATTATTCTTAAATTTGACAAAAAAAACCTTTATTGAGTCAGTTTTAATTTTGCCCGAGTGGTGTTTTATAGTATATTTTGGGCTTTCACATGACGTTGTTCCTACACCTAACCTAACCATAAAAATTTTGAACAGTAAGGTTTTGGTGAAAAATGAATGGTTGAACTTTGATTGCGTTTTTCCACAACTATAGCCGAATGTATTCAATTAGAGTCGAAACTAAAAACGTTTGTTGGTATGGCCCATTTGGCGTCGCGGGGCTTCTTTTTCTAGAATTTAATCAGATTGGAACGTAAATTTTTGTAGTCGATTTTTGTCTTCTTTAAAAAAAATAGTTTACAGCAAAATATAGCGGAATACCTACTCTCGTCAAGTTTCGTCACTGTAAAGAGGCTTTCGTTAGCGACTTCACAACATCGAACTTTCAGTGTGAACACACCCTTAAACCGATTACCGAACTGTGTATGTCAGAAAAATCAACATTTTCATCATGGTATAGTACACGAAGGAACAATGTTTACAAATAATTAAAATTTATTGCCGAAATTCCGAGTCGGTTGTCGCAACTTTAAGAGTGTTAGCCGAATTTTCGATGAATCGCATTTTTGGTTAAACGGCATATGCATATGCAAAATATGCGTTACTGGACAAGTGAGAACCCTCATGTGCTTCATGAAACATCACTTCATCCACAAAAAGTCACTGTTTGGTACGGATTTCATACTGGTGGCGTCATTGAGCCGTTTTTTTTTCGTCGATAAAAATGACCGTCACGTTACGGTAAATGGTATTCCCTACAGAGACATGTTGAAACGTTATTTCTTTGAGCAATTGCATGAATTGGACGTCAGTGATATGTGGTTCCAGCAAGACGGTGCCATAAGCCACACAGAGGGTGCAAAAATCGAGTTATTGAAGTGTCAGTTCGGTGAACGTGTTATCTCGAGTTTTTTGGCCGCCGAGATCGTGTGATTTAACGCCTCTAGACTTCTTTTATGGGGATACCAACATTAAATCATTGGTCTATGCCAACAAGACGGCGACGTAAGAGGAGCTCAAAGCTATAGCAGCCGTATCGGTCGCTGCATACGTTCCAGTGGTGTACATATGAACGAATTTGAAATATATTCATAAATGTTTTGATAGTAGTCAAGCCAAACTATTTTTTTTTATATATCTCAAGAAGTTTGCATTTTATTTAAAAAATAAGTTGTCCAGTCCTTAATGAAAGACCCTTTAGTTATGTCGTTTTCCATTCGGCAAAAAGAAGCGTCCGGGAGAGTCCGGAATCGAAAAAATCACTTCTGAAACCGTTCCATTGGCACAAAAAATACTCTTCTGGTGATTCTGAGAAGAGAATTTCGCTTCTCGATTTGAATTCAGAATCCACTCAAGAAACACTCACACAAATGTAATTTATGTATTTTATACAAGTCAGCCGTAGATTATTTTTTGGCATTTCACCAATACTATTGTGGATTCTTTCAGAAGCTGTTTTGTTGTTCCATTGGATTTCAGAATGAGATGATCCCCGAGTGAAACCAATGGAAAACGACATTAGCTACCTGTTCGATATTTTCAAGCAGGCAAATACTGCGATCGCATATAGAAATACACGAAAAAAAATATTGACCCGTTAATGACACTCATTCTCATACACACTGCGATTAATAAACATGTGAATCCTAACTGATACCTACACGAAGGAATCACCCCAAGTCTATAATCGATTTTTGAATTCCGAGTTTTATTAATCTGCTCAATGATTATGACGGATGATAATATACATTGCTAAACAAAATTAATTGCACTCTGTAAACGCTCCAGAGGTTTTCCAGCTTACAAACATGACAAATGGTGGACATTGCATTTAAATTGCGTTTAAGCTACTTCAACTTAAAAATGATTGACCCTACCAAACATTCCAAAAAAAACCTTTTATGGGACATAGGTATGCATAGTCACACAACACACATGCAATTTGTTAAACGATATATGAGAGAGAGAGAGAGATTGGTTTTTTGCAGCCAATATTAAGAATGACATATGAAGGACATCGCAAATAACTATGATTACAGATAGGTACATAATAAAACGTAAGCAAACACAAGTCCTGTGAAAAGCATTTCTGCAATTAATTTGAACAATGTTACAAATGACATGAGAGCAACAATTGGTTGAAGTAAATTTTACGAACAAATCATAAATAGTTTCAAAGAAATTTACAATTTGCCGTGTTTAACAGGTATGGATGTAACTTTCTTAATGCGCACAGTTTTTATGATATTAGACTGTGCTGAACCTAACCGTGCATTGAGCATTTAATATTGAGCTTCCCCATCTACCTGCGTGATAGTTATGTATGACGATGTAAACGAACCATAATTCACAAGAAAAAATTAATTACCCCCAGTTAATATTTTCAGATTGTATTTGTATGCATGTAATTATCTCTGCACAGGTCAAGAGTAAAGCGAAGGAACGCAAAGCAGAATCGAGACTAATTTACACAGGATCAGAACATATAAACAGCATATCCTTACAGTTTCTGTTCAGTTTACTTCACAGTTCATTTTGGGGACCCACGTTTATTTTTAGTACGGATCATTTTTCGAAAATACCGCCAAAAGTTCTGCCACAATTTCCCACCTTTTTCGAAACATAAGAGTTAAGCTTCAAACATCTGACTAAACGTAAGTTAATTATATTGATCCATTCAAATGTGTCTATTATTGCTGATTACTTTTTTATTTTTAGATTTCTCATCATGTCTTCATCCCCATTGCCGAAATGCAAGATCTTTACGTGTGACCAACATGCCTGCAATATATCAAGGAGAATGCTGACCCTCTACCAGGGTCAACTTTTATTCGACATCGCCCTGATAGCCAAGTCGGACAACATTAAGGTTCACGCTCACCGTATCGTTCTCTCGGCATCAAGTGACTACTTCCTAGCAATGCTATGCAGTACTCTAAAGGAAGCGAGGTCGGATGTGATTGAATTGGAAATCGATGGACCAACTCTCAAATTGGTCATTGACTTCATGTACACTGGCATGATTGAGCTTACCTGTGAGAACGTCTACCGGATGTTAACAGCAGCGGACGTCTTGAAAATGAACACTTTAAAAGCCGCATGCTCTGGCTTCATTGGGGAAAGTATCGACATCACCAATTGGCTCAGTATTTCGTCAATGGCCAAACAATGTCATTCTACCAAACTGCATGAGATGGTGTTTACGTTTGCGTTGCATAACTTTATGGAGTTGCGCACGAAAAACGAGTTTCTGTCACTCACAGAGGAGCAACTAATCGAGCTCATTTCTAGTGACGATCTCTGCGTGGACTCGGAGGAAATAGTGTTCCACAGTCTGGTGTCTTGGGTGGAGTTCGACAAAGGAAGCCGGGAGAAATGTATAGCCAACCTTCTGCCGCACATACGTTACTCACTGTTGAAGCCGGAGTTCATTTTGGAAAACCGACATTTGGTGTGCAAGACTATGGAGCTTTTCGAATTTCGAATGCAAATGGCACCTACAAAATGGGATATGCTGCACTCCGATCGAAAGTGGACAAATGAAACAACAGTCAGTGCAAGCTCTACGAAATGATTAAAGATTGTAAACCGGAAACCAACGAATGAAAGGCTCAAATTTTAGCACACGATTTGAGTTATGGTTTTGCAAATCTGTTTACATTCAGAAAATAAATATTTCCTTTAAATTTTTTCTTGTAACAAAATGGATCCACATAACTGACATTACTGGGTTTTGGTTGCGCTTTCACTTCGCAAGCCTTTTTCGGTTTTGGGTATACAAATGTATGCAGGATTTGCTGGTGGGAAATTTAGATATTCCCGCTTCAATGGAGTAGATTCGTTTTGGTCAAACTTTTGGTGTAAAATTAATTTTAAAAGGCTCTCGCGTCCAGAGATTTAAAAGAAAAACTATACGTGAGAGTTTGAAAACTATTTACTCAATACATTCGGTTGTAGTTAGCAAAGAAGTTGGGCATTGACTCACTGCTTACGTTACGTTAAATAAAAAACATCCAGGTATTTCACATTTCCCACGGCTTCTCGATTCAAATACCACTCAGCGTTAACTTCGGGATGCTTTTTAGAGTCATTTTGGCTCCTTTTTGAACGCCTGGACTAATTTGAACAACAATTATATCGGTAATAAAAAAAAATTAAAAAAGAAAAGAAAATATTAAGATCTTAATGGGACTCCTTTTTCATCCTCTTTTTTTGGACTCTTTCTGAAAATTGTTCAGAGCTAACACTGCTACCACTCGGCTGCTTTCAAAAACGCTGAACTAGCTGTCAATGTAATAGATAAACGTCCGTATGACTTTCAATCCGTCCGTCCACTTATGTGGTTTTCAATTGGACTTTACGTTTTCGTGAAATTTTTCAACGGCAGAGAAACACAACGCATCGGATGAATCTATTTTTGTTAATTATTATTTATGTACAAATGTTTAGAAATCAAGGGCTCAAATTTAGAATGTTTTAATATAAAATTCAAGCAGTGAATGCAAAATGTTTAGAAAAGTATTGAAGGCTACACATATTCGAACCGCACGAATACAACACAAAATAGAGCAAGTGACGTTTTAATGTTCGGTTAGACACACGAAATCTGAGATCAAATCTGAAAAAACCCAATCGAAAACCAAATATGATTTATTGTTGGGAATGGCGCTGCTTACTTAAAAGGAATCAGAAAACCTACTCCAATTCTGATTTTCATTTAAATCTGTACAAAAGACTTTGCATAATTATAGTTTTCAAAGGGGGGTCAGTTAGTGTATAATTCAGAGCCAATTTATTTTATTTACCTACTCCTATGAAAAATTTAATAAAACGTGTGCACATTGGTATGGGTTTGTGACACGCATCAAATTTGTATCCGCTGTTCTGACACGATTTTAGGATTATTTTACCGTACAAAATATGAATAAATTAAAAGCCACAAGTATATTTCATATAAATATAGTCACACTCACTCAGTAATGTCTAAATTCTGCGTGAGCTAAAAACGATAGCTTTGGATATATTTTAATATAATGACAGCCGCAACCCAGATAAAATATTCACAAGCAAAAGCCGGTTGTTTTTGTTGGCGAATTGATTTTCAAATTTATATACATAAAAGTATGATGCACTCCTATATTCTGACCTCCAAACAAAATCAGCTGTCCGGTTAGTTTTGGCGAAATTGGAATTTGTGTAGGAAGATAGGTACGTATTATGGCTATTTATGTATATTTCGGTAATAAAATAATAGAAAGGTCAACAGAAAATAAAATTCATGGTAATCACTCGATGTGGGTGCTTGTTTATTTAATTTTTTATTGCATTTTCGAGTTACGTCTACCGGGTTTAGGTATGAAAGCTGATTTTCCATGTTCTAAGAGCTGAACTACGGAATGCCAATACAATTTAAAAAAAAATACATAATTTATCGAAAGATCCATGTTGTATCATGCAAATTGAACTAATTTCGCTTTCCCCTAAATGAAACAAAAATCTGAACATTTTTTTTTTTAATGGGTGTGTGCTATTTTGTTTAATAAAATGTTTTTGAGAAAATTAGCAATTTTTTATTGGTTAAGGTATCGAAAGTGTTTGTAGAAATATCGTTTTAATCAAATTGACTTAAAAAATATGTACTTTTATGGGTTTTTGACTTTGCTTTTGCGAGTCTCGCTCAAGTTTTTTGTCGATGAACAATCAATCATTGCCGTTGACATTTTTGTGATCGACGTTATTTCGAAATAATATGAATTGTCGTCTACAAACATATGGTTTACAACAATGAAGTGGAAATAGATGTTGTTAACAACTAGAGATGAATGAATAAATGAGATGGATATCTTTCATACGTCCATACCCCCAAAACCCATTTGTTTACAATGTTGTTTTAGTAATTTCAACCCCCGTCTGTGAATACGTGTGGGCGCCAAAAAAGCATATAGCTAATCAGAGACAATTTGTCTCTGATGCTAATAGTCGGCCAACATTCCGTTTGCTTTTATGTGCATAGCGATTTTCAATCGTTTTGTGTGTTGGCTTTGACTTTTAGTGAAAACTTTTGTTACTTCTTGACAAATGCCAAATACTCTTTTCGATCCTCAATTAGAAATTAAAACATTGAACTTTGTTCGGGTAATTGCAACATACATTATTATAGCCGTGTGAAATAGTGGCTGTTCCTGATTAAAATTCATTCACTTTTCTTGGTTATAGCAATAAAATGAAAAAATTTGCGATAAAAATAAATGCATTTCTAAAACACCTTTTTCATATATGGTTCAATGTTTGGCCTTCTACGACTAATGGAATCTGAATTATTTTTAATTTGATTTTGACAGAAAACAGAACTAAGCTTAAATGCGGAATTCCTTTAAGCGATTCCCGTTAAAAAGATTGAATAAAATGGCGTCTTTCTAAGACGGCTGTATAACAACACCAAACTCGCGCCATTTAGTCGAATAGTTTTCATTTTGAACAGAACTATACGCAAACTGTAACAACTGACAAATGCATGAAAATGGATATATTTTGTTTTGTTTTCATATTATTAATTGGACATTATATTCAAAAATGTTATAGGTAGAAATAGACAGCTAAGCATTCTGTAAATAGAGATTTGACTAAGATTACACAACGAGATTAGCCCCTGGTTATTACCTTAGGGATATTTTTCCAACAGATGGTAGATAAATGTATGGAATGATGTTGGTTGAAGTAATAGATGAAGCTGGTTAGAATATTAGGTGAACGATGGTTAAAAAGTGTAATGGGTGAATAAAAGTTCAAGTGAAATTGAGTAGAGTCCCTTTGGTAAAACGACAGAAAATGCATTATATATTAGAAGTGCTTTATGTATATGTACACCGGCAAGACAAAGTGAAGCAAAAGAATCTTCAGAATGCTTTTCCGACACCTGCATTTTACTTGGCACTTTCGAGATTTATCCCAAAATTCAACATATATACCACTTTCCACGATAAATCATTTCATACCTTTAGGCTGATTAGGAATAAGTTATTTTTCTAAATTGTTTTTTAGATGTTTTTTTTTCTGCTTTATGTTGCTGTACTTTTTACGAGCGTTTTTAGGACATTCTTTATTCTAATCTACACATAATTTTTTCTTTTATGTATTCGATTTCACTATACTAATATTGCTTTTCCGCGACAGAGCTTGCATACATTTTTCGAATCCATAAGCTGATTTTGACTTTTGTCGCCCAAGCTTAAACACAGAATACGCGGAACTGCAACTACCACAGTAAGACGATACGGTACGAAGGTACACACTTATATTTACAAAAATAAGCATATATTTCCATTCATAATGTAGTAGGCACTTCTGCCATTCTATTACCACAAATATTAAACCAGAGACGTCGGCTTTGTTGGTATAAGCGCACTATTTCTACACTGCCAATAGGAACTAACAACAAAATATATAATTCTTCAAATACAGAATGTGATTTAATACGAAATGTCAAAACAAATGCAAATAAATACGATAAAAATAAATATTAACCTAGGCTTAAATCTAATAACTCTCGAACAATTTCTCGGATGGTGTGCGACAAAATGGACAATGGCCCTTTTGCAGCACTTGCAGTTCAAAGTCTTCGGCATAAAATAGCTGCGAATTTTGACAAGTGAGTACATTCATGCTAAAATGGAAATTAGTGCACCCACCAACAAACATTCCGGACAAAATGTAATTTGTAAGTCTGGGAGTATATTTCTGTAAAAAGTATTCCTTGACTTTGCCTCACGTCGCTTGACAATTAGAACATGATTCGGGTCTATCGATCTGAGTGCATTGCGATCAAGGCTAAGGGGTAAGGCACCTGCGATATCCTGAAAATTGAAAACATTTTCCAGAGTTCTTGTGTTGCAAAAAGTCCAAATAAATGCTTAATCAAAACTCACTTCAGAGAAAGGATCATTATCTTCAACTGCTTTGGGAGGAGCCATTAGAAGTCTTTCGGCTTCTGCATCGCTGATATCCATCTCGGGGTGAAACTTAACTAGAGGTAAGATTTCTGGAACAAAATTCATGAAGCTCTAAATTGAATTTGTCATAATTTAAGCTTACCAAAAGAAACAAACGAAAATATGTAGTCCTGTTTGCATGTGGGACAATTGTTGCCATTCAAATGTGCGCTGTAGTTGGAGCACTTATAGCAAAGTGGCAATAATTCCTCAGGATCGTTGAAACCACCTTTACAGGCTTTGCTATTTAGGTAATTTATCTGAAAGTGTCCATGTTACACAACCACAGCGCTACATAAATGAATGTACTTACGTCAATCTGTTCCTGTACACCGGTTGGGGGTTTCAATGACTGCAGCTTTTTGTTCACTTGAAGACACAACTTGTTTGCTTCTAGGATTTTCGCTTGCTTCGAAAGCGTATAGTAAAGTGCACTTTAGGATAAAAAAAATTACCTGTCAAGGCAACCGATATAATGCTTCTGTGTACTGTACTTACAACATGCTAACGCCTTTTGGTGGTCCTTTATGTTCTATTTCGTTGGCTATATATCTGCTTGCATTAAAGAGGCTTATCGGAGAATAACTGGTAAAGGGTTCTTTCAGGTAGCTGTGTATTATGCCATAGGCGTAGTAAACTTTTGCTATGCGCATATGATTTTTGTACTCTTTGAAGTGATGGTCCATTGGAGATTGCTCTCTGGAATAGAACCACAGTAAAAAGTTAACATAATGGAACATAATATCCTCGTATGTATACGATACGACCGATACGTTTAAAGTGAAAACAATAGAATCGGAATATGGTTAGGCAGCGGTAAATGTTTTGTTGATAGATCATTACAGTGACGCACTTAACACTTGAACTTTTTAACTTGCATGGGCGTCCGAAACAGATGAATAACCGATATGGAAACAATTCCAGATAGCCGAATATGTCCATCTGGAAACAGCGGCTATTCAAATATCTCTCTATCGGCAGCAACTTCTGATTTCTGCGCATTGACTTGTCTAATCCAAATAAAACAATACTCACTCTTTAGAAACGTACACTTCCAAGAACTGCTTTGCCATCAGCCAATGAAAATAGCTCGTATCCAAGAAACGTTCCTCAGCAATGGCCGACGAACTAAGGCTTCGTAAAAGACGATTTGCATCTTTGCTTCGCCCAGCCTTAAGGTATGCTAAAAATGGACTTTTAAAATTGCCAATGATAACCAAATGTTTTATTATGCTTACCCTCGTGAGCTTCAATAAACTGATCCGACTCGGCCAGCCACTGGGCGTGTTCAAAGTGAACGGACGGTAGCATATCTGGTTGGTTCTCTGCCAAGCGAAATGCCTCATACCAGTCTCTGGCTTCCACATGCAACTGTATTACCTGTGATTCATCGCCCAACTTTTTGTAAACCTCAGCAGCCAATGGCAGAGCCTTCAGCCTTTTCAAGTGCGACGCGACCAGCTCCAGAGAGCTGCGTTCATTCAAACTCAACCGACGACCAATATCATACAGACTAAAATGAAACACAGTTCGGAAATCGCTTGCTGTAACAAAGAATTATCTTGCTTACACATCAGCCCATCCCTGTTGCGACACAATTTCAATTGCGCGTTCATTTTCTCCCGCGGACAAGAGTAGTTCAGCCGCAGCTCGTGGTTCGTGCACAGAACAAGCCCATTCGGCCCGTCGCCTTATCAATTGACGCTTCTCGTCCTCATCACCGTCCCGAAGAAACTCTTGAGCCATATCGAACATTCTCAGATCGCTGTACATGGTGAGGGCACGCTCGTTTTGCGAACACTTTTGGTAGAGCCGTGCAGCTTCCTTGAATTTGCCAGCAAATGCAAAGTTTTCAGCTTGCAGTACCTCTTTGGGAACCTCTGAACGTCTCTGTTTCTCCAATAGACTGTGAATCAATTGCAACCATGGAAGGTTGCGCACCTTGACATAGGCATCTTTAGCGATATTTAAGTGCAACGATTCAAGGGCTGCCATCGCAAGTCCCTCCCAATCAGCGGTTGTCACCCCAAGGCACGCTACTTGATAGGCTTCACTGCAAATGAAAAATACAGAAAAATGTAAAGATCTAGAAAATTTGCCAAAAGGGTTACTCGAAAAAGCCAGCTTCAATGAATTGCCACATAGTGGCACCCAACGCCAAGGGAATGTTATGCATCACATTGCCACGGAGGCAAAATGCCGTCGCTCCGCACAGCCCTACAACAACGCCCATCATATTTTGTGGACTTCGGGGCGGCAAATTACCAACTCTAACACTGAGACCCCCTGTTGTATGAGTGTAGCAAAGCATTGTGTCTAGATGAGTGTTCCATGCTACGGAATTGACCCCAGAGTCCTATCAAACAAGGAAAAGAGGTAATACAGTTCTTGGTCAATCGAGTAATTGTTTCGCAAGCAACCTGATAGAGCATCGTATCGTTCACGACATCCCGTACAACCAGCCTGCCTGCATCATCCACCACGGCTATCCGACTACGTGCAGCATTCAAATCCAAGCAACGCACCGCAGACATAACGGTTGTGATCAAGATAGGCAAAGCATTGTCCAAGAATATTCTGAACACCTGCAGACGAAAAGTACTAAAGAAAAAAAAATGTTTATCCTCAGTGGCTTACCTGACCGCTTTTGAGACCAATCATAAGGCCCTCCCGACCCGTAGGACCCCCAGTCACCTTAATATATCTGATGAAGCTGTCCATAATCCATTCCCTCTGCAAAACACCCTTAAAATCTAAGCTCTGCAAGCGTTTCTCTTGGCATAAAACAATGTGCTGCGCACAGACTACCAGTAAGCTGCATTCGAACTTCTTTGTGATCTTCTCCTTTACCTTGTAGTGCATGGGCTGATCCTCTGCCGAGCTTAGCTCATACAGCACTACTCGTTCTGGTAGTTGCACTGCCAAGCGGTTCCGGTAGATGGCAATCTTCTGCACAAGGTCCCTACATTTGATACGAACCTTTTGACCCGAAATCAGATGTTGAATGATGACATCGCACATGTTCTCGCGAAAAGCATATCGCTCGCGGTATAACGCATGCACCGTACTAGAAGCAATGCTATAGCATGCAAGCGTTCCATCTTGACATCCGACCGCGTAACTGAATCCATTTGGATGTAAAGCAACTGACCAGACCCACGATTCAAAAGCTTCACCCAAAGTGCCCAGGCGAACTCCTTCCTTTGTGAAGATCTGAAGTGTGCAAGAACACCCACTGACAATTAGAAATTCACCATTCGGAAAGAATGTCAGACAAAGCGGATCAAATCCAAGCACACGTTCTTTGCCAATCATCTGACCACCAAGCGTATGGAAAGACAGCGTTTGACTCCAGTCGGCAATTGCGATTGTGTCGGTGTTGGTTGTATTCGCTACCGGACTGCATTGGACTCCAAACACAGCACTGCTCGGACCGCCAGTACGTTCAATGCGACCCTTCTCCTCACCAGACTATTAAGCAAGGAAATTTCATAAGTCTCAGTCATCGATGCGTCAATAGTTTACCTTATTTCTAATTGAGATTGTTCCATTGGCTAGACCCAACACCAGGTATTGTCCGTCGTTTGTCCATGCGCAGGAATTGATGCGAGACGCTATTTTGTACTTTTGCACTGCCTTTTGCTCCGCTGACCAGTATGCGAAATCAGAGGTAGAGCACGAAGCCAAATGATGAGAAACAGGGTTGAACGAAAGGCACTGAATGAAGTCGCCATGGCTGCAGGGAATAAATATGGAAAAGTGAAATTCGCCGTCATCAAAGTTCAATGGGTGCGACCCACCGATAATTTGTCAATATGCAATAAAACTTTGCCTATTATTATACCCTAAGGCCCAAGTTGGATTTGTTGCGCCAATTATTATTTGTTTGTTTTTTTTAAGTCCCAAGTTATTTGTCGGGAGGTGCCGTTTAATGGCAAGAAATGCTGGCTAACCTTCGTCACCTGAGGTCCGAATGAGAATAATTTGACTTCCCTGACTCATGCAAACGAAACAAAACCGTGTCTCGTCAAAACTAAAAGAAATTACTAAGTAGGGAGTATCTATATATATCATCCTATATTAACAATGAATAGATGGAACCAAACATTGTAAACTACAGAAGCAAACTCCTGTTAAGCATCACATACAAGCTTCTGTCTAAGACAGACAACCGCTGCAATGTATCTGAGTTGAAAAAACCCTTGTGAGTAGCCAAGAAGACGTGGTATAACGCATAAGTCATTATGCCGGTCCTATTGTATCGTGCAAAAGCATAAAACCTGTCAAATTGATCATACTCAAGCCTACTGAGGTGTGTTTATTGACGCTCAAGTCCGTTCTAATAAGTTGTAACGCTATTCAATAAATTGGCTTTGTCCAACATTATAGACAAACTAAACATTGTCACTTTAGAACTGCTAGAACGGCCATTATCCACGACTTCGAAAGAGTTAAGAATACAAGATCACACAACAAACAACTATGCGACTATGACTTACGAATACTTTAAAAGGCCCTCCAATTTGTTGGTCCATATGATTACAGATTTATCTGCACCACCAGTTGCAAATTTTTTCCCATCTCTGGCATAAGCGACACAGTGTACCGTGTCCTTGTGTGCCTTCAAAGTATTTAAGACACTTCCATCGCTTGGATCATACACTAAAACGCGATCTCCAGCTGCAACAATCAAATGCTGACCCTCTGGATGGTAGCATACAGCATGCACACTAGAAAATAAATTTGTAAATGTTGATATGTAGGTAGGAGTTTTTATAATTTGAAACATACCTAACGTCGTCCTCTTTGGTGTTCGGTATATTAATTTTTTCCACCCATTTTAGAACTCCTCTCATTTTGGTGATCTCTTAATAGACACATAGATGGATAAATTAATAATTCGCAATTAACTTATTAAGAGCAATTTCGTTTCACACTATCTTGTTTAACAAAAATGTTGTTTTGGCTTTCCCTGTTATTTGTTTACGTTTTATTCTGGCCGTCATGTTGCTCCGGCAACTAGAAACGTCCCTGTATATTGGGATTTAAATTTTGAGTGGGAGCGACTGGCGATTGATTGAAGATTGTCGGTAAGAAACAGCAAATAAAAGTCCGATGCATACCTGGCACTAGAGCGGCGTAGATCTATTGGCTGCATTAAATGATTGGAGTGAGGGGTAATTTCCCTATAAAGCTCACAATACCTAAATTGACATGAACTAGCAACTATAGTACTATGTACTTTTTGTAATAAATTTATTTATTTATTTTTAGGTATGCTTTTTAACTGAAGTAAATTTAGATTCACATATTTTAATTATATTACATTATTTGCGTAACTTTATTTTCAAAGTCAAACCGACAATTCAGCATACATCTAGAATGACCAATATCAGGATGTAGACAACATGTACTTTGGTATACAAACGGCCATATTATTCACTCCGGGTATAAATTTTAAGGTTTAAGTTAATTTTACACCCGACCATTTGAACCGCATTTTTTAAACCCTACAATTTAAATCTATACCCAAAATATTGACTAAATATAAACAGGTATGCATTAAGCCCGCTGGTTTAAGGTTGTATTTGAAGGACTAATCACATGAGAGGGAATTTAACTGCATTCAGAACTGAAAAATTGTTATTTATGCTACCATAAAAGCATTATATTTAATTAACATCTAATCTAAAAAAACATGAGTATTAACTTATTAACAGCGAAATTTACAATAACAGCAATTTTACCGCGAATTGAAAATTCGTGCAGCGAATTGTCACACATAATTCACAATCCATATACCTACCTAATAGTCGCGATCCACAAGCCCACGAATGATAAATTCGTTCGAACTTAAGCTTAGTACGCTGCTCGAGCTAAATTTTCGCTCCCATACATAAGTCTGATTTAGCTGAGCTAAATCTAAGCGAACCCAAAGAACAACTGTTTTCTGTGACACTTATCCACGCCGTGTTCTATATCAAAATTTACCTAGGACTTTAGCTGATGTTTGGATAGAAAATTTGGAGACCAGATAAAATTTAGTTTAGCTCGAGCAGCGTACTACGCTTAAGCCTTTAAAAATTAAACTGATTCGCGGGGATCTGCGACAAAAGCAAGTTTTCACGTAAATGAAATGTCAGAAACTACAAATATTCTCTAAACGCGGATTTTTAACAGTTTTTTAACCGATTTGAACCCATTGCACACCTAAGTTATGTCAAATTTTACAAAAAATGTAATTTTATTTTGTTTATCACTTCGAAATTGATTTCATTTGTTATGTGCTCGTTGTAGTTTTTCTGTCGAATCATCAAATGTAGCCTACAAAATGCCTCTTTTTCACCTTAAAATATTTTCGCTTAAAATCCAGCACAGCATCGTTGACGCGAGCCCACTTGTGCATTCAATATAGGTATTCGACGACGAGGACGACGTTGATTTACCATTAGCTGCTGATGCATCAGCTCTCCAACAAATTCGTCTTCTGACTACGAAGACATCAACACTTCATCCCTTTTGCAAGCCAATATTTTTTAGCTTCTTACTATTGTTAAATTTTTTTTTGCACTTTTCTGCCAATATTAGCCCTGTTTTTTTGAGCTTCGCTCTCAGCAAAGCAAAGTAAAGTAAGATTTTCAGCACACAAATTACAATAACTACTGCGAGTCTCGAAGTGTCAAGTAGAGCGTAGTTGTTGTAATTGCGTGCTGAAAATCCTACTTTACTTTGCTTTGCTGAGAACGAAGCTCAAAAAAACACGCCTATTATAGGTTTTAACCTGGGTTAAAGTCATTAAACTAGTCGCCGGAGTGCAGTTTGAATTCAATAGGACTAAACACCGTCAAGTTTAGAAAATTGAGAACGATGGGTTAAGCTCAGTAAAATCCGGGTGTAAACCTAAACCCAGATTTAAGTGAGTGAATATAACCATGGAATTTCTCTGACAGTTCTTTACCAAAGGATAAGCTGCTTTATACCGCTCAAAAATGCTGTTGCAGTGCCCCACAGCAAGCCTTTTTTATTATGCCCACATGATCTGTGATCCAACTTTTTTTATATACCATGAAAATCAATGATCTTTATAGATCATGTGAGCATAATAAAAAAGGCCTAGTAACAGCTTCTTTCTGGGTAGCTTTTAGGTTTATTGTGACCGGCATAAACACTAAACTAGTAATGCTGGCTCATTGCACTAGCATGGCAACACTACTGCATTTTATTTATACTGTTCCCCTTGGTAAAATGCCCAATAGTCGTCGTTATTTTCCGTATATGTGCATTAGCATATTTCCCCTTAATCGAAGAAGTTTAATTTCTCCTTTGTGTGTTTACATTTCTTCCCCCATTTCTGGCTATCTTTTCTCTTGAGCAAACATGACGCACACATATCACAGGAAGTACCACGTCGTTGTTCTCACTCAGTAGTCAGTACTTTTCGTTCGGTATTTTTCGATTTATTTTCAAGCACAACGCAATCGGTAATTCGGCAAAGAGCAAAGACCAGCCTTAAAAAATACTTTTCAACCACACTCCTTTGGCTGAGCATTTGAATATCGTTTTAGTTTATTGGAATATTTCGAAAAAAATGTCTTTTATGCTGAAGTGCATCCGCAGAAACGATTTTGGACAGAACAACTTTTTTTAATTTGTCTAGTACTCGGTGCTCGCACGCATCCCTGTTATCGCAATTACCAAGCCAAAGGGAGAGGGCGAATCGACTGGAAGAAAGAAGCAATCGTTTCTCCTCCATGCGGTATTCTACTCATCTCTGTTCAACGAGCACGAATTAGAAACGCACGAGTGAGTCAACACCATTCCGAAAAAAGTGCGTGCACGAAGCAGCCAACAAGCAGGAGCAGTCAGAAGCAGAACACGAACAACGAGATGCCGCCATTTTCATTTATTACACATTCTTTCGTCGATTCTTCTCTTTCAGTTACGTTTCGTCGGTGAGACTCGCGAGTGTTGTTGAGTTGTGTTCTAAAAAGATTTTTTTTCTCAATGCCCGATAAATCGCTGCTGTGTTTTGCCCCGCAGTCCGTGTGTGAAATAAATCATAACAAGCACTAGACGAATAAAAGATAATAAATAATTAATAGAAATTATAACGGTTGCAGCAAGTTTTTCAATTGGTATTAATTAGTTTCGCGCCGCTGAGAGCGCAGTCATTTTCAGCATACACTAGGTTTTTTCTTTCATTTTTTTTTTTTTTGTTCAATGATGAAGAGAATCGTTCAGACGACAACGGCGACGAATAATCGAAAGGTAATAGTATAGTAATCCTCTTCTCACACGCTTCGTTTTCGTTTAATTTTTTTACTGTGTTGGTTTTGCCACAAATTAAAGGCTGCTAACTAACGCCGCCATTGCACATTAGACCTCGAGTGAAAGATTTGAATTTTTTGTCCATATGAACAAAAAGATAAAGAAAAAAAACTTTTTGGCGCGGTTGCGGGTAATGCTAGGAAAGCTAGAGAGAGAACAAAAAAAATATATATTTTTCAATCAGTGCTGCCATAGCTCTTAAAATTGAAATCAACATCTTAGATAGTACAAAATAAAATAGTAGTGCGTGCTTATTATAACTACTTAAAACGTAAAAATATATCTACAATTTTAGCGTCAAAGCTACTAGCAAACGTCACTTAATATCCAAAGGTTTGAAGTAACTCTGTGATAAGTTTTAGGCAACGTTTATTAATACGACATCATACACGTTCTGAAATTAGAAAATGTATTAAAATCGAATGCAATTATTTCTATGAGGGCTTGATAACTGACGTTGGTATGTAATTGAAACCTAGTTTTTACAGGCATATTATGACTGTCTGCTCCAGGGAATTGCGCTAAAACTTATCTAAATTTTGGCTCGGAATTTAAAAGAAAAAAATTTAAGAAAAAAAAGCAATCACCTCAATTTTTGTATTCATCAAAATATATTCTGTTTATGGTTGTGACGTTTTTATCATATAACTCCCGTGTGATGATAACAAAAACCCAGATGACTTGTCAAAAATTAGAAATTTTTTAATCAGCTCGAACAATGACCGATCCAATAATACAATTATTGTTTTTCTAAGCGAATTTTTTGAGACAGCGGTAATAGTATTCTGTTCTGAAAGTTTTTTTTCCAATGCACGTTCTAATTAAATATCGTATTATACAAATGCAGTTTAAATTAAAACTGGCAATACTGGTTTATGCTACAAAAGGCAAAAACTGAGACAAAAGAAAAGACTTCGTTCAGTTCTTTTATTTTGTACCCCATGCAGTGAAATCTGTGTACTTGTGTGTTGGTGTCTGTTTCTCCTTCCCTTTCCCAACATAACGAAAGGGAAATATTTTTCTTTACCCTACCGTTAATATGTACCTGCCATGTTTGTATTTTCGGGCTGTGCTGAACGAAAAAAAAAAGACGCGGCTTTCCGCGTTAAAGTGTCAATTTTCTTAAAAACCATCACAAAATCAAAAAATTATATTAATAATATAATCGGTATTACATTTAGTTTGTTCTCTGTACCGTAACTGTATGTGCCGACTCAATATATTTCTTATCTGTTTTTTTTTTTTTTGTAATACAGGTGTACGGTGGGACATCACAACAAACAGTCAACTCAGACATGAATCCAATGAACAGTGCAGTGCGTAAAATACACAATTTGCTGTCCAGTGGCGCTGTCACAGTGACCGGACCCAATCAGCCGCGAATTTTAAAACAAAAAGTCGGCACTACCATAGTATCGTCGACAACAAACAATGTACAACAGAACAGCAGCAGTAATAATAATATAGTGGGCAGATGCTACATTTGTGACGATGCAACAAATGGTAGCCAAAACCAGATGCTAACTGATATGGTCACCTCACACACCAACACCAAGTTTCCCAATAAAATTGGCCAATTGGTTGGTGATGCTTTTATGGTGATTGTCAGCGTAGAAGATGTAGTATGCCCAAGGTGCAACAATCTAATGAATTACTTGGACCGACTGGAAAACGATGTGGAGCGAGTGCGCAATAACATCATGAATTTACTGCACAAAAAGTACGGATTAAATGATGAATCGTCGTCATCGGCGATTGCATCAGCCGCAACGACGGTGTCAATATCCAGTGGAGGTGGTGGCTCTACAGTGAGCCAAGCATCAGCGTCACCGCCTATTAAAATGCAAAAGATGAACAGTGGAAATGCTGTGAATCGTGTTGTTAACATGAACGACGATGGAATCGATGGAAGATCTAGGAAGGGTAAGTTACATGGTGTACTACTTATAATTGTCATTATTGACGGCATCTGATTTCACTTTCACACATAATCCGGGTCTTTTTCGACTCGATCTACCGTTCCCTGCAGGATAACTACACAAAGGTAGACCTAGGCCTTGAATAAAGCATTCAATTAAAAAAATTAATTGAAATCTTCTACCTATATAAATAGGCAAAGGCAATTTAGTACCACTTTCACTTCATTAAACACAACATAATCGTTGAGAAGATGGTGAAGAGATGCAATGTTGTGTATAATTTGTCTTCCAAAATGTTGTGTACAACCCAGGCCAGTTAAATGGTCGAATTTTGTACCACAATTTTTACGAACTCTAGTTTTTGGAAATACTCACGTTGGTATCAAAATAATTGTTGAAATTCCTTTAAACTGACTATATAATCCCCGGGCCGAATGAATTGGTAAATATGTTCTTCTTAAAAAAAGTTAAGACGTAAAGAATTACATATATCTTTACTGGTACTAACTCGTTCCTGGAAATGTATACCAACACATGCTACGAATAATGACAAGTTAAACTACAACGCGTACAAACAACATGATCGTTTTTAGGTGCAGGCAATGTTTGTATTTGGCATAAATTTGTAAGTCTCTTTGCACGAACGAATGGTTGTGAGAAACTTGACCTGGGGTCCGATATGAACTTGTACGGTTCATATTTTCCACGCGCAAACACTAGCAGATCATGAATCCCCAAGCGATGTTTGAAAGTGTTTGATGCTCACTTTCATTGCCTTGAAGTGTACCTATAAAATGATTCAAACTATCTCTGCTAAATGCAGCTGCTTGTATTAATGTCACTGACAGAAATGACTGCTGGAGTGTTAAGTTTTATTATTTATAATTTTTTAAAATATTCCCATAGCCACTGGTTTTTATTTTGCATATTATACCAAAAATTGGTTTTATAGTACTTCGTCGACAACTTAAACAAGAGTTGTGTTGATGCTATTATTTTGACAGTGACTAACCCGTCTCCCTTGTGCACACCAACTTCATAGAGAAATTCTGCATCTCACAAGATCATGCATTAACAAGTCCAGACGCTTTTGTCTGCTGCCATTGTTTCGATTGTAACGCGATATAGCAAATATTCTAAAGTATTCCGCATACATGTATACTAAGTGGCTGTTTATTCATTGGTGCAGAAACGAAAGTCATCACAGCGTTTCGTCAGTTTAATGGTCGCACTCATATCCATTTGGATGGAAATGATTAAAACTGAACCTCATCGCATTCATGGTTCTTACACAAGTTCAGGAATGAAGTCATTTTAAAACTCCTTCCTTCACATCCATTTAAGAGTTAAATCTTTACTCGAAAGTTGAAGTGCTTATCATGCTGCATATGATATGTAGCATCTGATCGTTAATGATGTTGCATCTATAAACTTATGATACAACGGCGACACTTTCTAACAGACAATTTATACAAGCATACCTATTTGCTGTTTTAAGAGGTTTTTTTTTTGTAACAACTTTTCAGAGTAGTACAATTTTTTGTACCTATTACATTTTCTAAATCGCACCACCGGACTTTTGTCCCTTTTGTTAGACTTTGCGACTCGTACATAATAAAAGTAAAAAAGACGGAATTGATTAGAGGCTCTAGAACATGTACGAGGGCATAATCTTGGCGTCCATTATGCAACTCAAATTGGGTACTGAAAGAATTAGAAAATGTTATCTTTGCAGAAAATGTGATAAAATAAAGACATATCCACCATTTTTTCGACATTTGACTAACTTTGAAAAACTTTTCCCCGTTTTGTAAGAATGTAGATACATACTTCTCTTTAGAGCTATAATTTTCCTACCGCTTTGTATAAATCACTCAGTATGATAGGGAATAGAAAATAATTGCGCACATATTTCAGGAGATTTTAATTTTAGCCGAACAGTTTGTATTGGGGCGCAATCTTTTAGCGGAAACATATTTGTTTGGTCCGATTTACTTTCCTCCATTTTTATTTTAAATCGCTTCAATTATTTTGTCGCATCGGCGTAGTTACGTTGTTCTTTCTTGTTTGTGACTGATTATTCGTGGTGACAGAAAAAATGCTGCATTGTTGTGACCCGATTTATAATTATGGACAGTGTCAGAAAATCCTGTAGGAAAAATGTAGCTCTCGATCGGCACACTGACTATTCAAAGATCAGACATTTTACATGCATATCTGTAGCTTGATGCTTTTACTTTGTTTGATGTTGTATCATATCAACATCCACATGTCAGCTACCATTTTTCAAGGATCTCATGTCAACCAGTCACTTTGGACAGAGCTTATTGGTGATTCTATAAACAAACTCCTTACTCCTACTGATCATTCTTAGGTTATGTAGTCCATTAAGTTTTCCTTATTCGTACTTTTACTAAATCGTGTTTTACTTGTTTTCTTCTAGTGAGCGCCGTGCAACAAATCAAAATCACGCCACCACAAATACAACAACAGCAGCAATTAATACAGAAAAAGGCAACAACAAAAATCTACAAATGCTTGTCGTGCGATTTTAAAACACCCGATTTGAAGCTGTTCAATCCCCACTACGAAACATGCAAGCAACAGAACTTCCATTGCAAAATCTGTAAGAAGATCTTTGCCAATTTAGCCGCTATGAAACAACACATGACGGAGAAGCATGGCGCCACATCAACAAACCTATCAACCACCAATGTAATTCAGCAATCCAATGAGTTGCACTCCTGCCAGTTGTGTCAGGTGAACTTTACCAGTGAGCTGGCTCTTAAAAAGCACATGGAAGTCAATCATAACGAATACAAACAGGGCGAAACAACCCAGCTCTACACATGTAATCATTGTCAGTACAAGTCCACTGACAAGTTAATCTTTGACGAGCACATGCGGAAGCACGTCAAACCGAAACCCTTCAAGTGTCGCCTCTGTTCGACGCGATTTGAAACCCGTGAACAGGCCACTATCCACGCAAAGGCCCACCAGCCGAACTACTTTAAGTGCGGCACATGCTCTTTATCGTTTCCCAAGCGTGAGATGCTTGTGAAGCATTTCGAGATACATCAAACAAAGCCACAGCAGCAACAACAACAACAACAGCAACAACAACAGCAGCAGCAGCAACAACAACCACAGCAGGTGACTCAAATAATCACACAACAACAACAACAGCAGCAACAGACAACTCAATCTCAGCCGCATATAATGACCACGCAAAAACTTCTGCAGGAGACAATTGATGAGGCTCTTAGTGAATCGGCGGAGGCTGGGGTCGATTCGAAGGCAATTCGGTTTTTCACGTGTCACATCTGTTCGTTGACATTTATCCAGGAGAACTACTACAATCAGCATATGGAGACACACAAGTCGCAAACACAAAAGAAGTCCACCCCAGCGGCGATGGCATCGACTGTCTCAAGTGCGGCTATGAACACAACTTCATCCACAACATCGACAAGCGTAAGTCAGAGTTTGATTCGTAGCGACGGCAAGGAATCTAGCGAAACCAACAGCTTGGTGATGAGTGGAAGCGGCAATAACACTGCATCCATATCAGAGGCAGACATTGAAAGCATTTTTGAGAAAATGCATTCCGACAAGTCCGACAATGATGTGGGCACAGGAACAGGTGGCGCAGATAGTGCGCCAGGATCTGGCGATAATTTGGTAATCACGAGTCAGGAGAATGCAGTTGGTGGTATCACATTCAACATAACCATCCCACAACCAGATGCAGCCGATCAGGGCAACGAGGTAAGTTCTTTTCAGCTTCAATTCGAAATCCTTGCATTAATTGCTTTTTGATTTTTCTAGGCCGGATCCAAACAGCAGCAGCAACCACAGCAGCAGCAGGTCGGCGATAGCTCCGGAACACCTGTGTCTATGAGCATTGACATGCCTGTTTTAGACCACCTTGATGAGGGAATGGAAAAAGGCGGAACAGCGGCAGACGGTGGGCCCTCAAGTGAAAAATCATCTGCCTCAGACGAGAATGCAAAGACAGACATGAGCCCCTCAGGCGCATCGGGATCGGCTGCGCACCCGGTAAGCATGCCTAGTTTAGATGACGACAATGACGGTCATGACGGAAATAGTCAGCATTCGAATACAAATCTTGACCCGCAATCCCAGCAAGACGCAACATCTGCGGCAGAAAACCAAGAATCAGAAGATCAACAGGACGCTCAGCAACAGCAGGTCGATCAGAGTCAAGATGACGAAAACCAACAAAATATAACCGGCGATCAGACCCCGATGGACATGGAAGATATGCAAGCCGGTGTCGATAGTGGCCAAATAAAGTTCATTCTCAACGAGAACGGTCAGCTTCTACAGCTGGACAATCACATAATCACTGATGCCGACGGTAATCAGATTCTAGTACAGGGCACCGATAGTGAACAGATTCAGCAGTTGCTGCAAAGCGTTGGTGTGTTACAAACCAGCGACGGCCTGGACGGGGAAACGCTCCAAATGATCGGCGACAACAATCAAATGGTGATTGTACAGCAAGGTGACAATGAACCACAGCTTATTGACGCATCTCTGCTTAATGCGGACGGACATATTGTCATCCAGCAGGGCCAGGACGGCGAGTTGGGTGAAGGAGCGCATGTTATTGGCGAAGGTGGTGTGCGAATACCAGTCTCTGTGTCGTATACTGCCGATGGCCAGCCAATTGTACAAGTTACCCAGCAGCACGAGGGCGTCGAAGGAAAGGAAATTGACGGGACCGTAATCACGACGACCGCCGGTGGTGACACAGCAGTCACTCAGAGTCTCTCCCAAGCGCCGGGAAGTTATTTCGCGCTCGAGGACCTTATGCAGCAACCTGAGCAAACAAAGTCATCTGACTAGGCATGTATTGAACATACACATTCGTCGTCTGAATGACTAAACGAGTGCATTCTGGTAAAAAGTCCCCTTTTCGCCCGCCCAATGATTGCAAACGTTTATAATGTAAATTAAAAAAAAAAAATTTGTACATGGCATAACCATCATCACCACCAGTACCATCATTCAAAAAAGCTCCTCAGTCTTGGGGGGCGCACTGTTACAATATTTTCAAAATATACAATATTTTCAAAATATTAAAACCCATCTTGTAATATATTTATATAGTTTAAAGACGTTTGGTTTTAAATTGACAAAAAGCAAAAAAAAAAAAAAAAATAGATAAACTGTGGGATTGGTAAGTAGTATCCCAGATTTACCCCATTTATACACTACACAGTAAAAGAAAAATATGCACTTGCACACAAATGTCTTTTTAAGCAGCAGTTGCTAAATGCAGGAGGGTAGAAATTGTTTTACAAAACTTAACTAACCTACCCCCCCCTCTCCCCATTTTTATCATCTAATATTATTTTGTAATTAAGATAAAGATAAACGATTAGACATTTGTTTTATTATATTTTTGAGAATCATAAAAAAAAATGTTGAGGTTACTTCAAGAATACATGCAAAACAGAAAAATAACAACAAAAAAAAAGTAAAGAATATATGTAATAATTAAAATGTTAATTATAAGTAGTCATTATATAGAATATAACCAAAATAATAAAAAGAAAAACGAAATAATAATAAATTTCCAAACAAGTTGAACATATTCTTATAAAACACGTGTATTTTAATTCCAAAACATGCGTATTGTTTGACACGACATACCAGATGCAAATTTAAAGAGCTTAGACATTGTTTGTGTGTCTCTCCTTTCATTAATTTTATGCACTGCGATTAAAACAGACATTTTTTTTTTTCAAACAAGTTACTTTCTTCTAAGTAATGATCAACATTTTACTGTGCAGACAAATTTATATCTGTTACATTTTGGTTTCCGCAAAACGCAAATATTTATCTATACTGATATCAAACAAAAAATGTCGTTTATTGTATGCAATTATAACTTTTTATTTTCATTTTTATTATAACAGGTAAGATAATTTAAAGAAAAAGTGGAAAATAAAAAAGATAAAAGATAGCGGGACTTTTGTTTTCATTTGAAATGAGCGGATTTTTGCAGATGTAACGGCGGAGTTACTGAAGATTGCTTCGAGTATCGAATGCTGCAGTGGTTAGATGGGTGCAAACTAGAAACCGAAGGGTTTGTGTTTCTGTCAAAGATAATGGAATACAGAGATATATAACTTTCCAGTGGAAAGGCGGCTGCCTACAAGCTGTTTTCCCGAAAAATTCATGAAGTCACGCACATATGCTCATTTCTTTTCTAGTATATGTGAGTTCATGAATTGAACTTTAATGCAAGAATTCGCTATTCCGAAATGTGTATTTCACTATTTTTTTCATTTTAATCGAAGCCTTAACAAAAACTAAAATAGTTTAACACCAAACACAAAACAATTGAAAAGCGCGATGCCTATAAAAGCAAAAGGAATGTTGGCCGGCCATTAGCAAAATGCTTTTTTGTAGCTCACACGTATTCACAGACGGGGGTTGAAATTACAAAAACAACAATGTAAACAAATGGGTTTTGGGGGGATAGACGTACGAAAGATATCCATCTCTTTTATTCATTCATCTCTGGTTTCTGTAAGTGCCAAAGATAATGGAATACAGAGATATATATCTTTCCAGTGGAAAGGCGGCTGCCTACCAAAGATAATGGAATACAGAGATATATAACTTTCCAGTGGAAAGGCGGCTGCCTACAAGCTGTTTTCCCGAAAAATTCATGAAGTCACGCACCCATGCTCATTTATCTTCTAGATATGTGAGTTCATGAATTGAATTTTAATGCAATAATTCGCTACTCCCAAATGCGTATTTCATTATTTTTTTTATTTTAATCGAATCCTTAACAAAAACCAAACAAGTTCAATACCAAACACAAAACAATTGAACAGCGCGATGCCCATAAAAGCAAAAGGAATGTTGGCCGGCCATTAGCAACATGCTTTTTTGTAGCTCACACGTATTCACAGACGGGGGTTGAAATTACAAAAACAACAATGTAAACAAATGGGTTTTGGGGGGATACACGTACGAAAGATATCCATATCTTTTATTCTTTCATTTCTGGTAGTCAGTCAACCATTTCCGAAACCACTGCCGCAGCAGCAATAACTGAACACGACCCAATTAGCAATAAGAACATCAATATATTTCCATGGTTTTGTCCTTGTATGTGTGATTTTTACTCCCTTTACGCAGGCTACAACCTTAGCAAACGCGTTATCTGAATGTTTCGCGAACATAAATTTATTATATTTAACTAGAAAAGTAATTGGTTTTAATTTTTACTTAGTATTAAAAAACAAATTAAAACCACGCATAGACCGTCCCCTAAAATTTATTTTCATACCGGTTTCTAGAACGTTTGCCGAATCTAGTCTTGCGTATATCGGGCCGTTCGCATCACATTTTGATCTTCCGCACAGGTACGTAGGTTTTTTGGCAAAACGCAGCATATTTTTCTTTCTTCTTGAGTAGGTATAATTAAACAGGGCAAATTCCATAACACTAATGTGGTATTCGATTGGGCGCTCTCAGAGCAATTTTTATGTTCGTTACAAAAAAAGCAATCTTTTTCAGATTTCAGAGCACTTTTGCATACTTTTACAAGTACGTTTGGGTTTGACAACTTCTGTGGAGTTCAGTAGTCAAGTCCTAAAAGCGATTGAGGTTATCAGAATGACACAAAAAGTTATGCGTGATACGGTACGCCTTTGCACTGTTTGTTGCAAGTTTTAGGGTTTAAATAATTTAACGTTTGCAGGTTAGTACCCCAACGCATAAACAATTAGCCTGTTACGAAATGTTGATAAAATATCATTAACGGTTTTTTTTTTGTATAGTGATGTTAGCATCGAGACTCGTACATATTAACAATTTCTGAATTGTCAAAAATCGACTCCAACTCAAAATAAACGAAAACAGCTGATATTGATGACAGCTGATGTTACAGCCGTTCTTCCAAAGTTTTGAAAAAATAAAGTGGATAAGTGCAAATAACTATTTCATAAGAAAGAAATTTTGCATCATAATTAAAATGTTACAGCTAACAGCGCTTTTAATTCGACGTCCTTTAATTGTATCGAGTCTAATTAAATCAAAATCGTCACAAATCCAACTGATTTCTATTTGTAATAGACGGTGCTTTGCCCAAAAAATAAATCAGCCGCCACTCGGCATGCGACCCAACTTTGGGCAAAGAGATGATAGCAAGAAAATCTCACCACTTGGGTGGTTCCTATTAGTAAGCGTAACATTTTTTCTTTCAAAGTTTTCCCATACATAATACTATACATTGTTAACTGCAGTTGATACCTGTTACAACATTCGGTCTTGGATGCTGGCAAGTGAAACGTAAACTATGGAAGGAAAATCTTATTAAAGAGCTCGAAGAGAAAACACATTCTGAACCAGTAGATCTTCCAGACAAGTAGCATGCTAAAAATCTATCAAGATTATTGTAACTACGTTTTAATTTCGCTAACAGCTTAGATGATCTAAACCAAATGGAGTATCGTCTAGTCAAAGTGCGAGGACAATTTCAACATGACAAAGAATTGTACTTGGGTCCAAGATCATTCGTTCGGCCGGATGGTATTGAATCTGGTGGAGGATTATTTTCCCATCGTGACAGTTCCAATGGTTATCTCGTGGTTACACCGTTTAAACTCGCGGGTAGAGAGTAAGTACAACGTCACAGTGCGTTACATACTTAGTACCGCGATTATGGACATAGTAGACATGTTACAAAACCAAAATTCCTTCTGCAAGAATGCCTTAACCCAAAATCTCGTATACAGCTTAAGAAATGGTTGGAAAACGATTTGTAAACCTATTGTTGGAACTCTACACGAAAATGTGTATGCGAATTAAGGAAATAGGTCTGCAATTGATTAACATTAATGTTGAGTTAAAGCTTCAGTGTACAAATTATCTTCACCGCAGAAAAGTGACAAGTCGTTTAAATCAATGCACAACACCTTTGCGTACTAATCACATATTTCACTACTATTTCACATTACAGAGAATCAAATTAATGCCAACCCTTACCGTACAAGTCATGCTGTTATAATCGTTCCTGTTTATATTTTTCATTGCAGAGAAACTATCTTAATCAACCGGGGTTGGATTTCAAGGAAATTTCTTAAACCCGATACCCGCAAACAGGGACAAGTCGCAGGTGAAATTGAACTAACTGGTGTAGTACGTTTGGGCGAAAATCGACCGCAATTCACGCCAGACCATAAAGGCGACATCTATTTATACAGGTATGTCTAGCGTTTCAACCAAGGTTTGACGGTTTCTTTTGACTTACATATATGTGTATGCAAAGAACCTGCTGGCTCTAATTTGGAATAATTCAAGGGTTGCAGTTTCAAACACTGCTCCTACCAAAAACCTATTGCTTTTAAAGTTTTGATACCAACATCCAGCAAGGTAAAAGCATTAATTGCAGTTATCGAAGTATTTCATTGTTTTGATCGGGTGACCATAGCTACACTTACAGATCAATAAATATTTGTTCTTATTGCGATTGAAGGGTTCGTCAGTGT
Source organism: Cheilosia vulpina (assembly GCA_916610125.1). Taxonomy (NCBI): domain Eukaryota; kingdom Metazoa; phylum Arthropoda; class Insecta; order Diptera; family Syrphidae; genus Cheilosia; species Cheilosia vulpina. Next base: position 41,109,542 of record OU744278.1, read on the forward strand.
ATAACATGTCGAATCTATAGAGAAGTGCTGCGCTACAAGTAACTGAAACCCACGATTTCAAATAAGCCATCATCAGTTTTTACTTTGCGTTGTGATACTTAAAAAGCTTATTCCTGCAGCCGCCATTTATGTTCTTTATTTAGTATACTTCGACGTTTTTTTTAACACGGCCACTTTCATTGCCATAGCTCAGAATTCAATGAATTCACAGATCGGGCAATATTATAAATTACTCGTTAGGTCTAATCGCATAAACCCACAATCAAAAGAGTCAACAAAATTCAGTCTCACAAATATTGATGTATTCGAGTTGCGATTACAAAAATACACAATTACCTTCAGCTTACCCAGTTTGAATCTATCCTTTTTCCACAGAGATCTCCCCAGAATGTGTGCTGAAACTGGTGCGTCGCCGTACTTCCTCGATGCGAACTACGCCTCTAGCATCCACCTAGGACCGTATGGTGGACAAACCCGAGTCACCCTAAGGAACGAGCATTTATCGTACATCGTAACGTGGTTCTCCTTATCGGCCGCAACCTCTATGCTATGGTATCGCCAAATAATAAGAAGAAAAGGCTTCTAATTTCGTTTCTTGACATTCTTGATTGAAAAATAAAATTATATATAGTTTTTATTTAATTTGAAATACATATTTTCTCTGTCGTACTTATCGCTACTAACAAACAATTATGAATGTGTATACATATTGCAATTTCAATTGAATTGAATTGCACACGGCTCAGATGTAGATGGAAACTTATCGACGAACAAAAAAAAATAGTTAACAGGAAACAGACAAAATATTGCAACGTGTATTGATGTCCCGCATCCGCAGTATGTAACACAAAAAAAAGCTCTTCATAAATAAAATACAAGTAATAAATTCTCGTTGGAGTAGAAATACTGAGTGTGTGTATATGTGTTTTTGTGTGGAGTGTATTTTCGATATACTTCCGCAGCGAATGGTACTCTCTACAGTTGCGGAATACTTCCCCAGGATCGCATTAAACCAGAACGATTATATCGTTTGCCGATGGTTTGTACGTGAAAACCGATTTGTTGCAGCTTCTCATGGTCGAGGATTTTCCGCCCATCGAATATGTAGGCTGGCTTCATCATTGATTGATAAATGCGCTTGTAGTCCAGGGTCTAAGCAAAAGGAAGAACACATCTAGGTAGGACAGTCAAGTGTATTTGGTTGCAACTTACGATGAACTCATCCCATTCGGTGCAAAGAACAATTGCATGCGTATCGCGCACTGCACTATAAGGATCGCTGTGTATTTGTACGGCCTGCTTGACGTTTTCCGGTGATTCGGTCACAGAAGGATGCGTCAAGTCGTCGATGATTTGTTCGGGTTCCACTTTTGGGTCGTAAATATCTAATTTGGCGCCCTCTTCGAGGAGAGTCTTGCATACTGTAATGGCAGGCGTTTCTCGAGTGTCCCCGGTGTCCTTTTTGAAAGCAAATCCAAAGATTGATATTCTCTTGTCAGATACTGTGTTGAATAGGCTCTCGATGATCTGCAAGAATAAGGCAAATAATAGTACAAGTGTGAGAAAGATATCAAAATATGTATTCCAACCTTTTGAGAGAATCTCGACTTTTGATACTCGTTCATGTTGATCACCTGCTGCCAGTAGGCAGCTACTTCTGGTAAATTTAAACCCTCACAAATGTAGACCAAGTTCAGAATGTCCTTTTGGAAACAACTGCCGCCAAAGCCGACTGATGCTTGCAGAAATTTCTTACCGATGCGCGAGTCTAAGCCGATTGCTCGAGCTACTTCTGCAACGTCGGCACCGGTGGCCTCGCAAACGGCCGACAGAGAGTTGATGCTTGAGATACGTTGTGCGAGGAATGCATTCGCAGCCTGCGATAAAAGAAAATTCGTAGTAAGTGTTTTTTGGTAAATGCAATTGGATGTTACCAGTTTGGAAAGTTCCGAGCTCCATGTGTTTGTGGTAAGAATATTCTCCTTTGGTAGCCAATGTTCATAGATCCATGAGAGTTTTTCGACTGCTTTATGACCCTCAGGGGTATCTTCACCTCCAATTAGAACACGATCAGCGTGCAGCAAGTCTTGGATAGCAGTACCTTCGGCTAGAAATTCTGGATTTGAGAGGATATCGTAGCGCACACCTGCAAAAATTGTAAATTAGAAGTATGAGGCTCCAATGAATTTGAATACTTCATAATTACGGGTTTTATATTCTGTCAAATTATCACTCAATGGCACTTTCAAATAAAATTTCTTCGCTTCGTAAAGAACATAATGTAAAGTCTGCTTGGGTTTCACTTGATTTGCGCCCACCCTTTGTAAACGGTTCATACACGTACTTGAAAAAGGTCATGGCTTCACCGGAAGCCAATTTTTAGCTGAGAAACAACTACAACTGAGATCTGCTGTCGAGATTTAGCAGCAGCAGATGAAGAAAAACCACCGACATTACCGAAAGAACAATTAGGAACACAAGTGCTCCATGTAATCATACGGCAGGTGCTATAGGAGGAATGACAATCGTTTAACGAAGAGGGATAAGGAGCAACTCAAGCTAGTTGAAATGCCAATAAAATTACGTCTAAGGCCCGTTTGTTAAAAATAATCCCCGGCTATTTAACGAACTTAGCCTAATTGACTCTGATGAGGCATGTAACGCTACTGCAGCCAGAAAATGGATTTTTCACCTCAATATTCATAAACGGAAATGGCTGTCGCCAGATCATCAAACCGTCAACCAAATTGAGCTTGCTGTGATAGATGCAAAGCACTCCCTAAGTATTCTAGATGAGTGAACGTTCAGGGCTGGACAGAACAGACTCCTGTCGAAATGTGCAGGAAAACCTTGGAGTAGAGTCACCTTCGCTTTAAGACCGCTTTTCGAAGTTTATTTTATACATCCAGGGATATATGTTGACCTTTTCCTTACCTGGTTTCTGGTTGGCACGCAAAATGTGCATAATACTTTCAGCTGCACGCACCGGCACAGTGCTCTTCTCAACAACAACTTTATTTGATTGTGCAATTTCAGCAATCATCCGGGCCGCACTCTCCACATACTTTAAGTCGGCAGCACGACCTGTAAATTGAGTGACAATCAATATGTTTACCTACTACTTAGAAAAATTCAAACCGACCTTTTCCGTTTCCAAATGTTTTTGTGGGTGTATTTACCGATATGAAGATCAGATCAGCCTCCTTAATGGCAGTGTCAATGTCAGTCGAGAAGAATAAGTTAACGTTGCGGCACTTTTTCACTACATCATCGAGGCCAGGCTAAAAACAAAATAAACAAGTTACAAGTACCTATTACGCATTTATATGTAAAACTATAATATATATTTAAATCGTGTTTCGTCACTCTGATTCAAGTTGAAGTTCAATAAACCCACTGAATCGCCGTATCATCTCAATCTGGTATTCGTATTATTAACTCATGATGAAATCAAGATTAGCGAGTATACAGAGTATGCCAACAAATGTCTGATGGAACATGTGTTATGACACCGTAGGTTTATAGTATAAAATAGCAAGTGCTTGAGAACTATGGGAGTTATGCAATATTTCTATTGCCCGTTATCAAGTTCGGGTTAATCAAATCAACGAATGTTTGACGTGCCATTTACGTGGGCGTATTTATTAAGCAATTCTTGCCGAATTTTGCTTATGCTTGCCGATAAGCGCGGTTATTTAATCAGACGGAATAGAAATCACTCTGGACTTTATTAGCGAACTGCGAGTACCAATTAATCGATGTGATTTATTCTTCTGAACGAGATGGCTAAATATGTGGTTAGGGTCACAGAGGCGATTCTGTATAACGTCTTGATTATCTTAGTCTTTCTGTCGCTGAACCCTGGACTCTATCTAAAGGAGTCTTCGTGATGCCCTTGGAGGAGAAATTTAATCGAAGAACTATACGAGCTGCGTATCAGTCGTCTTGGATGCCTAGGACATGTAGATCGTATGGAAACAAATGCTCCGGTACGTAGAGTAATAGAGTCTTACTGGGATGAATAGCTCAATTAAGTATTTCGGACTATATGCATCAAACTATAGGTCTCTTTCGATTGTCAACGAACAATTTAAAAACATCGGCGATTCCCGAATGCATCTGATAAGGAACTCCATCGATTTCGGACTTCACTTTCAACTGGTGTTAACTCCCATTACATAAGCCGTTGCAGCAACTGTTAGGGTTTCAAAAAACACAGTTCTCTCAGCGAAACCAACTGATAATGTTGCCTCGCGTTCCAGCGTATAGTCAGCTCTATGTCAATAACGTTCTTAGAGTATCAACTGATCACTGGCTTCCATTCTAGCACCAAAGCGACCTACTCACCCTTTGTTGGTCACTGTGCCGTCCCAAGAAAATGTGCAACTGACAAACTTGCTAGCCTTTAAAAATGCACGTGGAGAGTCACTCTCCCATTTCAAAAAAACAAATGCTGGATGCACACACCCTTTAAAATTGGCGGTGGTTTTATGTGCCAGTTTTGACGCAAAAGCAGCAAAGATGAAAGCAAAACCAAAAACTTCACTAATAGGTCTGAGCTCGCACTGAGAATTGAAACTTTTGTTCGAGGTGAGCAAAGGGGGCGCACTACACTCAGAAAAAAATCATTGTATGCCAAGAATTTGAATGTTATGTAAAAAATTTTCGTTGGCTTAAATTAACCCAAAAATAAAAATGTTTGATTTAAGAATGGCTGAATGTTTTGATTGGCAATGACTGAGCAAATAGTTATGGAGAGTATATTATTCTTACGCTGAATGACTTGATTCGTAAGAACTTGAGAACGAGTTCTTGGTTTTAAAAAATAATAGTCAATTCAAGAATTTGGCTTAACAATCTTTATTTTCCGAGTGTAGTGCTTTGAAATGACTATGTATTTAATCAGGGAAAGATATTGCTGTGAGTGGAATCTGTCATTTGGATGAACTGGTAATTCTGTCTGCTGCACACATAAATGTAACCGGGAATTATTTATTACAGCAGTTTAACATTATTTCAAGTAATAAATCTCTTTTTTAGTAACTTTATAAGGTGATTCAGGGATACATTTTTTTGTCCGAATTAAAATATACACCGCCATTCTAATAATCATTTTTAGTGTCCAGGCTACATTTTTCGAACTCACAGTAGCGACATTTTCCATACAAAATTGCATATTATGACCCACAAAATATTTTGTGTGAAGGTTAAAAATGATTATAAGTAAGGCGCACAGAATATAGATGTGATGAAAGAGTACAAACAAATGTTGTTCATACTTTTCAATACTTTTGTTTCAAAGAAGTTCAGGCTGATGTACTAATTTGTACCCGCTTTTGATAAAACACGCCTTATATCATTTGTCAGCACTTGTGAGTTGTTACCGTGGAGTGCAGTTAACATTAAGAAGGAGAATTGCGATTTCAATTTTGAAAGGTAAACTCTATCTCTAGTGTATCGTGTCTTTATTGATTCCTATATTCCTATATATAGATTCCTACTTCTTGATGGGTATGGCTGTAACGCTTACGTAGGTTTTATTTTGGACGGACAGTATAATTCAGATCAGTTCAAGAAAAGCGAGAAGATGTTGAACTTTTGCTGTGCAAATGAAATACCAATTGGTAACAGCGTCTTTCCAAACAAAGTTATCTATAAATACACATGGAATCATGGCACCAGAAGTCACTGCGATACTGTCGTTAATTTAAAGGATGGGTTGTGATGATAGGGTCTGAAACGTTAACTGATCACCACCTGGAATGGACTCTCCTTAGGCGATTGTTGATAGATATGTTTTGATATTCAAATGCGAGATTAATATCGATCTTGTTTTATGAAAGATGTGATCGAAAAATATTTAAAAAAGTGTTAACAAAATATGTTTACGCGAACAGGAACAGTGGCAGGGATTATAGAAAAATAAAACGTTCGGAGCAATCCACTTGCTCAGCTAAACCCCAAGAAAATAACGAAGAAATTACAGAAAAGGGAAAAGCTGTGTTTACGTATAAAAAATTTAATTTCACGGTGCGGCTAATGAACTAAATAAATGACGTTAGTAACGGCGACCGATTCGCTACAAAAAAAAAAAACATTTTGAGTGGAATGACCTGATTATTTGTGGTGTTCAAGAGAACATCCGCGAAAAGGAGGAATAGATCCAAATATCCGCTAACCCCTCAAATAATCCGGCATATGCTGCCATACCAATACAAAAGATTCACACAATTTAAATGCCACAAATGCCAATCCCCATCAGTATGGAATTGGGATCGTCATGCTCATGCTATATCTATAGAATATGCTGCCGGAACATACCTTTATTTTATTAACGACCCACGAAAGCGTTTCGCATCACCGATTAATTTTCAGGTGTTTCCTTAGTTTACGCAAAACAAAACATAACCTTGTAATAGACTTTATATTCTATCAAACACATAAATGTACGCGTATGCAGTCGTATTATCTCCCTGACTCTGTCTGTCTACCGATCACTGTCTATGACCAGATAATACAAATGGAATTCGCCGAATTTGACTCTACGCAGAGAACTAAAGTAAAGAGAGTAAATGTTCAATTCACGCACATGTTTCAAATAAACACGTAGAAAAAAAAACCGTTTATGCTTTCCGCAACGTGCCATAAACAAAAAACTATCTGAGGCAAATATTAGGAAAATAAAATAAGCCAATCCAAGGCATAAATTAGAAAAACATAAGACCAATCCATTTACATATACACAAAAACAGATTTGCTTATCGAATTTTACTTCCTGTCGCCATTCACCCTCAAACAAGAAGCTGATAAGCACTCATAGGTACCGCTGTCACTGTGAGATAATATACACATACTTGTACTTGCAGTACATGTGATCTATTAGTTATTAGTATGACTAAACTTTATCCCAACGAGAGGTATAAAAATAAAACTCCACTTGATAGCCGATAACTTTTCGATTGATTGACGTAATCAATTGTTGGATGAGTATTTTTTGTTTTGTTTAAATGTTATCTAATTCGTGAAGGAGCTGACGATCGTTGATGATGACATGTCAAAGTCGTGTCCAAAAACAAAGCTAACTTGCAGTTAATTACCCACAATAGAATAAGCGTATTCCAACCTTCGCATAAATAATGCATCAGTTTGCACAGTTGTTATCTGGCAAAAGATGGCGACAGAACAACGCAGTGTGACAAGCCTGTTTGTAATAGAAAAGCAGAAGTTACAGTCAGTTTTATTCTCTAATAATAGGTATTGCAAAATGTGCAGCTGAATAAGAATATGTTGTTAGATAGATAGTCATGGACACTTTTAGCTATTCTTAAAGTGTCCAACAGAGATGCATATGCATCTGTATTTGAACAGCATTTTGCGCAATTTTTGTTTTTAGCCCCACTAAACAGTTTGAACAGAGAAGTTAAGGTTTTCTCTGAAGAATTAGGTCATGCCTGATTGTAATTCAAGAGACATGTAGAAACGATATTTAATGGTTGGTATTGAGTGGAATAAAAGATCACATTTAAATATATATTGATGATCGCTCAAAAGTACTCCCGTTTGATGATCAACGTTTCCACATTTGCGCTTAAATAAAGGTGTACTCCATTAGCAATCGAATATGGAACGACGGGAGCTTACTATTAATGAGTAAGCTGATCCGGTGGTTGGTTGTTATATGAATAGGCAGGGCTCTTATTAGCGTTAACGTGGCGATACCTAATGTCACAACTGTATGTATATGAAACTTGCTTATTTGGCAAATTTCCAATAGGCAGCCTGAAGGTAAGGCCACTGTTACTGCACTTACACTTACTTGGACCAGAGTGGCCCATTTGTGATAACCACTGATTACTGGTCTTGTTTATCCTTTTCGACTGGCTAAACTCAAAAACTAAGTCTAACTTAAGACTTCCCCCACCCGATTAAATTGAGGTTAGATTATCAGTATCTAAACTTATCCAATCTATTCAAGGGGGACACAACTTGGGAGAGACGTACACCAGACCGTTTCGAGAATTTGGTGGGTCTTGTGAATGGACCCTCAGCATCTTTGCTCGATGAAGGTCGGAAATAGTCTTATTGACACCCTTGAAGTCAGTAAATAATTTAGGAAACGTGATGTGTGGTCGTCTAACTTTTTGAGCATCATAATTGAGAAAATTCAGCCAAATTTACAAGTCAGCACCAGTGGCCTTGGCCACTTGTGAATCACAGCTACAAACTTGTAATCAAGTTTTTTGTTTCACAAATTACAAATATATAATCCACAAATTTGTGAGTAGAATGCAGACAAAATTGTGGGCAGCAAATTGTTGATTACAAGTGTTCAAAATAACCGTTGCACCGCATTTGTGATTGACTTGTAATGTACAAGTGTTTCTTCACAAGTTTGTTGTACGTGCGTCGGTCGTGGCAATGAATAAACAAAATAAGATCTTTGTTGCGTCTCTAATTAGAGATAAAAAGACATTTTGTTTGGGGAGTTTTCAAATACTTTAACCCACGATATAAAAATGAATGAGTGGATAAGTACCTGTGGTCCAATTATTTCCTCTGTCGGGCATCGACTCAGACGAAATTTTTCATTAATATGAAATAACTCCGATATGACATTGTTTATACGCGACCGTAACATTTTTTTTCTTGCAATTAACATATAATCGTCAATTTCGCTACTACTATGCCTTCGTCGCAGACATTTTTTCGATTACTCTCAATAAGAAACAAAACTTGTAGGAGGAATTACACGTCAACTTTTACTCTTGTGAAATATTCTCATATACTAAACAAAATTTGTAATTTAAATTTCTTTGGTGAAAAGTAAAGTCACAAAGAAGTCAAATTTTCACAAATTTGTAACTTGTAAATTACAACTATAAATAACTTTTGGTGAAACGAAAAGTGAATTATTTCCACAAATTTCCCTTTGTAGAATACAACTATAAATTTGTAATACCCAGAGTTTAGTGAAACGACATAAATCAAAAAAATCACAAATTTTATTAAAAAGTTCTTGTAAATACAAATTTGTAAGTTTGTGAAGGGGCACATTTTTTCAGTTTCAGTTTTTGGCATACTCGGGTGACATTAACATCATTGGTAGAGCTCAGCGAACTGTCATGTCTGCAAATATTGGTCTGTTCCTTTTCTTTTGTAGTACGAATGGAAAAGACTGTCAAAATGGAAGTTGTGAGTATAAATTGTCTCACCGAGAGAGACACTTACGAAAAAGTTAGGGAAAAAAGTGGTCCGAAAAGTCGTTAAAATATCGTATAAACTCGAAGAATTTGTGAATTAATAAATTTTTTTTAATATGGAATTTGACATGCCGCTTATGATCTAGCGGGCAGTGGAACGCGGCCAATTAGTTGATTTATCTACCTAGCGATGAAAGTGACCCGGAATTAATCGAACTTCTTCTTTATAAATCCGAGTAATATAGAAGAGTTTGTACTGATTGAATATATATCGTAAAGGGCGATTTTTTAGCTGGTTTGGTTTTGGCTACACCGGTTTTGACAGCTGACGTGTGTTTAGTACCTTGTGTCACTGTCAAACAGCTTCAGTTTGGTTTGCAATTTAACCATGGATCGTCTTACAAATGAACAACGCTTGCAAATTATTGAATTTTACTATCAAAATTCGTGCTCGGTTCGAAATGTTCATCGCGCGCTGCTTCCATTTTATGATCGGCATTCTCGACCTTCTGAGCAGTCTATTCGGAAGATTGTGACCAAATTTCGCACCAAATTTACTTTGTTGGACATTAAACCACCAACACGTTTACGTACTGTGCGTAGTGAAGAAAATATTGCGGCCGTATCAGCTAGTGTGACAGAAGACCGCGAAATGTCGATTCGGCGCCGTTCCCAGCAGTTACAGCACTACGTGGAAAATTTTGCGGAAGGATTTGGGCGTAAAGCCTTTTAAGATACAGCTGGTGCAAGAACTAAAGCCAGCCGACCTACCACAACGCCGAATTTTTGGTGAATGGGCTCTTGGAAAGCTGGCCGAGGATCCGCTTTTTTATCGAAAAATTGTGTTCAGCGATGAGGCTCATTTTTGGTTGAATGGGTACGTAAATAAGCAAAATTGCCGCATTTGGAGTGAAGATCAGCCAGAAGCATTGCAACAGCTACCAATGCATCCCGAAAAAGCCACTGTTTGGTGCGGTTTATGGGCCGGCGGCATTATTGGGCCATATTTCTTCAAAGATGATGCGAATCGCAGCGTTACTGTCAATGGTGAACGCTACCGAGCGATGATAACAAACTTTTTTTTGCCCGAAATGGAAGTTCTTGACTTGCATGATATGTGGTTTCAACAATACGGTGCCACATGCCACACAGCATGCGAAACAATGGCGCAATTGCGAGGCGAGTTTGGTGAACAGTTAATTTCACGTTTCGGGCCGGTCAATTGGCCGCCTAGATCGTGCGATTTGACACCATTAGACTATTTTTTGTGGGGGTATGCCAAGGCTAATGTGTATAGGGACAAGCCCGCTTCGATTGACGCACTGGAAGCCAACATCCATGCATTCATTCGTGAGATACCGGCCGATATGTGTGAAAGAGTATGCCAAAATTGGACTCAGCGGATGGGCACCTGAGACGCAGCCGCGGTCAACATTTGCATGAAATTATCTTTAAACATTAAATTGCAAGGTTCAAACTATCGATTCAAATAAATATTTCATTCATTTTTTCGAATTTTTTGTGTTTTTTTTTAAAAAAAAGTTCTAAACCTCTTAAAAAATCACCCTTTATAAGCATTCAAGAAGAAGAAGAAAAAGCGACATGGCATTAAAAATTACATGGAGGAGATTGTCCTTTCTTAATCCTTACATCGAGGAAGAATTTCTAAGGAGTAAGAAAGGACAATCGCTTTCACCTAATTTTAAAAGCCGTGTCGCTTTTACTTCTTCTCTTCCAAATACTCGTATTCATGAAGAAGAATTTCGATTAATTCCGAATTTTGGTCGTAAATTAGCAAACTGTTCGAGTTTATATTATATTTTAACGACTTTTCATACCACTTTTTTTGAATTATTTATCTGTTATATTCATAAATTACTGCAAAAGCGTTCCCTAACTTTATCGTATGTGTCTCTCTCTGTGAGAAAAATTATCCCCACCACTGCCATTTTGACAGTATTTTCCATTCTTACTACAAAAGTAAAGGAACAGACCTAAGGTGACTGACAGCTTTTTCAATTCTTACACAAAGTAATTTGTTGAGTAAAAATTCTCAGTGGAGGGGTAATATCTTGATTTCTCGATGATGCTCTCATTTAGCTCATTAAAAATTCGTAAGAATTAGTAAAGACTCGTAAATTCGATTTTAAATCTTACGAATTTTTACTCAATGCCGTTCCTCAACTCGAAAAAGACGCAATATAAGACTCTCATCGTCACAATTCGGATCTGTTGCGCAGATTTTGAGTTCGAAGCAGAAGGTCGGGAGTTTCCACTTAAGCATCCGACTCGCGCGACTCTTTCAATGGCTAACAAGAGGAGATGGTTATATGGAATATTGGATCATTGGAATGGACATTTTCAAAACGTTTTGCAAGTTGGAAACTAGGGCGACAAAGAAATCGTTCACACCGAATTAATTTATCCCACAGCCATCAACGAACCTAGTTGGTTCTTAAAAGCAAACACTCTATGGCAAATAATTTATCAAGTGGGACTGATCACCACAAAGGTTCTATTGTCTTCACCGTATCAGCCATCTACAAAGCAGTTGCTTGTAGTGTATATAGGTCTATTCACAATTCAATTAACTCAAAAGCTGAATTCACAAAAGTTTTAGATCCAAGTAGATATACAATGCAATTTTTCCACGTCTAACTAGAGAAAACACACACCTTTGAGCGTGAAGGGTGAACCGCTATTGCAAAAACACAGCCATTACCATAGCTACTGTTAGGTAGGGTAACCAACTAATTAATTGCGAAGAGATGCTCAACGCTGCCCTATTGGACTATTAAGTCTAAAGATATACAAAATCAATCATTAACTAGTTATTTATAGTTCGAAATTGGTCTGCTCTAATCAAGTAACACTACATTTTTTAAATAAATCTTATATTTTACAATAGCTAAAGGTAAGTCTTTTGTTTGAACAACGTGCCCAAACATACAGCACAATAATGGCTCAACAAGAGTCCAACACTTGTTTCGATACTTACATCCGCACTTCTCCATTAGCGGATGGTAATTTAAACGCAAAGATTACATAGCAGACGTGCCTAGCATCTGTCATCTGTTTATGGAATTTAATAAATTTGTGTGACTACACATGCACTTTGAACATTTAATTGCGGTTACCATGACCGCAAGGTCAATCATTTCAGGTGTTTCAAGATCATCAGTAGCTGTCGGTTGATGGTATGTAAATTTCAATTAATGACCTTCAACGATTGGAACAAGACGTTAAGCAGTTAATAGTTTTTTGCCTTTATGTGAATTGTAAACATAAAATAATGCTCACCTCATATATTGGCAGCTTATCCGAATTCCACTGGGCAATGCGTTCTACACTTTTGTCTACCACTGTGACTGTAATTCCCGGACACTTGTATGCCATCACACTACATGTTGGACCACCAACATAGCCTGCACCAATGCAACACACTTTAGATACACTAGCATTTTGCGACATGATTTCGTTTGTTAGAGCTTAATTTTAAACCAATTATAATAATTAAAGAAAAGAAAAATTCACAAAACAATCAATGTTGATGTGTAGCGGATGCGGTTAACACGACAAACATTTGCAATTAATTTCGGAATGAAGAGCTTGGCTTGAATGAAAATGGATTCTTTTTCTATGGGTAATACTTAATGGTATGGCGGTAATTTAAAAAAAAAATTTTCTACAAATTCGCGAAGATATGCCGCGGATCTATCGCGCTGATGGAGATGGTAGTGGAATGAGCGACCGATGTCATTTCTTTGACTTTTCATACGGTTTTTTTTTGACATATCGATGTGGTTGACAGCTAGCGTTGTGAAGAAAACTGCGGTACAGCGGTTCGTATGTTGAAATTTTAAAAATGTAGGTAGGTACCTGGAGTTTTGTTGTATTTGCATGATATACGGTTTAAAATAGAAGCTAGGCAAAGTTCGTTGGCAAATTGTAGTAAAAAATATGTTCATTTTTTTTTTTGCAAGAAAATCGACAGGTTTTATTTTATTAGTTTATAATGCTTGATAGAAATTGCTCAATGTAATCCGAAAGGAAATGAAAACTTATGATTTGCTTTTATAGAAATCTGTTGTTTATAGAAATCCATATCTTGATAGGTACCTATCTATTGCAGCGGTCAATGACTCGTCGTCTAAAAACGTAAATAAAAACACACTTCAACGTTTGACAAATGTCAAATGTTTTCGGGTTATTTAAAGTAGATGTGAATATCGCTCAGAAAACTATTCGCAAAATTGCTCTGATTTCGAAAAAAGTGTTTTTTCTTGCGTCCAATGGAACATGAAATCTGCCAGCAACCTGATTTCGAGAGCAGAAAAACTGCTCTGAATCTCAAAAAAGTGTTTTCTCTGTCCCAATGGAGAGCGACATTAGTATTGAAGTTGACGCAGTATATTAGGGAAAATTACTTAAATTGTATTAGAGACAAATAAAAACATAATTTCGTTATTATAGAAAACAAACAGAAACTGTTGGTTAATTTTTTAGCCTTTTATACACCTAAGTATAATCTAACCGGGAAAACTGGGCATCGAAGAAAACGTTAAATATTTTATTTAAGAAAAATGTTATAGCTATATATTTTAAAGCAAAAGCCAAAATATTATTTTGATTATCCAGAAACTTGATATAGGTGCATTGCAACAGCAAGCAGAAATGCACATAAAATTAGAAGATTATTGGATTGCGGCCAACAACTGAAGGTAATTGTTTCGTGGACGGTCAGGTACCGCGGGCCGTAATTGAGGCATGCCTGATCTAGGCTTATTCGTTTGAGTAAAGTTTGTTCTTAGATTACCTTATACCTACAATAGAATTTTTCTGTACTGAAAATGGATTAAAATTTAATATGTAGCACGTCATAATTCATTTTCTCGTTAGAAGAAAAACGACAAGAGGAGTACCTGGAGGAAAAACTTCAACTAGGTACGTGGCAAAGAAAAAAAATTTGATTATGAGCAAAATTTTTGAACGGTCCACAGATTGTTGTAAAAACAACAATCTACAAACTTTTTTTTTTGATTTAGGTACCCACGCATAAATAATATAAACTTCAAGATTAATAATAAAAAAAATTAAATCAGTTTAAGTCTAACGAAGCATTTGAACAATTTAAACCTTAATATGACTAAAACATGGTTACTGCAACGAGAATTGCATAAGCTAATGCAAAACCTATTCGTTATAAAATCACGTACTTCATTGATAGCAAAATGTGTCAAACCGAATCCAATAAAACCTAAAAATGGAACCCCAAATTTTGGAGGTGAAGGACACGGAATTCCACCCTCTGGTAAGCCGCCTTTTTCTTATCTCTGATCTCTTTTTATATTCTTTTTTGTCGAATTGCAGCTAGGAGAATATTTTGGAAAAAAATGAGCATTTTCGTAGCTCTTCCAGCAATAGTTCTTGTAGCTGGGTCCACCTTTCTCGGAACAACTAATCAGCACGAAAAAGAACGGCCACCGTTTGTGAAGTGCGAGTATATGCGGATTCGAAATAAACGGTTTCCTTGGGGAGACGGAAACAAAACATTCTTCCACAATCCGCAAGTAAATGCTTTGCCCGATGGATATGAAGAATAAAGGAAATTCATTTCAATTTAAATATTGATTTGGTGTTTTTTTATTATTATTTTGAATTGAAGTCTGTCACGCTGCACTTGAAAATAGACCATCAATGATCAATCTTATATTCAAATATTCAATTAAAAAATTGTGCTAAAGACTAGTAAGTCTGACAGCTGTCTAACTATAACTAGATGTATCCAACCAAAACCGGTTGACTGAAATCGGTCATATGAACAGCTGTTTCGGTAGCCGATAAATCTAGTCAAGAAATTCGTGTCTGAGTATTAAGTTGACAGTTCACATATGAGTCTGACGTATTAAAAGTGATTTTACCGACCAATCTAGATTTTGCATTAAGGGTACATCTAGTTCAGACCAATCCGTCGACTTAAGATAACTAGACTTTTGAACGTTCCCATTCTCATTTAATACTATGTTATTTTACTAATGCGGTATTCGATTGGGCGCTCTCAGAGCAATTTTTATGTTCGTTTTGTACAAAAAAAGCAATCCTTTCGAGATTTCAGAGCACTTTTGCGAATCTTGATTTTTTCTTATGTTGTATTCGATTGGGCGCTCTCAGAGCACTTTGTTTTGCTCTCAGAGCACTTTGTTTTGCTCTCAGAGCAATTTTTATGTTCGTTTGGTACAAAAAAAAAAACAATATTTTTTCAGATCTCAGAACACTTTTACGAATCTAGGTTTTTTTCTCAGATTGGCTTCAGATTTACCAATACAAGTACGTTTGAGTTTGACAACTAGTGGAGTTTGTTTACGTTTTCGCGAAATTGTTCAACTGCAAATAAATGTATTGCATCGTGTGGATCTATTTCTGTTAATTATTTAGAAATCAATCTGAATGTTCTAATATAAAGTTTAACCATTCGAATCGCACGAATATCTACACAAAAAGAGCAAGTGACGTTTTTATGTTCGATTAGACACACGAAATCTGAGAACAAATCTGAAGAAGCCCAATCAAAAACCACATAATTTTCTCTTGTTCTGTAATATTTGATGACAGATGATAATGGGTAAATATTTGGTTTTCTTTTGCTACTTTTTTTTTCAATTAAAGTTTACATTTGCATTCATAATTGCATATTTTCGAATCACATAGCGTAAAATTTGTTTCTAACAACACAAAAAACATTTCAATCTGACATTTTGCTAACACCTCTGTCGTGTTAAGAATTGACCTGGAATTGTGCATTTTTCTTCAATGAAACATAGAAGAGCTCTTCTAGATTCGGTCTATTGATAAAATCGCAGAATTTAAAAAAATTTTGAGTATTGGGGGCGCAGTATGGTTTGTGTATGCGATGCGATAAGAAACAAAAATGTTCGAACTAAAAAAAATTAAAGCCGGTGTTTTCTATATGAAAGTATTCTTAGGGCCAACTTTTGTGGTTACGTAGAAACGCAGCGTTTATGTTGGCGAGTACCCAAAAATCACTCTCCCCTTAAATTTATTTGAATGCAACACAGAAAAACGTCGCAGTAGAGAAAGCTGTTGTCTTAAGAATGCGGCTTGCTTAACATAGGTATCTCTGCTTGTTGGTTGCGTATCTTTAATTGTAGCTTATCGTGGTTGTTAGCAAACATCTCTTTCTCTTGGCATATCAAGCGGAAGTGTTGTTTCCACCTTTGATTGAAGCTCATCGTCCTTTCCTTTACAGATGTTTTTTTTTAGTATATTAATTATTCAAAAAGAGAACATAGCAACTAATTTTGGTATTTAATTGACTCATTTTACATCGGGCAAGAAGTTACAAGCTTCGTTAACATCTGGCATACCCTTGCAGTCTACGGGAGGACATTCTGCACAAAGAACAGCTTTATTGCTGCGACTTGTCTCCAGTGCATCGATGTTTTCCCTATTTTTAATTTTGGTAGGACGTGAACTGGTCACAACTCTTGCTCCAACATCGTTGTTCCTCCGACTTAGATGAGTGAGGCCTTCATCCTTTGTGGATGCCTTGTTTTCTGGCCAATATTCCTGTAAAGAATTAAGTAATAACTTCTGAGCTCAGGTGTAAGAATAAACGAAACTATACCTTCGGTACATCCCAAATGATGACCGATCCATTGCTACTTCCAGAAATGCAATATCTTCCACATGGACTGAAAGCACAGCTTGTAACAGGGGAAGCATGTTGTAAGCCGGTGCAAACTGTTACGCCATTTTGATAGTCCCAAAGCTAAGGTGATTGAATGTGATGCATTAAGTAAAGGTTTTTATTTAAATATAGATAGTAAATGGACTGGTACCTTAACAATTTGGTCAGTGCCCACTGAAACAAAGTAGTCACCCGTGGGGTTGAAGGCAACAGAATTCACTGGATCCTTTGCGGATCCTTCCAGTTCCCTGAGAAGACTTCCGTTAAAAACCTAAAGCAACTGCTCTTTAAACTGTTCTTTTGGATGGTATTTTTAGCTTACCATCCAGTAACCGATTCTGCCATCAGAGCCGACTGTCAGCAGTTGGACACCGGTTGGAAAGTATCGAGCACAAGTAAATTGGGTGTTGGCACAAATCACCTGCTTCCTTGTCATTCGTCTGGCAGAATATCGTTCAACATTATGCTGTTACCCTGTAGGTCTGCCCGAATTCGGTACTTACTTGATATCCCATATAACACAAGATCCATCGGTGCCAGCGGAAACTACTTCACTGTCAAATTTATTGAAGTTCAACGAACTTATCGGTCCCGAGTGGTCTTTCAAGACGCCAATCAAACTTTGGCGAAATGGTTCGATCTTCCAAACTCGAACCTGCCCTTCGATCCCCGCGCTCACTAACATCCTGTCATTAGAGGATATAGCTAACGCGCTACAACCTATAAAATATATGCGAAATTATTCCGGATCAAAACAACCGAGAACTCAATCCTTACCTTTGTTATGCGCATTCGGAATGGCGTAAATTAATTTTCCGGTAATTGGCGTAAATGAGCGTATTACACCGTCATTCCAAGCCGACACGATACTCGACCCGTCGTGCGTAAAGACAATTGATGTGCAATGAAAGTTGTATACCATTATCCGCAGCAGCTCTTGTAAACGCTTCATGGACCAAATGCGGATTGATTCGTAACCAGCCGTTGCAAATACTGAAGACAGTTTCCTAAAATCAAATAATAAATAAAATCAAAGGCTGAAATGTCACACCGATGTACTTACGGAGGGAATATAATTTCGTTAATGGAATCCTTATGACACGTTGTCCTCAGCTTGAGCTCGAAGGTGGCGATATTCAGTTGATATATTTCACTGTTGTCTGTTCCAATGAAGTACGTAGTGTTGGAACTTTTCGCAATGCTAGTTACAGCTCCATTTACCTTGGTTGATCTGATCTGGAACACAAACTTTATTTTTTAGCTCTAAAACTTTGCAATTCATACCTGCACATACTGTCTTTAACTTGGGCCAAGTTGGATTCGGGTAGTTCTTGAAGCATTCGTTGCGAAGTTGCACAAGTTCCACGGTGCCATCACCGGCACCAAGTAATAACCATCCATTGACCGTACAAACAATTTCTCGTATTCCGTTTATGTATTTTTCGCAATCTTTTCCTGTCGGCTTTCGGGGATTATGCTTGCCATATAATCCCACCATGTAAGCAGTTATACCTTCTTTTCCTCCAGTACTCAGTCGCACGTGAGCCGCATCTCCTGTCATGGTACCAATGTAGATATTTTCATCATTGTCATCCAATACCATTGAAGTATATCGACGTTGATGCCTTCCCACTTGAACCTCTTGAACACTCAACTTTCGGCTTTCTCTCTCAATTGTCCACATACGAAGATGTCCTTGAAAAGAAAAAGGATTCTCCATTCAAATATTTGGGTTACAGTCAGGCAAAAGAATCAGGGAGGAGAGAGTACTTTTGACCACAGGTGGTGTCGATGAAATCAAAGTATAAGAAAATATGAAGTTCAACCGCTGGAAGAATACAAATGTATGCTTTTTCCACAGCGTCAAAAAACAGTAGAGAGTTCCCATTTCTGCCCTGAAGCCTGAATTATTCCCAATTCAGCCCTTTTCGGCATATAATTGTAGGTCAAAATTGCCCTTTCATTCGTTGCAAACATAATTAATAAACAAATGGTTCGGAAAAACTGTTCTATCACTTATTTAATTCTGTTCATTCAGCCAAAGACAAACTTTCAGAAAGTTGAGTTTAAAAAAAAAAATGCTACGTCTTACACGAAAATGTTAAAACAAATACTTACTGTCACCTGATACCAAAAAGACTGACCCAAGCTTGTTCAGCGGGCAAACATATGTTGGATTCCCTGAAGTACTATTAACTGCCACTGCTCGACAAATTGGTGTACTATTTAAAAAGATTGAAAATAGAAAATAAAATTATGTCAATAGTTGAAAATATGTTTTAACATTTTTTTTGCGTACCGCGTTGCAACATCAAAAACGATGACGCAGCCATCATCTATGCCGCCGATACTAACAATGTATTTATCCTCAGCAGTAAAACACACTGTTTCACAGCGAACCTATACAAAGAATTTTAATTAAGGGAAATTAAGAACTGCTTTTGCTTTTCTTATAACCCACCTTATGAAGATCATGCCTTGCAATTTCCTTTCGTTCCTGGTAGTCCCACAGAATCACGTAAGCTCGGAAGCCCATGTGGTTGACTTGTCCAGACGCGACAAACTTACCGCTATCAAGAAAAAGCCTTATTTCACAAAATCTATGTGCAACAAAAGAATCGAGCAAACCTGTGCGACACATGCAGACAGGATACCATATTTGTGTGTCCTGTTAGGAATTCCTGCTCATTTGTCTTGGTGTTCGTTATTACCACCTTATTGCCCAACGGAATAACAGTGTGCATTCCGTCAGGGTGCAAATTTAATCCGAAGAGCACATCTCCATCGAATCCGAATATTGCACGTGGCTTGAGTTTGGGACTCTCAACATCCATTTGTTGAGTTTCTGATGACATTATTCAGTAAATAAGTTTAAAAATATAGGAAACTAACAGATAGCGTCCGTTTATGGAGGCTATTTGATTAAACATAAACTGTACGTTGCTACGGTTTCCGGTCAAGGGGTAGTTTTAGGGTTGGAAATGTTTTCCGCAAATAGAATTCTTCGCGACGGGTGTTCATTGAACTGGCCTAGGAAACCCCGCTTTGCAGTGTGGCGGTAGGTAGTTTGTTATTTTCGGTTGTCATAATAAGGTTTTTTTTTTAAAGGAATACGTTTTTTTATATACTTTGCTTTGTTGCAATTTTAGAAGAAGAGAAGGATACCAAATTACCCACATATATAAGATAAATAATAGAATAAACAGAGGAGTTAAAATTGTAATCGTGATAGGAGGGACTGGTTCCGGTAAAGTTTAAGCTTCAATAGTTTAAAATTATCAATCCAAACTCAATGGATAATTCTATTTGATTCCTCCGCATGAAATAGGAGTAATCGTTCAACGGCATTTGCTATGCATTTGACCTTACAGGTTGTTAAGGGTTGTTGCCAATAGTTATTTATTTTCGCTTGGCCAACTGAAAAAATAATATTTCCAGTTTTCGGACTTGAAGTATGAAATACCTACTTCGAAGCTGAATAATGTTTGATCGTGACGACGTAACGTGTCCTTCGAAATTCTGAAACAAAGTCACGCGTGCATAGGTTAGCCAGAATTGTATACTTCTATTTATGTAATCTGAAATGAACAGCAATATTTACCTATAGGTACTAATAAAACGGGCAATTTGACGTTTGATGTAGCCAAGAGAAAAGATAGCAGACGGTATATCATGCCGAACTCAAAACTTATTTTGAATTGAAAATTAACAACAAAGAAATAATCATCTGTAAATTTTCCAACAACATTTTTGTCCCGTAATCTTCTAAAGAAAAGACGCAGCTATTGTTAGAAATTATAAACACTTCTTTAAATAAAAAACTCGATTACCTACTCCTACTACCGCGTTTTTTGCGCCGATTTTAAAGACATTTTTTAATGCTTTTGATTTTGGTTTTGGATGCGTTTTTGAACGTGCTTTTTTGCCACGGGAAGCATTTTCCACACTTTTTTTTGGCGATTTTGCACGCAATTTTGCAGTAGTTTTTCAGGGTTTTTTGACCGGTTGATTTTAGACATGAATTTTGATGTGATTTTGGTTTCTACACGCGTTTTTGGAACTCTATTTGGGACGCTTTTGACCGATGATTCATAATTATACCAAAAATCCCATCTCCCCCTTTTACTTCAACAAATCTGTATCCATGCTTTTCTCAATCAAACTTAAATAAATACATATAATAATTACTTTTTTTGACAGAGAGCGAGTTTAGGTGACACAAGTGTATATGTCCATAAAACGAATCCCCAAAATTAATAGGGGTTTGACATGTTTCACTTATAGGTAATAAAACAGTGAGATATGTATCTGACAACGGAAGTGTGATTATTATATTAAAAATATTTAAATACGCTACCGAATTAAATGTTGCTATGACCACATTTTCACTTGAATATGGCAGCACTGATGGCTGACGTTCAGTATAATAAACATAAACCGTCTATGATCGCATAAGCATATAACCGCACACAACGGCTTCTCATGGACTTACCGTTCTCAAGTAAGACTCTTGAATGTTTTCAACATAATAAGTACGAACAGCTGCTTAAATAATTAAACAAAAAAAAAAAAAACAGCAGCAGCACTACCGAAATGCCTCGTACTAAAGTGTCGAAAAACTCAAAACGCAACCGCGATGCAGCTATTCGA
Organism: Cheilosia vulpina; assembly: GCA_916610125.1. NCBI lineage: Eukaryota > Metazoa > Arthropoda > Insecta > Diptera > Syrphidae > Cheilosia > Cheilosia vulpina. Next base: position 41,131,100 of record OU744278.1, read on the forward strand.
GAGGAAAAAATTCGGGAATTCGATTCAGCACTCGATCAGTATATGAATTCCCTGGATTTTAAAATAAAACAGGACATTTCAGAAATTGATACAGAGATTGTAATGATTAAGTCTCGTATTTCTCAGAAGGTTCTCGCGATGAAGATAGTGGATTTCGTAAGCGTGGTAAGTGAATTATTTTTCTACGGGTAGCGATGTATTTATCACGTGCGTTTTCAGAATGTACCTACATTTTCGGAGCTCAAAACAATTCCTAGCTTCGTTCCGTATCAGACGACTGATAGCCAAAGTTCTTTGCAAAGTCAAACGTCTGTAGTGCCGTCTTTAAGGTCGTCGCGCGACGACGAGGGTAAGCAATAATTTGCCTGAATCAATTCGTAAGTTCTAAACTAACTATGTCTGAATAATATTTGGAAAAGGCTACCTCACAGAGGACAGCAGAGGCAGTGGCATTGATAGTGGCATTGGCAGTGGCATTGGCAGTGGCATTGGCAGTCTTTCCGATATGCGAACACTAGCAAATACTAGCCGTGTGCTTGGACCATTAAGTTCAGCCAAGGCTAGCAGAAAACGTCGAAGTCGGTCTGCAAGTGGGTATCCGGTCAGTGCTCTGAAGCCCAAGCCATCTGCTGAAGGCGGACATCTGTCTAGACAAAATATTCGGACACCCATGACATCGAGACAAAAAGCCGTCAGTGCTGATCGTAACTTTAATAACAGCCCGACAGCATTGCTTCGATGGCCAAAACCTGGCGAGATGGTAATCTCTATGACGGGCAGTCCCGTTGTCGCTCAAGTGTACGTTTTAAGCCTGTCTTCGCATGGATGCATTGCTCTACAAATTTGTATTTTTTTCTTTGCAGCATGCCAGGACAATATGCAAATGTAAACATTCCGATTCGCGATGGGGTCTTGTCACTTCAACCAAAGAAGTTGCAAAACTTGGATCCAGAACTCGTTCATAGAATCAATCAGGAAACGTTGACCCAAATCAAGCTGCTGCAGTCGAATTTGGAACTTATAATGAGCTACGCTGATAAATCGGAGAAGTTATAGGACCAACATACGGTTTAAGCTTTTTGTTATTAGTTAAGTAAGGCTAGCTTAAATTTTAAAATGTTTGAATGCACTTGTTTCGTGATTTAAATTAATGCATGCTGTTTTAATAAATATTATTTTAAACCATTTGTTTTGATTTTGCCTTGAACCAGCTACCTAAACTCTGTCAGGAATTTATAAAACATATATCCCTATCCACTAGGTACTGATGTCACCCACTCATCGCCAGATATCAGGGCGCCGCGATAAAATAGGCGAATAACATAACAATAAATTGGATTTAACTTTTGACCTTGGAGAAGTAATTTCTTCGATGCTAAAAAAAGGATTAGCTATGACATTGAAATTACACCTGTTATAAACTTCACACAAATTGACCAGTTGAACTTCCCGTCGGAGGTAAAAATATATTTGCCACAGTTCTCCCCATTCACAGGAGCACTTCGTAATTCAGAGTTTTGTCGGTCCGTGTCTTGCCCATTCGTGTTTTGCTACCCCCGTACTCTGCGTCGCCTTTACCTTCAAGTTTACGATACGGCAAAGCACGCATCGTGTAAATCCCGATTTGTTGTAGATCTAGATTACTTTTCATGTACGTTTATCAGAAAAAAACAAAATCGTCTGTCGAATTGAATATCCCTTTAGTATGGCCGAAATTATTTGTGTAAGCTTTAGTGATGCCACTATTATCTATGTATTTTTCTACGAGTCGCACGAACACGATGCACAAGTGCAAGTGTTTACGACCATCTTTCAAACTGAAGATCGTACGCAGCAAAGATGATCCAAACTGGGATGGTCAACTGAGAGCAGAAACCCAGAAACCATAGACAAACCATACCGTGACCACCATATTTTCCGTTACTTACCAACAAGCTATATTTTTACAGGCTGGAAAATGCTAGGTGCTTTAGTGTTATTACTATACGTATGCACAAATGTCAAGTAACTTCAAAAATCTCTACTCAACACACTCGCACCAAACATATATGCCACTTCCGCAGCGCTCATGGAGTTTTATCTGTTAAATTTGAAAGCGTACGTTACGTGTGGATAGTAATTTTTTTTAGGATAAATATTTATAAAATGAACAATTTAGATTGGTTGAGGGAAAACAATAAAATTTTCAGCAAACTTTCTTCAGTTATCGAAAGGCGGAAAATACAAGATCATTTTTGTCCTAATTATTCGCATAAGATCTGAAAAAGGTTTTTGGGGGTCCCAATGGAACACGATATAACACGTTTCCCCACGGTTAAAAGCATTTTTTTTTTCATTTTATGTAAAATGAAAAAAAAAATAAAAAAAACGCGCCAAAAAACGCGTGTTTGTGTTTCTTTTTTCGTTTAGAGCAGAGCATAATCAGAGCTCGCTCTATGAGCTCAGAATAAATTGACTGAGTAAAAAGTTGATTACACATGTACACATGACAGAAAAAAAAAACAGGATAAACAAAATAATGCAAATGGCGGACGAACCTTGTTGTTCTGGAACTGGAAGGTTAACCAATTTAATAAATAACAATTAATAAATATTCAATTTATACACATATTTATTAAAAATGTCAGATGTGTTTCATAAATACATCAGACCGATCTGAGCACGCTCGGTTCAGAGCTGAAACTTCGAGGACTCACAGTAGTTGTTGTAATTGCGTGCTGAAAATCCTACTTTCCTTTGATTGCTGAGATCAAAGATCAAAAAAAAACAGGCCTGTTAATTTGCTTTCGTTTAAATATTTGTTGCGAATACTGATATTTCAAAATTTAGCTATGGAAAAATGTATTTTGCATTAATACGCTTACTTAAATTCTGTAGAGATTTTTCGTACAGTGGCAAGTTTAGCTTGAACTACATACTGCTTGGCTTAACTGCTTTGCTTAATTTTATCTTTGGAGACATTTTAATATGGGAGCTGAATTTAAGCGCAAGCAGCATACTAGGCTTCAGGCTCATAATTCCGTGTGCGAGACAAACAACGTTCGCATACTTCGTATATTTTCGCATAGCAGAAAAATTTGGTATTCTCAAAGCGTTACGGGTTTTTTTCCCACCTATGCGAAAATTATATTCAACTCTCGAATGAGGTAGAATTTTTGAGAACGTCAAATAAACCATTTTAACAGGTTGTACAAAAAAAAACAATATTCAAATTGGTTGGGAATTGTTGTTTTCGATTGACAAATAAGTGTATATATGTTTAATGAACATTTAGGTATGTGTTTTCGCAAAGGCTAATTTGGGCGTGTTATGTCCGTGGGACATACAAAATAATAATTTACACAAGAATAATTTACTTTATTAAAAAATTAAAATAACATTAAGGAAAGAAGACGATGTGTTGTTCAGTACGCCAGAAACAAAAAGTGAGTCTCGTGAGAGACAAAATGTCGGCTAACGCATGTGCAAAGGTAGCAGTAGTGATGACATCTGGTTGTCGATTCACTAATGCTGATAGTTCTTTTTCTCCAACAGGGCGATTATAAACTCCGCATTTTTCAATTGGCAATGAATCAGTTACTATCCGAGAGTTCTAAGACTGCTTTTAACGAATTACACAAATTCCAAACATATTTATGTCAATGGGAAGGGATATCATTCCATAAGTGCTTCTATTTGAATTGTTTGATTTACTTTAATTTGACTCTTATTTTCTCACACATAAATCAAAATACAAACCGTTATTTTGAAGTATCAAGCTCATAATTCCGTATACGATATGCAAGTCCACATGGAATACACAGACGAGCATTGTAAATTTCAGTTTTTCGTATCGCATCAGAGATATTGAAAGATGAACATAGGTAGCGAGAATTTTTGAGAATTGGGGAACAATATCCCACTGGCTGTAATAGGTAAACTGAGCCAACATTTCTTCAACGTCTAAAATGTACAAACTTAGTCGTAATAAAGCAATGCGTCCCTGCATATATTTTATAACAACTGTATTGTTTTTGAATACGCATCATTGAATTATCTATAAAAAGCGCATTAAGGAGCTTTTTAAAACATCATATCAAATTGCGTTCAATGAGAGGACAGTTTGACAGCCATGGTTTTAAGTCTTGTGCTTGAGCGAAAGCACGCAAATAATGTCAAATAATCGCTTTAGTCGAGTCAAACTCTTCTTTAGCACAGGCTACATACAAATAAATTTGTTTCTAGTTTTAAATAAAAGCACAAATTTAATTCGAAATTTGACGTAGGTAGCAGGTAGGTAGACTGCTTTGTGATTGTCGGCCGTCGATGATTTTTAATCTTTTGTGTAACAAGTGTTAAATGGTATATACAATTACTCTGAAAAATAACAATTTCAATTTGTTGATAACACTATTGATCTTTCTCTCCTCTCATACAGCCCGTAAAAAAATTATCAGTGCTTTGTGCAAATAATGCGTTATCCCATTTATCTGTTACTAGTCTGCCTAGCAGTTTCCGTCCAAAGTTCTAATGCGAAACGACTGTTCTCGAATGGATTTATTGGTGGTCCAAGCAAGATCACGCTAGTGCATCGCGGTCGAGAAACAGAACAGAAATGGTTCAGCCAGATTCTCGACCATGCCAATCCATCAATGCATCCACAATGGAAACAAGTAAGTTTGGCATTTAATTCACAGTTAGTCCAACTGCAATTCCAATTTGCAGAGGTATTTCGTCAACGATGAGTACTACAAACCCGGTGGACCAATTTTCATAATGATTGGTGGTGAGGGCAAAGCTACCATCAAATGGATGACCAGTGGGGCTTGGATAAAATACGCTGCTGAGTTCAATGCTCTGTGCATTTTATTGGAACATCGGTTCTATGGTGCGAGTCAGCCAACTAAGTAAGTGGTGCTAAGAGTGTTTATTCTATAATGTTTAACTAGAGCAATAAAAGTTTCACTTTTACAGAGATATGTCAACGGAAAATCTGCAGTACCTCACATCTGAGCAGGCTCTCTCGGATTTGGCAAATTTTGTAGCTCATATGAAAGTTGAACTCAATTTGAAGGAGTCGCAAAGGTGGATTGCTTTTGGGGGATCATACCCTGGCTCATTGGCTGCATGGGCACGAGAGAAGTATCCGCAGTTCATTTATGGTTCAATTAGTTCAAGTGGACCCTTGTTGGCGGAGGTGGATTTCAAGGAATATTTCCAAGTTGTTCAGAATTCATTGGGATCATATTCAGAGGAATGCGTCACAGCAGTGCGAAGATCGTTTGTCCAGTTGGAGATTTTGCTAAGGCACATGATTGGACAGCGGGAGATAAATGAAAAATTTCAGTGAGTATATTTATACGATATAGATATAGCCCGCGGTTAGGACTATTGCCTCTTATCAATTGTTCGGACATAGTAGTCTTTCATCTTGATCGCTGAAATCACTGCTCTGAGAACGCGCTCAACTTGTACTTTATATTTATAATGCAACTAATCTTTCTTTAGTAAAAGCTGGTTATTTGTTGAAATAAAGTTTGGTTTTCTTTCAGACTATGTGATCCAATCGAGAAATCCATCAACAACGATTTGGATGTTTCGAATTTATTCGAAAATATCGCTGGCAACTTTGCCGGTGTTGTGCAGTATAACAAGGACAATTCTCCTCATGCCACTAAGACCATCGATGAGGTATTCATGTGTGTTCCTTTTAATTGATCATTCTGTCAACGATTCATTTAGATTTGTGATGTTATGCTGAACACTACAATCGGAACACCAGTACAACGTCTAGGTGAAGTAAATCGTCTCATGTTGATCGAAAACAAAGAAAAGTGCCTGGACTACAAGTACGACAAGATGATTTCTGACATACAAAACACAACATGGGATGAAGACAAAGCCATGCGACAATGGACTTATCAGACATGCAACGAATTCGGATTCTACCAGACATCTAACGACAAGGATGACCTCTTTGGTGATCGATTTCCAGTGGACTTTTTCATCAAACAGTGCATGGATATCTACTCTAGCAAGTCCGTAGAATAAATGTAGGCTTATGTTTTTTAGTACATTGCATTGCTTTCCAATTTAGAATGGACTCCAAGTACTTGCAAACTGTGGTCGGAGAGACGAATAACTTCTACGGGGCACTGAATCCGAACACAACGAATGTCTTGTACGTTCATGGATCCATTGATCCATGGCATGCGTTAGGATTGACTTCATCGAGCAATCCGAATACACCAACAATTTATATTGAAGGTAAGTGTCGACAAAATATACACAAAACTGTTTTTCACGGCCCTGCTTCTAGGAACTGCACACTGTGCCAATATGTACGAACCGAGCCCAAATGATCCTCCAACACTTGTTGATGCCCGCCAAAAAATCCAAGCTTATATTGAAAGTTTACTGCAGTAGAATGAGAATGTTAAGGGGCTGCAGCGTGACTGGCTGCAAGCGGAGAGATTCGTAGTCGTAAGAACATTTCCGAAGTGCTCTTGAAAATTGTAATAAATATTTCATTTTATTTTAGTTTTAGATTTTAACCAGTACGTTTCAAGCTGTTTCGATTTTGTAACAATCTAGTACACTGATATATTTAACATTTTGCAACTTGGAACGCCTTCTCGTATATAAGTTAATAAACCATTCAATAAAAAAAACACCATTTTAGTTTTTTCTCGCCTCTTCGAGCTTTTGATTGAACGTCTTCCAATATGTCTGGACTGTGGGATTAAAAATAAGATGCTTCTTGAACATTGCCCATGCCCACATTGTTATCTTCCAAAAGAGATCCCAAATCACGACAGTTACCTTGAAGAAAACCTTTTCAATTTCACTCTTCGTCGGAAGTGTTGGCTGATTTGAAGAATATGATCTGTGAACAGTGAAATATGACGGACTTGGCATAGCTGCACTGCCAACTGTAGGGAAATATTCGAAATTAATAAAAATAAACGAAATGTTTATAAATGTCTACTTACCACTAGTTGCAGCAAATCGATTTGGTTCCCGTCTGTCCGAGCATTTTGTCAATTTCGTTGCAGATATTGATTGCATCAACACCGGCTGGTAAGAAGCATAGCGCAATTGGGCGTATTTCACAAACGATGGAGCTAATCGAGCCGACAACATTTTGCAGTAATTCTGAATATTTTAAAGAAACAAAATTGAATACGACAAAATGAAAGGCAACTAGATCAATTTCTGTTTTTCTGCTTGATGACTTCACTTTCGTTTGTTTTGATTTAATAGTACTTAGCGGGCTATGTTTTCAAATGAATATGAATTAATTGCGTCAGCATCGTCATATCAATGAGAAAAAGAACTTGGAAAGCACGAAACCTGTTGAAACTTTCGCACCATGTTGAAATACAGTTGAGCTTTTAGAAATAAATTGTTCAAGTTGTTCGTTTACAGTGTGGCCTAAAAAAACAATTTTTTTTTCTAATTTCGAAGAAATTTTAACAGCGAATATAAATTATTTTCTACCTTTGTTGCGTTAAAACGTTTACGACATGATATCCGAAATGGAGGAACGTCTGATAGAGTTCTAACCGAAAACAAAATGGAAATTGGCTTTGTTTACGTTTAGTGATTTTTTTCGAATTGCATTCTTCTTTTTTAATCTGGCGGAAAACGGAACGGGTCCTCCGAAAGCTTCAAATGCTCTGTACTTTTTACAATTACAAACCACAACAAATTATCGTTATTCGACGGCTCAGTGTCACCAAACTTACCGGTTCCTGAAAGGAGGTGATGTTTTACAGCAGCCATCTAATTGTTTGGCTCCATGCAACTATTCAGGATAGGACAAGGTGACTTTTGCAGCATGCAGTACGAACATGATATGCTATGATAATACAGTGGTTGCGACCCCTTGTAAAATCACCTTCATGACTTTCAATTACCTTGTCAAACATCCTTCCCCAAAGAAAACAACAATGTAATTTAATTTTTAAAAGAATGATTTTATTTTATTTTAATTGTTTTTATTTACTTTTGTACATTAACCTATAACTTAAATTTTACAAGTACATAATAATATAGTTTGACAAAAATCAATTGTTGCGCATTATGTATCTTGTTTTAATAAACTAAGCATTTTTCAAAATGTATACGTTGATCTTGTCGTTGATAAAGCACTTATAAAAATATATATTCCTTCATATATACGCCAATGCGTGTAACGTTAGTAAAACATTATTCACTTGAGCTAATAAGGATTTGTTTATGGAAAACTCATAATAATAATCGGTAAACTTATAAATTTCAAATAGCAATAGAGGAGGCTTAAATGTGTAAGGGGTACGTTACAATTTCATGGAATTGTCACGAATATCAGTGTCAAAGAAAATGATTCTTTATTGGGATAACTTAATCTTCTGCGAACGAATGCGAGTGTGCGATTGGACTTGGTGCTCTTTCAAGAATTTAGTCGGGTAAACTTATGGAGGGTAAATCTGTGCGCCAATTTTAGAGTGATTATTTAATGATGATATGTTACTATTATAAATTTTGCATTTTGACACTTAAGGAGGCACCACAGTAAGAGTGCATAGGAGTACTACAGCTCAAGACACGATACACATTGCAAATGCATGTGCTGATTACAGACGGACACATTTCAAGCGTTTAACAGAAGTGGATTTTTGTTTTGACAATAACTAAAGCCAATATAATCATAATTGCCTTTTTACTGACTTTAGGGCAATTTGGAGATCCTTAAAAAACGATCCTTTTTGTGATCAGAAACAAATACAATATACCTCCGAATAACGAAGCAATCGTAAAAAATAACTCAAGGTGTGAAAGTGGGTTGGCGAAAAGGGATCAGTTTGCGAAGATCAATATGCATCGACCACTGTAACACTGCGATGTCTGGCTTGGTGTAAGAAAGCCATAAAGACATCCTTGGTAAAGTTTAAAGAGTTTTGTAGCGAAACAGACTTGTACGTTGACACATGTGTCGTCTCTTCAACAACAGCAGTTTGATATTCTTACGCCACCAAGTGAGCACGTGTGGTAAACCTGAGAGTGCTCTATTTGATATAGCGAGCGATTATGCCAGAAATGTGTGGGGAAAAAATGAATCGAAAGCTGTTACATATCCATTTATTGATCATGTGAGCGTTTCTTGAGCACCAACGAATTGTTGCCACATTTTCTTACTAATTGAATAATAGGCTACATATATCGAGTTTTCAGTCTAAAAGATGTTTGGCATTCGACCGCGTTCTTGAAAGCGCCCATGAAATTAATACATATTTAACAAGAGATATTTATTAATTTAATTTCTTAATGAAGCTCCGAAGTTAAATGGAATGGTTCTTGCACTAACTCTAGTTGTAGTGTTGACATTGACATCAAATGATACTTTACTTCAACAACCGAAACAAATTAGTTACCATTCGATAACTAAGCTGATTCGAGATTCCAAAAGTCAGACTTAAATTTGGATAATAACTTAATGAACATATAGTTCTGATGATGTACTTTTTCATTCGGTAAAACTGGTACACTTTCGTTTTGATTGTACTAGTGTGTTTGCGAATGTTACTTAGATTGTCCAATACTGCGAGTTTTGGTAAACCAATCAATGCTCTTAGTTGGTTATTATTTTAGTCGAACAAAGAAAGCACTATCTACAAATCAGTTGTTGTTTTGAAATTTTGTGTTTTTTCAAGTATCTGAAGGAAGCCCTCCAACTAAAACCTGTAAGACCTTTAAAAATAGTTATGTGACGTCGAAGTAACTTCGTCAATTTTCCCAACAACTGTGTTAGTGCCTAAGTCATTAATGTTTGCAAAATAAGAGCCAAAAGTACAAAAATAATCTCAAAAAATATTTGTTACGCTAGTATTTTTTTTCACTTTTAGTTATGGCGCGAGTTTGTGCTGCAAATTGTCAGTCTTGAAAGCTTGGAGCCATTTTGCATCTGAATAACAGATAAAAATTTTTTAGTATATTATATAAAATATAGATCTCTTATTGGATACAAGGAAAAAGGCGTTTTTAGCAAATTGTCACAATAGTTCTGTGTTGTTCTTCATTTCGTTTGTTCTTGTTATCTATTATACTGTGTACATTAATCCTATACAACTATAATATTAGTTTGTGCGTGTTGGAAATGTGCATTTAGTTGTGGTCTTCTCTAGTGCAGAGTACAACGAAATGCAATGTGAATTGTGAAAAGTAGAAACAGAGATAGAGAGATAGATAGTTATAGAGCTACGTATGGAAAAATAATTTAAAATAAACCACAATCTTTAAGATTGTTCTTAATGATAACATCTGTAACAGCATCGAATACGAATTGAATGTTATTCGTATCAGTGGCGCAGGTTAAGTGCGTGTAAATCTCTTTCTGATCTTTCCGTTTATTGAGGTTTTCAAATTTCATTCTAATGTAATTGGAAGCTTCTTCGAATGTGTTGGAGCCTGTTAGTGAAACACAATGTTATTAGAATAATGGTCAAGGAGTGTCAATTTTGATTCTTACCTGTGTATTCTGGGAAACATATCGTCAAAGGGGATCGTGGTATTTTCTCTTCGAACAAATCTTTTTTATTCAGGAAAAGTATTATCGATGTCTCCACAAACCATTTTGAATTGCAGATGGAATCGAAAAGTTTAAGAGATTCGATCATACGATTCATCTCTTCGTCTTCTGCTAGAACCAAGTCGTATCCTGTGAGTAGAAGAAGTATTATTAGTGATGTTTTCAGGGCAGAGATGAACTGGAACCAAAATTGCACTCAGAAAAAAATGCAAATCTGGCAGTGGGCGTTGAAGGAAAAGCCTGGTTTGGCAGTGTCCAAACTAACTAAGCAGTAGCCAGTGCCGATTGCTACGATTCTTACAGTCTTTAAATGGGTTATGCTAATTAAGAAGTGTTTCCTCTTTGTGTTGTGCGAGGGTCAAATCTACCTATCAAAGGACAGACTGCCTCGACTAGTGACGTTAGATGTTAAAAGTGAAACGACAAAACTAACAGAGGGAGAACACTATACAGACGATTCAGGCAGCGGTACCGTACCGCGGCATTAAGGAACGTAAAGGCGAAGAACTAAGACGTGTACTATGAACTATGATTCATTTATTCGAATTAAACATTACCATTTAATATATAAAGATTCGTTCTAGATTTTTCCTTTAAAAAAGTATGTTTAATTCGGCGGACACTAGCCAATGCCATAAAGATAAAAAGTGCCCAGCGCGAGAGGGGAATTGTATTTGTCCTTAAAGCAGATTCGGTGAAGAAGAATTTCCATTAACAGCTTACCTGAAAGAGCTACGCAGAAAATGATAGCAGTGACACCCTCAAAGCAATGGATCCACTTCTTTCTTTCCGAACGCTGGCCACCGACATCAAACATTCTAAAATAAAACAAAAATAAAATTAAATATAAAAAAAAAAATAATTTAATCATCATCACTAGGGTCCTTCAACCAACTCACTTAAAGTGCAATCCTTTGCAGGTGAAAGTTGTTTCCACAATGCCGGTTGTTTTGACTCGCGTACGCAACACATCCTCTTGCAATGGAATGTAGTTTGGCTGAGAAATCCTATCTAGAGAGTTTAAATAAAACGATGCCGAATCGTTGAGTTGATATTCGCGAGATCTGTAATACAAAGCAATTTAATTGGGAGTCCGTTTCAAATGCAGCCATTTTAACGTTTACCTCGAAAATGATTGCTGAACGCCAGCATCGGCCCAAAGTTTCTTCATGAGAACGACAATTTCTGGAATGAGGATGCCCTCCTCTGCAGCAGAGGCATATGTAAAAAACTGTCGTGCAATTTCCTAAAAAAAACATTAAAGAAACGTTCAATTTTGCATTTGCACCGTCGCTGCGGTTACTATTTTTGTCATACCGTTTTTGATGGATCAGCGAAATCGATTTTAAGACGACCCATCGCTCGTATGATTGCCATGAGACTCTGGATTGTGTTGCTGTATACCACACGGCGATATTGTTCGCATTCTTCTTGCGAGTATCCAGTTTCGTGGATGATTTTCATTTGCCTCACAATTGTGGACTTTCCAGATTCGCCGGCACCTGCGAAAGAAAAATGTTTTCGTGAATTTATGAATTAAAATAGATTTAATTGATTTATTGAAGAGGTTTTAATTGGGGAAGCGAAAAGGTGATTCAAATGCGAGTAACCGATATGGCCATGCAAAGCAAAGTAAACACATCAATTTTCCATATAAACTGTGGGTGGAGAAAAATATTTGTCTGGGTCTGGGAGCGTTTTAGTGCTCCTAGAAATCCATCACTCAGCGGTTTAAACTAAGACCACCAAATTGGTTCATTGCTTGAAGTTGATATTTTAGAAATAGAAAAGAATATAATAATGCGATCTGGGCTTTGACCATATGGTTGCGAATGAAACATAGTTTTAAAATTAAAAAAAAAAATGTTTGGTGCAGAAGAAGATTTGGGATCTGCTTTTGACAACCTCTCAGATTCAATGTGAACACAACACGTTGCTGCCATAATACATGATCTTCGAGTCCCAGCATAATACCTTGAGCAAAATTTTAATAAAATTTCCCTTTTGCTAGATGTTCTGCTTGGAATCGTGGTATTGGAATACATCACGACGGAGGTCCATTGCTTAAACTGAGAGCGCGGTCTTTTAAATTCGTATGGTCGCAGTGACCCAGTGATAAGTGTATTGCACTAGATTACTGAAAGATGTTATTTGTTTCCACTTGAAGGGCATGGATATTCCCGGAAACAGAATTATTTTGCAAGGAAGTTGATCACAAATTCTGTCATCTGTTGCCATTACATCTGTAAGAACTTAGCTGACTATGCTTTTACAGAAAATGTATACTGAAGTCATGAGTCTACAGGTCATTGGTTTAATCTGAAAACAAGCCAATGGAGGTCAAGATTTAATATAGCATTAAATAAAAAAAAAACGCCCGATGTACAGCAGATATAGAATTAATACCTCACCGACAATGTAACTGCCTTGTCCTCAAGAATAGCAGATTAAAGAGATCTTACCGTCTTTTGTGGTTAATTAGAAAAACGTAGAACTAAACGGATTCATATATAAAGATCTGGGCACTCATTCCGTATGTCGATTAGGTACAGCCAGGCCGGAACCAAACACATAAATGTTGCAAAAATGTCATTTATTACATTTCAGACGACGTCTGATTGAAATTTCATACATAGTTTGAGAGTCTCTGAAAGAAACTCAATGTTCTCAGTACTCTCTCTCTTCGTACAAAATAAACGATGGACGATACGATAGTAATGGAGTTACGTGAAGCAAATTAATGACGAGATCGTTGACTACTATCGCGCAAACGATTATCGTTCTGAGAGTTACGAAATGAGTGCCCAGATTATGGTTCTAAAAAGTGTGTCAAACATTTTTACAATGGACTTAAATTGCTGGTCAATGATTTTGAGAGTCTCTTCCGTATTGCACACAGGCAAATTTTTCTTTTCTATATTTGTAAAATTTTTGGCACCAAAACCCATACATGTTATCCTGGAGACAACTGAACTTTAGGGCAACTCGTCCATTTCCTGCTAAGGCTATTATTACCTAGGAATGGGTGTTCAAAAAAAGTGCAGTGTTGTTACCTGGCAGGATGATGTCCAGAATCGTAATAACATAGTTTATAGCTTTTGTTGGTGGGAAAGGCAAGCCGCCTATCCCGAAAGTGAACGCTGATGGACTATTCGAGGGATCAATTTTAGTTGTCTAATAGATTTGTTGTTTTCTGGTGGGTATTCGACGACCATGGATGGGTTATACGAAAGGGATCTATACCCTTCTCCTTGTAACTGTATGTAACCACGCTTGGTGATGGTAATCATCTATAATAATAATATTTTCTTCCACGAAGCACATCTTCGTATATGGAAAGAATGTAAGCGCAATTCATTAAAACCCCCAACTAAAGCTAATCAGCAAATAAAACAACCCAAAAGTATCCACATTCGTATTTTCATTACGCCTTATTACCAATAGCGAATAAATTCAACTATAGGTCTGATAACGTCAACAGAATTAGCTAACGCACCTAGGCTTTAACTGCTTGGATCATCATCTCAACGTCACAGTTCGTATCTCGTTTTGATTAAGAGCCAACATCGATTTCATAATCATTTACTCCCCAAAAATAAATTAAACAAACAAAACACAGCCACACCCTGACAGTGGACTTGACACAGCTGACAACTGAAGAGCGGGGAAGAACCACTGAAGTCTGAATAAATCAGCTGTTTGCTGGTGTGCCGCATCTTTAGTGACACCCATTCACAAGCCGTATTTAAATTTTTCTCATTCTCTCGTAATTTATTCAGCAAACAAGAGTTGCTTGCTCAGCAGCAACAGCCAGCAGCACATAATAATAAGGGGCCGTAGACAATTTTTGTTGGCAAAAATAAAAATCACAAGCACTTGGTATGCTTTGACGTTCCTCCAGAAATTCGAGCGCATTCGGGCACGTAGAGTAGGTTCATACACCAATGGCGCAAACACGCCTGAGAAAGTTTTACTTTGCTATGTGTGAACTTGAAAGTAAAAAAGAAAAATTCGCAAACAAAAGAAAAGATAAAAAAAAAATATTTGAAAATAGAACGTGCATCCGGCGATTTTTTTTTTCACACACATGCGGCAATCTTATCAACAAATCGCTTTGTTTGATGAACAGCGCGCTTAGCGCGTCATAGTGCAAAGAGTAGGTGTGATACCTAGCGTATTTACTCATCCGAACGACAGAGATTGGCGGTCGTACCTCTAGCGCTTTTGATTTACTCTTCAAATGAAAGTGATAGCATTGGCACACATATTGTTCGTGGCAAAGTGGCAATGGTGAAGTCAATGACAGACAGTTTTGTGTTTGCATTCTGTTCATTTGGACTACAGACTTTAAATGTAATTACTCGAGGGGTATGCAACAGAAGATGTATAACTTAATTGGGGAGTGACCGCCTGTCCGACAGGCGACAAGTACAACTGTCAATAATGAACTTTAGTGTGAATAAAATTGGTCAAATGTAACGAAAGTGACACAGAAGATAGAGCAGCCAAACGACTTGACAAAAAATTGTCACAGGAACGGAAGAAAGGACTTTATCCTTTCTAGTAGCCAGCGATCCAAATATCTTGAAAATTACGACTATATTTACCATCGACAGAGAACTTTGGGTGCTATCACCGGCGAATTGATAAATATTGGAACAGAAGCGGCGAACATGCGTTTGATCGTTAATGAGCGCTAAATTTTGTATAGGCTGTCAACCGAACGTCATAATAGACACCTAGTATTTTGAGATAGTTTCATTTACATCGGCTCCGCTGAAAATGCTACACAAACACAAACCAAGAAAAGAACCAATCAATGTTTTTTGGAACCAATTAAGTAGTAAGGCGTTGTCGAGAAACACTAAGAAGACTCTTTATACCAGTTGTGCTGTATGGCGCGTATAAACATTTGGACATTTGTGAAAGCGTAGAAGATACCCTGGGTCGTTTTGAACGCAAAATTCTTCGAGGTTTTTATGGTCCAATTTGAGTTAACGTGAATTGGAGAAAGAGACATCAACCTGAGCAAAAGAGTGCAAATTAGTCGTCTTAAATGGTTTTAATATGTTGTGCCAACAGACACAAACGAAAGAAGAGGTCGAATCCAAATCGAAATAAGAACCCAGTACAGGAAGAGCTCGCTCTAGTTAACGCGTAAAAGTGGATGTTGACCTCAAGCAAGCTTGGAGTGCACCACTGAAGGCAGCTAAGACCGGTGAATCTAGTCCCTTGGATTTACCTTGTTTTTTGACCACATTAACGTACTCAATGTAAAGCTCGTCGTTCCATTTACTCCTCCACACTACATCGATATTAATCGGACCAAAGACCCCCAAAGCGCATCTATCTCTCAAAACTCCCCAAGACCGGTTCTCATCTGTTTTCGTAAAATTCTAGATTTTACTAGATATTTTTAAAGCCATAACAACATAACAATTCTTTGACTTCACAGGGTTCGGTGGCGTTCAGAGCAGCAAGATCTCTCCATCGCAAGGACGAACGACATTTTCTTGGTCATGCCGAGACCTGATATGTCTTTGTATAGCTCTTCCTTTCATACACAATAATAGGCGATAATAAGGTCGGCTGAATTTGTAATTTCGTGATTCTTTGGAAAATCTTAGCCGGAGGGCTATCCGCTTTCGCAGCCTAGTCAGACTTCAATTTGGTAATCGCTATCCTCTCTTCGTGTTGATTGAATGCACGTACATTTTGACAATCGTCAGGTTAAACGGTACAGATGGTGCCCATTGAAGATTCTTATATTTTGTTTGTTAAGGTCCTCAACATTTTAATCATCTGCAAATATCCAAACCCAGTCGTTGTTTCGTAACGGAAATTACTTCACAGGAGGAAAGATGCTCCGAGCTAAAGGCTCCTTGAACGATATGTCGACGACAGCAATTTCCTTCGGCGATGGAGGAGCTGACATTGGTTCATAATATGTTCAATCGCCACTATAACTTTTCAAAGTTTTACTTGTCCAA
This sequence comes from Cheilosia vulpina, assembly GCA_916610125.1. Classification (NCBI taxonomy): domain Eukaryota; kingdom Metazoa; phylum Arthropoda; class Insecta; order Diptera; family Syrphidae; genus Cheilosia; species Cheilosia vulpina. The sequence continues at coordinate 41,147,639 of OU744278.1, forward strand.
GAATATTGTACTCAGGAGGGAGTAAGTCCCTCCGACAGTTTACAGAATGCATTGGTGATCCTTCCTGTTGACAACACCGTTGTGATGGGCTTTTCCTCTGGCTTTTCAGATTCGCAGACACACTTATGTCGTTTTCCACTGGGACAAATCACTTTTCGCGTTCCATTTGGAAAAAAAATCATTTTTGTTTTGATTCGGATCACTTTTTGCAGATCTCGATATTTTTTCAGATTTACACATACTACCACAAATACAGCACAGCTGTTTAACGTCATTTTGTTTTAAAACAAATGTGCAAAGTTTCGTGACAACCAAAATAAAAAAATACATAAACAACAATGGACATAGTTTTGGAGGAATTAGCTACAACAGAGGAAACATTTTTCAAGCCGATTTTACCAAAAACAAATGCAATTTGAACAGGTGATGTTGTTGACAAATAACGCACTAATCCATTTACAAAATCAGACAAATTTCATTGCATGTTCCATGAGCCGCATAAAATCTGAGATCTCAAATAGATTTTTGGTGGTCCCAATGGAAAACGACATTTGAACATGCGGGGTATTTGAAATCCATTAACAAAAGGTGGTAATGCTATTCAATACCTCAACAAGTTGCTGCCCTTAATAAAGTTACGGAAACAATTTAGGGTTATGGTTGCTAATTTTCCAATATTATTAAGGAAAGCAAAAGAAAAAGCAACAAATACAGTGGAGAATATTCTTATCCTTCTCCTGCAGAAGTGATTCTAAAGCTTAGTATCCTGCTCGCGCTAAATTTTATCTCCCACACAAAAATGTCTACAAAAATAAAATTTAGCGAGGCAGTTTAGCAAAGCAGTATCCTGTTCGCTTGCTAAATTCTTAACTTCATATAGATGGGCCGATGACAAGTCTCCACTCATATAGCTCGCGAAATAAATGTCCGGAACATTAAATCGAAGATAAATTTTGACGTAAGAAAAGGAGGAAACAATTTGTATTGTGTTGTGTTTACTTTGGAATTTTTTTAGAGGAAACCGCAGAAAACCTTTGTGTGATAAATAAAAGTGTACGCAAAACCAAAAATTCCCTTTCTTGCGAAAAAAAAACATAAAAAAAATGCACGGCCTGTGGAGGAACGATCAGCAATATGAAAATTGCTGAGAAATTCCAAAGCAAATAGGGATTAACCCGACACGAAGGAACGTGCCGTCTTCTGCTTGCTACTATAGAAATTATTTGAGCTACTGCAGCAATGATAATATCTTCTTCGATTTTGCTTATATCTATTGTTTTGGAACGAATAATGTTTGAAATTCGAAAATTGTACGTCCGCGAATAATTAAAATAACGTTTACTGTCATGAACAAATGGTTTTGTCCCATCTATATGGTGTTTAATAAATTAGCGAGCATTTACCTTTTACCTTTGGTGTGGAGAAATGACGCTAAAATTTAGCGCGCGCATGATACTAGGCTTAACTAACGAAGGATTTAATTTCTGAAATCTTGATCTATTAGGCGGTGTTTAAACATGCCACCAATAACGGTGCTGTTGTGTGATCTTCGTGGATTCAAATCTTACTAAATTAAAGATATACAGGGCACTCATTCCGTAACTCTGAGTACGATAATCGTTTGCGCGATAGTAGTCAACGATCTCGCCATTAATTTGCTTCACGTAACTCCATTACAATCGTGTTGTCCGTCGTTTATTTCACACAACGTTTGAGAACTTTCGGTATCTCCCAGAAGCTCACAAACTGTAGTTCGAATAGGCACTAGACGTCATCGTAATTGTCATAAATGGCATTTGTTAAACAATTTTGATTTTTGTCTTTGGTGGAATTTTGGTTTTTGTCTTTGGTGCCGGTGTTACACTTCCAAGCTGCGGACACCGTGCACTTATGTTTTTTTATTTGTATGAAACTTTTTCAAACACACTTTTTGCAGTTGTTTATAGTATGGATGTCAACGCATCTCAATTTTATTGAATTGCTTATATCTTATGTGATAAGATAGAGAAAGATTTGTTTTTGCGTTTTGGGGTGAAACTTTTTCAAGCACACTTTTTAACTTTATTGAATTTCTTATATTCTAGATATCTTATGTGATATGATAGAGAAAAATTATTTATTGCGTTTTGGGGTGAACAACTGTACTCCAGCGCGTCTCGAAGTCAACTCTCTAAATTTTAATTTTTTATTCCCTGTTCTGCCTCCGAACATAATTTTGTCTGGGTACGACATTACCTTGAAGAGGATATGCGACACCTCTGAGAATTCTGTTGACGACTAGTTTACTTCGCGAATTACCGTGATTGTGGGAAGGGAATTTGGAAATGTATATTTTGTTTATAATTATGTAACATTAGTGGGGTCGTGGGAAAGGAATTTGGAAATGGATGTTTTGGTATGTAACACCGGCGAATCATTTGATTCTCAAATTGCAAAATGTAAGTACATACCTAGTTAATCTTTTTTAATTTTTGCTTAATAATATAAATGTCTAACATATTTTTATTAAGGTCAGCTACGCCGAAGCAAATGGCAATTTTTATTGAATGTATGGAGTCACATCCGGACTTGGCAAAGGGCTACAAACCCAATTCTGTCCAAGGAAAACACCATATAAATAAAATGTGGGATGAATTGGAAGGAAACACATATATAACACACATATATATTTGGAATCAAAACAGTGCAAGACGATACCTCTTTAGCTATCGCGCAAACGCTATCGTCTTGACGATAGTAGTCTGTCGATTATTGCGTTCTGTGAAGCAAATGTTCAATCGTCAAAACGATATCGTCTGGACGATAGACGATTATTGAAGTTACGTGAAGCAAACCTATCGTCGAAACGCTATCGTCTGGTGATAATCGACATACGGAATGAGTGCCCTGTATTTATATTACGTGATTTTTATAAAAAATTAAGTGATTTTTATTAAAAAAAAAACACGTAATAAAAAAATACACACATTTTACAAAGATTCGAATCGTACAAAAGTTGGACAAAAATATTAACACGATCAGATACCCCAAAAATTCTCACGTAGACGTTCGATGGGCTGTTTTCTTTTATGTTTATTATGACAATTTAATTGTGAGTATACTTTGCAGTTTGTTATTAATAAAAATGAGTTTGAATTTTACTTTTAAATAATTTCAGTTTCAGAGAGAGTTTTTCCATTTTTTTAAGCTTTTCCCTCTTTTTCATTATTAAGGCCCCAAAAAATTGGCGCTTTCCATACAATCTGGGATCACTCAACATATCGTAATACAGTCCTTTAGTCTATTCTTGCTGATAATACGCCTCATTCATTTTGGCATAACCAGCGACGAAATGGTGAGAACGAATTAGCCGGTAGTTCTGAGAAAGTTTATTAAACTGCGGTTTAAGAGATGGCAGGCATTACTTTCGAGTGTGGTTTTCTCCTAATTCAGAATTTTATAACACCTGTTCAGGATACGTAAAATGTAACAACCTAGGTATAGACGGAGCTTCCTTAATTGCCTTCACTTTCGCGCGAATTTTTAGTAACAAGTTAAAGACTTTTCAGGCTTAACCCTTTGAAGTTGTTTTATGATTAAAGATTTAAAGAAACATGAATATGCTATTATTCACTACACAATTAAATTCTTTAAACGGTTACCAAAAACATATATCCAATAATAACAACCACGCACGTGACGTGCTTCTTGTTTCATCTATTGCATGTGTGCCCGCGGCACCTCCAACAGCACCTCATTATCATAACTAAAATCGTTTCGTTCACACTACACGACCGTATGTAAAAACGTTTGTCATGCTAATCGCAAGATTAATTGATACACATGTACACCTAACGGTACACCAGTGAATCAATCAATCTTTCTGCGCTGTTCCGCGGGTGATGGTGGTGGTAATTAATGTTCACCACAGTTATTGCTGATCCCACCGATTATAATGGCACAAGGCTCTTTAACGTAATTCTCCACGATTATCTTTCGGGTGATGGGTTAAGATTATCGGTTACAAGAGAAAATTCCGCACGGCATGCGATTGAGTCATTTGCGGTTATTGCATGCCCATGCCCATATAGAATTTGTTTTCTTTCGGCAATTGTTTTCGTTGCCCAACACAAAAAGGAAAGTATAAAAAATGTATGTTTTCATTTCGCTTTTCGAAACTCCACCGAAATTCTAATGAGACATCTAATTACGAGGTGAAAACGAGACACTTCCAAACGATCATTTAATTGCTCCATAAACAGCAGTTGGTCATTAGGTCACGCAGTTTAATTTGCGCCGCTACATACGCTCCACACGACGGAACATTTCACTGATAACAATTTAAATACAACAAACGCTTTAAAGACAAAAAAAAAATAGATAGAGAAAAACTCTCAAGCCAAAGCGTGAAGGCGGGGTGCTAAATTTACACATTCCCCGGCACTTTGGATCATTTCGTTTTCCTCTTAATAACAATGAGTAATTTTAAACTCCCCAGAAGCGTTGCGTGTGTGTGTTGCGCACAAATTGAGTCATACTATATCGCTGTCGCCGCATCGTCGCCGCCAATGGCAAATATCCGACAACATATAAGCACCAACTAAACCTTGTGTATAGAAAGAAGCCTCTTCGCGGTTTAGTGACTCTCGTTTCGAAGCGACAAGCGAGGTGACGACGCACGACTGTGAGACGACGGGCATTAAGATTGTACTAGATCACCTATATTATCATCGTCAGCGTCACTGTAACCGTCGTAACGCTGTTCAGAATTGTGATAGCCTCTCCCATAATAAATATCTGATAACGAGATTACGACAAACGACGAGTGCGATAGAGAGGAACCTTGATTAATGAATAATTACGTAAATTTTGCTATCTGTGGCAAACATTCAAAGGAATCTGATGATTGAGAGGAATTATGCGAAATTACAGTAATTAGACTAGTGGGGTGCCAGTGCCGCTGTGCGGGGGCCGCTAGAAAGTTCAACACGATGTTTCAGAGGAACAATGGATTCGCTTTTTATGCAGCCACTGTCACTCAATTTATTTGATTAACGAGATACATGGACGACGATGGTGGAGCATTGTGCGAGAAAAAACATGCCAGTGAGTTGATGTGGCATGCGCGAGACGATGTATAGCAGGGTTGGCCATATGGAAGATTTAATTTTCGTTTTTATCCGCCAGAATAACAGAGAAAGTTCATAATACGAATTCCATTCCAATAAATGGTGTTAAGTGTGTCTTTGAAGACATATGGGCAAAGGAAAGGTCAATTCTTTACGGTGCACGGACGTTTTACGAGGTAAAAATGATACGCTGCTTTTGACACGGTAGGTATCTGGTTATGAGCTCATTAATTGCTCGAAATTAATTGGAAATTGGATTGAGATTGAGTATTTTTGGCTGGTCGCTAGAATTTTTATGATAATATATCGATAATGAAAAAAATAAATATTTTCCTATATTTATAGATCGCGTGTTAATTATAATGACAACATATCATCACATGCAAACCAAAATCTTATATAATAAATAGGCAATAATATTAAAGAACCATTTTCACTGCCTTAAACACAACAAGTTCACTTAATTCTTGTTTGATTTGTTTTCATATAATGTTATTTATAAACAAGGTTATTACAATGGTAGAATTTCTACCACTGGGCAAACTCTTTCATAATGAATTGGGGGCCTTAGTCGCCGTTATGTCAATAACAACTACAATGTTTGTGATCTTCCTGTCGTATTACACTCTCGGCTGGGTTAGATACTAGTTACTAGAACAATCCTTGCAAAAGACTAAGGGCCGTTTGCTCATACGACTCTTAACGATTTAAGTTCTACGTAAATACTTATGGGCTACTTTTTTCAGTGCATACACAGTCACATAAGATTTTATGTGGCAGTAATGAAAAGTAAAGTAGAATTTTTCAGCACGCAATTGCAACAACTACACTCTATTTGACACTTTCCAGGCTTACACTAGGCATTGACTTATTATATATGGACTGCTTGAAATCGTACATAAAAATATTGTAATTTTATACCTAGTTAGGTTTACTGCGAGTATGGTATCGAAATGTAACTTTGGCAACACTTGCATTCGTATTATTCCCATTTTTTTTTTCTGACGTTCTTATCTCTTGCCTCCTTTTAATACGCGTTAAAAAGAAAGGAGAGTAATAGTCAGTATCAAATGTCAAAGACGTCCCTTTGACCTTCATTGGTTATTTTAATTGCGCAAGAGTTAGGTATCACTCCAAGATTTACTAGGTAAATTTATTTCGAAATTGATCATCTATAATTAATTTTGTTGCATATTATCAATTGATATTTTCTTGTTGCATTTGCATTTTTGGAAGTGAAGGTTACGTTCCGGTACCAAATTCGTAAGTGGTTAATTTGGTGTAGTATTTTCTTATACCTAATTAATTTGTGCATTTTCTATAGAAATAAAATTGATCTCTGTTGCACTGCTGTGAGGAATAATGAGTTTTATTTGTTCGAACCACGGCAGGGTTAATATTTATTTTTGTCACTAAGACCGGTGACTCCATTTTGCGTTGTCGCAACAACTACTAAGCGAGAGGTCCCAGGTTCGATCCTTGGCAAAAAAAATATTACATCTAAAGGCTTTTTTTGCACTGCGCCACTTATCGCGAACATATGACAAACATCCGAGAGGTTAGCTGTCATGCAAGAGCTTCTCAAGTGGCCGTTTGGACCTCGCATAATTGTAGATCCCTTCCAATCGTCCCAAAATTGAAAAACCCACACAAAAACGAATGATTGTGAGAAGCCGGACCTAGGGCCCCTCCCCTACGGACCTGTTGTGCATACTTTTTTTGCCTTTTTTTTTTAAAATAAAGTAAATGGAAAATTTACGATCCAGTTTTAACCAGCTATTGTTTTGTGACGGCGTTCAATTAAGTAAATTCTTGTTCTTTTTGTAGGTTTTTTGATGAACTTTATTCCCAAACGTGCAAGCATTTTTTTATAAAAGATAGCTTGCCTGATAAGAGTAAGCTTCCGATCTTCATTTAGGTATTCCAGATGACCGCTGCCGGGTTATGTTTTTCAGGACGTGCCCCGAAATGCTTATCGGCTCGGTGGTTGGGAAAAACATTTGTTATTTTGACGAACTTTATAAGTGCAACGATAAGTCTAACAATATTGCATCTTACTTTCCGAAGAGTTTTGCAATCCGGTAAGCTCTGCAGAGGGATTTGTAAAGAAAGTTCTTATAAATATTCCCAATATTCATGAGAACTCATCGGTAGTCCCGAGATTGGGTAAAATAAAATAAATAAATATAAATCGTCGCAACAGTTCATTCAGGACTCTAGGGATAACTATTGACAACCCTTTGATTGTGTGACATATAAATCTAGACAAACATCACGTAAGTGACTATTCAATAGAGTTCCTCAATTTGATGGTAGAACGCGCCACGGTTCGAGGAACCGCGATCATCGGATCCTTTCGGCAGCAACTTTAACACCTTAAAGGGCAATCTTATATCGGATCTTATTCGAAGCTATCTGTGGCTGGAGGATGAATTCTTTAAGTTGGACTGAGCTGTAGTAGAATTAAGTGATTTTTTCTTCTTTAAAGTTGCTTAATTTCAAAATAATTTGAAACGCATTGCGATAATTTCTACCCATACACAAATGCATTTTCCTATGCGCTTATTTTAAACCATCCTCAAAGAGCAAAAGCAAATGCTTACGTTACGGACGTTGAACTAAATAGAACAGCAGATAATAATTAAGTAAGATGCCGCGGGCAACAGGTAGTACATTTGTAGTTTTGACTCATCACTGTGAGATTTTAAAGTGCCTACCGGTTCAAGGTCTCAACCAAGACATGCGGTTTATTCTTTAACCTAAACACGAAATCATGCAAAGCCCGCTTATTCCGTATATGTTGAGTGCCGACTTCTGGCAAATGGATACAAATTTCGATTTACACAGTCCCAGCCTGTTATGTGTATCTGTCATGTAACATTATATGTCTGCATATGTAAATAGCTTATCGTGACGCGAGCTAACAGTTGGAAATCCCCAAATCATCTGTCGGCGTGGCGCATTGTAGCCAATCGTTTACAAAGCGTTCTCGAGACTCGGCTGAGAACAAGACAACCCGAAACGCTGTAAGGTGACCTCAAAAACAAATCTTGAATACACCAGTGCCAAGCGTTTATACGCCTTTAAATCACAGTCGCAACACTTGATTGCTATCGCTTAAATCTAGCGTACACTTATTTTCGTCACACAGCTATTGTTTACAAACTCATTAGACGACTTTTTAGCAAAATAAAAACCTTCGGCCGCGGCCATTTTCAACTGCAGTGTTTTATCGCTCCATTATTTTTCTCCGCATTTATAACACTGACCTTTCATTTCCTGGCAATTACACAATACCCGCGGATGACTAAGCTCACTCTTCAAACATACAAAATTGAAGCGAGCTTTCAATTGTTATTTCCATGGCTTATATGAATGAATGAATGGGCGACGATGACAGACCCCAATACATCAATCCAAAAAGTCATCGGGTTAACTGATGCGGGGAGACGTGCGCATCACCATACCCCTCTCTATGTTGCGCGATCATACACAGTACCTTATTTGTTCGGTTAATTAAATAAAAAGAAAAAAAAAAACCTTTGAATGAATGCCACGCTGTTTTCATAATCTAGTTTGCGATGCATTTGGAAAACTATTCCCTCAAAGGCCATTCTGTGGCGGATAGAGACGAGATTTGTGGCGCACATACCTACATGCGCTCTGATATGGATGTAAGGCGATACGTGATCTTGTTTGTTTGCGGCTTAAGCAGTTGTTCAATGAAATTCACTTACACTGCATAAATCTATGCTGACATATACACATTGGATCTTCGAAACGATCTCAAGAGGTTCGTTAACCTTTTCTGTTGCAAATAATTACGATTTCACAAATTTTATTGCGTACTTGTCACTCCGTCTGCGATGTCATAAAAAAAATAACGACTACGACGGGCAAGTCCGAAATTTTAGGCGAGGGTTTGTCAATAGGCGTTTTTCTTTTGTGGTGGCAAATAATTATACCAGTTATCAATTATATCTTGCACGACTGCAACCGTCAAAATTGTCAATATATCGCCAACTGGATGACAGTCTACCTATTTATTTTTTGCAAGAAGCCAATTAACATAAACAAGTGCATATCGTCTTAAGAATGACGGAATGTGAACAATTAATTGAACTTTTAGCACGAATACCCGTCAGATCAATATAACAGGCGTTGGTGCAGCTGGCAGCGATAAGCACATCTTGATAAGAATGTTGACCTCAAGAACACGATCCGACTTCTTGTGCTGTCAAAAATCGGGTAATTTTAAATATGTCACTTTCAGATTTAAATTGAGAAAAAAAATATAACACCAATGTAGGTTAAGAATGATTACCTCAGCAAAAAACAAAAAAAAATCAGTGGTACAATAGATAAACTCTAAAGCCATAACTTTTGTGCGTATGTTCAGAGCCTACCCTAAGACAGACTCCAATTACAATTTTCCAAAATGTCTCTGTGCCATAAGAAAATACTAACGAGCTTCGCTGCTATGATCGTGATGTGTGCGCTTGACAATAACTTTGGTGATTAAATAAAAGTGAACATGTCGTAATCAATGTGGGCCAGATAAGGCACAACTATGCCGATTCTTTTGCAGTCAAACTTATAATAAAAATGAAAATGGGGAAAACCCTACTAACCGGTCAAACTGCACCACGTGCTCCACCAAGATCTTGCAACAGAACATTGGTATAAGCTATTACGAGACACTTGTCATCAATGGCAGGCAAGCCTACGGGCTGGGTCATTCTGCAAATAATTTCTGCAAAAGCTGCATGGACGGGGAGGCACCTGCCCACCTTTCTCAACTCGCAGAAGCCTATAGCTAAGAAAAAATTGTTCGACAATTTCGACAAACTCGATAACAGGCGTGTTTTTTTGAGCTTCGTTGTCAGCAAAGCAAAGTAAAGTAAGATTTTCCGCACACAACTACTGCGAGTCTCGAAGTGTCAATTGAGAGTAGTTGTTGTAATTGCGTGCTGAAAATCCCACTTTACTTTGCTTTGCTGAGATCGAAGCTCAAAAAAACAGGGCTAACATATATATCAGCATAGCATCTGTTTGTTCAAGATCTGTTGTAAGATCACTAGATCCTGTGGCATCACAATGGTCCTACTCTGGCCTTAGCTTTATTAGCACTGCCATGCCACCCGAACCTAACCTAACATTGTGTTTCGCCTAATTAGTGCCAGCTGCATGTATATTACGTCTGTTTTTTGAACTTCGTTCTCAGCAAAGCAAAGTAAAGTATGATTTTCAGCACGCAATTACAACAACTACGCTCTACTTGACACTTCGAGACTCGCAGTAGTTGTGTGCGGAAAATCTTACTTTACTTTGCTTTGCTTTGCTGAGAACGAAGCTCGAAAAAACACGCCTATTATTGTTTATTGAAATCCGGTAGGTAGTTATGTTTTTTATATATTGTCCATTGCGATTGGATTTATTTACAATTTGACTGTTTTGCCATGACAAATTTTTCAAACCAAGCTTTTGTGTTTCTGATTTTCAAGGTACGTACACTTTACGTTCATATTGGGCGGACAATCTCATGACTATATATCCCGATAGTTCATCCATTTGGCGCCTCAAAAATTGCTGAGAACTCCATATCACCAATTTATATTTTCTCCTTTAGTTGAGTTATTTAGCGAACACACGGTCTTCTCACTTTAATATTTATTTGGGAATGTGACGTTCAACCAAAGAACTCGGCTTTAGGTATTCCCAGTTTTCAAGGTGTCCAAACATTCCGATCAGACAAAAAAAAAATCGGACGAGTACTTTGTAGCAGCAATTGCCACTCCATCAATAGGCCTGTTTTTTTTTAGCTCCGTTCTAAGTAAAGCAAAGTGAAGTAGGATTTTCAGCACACAATTAACAATAACTACTGCGAGTCTCGAAGTGTTAAGTAGAGCGTAGTTGTTGTAATTGCGTGCGGAAAATCCTACTTTACTTTGCTTTGCTGAGAACGAAGCTCAAAAAAACAAGGCTAATGTAAACGAACTCTCTTCTTAAAAAGCATTTGCAAAAGCCGTTTTTAAACGATTGGTGTGATTTTAATTTTGCTAATGCGTGTTTGAAAGCAGTACTACTAACATTAAGGATAATGAATTCTCCGAATTAGCTATTAGTGTTCAGATTTCACTAAAACTCTTAAATGAAAAACAAATGCTGGATTTATATTCTTATATATAAGTGGGTGGTAGTAGTCCCATTTATTAATTTCTTCTCCGTTTATTCAAATGAGACGTCTTTGTAGTTCATATAGCACATAACATACAGCAAAATATTCGTTGCACTTATTGGAGTGCCTGTTTCTAATATTGCCTCACGCGGCTACGGTGTACCAGCTTTCGCAACAACGCCAGCAAATTCTCTACATCCCATGAAGTCACTGAACAACCAACCAATGGTCGGTTTACAGCGACAATGGACATCCAATATGCAAAGTTTGCTCTTGGCCCGCATTTGGGTGACACATTTAGCTTTATTTATAAAAGTGAGAGTGATAGGCAATAGAAGGGAACACTCATCTTTCTTAGGTTATGCTAATTTGAAGAGGCATATCTACCAAAAAGCGTGTAAGACGCATTTCATCATGCTACCACTTACCAATATGTTTCCATCTAACAACCGACTATTGAACCCACTTGAAAAATTTATATTTATTATTTATTTAGAAAAAAAAAGCCGATGAGACGGACAAATTAAAAAAAAAAAACATTTCATGCATTAATCACTTTTCCCGTGAAGTCGTAATCAAAACGCCAGGGTAATCTTTTGGAGTTCGGGGTGGAAATGGAAATGTGTTTGGCGATGCATCTGCCGGTACACCGGTTCCCTTCGCAACACTGCAGTGCAATCGACCACGCCGACATGCCCACAAACTATGCTCGTTGGCGAGTCTTATTCATCCGTGAACGCCATAAGTAAAATTCAACAATTTTCACAGGGTTGTAGCATTGCACGTACGGAAAAAGCAGCAGAGTCGTCATACGTATAATTTTCTTTCCAGCTAATTAAAACAGCTCGTCTTTGGCCGACGAACAGTGTTTTCACATTTCTTTTGCGCTGCTGGTTTGATTGATGTTCACCCCCCCCTTCTACAGGTAATGGAGACGGATTTTCAAATATCCAACGGAATTCCAATTCCAGAACTCTTCACAAGTACATACATTTTGAAACACATTCATATAAAATAAAATTCAAATGCAACAAGCAATAAAACATGCAAAAAAAAAATTAAAAAGACGCACCCAATAGTAAGAGTTTCACTTCGGAGGCGGCTCTCTCGCCCTCGGCACGCAGCGCCCGATCGATGTTTTTCGATCGTTCGATTGCTTCCTTATCTCTAGCTGTACTGACTGCACAACCCATGTTTTCTTTATTTGAATTTTAAAATTTCCCTGCAAACACTTTTTCACACGATGCTGCTGGTACACTTTTTTTTTAAAGGGGAACAACTAGCACTATTTAGTAATTATTTCTCTTTATAACACTTGTTGCACTCTGGTGTTTGGATTTAGGAAACCGAAGGAAATTATAAGCAAACAAAAAATAACTAAAAACTAGGGAAAACGAGTAAAATATTTTCTTCGTTACAGAAATGAATCACTCAGCCGCGGACAGCATCACAAAAAAAACTAAACAATGGTATTTTTAACGAAGAACGAAGACACTCGGTGAAACTTGACGATGAAGGTTGAGTCTGTGTGATGTGAAGTTGGCCATGATTTATATTAATACAATGAGTGCGATCGAAGTCGAAATGCAGTGGCTGCATTCAGCAGTAGACATATATTCGCAACTATTTATACTGCATGATAAAATTTTTTCCAATAACGATGGTGCTATAATTTTACTACCGCAACTAATATTTCAATTGGTAAAAGACAATTTTTGAAGCAATAATAATAAATACAATTCAATCTGTAATTTAGTGGGTTTATTTACTATAACCGTTTCTGCCTGTTCGAATGTGAATGTTTTGCAGCAGTAAGTTCGGTTTCTCAACCGTGGTTAATATTAGGCGTGTTTTTTTGCACGCAATTTAAACAACTACGCTCTACTTGAGACTTCGAGGACTCACAGTAGTTGTTGTAATTGCGTGTTGTTGTCTCGAATGCCATATCTATCGTGATCGCATCATAAATCTAATAAAACCAATCTGGTTTTATTTTTGTTACCACACACATAGAAAACATATTTGTTGTCAAATTGAAAACCAGCATAAATTTAATTTATTTTCCAAATTAATTGAAGAAAATGTAATTCCTACGGTTTTCCCAAGGTTTTTTGAATAAACTACTTTTTAATTCTAACAAACAAATATTTTCTGTTTGTGCAGTGTGGTGTCAGTAAAAAGTCAAATCGGAGTGAGTTTTGCTGCAGTCACAACGGATATTAACTGTAACATTAGGCGTGTTTTTTTGAGCTTCGTTCTCAGCAAAGCAAAGTAAAGTAAGATTTTCAGCACACAAATTACAATAACTACTGCGAGTCTCGAAGTGTCAAAGTAGAGCGTAGTTGTTGTAATTGCGTGCTGAAAATCCTACTTTACTTTGCTTTGCTGAGAACAAAGCTCAACAAAACAGGCCTACTGTTATATTTCACTTGTGAATCGTTCGCATCGTTATTGACTTAGACTGCTTAATTCAAAATTAATATGTCGGTAATGTAGTAAGTCTGAGAATTAAACTGTGGCAACCCATGTTTGCTTAAAATTAATCGTGGCTTAAGCATGTGACCCGTTTTTTAGTGTTCATTTACCTTGTGTCCTTTTATAAATAGGGCTTTGCGAAAGTGAATCTTTCCTTTCTGAGGACTCACTCGAATGGTCGAAAGGCATTTTCGGCAAAGAAATTTTTATTTAATTATACAAACGTTGGGCTAAAAATGCTAATAAATGGATCTAATGGGACTGAATATTTGAAATAGTACTTTTGTGCATATTTTACACCAGCTTAATTCTATATTACTGAATTCTGGTTGACGCTTTAATAACAGCATTCATTATTCAGAGTGGGCACATTCAGGACCCTATACCCGTATTACGTATAGACCATATCTTTCTCAGACTTTAAAAACTATATACATTGGACTAACGTCACCTTTACAAATGATTAAAGAAAACGATTACCACTTACATCAAAAGAGCAATTCTAGAAGTGGTCTTCATATGTCGTCAATAGGCACATTCAAAAATTTATGGGTTTAAGATTGAAAACTAGATTGATCGGCAACGTAATTTTTTCTATATTACCCATATAATACGAAATGTCAACTAAGTAGTTACTTAGTCAACTAATTCTTGGTTAGATATGACGGCTACCAACCACCGCTCCATAGCCATACACTTTAACTGGAAAAAAGACTGTCTGCGTGGCCAATCTCGAGCTACACCAATAAAAACTGAAACACATCTTTCAGACTTACTAAACTAAACATTCCTATGCCCCCAAAGCTGCATTGATGGAGAAAGTTCAATTTCTGGTCAATTATCAAGACGAAAAAAAGTGTCAGAGATATTTTAAAATAATTCCCCTGATTCCCGTTAGAATGTATCTCTGGTCGATCGAAGGCAGTCACAGTTACCACAAACGCAACATCTATATTATAGCAGAGGACATACTTTCTAGTATGTCATAAATGCTAATCCTTTTTATTGGGCAGTGCCAAAATCATTTCCAATGTCATGCCAAAAACAGTCTCGCCAAAAGCAAACAAGCGAAAAACTTGTCTACGTTGACAGTAATTTAAAACGAGTGCATGCTGTAACAGCATTTAATGCTTTGAAATAGAATACCTACTCAACGAATGTACTATACAAAAAGAAATTCCGTTTTGTGATACTAGTATGAGGAAGCAGAAGTTCGACACTTGGTTGATTTCTGCAAAGAAGAATGACACTTCCTGCCAGCCAAAACCGTCCTAAGTCCATTCCGTTAATGCTAATGGAAACCACCACATAAAATCCCCGGGACTTAAATTGATAATTTGCTTCATTATTTTTGTTATTGAACTCGCATTCGCACTTGTAGCCATCATTTTTACTAATAAATTATCAAAGCCCAATGTGTTCAAGTCTTTCGCGCCAGGATAGCCACCTAAACTCGTATTTGTATCTTTGCGAGCTCATCCTCATTGATTATGACTTTATGACTTTTTCCCTCTGCTTTCGTCTTCTATTAATTTATGTTATTCCTCATGGCCATATGGTCGAAGGTCTTCTACACATCATTGGATTGTTGTCGTTCAGCCAAAGGGTACATCCATACAGCCCGCACAGGCACAAATGGCAAATATCAGGCGCGAGATCCATCGTTCATTACTCCAGCTATATGAGATGCTCGTGTTTATTTACACTTGAGACATTTAAAACAATCCAAAGAAGACGAACCAAAAACAAAAAAAAAATTCTTAGAACAATAAACACATCCGAAACGGACATATCGCCGCGGCTAATTTAAGTGATCGCAGCGCATCTCCCGCATGTAGGGATCACCATCTCCATACCGATACTATTATCTTGCGATCAACAGATCTATAGGTATATTTTCTATTGTTGTTCGGGTTCCATCCACATTCTTAGATCACATTATATCTATTGATTTTGGAATTTTCACAGCACATTTGGCTGCAGTTGCGTTTGCGATTATGATGCGGTGCATCGTTCTTCCGGTTGTGCTCCCTCCCAGTGGGATACAACTGAGTTAGCGATTCGTGGAGGGAAATCATAATTTTTTCAGGATAACGTAAATATTTACATGGTTTCGATGATAAATTGCAGTTCTCGTTTGTATTTTCTTAATTTAGGATATCCAAGAGTATAAAACATGAAAGTGTTGTTATGCTATTTTTAAGTAGAGTATTTTGAAAATTGGGTGAATAACTTTTGGAATGTTTGTAGGAGTAAACTGTTGTGTAGGAAACAATGCAAGAAGACGATGTATTTAGGTAAATACGTCAATTTTGGCAATCTGTTCGTATTTCTGAAAAGTTTTGATTTGAAAAGTCTGATGAGTGTCACAATTAAGAGATTTAAATGGAAAAATTCGATATTGTGAGTTCGAAAAATCTAGCCTGGGTACTTAATATGGTTATTAGTATCGCAGTCCGTATTTTTTTTATTAATAGAGCGCATTACACCACCTGTTCTTGAAATTTTGCCTTCTTCACGAAGGACTTTAATTATTTTTAAGAAATCACTTTAATAAACGACGAATAATTAATAATGCTGCATTTACACCCTAACACGGAGGAATAAAGGGATGCTAAATACTTAATAGCCCTGTGACTGAACGGGACGGCATTACCTAACACACAAAAATACATGATAGGAATTATGGGAAAGCTATGCGTGTTGATATTTTTATAGCGATGGCTTACGAAATTCGGCTTTCCTATAAAACAAAATGGCTTCCGGAAGTAATGAAGGGAGAATTATTTATTTATTTCGTACAACTGATTTATGAATTCTTGGTTTAATTTACTGAAACTAATTATCACTCTCGTTTCACATGTTTTGAATCAGAAATAGAAATGTTTTCAAGTGATTGCAGAAAAGTTGTTCGCCGGAACTTGTGTTTGTTTCCATTTTACGTATCTATAATTATGGGTAGAACATCCGTGACACTTTAAGCCTCTGATTTGTGATCACATTCTTACGGCTTTATTAGAATTGAGTGCTGACAAACGGATCTCTCAGTCCCGTCTCGTGCAAAAATGCGCTGCGTGATGGTGTAAATGCGACATAAGCCGCCTATTTTTTAAAAAATAAAATACTTTGAAGCTTAACTAAATTTTATCTGGTTGCCAACTTTTCTATCAAAACATCAGCTAAAGTCCTATATCTAAATTTTGACATAGAGAATACGCCATGGATAAGTGTCACAGAAAACAGCTGTTCTTTGAAAAAAACTTCCTTCAAAAATTGAATTCTCTCTTATTTCAACTATTTCTTAAAAAAGCTCATCGTTGCATACTTTTCCGCAACAGAACAACAAATACAAAACGATCTGTCACAATTTAGCTTGAGAAAATGTGCAGACACATTAAATGGGCACGCTTAATTTCGACAGAGAGAGAGAGGGAATTTTTGTATGGGACCGAAAATTTAGCTCTAGCAGCGATCTAAGCTTTAGCAGTAATTACGCTCATATCTGTGTTACTATCTGCTAATTAGACTTCATACACCAAATCATATGAAAATGTTGGCCGTACGAAAGTATGCCCGATGAATTTGGATATCTGGGAACAGACCCAGGGATTTCAAATCGACCACATTTTTAATGTTGCCTTTATAGATACCCCGCTATACCAATAATCGTTTTTAGTTTCTGGGCTAAATTTTTTATTAAGTCTTGCCAGTTCGTATGCTGCACATTTCCCTGAAATGTCAAAGTGTCCGGGAAGTAATCAATAATATTACAGGCAAGTGGCGTATCTGTAGGAGGATGCTGGCATGTGCGAAGAAATAAAATGCAAGACTGGGCCACACGAAACTTTCTCGATCATTGAATGTTTTTTTGTGTTGTTTGTATTATTAGGAAGCTATATTCACCCGATTAAATAAGTCGTAAATGAAATATAAAGATAGAGTCAAATAAAGTACGTGATTCAATAAAATATATTCATATGAAATTATAGAAAACATCTGATTAATAACTATCAATTATTATTTTAATTATTAAAAACTACTTACTAGTAGTGGTCACAAGATTAATACTGGTTAAAAGGTTTATTAGATATATTTGAGTTTATTTTGCAATCAACTTTAAGCAATTTTTTACTACAAGTAATTTTTATTTTGCTTTTTGTATTTTGCTTATTGAATACCATTTATAGACATTTTCTTTTCTGTCTAACAGCATTTTAACAGAAAATTAGACAGAACATTTTGTTTTATCATGCAATACGAAAGCTTCGCTTTTCTGTGTGGGAGTTTTATTCTCTAACTTCTGGTGCTCTGTACTCGTACAGCCTTTTTTATAAAGTTTTTTTTTTTTAAAGATAATTCACATTTAATCAACTGACAAAAAATGAAATGCCTAAATTTGCATTTAGCGGTGAACTAACTTTCGTTTTCCCTGTTGTGCCCAAAATCAAATTAGATGGCGGATATAATTTCGTTTTTTTTTAGATAATTTTAATATTTCAAGTTATCAAATAAGTAACCAAAGGCAATTAAAAAATTATAAGCCCCGTTTTAACCGTTCTTAACTTCCGGAAAGTGAACAGTGCAGCGCATGGGTTCAGTCAACCCACTCTAAGACGAATATGCTTGAAAGTCTCTAAGGCATTTGCCTCGTAAAGATCTCTTTATATAAATATGCCAATACTGACTTCAGAACAAATTTATGTCATCTCGAAATTTAGAAGTATTAGAGGATTTCCACACAGGAATACGCGAGTGCTGCCAGATTTTCGGAGTAGTTTTGCTTAATTAACTGATTATCTAGTTAGTAGCTACTATGGCAAAATTATTTTTATGAATAAACATTTTCGACAAGAAGATTAAAGTTAAATTAAATCATTTGACGTGAGTTAGTGGAGTAACCTAATGAATAAGGCTGGTATGT
The DNA here is from genome assembly GCA_916610125.1 of Cheilosia vulpina. NCBI lineage: Eukaryota > Metazoa > Arthropoda > Insecta > Diptera > Syrphidae > Cheilosia > Cheilosia vulpina. The sequence goes on from OU744278.1 coordinate 41,166,321, forward strand.
TCTGTTCTTGTTTATTTTTGTTTGAATTTAAATAGATTTTCTTTTCATTTTTAAGTAGGGACATTATACACAATTTCCTTTTTAAATTTGTTTTTTTTTCAGCTTCTTGGCTAAGCCGGCTGATAGTACCAGCTTTAGTGTATTCACCGTCCTAATATGGTTCCATATTTGCAACATAAGACAATGAAGAACACTGTTAACCCAAAACATTGTGAATTTACAAAAATAAAATAAATAAATAAAATAATTTCCCAATCCCTAACAACCATAAAATTAACACTAGTTTGATAAATGACCTCACCGACCGACACCAAATTACACAACCCATTCCTGGCGCCGCGCCGTTTCAAATGCCTTCTCCCAAACCATGTCAAAATATCGAACCCATTCCATTTGACACACGCAAACGTTCAATTGCCGTGTCGAAATTTGACACAATGATATCCACAAGTGAAATGTGATCCCAAGGATATGGTCACAGTCGCACATGAGGATGAGCTACAGTCAAGGAGGTATTTGTATTTATGAAGCACTTGAGAAGGGATAACAATTTTCCGATGACAAATTAGTAGAATTCTCTAATCGTTTTGAATTCGAAATTTCTTCCTTTACTCGTAGATTTAAGCAGCTAAATATCTTTGTAAAAATACAGTCAATCAATCAATCAAATCAATGTGTAGTTGTCGACAATTTCGTTACTGTATTTCCTTGGTGCAGAGACAACAGACAACAGGGGACAAAAATCCTTTACAGACCAATACCACTTTCAGTTGTCAATAAATTAAACCACTGCAATGATTGAGGCCTTGAACTCAGACTCGCTCTCGTCACTCGCACATGTGCTACGGACTACAGACTAAAGTCTCTTGGTCTTGGATGAGGCATAAATATTTCTCATCACCCATCGAACTCCGTCATCATTAGCTGAGCGATCGGTTTCAACGAGTCTTCCATGGATCGTTATGAGATGAGAGCTCCGAACAATCATCGCTCGTTATACTGTATTTGGTGCGCAGCGTCGAATGATGAGCTCTTGCGGTAAGGTAGGGGATTAGTTGCGCGTATAGACGGCTAACTAATGGCAGCGTCGCCTTTAATGTCCTAAACAGATTGAGAACTAATGGCCAACCTGTCGTTTGGGGTTCTTTGAAGTTTATTTCGGTTTTTTCAGTCAGGTGAAGAGTTTATGCGGCCTCGAACAGCAAAGCGAATATAAACAATTTGGCAGTTGAACTTTTTTGTCTAACAATGACGTGATATGGAGTGCTAATGGTCTTGTGATGAGTGAAAGTTGACTGACTTTTGTAGGACAGCGCATTTGTGCAAATTATAAAACGTCCGCCGAAAATGGGATGCTAAAGGAAGAGAGTGTCCAAAGTCAAGTGGGTACCCTAATTAAAATACATACATTGTTCCCACACGTCGAATTTGGGTTTTAGACAATTTTTATTACAAAAGGTAAAATGTCATAAAACGAATACCAGCCATGGTAATTGTTGTGTGTGATGGGGATTTCAAAAAGTCAAACACAAATGTTAAATAAACGTTTTAATTCATTTAGTGTATGATTAAATTCAATGATACATTTAATATAGGTAAGAAACAGTTTGAGACAAGCGAAGCTGAAAAAAACGTGTTGTTGTGACGGCGACATAATTGGGGACAAAAAACAGCTCGTTGTTGAAGATGACAACTGTCAGTGCTTTTGTTCGGTTCGGGTGAACGATTGTAAGAGCTGTTCCCTGTTCTTATCAGTAATAACCATCGTATTGATTTTACTAGAAAGGGGTAGTTTGTTGGCATTAATATTGTACCTAATTAAGTCGGTAATGACATATGTCAAACTTTCTACCATCAAAGGCACAGTCTTTATAATTACAAACAAGTTAACAAAAAACAGTGTGAAAAGAAGAAAAAACAGGTTGGCAAAACTATATTCAAAACGAATGCTGAAAAGTTAAAAAACAAAAACAATAAAAACATTTGACCTCTCCCAAGACACGTTGGGTGGTGTGAATAAAATGTGGAAATTGCTTTTACTCAAAAGAAATGTCAAAATATAATTATTTGCTAGGTATAGATAAAAACTAATTCGTTAGCAAGAACTGAAAAGCCGCGCCACTTACCTTTTACTCAGATGAATAAAATGTAGCAACTGGTACAAAAGTCCAAATCTGCTATTTAGCTGACTCTGACCATATAAATTTTTAAATAAAACAATCTAAACATTGTGAATTCTATGATTTGTTAATAATTATTTACGTAAAGTTTTCTTTGTACAGGAAATCGGAAAACCAACACCTATGACGTTTATTTATTTATTTATTTATTTCAGAATCGCTTACAAAGTAAGACAAGAGTCTTGTAAATTTTTGAAAGCCTTTAAATTAATTTAAGAATTTGAATTTAATTTAATTATTATGCTATTACCATCATTATAAACTATTAAAAATAAATCGAAACTTAAAAAGAGAGAACAAATAATAAAAAATTAATAAATAGGTAGATATTATCAATGATTTGCCAAATAGTTGTGAAAGTAAACATTTAAATCTTCTCGTGCTCTTTACACTTCTCATACTTATGGGCAGGGAGTTCCAGAGGCGAATAACTTGAACGAAAAATTGACGCTCAGTAATAAGAAAATTGTATCGAGGTAGTATAAGGGCAAAAGACCTTGTTGAATGAGGGAAGTTCAGTTTACCGTGTAAATAATCAGGCTGTTTTGTTTGAATGATTTCATGTAGATAGCTAAGTGAGCGAAAATTCAATAAGTTGTCTATACTAAATACAACCAGAAATGCGAGCAGCAAAAGTGGAAACGTGGTCATAGCGACGTAGATTATAGACATAACGGGCAATGTTGTTGTATGCGACGTTTAATTTGCGGTTAGTGGCAGAGTCCAAGTTGCAAAAAATTTCACATCCATATAACATAATGGGTAGTAGAAGCGTTTTGGCAAGAAGAAGTTTGGTTTTTGTGGGGATGTAGCTTCGCGTGACTTGGAGAACGCGGAGGCTACCATATACTTTACCAATTGCTTTAATTAGGTGGTCGTTCCATGTGAGGGTATGATTGAAAACCATTCCAAGGTTTCTGGCGCTGCTGACATATTCGATGTCGTGAAAAAAAACAGCAATTGTTGGACTACGGACTATTTGGCTAATATTTCTTTCAGTCAAAATGTTTAAACAGAATCATATATATATAAAGGGTCTTTATTGAGGACTTGACAACTTATTTTTTAAATAAAATATAAACTACTTGAGATATCTCAATAAAAAAATGTATTTCCTTGAATTACTATTAAAACTTTATGAATGGAATTCGACTTCGTTCATATGTCCACAATGGGAACGTATGCAGTGGTCGATACGTTGAGCCCAATTTTCGATGGCTCGGTCACACATTTCGACCGATACGGCCGCTATTTTTCGTTCAACATAGGCTCTGAGCTCCTCTAAAGTCGGCGGCTTGTTGTCATAGACCAATGATTTAATGTAGCTAAATAACAAAAAGCCTAGATGCGTTAAAATACACGATCTCGGCGGCCAATAGACGGGTCCGTTTCTCGAAATAACACCTTCATCGAACTGAGACTTCAACTTCAATAACTCGATTGTTGCACGATTGTCGCTGTGTGGCTTGTGGCACCGTTTTGTTGAAAATACATGTCACTGATGTGCAATTCATGCAACTGCTCAAAGAAATAACGTTCCAACACGTGTCTGTCACGAATACCATTTACCGTAACGTGACGGTCATTTTCACCTACGAAAAAAAAACCGCCAAATGACGCAACCGGCATAAAAACTGTACCAAACAGTAACTTTTTGCGGATGAAGTGCTGTTGCATGCAGCACATGAGGGCTCTCACTTGTCCAGTAACGCACATTCGGACTCAAATTTTCTTCTATGAATGACTATGAATGGCTTTACTGATGGGACGAGAATTACGGCCGCAAATTGGCTTTAACGCTCTTAAAGTTGCGACCACCGACTCGGAATTTCAGGAGTAAATTTTAATTATTTGTAAACGTTGTTCCTTCATGTACTTGATTATAGGCCTGTTTATTTGAGATTCGTTCTCAGCAAAGCAAAGTAAAGTAGGATTTTCAGCACGCAATTACAAGAACTACGCTCTACTTGACACTTCAAGACTCGCAGTACCTACTTATTGTAATTGTGTGCTGAAAATCTTACTTAAAAAACACGCCTTATGATGAAAATGTTGATTTTTCTGAATAATTTGACATTGACAGTTTAATGAAGTTGTCAAGTCGCTAATGAAATACCCTTCATAAATAGGGATTCGGACTTTTAGGTTGATAGTTTATAAGCCTCTCGTTAATTCATAGTTCTTCTTTAACTAATGAGCTATTGTGTCAACAAATATTTCCAACGATATTTTGATCGGACACCATTCCCGGCAATAAAATATCAACAAGCTATTTGGCAAATAAAAATCATGTTTCCAGGTGCAATTAGTGTTTTAGATTGCTGGATTTTATTTTTGCAATTTCGTTAAGTGGTTAGAATCTCAAGAAAAAATAAAAAATTAAAATTTACTGGTGAAGTTTGACAGGAACTGCAAGGCAAGTACTCGTAGATACAGTGAAGTAAATACTATGTTCGAATTGTCGAACTCTCTTTAGCGAAGTATATTCATACAGATTCGCAGCAATTGCTATAAGGGCTTTTACTTTGCTAAAGGCTTTTACGCAAAGCAAAAGCTAAAGACTTTTACGCAAATCAAAATCTAGTTTTTATTCATACGACCCGTTGTTCTCGAACAATTCCGACGAACAATTATCAATGAAGTGTTGATCGATTCTGAATGTGCAAATAATTAGCGATTGTCGGTTGACAAATCGATAGAATGAAAGTCAATCGTGAACAATTATATTGGCATAGCTGTCAATTTTTCTATCAATCGCAATTTCGGTGTTAGGGACGGCTCTTAAACGAAAATCTAAGTATTTTGAAAATTGTTGAAGATCAAATTATTAGTTTTTAAGAGCTAAAATAGTAATAAAAGGCAACTCAATAGATTGGCTGGGGTAGAATCTTGTTATCGTGAAAGGGTTTTGTTCTATGTGCAGGCGAAGTGGGAACAATTTGCCAAAGAGCTAAATAGCTTAGGACCACCGGAATTAAAATCGTTAAAAATCGTTGCCGACACTTAGTTGATAGCTCCAATGCGCCCAAAATCTGAGCAGAGCTGCAAGTTTAAAAATGTTCGGTACAGCTCTTTGACTTTTAATCGGTTTAAGTCTGGGTCCAATGTCCTCCATCAAGCTAACGAATTCAGCTTTGGATAGCCGAAAGTTTTGTACAAAACTTGATCAGAACTAAGAATAAGTTTAATTTCATTCCTGGGAAATTAAAATAGTTACCGCGGTCTTCCAGTTCCAAAGGATTAGATGCATCTCGCAAATTCTTGCGTATAGCAGCCAATTCCGCGTACTCTGTCTCGCCTTGGTCATCGTCAAAAAATAATTCCACTAAAGACATGTTTTTAATAAATTTCACAATCGCAGATTTGTAACACTCGTAATATTTAAATAAATTGTTTGCGAAAGTCGTAACAATCACACTTCAAATCAAACATATTTTAGAAATGTCAAAGTTGAGTTTTTATTCACAATAACTTTGTTTTTTGCGTTATATATATTTTTATCATTTGTATTTTGCAATACCAAAATTAATTTTAATTGATAAATTTCGTCAACCGGTCTTCGCAAAAGGGTCGTAAATGACATCGACATTTATCCTTCGCCGACCTTCATCGCCATCGTCAGCACCGGCTCGTTTTGCTTCGGCAACAAATCTGTCTGAAATCAATGGAACTGCAAAATGCATATCCGAAACTCAAAGTGGGAGTTGTACTACAACCTAACCCCACGAGTCTTCAAGTCTGGAAGCAATTAGAAGAATTGCTTAGAGCGCTTCACAGGTTGTCGATCAGACATAGGTAACTGGAGGTAGAAATTTTTGCAAATATCATAAACTTCACTTAAAAATTTAATTTAAAGTCCTACTCCACTCGTTCTTAACTGAGTCACTACTGAGCCTAAAATCGGTTGCCGAGAAAAAAATACAACTGCGCAGGGGCACCGCGTCCGTTGAAACTTTCATAAAAGAGCTTGCCGCACGTTTGTCGGATTGGAACTTAGAACACGGAAAGCAAATATGCAATATTGTGAGCTCTGTACAGGTCAAGTAAGCTTGCCTTTCGTAAGATATCGTCTCAATATTTATACTGGAACATAGCAAACAGAGATTTCGTAAATGTAGATGTAAATAGTTCCAAGTTAAGTTTGATCTCTTTCAAAAGCCAATACGGTGCAGAGCAACCCAACTTATTGGCCGACTATTGTCCCAAAACCATTAAATTCATTTCTTAATTGTAAGAGAACTCCCCTTGCTTTCGGCAGATCTTTCAGGTTACGGTTGACAATGCGGCATCAACCGCAACTGCAATGCTCTACCTAAACAGTGTTTTTCAACCGCAGAATTCAGGTGTGCGCTTGAAGATTTTTCAGTTTTGCTTTCCATATAAACCCAGCCATGTCATTCGCCGTGCTTCAAGCTTCGTTGAATCTCCATCTCCATCGATACAAACTGGACCGAAAATCACCCAAAAAATCATTCAATAAAAACATAGTCGAAGGAAGAGTCCACTATCTACCTTTCCCAAAGTGCTGTTAATAAACCATCCAGTAGGATCGAGCTAATAAGTGACTTCTGGAATCTCTGTTGGCTTTTCAGTGTCATGCAATTACGTCTGATACAAAGTAAAACTGCTATTAGTCCTCCTGCTACAGTTTGGGTGTCCTTTTTAAGAACTTCCATCTCACATTTAAACGGGACCTCAATGAAGTCACTATTATCACTCCATATAAACAAACTTACATACTTCACACATGTGCACTGCTCGACATCAACGCACCAACCTGATCAAATATATACGGTTCCAAATGTGCACACAGTAGCAGACCAGGATCATCCAGAATATAAAACACATCCAGAGTTTTATTCTCATGCACGCACTTAAAAGTGCAATAAAATCCTTTTTACGATCCCTTCTGGTTTCGCATGGGTGCAGCGATTGTAATTCATCAACAGATCTCCCGTTCCGTTTACAGAACGTTTTATTTTTATGTTCCTCTCCCCGGCTAGACGGAGTCCGACATTCAAATCACTATCATCTTGATCGTTCATTCCAACGTCGTTGGCTGGCAGCTCATATCTTGCGCGCACATGTGTGTTTCCCAATAAAAGAAAAAAGAAAAAAAAAAAAACCTTCCAAGGTACGATCAAAATATCTCATTCAAGGCAATTACTCAAGATCGAGTTCATCGCTAGTGCTCGTCGAGCAGTGTGATCGATGTAGAACAAAGCTACCACATGTGTTTCAACTATCAGTTGTTGTTGATGTAGGAAAACCTACAGGAAAAAAAGAAATGGTTCACTCTGAGGGAAAACGCTTTTCACCGAAGATCAGCATAGATCTTGAGGATGTACGCGCTCACACCGATTGAAGTCAGCCGACATCAGTAATCCATCTATCAAACGGGAGAGACCACCCAAGATCGCTTATGCTGCGATGCCACATCATATCGCAACGTTAACTTGGTGTAAACACATGTAAATCATGCGTGCGATCAGCAGCATAGACTGTTTGTAACTTTGGTGATCGCGTGGCGGTTTGTACGCGCGGTGACGAAGCCTCCGACCACAATCAGTAGCGTTCCAAATTCATCACACCAGGAAGGAGCACATTTTTCTTCGGCTTCCCAGTCTGGATGCTGTGAGGAGATGTGTCGAGCTATCAACGCGATCGGATACCGATCACACGTCGATGAAAAATCGACTAAGTCTCTTCTTCTTTTCCAATCGGTTATCGGCGGGGTAATTATTCTAAAATTAACGAGCAACCAAGTTTTCGGTGAGAATTTTCCGAAAATCACTTTCGATCTTTGGGCCGCTCGCTCGAATTTTGTTTACACTATAACGCGTCTATGTTTGTTCGAGTTTCCTGAGTTGTCGTGCCCCGGCTTCCAACGTCTTTAGATTAACAATCTGTTTGTGGTTGTACCGCATGTCTAACTTTAGTTGTACCGAGTGAAATATGTTTTCCGGCGGGCGGAGGAGAGAAAATCCTGAAAATAGGTGTATCGATCTCTACACTTGAGATCGTTTCTGCTGTTTCACGTGTGCGCGTTCGAAGGCCAACATATCAGTTTGTTTCGTTCGGCTTTGTGTTTGAAGCACCTGTGAATGACACACGCCAGATAATCTGTACATTGGTACCGCGTAATCACAGCGGCGCGGAGAGAGGTGTTTTGTTTACACTGGCAACCACCTATTTAATGTCCTGTAGGATGCATTGGCTTTTGTTTATGCTTCCAAGGTAGCGGATACCTATTGCCGCTCTAAAGACCCAACTAATTGGATAAATCTATTGGCAATTGAGAGGGAAAATTATTAGGGCTGCTCTCCACGGGAGATGACACGTGATTGGTGGTGAATGATTGGGTGTAATTTGTGAGCCACACACTGGTGCAGCTAGGGGTTGGAATTTGTATTTTTAGAATGGATTCTTTTGAAGTATTTTTTATTCTTCTCTTTTGACTTTCGATTCAAAGAAAGATTACGCACATAAGAGGAGAGCCGCATGTGAATTGGGAAATAATTTATGCTGCCCCACCTTGGCCCCTTGAGGGGATGTCATAATACTGGTAGCGTTAGATGTCGAAATATGTCAGTACCTTCTGTAACTATACACATACTCTACTCATTTATTTAAAATGTACATTTTCGGGCATTCGCACGGCGGCAAGTAAAACTATATAGGAACGAATTTCAATATAAAAGTGGGCCGCTGTGTGACGACCATTTTTAAGATTTTTTTTTATGCAACTTTCGTCTTCTCCCTGGGAGTGAAAAAATATTCGCTGCGGAAGGGGATAAACAAATTGATTGCCAGATTGCCTTCGGCGCAAAATTTTCCAGTTTTCTGTACAAAAATAAAATTTTAAATCAACTGCTTCCTGCGCAGTCACGCCACCAGCCCGGTGTGAAGTGAATTACCTTCGAAGTCGAAGTACATAAGCCCAAAATAAAATCGTCTTAACTATAAATTAGTTTGAAAAAGTCTTTAAATTTGATTGAAATGAGTAGTTCAAATTTGCTCTTGTTTTATTTGGATTTTATTTAGATTTAAATTTTGACCACTTTGTTAGTTGCTATGAGTTTGTTTCCAACATCCGGTAAACCACAACTGGTCCCCTCATGGCCGTAGCCAGCGGTGGCAGTGACAGCTGACAGAAAAGGAATATTTCATTTATGATGAAATTATAAATTGAATTCAGAAGGGTTACGCTCAGCAAGGATAACAAAATAAAAAACTTAATCTTGTTAACTATTTTCTTTAAAGGGATTGGTGTTGCCTTGGTGATTACGAGTCATTGGCGGAAGATGGACAGTTCTGGCCAGGATACGCTTAATCACACGGAGGTGTTATTGTCTTGTTCGCGCTTTAAAATCAGCAGTCAATTCACACCGAACGGGGGGTGTTCGACGAATTTTTGGTGGCGAGAGTAGGCAGAGATCCGTCTATTTCAACAAAACTGTCTATTTGTTAACACACTTCTTTCATTTCAAAGCTTGTTATTGTGGAGATTTTAAGTTTCTAAACCGCATTTCGTACTTTTTTCATTACGAACATATAGAATCCGGTTCACTTCAACATGTTGCTGTTGAAAATGAATGAAATGTCAAAAGCGATTAAGAAACAGTTAAACACGACTGACAATGACAAGTAAAAAGTGCCAATAGTTAGTTAATAAAAGACCTGTTCAGTACTGTTTATGACGAGAGCCAACTGACTGCCTAAAACACAAATAGCGGTATATATGTTGCACTGTTAAAATACACAGATCACATAACGTGAACACATTGGGCCGCGCCGCTGTAGTGTAGTAGCGCCTGTAGTACTTATAGGCCAACTTTTAACTTTTTCTGCGCGACATGTCACAAAATCAATTGAAACTATTTTCGGATATATGTTCAGTGGGGATAAGTTGAAATAAAGGGTCATTCATTTTTCGGTTTCGAAAGTAAAGCTAAATAAAACACACACATAGCGAGACATTTTTGATAAAAATTTTATTTCATTATAAAGTTTGGACTTTGCCATTAAGTGTAAAATACAATACCATTCAAATGTGCGCCTCGGGAAGATTCACAGCATGTGACTCTTTTGACGTAATTTTTAACCACTTTCTCACACATTTCGGGCGGTATCTCGGCCATAACTTGAGTAATGTTTGTTTTTTATGTGTCTAGAGATCGGGGATTGTTCGCGTAAACACGGTCTTTTGCGTAGCCCCACAGAAAAAAATCTAACGGTGTCAAATCGCATGACCTTGGTTCGCGCCAAAACGTTAAATTAAGCGACCACGAACATTTTCACGCAATAAAGCCATAATTGGTCGAGGTGTGTGGCTTGTTGCTTGCTTGAATCACCACTGTAGTAAGTTTTAAACATTTTTAATGCGTTGTTCCATTGTTGAGCGATCCATTATCGTATAAATGGGAATCTTTCAACTAATATTATGACACTTCAAATGACAGCTGAGTTTGACAGGTATCAAATGCCGCAGCGCTACCAACTTGAAACTAAGAAATGAATGACCCTGTATACTGCTAGTTAAGCTTTTACTAATAGAGTTGGTAAAAGAAAACAGATTTCATGTTTGAATTTAGAGTATCGCGCTAATTGATTGGATACACTTTTAGTGGTGCAGCCCCACATAATTTATGAGCTTGTATTACCGCCGCATGGCATACAGCTACTACTGCGGCCTTACTGTGTTAGGCAGTGAAACTGCGAAGCAGTGAACCAGTGCTGTCGTTTTCAAAGCAACAGAATCAAAAACCTTCAATATGATTTTTTCCGATTTGTACGAAATCGGGAAAAATCCGTTCGAGGTATCCGTTCCAATACAACTTTCAGAAAAATTTTCCGATGAAATATCTATATCTAGCACCACTTGCCGCATTGCGTTATGTCATCTACTTTTGACAGCTACACGGCAAATTTTCTCTAAGCCTCTCCGACAATCAATTGCAGCGGAATACTTTAATGTCAAATGAATGCGTTTATGAACTTCATCTATTTTGTTCCGAAACGGATATTCGAACGCAATTTGAGTTCCGAACAGATTTGACTTTCGTTTCGAAATGTTTTCCGAACGGGTACCTCGATAGGGTTGATTGTTTTTTCCTCCAAAAGCGATAGTCTTAAAGTCATTGATCAATAATCATTGACATTCAACAACATTCCCGAATGTGGTTAGATATGTACATTCTCGACTTTTTTTTTAATACAAATTGATTAAGTGATCACTAAGATGAAATCGGTTTATGTTATTGAATAAGAAATGCGTATACCATAAACATTTATCGAAGCCCCTTGACTCACCGAAGCAAATGTGTAGTTGTTAATAATTAAAACTTTAACACCTTACAAAGCAAGCGGGGGTCCGCTAGTTCTCAGTATGGTTTGTCTATGACGACCACGTTTCTGGCCGCGTTTTTGAATATTTTTTGATGTGTTTATTAAATCGTTTTTTTTTTGTTAACATTATGTTCAAATCGCGGCGACAGACATTTGCCTTAAAATTTCATCGTTCAGGTTCCAAATCGGTTCTGAGTTTACTTCATACCTTTAACACAAATCCAGCCCCCTTAAGTCTCCCCCCAGTGACAACTGAACTGCAAATGAACTGCAAAAGTCAACTAAAACACCATCCGCCAATCCGTTTTCAATAGTATATTTGTTTAAGCCGATATATGAAAAATAAAGCCACAGATCTAAATATAACCAAAAATCAAATCAATTCGTACCCTTTCTCAAATAACTAGTAAAGCTTCCTGGAATTTACCTGTTTTGAGCATTACTATCATTTCCCTCCTTTTCTATCGAAATGCTTCGTGAATTGTGACTTTCAAACAGCGTTTTTAAGCGCAACTTAAACCTAACCAATCAACCAAATAACTAAATAAGTTTGAGTCGCGGTTAACGCGGTCTAGAATGATTGCTACCGTTTCATACATAAAAAATCCGTCTATCGAAGACTGGCAGATAGGTGATGGCCTGATGTTTGTTTTTCGTTTAGAGAAGGGTTTGAAACGTCGAAAATAATTTACAAAAAAAAAATCCGTATTGGGTATGTCCTAACTGGTGTGCCTTCATTCTTAACTCTTTTAAACGTATTACAGAGTTCATTATCTCTGGGAGCTTAAATATACCTACCCAATTGTGGCAAAACCCCCCATCTTATTTTATAAATCATTTAATTTCGAAAACTGCTTGCGAATTCAAAAACACACCTTCGTGAGTCAGCATATTTTGAGAGTTCGTTTCCAAAATCAATAAAAATATATACGGCGTAGGTCTCAATTCGCTACTCCCACCATTTTTCTTTGCCAAAAGGAAATGGAAATTTTTAATAAAATTTATGTCGAATTCCCGTTCATGTACCTTTCACAAAAATAAATCGACAATCTTTTCCCAGAAATTGTTTCAGCAAAGGAAGACCATAGTCCGTTGTGGATGCGTTGCAGTCAGTGAATACGGCCAATAGGCAGGGCAATGTGCTTCTGCGTTTCAAAACTGATACAGAGCAATTGAGTTGTCGACTTTATGGCCGCAGTCAAAAGTCATATCTGGATGTTCTCATTCGGCTGCTTCGCCGTATGGTTGCGCGCTGAATAAAAATAGCCATCTTCAGACTGATTTATCTGCTTGCAAGTGAAAATTACCGCATGAACTCGGAACAGTAGGTATTTTGGGGGAGAGATAAATGTTGTCTGCGCGCACATTCGATTGGCTGGCTGACGGCATAGCGTGCCACATGACGACTTGGCTAGGGAATTCAACAAAAACATGTTCCTTTGTGGGCGGATCAGTAAGACAGTTTTTTTTTTTTGCAAAATAATGATACTGAAAAAAAAAAAAAACCAAACCTCGAGGGGAGCAAAAAGTCAAAAGACATTCATCCGCCAACGCATAGATAGGCATCGGCATGCGAAGACAAGGGGTTCCACCCCCAAAGGTGATCAGCGATCATACACCGGACTCGTGTAATGATCGACTTTCCTCGAATCGATTTACGATGCAATTTATTACCCATTTTATTGATGAACACGGTGCGGGAAGTCAGTTTCGTTCGCAGATAGATCGGCACAAATTTGTTGCTCAGTTTGAGGGCTGGCATTTTCGAAACAAACAATAGTTTCTAGGTATTTAAAAAAAACTGCCGGTAAAATTTCGTCAGTAACAGTATAATGTAACGAGTGGAAGTCTCGCAAATCTATGCGTCTGTCTGTCCAGGGATTAAGTACAGAATCGATTCAAACTTTGTGTCTGACATCTGTTCTGTTTCGACTCAGGTCCAGTAACGTTTTCGTTTGGAATTCGGGATCAGAGATAGATGATACAATTAATTTCGCCAGATTGACAAACTAAATGTTAAGCTCTTAAAATGATGAAGTTAACAGTTTCTATCCATCTGCATAAGACAAATTGTTTTAAGTTAAATTTGGTCACAATTAACACGGTGCCAAATTCAGTGCTGCCCTATATTACAAGTATCGCATTCTTATTTATGGAATTTTTTAAAAAAACAACTGGTAGGTTTTTGCACTGTTACACGAAAACGGGAATAATGGCATATTTAGTAGTTACCAACATGGATTATTTTCCAAAAAATTCAGTTCGAAGAACAAAAAAGCTATAAGTACAAAATATACGACGGGAGCTCCTAACTATCTTCAGATCAGTGAAATACCTACTTGAAGTAGAAGGTATTTCACTAAATAATCCGCGACCTTCGATACACTTTAAGAATTGCTCATATCTCGAAAGCTTCAACTTTGTATTCGATAAATATTTTAATGATGTGTACTTAAAGGTGCGAACATTCATATATTCACAGTCAGTCAAGCAGCTACAATCCGCCCTATCTCAACAACTGTTAATATCCCTGGCCTGCCTCGAGAGCGTCTACACATTCGGCTTCAGAAACAAAACCAATATGTGGTGGGTACCTGGGCATGAGGGCATTGAGGGGAACGAAATAGCTGACGAACTGGCCAGAAAAGGCCCAAAAACCTCATTTAAAGGACCGGAACCGTTCTGCAAAGTTAGAAATTCCTAAATCAGCTTAAAGTCGGCCGTTAAAAGCTAGGAACTCCCCTTAGATTGGTGAAAAGGACAATTCTGCCATGCAATATAAATGATCAACCACTAGAGAATAAATTTTCTGCCGAAAATGGGAAATAAAAATTACCAACTGTGGCTAAAAATTACCAAAATAATTTAAGTCCGAAATAGTTGTCATCTACCAATAAACTGTCAAATCAAGGAAATGAATGCATTCAGTGATCGTGCGTTGTGTAAAGTGTAATCAGTGCGTTCAATTAAACACATTAATGCGCCATTTACCTCAGACGAAAAGAAAAGTGCTTTAGGTTGACACTCATGATGAAATGGCAAACCAAACTCAACTGAAATCAGCTGTCGAATTGGTTGTCTCTGGAAAAAGTACGCTAAATAGTTGGCACAACAGATTCGTGTGCCCCAGGCACATTCATTCGTTTTGTGTAAGTTCTTATTTATTTAACGAATGGAAAGGTTTCATTTCGAAAAACGAGCATCTAATTAAATTTCAATTACTTTTAAAGACGTGATTTTGTGTCATTGTTGTAAAACAAACTGTGTGTAAGAACGCAATTCGTTTTTTGACAAATGCATGCCAAAATATGATGTCGTTCAATTATCTGCCAGCCAAGGCTTCTCAAGGTTGCACGGTTTCGAATCTGAGTATGCCGTCATGTGAACCTCACCTACTTAAGCTTAAATATCAATTTTGGTTGAAATCGTTACTGCCGTTTTCGAACAAATCAAACATTTTATATGGGAAGTACCATTAAATTTGAGGTTATGCCGTGCAAAAAAAAAACCCGAACTTTAGGCCCGCAAACGACAAATCCGAAGTTTAAACCAAATTAGGTTAACCGTTTAGGCTTTGAGCCTCAGAAGCATATAGACAGACGGACATCCAGACAGACGGACAGTCGGACAGAATTTTGCGACCCACTGTTTTGAGTCCCTCTATCATCGTAATGCTAGATTTGATTAACATCTTGAGTTTGTAATTGTACGAATGCAACGGACCTTACCAATAAACATTTTTAGTTTCGACTTTGAATTTTAGTCGTTCAAAATAGCTAAATTTTCCATTCAAATATTACAATTATTGTGAGCTTCCGTAAATTTAAAGTTGAGACTAAAGTTGATTATTCGTAAGGCCGAACATCTTTCTCTAACTATGTAATCGAGAATGTTAAAAGACACGTGGTTGGTTACAACCATATCCCAGAAAGCTATAGTTGTGATTTTATGACAGATCAACACAAAAAATAGAGTGACGTTGTTACCACACAACAGTAGTGAAATTTCTCTTGCTATATGTGGATATATCTATGGTCACAAAGCAAAACCGCTAAAATCTGTTTTACTCATTGTTCAGGAGAGCAGTTTAAAGTTTTTTTTACTCCAGTGACTTAAGCTGTTGTTTTTTTTTGAAATTGTGGCCACTTTTTTAAAGATATAAAGCTGAAACTAATTTACAAATTTGAAACTAAAAACAGATTTGAGTACGGTGAATCTAACGGCTTCAAAATCTCAATTTCGTCTAAAGTCGACTTTAGCGGTTATGGTTTGTGGCCACAGATATATAAAATGTATGTTTGATTGAGTTGTGTTAAAATTGGATTGTATTAAGAAATTTAATTAAAAAAAAAACAAATCTGTATACGTAATAAATATAATAATTTTGAAACAGCGCAGTGGAAGTCGATTAAAAAGATTTCATAACTCAATCCATTCCACCGATCTATCTTTTTAGTATTTTTGTTTGCATGAGGTTACAACTTATATTTAATTTAATCAATTGATTCAGTAGTCTAGTGTTTACCTTATAAGTTTCACAATCTCAGGTTCAATCGTTGTTTTATGAATTAAAATTCGAGAGAACTCACTTCCGTTGCCTCGCTAGATCATAATTTTCGAAACACATTCACCAGCTCACACCCCGGGTTCAGCATGACCATAGAAGTTAATTAATTAATTAATTGAAAACTGTTTGTATCACAATAACAGCACCGCCTATCGGGTCCAAACCTATCCCGTCTCCGCATGTGGAACCAAACATCCATCCACAGAATTTCATTGAAATTGGTTGAGTGGTTTTGGAGATCGACAACAGCGCCACCTATCGGGTAGAAAAATATCAAATCTTTAAGCTGCAACCAACCATATACATCGGAGACTACAAAGATCGCATAGAATTGGAAGCTCTGGGCGGTGTAGAATAGAATTTAGTTCTAGAAGTTCGGCTTTTACTTTGAAGATAGTGCTTATCTTGTCTACCGAATTACTGTTCAAAAAATAAGTTTTGTCCCTTAGGTAATAGTTAAGCTTGCTACGGTAAGCTCTGTGTTGGGATGACTGGGCTTCATTTGAAAGTTCGTTATAAACTTTTTGACCAGTTTCCGTCAGTAACATTTTTGCTTTCTGCCTTATAAAAGCCTGTGACTCATTCGGCATAAAAGTGAGCTTATAACCGCATTTCAGTCCTAGCAATTCCCACACTTTTGACCTTGTAGCGTAGTATTTGTGCAAGCACCAACCTTGGAACTCTTTCCAGACTCATCCCAACGACCCTTACAATATAATCTAGAGGCAGTTTGAGGGTATCCATGAACAGGGGTGCTACTCCAAGTGTAACATATAGTTGGGGGCACTACTTGGCATTTTATAAAGTCTCAAACGAGCAATAACCCAAACTTGTGCTGCATAAAGCAAGATAGAAGGCGCTGTGTAGCACGGAATATTTTCTATTTTGATGTATATGAAACGTTGTTAATATTAATGCAATTTCCCCAGACTGCGCAAATCAGATCTTTTTTATATGGACATAATAGAGAAAGGACACGGTGTTTCTATATGCGTTTCTTATAAGCGATTTGTTGTCATACAAGGTGGCGCAAAAATAACCTTCCGATGTTTTTTGGCTGTAATTTAAAAAAAAAAAATGAAAAGCTTTGATTCTTCTTGTGGATTATTTTTATTTGGTCTTTTAATTTTTTTTACATCAAGTCGAGAATATGATGTCATGTAAATGGCCGCCGCCACAGTTGATTGTCATTTGAGCCCTTTTTATGGAATTTTCGATCACTTGGGCCAAAACTTCCGGCGATAGGTCCTCACATTCTTGACGGATATTGTCTTTATGTCAACAAGCTGTCTGAGGCTTCTAAAAGCCCCACAAAAAGAAGTCTGGAGCGGTCAAATCAGGCGATCTTGCGGGCTAGTGCAAATCGCCAAAAACGACCCGGGAACACCGCTTTCAGAATATCGGTTGTGGCTCGCGCAGTGTGTGCCGTAGCTCCGTCCTGTTGGAACCACATGTCCTCCAGTCCTAAATCGTCCAATTGCGGTAGAAAAAAGTCGGTAAACATGGCCCTATAGCGCGCACCGTTCACTGTTGTCGTTTGACCAGCGGCGTTCTCGAAAAAAAAAAATGGCCGCGTCAACAGAGGCGATATTCTCGGCACAACGGACGCTCCGGGGCCCGCCACTCTTGGCAACGTCTCGTGTTGTGCCAGTCTCTTCGAGGCGAGCACAACAGGCGTTGGACGGCTAGGAAATCTGCGACGAAATTCACGTTGTGCCAAAGTCACCGACCGATTATTGCTCAAATAAATAGTCACCAATATTCCGCGTTCTGGAGCAGTGTAGCGTAACATTGTTTATTAACGTGTATTTCGCATGTGTTTACTACACAAATGTCAAAACAGAACTGACATTAGGGGCCAATCGCAAAATTTATAGCATTTTCTGATAGGAAGATTACTTTTGCGCCACCTTGTATGAGTGTGGTATATGAGAACCGTGGTGGACTGTATATTTAATGAATAATCTCAAACTAGGTGAACAATAGATTTGAACATTTTAATAGTTGGTATTACTATGCTCACGGTTCGATCGTTTTACACTATAGCTCTCCACTTTGCATCATACGGTCCTCAATAGTAATCTCATTCTTATGCGAAGCTTTTGGTCTGTTTTTCTTTTCCTACGGTCAGACACAAATATGGGCATCAATTCGAAAACAAAAAAAAATCTAAATATTTTCTGAACAACAATCACAATGGAGCTCGTCTTTTATTTTATTTTCATTTACAATATGGGCTAGCGAACTAAAATCGTTGTTGGTTTTTTAAAGAAAAATCATTGGAAAATTATTACCGCTATTGTCCGACTCCCCCAGAGTGACTAGCTGCCCAGAAAGTACCAACGAAACTCCAAGTGTATCCATTGCAGAGCAAAACAAAAACCACCTATAGGATTCTCCACTCAAATCAAACATCATAATAAACAACGTTAGTACAACTTGTTCAATCGAGGGTCTAGGTCGCAACAAATGGCTTCGCTAGTAAACAATATGACTAGCGTAATCATAACCCACTCGCACAAACACTGGATCCAGGTCATTATCCCGGCACAATGCCGCTCGGGTACTTATTGTTTTTTAAACAATTTTCCAATATTATTAAAAAAACTAGTCTCAACACATCGTCTGCACGGTGCGGCAACAACCTGCGGTGATCGTCGTGTTTACAAATAAACAAAAGGAGATTTGGTAAACCATCATGTGAACTATACTCTCACTCTCATTCTCGGCTCTCAGCCGAGCAATATCTGTTAACAATTTACATTTCGCCTAAGCAGGCGCTACGCTAGCCATATATACGCGTTCGGTGTACAAGTAAATATTTTCATTACTATAACGTTTGATTTTGCTCCGGCACTTCATTGTAAACAATTTATCGGTATGCGGTGACTATATACCAAACGGTTTATCACAAGTGACGTCAGAGATCGGTCACGTGCTCGTGCCCATCATTATTCCCACATTCGTTATGATGTTCGACCCATAATCGACCATATAGTTTACTATAAGCGCATTATAGTAAACCATCGAACAAATGTTTGTGTACTCTGAAGCCATCAACAAAAGATCGAGGAGCACCATCTGCAGCCGGCGCGCGGAGTTAGATGTGAATTTAAACGCGATAACGCACATTGCAATATTGATGCTCGCATCGCGCGCTTCTAACGATTGTTTATTAATCGCATCAAAAGTGGCCACAAGGATCCCGCTCTCCCCTCTAATTGGACGATCTGTCATCTCAAGTCGGTACTCGGCTGAGTGGTCTAATCAATTTCACCCAAAGCCAACAACTGACACACACACACGCTCACATATCGCGTGGCGTGGTGAATTGTAAATATTTACAGTCAAAATCATTTTTTGTTGAAGAAAACTGTAAATTTTTTCAAAATTATGTTGTTAGTGGCGCGCACCAAACATCTGTGCGGCTATCGGCCTATGTATACGCCGATACTCTGCAATTTGTAAATATTTAAAAGTACGCGGATTGATGTAAATATTTTGGTAACAAAAGCCACTGAAACGCTGATGATGGGTTATGAATTGGTTTTTGAGAGATTTGCTCGAAGAAACACTAAAAGAACGTTGCCCCTGGTTGGGGCTATTATTTTGAGATTTCATTCTTGGAATAGGTCAGTAAATTTTCGAACTCTGTCGTATTCGCCGCCGTGTCTGATGTTGTTTATGAAACTTAGAGCCGGTAATCAATTGAGGTTTGGTTATAAACAAGGTTGACGCATTAAATGCTTGAGTGGCACCGATATTTATGTGGTTCCTCTCGATGCCTCTTAGGAAACCGGCGATTTTTATAATTACGAAAAGGGAGATAATACGATAAGATCCAAATAATACATATTTACTCGACCGCAAGGCGACACAATAAACCATCACCTGTTGCCTGGTTTAAGGATGTAAATCAACGGTGTTTGTAACACTTTTAATTTTCCCTTTCCAATATTTTTTATAGTTGACTTACCATTCTTATGTTTTCCTAAATAGGTATGCTTCTGCTTATTAATGGCTAGCTGCACCCGCTCAGTTTTGCCCATGCCCATGAGTTCTATTGGGGAAATATGTTCTTGTCTATCGCCACCTAAGGAAGGACATGAGTTAACTTTGGCAGAAATCAACCATGCTGTCATATTCGAAGAGAGCTATTTTTAAAACATTAAAATTAAAAATAAAAAGTGAGGTTAACCTATTTCAGTTGATTTGAATGAGTTTCGAACTGAAGGTGCTAAAATTGTGTCAGTAGTTATAATTGACTTATATTTCTCTTCGAGTTTAGTTGTTTTCTCCTGTGTCCAATTTTTGATATTTAGAGTCTCGATAACTACTCGCGACATACAAACTGCGTCAAAGTTGATTGAACTAGTCTCCGATAGCAAATAAAAAATGTGTAAAAAACCATGAAGAATTCAAATTTTGTAAGTTTCCTCTCGAGAGCAATCATTTAGATCAACTTTTTCAGGAAGTCATTTTCAAAGCACACATTTTATTTACTTCCCTACAACAAGCACAGATGCAGCTGTGTCTTCGTTGTTTGCTACACCATACGCCTGCAGCTCAGTGATCCCAGATTGAGGGGCGCTTTTTGAAAAAAGGGGAAACGAAGGACGAGTTTAAAGAAGGGCAACAGAAAAAAAATAAAAATTTCCGTGAAACGTACACGTAAAACATTAAACGTAGTACGAAAAAATTTCAAATAAAGAATTATTAAATATGAAAGAAAACAGCCTATCGAACGTCTACGTAAGAATTTTCGAGTCTCTGAATGCATTCACTGGTTTTGATAATGGCCGCATTCAAGAATCTAGTCGACTAGATTGATGTGGATGAGATGTAACCTCAACGCAAAAACTAGATTGGTCGGGAACGTCACTTTTCCTATACGTCAGCCACATATACGAACTGTCAACTTTGTACTTTGTACTAGTCACGAATTTCTTGACTAGATTCGTCGGCTACCCCTCCATTAACGTCAACTGAAAAAGCTGCTCATACCGATTTCCCGCAATAAAAACCGAGATAGATCTAGTCAGAGAGCTGTCAGACTTACTAAACTAGATACGTAAAAGTCCCCATTGGATCTAATATAAAAGGATATTATTTAAATGTTTTTCTTTTCAACTTGTTATAAAACGATTGGATTTTTTTATTTTTTCATATGAAAACGAGTTCAAATTTAACTTAGGGGTAAAGGGAGATCTTTTTTTTCGAATTTAGGGTGAACTAATGCTTTTGCTGCTAAAAAAAATGGGAAAACAGTCTTCAAAGTATTGAAACACAGCTACAGCTTAGTGTATTATTATGGTTGAAGATTGTTAAATGCCTACACAATACCAACCACCCCATTGGTGGATGCTATATCCTAGCAAATAAATCAAACGGTTCCTAAAGGGTTTCGGTGTTCCTCTAACATTTTAACCTCCTCGCTATATACTTCTTTATAAGGGTTAGTGTGAGGTGTTCGAATATTTTTTTAAAAGACAAAAATATTTTTGTAGGAATATATCGTAATTTTCCCATTGCCTTGATCTTAATACTTAAATAACTGCGGAGTGTTTGTCTTTTCCTTTCCGAGATCATAAAATGTTGGAACCTTTCAAATTCCATACAAGGATAATTTAAAAAAAAATCTTTCATTGACTTCGACTGCTAAAATAGTGCAGAAAGATTTCGTATACATACTAAACTAGAGTTTTGTGGACTCGAATTTAAATTAATGTTATATAAATATTTATACTACAATTTTTGAAAAAAATAGATAGTAAATTTATTTTCTTATGCTTTTATAGTACAATAACAATTTAAAAGTCTTAATATCAATATATCCAATACCTAGGAAAATATAAGAAAAAGTAAATGACATTTTTTATTTTTATATACAAAAGTAATAAAAATAGTGTTAAATACCATTTTAAATGGCTGATACAACAAAATTAATATTCTGGGTGGGGTGACCCAATAGATGAGACTTAAATGAATTGTATGAGTTGGGAGCATTTACAGAGGCAAGATATAAGATATCAAAACATACAAAACATACAAAAATACAAAATAAATAAATAAATATATGAAAGAAATTAACAAGAAAGAATTAAACGCGTGCTCAAATTAAAATAAAATAACAAAACTAAAAGTTAAACCAGAATATGGATTCTAAGCTGGCATAGTTAAAAGATGCATTTTTAAATAAAATAATGCCTAAATATTTTTTTTAAAGGTAAACTGGAACAACGAATCAAAAATTAAACACAAATATAAAAGGACAAACAAAAACAATTTTTATTTAAGAAAAAATATAAATCACAGAAGAAATTGTTAATAAAATAAATCAAAAGTGTTGAACACTGTTTGTGATGCACATTACAAAAAAGATATTGGATCGAGTTTGTAGCATGTTTGGGACATGATAGACAAATATATGGAAAATATAGAAAATACCGAAAATAAAGAAGGTAAGTAGAAAAAATACTGTAGGTATTATTAAACCCCTATTTTTTTGAAACAGTAAAAGAATATCGCTTGGTCTTTCAAATTGTCAACATAAATAACTGAAATCATGCAACATGCCTTTTTACAATGCTCACATGATCTATATAGGTCATTGATTTCCATAATGGTTTACAACAACAGATCTCGAACTATTACGTTGTTAGCCCCGGAAATAAACGACTTATATAGATCATGTGTGTGAAATAAAGAACGCAAATATAAATTGCCTAGTGCCGCTATTTTCTTGTCAATTTTGACATACAACCCTTTCGCCAAGTACGTGCCAAGGTACTCAAAATGTTAGCACTCCGCATTTCGTTGCACTAACGACAGCACTCCAATACAGTTTACTAATTATTTTTTTTTTGAACAATTTTCATGAGCGTTGGGTACTATCACTTGTGCGAAATGTAATAGTAAACTCGCCATTTTGGTGGCAAATGTGTTTCACGAATGCAAAATTTGTATCCCCTTAATCTGGCTATAATCCTGTTAGGTATCAAGCTGTTTTCCGTGCTACTATGTCGAAAAACATGTGTGCCATGTTAAAGTAAATTAGCCACTTGCACATAGTAACCTGACAGTTCGCTTAGTTTTTTTCTTTTATTACACCTCACGCCAATAAGATTTTTTTTTGCTGCTCCACACGTATTCACAGAAAGGAAATTTCAGAGAGAATTTAATTTTCAAAATTTGCGGTGGGAATCGGGTAGGTGCGCGCGAGCTGGCAGTCTATTTAATACTTAGTTTATAATTCCTAGTCTCTTTTTGTGACGAACTGACAACCCTACTTTTTCCAACCTAACCGCAAAATATAAATTGATATATTATGTACCTACCTTCCTACTAGAAGCTGATGTCTAAAATGCACGAACTGCTGTGATCATGATAATTGTTCATGTCGCTGAAATGTCAAAATGGAAAAAATAATGTTTGCGCGTTCGCAGTTCGCTCTTAAGGCTTATTCATAATGGGCCTTAACAATAAACAATTTTAGTTTGGACTCTAAATTTTAGTAGTTCACAGTGGCTGTATTTCCCATGCAAATTTCACAATTGTGAGCTTCCTGAATAAAATTTGTTATTAGTACGGCGCAATGAGTTTCTGACATTTCATTCACTTGAAAACTTGACAGTTCGCGGCAAAAATGCAGTATTTGTAAATTTTGCTTTTAAAATCATTTGGGACTCAGTGTTTTAGGAATAGTTGTTAGATTTATTGAATACATATAATGCTTTTGTGGTGAACAAGTAGTAATTTTCAATTTATATATGTAAAGCAATTGAATTGATTTGTTCGCAATTTGTTCTCATGTGAGTATAGCAGTAGAGAGAAGTAGTTCTTTCATGGCTACAAACATATGCAACTGCATATGTAAATCTGAAATTGACATGACATACCTAATTATTTTGACACTTGACAGTTCATTTCGTTTCTTAATTCGAAGATCTGTTTCTTTCTTTAACTGGAGTAGGTACGTAGTTTTTGACTGCTTTATTGCACTGCCAATAAACGAAAACAATCATTTTGGAGGTAAATACAAATGAGATCAAATAAGGAAAAATTACGTACAGGCTTTATTTTTGGTGGTATGACATTTCTACATTTGGGCAATGTTACATTGGATAAATTACTTTGGGCGATATGTCATTCCATTTGGGAATGGTGACGCTTAATTGTTTTAAATTTTGGGCTTTGTTATGGTATTTGGGTGTTATTTGCCAATTTGGGCGTTCGTCGCACAGGAAATGCCAAAAATACGGATGCAGAGCTGTAGTTACATAAATACATGCCTGTATAAACGCACCTATAACCGATACTTTTGAAGTAAAGCATTTCATAAGAAATCGATTAATTTTCCCACGAACCCGTTTACCTACTCACCTCTCACCTCATTGAAAACTCAAACAAAAATTCCATACTTTTAATACCTACCTACCTAGCTTTACCCAACTATATTAAATTTGTTTATACATCTAATTTGGAATAAAACCACTTACTTAGCCAAATTCCTGACTATGAACCATGTTCAATGAAAACTAGTTCATGCGCCGACTACTTCCCACGATATTGCTAAATTGCGAAAATTCCCAGTGAAATGCGATAACTTTCTCACTTGAATCCGCAGTAATCGTGTTTTGTGTATATCTCGATTCAATACTTAAATGCACTCATCCCAATAGATACATTTGTCTGTAGCTACAGCGGTAATGTATTGACCCCCATCAATCTTCAATTTAATGTGAAACAAAAAAGAAGAAATATTTTGAACGAGAAGAAATAAAACCGCCACCCCAGCCGCCGACGAAGGGAATGAACAAGAAGAATACTGGTGCACCCGGTTCCCGCCATTCTGTGCCTAATTAAATTATCTTTCAAGAAAATTCTCACACGCAACCGCCAATCGCAAGTTGTTTCGTTCTGTAAACAAACTCCGCCCTCCCTCGTCAGCGGTGGAGCAGGAGCGGCAGCAGATGAGCAAAACCGGCCGCACCGCGCTCGCTTCTTCGCAGCGTTACGGCGGCACCATGCGGTGTCAGCCGACAGATCGTTTGAATAGTCGCCAACGAATCTTCGAATATGTTGGCTTTAATTTTTTTTTTTTGGGTTTTTTCGTTGGCTCTCTCTGTTTTGCGTGTATTCTTATTCCTCTTTTATACGATTTACGCCACTGCTACACAAAGCAACACACCATTTTCTGCTATGGTACCGATCAAGAGACGTGTGTAGCGAACGGGACGACCTGGGAATCAATATGGCTGCATGTGCTTAAAACGGAAGATTTATGATCGCGCTAAACGATCGCGATGTGTTTTCTTTTGTTGGAGGTCCGACCGAACCAAATGATCGGCGGCGAATTAATTAAAGTCATCTTTCCAGCTCTGCGAACATCCAAAATGGAGCTGGGAGCTGCAAGGATATGACAATTAAATTAAATGAGTTGTGTGAGAAGAGCAGAGCTGAAAGCTGTTGAAGCAAGGGACATTATTAATCGCTAGAAGAATTTGACCTGTACCGGTACCTAGTTTTGAAAAACATTCAAATACCAGTCTTCCATGGACGGTTTAAGTTTTATTAGAAAATAAGAAAAGCCTGCAGTTCTTTGACTGAATGGGATCTTGTAGAGGTAGAGCTGGAGCAGTGATGCCAATACAGATTTTCAAAAGTCAGTAGATAATAATTAATTACAAGTTCTGTAGAATTCTGTATTTATGCTTGATAATAAAGGAAATTTGTCTTTAATTTTTTAAGTAAAAATACAAATAATGGCGTTTTATAAATCTTTATCAAAAGTAACATCCCAATTCCCAAAAGTGATAGTTAGGATAAAGACAGCATAATTAAGAGTAGGCATTCTTACTTTTAGCACACTAAAATAATGTTTACGATTTAAGTATACAATTTCATCAGTTCAGGCAATAAGTCGAAAGTACCAATTTAAAACATGTTGATTCAATTAGTTTCAAACTTGAATTTGTTTCCAAAACTATATTTATGTAAAGGGTGTCCATAATTCACGCAAAATATAATTTTGATAGAAAATACAGATTTTGAATTAGAAAGCTTATTTTTTTTATTGGTTCATAGAGTATTCAGATTGGGGTTATATATGGAATAGCACATCGGATAAATGGCAGCCATGGCTTTGCTGGCAAGTATAGGTAGTCTTTTTTTTTCTGTGACCGTTTCGCATAAATGTGGCCGAATTTCATTTAGTAAACCTTTCAATTTCCTCCTTAAAGGTGTTGATGGTCGTAGGGTTGTTTGCATATTCTTAAAAATAAAGTCCAAATGCGACAATTGTGACGATTACCGAAGCCATCAAGATGAAAAATCACTGAAGATGATTTTGTTCGAAAAATCCGCATCCACTTGTTGTTGTTCCAAAATTCATTCCATTCTTTGCGCTGCATGGTCAGTAGTCTTCATTCCTTGAGTCAATTGAACGTTGTAAGCATGAAGTTTCAAGTCTTTCGTGAGAATTTGCTGTAGAGAGCTTCTCGAAATGCCCAATTCTCGACTACGGTGCCGAATTGATGAATTGATGTTCCTAGACTGTCAGCAATACTCTACCGAACTGCTTCGATGTTTTTTTGTTATCGACTTTTGACAGGACAACATAGAGTGTTTAAGATCACTAATTGATCCAGTCTCCCTGAATTTTTCAATTATTCTCTTCACAGTTGATGATTTCAAGTCACTATGACGGCCATAATTTGTACAAAAATTGCGTACTAAGCAATATGCTCTTTCAATATTAGCCACTACGGGTTAAGCTGACAAACAATAAACCAACCTTCGTTATTTTTAAAATATTTCTTAACAATGAAAACGGCGTTGTTCTTTCGTATAGCGTTTCATTTTTACTAACTCCGATCTGTCAGCTGACACATTGTTGTCTTATTTTCCGTTGGCATCAGTGTGGTATTAAATGGCGCAAAATTAAAATTTTGCTTGAATTATGGGAGACCCTTTATCTGTTGCCTAATTAGTTTCATAATAAATAAAGTGCACGACTGGAACGCACTTTTTTTAACATGTCTTTTATTTTTTGAGCCACTTTGGTGTATTCTTTGTACAAAAATAAAAAAATACCTATTGGGAAATTATTTCGGCGAAGCTGAACTAATTAATGATTGAAATTTCTAAATAACCTTAAGAACTAAATTTCGGTGGCAAAAACTCAAGATCGGATAAGGTAAAGTACCCACAAACTGTCACTATCTGTGAAAATGATTGGCTCTGTGATTTTATCTTTAAAGCCTGCATATCCCACAGCCATTGCTATCAAACAAGAAGAAATGTAATTCTATAAATTGCTCCAAGCTATAACAATAACAAGCTTTTAAAACTGAGACTTAAAATCATTTGTTAACCTTCACCTTAAACATTTTGTAGCTCGCAATAGATTATTTTAAATTAACAACTTTACCATTGGGAGTTTCTAAAATTTCATCTGATTCTTTTTATTTAGCATAATTTGCTATTGAAATTCACAAATGAAATTATAATTAACAATTTGAACTTAACTTACAGTACAATGATATTCATGTATGTGGAAAGCTACATTTTATATTTTCAAATGTATTTTTTTTTAAAGTTAGTTGAAGTTACTTTCGTTTTTTTTATATCAGCTGGTTGAACTGTTGACATCCCTTGTACACAATACTGTTTTGAATTATATTTTGCAGATATGTTATCATTCTAAAATCTTCTTGGTTTCTTAAGTCGTATGGCTGAGAGTCCCTTACATATCTCAGATGCTTCTTTTGATAATTCGGTAACATATCGATTTTGATTTTAAAAATATGACATAAAACATTTAAAAGGAGTCGTTGTTTGACATTTAGCCACAGTAAGGTATTGAGCATTGTTCTGATTGGTGTATATCGACTACATTTTAAGATAATTCTCATTGCCCTATTTTTTAACCGCTGAAGTCTACTTAACATACATTTACAACATAAGAACACAATCGACGAACAATATTCAAAGTTCAGTTTAATCATTAATCATATTTATTGTACTTATTGATGAGACTCTACTTCGGATTCTGTTAAGGAAACCAACTTTATTTGACACTTTTTTAATAATAAAATCTACATGTGCATTAAAATTTAATTTATTGTCTATCACTACTCCTAAGTATTTAATTTTTTCAACTTGCTCTATTAACTCAATTTCTATATGGAGATTTATATTAAGTTTATGCTTGAGAACCATATACCTACACTTAGATTTGCAATAAGCCATATGGTCACTCTGGCTAGATCGTCTTGAATCTTCTGAACACATTCATCTGCGTTTTTTCCCGATATAAAGATTGGAGCGTCATCTGCAAAGAGCTCTATCTGGAAGGATTTAAGTACAAGGTGGCGTAAAAATAACCTTCCGATGTTCCTTGGCTGTAATTTAAAAAAAAAATTAAAAACTTTGATTCTTCTTGTGGATTATTTTTATTTGGTCTTTTAATTTTTTTTACATCAAGTCGAGAATATGATGTCATGTAAATGGCCGCCGCCACAGTTGATTGTCATTTGAGCCCTTTTTATGGCATTTTCCATCACTTGGGCCAAAACTTCCGGCGATAGATCCTCACATTCTTGACGGATATTGTCTTTAAGAGCTGCAAGAGTCTGAGGCCTGTTGACATAAACCCGCGACTTTAAAAAGCGGGAACACCGCTTTCAGAATATCGGTTGTGGCTCGCGCAGTGTGTGCCGTAGCTCCGTCCTGTTGGAACCACATGTCCTCCAGTCCTAAATCGTCCAATTGCGGTAGAAAAAAGTCGGTAAACATGGCCCTATAGCGCGCACCGTTCACTGTTGTCGTTTGACCAGCGGCGTTCTCGAAAAATCGCTTCGTTATAAAGAAGTTTTATACAAAATTCGTTATATTGACCTTTTTTTAACACTGTAAGTGTTTCTATATATTCTCAAAGAAAATTGGTACAAAAAAGAGCTCATTGTAAACAAAATTTTTTTTTATTTTTGCGTTAAAAAAACATATCAATTTTCGATTCCACTGGAACAGTTCTGTTCTTCTTCTTCTGTTTGAACTTGCTTTGGCAAACTTTAAAATTTGTACCTCATTCTTTAAAATTGTCGACAATGTACTAAATGAAACACTTAATTTTTGCTGCAACATATTTTTTTTTTGCTCCCCTTTCAATTTTTTTAATAATCAATAATTTCTCTGAAAGTGAAATAGCCTTGCGCTTCGATATTTTTTCATAAACGTTCCACGAACTTAACTCAAACGATTGACCTGATGAAATGCGTAAAATTTCTACTACACATGTACACTTGGTCATCCATCCATACATGCATACTTTCACTTTAAGCAAATTCTTGCCAAAATGGAGGGTTCCCTTTTAAAATTAGGATCAACAAATTATAGTAAGCTTTAATTTCAAATTTGTCATTTCGTTGTAAAAAAAAACATTTTTGCTTTTGGGACAAAAAAAAAGTTAATTCCTTATAAAGAGATTTCGCTATAGAGAATTTCATTTTTGATATTTTAGGGTAGGGCGTAGTGGAACAAAATTAAATTCGATATAAGTCGTGTTTTTTTACGCTTCGATTGCAGCAAAGCAATTTTTTCAACACGCGATTGCAACAACTACTGTGAGTCTCGAAGTGTCAAGAAGAGCGTAGTTGTTGCAAAATCGTACTTAACTTTGCTTTGCTTTACTGAGATCGAAGCTCAAAAAAGGCCTATAGAGAGAATTATCTACGTTATAAGGAAGTTCGCTATAAGAATCAATAATCTCGAATACTTTTGTTGAGGTTCTAACACTTTTTGTACCAATTACTTCAATCTCTGCATCTTCGGATAGGACTCTACATTTTTCGCAAACGTACTCAATTACTTGAAACTATGACCGCAAAGTGTTCATATTTCGCATATTTTTTTGCTCTTATACTTTTTACTTTGTCTGCAGGATCAATATTTAATCTCTTGGAATTATTTTTCGATAACTTTTCAGATTTTTTGTCATCGGCTTCTTTAAGACACTTCAGCACGTCGGCCGTTATTAGCACTTCTCCGTATTCCATTTGCTTCAACCGAGGCACACTTTTAATCTTATCCACAAGAAAGAACCAAACTATTTATTTAATAAAATTAATTTATGCTCGTCTAATCGATATGTAGTATTGCGACCTGCCACATACACCTGCTTAACATCACGCAGGCAATTTTTCATTTATGCTGTCAAACTGTGGAACAATCTACCGAATCATGTGAAGTCTAAA
This sequence comes from Cheilosia vulpina, assembly GCA_916610125.1. Lineage (NCBI taxonomy): Eukaryota > Metazoa > Arthropoda > Insecta > Diptera > Syrphidae > Cheilosia > Cheilosia vulpina. The sequence continues at coordinate 41,196,671 of OU744278.1, forward strand.
GTTGAACACAGAAAATTCCTTACTGTCTGCTTTGAACACCTTTCTTTTTCTAGAAAATAACTTTTTAATTGTCCTTGGTTGCGCATATATCTAATGTTTAATTGTTTAACTTCAAATTGCTGTTACAACTAATAGTGAAAAAATGAAGTGCGGTTTGTGCTATTTAAAAATTGAAAGACATGAACTTAAGATTCAGTGCAGTATTTGTCAAGAATACTATCATGGAAAGTGCGCCAAATTGGAGAAAAGAGAAATAGAGTTTTATGACAAAGGCAGTCAGGGGTACAAGTGTGATAGTTGTGTAACTCAGCGGAGAAAGTCAATATTGGGAGATGCTCCCATTAACTCATCTGCAAACATCATCTCTTCTTTGAGTACTTCTTCCAAAAACAAAAGTACTGCTAGCTACCTCTACAGTAATCAAAAATCGATTAGCTGTAATCCCAAATCTGCTTCCCATGATGACAACAATACGGGTCAACAAACAATAACACTGCAAATGCTGTACAGCGAAATTATTCAGCTTAAGCAAGTTAACACCGAGGCGCTTACTAAGATCAAAGCTCTTGAAGACTGTAATGCTTCTCTTAATAAGAGAGTAGATTTCTTGGAGTCGAAGCTGAATGTGCTGGAGCAGAGGGAGAAACAATGTTCAGTTGACATTATTGGCATTCCTGACGTTAACAACTCAAACGTGAAAGAGAGAGTCAACAAACTACTTGTTACTGTGGTTGGTGAAGAGGTGAACTCCAGCGACATTGACTCATGCTTTGTTAAGAGTGCAAAAGGAAAAAACAAAAAAATTGCTTCTAGCATCGTATGTGTGAAGTTCTCAACTGTCTTACGGAAGAAAGATGTAATGAAGAAAATGCGGGAGAACAAAAACAAAATTTCTTCCGATATTTTTGGTGTTTGTCATACCAACATCAGCAACAACAGCAACAGAAACATCTACATCAACGATAGTCTCACTGGCTACACAAGGTCTCTATTAAAAATGGCAAATGATCTTAAACACAAAAACAAATGCAAGTTTGTTTGGGTTAAAGACTCATCTGTTCTTATTAGAAAAAGAGAAGGTGATAGAGTTATAAGAATTAATTCATTTGAGGATATTTATAACTTGAACGTTAACTAAATAACTATAATTTTTTTGTTTTATTGTATAATGCATAATATGAATTCACTTATAGATCCTCATAATGATGTAAGTAATAGTATTTTCTCTTTAACTACTGATAATGTTAAATGTTTCTGTATAGACCATCACAACAATGAGCAATTTTCTGGTTTTTCTGCCATTCATCAAAATATTCGCAGTATGCGAACAAATTTTAATACTTTTCTCGCTCACCTCACACCTCTGGATCATTTACCAGATCTAATTTTTCTCTCTGAAATTTGGATCTTTGAAGAAGAGAAGTCTGAATATAATATAATTCCAAACTTTACATTCGACGCTGCTTGTAATGAAACATACGCTGCTGGCGGTGTCGCGGTTTGTTATAGTAGTAACATAATGGGATGTAAAATTAATAAGTATAAATTGGATAGTGCTGATATAGTCAGCGTTAATTGCGAAGTCTCTGGTGTTCACTACTGTTTTATCTGTATTTACAGATTGCACAGGCGTACTGTGGGAACCTTTCTGGATGAGTTTTCGGGTTTTTTGTATAATCAGAAATGTAATAATATAATTCTGTTGGGTGATTTAATTATAAACATCCTGTGTGATACACCTGATGTCGATAATTTTTGAACTACGCTTTCCTCGTTTGGCTTTGAGTCTGTTATGAATCAGCCTACGCGGTATAGCTCTTGTTTAGATCACATTTTTGTAAGGCTTCATAGAAACATTTGTGTTGATTATAAAACATTAGCTTATGACTTAAAAATAACTGACCACAGCCTTATTGGTATTCAACTCAATTGCAGGGTCTCTCGAGTAAAAAAATTGGATGCCGTTGAAATAAGAAAAATTGATTTTTCCGCTTTAAGATCTAGGTTGCATGTTGAGTTTTGGGATGATGTTTACTCCTCCGTCGACGCGTCTGTGGCTTTTAATCTGTTTCTTAATAAGCTACAATTTCATATATTTAATTGTAGTGAGAAGAAAAAATGTAAACGAAGCAACAAATTAAAGTGCCTCAAGCAATGAATGACTCCCTCTTTATTAAGTAAAATAAAAAAGAAAAAACGACTTTGCTTAATTATCAATAAACATCCGAATAATCACAGACTTAAGAATTATTACGTGAAGTTATGTAGAGAGGTCGAGATTGAAATACCGCTTTGCAGAAATACATATTTTAGCAATAAATTGGCAAGAAACCTTGGTAACCCTAAAGAGGAATGGCGTGTTGTTAATGAAATACTTAACAAAAATAGAGCATGCGAAGATATAAGTATTTCAAATAATAATTTAATTGTGTCTGAGCCTTTAGAAGTTGCTAATTTATTTAATAATTTTTTTGCTGATGTAGGTTCTTGTAGCACTGTTTCAAATGTCAGTCACTGTGACAACACTTTAATACAAAGCAGTGTTCAACCAGAGAGCTTTTTCTTTGATCAGTTTACATCGCTTGAAATTTATAGGATTATAATGTCACTTAAAACATCTAATTCAACGTCTTTTGACAATATTTCAAGTTTTATATTAAAAAATATTGCGTTTCATATTTCTGATGTTTTATGTTTTGTTTTTAATTTTTGTGTACAAGAAGGTGTTTTTCCTGAGTCTTTGAAAACAGCTGTAGTATTACCACTGCACAAAAAAGGTGATGCAAAGTCATTAAATAATTATCGTCCAATTTCCATCTTATCCGTTTTTTCTAAGATTTTTGAAAACGGAATTAAATCTAGAATGTTATCATTCTTAGATAAAACTCATTTCTTTAATGATTCTCAGTTTGGTTTTAAAAGCGGTAGATCAACTGAAAGTGCTTTATTAAAATTATCTGGGGAAATATATAACAGTTTGAATGCTTCTCAAATTCCTTCGACTTTATTTATCGACATAACCAAGGCTTTCGATATGGTGAATCAGACTCTGTTACTAAATAAACTATTTAATGCAGTTTTCAGAGGCTTCATTCAAGCCTGGTTTACTTCTTATTTAACAAATCGTAAACAAGTGGTAAAGGTCAAAAATGTTTATAGTTCACAAAATTATTTAAATATAGGTGTTCCTCAGGGATCAGTCTTGGGCCCGATACTGTTTTTAATTTATGTTAACTCTCTATTTGTACAACCTTTTAAGGGCAGAATCACTGCATTTCCTGATGATACTGCTCTTTCCTATTCCAATAAGAGTTTTCTGGATATGTTTGTCGATGTTAATTATGACCTTGATTTACTACGTCGATGGTTCAAGTCTCATAAACTGATCATCAGCAACAAAACGAAATTTATGGTATTTAATATCAAGGGTGTTGTATGCGAAGAGTTGCCTTTATATTATCACTCACCAAGCTGTTGTCGATTTTGTTTGGATGATGCTTATGGTCATATATCATTTGATAGTCAAGTAAGCTGTAGTGAAGGTTGCTTTGTTATGGAGCGTGTTGAGAGCTTTAAATACCTAGGTATTATATTGGATCATAAGTTCAGTTGGAAGGACCATACGTCATATCTGAAACGGTATTTAAATGGAGTTGTTCGGCAATTATACCACCTTAGCATGTTCTGCAAATTACCCATTTTAAAATTGGTTTATAACGGTATTTTTAAATCAAAACTGCAGTATGGAATTTCCTGCTGGGGTGGCACTTATTTTAATACAATAGAACCACTGCTGTTTAAACAGAAGCATGCAATAAGAATTATGTGTAGAGTTAATCGCAGAACCGACAGTTTTGAGTTGTTCAAAAGTCTCGAACTTCTTCCTTTAAGGCACCTGCACTGCTACAAAGTTTTAAAAATATTTTTTGAAAATTCTGGGTACTATGATGTAAGAGTTCACGATAGTCATAACTTGCGAGTCAATACCAGAAACTTCGTAAATGTTCCAACAATCAATAAAACACATTTTTCACGATTTTTTTATGTTACTGCTCCTCGTCTGTTTAATAATTTACCTATAAAACTTAGGTGTGAGAAAGTGAAAACAGTATTCTTAAATAGTATAAAAAAATGGCTTTTCTCGTTTAACCATTCTGAAATAGATGCTTTTTTAACACGTATGATGTAACAAATTTGATGGTTCTTTTCTTTTTCTTTTTATTAAATTGTATTTTATTTTTATTTTCTTAAATGTATGTAATTGAGTCTTTCATTTCCATTTTGTTTGTAATTAAATTTGTTGTTTTCCCCGTCAATAGATTTGTTAATTTAATTTTATATAACTGTTAGGTACATTCGCCTCTTGTCATTTACTAGACAATAGATTGTACATAGCTATTTCATACAAAAACCTTCAAATTATATATTAATATGCTTAAGGTTCTTGTTATGAAATAAAGATTTAAAAAAAAAAAAAATTTGTTTTCATTGTATTGTAAATTAAATTTTCTTTTATTCTATTATTAAATAAAAGAATGATAAATAAAATGGGTATAGTTCTGTTCGACTAAGATTGAATTTGAAGGTATGTCATTAAATGCAAAAATCCTAGAAACTGTTCAATATATTCTGCCTATAGAGGATACCTAGGCCTACAATCTCTACTTTGTTTCAACTCTATATCTCTATAAATTCCGGAAAAAATTGGACAAGGGTAATTTACTTTTTCGTTTCGTTTTGCTTATTTCTTTGTCACGCTTTCCGTTCGAAAATACTGGGAGCATTTAAGACATTGTATTGTCATATCCTGTACTAATTATAAGTCTATCTTGATGTACAGCGTTTCATATCAAAAAATATCAAATATCACAACCTCTTCACTTTCGTGTGGTTTAATTAGAGACGGCGATGAAGGTTTACATATATTTTTTTCCAGACTAAATATATTAACCAAATCGTCTAATGACACAGGAGGACAAAAAGTGGTCCTGGGTTCTATATTGGCTTAAAAAAAATAAAGATGCATATTATGAAAGAAAAGGCCATTGTGATAAGTACCTTTTGAGGATGAAGTTCTGAGTTCTATGTTGGCTCCAGAAAGTGAAGACGACGTTGAGGCAAGCTCAATTGGCGTTGGACTTATTTGCCCAAATGAAGAGATGGAAGTATGAATGTCATCTTGGCTTTGTGTAGGTATCTGCACAGTAATTTAAATTTGGGAACTTGTCCAATCGATTGAATTGGGACTCTTCCAGGCTTTTCATAGGTTAGGGTCACCTAAATCGAACACTTTTTGTAGAAAGCTATGCGAAAATGTAAATTGTGTATTTTTAAGATTTTCAAATCCTACAAACGCAAAATGCTACATTATGGTATTACCTTTAATCTTTCATGCAATATCAACCAGTACAATATTATTTTTAACGTTTCAAAATTGCAGTTTAAATTGAGTCTTGAGTTTGAATGCGACTTCAGGAGAAAAAAAAATGTTGCTGGTGTCGGAGCAAAGTATGTTTTTTTGTTTGAAAATGCAGGTAAATGTTTATTTTCAATGCTCGTTTTATTAGTTTATATCTATTTTATGTTTTTTTAGTAAAGTTTTTAACTGAAAAGTTAATTATTATTTTTTGACCCTTCGATCATAGGGAACCAAACTTCTTCGAGTACCCTATTCGAACACTAGTGTTAATTAATGTACAAATTTAATTTTTAATTGTTTGAGAATTCTATTTATTTATTTCCTTTTAAGTTGTTTTGTTACTGTTTTTTTAAGTTTTAAATAAAAACAAAACTATGAATCCTCCTCATTTTCTTAATTTAAAATATACACGAAATATAGCGTTCGAAGTAGGAAAACTTTATGTTCGAGTTTAGGAAGCTAGTATCTGACTACTGGGGAATAATGCTTTTTTTTTATTTTTTTTTATAAAAAACAATAGCAATTACAGGGAAAAACTTAACTTTATTTTTAAATGTTTGAGTTTAATTAATTTTTCGTGGCATATTCACCTTCAACGGTTCTCTCACAGTTAGTGATTATTTTACAATGAACCACTAAGTGTTCGACTACTGGAGAAATGAGTTCGTTATAAATATTTCCAAACATTAAATCAAATTTAGTGCTTTATTTCGAATAAGAGATCATTTTTTGCCAGTCGTATCTTAAATTTCTCATTGCTAAGGGCCATTGAGTGTAATTATTCTTTTTTTTTCAAAATAAAAAAGTACTCTTTGAGAGCAATTTTTTTTTAAGTCCATTGTAACTTAAAAGTTACGAGTGTAACAAGTTCATCCCTGGTTTGCATTAAGAAATGAAAGTGTTTTTTTTAAATGGTGTCATGACATGCTACGATTGACAGAGTTTGAATAATTTGATGGTGTTTACAATTACCCCACCCGACACTATAGGCGTTTTTCTTTTTTAGTTCAGAGCACAACCTGAACTGTTATACAAAAAGTTCGTGTTTCTGTTTTAGCTCAGATACATCAGAGCTCAGATTTGTGTTTCTTTTTTCGATGTGAGCATAATCAGAGCGCGCTCAGTGAGCTCAGAATAAATTGACTGAGCAGGCTGAGTAAAAAGCTGAATACACACTCACAGTCACATTTGACAGAAAAAAAAACAGGATAAACAAATGGTGGGCGACCTTTGTTGTTCTGGAACTGAAGGTTAACCAATTTAATAAATAAAAATTACTAAATATTCAAATTATACATATATTTATTAAAAATGCCAGATACGTGCTCAAGTGTGTTTCATAAATACATCAGAACGATCTGAGCACGCTCGGCTCAGAGCGCGCTCATAATGCTCGAGTTCGGTTCAGAGCTCAGCTCTGAACTAAAAAAGAAAAACGCCTTATATGCTAACCCGTTTAAAATTGCTGTTGAAAAAAAATGCGATTGAAAACCAAAGTTTGCACGATAAATTGCAAAAACTATTTAGGCCCACCTACCCAGGCTGAACTCTTAACAAAAAAAAAATCGTTCACATAATAATATACCTATCTCCCTCTTCTCTGTACTTTGCATAATCCATACCATAATTTCGCCTCTTGAAAAAAACCAACAGACATTAGTAGGGGCACAACCTGTCATGCATTTCTTTCCACTGACGGTACCTACATATTTTCAAATTCAAATTGACAACTTCAAAAATTGCAATTCTTAAAAGCATCCAACTTCGCCCTCATGCAACTGCTCGATCACGTCAGACTGTTTATATATCGATAGAAAATATTCTTTGCCTTACGTTACGTGCCAATATTGACATTTACATACTAAGACGTCACTCACAATCGATAGTTATCGCAATTCCAATCGATCTGCAATTTTGTGTTTTTTTTTTCTGCGCTTCTCTCCGAGCTTTGTGTCATGAAAAGTTACAGTTACAGTGTATTCTAAACAATTTTATATTCTCCCTGACACCGTCGTTGGCTGTAGTGTAAACTTTGTGTCATTACAAATTCGGGGCAGATGTTTTTTACAGCCCACAAAATTGCATACATACCTATACCTAGCATTCTCTATTCTTTTGTATGTATCTATAAGGAATAGTCGAACACAAAACAAAAAAAAAACCGTTTGCATCGATTTCGACTCAATTCGTTTCGATTTTCAAACTAACTCAAATCAGTGCAGCTAAATTTAGAACACAACTCAAGTGCACACTCATTCACACTCCCGAAAACGGTATACTACACGCGTTCCAATTAGCATGCACACCCCCACACTCGTATGCAAATAGAGCAGTCCAATTCGAAGTATAGATTCTATATTACATGTGGATATGTGTATCTGATCGTGAGATCTTGCCTCGAAGGATGGGTTCCATGCGTAACAACGAGTCGAGTTTAGTTAGTTGAAAAAATTCGCGCTGTATGGTGGTATAGCTCTGCTCCTTTTGTTTGTTTTTGTATGACCACCTCATAGTTCGCCTTGACTTCCTGCAAGTGTTAAGCAAAATAAAATATTAAGTGTGAGCTGCAGTGTTTTGAAAAAAAAAAATTAATAAAAAAAAAAAATGATAAAAAGTGAAGACATGCTCGACTCAAGTGTATCGCATCACATATATCGCGGTCTGCCCTCGAACATCCTATCGACCGCGAACTTCCAACCGCTTCAGTGCGATCAATCGTCCATCCGTTTGCATCAGAGTTCCCCGGAGCTGTGCGATGAGAAACCAAACATTAACTACCTCGAGAGGAAGTACTACATGCAGCAGTCTCCTTCGCCGTACACCGCCCATCATCATCACCATAACGTCGCAATGTCCAGCCCTTCGGGGAGTCCACACTCTGTGCCAATGTCAACCGGTATGATGTCGCAAATGCCTAAAATTGAGAACCCCATGAATTTGGGAAATTTCACAATCGCCGCCAGCAGTGGTAACAAATCAATTTTGATCCCCTCGTCTCTGGCTCAGATTAATCACTACACATCGACCATTAAGTATTGCCCCAGCAGTTCGGCTTTGAATTCCCATAACACCGCGAATAGTTATCACCACAACAATAACAACAACACGACCAATAACAATCACAATCATCCCAATCATGAGGTGGAGAACTTAGACATCAAGTCGACCATTGATTTACTACCGGTGAATGGATCCGTGCAGAGGATTCAACACGTCAGTTCGAGTGTCATAAGCTGTATCGATGCAGTGACATATTCGAATAGTTCGTCCCCGGCAAAGTCTGTCAATGGGCAGTCTGATCAGGGACAACAGGGTTCGGGTCAGCAACAGTTGGCCCAACCGGATACGACGAAAAAATCGGGAGCCAGGCGGCCGGAAAAACCCGCCCTGAGCTACATAAATATGATTGCAATGGCCATCAAGGAGTCGCCCAGCGGGAAGCTGACATTAAGCGAGATCTACAGCTATTTGCAAAAAAAGTAAGTTAGTGCTACATTTTCTTAACAGTTTTTGAAGTAGACACACCTAATTTGAAAAGCCTCTAAATTTCGAAAGAATTCGCCTTAAAAAAATGCCTAAATTCGGAAAATCGAAAATGCCGTCGGATAGTCAATATTGGAACTATGGCGAATTGGTGTACATCACAGTAGAGCACTTAATAAACGGTCTGTAAATGAACTATTAAAAACACTATTTAGTTTCTAGTACTCAAGGGCTGCCATCTTCTGTTATTCTAGCTGTTTGAAACTTCTGGTTACTTAGATATGTGAACTTTTTTTTAACCATTACCATTACTGTTATAAGCCTCTCAATTAAGGGGTGAGGTCAACCTTTGATGTGCAAATTTATACCGAAGGTTGAAAATGTTGCTACTGATCTAAAATGGGCTCTTTTTATACTATTTTAAAAGAGATATGTAGGGGAATAGTGTGGAAAGTAAAACACTTGCAGCCTTATTTATAAAAGAATACTAGGGAGTGTAAAAAGTTATGCACTTTTAAAATGCCTCTAAACGCAAAAACCATATTTAAAAAAGTTTAACTACTCTGTATAGAGCTTGATAAGCTGAACGCTTTTGGAGGTTGTTTAGTGTCTGTATAGAGGTGGAATAGTATTGAAATGTCATTTTGACTTAAAAAATCTGTCCCATTTTATTTAAAAAGAAATCAAAAATAAATTAAATAGATTGGTATCGACGTTTTTATTTTCAATTTTCAAGATTTTGCAAGTACCTATCCTAAATAAGTTGCGGTAGAAATGTCTGTAGATGTGAGATATTTTAAATTGTTTTATATATTCGTTTTAATTTGCAAAAGATTACCGTCCCAAATCTAAAAAATACATTTTTTCTGTTAACTTTTCCATTTTTTTAGTGCAAAGCTATTTCTATTTTCGGACAGATAATGAAATAGATTTCTCCCTTTCAGTACCTTTTCGACGTAAGCCCTGTATAACAAATATGTATGGGAAAATGTTTTATAAATACGAATTTTTGGAAGGGTGTTTAATATTAGCCTTGTTTTTTTGAGCTTCGTTCTCAGCAAAGCAAAGTAAAGTAGGATTTTACGCACGCAATTACAACAACTGCGCTCTACTTGACACTTCGAGACTCGCAGTAGTTATTGTAAATTGTGTGCTGAATCCTACTTTACTTTGCTTTGCTGAGAACGAAGCTCAAAAAACAAATTTCGCAATTGTGAGACCCCGTAAATTTAAAGTCGAGACTTAAACTTAAACGGCGCTGCATAACTATACAGGTGTTTAAGGGCGTTTAGCAAATTCTAATGAATAAGGCTATTGTACTTAAATTAAAATGAATCAAATTTTCACAACAACTTTTAGCCCCAGTTAGTTGTTGCTTTTTTAGTTGTCAGTTCAGTTAGAAATGTAGTATACAATCGGACGTCAGGCCAGCATTCAGCAAAGCTTTAGTCTTAATCGTGAGTATAGTAGAATGTTAGAAGTCATAGATTGCGTAAAAGGAAAATGGTCACACGCGATAAAATTCAATTAAAACAAACAAAATGTTAGCACAGCCATTCAACATTATCTGATAAAATAATACAGAAACTCGAGACTTTGATTCAGCGCCAACTGTAGGTATTTGGAAATGACAACTGGATGCAATTTACACACCAACACCAGTTTACCTGACAGCTGAAATGAAAACTTGTGGTAATGATTCAATTGTTGCAATTATACATCACTCTAACTGACAAGACATCTGAACTGATAGTTAAATCGAAACTGAAATGAGTTGACAAAACTGTAGTGATTAATTCCAGCGGTAGTATGTAGACCAATAAACAGTTTTAGTTTGGACTGTAAAGTTTAGTAGTTCACAGTGGCTATATTTTCCAAACAAATTTCGCAATTGTCAGCTTCCTTAAATTTAAAGTCGAGACTAAAATTTGTTATTAGTTGCCAGTGATGCGAACTATTTGAAAACGTGAGAGTGTAATTTTTTGATGAGTATTTCAAGAACCCGGTGCTGTGTATCGTAAGTCTATAGTAGCAAGAAAAATCACCTGTCAAATCGGCTGCGCTGGAAAGTGTTGTGAACTTGAAAAATAAACCCACAAAAAGAACTCAATTAAATAATAATAAAATACTAAAAAAAATATTCTTGGCAGTAAGAATAAAATTAACAGAAAACTTTGGGCACATCCTTGCGAATGAAGGATCTTTTAACTATATGTAACAAAGTCTACAAGTATTTTGAATAAATTTCCGTTTTTTTCGCAAAGACCATTTTAAACAGGTGCCTACCATATTTATTTTCATATAGCCGAAAAAGTCTTTGGTTTTCCTAAAATATCAATGGTTCGTCACCCACAGACAAAACAGTGACCAATTTATGGCCGAATATTTCCTTCTTAAGACAAATGATTTGAAATTCGAGTGACTGAATATCATTTTACAACGAAACACACGGCAAATGAATGTGGGGTACAACATAATTATCTCACTTTTAGTCATTTTTACAAAAAAAAAATAAGTATGTAACAGGTCAATTTTCCGAATTTTGTCACACATATAATAATTATAAAACGTTAAAAATTATCGCGTAAGCTATTTAACTTCTGAGTTTTCACTATATTTTTTTAACCGCCTGATAAAAACGAATCTGCTACGGAAAAGAAAATGCGCAGTGGTGCTACAGTGCAAAAACAAAAACGTAACACACGAAATGGAAATAAACGTTATTGCCCATGGCTGCATAATCATGGGAATGACATTCAGGCCGAGAGGTACTGATCGATTTAAAGTCAGTTGAAAAGAGAAAGGCAGATTGCAATTGAAAATCTGTGGCAAACAAAAATTGTCTTGTGTTAAGCTTAGTACGCTGCTCGAGCTAAACTAAATTTTAGCTGCGCTCTTACTTTTCTCTCCAAACATTAGCTAAAATTACACATAGAGTACGCCGCGGATAAGTTTCACATAAAACAGCTGTTCTTTGAAAATACTTCCTTCAAAAATTGAATTCTCTCTTATTTTTCAGATTCTACTGACTTCTCGTCCATGTAATAATTAAAAAAGCTCATCCTTGCATATTTTTCCTAAGCACAACAACAAAACACAACGAGCTGTCACAATTTAGATTGAGAAAATGTCCCGACCCATTAAATGGGCGCGCTAAATTTTGACAAATCATAATGGACATTCTGAAACAAAAGTTTGATTATTTAGCTCAGCTTAATTTTAGCTAAGCTAAATTTTAGAGAGCATTTTGTATGGAAGCGAAAATTTAGCTGGAGTAGCGTAAGAAGCTTAAAGCTTAACAGTTAACACGGTTTGCATATTTCTCCCACTTTATGTTAACAATTTTCTTGATTTGTTGATTTCATGTTCTTTTGGCATTTCGAAATGTCATACCGCGAGCAATACTAATAATCATTTTGAAGCGAGAATTCCATTTTCAATTTGACAAGTATTTTGGTCTTCGATTTCAAGTTTGTTAGTGCAGAAAAAATTACTTCTGTTTATTTTATTTTTCACTGAACACGCTTATATAGTTGGTGCTAATCGATTCATTATGTCAACGGAAATCACTTGCTGTAGTCAGCTCTTTCGTGTCTATTTAATAAACGCGTTATTTTATGTTTTGATTTTAGACATTTGTATATAAAACAAAAAGCTCTATGTAAATCCAGCTTAAACACCAAAGACAGAGCTTAAAATGCTTATTATCTCGCATCCGCGGAACATATCTGATTCTATGTCATAATATCTTCTTTCTGGACATAAGCTCGGACAATAATTTGACATTTTCTGTTGACAGCCAATTTAAGAACAGTTGTGGTACATTCATTGGTTAAGATGATTTGCACCGCTCACAACATTTTAAACTAATTGGAAAGTGAAAGTCGTAAATTTACAGATTTATTGACCGATAATAATCTGACAGTTCATCAACAAATGGTGATAAAAGCAAGGACACCTAATGTGCCTTAAAATTGACACATACTTTTTCAGTTAAAGTGTAGGGTACAAAAGAGTCTTAACCGAGTAATTATATTTTTTCTTTTTATGACACTTTCTTATATGTTTAAAGGAAACTAATAGTATTTATGTTTTAGTAAACCTTTTTCTCGGAAAAGTAAGTAAAGTTAAATCTTTAGCAATTACAACAATTTCATTACCTAGTAGTAGTAGTAGTAGGGCGCAGTCATCCACAAAAACAATATTTATCACTCCGTGTGACATGCAGCTCCCTCCCTCCTCCCACCCATTGCCATCTGTCAAAACCATCTGCAAATTTCTATATACTGAGGCGTGCAACTCTCAATTGTGTAGGCTTAGAGAGTCGAAACGTAAAAAGGTTAAACACAAGCATTCTGATAGAGATAAAAGCCAATTTATTGCAACTTTCACGTTTCTCTTATGGTTTGTTTATACTTGTGATTTTTAAATGGTAGCCATTATACCTAGTGCTACAAAAGGAAAACATTAAGCACACGCGACTTGAAAGTTGCAAAGTCGAATTTGTGAGCTGTGTATCCAAAGAAGAATTGGCAGTAAATACGGTTTCTTTGATGTACTATTTAAGTGGGATCTAAGTAATATATTGGCGTATTTTGTATTGACTGCTATGGCAACCAACTTCACTTGGGTTCACTGTGCAAAAATATACCTAAGCCCTGACTATTTCTTTGGTTCAGATTAGCAAAACATAGAAATACACTTAAATGACACAACAATGACAATGACAATAATTGGTGTATCAGAACCCCGTAAAAAATTATTTATGAAGGAATGAACCAAAGCGCAATGAAATATCTATGAATTTATTTGCAGTTAAACAACATTTTTGGATTTTGTAAGCAAAATTTAATTTATTTGATTTTTAGTTGTTTTATGGAAAATTCGCGTGGGAATTTTCATATCGAAAGTCATAGTCATAGAGAGAACATACAGAGATATTAAATACTATTCCCTTTTCTCAGAATAAGAAATACAAATTTTTGTTCCATTGCACTCGGTGCAATACAAATTATAAAATATATTTATACAGTTGCAGAGGAAGTGATGTGCACGTAGATAAAATAATTTTAATTTCAGCAAGGAAAAACAGCATAAGTCATTTTCTAGTCATTTTTCAGGAGCGCAGTTTAAAGGTTTTACTTTCAATGTTGGTAAATGACTTATGGGTTTTTTCCTGATCCATAACACAGCAAACAAATAGAATTATTTGAATGAAAACAAATTGGCATATATAACAGTTTACTGTGCATGCGATCGTAACATTTACTCAATTTTGACATAAGTCGACTTATGCTGTGTTTCCTTGTTGCCACAGAAATATTAAACATGTTTTACAATATTTCTTTTAATTTTCTACAAATGGCTTAACTATATGACATTAAGTTCGTTCGGGTACCTTTCTGCAAAATTATTAAATATTTGCTAAGAAACTGTGCGATTTTGAGCACGTAAAGAGAAAATTGAAAAAAAAGAGAGACAATCCATTTCCTTTCTTTAATATTTTCGTAATTTTCTACACGCCGATTTTCGACTTACTGAAAAATGAAAACTGACAACTAAGTGACAGCTCAAAAGTTTGACAAGTAAAACTCTATTTATTTTCGTCTTCAACGATGTCGGAGGAAGAAGTTCTAATTGAATGTTTTCCTAGAACATATCAGCGCATCCTAATAAGTAAGTTTAATAGCTGATAAAAAATTCGATTCCAACTTATTTTGTAGGTGCTGCATTTTACGATAATGTCAAAATGACATTTCTTAAAATGTTTGAAAGAAAACCGGTCAGGTACTTCTTGAAATTGAGAGATTTCTCTCTCGATTTTTGATATTTGATATTTTTCGTTTTTCTACGCTGAAAGTACACGAACAAACTTATTAATGATTAGTTGGTAAATAAATAAATGAAACCACATATGAGCCATTCTAATGCCATATTCCCACCAAACTGAAATTGCGAGGTTTTGATAAACTTTTACCGAAACCTTGTAAGTCGTTCCCTTCGAGTTGAAGTGATTTCAAAAGTCATAAGCTGTCAAAACAGCTGTTTGTTGAAAAATGATTTCTGTAAAAAATTAAGCAAATAATTCCAGCACTTATAAATATTTCTCTTAAAAATATTGCTTATCTGTTTTTTTGATTCATATTCTTTTCGTCTTTTATTATTCTTTGATTGTCACAATTGTTTTGGTGTTTAATATTTTGACATCCACAAATGAATACAAAATAAACAAAAGTTGAAATCCAAAGGTTTCAAAACCTCAAAAATGTATGTCAAAACCTTGGAGATTTAGAAAAATGTTACGAAACCTCGCTGTTTCGTTTGGTGGGAATATGGCATAAAAATAAAAATTATGAATTACATACTTATCCGTTTACAAGCGCATTCAAAATCAAAACTAATAAAATCTAGTGTAATAATTCTGGACACAGGAGAGCTAGAGCTACGTCAAAGCTGCTCGCAAATTTTGTCTGTATGTACATAAATATTGCTTCGATTTTCGATATTCGTTAAACCAGGTACATAATGAGGACGCTGAGTCTCCATTTGCGTGTCAGAGTCTCCCGCGGTCTGGGATGATAGCCGTAATCTTTCCGAAACCTTTCGCTCAGGTCGCATAGCCAAGATTTTAGCACTTCTCGCGAACGCCTCACAAACATTCGAGAGCGTAGTTGTCATGAGAAAGCTTTTAAATATAGCCGTTTGGACTCAGCGCTAAACGATAAGTTCCTTACATTTGCTCCTTAAATAAAACCCACATAAACGAATAGTTTTGTGAAGCTAGGCTTAGGATTCTGGACAAATAAGTTGTACTTGTCCCATGTCAATATTGTACTTTTTGTAACTATTACAAGGCATTCTCTCCCTTAAAACCGATTTCATTGTTCCTTCCCTTTTTGTTTTTTTTAATATCTGGTATCAAAGAGACTTTCTATCAACTATACCTACACGTTTCATGTGCATAAGGCGTGTTTTTTTGAGCTTCGATCTCGGCACAGAAAACTAAAGTAAGATTTTCAGCGCGCGATCACAACAACCACTGCGAGTCTCGAAGTGTCAAGTAGAGCGTAGTTGTTGTTACTGCGTGCTGAAAATCCTACTTTACTTTGCTTTGCTGAGATCGAAGCTGAAAAAAAAACAAGCCTATAGTTTATTTATGATTTGTAGGTATGTGCAAGAAATATAATAAATAATTAAGTTCCTTAAATTTTCCAAGATGACTTCACCGAAAACAAAGCCATATCTAGGCACCTTGCACTTATATTGTCAGGCATTTTTACTGAAATCAATGAGCATAAGCTTTAAATGGTTAGGGTTACGCCAAAAAATGACTTTCATTAAAATACCAGGGCGACTTAATGGCACGTTGCGATCCCCTGTCAATACCAGAGCCAAGTTGCTGACACCGAATTCGCCTCCGATTGAAATATTTTAGGAGGAAGTTGACGTTGACACCCGACACCAAAATAATGAAAATGACAACTCTTGCTTTGATTTGATTACTTAATGACTCGATATTAGTCGTGTTTATTTGAGCTTCTTCCTCAGCAAAGCACAGTAAAGTAAGATTTTCAGCACACAATTTACAATAACTACTGCGAGTCTCGAAGTGTCAAGTAGAGCGTAGTTGTTGTAATTGCGTGCTGAAAATCCTACTTTACTTTGCTTTGCTGAGAACGAAGCTCAAAAAACAGGCCAATTGTCATTTGTCTGGGATCGTACTTTAAAAACTTTCTAAAAGCGGAAGCCCATTTATTTCGTCATTATACGATTGTTTGCATTAAACATTATTTTTGTCTACTTAACAGATTTGAGTTCTTTCGCGGGTCATATGTGGGCTGGAAGAATTCCGTCCGTCACAACCTGAGCCTGAACGAGTGCTTCAAGAAACTGCCCAAGGGCATGGGCGTCGGCAAGCCCGGCAAGGGTAACTATTGGACCATTGAACAAAATTCCGCCTACATGTTTGAGGATGAGGGAAGCCTAAGACGTCGACCTCGCGGCTATCGATCCAAACTGAAGATGAAACCCTACAGTGCGGCGAATGGGTTCTACTCACCATCCCCGTACGATACTGGAACCATGGTTAGTTCTTCAAATCAATCGTTTTTTACATTTTTTGGGAAACAACTTTTTTTTCTTTTTAGGAAAATCCGAACTTCTATGCCCCCCAGGGCTACAGCTCGTATGAGTACTCAACACCCGCAGCATTCACCAATGACGCCTGGAACCATCCTCAATCGGCATTGCCGCAGTACTCGAACATTGCCACACATCATAGTGCGGCACTGCACAATGGTAGTTCTCCGCCACCGCCACCACCGACATCATCATCGTCCGCCGCGTCTGCCTCAATGCAAAGTACAAATGCCGGCTTGGACTATGCCAACTATCAGTACAGTACAAGTTCCTATAACATTGACAACGGTAAGTGGGAGCAGAGATGTTGGGTTTGGGGTTTGTGGACTCTCGGTTCAGAAAGGAAAACTACCGACATTCGGCTGTTTGAGAATTTCCCTTTGATTGCCGCGATGATGGTTGAAGAGGTCCAATAAAACTGGCATCTTGATGAAGAGATTGCACTTAAATTGGTGGAACATGTGTTGGGGCTTCAAGCTTAGTCATATGAATGCAACTATGTGATGTGCATTGGTGAGGGCAGTGTGAACGCGAAGAGTTTATTACACTTTTCAAGTGCTTATGGCGATAAGATCGGAATGAGCGACTGGGCTGTATGCGTGCCAAGTGGACGAGGCTTGTCGATGCTCGATGATAAGGAAATATGATAGTGCACTGAAATACTTGACAGATTTGAGTGTCAACGTTCCCTGTTCAACAGTTTTGGTTCAATCGCCTACATGCGCTCTGATATTCAAGACATTATTAAGCTGAACTATTCTCGTACGTCCTTCATTTGAGAAGTCTGCAATCGACTTTTGTTTCGTCAGAAATCAAACCTAATTTTGGATACTTTAAAAATATTTGTTTAGTCTTTAGCCCCGTCCTTCTTCGGAACACTGGACAAATGTAAAATGTGCCTTATGCCTCTTCTCCTCTTAATCGTCAACTGTGGGAGTAATTAAACTTAATGTTTCGACCATAGTCCCTAATTGAAACCCAGTCAATTCCATTATGGTGGTTCACCCTTACCAAGGCAACAGCCAATTATAATCTGTAAACACTCGTTAGTAAAAAAATAAATCATAATAGTTCACAATAATGGGTCAACTAAGACTTAGTGTATTACGAAAGGGGTAGCAATTGTTTGCAAAGCAACCACAAGTTTTCAAACGAGTTTATTTTCAAATAAAACTGAAATGTCAAAAAAAGCTGCCGGCAGCTGAAAAATGTAATTTGAATACATTTTTAATGCATTTTTTTTGACGTTTCTACATTTATAAAGTTGGCGTGTATACGCACTCACTCCTATCGGACATTTTCGTTCTAATTGTTCGTACTGCTCTAGTTTCATTTTGAAAGCAGAAAAAATGCAAACAAGAAATATAGTGTCATACGGGCTTTAGACGTACCAAATGATATCAACCATTTTATAGGAAAGTTGAATCACCTTGTTAGGCTGTAAACACACCGGATCAAATAAAACGTTTTTGATTTGAAAGTTAAAACTGTTTTTTTTTTTTAATTTAACACACATTAAGCGAAACAGAATGTTACAAAATAAAACCTTTTCTTTTCTTGATTCAACGAACACCAATCGTGGAAATAAAACAAAACAATATCCTTGTAACGGCCTTCCCAATAACCATTTTTAACCTCCACACTAAATATTTTGTAGGTCACAATATGCAATTTTGTATGGAAAATTTCGCCATTGTGAGTTGGAAAGATTTAGCCTGGACACTAAAAACGATTATTGGTATCGCGGAGGGCTCAATTCAGATAAATCGATTTCTCCATCGATGACCGTATTTCAACAAATTTTGCGCACAGAAAACAGAAGCAAATAAAGCTGACAAGTGCAATGAAATAAGAAACAACAAGCGAAAGAAGAAATAATAAAAATAGTTTCATTATTTTTGAAATATTGTTCTTTCTATCAGTTGTCAAAGTGTTTTGTGTTTTGATTGCCGCCCAAATGAATTTTGAGACACACTTTATTTAATTTTTTTTTTCAGTCCAAAAATAAACGAATTTTCCATGAGAAATGCTAATTTCACCGTTTAATCCGCTTTATTCCAAATTTTGCTGACGAATTGGAATTGTTTTTAAAATTTTTTTTTATTTTGAATTTCACAGAAAATAAAACTCCAGAATTATTGTTTCATTGTTAAATTTTTTAAATGGATTTCGACATTTCTAGTTATTCAGCTATAAATGGAACGCGACCATTTCCTTAGGCTTGTTGTTTATTATAACTGGGGAGGTTCGAGTATCTAGTTTAGTAAGTCTGACAGCTGGCTTCCTGTATCTCAGTTTTGATTGGCTTATATCGGTCACATGACCAGCTGTTTTTGTTGACGTTAATGGGGGGGTAGCCCATGAATCAAGTCAAGAAATTCGTGACTGAGTACAAGTTGACAATTCCCGACCAATCCAGTTATTGCGTTCAGGTTACATCCTATATTCAGATGAAACAAGTCGACATAAGATAATTATATTCTTGAATGTGTCCACTGAGCACTGACGTAGTTATTGTTGTCAGATCCTTCAAATGACAAATTGTTGAGTATTTGATTTTATTCTTTCTTTGTGCGATTACTGTGAACTAAAATGGATGCAATAGCGGAAAGAAGTAAAATTATACCTTTTCCGGAGGAAGCCAGCATGTAAAAGCTGTCGAATAAAAATGATGGTCTTCGTTTTAAGTAGGTAAGGTTAGGCTGAAGTGGCTGTTGACAAAAATTCGAAACGTGTTGAACATTATAAGTTTCCTAGAAACTAGGAAGCCGTTGAACCAGTTTTAGATTCTAAACGATGTCTCCTTATTAAAACGTTTTGATCGTTGTAATAGGAGGCTCCCAGGTGGAGTTTTCATTGTCCCAGGGCGGGCAATTACCGAAAATATGGAGAATGGTCTCCTCTTCCTCCTCGTCCATACAGAGTCTACAACAAGTGTCAAGCTACAATTACACATGACACTTTTCATTTTAAATGTTGATATGCCGATGTCATTTTGACATAAACTTTATCTTAAATTTGTTACTACGTATAATCGCATGTCAAACGTCTGGTCACATGGGCTGTCGCAACGCACTCTCACGAAAGACACAGGGGTAACCACTGAATGGCCGAATTTTTGTGACGTCAGCATTTCAAAATTTGGCACGAAAATTGACACGTGCAATCGTAGCTTCAGGTTTGCTATGCAGTGAGTCGTGACAGATCACACTCAAAGAATGTTTCAGGTTCAGCTTTGGGCAAATCTGCTTTGTAGCCAAAATGCTGTAACACAAGGGCACCTAAGATTTATGTAGAGGAATTAGTCCAATGACCGAGTATAGATTATTAAAGGAATGCGCATCAGTTCTAAAGAGCTGTCAGAATTATCTCAAGCATTGGCATATGATGATATTTGAAGTCGTTTAAAGTTCGAATCTATGTAACGCCCATCAAAGTTTGTTCCTAATTATCAGACATTGCACAATTGATCTTTTTGACCCAAGTGGCTATAGGAGGTAACAGATGGTAAATGGGTAACCTAAAAAAAAGTAGATTATGCAAATCAAACTTAAGGTTTTTTTTTCCACTGTGCCACCTCTTGCGAACATCTGACAAACATCCGAGAGTATAATTGTCATGAAAGAGCTTCTCAGATGGCCGTTTGGACTCGGCATCAAATTTTAGATCCCTTCCATTCGCCCGTAAAAACTCACACAAGATGAATGGTTGTGAGAAGCCAGGCCTTGGGTCCCTAACGGGCTTGTGTGCCAACTATTTATTTAATTATTTTTATGCAAATAATTGCTATAGAAGACAATCGTCCTTCTGAAACAGCTAAGCATGGCTGGGTTTATTGAGAGGATCTTCCTCAGTTTTGATGCATTAAAAGATTCTGATTTTATTACTTCAAAAGTGTTTCCAAAAGATACTTACTTGGCTTTCCTTAATTATTTCTGATATTTTATTTCCAGTCCCTCCAGGCTTGCTTTCTGCCACATATACGACCTCCGACCTAACTTCTAGTCTGATTGACTTTAGTTCAGTAGTTTTTATTGATCAAACCTATTGTGAAATTACTCAAGCCTATATTTAGTTGAGCTGCAGTCAAATCAAACAACCCGGTTCTGCCGTTGTAAGGTATCGCAAGTCACAAACTCTTGTGAGCTTTGTTGTGATTCGATAACTTTTTCGTAATATTAACGAATCTGAAACATTCAAAATTCGAATATACTCCCAATAAATTGTTGTTTTCTTTTCTTATTTCAGGACTCCGTTCGATGTCATTATCACAGATGCCCAGCCTCTCATCAATGCCATCGCTAACGCCCACAAGTACATCATCCAGTAGCTCGTTAATTGACCGCAAGACAGTGTATTTGCCGCCATTAACACCGCCATCATCCATGGCAACGCCTCCATTGCATCATCAAAGTTCGCTGAATATATCAGCGCCGGCAACTTACTTCGAACACATAAAGTATTCGAATTGAACATTTTAAATAATATGACTGCAGTTTTGCTTTTCTGTACCTATGACTAAACACGAGTAGTTAACAGCCCAGTGAACGTTTTAGCGAGTTATTTTCTCCTGAAAATTTGTCGACCTAACTCGTTTCTTATTGTCTTTCCACAGGCCGCATGCAAGTTGAATTCTGCCTTCACTTTACAGGTTTTAACGTATTTTCTATTTATTTATTTTTTTTTTTCAACTTTGCGAGGTTATGACCTCTCAACTCACAACAGCTATGTGGACATAAGAAACAATCTAAATAGGTAGTCAAATTATCTTTCGGCTACATATCTAATAGCTCATAGATTTAAATTAAAAAAAAAACAATGTTTTTTCTTACCACATACCTACCTATATATTATTTATTGTACATAGAGCTGTTGGAAACAGCGAAAATCTATTTGTTTAAACAGAATTTACGGTGTAAATACGCAAATATATTTAAGCTATAGTTTGTAAGGATTTTGTTAATTGTGTCAAACAAATAAAAAGCAAAGTGTATTTTTAGTATTTAGATTAAGAGGCTTTTCATCTGCAAGATTTATACCTACAATTCATATTTGTAGTTGTACAAATTTAAAATTGTAAAGCTGCCGAATTTGGTTGTTATTCCTGTCTACCTGTCAAGTGACGTCAACTGACGTCTTCCGGCTTTGTGATCGGATTTATAGAAAAAAACCGAAAAATACTATTTTTTTATGTCTGGATAGCGGTGACTCAGTGGAGGGAACTTGAGAGCCCCGACCAACATCTGCCCAGATATCCCGATCTGGATCGACGATAGCGATATTCAAACTTAAGTCCAGCAAAGCCGCTTTAAGGAATGGCCTACCGGACGGTGAGCAGCTACAGATGACTTGGTGCGGGTCATGTTCTGTAGTTCTGCACCCATCTATCTGCAAAATTTGATGGGTGGAAGTTTGCGAAACGTTATGTACCTGTTTGTCCATACTGTTGGAAGTTTTCTTTATATAATTTACGGAAAACATGATCGGTTCATAAAGTGCGAACAGGGTGTTAACTAAGAATGAAGGAAATGTACGATTTTTACATTTTAATTTAATTTCTCTCAAGAAGAGGAATAGCACATAGCCCATTGAGAAAACGTATGCATGAAGTTGCCTTATTTGAATGTTTTCGCGGCAAGTGCTTTGGCATTTTCACGTATTCTGCGCAGATACGTCGGAATATAACAATAACTACGTCACATTAGGTCTGATTCCTAAGGAATACTTTAGTCAAACTTCGCTCCCTTATAGGTACCATGTTCCCACCAACGTGATTTAGCTAAATCAACTCATAAATTACGTGATTTATCATACATTTTCGTGATTTATACGTGTTTAAATTTTAATTACGTATCTGTCATCGCATATCTACACAAATAATATCGAACATATACAAATAAAATCAAACATACCTGTTATTAACGTCAGAACTTTATTCAGCAACCAACAAATTAACAATATCGTCAAAAAAATCTAATTCAATTTTCTAATTTTGTTTTTCTGTGAGTTTTTTTTATATTTTTATTAATGTCGTTTTCCATTGGGCAAAAAGAAGCGTCCGGGAGAGTCCGGAATCGAAAAAAATCACTTCTGAAACCGTTCCATTGGCACAAAAAATACTCTTCTGGTGAATCTGAGAAGAGAATTTCGCTTCTCGATTTAAAGTCAGAATCCACTCAAGAAGCACTCACACAAATGTAATTTATGTATTTTATACAAGTCAGCAGACAGCCGCCGTAGATTATTTTTTGGCATTTCACCAATACTATTGTGGATTCTTTCAGAGGCTGTTTTGTTGTTCCATTGGATTTCAGAATGAGTGGATCCCCGAGTGAAACCAATGGAAAACGACATAAGTACACACAATCAAAAATGGTTTTATTCTTGGCAGTTATGCCAACAAAACAAAAAAAAAATTAACGTAGCAGAATTGTGCTAGTACAATTGGTACAATTTTAAATGTGCATTCGATACGTGACCATACGTATGTGATCATCCCAATGTAGTTACTCGATCACTCGATAACGTATGCATTTCATTCACTCGATAACTGATGTGGTAATTTGACCCCTGCTTCGTGCCAAAGATAATGGAATACAGAGATGTATAACTTTCCAGTGGAATGGCGGCTGCCTACAAGCTGTTTTCCCGTAAAATTCATGAAGTCACGCACATATGCTCATTTCTTTTCTTGTATATGTGAGTTCATGAATTGGACTTTAATGAAAGAATTCGCTATTCCGAAATATATATTTCACTATTTTTTTATTTTAATAGAAGCCTTAACAAAAACCAAACAAATTTAATACCAAACACAAAACAATTGAAGAGCGCCATGCCCATAAAAGCAAAAGGAATGTTGGCCGGCCATTAGCAACATGCTTTTTTGTAGCTCACACGTATTCACAGACGGGGGTTGAAATTACAAAAACAACAATGTAAACAAATGGGTTTTGGAGGGATAGACGTACGAAAGATATCCATCTCTTTTATTCATTCATCTCTGCTTTGTGCTTCGAACTCAGGAGGAACGAGAAGCACACGCAGCTGCTGAACGATCGAGAAAGCATATAATTTTATTAATAAGTATCAGATAAATAGACTTGCTCCTTTTTGATATTTTCGCCTCGTTCAGTGATGCCACAATATCTTATATACCTAATCTCAATACAATTTGCATGTACCAAATAATTCCAAGACCAACGGCTAAAGAAAATTCTATATGAACGCAGCCAGCTGTCAAAAAAACTTTTGAAAATGTCGTGCGAATGCGTTAGGGCAAATATAGGGTTAATGTTGCGTTACATTCGTCAAGACATATACAATTTTCTATCAAACAATTCTATCACAATAAACCGTATTCATAGACTAAAATTTAGCTAAGTATATCTGACGCCTGGCCTCTGATTACAATCAACTATCTTACATTACTTTTACCTGCATTCAGTTTTTTTTTCTTTTAATTTGGCGTAGCACTCGAAAAAGATGGATTCTGAATGATTCTATTCTACATAATATTCAATTCTATAAAACTCCATTACCACTTCATTTCTTTAATGACGCTATGTCCAACAAAATATGTACCTACAAAGGAAAAATCGAAACTTCCCAAAACGAATTTCTTTACAAAAAAAAATCGTAAACAGTGTCATCTACATTTCATGAAATACAACATTTTATTCTTATAATTACATAATGTGTAATACACTTCGAGTCTCGAATATTGGTTTGAAGATGTGCTGCACTATTAGTATAAACGGTTACATGCAACAACCCAGTATTGTAGATGATTCCTATTTTTGCAAGGAGGTGTCGCTGAAAGATACTTAAAACGGTTTTGAATAGTTTTGAATTTGAAATGAGCTCCGATAGCATCTATTTGTGTGGTTAACTGCATAAATACAATATATACAAAATATATATAAAAAACATGAGTATCTATATGAAATGTTCACATAGAAGACATTACAGGTGATAACATACAAATTCAAAGTGTTGCCGCTGTTTTCTTACAATGTAATGTGTTGCAGCGGCTGTAGTACTTATTGGCCAACTTTTAAATTGTGCTGTGTGACATGTCACAAAATCAATCGAAATAATTCTCGGCTATTTGTTCAGTGGCGATAATTTGAAATATGTATATAGCTAGTTCAATGTACTTAAACATTTACAAATAGAGTTGGTAAAAGGAAAATATATTTCATGGAATAATTGTCATCCAGTTTATAAAAATATAAAAAAAACACAATAAGTTTGTTTGAATTTAACGTACCGCGCTACATCATTGAATACAATTTTTATGTGTGCAGCGTCATATAATTTGTGAGCTTGTAGGTACTACCACGGCCTCATTGTGTTAAAGCAGTTTTACAAAAATGTGGGAGAGGATTAGTAAAGTTTCTCTTTACTCTCGACGGCTACTGCGATAGGTACACATATAAGTAAGTTTGGCACGATTGTGATATTTTGTCTTGCAATATTTATTCGGTTTGTTTGACGTGGGCCCTAGTGCACACTAGTACGCACTGGGTTGACCCTAATACGTTCGATATAGCACTGAACTCGCCTTGGTACTGAAAACCTGTGTTTGAGCTGACTTCTGGGGCACCCCAATTGTGCCCTGAACTGACCTCAGTTAATTTGTCGTGGCAAGGATTCAGTGCTGAGTCATTTCGCTGTCATTTCGCTTACTGTTATTCATTTTCAAACTCATCATCTATAATCCGAACGCTTTTATCAACTAATTGCATTATGGCAAACTCAAATTCTGAATTGAGTTCACTCATTTTTAACAATAATCGGATAAAGTGTTACCAAAAGATAAATATTTGTCAATGTCAAAAACTGACAGACTACAGGGCAACATTTTGCGTTCGATATAGAAGCCCAATTTTCAGGGTTGTGCAGGGTTTTTGACAGGCATGAGAATTAGCTGACACTTCTCAGTGCTCACTAGTGCTGCCACGTCAAACAAACCTATTGACAAAATGAGAGCATTGTCCGCCTTTTAATTTTAGCAATACATTATGAATACCGAAGCTTTCTCTTATCTGCCGTCGAAATGAATATTTTAGTGTTGTAATTCTTACAAGAATTTTAGACTATGGGGAACTGCCATGCTGGTGTTCATACATGTTTTATAGGTTAAGGACCAACTTCTTCATTTGTTTTGGCTGATATGTCGATCGAGCTGCATCGGCGCAAGCCACCTCCAGGTAAAAAAACAATTTGTACAAAACAAAACTTATACAAAATGAGAATTCCCCATTTACCTATATTACATAAAAATTATTTCAGTATTCCATCAGTAACTGTCAACAAAATTTATCAGTATACCTCATTAGGAGACGTTTTCTAATTTGATTCACGCCAAAAGTTAAACTGCATCTACTCCTGGAGTAGACCCGTGACAAGTGTCAAAATCAAAAAATCAGTTTGAAGTTGAAATTTTAAGGAAAATACCTTTTACTTAGTGGTTAGTGTGTTGGACTACTAAGCGAGGCGTCCCAGGTTCGAATCCCGAGAAAAACCCAAATTCCAACTTAAGGTTTTTTTCACTGCGCCACCTCTCGCGAACGTCTGACAAACATCCGAGAGTATAACTGTCATGAAAGAGCTTCTCAATAGGCCGTTTGGACTCGGCATAAAATTGTAGATCCCTTCCATTCGTCCCAAAAATAAAAACTCACACAAGACGAATGGTTGTGAGAAGCTAGGCTTGGGTCCATACGGACCTGTTGCGCCAATTATTTATTTATTTTACCTTTTACTTCAAATTTTGGCCTCAGGCACCCTTTTATCTCAAGCACCATTGGTTTCGGTCTTGAAGTAAACAAGGACATTCTCCGCCATACCAATAACCATTTTTAGTGTCCAGACTAAATTCTTCGAATTCACAATGGCGAACATTTACATATAAAACTGCATATTGTGACCTTAAAACATATATAAGCTGAAGGTTAAAAATGATTATTGGTAAGGCCATCTGTCAACAAACAAACCAACATCAGTCTACCGACTAAGGAAAATGAAAAAATGTCAATTGATAGCTGAAAGTTGGAGGTAGTTACGGAGCTCATTAGCCTCGGAGTGAACATAAACTTCGAGATTGTCCAACTCTAGTACCTAGTTACAATAATTCTATAGTTAACCGCGCTGCTACTTCGGTTTGACAAAATGGGTTGATTGAAATTTTCAGACTCGTGTCCGCTTTAGAGTACTCGCTCATTCTGTTAGCTCTGCTTTTTGGCGCCAAGTGTTGCACGATGAGAACGAAGGGCGTGCCGATATAGGTAGTACGGTTTATTTATTTATTTATTTATTTTCAGAGGATACAATATAAATGAATTTATACCGTCCGGATAGGTAGTGCGGTTTATTTGAGGAAAATAGTCTCTGATGGTCTTTGGATTGTATTTGTGCGACGAGAGCAATTGGAGGAGGAAATTCAACAGCAAACTCTAGGAGCTAAAACACCTAAAGAAACTACATTAGGTTAGGTAGGTTAATGGGTGCTCTTGTGGCAGTTGCCACAGCTGCACGTAGACCATCAGCTGGGTTGGGAACCATACCTGTTAAAGACAAAAAATAGACCGCTTTCATATTAGAGCCGCATAGATTTAGTATGAATCTCATGAGTTCTTAAGCTCCGTTGTAACCACATCCTCTAGTTCGTCCTAAGAGTAGCTAATGATATGAAGTCTATCTATCTTCTAGAACCACCCAGATTTGAGTATGAATCTCAGGAGTACTTTAAGATCGACCTTTTTCAGATCCTCTAGGTCGTCGAAGAAGTAACTGTT
The DNA here is from genome assembly GCA_916610125.1 of Cheilosia vulpina. NCBI lineage: Eukaryota > Metazoa > Arthropoda > Insecta > Diptera > Syrphidae > Cheilosia > Cheilosia vulpina. Next base: position 41,224,514 of record OU744278.1, read on the forward strand.
GAGGATCCTTTGTCTGCTGTTCTTAAGGGCAGGGCATTCGCAAAGCAGATTCTATATCTTCAACGTCCCTACAGCTTCTGCAAAAATCATTATGCAGTATTCCTAGCCTTTCCGCATGTACGCCTATCGCACAGTGTCTCCCGTGAGTATGCGAATATCCTTGCGGCTAAGTCCGATCGTATATTTGGATCTCTTTTGGCTCACCTCTGGCCATAATTCTTCTGTGTGCCTGCAGTTGATGAGATTGGTCCAGCGTAGGTTAGTCCGGAGTTCTTACCGATTTTGGGGCCACAGATGTATGTATATTCGACGCATTTCTTGCAAGCTCATCCGCCTGTTCCTGGAATATCCATATGTCCTGGTACCCAGCATTGGGTCACCGCGTTGTCTTGTGATATTTCTTACAGTGCCTTACTCCCTTTGTCTTCACCACGACCGACTCCATGGCTTTTATGGCCGCTTGGCTGTCGAAATAAATGGTGATTTGTTTATCGACAATGTGCCGTCTCTTTAGTTATTTCGCCGCTTGGGGAATAGCAGCTATTTCTGCTTGGAATACACTACAATCATCGCTGATTTCGAATGATTCTTGCAGGTCCAGTGTTTCGCTAAAGATGCCAGCGCCTGTACCGATATCCATCTTGGAGCCGTCGGTATAGAGAGCTAACTCCTCTTCGTCTGTAACTGCTTTGTTCTCCCATTCGCTTCTATCGGGAATTCTTTCAAAAACAAGGGTGGAGGGTATGAAGTCTGTTGTCACCTTCTCCTTCGCCGTATCCCATTGGCTTTCAATGGAGGCGTCACCATAGGGTTTGAATGACCACAGTCCTGATTCCCTCAACCTGATTGCGGTTTTAACCGCCTTGCTGCTGCAGTAGATGTCCAGGGGGGTGAGGTTTAGCATCACCTCCAAAGCTGCGTAAGGTGCCCGTAATCACGATGCATGCCGCCCTTTGTACTTTAGTTAGGCTTGCAAGATGATATTTCTTCTCAATAGCCTTCCACCACACTGTTGTACCATCTGTTAGGATGGGTCGCACTACAGCTGTGTATAGCTAGTGCACCACGTGCGGCCTGAATCCCCATGTGTTGCCGAATGCCCTTCTGCAGGCATATAGTGCCACGTATGATTTTTTGATGCTTATATCTAATATAATGGTAACTACATTAGAATAGACAATAATAATAACGCAGCCATTAGGATCTTCGAACCGCAGCCCCCGCATGTACAGGGTGGGCCAAATACAAAATTAAATGTTTTCCAGGTATTACGTCTCTATTAGTAAGAGCAAACATTCCCATTAATCATGGAAGAGGCTGCCTCGGCTGGCTTCGCAGTAGCGCATTCTGTCACTCCAATTTTTCAAGACCTTTTTGGTTTCGGGCTCTAGCTCTCGGATTGCTTTTTATGACAATGGCCTTAAGTGTTGAATCGTTCCCGGATTGTTGCCATAACATCGGTCCTTCACGGCTCCCAGCAAAATAAAATCCAAAGGGGTCAAATCGCAGCTTCGAGGCGGCCAATTGACATCGCCAAGACGGCTGATAACACGATTTGGGAATTTTGTGCGCAAAAGATCGATTGTGTCATGGGCTGTGTGGCATGGAGCGTCATTCTGCATGAACCAAAGGTAATTCCAAATTTATGTGTTTAATTTCATTAAAAAAAAAGTCGGCTAACATGATTCTGTAAAGCTCACAGTTGACCGAGATGTTCCCAGTCTCATTTTCGAAGAAGTTGATGTTCGTGAATTGAGTCTCACACTTGCGGCTACAGCAGCCACATTCGCGTCTGAGCGCACCGTATGCCGACGGGACCATGAGTGTTGTCCACTAGCATACCAGTCTCACGAATTTTTTGCACAAACTTGCGTACATCAGGTGCGGTGGGTGCTTATTTTCGGCCAAAACTTCTTTTAAAAAAACCCAATGTTAGGGCTACACAGCACTCACTTTGAAAATAATTTTCCAATATTTTCCAACGTTGTTCAACCGTAAATCGACTCATTTCGTTCCGCGGAGGTATGACACTGACTTTCTGTCAAGATTTCGAGCGGGAAACAGCTGTCAATGTCAAAATAACCTATGATTTAAAAATAAACCTCTAAATGGCCCACTCTTGACAAGGCAGACCAAATCTCTGACTTCTGCACGCACTTAAAAATGTTTATGCGGATAATACTACTTTATAAAAGTTTATACTAGAGTACTTTTAGCACAAAACAGTTATACTATGGAAGAAACAATTGACAAAACTTGAGTTTGGTCGTCCCAAACATTTATTTCCAACGCAGCCATCACCGGCTTTCCATATTCATAAGACCTTGGCATTGAATTGTGCTCACAGAGCGTTTGAGTTCTGAAAGTATGCTCCTGTACTACTTTCGATAGCAAGCGCCCTGCTTAAAGAACACAGCTCAACTCAAAGTAATCTCCTTCTTATCACACCTCATTTAGCCGCTCATCGACACGATTATACTCCACAAAGCGCAGTAATAATTCACCGCACCATATAGTCCAATTATGCAGCCATTATCTGGTTCAAAATCCCATCAAACAGTCATCAGCTCAGCACGATCATCTGGATCTATGGCTGTGCCTGAACCTATCGTTCTTCGCAGACCGGCCGGCCGAAACCTGAGTCCGATTCTCGGCGAAACAAAAGTCACCTGGATAATCGGGATCAACGAGCCGCCTTCAAAAGTTAATGCGTCCACATGCACTCGTACGCATACGCATTTTGCATCCCTCCATCAAATCCCTTTCATCCAGTAGCCTTCCCATTAGGATTTCCCACCTCCCTGTGCCATTGTCAAGTGCGCAGTGTTGACGCAGAGAATTATGCGTTTATGGAAAGAAAACATTCGCCGTGGGATTTGTCAGAGTCAGAAAAACAACATCGCCACACAAAGGATACTTTTGTCACCTCGCCTGACAAAGGATCTTCATTGAGGTATATGTCCGGCACACAGAGACCATCAGAATGGAAGAAAGGCGAAAAAATAACACCGAGCCACCATCGAGATGAATACGCACGCTATAGGCACAATGGCCAGCCTCCAATTTGTCGATATGCTGCAACTATACCCACAGAGACCACACATTCCACACGCACTCGCACTCGCATGGGATGCGCACCGTCCAGCTCCGGAAAATGTTTTCATAGGTGAATTACGAAAATATTCCCGAATCTCGATGTTTACTCAGTAAAAAAGGTGAAAGAAATTAATTTCCCCGAAAACGAAACTGTCAACCAAAGGTACGAACTAAAAAGTGCGTATACGTACAACTCGAAAGTTGTTTTAAACTTTCAAGTGTGTTATTCTTTGAGATAATTTTCTCTTTTTCCCTCTCGCCATAAAAACACCTATCGGTGGAGGATTGTCTGTTCGGGTTTCGTGAAATTTTCATGAATGAATTCATGAGTTCATCTGATGGGTTTCTGGAATGAGGTAGAGATACTCCGGGTGCACGGTGTGACCTCCGTCATCATCATCTGTGGTGGGATGGGGAAAACACAATCGCCGTCGTCATTACTTGAAATGTTTATCTAAGCCTTGGCAGACAGTTGGGCATTTTCACACCCGCACTTGTGACAACGAGCGGATGGTTATGTACCACTACCGCGACCACCTACTTGTGGTATAGGTACCCCTGGCTAGGTTTAGGGTTAGCCCTTTTTTGGATAAATTTCAACAGTGCAATGAAGCCGTGGTATTTTGGCCGTGGGCGATTCAATTAACATGGCAAGTAATCGTGGGCATTGGTGTAGGTGTAGGTGTACGCGAGCGAGCGGTGTTAAATTTATCGATTTCTCACTTGGGGTGTGTTCTCGCAGTTGATTGCGAGTTGAAGGGTGTTCCCTTGGAGTTTCGACATTTTCGATTGTTTAGATAATACACCAACTGCATCGTCATGAGGTATACTCGTTTGTAGGTTATTTGAAGCAAAATTTGTACGGCCTACTAATTTTGTTCATCTTCTTTTGATCGCCAAGACTGTGGCGGTAAAAGCAGGACCTACTGCCGAGCAGGAAAAGCCTTCTAAGTTGGTTTTATGCGAAAGCCCAAAAGATTATTTAAGAATGAGAAAGTTAAAGCTAGACTATCTGATGATATTGCTTTGTTAATTCAGGGTTGGGATTTTGTAAAAAAAGAAAAAAAAAAAACACTTTCGTATTTCACAAAACGAAAGAAATCACGCGAAAGCGAAAATTTGCTTCATGTAACTGCTTTCGTTTTCTTCTTCTCGTTCGCAAGGATTTAAGAAATGGTGTGACAAAAAAGTTGAAGTTTGAGAAGCTCTATATATCAAATATGGAAAAAAAATTACTGGATGGAAAAATGTCTTATAAATATATTGTTTGTTATAAGAACGCAAATGTTGTACTTGATATAATCACTATTTTTCTACATTGGCAGATTACGAACACCAGGCGAAAACAAAACTGTCAATTTCAATGCACATCAATTTAATAAACAAATCTTTCATCGGACAGAGTGAGTGGATCTGAACAATCTCGAAGATTTTTTCGGATTTTCCACAATAATTGTTCACAGCGCTTGCTATTAATAAACAATTCGACAGTATAATTTTTTGTGAAATAAATATTAGCAACAACCAAATATATTAATAAACAATTCGACAGCATATTTTTTTGTGAATTAAATATTAGCAACAACCAGATATAATAAAAAACGTCAAACAAATAGCATTCGCTGTATTCCTTTTGCATGAAACGAAAATGTCTTTCGTTTTTGGAGCGACATGAAGCAAAGAAAACGTAAACGTCGATGAAATAGCTTTCGGTTTTTTCCTTTCGCGCAAACGAAAACGATTGAAAGTTTTCTTCTTACAGAATCCCAGCCCGGGTTCTGACTAAAGCCAGTGTTGATCCCAATGACGACAGTCGTCTTTCTGCACCTGCAAATAACTGTTGAGTTACCAGCATTTCTTTAATCCTGTCTCTCTGGTTAATAATATTTTTTTCTATACTTAAACTCTTGCATTATTGTACTTGGACTCTTAGACTTCGTCCACTTTCTAGTACAGCTCCGAGAGTTCGCTGTTGGATAGTTTTCTCCATTCCTTTAGAATTAAACTACGTCAAAGTTCACTGTGCGGCCGAACGAACGCCTCTTCCGGAATAGTTAAACACTGCTTCTCATACGTTCGTGGCGCAGTGGAATGACGTAATTTGTAATTTATGATTTTCCTGGGGTCAAACCTAAGACCTCCCTCAATAGTCAAGAAAACTAATAAAAGCCACTGCGCCAACGCAAAAGGGATCAAATATGCCTCGCAGAGACGTCCTATTGGACTCGTCGATTTATTGATTCTGTGCGCGCAGTGGCTTAGTGGTTAGTGTGCTTGATTACTGAGCAAGGAATCTCAAAAAAATACCTTAGTCGATACGAATGAAATGAGCAGCAGCGAAATTTCGAATGTACAGATTTTTCTGCGGACTACAAATTAAAACTATAAAAAGTACCTGGAGTGCGTTCCGTTTTAAGCTTAGTACGCTGCTCGAGCTAAATTTTCGCTCTCACATGAAATTCTCTCCAAAATTAAGCTGAGTTAAATCCAAGCGAACCTATTTAGCTGAGTGGTATGCAGCTCGAGCTAAATAATCAAATTTTTGTTTCAGAATGTACTTCATGTGTCTGTCTGGCACATTTTCTCAAGCTAAATTGTGACAGGTCGTTGCGTATTTTTTGTTCTGTTGTGGAAAATTATTCAAGGATGAGCTTTATAATTATTACATGGACGATAAGTACCTAGAATCAGAAATAGTTGAAGGAAGTTTTTTCAAAGAACAGCTGTTTTTTGTGACCCAAATTCTCGGCGTACTCTATGTCAAAATTAAGCTAGGATTTTAGCTAATGTTTGGAGAGAAAAGTTGGAGAGCAACTAAAATTTAGTTTAGCTCGAGCAGCGTACTAAGCTTTAACAATGGTTAATATTGCTAAGATTGACGTCTCGTATTCCATTTCAGACTGCACTATAGCTCTCTTTCCGACTGAATTTTATATTGTCACTGATCACAATCGAATCCACACAGACAGAATACGTTTGTTTGACAAATTTAAATTTAAATGTCCACTTCAGACAAAATTAACGTTGTTTTTCGTATAATAAAGCATACCAGGCAGCTGCTCGCGCTATATTTTATCTCCCATACAAAAATGTCTACAAAGACAAAATTTAGCGAGGCAGTTTAGCAAAGCAGGGGTCGAATCGCGTCATCCGTGAAGGAGTATTACGTGATGGAATTTGGTTTTGTTTCACATGTAAAATCAACTTATCGTTCACGAAAGTGGCGATTCGATCCCAATATTCTGTTCGCACGCAAAATTCTTAACTTAATATAGATGGGCCGATGACAAGTCTCTACTCATTTAGCTCGCAAAATGTCCGATACATTAAAATCAAAGATAAATTTTGACATAAAAATTATTATAAGGGTATTCACCTAATCTCATAATTTTATGCAGCTCGAAAATTCATAAATTTCTGCGGAGGTTTAATTGAACACCCCTCGGAAATGTAATTGCGTAAATCGACTGTCAAGTCGGTTGTCAAACTCAGCTAATAAATAATAAAATAAAAACTTTCAATTCTAAGTACTCAACATTTTTTTTTACTTCAATTCAATAAGTATTTTACCTTGTTTATCAAAAATTTTTGAAAAAATTCTTGCGAAACAGATTTCCAACCATCTCGACCGTTTTAATTTATTATCGCCAGTACAATCAGGTTTCCGTCCTAGCCATAGCTGTTCTACAGCTATGATCAATGTGCTTGACGATATTAGAATACAATATGAGAAGGAATAGCTTTCTTTGCTTTGCTTATTGGACTTCTCGAAGGCCTTCGATATGGTCAACCATGAGGTTCTTTGCACAAAATTAAAACTTTACTTTGGTTTGAGCGATTCCTCGGTGTGTCTGATTAGGAACTATCTTACTAATCGCGTTCAAAGGCTAATTGCTAATCTAAAATATTACCAACCAAAAAATATACTCTGTGGAGTTCCCCAAGGTTCAGTTTTGGGTCAAATCTTTTTCTGCCTTTTTATTAATGATTTACCACAAGTGTGTCGAAATACATCTGTACATTTGTATGCTGATGATGCGCAGATATACCTCTCTCGACCGTCTGGGTTGGTTGAAGGCCTTGTGGCCAGATTTAATACGGACTTGTCATCCCTTGCGAAATGGTCTGTAGATAATGGACTGATTTTAAATCCAAAGAAGAGTCAGTTAATCGTGATCTCAAAAAAACTATATAATGTTGAAGAATTGCCGGCCATGTTTCTCAATTGCACGAGGCTTACCTTATCTGACACCGTTGTAAGTCTTGGATATAAATTAAATCGGTCCCTTTCCGCCACTGATCATGTCAACTGTATTATAGCGCGTGTTTATGGAGGATTACGAAAGCTGTTATCTAGTTTTACTCCTTTTAACACCAAACTGAGGTTGATAAAATCCCTTCTTTTACCGATCTTTGATTACGCTATAGTTATCTATTGTAAACTAGATTCCGTTTCCCAACACAAATTACTTGTAGTTTTTCACGATATGATTCGTTATTCCTTTGGAGTTAGAAGATACGACCATATATCTCATTACCATATACAAGTCCTTGGATGTTCATTTGTAAATTTTTGGAAAATTAGATGCTTACATAAATTAATTATGATCGATCACCCCCGTATTTATTTGAAAAATTAAAATTTGCTCAGTCGGCAAGAACTTTTAATCTTATTGCGCCTAGCTCTAAATATTTGAATTCGTCTCGCCTCTTTTTTGTTCATGTGTCCAGAATGTGGAATTCACTGCCCATAACCATCAAACAAGTAATAGGTGCCAAGCAATTTAAAAGTGCTTTATTTGCACACTTCTCGTCACTGTAATCTATTGTTATAGTTTTCTTTTAATTTCATCTTTCATTTCAGTTTTTCTCTTTTCCCCTTCATTTCCCACTTTTCCGTCTATTTGATTCCTTCCTCACCAATATCATTTTAACTTAATTTAAGATTTAATCTTAACTATAAATTTAAATTAAACATTCATTTAATTGTGCTCCTGTTTTCCAAAATTAATTTAATGTGCATATCCTAGTGAGCTTTCTAGTACTATAAAAGACTTTTGTTCTTATTTGTACCTTGCCAAATAAACTTGAATTGAATTGAAACAAAAAAAAAAAATCTTACCATTTTGAGCTCTTCCTAAAAAAAACTCTGAAAACAAACAAACAACAGACGACTGTCTGTCAAAGTTTGACATTTGTGATTTGCATAACTTTCCGCTTTTGATTTCCGAGCCTAAATCGTCGCGGAAAATTATGAGGTCTGCGTAAACTATTCTCCAAACAAAATTAAGATTTATGGTTTTGCGAGATATCGAGATATTTATTTATCTACACATACCTTTTTACAATAGGCCTGTTTTTTGAGCTTCGTTCTCAGCAAAGCAAAGTGAAGTAGGATTTTCAGCACACGATTTACAATAACTACTGCGAGTCTCGAAGTGTCAAGTAGAGCGCAGTTGTTGTAATTGCATGTGGAATCCTACTTTACTTTGCTTTGCTGAGAACGAAGCTCAAAAAAACAAGGCTAATAACGAATTTTTCAGGAGGACTTATGCATTCATTTGTTTTGGGTAGTAATAAGTATTCCACCATGGTAAAGAGATTTTGGACAGTTTCTGGACACATGTGAAAGTTCTACTTAAAATTTCTAGAGTTGACTACAAAATCCTAGAATTATATAAATATGTACATTAATGTTAATAGAAAATTCGTATTTGTTTTAAGCTTCAAATAATCTTGCGTCTTTTGCAAATCGAACACGAAGAAAAGTGTCTTCATCTGCTTGCTACTACAGAAATTATTTGAGTTGCTGCAGCAATGATAATATCTTCTTCATTTTTTCTTATATCCATTTTTTTTTTGATTGTTTGATTGATTTTGAATTTGAAGTTTGAAATTCTAAATTGTATTCAAATTCCGTTTACTGATTACTGTCATGAACAAATGGTTTTTGTTCCACCAATTCCATATTTATAATGTTTAGTAATTTAATGAGCATTTATTATTTATGTGGAGAAAGGAAGTGAAGACGGACGCTTAAATTTAACGCGAGGAGGCTTAAGCCCGAAAAAAACTGTTGCAAATATTTTTTTTTCTAATATTTCGTGGAGAAAATTAGTTTTAAAATTAATTTAAAATTTTCCAGCCTGCTGGTCTTTTAATATTCCACTCAGAGAGCGGTTTTATTAGATTTATGGTGAGGTCACGATACGAATGGAATCCGAGACTACAATCGTAACAATATTAACCACGGTTGAGAAACCAACTGCTGGTGTTCAAACATGGGTAAAGCAAAATGCTACACATTTCTGTAGGAAAAACAAGTTTAATAAAAAAAAACCTTTAAGACAGGCACTACACTCAAAAAACTCACAGCAGATTCAGTTGGTCACACGCTTACACTGACTGAGCACTTGCTCTTTAAAAGTCAATTAAATCTATTATTGTATAAGGAATGCTTATATTTGCAAAATGTGCAACTACGAAGGAGAAACAGAGGAGAACACATGTTATTCGACTGCAACTGTCTAATAAAAACACGTTGAAGCTGCCGTGTTGATCACAATAGGCCTATTTATATTCGCTATCGCTGTACCGCCTCCACCGAAATATCTAATCCTTGTCTAATTGTAATGCTATACCTTGATTGCTAAGCTTCACATGTGAATTACACCGCAAGTCCACATTCAAAAACGGAACAGAGAAAGCTCACTGTCCCATATATGGCCATTGTGGGGCTATCAACGATTTTGCAGCTCATTTCATCCCATCTCTCTGAATCTCTATTTCGGCTAATATATCCGTTCACTGATGTGCGCCACCTTACCTATACCGTCAATCAATTTATTTAAATCAAGCCAAACACATAGCTAGTTATTCTTGTAGCAATAATCTATATAAGCAATTATAGGAATGTTTTTTTGAGCTTCGTTCTCAGCAAAGCAAAGTAAAGTAGGATTTTCAGCACGCAATTACAACAACTACGCGCTACTTGACACTTCGAGACTCGCAGTAGTTATTGTAATTTGTGTGCTGAAAATCGTACTTTACTTTGTTTTGCTGAGAACGAAGCTCAAAAAAACACGCCTTATTTCAAAGTGGCAAGAATAGGAACATGCTATGTCATCAGCAAATCCTATTTGAAAACTCCAAACATTGAGATTAAATTCTGAGCTGATAAAAATCAAAAAGCGAACAGGTCCAAGCACTGAGCCTCGCGAGACTCTAACTCTTATGTCCATAGTTTTGACTCACACAATCTTTATTCTTCGTTTAATGAGATAGGAAATGGGCCAATCAAAGACAAAGTCACGAAACTCCGCTTCATTTATTTTCATTAAGAAAATGGTAAAATCCACTGTATCCACAGCCTTTGAAATGTCAGCAGCAGTTTTTGTGATTTTTATTTAACACAAAACGAGTGGGCAACAGCAACCGCCCCAGTCTCAGAGCTAGCCACCCTAGACGCCGCAAGTCAGGAGACCTACGCAGCAGGCGAGATAGTCACTTAATTTTCTAGCTCAAAATCCAAATTGATTTCAACTCAAAACGTTTATTGTTCTAAAAAAGATGCTGGGATACGTGTTTCATCGGTGCAATGTGCATTACAGAAGTATGATCAAGTTTTAAGTAAACTGGACTAAAACCCTACCGCCTTATGGCATACATTGCTTCCTACAGAGATAAAATTAAACCCTTTTGAAACTTGTGTCCCATTATTTATTTTTATATTTTAGAGAAGTTCAAGCAAGTATTTCCAACTCTTTTATACCTATACGCGATTGGGGGAACATGGTTCATCAGAATGCAGTGTCTGTACAAATGCATCTGAACCCCAAGATTGATCAGCAGCGAAGATCTTACTTGCTTGACAAGTCTTTTCCGTGATGGTTACGTCTTCCAAGGCACATAAAAAACTGTATATATCTTGCCGACCAACATCGTCAGCAGATCCCAGCATTGGGAATGTCGAATGACAAAACGCTTATTGAGACGTAAAGTCCTTTCTATGCTATTCAGTATATATGCAACTTAGTACTTAATTACCCGCTTAACTAAGAACAGAAATTTCCCAATTACATTCACGTGTGCTTATGCTCACCGAATGTCCATTGAGTAGCGTATACCTATCACGGCAGCGCGCTTCCTCTGACTAGGTACATGAATCGTCAAACCGCGCCAGTTGCACATTAAGCCTGATTACAAGACTAAATACATCCACACCCAGACCACACAATACGATCGGCGTTCGTCCGTAATCCGCATGCAATTCCGTACGTCCCGGGCAAAAACCCACCAAATCAAGAATGGATAACCTAAGCGCAACCACATTATTTCTACTTAACAACGGCGACCGGAAATCGGGAAATTCCGGAATAAAATTTCGCACCTTCGTCCGTGCGTGTCTTCTGTGCTAATGATGAAGATGATGATGATGAGGCAGTCAGCCTCTGATATAGTTGCGTCCAGTGGTGTGTTGTGTAGCGTTTAACGGGTGGCTCACCGGTCAGGTAGATGGCTTAATCCTTAGCGCCTGCAAGTGCTCGCCGATCACCGGAAAACCACAGCACTAGGCAACCTAATGCGAAACATGTTGCGTTTGCGTTGTCTTTTCCCGATTAATCCGCCTGTTAATTGTGGAATTTCCAGCAGCGAGGATTTTCGATCGAGGATAATCCTCTGTTAAACCGGTCGCGTTGGCTCCACCACAAGTACCACAAAAAGAAAGCAATCAAGCAATAAAGTCCATTGTTCTTAGCAAATCGATTTTATACTCAATTTTGCTATAGGTATATGTACATATCTCTGGCTATTGGCACAGTAAAAAAGAAACCAACAAAAATGGTTTCGGAAAGGAAGTGACGTCATACTTGAAATCCATTGCTGAGAGCGCTCACAGCTCCCACACAGGCGCAGTAAGCGGTCGACCAATGACGAATGAAGGGCGTGAAGACGTCGTTCGAACACGCCCCTCAACTTTGAATTTGACTGTGTATGCACAATGTGTCTGTGAAGCAGATTTGCAGCGCAACCGAAGAGCGCTATCTCCATCGATCCGTGGCGGCGTTCACATTTTGTTCCCCTCGATTTGTTTTTTACACGTTCAAGCAGTGTTGAGGAAAATTATTTTCTCCCTAAATTGTCCGCGACTGAGTGATGCGATATGGCTGTGGACTGGGCTCGTCGGGGGATGTGGGATGCGGGATGGATAACCAAAATGTGACAACGTCCTTAAGATGCATTGCAAACTGAAATAGAGGAGGAATTTTTTTTTCAATTTTCTTATTTTTTTGTGTGGTTTATGTTTGCACACATTATTTTCATGTGGAGTAGGAAAAATGAGAATAAAATACTTTTCCAGACTGTCTGGCGGCGGATATAGGGTGGTGGTTGGTTTTTTTTTTTCGTGGAGCTTAAATTTAAATTCATATACCTATATAAAAGGTTGGGAGGTAGGCATGCAGGGACATAGCTGCATAGGTACCTACATCGCGGTTTAATGGGTAGTGACATACCCATCAAGGTACCGATTTGATTTTTGACTAATGTTGGAAAGCATAAAATTTATTCTGAAAATGAGAACGTGAAGCATTTCTACAAGTCTTTAACTAATAGGTAAGTATCAATATGGGGACAATTGATTCGCCTTTGTATTTTACTTATAAATTTATAATAGATTTAACAATTTCTATCACGCAGAAAAATCACTCATTTAAAATCAACCAAAATCAATCAATATTGGCTCTGAGCTCCTCTAACGTCGCCAGCTTGTTGCCATAGACAAATGATTTAATGTAGCCCGATAAAAAAGTCTACATCTAGCCCCATAAAAAAATCACACGATCTCGGCGGTCAATAGACGGGTCCGTTTCTTGAGATAGCACGTTCACCGAACTGAGACTTCAATAACTCGATTATTCCACCCGCTGTGTGGCACCGTCTTGTTGAAACCACATAATATCACTAATGTCCGATTCCAATACATGCAATTGCTCAAAGAAATAACTTTCAAACATGTCTCTGTACCATTTACCGCAACAGTCATTTTCATCGTAACCAGCATGAAAACCCCACCAAACAGTGACTTTTTGCGGATGAAGTGTCATGAAGCACATGAGGGCTCTCACCTGTCCTGTAACGCACATTCTGAATCAAATTTTTTCATTAGACTATGCCCACTGGGACGGTCGACAATTGGCGTTAATGCTCTTAAAGCTGCGACCATAGGACAAATCATACTGAGACCCCCAACTCACAATCCTCTTGCCGCTGGGCCCCTCAGTTTTTGTTTTAAATTCGCCATTTTGTTTTCCTATCGGTGTTGTGTCAATTAAGAATCCGTGTGACATGCAAAAACATACAAAAAATACAAAAATAAATGTTGCCAACCTCGGCAACCGTGGGGAAATGTGCTAGAGTTCGGGAATACCACATTTTTTCATTACTGAATGCCATTGGTTAGTAATTATATGTTGTTAAAAGGCGAATAATTTGATTTCTTTGGTTAATAAAACTAGCTTAATGAGATATTCTATATACTAAAAACTTATTATGACAAACATGGTTGCGTATTTAGCGCTTTTGAATATCATTAACTTCGATTTCATGCGTAAATTTTTCTTCGAAAACTGAAGAAAATTTGCTCAATATATTTCTATTTTACTTCAAACAATCTGTATTGTTCATTTTTCATATATATTTTAGGCAAATCTGGACTTATTCATTAAAAAAAGTATTATGCACACGTAACGAATAATTTCAAATTTAACGGATAAAATTCTATGAACGCTCACAGCAACTTTGCCCACAGCGGAAGTGGCATATGCAAGCTGCGAGTGTGTTGGTGAGTCGGAATTTTTAAGGTTAGGTGACATTTGTCAATACGAATTTCTATGCAACAATACAAGCGCACTTAGTATTTGCCACCCCATAAAAATATAGCTTGTAGGCAAGTAACGGGAAATCGGCCGAAGTTGGTGGTCTCAGTATTGTCTCTGGCTGCGACAACCGACTCGGAATTTCGGTAGTAAATTTTAATTGTGTTGTTCCCTCGTGTACTTCATCATGATGAAAATGTTGATTTTACTGAATATTTTGACATTGACAGTTCGGTAGGTAATCGTTTTCAGGGTGCATTCGCACTGAACGTTTGAAGTTGTCAAGTCGCTAATGAAAGGCTTTTTTCAGGTCTAGGTGTATAGAGATAGTAGATTACAAGCAACAAAGTCAACTCGGTTAAAAATAAGAAATTTATCAATTTTCTCGGTTGTAAAAACCAAAATAAAACCGGTTGTTCGATAATAATCAATAGAAACTTTTATTTCGTAAAATCGATATTTTTCATTGAAAGTATCCAACTGATGTTGAAAATATGAATTTTGATATAAGGTTTGTTTGTATTAGCATTGAACTCGCCTTAGTACTGAAAACCTGTGTTTGACATGACTTCTAGGGTACCCCAGTTGTTCCCTGAACTGACCCCAGTTAATTTGTCGGGGCAAGGATTCACTGCTGAGTTTGCTGTCATTACGCTTGCTGTTATTCATTTTCAAACTCATTATCTATTTCCGAACGCTTTTATCAACTAATTGCATTATGGCAAACTCAAATTCTTCTCAGTGCGCACTAGTGCGGGCCACGTCAAACAAACCCAATATTAATTTCACAGGTTTCTAACACCCCGACTCCACAGGAGATATATCTCTCTGTCTAAATGCCTGACATCCATCTCATACAATTTCCTCATATCTGTGCTGGGCAAAACATGCCATGACATTTCATATTTTTCATTTCGTCGGGGTGTGTATTGCAGCGGCAAGAGAAATTATATTTGACGTTTCTGTTGTGGAAATTATTCTGCTGTTTGTTTTGTTTACAATTTTTATTTTTTATATTTGGTTTATTAATTGTACCTACCTTTCATGCGATGAAAAAGAGTGACTCCGGACGATATTTCATCTCATGATGAGCATTATGAGAGAAATTATCTCCTGTGGAGTCGGGGTGTAATGTAATTTCAACAATAAATTCATGTTGAATTGATATTCGAATTTTGTAATATTTTAATATTAAAAATGTGAAATATACGATTTACATTTGATTTTGATCGATCGATCGATTTTTGATATTTAAATTGTGTAATCAATATGATAAAAATGTAAAATTAAAGTGAAGTTTAGGTATTAAAAACGTTCAATTTATATGAAATCAATGTACTTAATCAATTTCATATTGGAAAAGTAAAATCAAAACATATTATTTTTTAATTAACCTACTTATATTTTAAACATCGATCTAATTTTGTCCAAGCGGTCTCAAATCTTAGTTCTTAAGTTCCTTTATTTTGCATTAAGATTTTGTGGTTATTTTTGACGACATAATTTTCGTTCAGTAATAAAATAATTCAAATTTATTTTAAAATATTTTATTTCGAATTAAACATAAACATCAGGAATATAGTATACATGAGTTGGAGGACTTGTTGACAATAGCTCTTATTTTTAAGGGAGATGCTTTTGAAAATTTAAGAAGAGTATCACCAAAACTTAAGGTTTTCCAACTTAAGGTTTTTTCACTGCGCCACCTCTCGCGAACGTCTGACAAACATCCGAGAGTATAACTGTCATGAAAGAGCTTCTCAATTGGCCGTTTGGACTCGGCATAAAATTGTAGATCCCTTCCATTCGTCCCAAAAAAAATAAAAACTCACACAAGACGAATGGTTGTGAGAAGCTAGGCTTGGGTCCATACGGACCTGTTGCGCCAATTATTTATTTTTATTTTTTTTTTTTTTTATCACCAAAACTTATGCAACAATCACAATTACGAAGGGTTGAATGGTGTCCTTTTGCTTTAAATTTCTAAGTCATTTGTTACCTTATTGTGGACATTGTTTCTGTCAATTGCATCCCTTGTGGTTGTTTTGTAAGTATGCGTTGAATTTGTGAACTTACTTTTATTAATATTCACGCCATTTAAGGTCTTTAATCTTTTTATCTTTTATATTTTTGGCATATAGTATCTACAGAGATTTGTTTCTAAGTCGGTCCACTTATTTATCAATTCGTGTTTCTTGTCGGGAAACAATATTTCAAAGTCGTAGTTAATCTAAAAAGAATGCAATATTTAATAAAGGTTTGCCTTCTCATAAATATAAGTTACGAATAGTTCAGTACGGGGATCCCATATTAAAAAAAATCCCCCTTCTTAACACCAAAACGATATTTTTTTCCACAGAAATGCTTATTTAAGTTTTATTTGAACATTTTATGTTTTATTTAAATACCTTAGAATTAAGCAAACAAAAAAAATATTAGGAACGAATTAAATTCAATCAGTAAGTCATGAAATACTATTAAAATAACAAAAAAAAAACTTTTTCTTTGATGAAATCGATGAATGTATTCAGCATGAAACAAAGTTGTAAGTGAGACGTTACATGGGCCCATTTAAGATTATGATCATTAAATGAGTTTTTAAAATAGTGTAGTCTTTCGGAGACTTTATTTAAATAAAATTTAAAATGTTTTTTTTTTCCCTTTTCAGATTGTTTTCACCCAAAAAAATCCCTTCCCCCTTTTGTTAGAAAAAATTGCTGACTTTCCCCCCAATCTGGGATCACTGGTTCAGTCAACCAAATTTTTATGTAAATCATTTAATTTGGATCTTTTTGACGATCTGATCTGTTTTGATCCAAAGTTCCATTGATTCACCCTTTTTTGGGTTTCAGAGAAGACACTACCTTATTATTTCACTATAATGTCTGCAAAAATATACTGGTCTTGGTGTTCATTCATTAGCTCTTCACTTTTTTTTTTGACTCAAGTTCACGAAAGTACAAAAACTGATTTTTATTTAAACTTACAGAAATATTTTTAAAATTAAAAAATAACCAATTTATATGAACGACAAAGCTGCACATTTAATTAAAGGTCAACACGGAAAACAGTCTATAAACGAACCAATCGATCACTACGAGGAAACCTTTAAAATTGCAACTGCAGTCTCGGTTTCAGACTCGTTTAATTCGTTAGCAACTGCCTGTTGTTAATACCGAAAATTGCACCTCTGAGTACCGCCATTTTCGGCTATGGCTTAATGTATTTCTAATATTGGATCATATTAGTTCTTAATTTGCAATGCATATTCCAATTGAAGTGTATAAATTATTTAATAATTATATGAGACGCGTAATGTGGAATTAATATTAAATCTTGTAAACATTACAGAACGTCATACAAAATTTGATATTGCTCGTTGATATGGGAATGCAAGTCGTAATTTTGAAAAAATGTAAGCTTTTAATATAAATCTGTCATGGAAATTATTAATCTGATATTTTTATTGATAAAAACACGTTCTTATTATTTTTTTTTTTTTTAATTTTCCCTGTTGATTATGACAAAACTATCAATTTGAAATTCAATTTTATTTTGAGTGATGCATTACCCTTTCTAGGTATCTCGAAAGTTTTCAACAACAGAAAAGGGACCTAAACTCAACAAGAAATGCTGTGAACTGCGTCAACTGCAGAGTAATTATGTCTCCTGAATGTCTAAAACCCTTCGCTAAAAACCTGATCGGCCCATATCAATGTGGTTTTAGACCAGGAAAGTCCACCATCGACCGAATTTTCACACTCTGACAGATCTTAGAAAAAAACGAGGAATTTCAGATAGATACACACCTCCTTTTTATGGACTTCAAAGTCGCCTACCACTACTACTTCCTTATCTGCCCTATCCGATAAGTTGCCAGAAGATACAGGCGAGGGTCTAACATATACGGTTGCCACCCGCCTATCCGAAGGCACACTGTCGGTCGGTCACCTCCTCCTTGACCAACGTAGGAAGATTGAAGCAGAAGTCAAATCGCCAAAAACATATAGACAGAAATAATGCGCCCACTAGCATGTCTAGTTTGGATAACACTCTGGCCTTCTATCACCGCCGGCGGAGCCATGTCTTAATGTATTGAAATAGTTTCAGGAGACTGAAAAGGAAAACTGTTTCCTCTCTAAATGCTAAATAGTTTTTGCATTTTATTGGCGCCTAATCCATTCAACAGCTCCGCATAAGACATAAAAGGCGCGATTGATCGTTTTACCTTTGTCAAGGTAATCAAAACGTATAATGAGACAGTGCTCAACCCAAAAAACTGTCGCTACGACCTTGGTGGCCGACACACCCTCCTCGGCGTTGGGCTTTTCGGCTTCGACCCACCAAGGAGAAGTCAATGTCTTGAACTCGACTGTTCCGTGATCCCTTGTGTGTTGTGATGAAACCATGTTTCGTTCATGTGGTGACCTCAATTGGGCAATCAAAATCAGCGTGACCGTTGGAGTTGCCATTTGTCACTTTTTTCGAGATCCTGCCATTTTTTTTTTGTTATTTTGGTCCTTTTTTAGTAGCAGTAGGAGAAGGCGCTTCAACAATATTTCAAATACTGATACCTATTTCCAAATCATTTTTTTTTTAAATGTAGGTAACGCAGTTGCCTATCACAACACTATTACAGTATTTAGCGAGCCAATACTTGTTCAATATCGTTCAACAATTCTAAATAAGCTATTCTGCTTCAGAAATTACACTTTTTTCTCAATGGCCCTTTTTCCTGCGACTTTTCAGAATTCTGCAACGGTCACACTTGTCAGAATGTTTGGAGCCACTTGTGCTCGTTCGACCGCAAAATTGAGTAAACCAGTGATGATTGGTTCCAGGCACTGGCGAATAGTCCCATAACACCGATTTTTTTTTTGGTTAGAGTTATTGTTTCTGCCAATAAAAAAAAATTGTGTTTAATGGAAACATAATAAAATCCATTTTAAAATTTTTTTTTAAAATTCTCGTAGCGCCTGTTATAAAAGACCGGTCTAAAAATTTATTTGGGTTCGTTCATTTAAAAATTTCAAATTGAAATATGAAATAGGTGGCAACATCATCTTTTTAAATTTTTCAGTGACTTGTTGACCCACTCTCTTCCCCGGCTTAGAAATTAATATTTGTAATTTATTAGTTTTCTATTGCCAATTATTTAAACCAAAAAGTATGGGCCTTTAGGGTTAGCCTTTGTATCAAAGCATTTCCTTCCAAATTTCCTTACTTTGAAATGACTTGTACAACATCTGGCCATGCCCATGTTCTACAAATTAGGGCCTTAATTGCATAATACATTCCCCTTTAATTAATATGCAACAGCCATACCTATAACTCACCTATATTGGATCCATGTCCATATAAAACCCACCGTCCCACTCATACCCAGGCACAGTGTGCGTATACGCGTGCACGAATCCCGTTCGACGACTGTCCCGAAGTTGCTTATTGAGTAAATATTTTCATTTATAATTTAATTATTTATTGTTTTTGGCAGCTTAAAAATAAATTTCTGTTTGTGGATATTTTCAGAGATAATAAATTCAGTTTTTGTGAATGCGAACGAGTCCTCGGTTCGTCCTCGAGTGCGTAGATATTATTCTTTAATTTTGGCGCTGGTGCTCTGCGCCAGCCCAGGACATGCCGTGGGGTTCCTTGAATTCGATGCCATCATCCCACAGTCAGTGTCGATGGGTGTGGTTTTCTTTTTCAACAATCCTTTCTGCCGCTCAAATATATACAACGGACTCACTCCGACAGAGGATGAATGGCTATCCGGATGATGATGATGATGAACGCAACTTTCGTTAAAAAATATTTATGTTTTGATAAATAATTTTGAAATGCGATTTACCAAAAAAGCTTCTCCTCTTCACAATGAGTGAGCGAGAGGTTTGTGTTATTATATTTTTTTTTTGCAGTCACACCGCAATATATACTTACCGCCTGGTGATTTGTTTGTTGATTTATTATGTTTTTCCTTTTTCGCTTTTTGTTGTTTTACTGAGTGCGGACTGGGAGGAATCTTTTCAATTTAGGTCATCAGGTCAAGTCGACTGAATTGAACTAAAATATTTGCGAAAGAACTGGAAGTGTGTTAAGACAATATTTGTCTAAAAGAGCGAGGAAGAGACATTATGGGGCTTTCTTGGATTTTATTTCAGTTCAAGGTGAACCACAAATGAGAGTTAAAATCGTGGACATAAGACGATGGGCGCATTTAATCGCTTAGGGGATATTTTGAGCATTGGGATATAGGGCGGTGTAGGCGAGATAGGGGATCCATTCCGGTCTTAATAATTTATTTTCTTTTTTATACTTTACGCGCGTTTTTATTGATTTACAGAGTTGTTTATTAGCAATATAATTGCACAAATTAAATTCAGGGAAAGATTCCGTATGATAATAATCGTCTGGACCAAAATATTTTTTTTAACCATAAAAGTTAAAGTTAGATTGATGGGCACCAGTAGTTTCATATTTTGATCTACTAAATATATAAGCTGAAGGTTAAAAATGATCATTGGTAAGGCCCAATGTCTCATAAGGTTAGCCCACTCTCTTAATTATTTAAGAAAAAATATTTTTTAACATTTTAAATTAAGAAATAAAGAAATTAAACTTCCGATAACATAAATATAATCACAACATGCAAATACCTTAAATGGATAGGATAGAGGCAGTTTCAGTGTCGGGACACTTTGTGGTTTTCTTGAGATAAATAAACATAAAAAGTCTTAATAATTAACAAAAATATAATCTATTATATTTCTCGCAAAGAAATGCAAAATTTCAAACAAATCAACTGCGTACAGTATAGTGGCTAATGTCCGAGAGTGTGGCAATTTTGTCGTTTTAGATAAAAATAAAAAATAAGTGCGGAGGGTATAAAAATCGCGCGATTTTTATGTATAATAAATATAAGTTTCTTTGGAGAATTTGAGAAAATAAACTTATAAAATTCCAATTTTTGAGAATTCGAGAAAATAGAACTAAAATCGCTCGATTTTTTAGTTTTATTTTATCGAATTCTCAAAAACTAGAATTTTAAAAGTTCCTTTTCTCGAGCAAATGAATTTTGTTAGTTTCTTTTCTCAAATTCTCAAAAAAAAATTGTAACATTCTAGTTGGAGCATTTGAAACAAGTAAGTTGTTCAGAAACAAATTTTTTTGGCCTAATTTTTAGTGCACGGGTACTTCAGCCGAAACTGAAGGGACATTTTTAGTTGTCCTCGCAACTTGCAAGTTTTCAGTATTCGGCTTACTACGTGAGAATATGCCCGTCCGTGTTCTGATTTGTGTATTAGTTTCAGTTTCCGGTCACTTTTTTTAAATGCACTTTTCTGTTTTTAGTTATTTTTTTTTTAAATAGGTTTGGCTGTGCAAAATTGTATGGCCGGTTTAATGACAAAAGATAAATCGGTGAAAAGCAAAACTGATTCTACAGTTGTGTGCCGATATCTGCTTATGTGTTTTTTCTCTTTAAATGGACGATATTTGAATACTGTTCAAAAATCATAAAAGATTAAAACCGAAATGCGAACTTTTATAAAACGAAACCCTTCAAATGCGACTGACCCAAGAAGATCTTTGTAGAGGCTGCGGCGACGAGGGAGCTATAGAGGATACAACCCACTTCCTATGTCACTGTCCAGGTCTCCAACACTCCAGGAACAAATTTCTAGGAAGACACTTCTTCCATAACCTGAACGAGCTTTCTAGCACTTACTTACTTACTTAGGTGGCGCTACAGTCCGGGGTGGACCTGGGCCTCAACCAATACGCCTCTCCAGTTAGCGCGATCTTTGGCTAACTGCCTCCAGTTGCGCACAGTTGAGGTCCCCTTCCACTTGCGCGCGCCACCTAAGGCGAGGTCTTCCTCTACTGCGTTGTCCCTCCGGGTTTGAG
Source organism: Cheilosia vulpina (assembly GCA_916610125.1). Lineage (NCBI taxonomy): Eukaryota > Metazoa > Arthropoda > Insecta > Diptera > Syrphidae > Cheilosia > Cheilosia vulpina. The sequence continues at coordinate 41,246,392 of OU744278.1, forward strand.
TCGAAGACTCTTCGGTCCGGAGCGTTGGTGTCCATTCGCTCTACATGTCCTAGCCATCTTAGTCGACTGATGTGTACTTTTCTGACCAGGTCGATGTCGTTGTACAGCTCGTAGAGTTCGCTGTTAAATCTCCTCCTCCAAAGCCCGTCAACGCAAACGGGACCGAAAATCAATCGAAGAATTTTGCGTTCAAAACGACCAAGGAGATCTTCATCCGCCTTTGATAGCGTCCATGTTTCTGCGCCATAGAGTAGGACTGGGATGATGAGGGTCTTATATAGAGTCTCCTTAGTGGTTCTTGACAAGGCCTTACTTCTCAATTGCCTTCTTAGGCCAAAGAAACAGCGGTTGGCAAGTGTAATTCTTCGATTGATTTCTGATGTGATGTCGTTGTCAGAATTTATAGCGGAGCCGAGGTAGACAAAATCCCTAACTACCTCAAAATTATAGCTGTCTGTCGTGACGTTCTGACCGATTCATCGATGTTGTGTTTCCCTTCTTGTTGACAGCATATATTTTGTTTTGCCCTCATTCACCACTAAGCCCATTTTTGCCGCTTCTGTACTGATACTTACAAACGCACCAGTGACAGCTCGCTGTGTTCTGCCAATGATGTCGATGTCGTCAGCGTATGCAAGTAGTTGCACAGACTTCTGGAAGATTGTGCCTCTGGTGTTGGCTTGCGAGTTTCACACAATCTTCTCAAGAATGATGTTGAAGAAGTTGAAGAAGTCACACGACAGCGCGTCACCTTGTCTAAATCCTTTTTTGACATCAAAGGTCTCGGTGAGATTGTTTCCGACCTTTATGGAGCAGCGAGCATTCTCCATCGTCATTCTGCACAATCTGACGAGTTTGGCAGGGATGTCAAAACTAGACATAGCTCTATACAGCTCGTCTCTATAAATGCTGTCGCATGCGGCCTTAAAATCGATAAAAAGATGGTGAGTATCGATCTGGACTTCTTGGGTTTTCTCCAGGATCTGCCGTAGTGTGAATATTTGGTCGGTTGTGGACTTGCCGGGCCTAAAACCGCACTGGTAGGGACCAACCAGATCGTTGACAAAAGGTTTCAGGCGTTCACACAGTATGGCAGACAGGATCTTGTATGCGATGTTAAGAAGACTGATACCCCTATAGTTGGCGCAGTTTAGAGGGTCTTCTTGTGGATCGGGCAAACGATGCTGAGGTTCCATTCATCAGGCATACTTTCCTCCGACCAAATCTTGGAGACGAGTTGGTGTATGCTCTCTACCAAGTCATCTCCCGCTGCCTTAAAAATCTCGGCAGTCAAGCCATCTGGTCCGGCAGCTTTGTTGGTCTTAAGCTTGGATATTACTATCCTCACTTCGTTTTGGTCGGGTGGACGGAAGTCTTGGCTTTCATCGTCTAAGTTGAATGGTTCGTTCTGCCTGACAGCGGAATTTGGGTCGTCTTCGCCGTTTAACAGTTTGCAGAAATGGTTTTTCCATATCCTCAGCACCGACTGTGACTCTACCACAAGGTTTCCTTGTTCGTCTCTACAGGTCTCTGTTCGGGTCTTGTTGCGATTGCACGTTCTTTTTACCCTTTGGTAAAACTTCCGAACATTGTTCCTGGAGTAGCACCTCTCTATTTCCTCGATCGCGCGCTTCTCGTGCTCTTTCTTTTTCTTCCGGAGAAGCCGATGTTCTTCCCTCCTCTTTTGCTCGTAGAGCTCACGAGCTGCACTCGTCCTTCTGTGCAGCGCCGCTTTGTACGCGCTTTGTTTTGCTGCATGTGCTTGCCGGCATTCTTCATCAAACCAGGGGTTTCGTGAGGGTGGTCGTGTGAAACCCAGCACATCGGTTGCGGCGTTTCTGATGGCGTCTTGGCATCTATGCCACTGGTCTTCAGCACTTGATGCTGGCTGCATAGGACTTCTCGAGAGGTTGAGGGATACGCGATCAGCAAAGGTTCTGGCGGTTTGTTGCGATTGTAGCCGTTCAACGTTAAATCTCCTCACAGTATTTCCCCGTTGTTGTGGCGTTTGAGATATCCGCATACGCACCTTGGCTACAACAAGGTAGTGGTCCGAGTCTATGTTGGCCGCTCGGAAAGTTCGGACATCTAGAACACTGGAGGAGTGCCTTACGTCGATCGCAACATGATCAATTTGGTTGACGGTTTGATGATCTGGCGACCGCCATGTTCCTTTGTGGATATTGAGGTGAGGAAACCGTGTGCTAGCTATAGTAACATTACGCCCCGCAGCAAAGTCAATTAGCCTAAGTCCGTTCCCAGACGTAATGTCGTGTAGGCTGTGCTTTCCGATTGTGCTACCAAAGATGTCCTCCTTTCCTATTTTGGCGTTAAAATCACCTAAGACAATCTTAACGTCATACTTAGGACATTGCTCATATGCTTTGTCGAGGAGCTCGTGGAAACACTCTTTGGCAGCATCGTCTTTTTCTTCTGTGGGGGCGTGAGCGCATATTAGGCTGATGTTGGCGAATTTAGCCTTGATGCGGATTGTTGTAAGGCGTTCACTAACGTGTCGAAAGCTCAAGACTTCTTGCCTAAGTCTGCCCCTTACAACAAATCCGCATCCAAATAGACGCTGCTTTCGTTCCCTATAGCAATCACCGTAGTAAATGTCACAGGTTTTCATCCTTCTTTTGCCCGGCCCATCCCACCGCACTTCCTGGATGGCGGTGATATCTGCTTTGTAGCAGTCTAGGGCCTCCGCTAATTGTTCGGCTGCACGCGGCCGGTTCAGGGTTCGAACATTCCACGTGCAGATACGAACGTCGTTGTCCTTTTTTCGTTTTCCAGGGTCGTCAACAGTGAATCCGTCCTTATCCGAGGCTTTTGGTTGCTTCGCAACAGTATTTTTTTTTTCCGTGGTTGGGTAGTTAGCCCCACGCACAACCCCCAACTTGGAGGACCAGGCCCTAGATTGACCCTAGGACAGCGGGTCGGATATTCCGTTGTCAGTAACCCACTTCGGGGATATGAGTGCTGCCGTTGGCCCATAAAGGGTTCATCCGCCACCATCTCTATTTCAACACCCTGACTAGTGCTGAAAATTCCTTACTGACCTTAGCTCCAAATACGTCAGAGTAGCTCACGTAAGGTAGCTGCCATCTTGACTGTTGGCACCACCGTTGATCCAACCTTGTGGATTCATCCGCTGTATGTCCTCTTTCTGAGGGGCTCATGTAAGACCTCTGAGACTCAATCAGGCAGTCATTCCGACAGAGCATTATAGTGTTGCTATTTTCTTCGTGCTCAACACTCGCGCTTATAAGTTTAGCAAGTCAAGCCCGGGTGGACGAGACCAGTATCCGGTGGCTACCACGGGGAGGTAAAATAAGCACAATTGATGTGTATGAAACAGTTGCAACAGCTGGGCATCGCCAGGTTGATACCAATCAGTGTCTACCCTATTCATACAACACCCAACCACCAGCTTTCTAGCACGCCAACAGGAAAAATCATGAACTTCATCAAATCATCAGGATAGTTTGTATGCAACGACACACATTAAGTAAACTCCTAATTACTACAACGCACACGCGGAATAGGTCACTACGGGTAAGGGATAAAGCTATGTCCCCTACGGGTATCACAATGGGTCACTTTTGACCTGAGTGTGGCGCGGAGTATTCCTCGCCGGCCCACAAACCTAACCTAACCCTTCATTGTTAGTATAGTTTAACTTGATGTCTTGTTAAACAGCATTGGCTAGGAGCACATTATAAATAACCTGAAACAAATATTGAATGATGACAAAAGTAGCTTTTGCCTCTGCCCTAAAACTTACAATGTGAGATGACCCCAGGGCCACACTTAACGATTTAGACGCCCAGGGCGAATTATGCATTTGGCGCTCTTTTATTTTTCATTATAATTAAAAGAAAATAATTTCAATTGGGTACCCTATACATACATACCTATATACTAATTGAATTAATTGAAAGGTATATATAGGTAATATTGTGTTGTACTGTGGACTGTGAATTAGTGAATTAATTGTAGAGAAATGCTAGAGTAAGAAACAATAGACGATTATAACATTGTTTTATTTAGGTACATATTATGAAAATTAGTTATGAGTTGTTGCGATTTGTTGTATACTTAATTCTGCTGCTGCTGCGGCAGTCTTGGCCGATGGTCCGATTAGAAAAGAAAACGACATTAGGGAAACTACAGCAGCAGCATCAGATTGCGAAAGAAAAGACAATGTTACACAAATTCAAAATGATAAATAATGTACCTTTTAAGTATAAGGGATTCGTACAAAGTAGGGTATATTGACATTTGTTTGGCAATTAATATTTACATTAGATAAAACGGTTCATTCTTAACAGATTTCTTAGCAGTGCCAGTTCTACGAAACATTTAATAAAAAAATAAATAAATAAATAAAAATTATTAAAAAAACAACTAAAATCTTATAGTTGTTGCTTTTCTGGGTTTCTTGTCAGCATATTTTCTGATAAGACTGTCAAAATCTAGGTTTTCTGCCATTTGATTTTCAATGGACAGTGATGCCAAACTAGTTAGTCTTGTTTGGGACATTTTAGACGTTTTTATCAACTTAAGTTTAATGAAACTGCCTTCAACTCTTGCAACAGCATACGCAGCGATATCCAGGGGTTGGGATAAAACTCTTGAAGGTTGTACGTTTTGATAAAATTGAATGTCTCAATAGGTGTTGCCTGGGCTCTAATCGCGTAAGGACAAAACGATAGAACGACATCATCTCGACTATGCTTCTACTACTTAAGTTTGACGTGTGTGTTCCCTGTCATGTCAATTGCTTTAAAATTGAAAATGTAAGCCATTTTAAGTATCTTGGTGTAATAATTGATCGAAATTTGAGTTGGGCTAATCATATCCAAAGTTTGAAGCAATATCTGCTCTCCACTATTCGTTGTTTTTATCGTCTACAAAAGTTCTGTCATTTTAATGCTTTAAAAAGAATTTATTATGGGATATTTCATTCGAAATTACAGTACGGTATAAGCTGTTGGGGAAGTGGATATCTGAATAAAATGCAGCCTCTGATTGTACTTCAGAAGTGTGCTGTACGGAAGATCTGCAATTCGTCTCGCTTAGCCCACTCAATGGTATTATTTAAACGCATGGATATCCTCCCGGTAAGGCATTTATTTTATTTTAAGGTCCTGAAGATATTTTTTATTACAAGTGGCTACTTGCAAAGTGCGATCTATGGCGCCTATATCTTGAGGAGCCGTCGTCAACCTCTTGTGTCCATTCCACCCTTTCGCACCACATGCTATAGAAACTCATATTCCATTCTTTCTTGCAAACTATTTATACGACTCATTGCGAATTTATTTACTTTTATGGAAAAAGTGAAAAAATGGCTTCTTAGTTTTAACCATACTGAAATTGAAATTTTGCTGAACTACATCGCGTAATATTTACTAAATAAAAAATATTATAAGTAATACATTTTTCTTTATTTTGTATAATGAAATTGTTTTCTTATTTTTAATTTGTTCACCCCACAATAATTACTTTTAAATAATGTGACATTTGCCTCTATTTATGTTAATTAATACAAAATGTCACTAACTATTCTTAAACTTTTTAGCTGCAATATTTATTATTAGTTTTGAAGATTATAAATTGTAACATGAGGATAATGAAATAAATAAATAAACTTCGTGTAACAAAAAAAAAAAAAAACTATAATCGTCGAATCGTCGGCGCAGTGGCTTAGTGGTTAGTGTGTTGGACTACTAAGCGAGGGGTCCCAGGTTCGAATCCCGAGAAAAACCTAAATTCCAACTTAAGGTTTTTTTCACTGCGCCACCTCTCGCGAACGTCTGACAAACATCCGAGAGTATAACTGTCATGAAAGAGCTTCTCAATTGGCCGTTTGGACTCGGCATAAAATTGTAGATCCCTTCCATTCGTCCCAAAAATAAAAACTCACACAAGACAAATGGTTGTGAGAAGCTAGGCTTGGGTCCATACGGACCTGTTGCGCCAATTATTTATTTTTTTTATAATCGTCGAAACGATTGGACGATTTTCATTTAACCTTACTAAATCGACTGCCAAATACTGTCGTCAAAACGATTCGATTGAACGATGGCTATTTTGCAATTCAGAAGTAAATATAAACAAAATAGTTAAAGGAAGACACACTCTTATGTAATCGTTGGAGCAGACTCGCTCTTATCTTATCTTATTATAGTAATTGCACTTTTTTGGAATATCAAATGAATTTCATTTATTTGTTTTATAATTTCTTACATTTTTAATGCAATCAGAAAAAATGCAAACATAAAACTACAGACAATAAATATATTTATTGTTCCTATTTATAGTCTGTGGTAAAACTGCATTTATTGATCTTCTCTTACAACTCGCCCCTTTACAATACAAATATTACTAACTAGCTACCTATTTTTGCATGTCCAATTCCATGTCAATCAATGACAACGAAGAAAAATAAACAAATTCAAGAAGAAGAAAAGAATTTCTATACTTTTTTAAATTTTTTTAGGTTTCAACGTTTGTTAACAGTCATGTTTAAACTGTTTAAAATAAAAACAAAGAATTATTCGATTGAACGATGCGACGATGATGATATATGAAGCAAACTAGAAACGATGTCCTTTTGTTCATTCGTTTCGACGATTATCGTTTCATATTTTAGACGATTAGAGCCCTGATTGTCGCAAAGATAGTGTTGCAGACCTAAAATTTCATTGCATTTCAATATCAGATTTAATAAATGCTGAATACTAATACTCACTCCTACAAGATAAGTGCGTAGAATTGAATAGGTACGCTAAATTTTATTTTTCTCTATATCGACTTCAAATTCAGTGAAGTTAAGATGACGGGCGCCATGTAGTGTACATCTCGGCGACCCTTGTTTACTTAAAGCCGGTACTGGATTACTCTAAGCGTACAAAAATGTTTAACGAGTTGGTGCTGGAAACAAGAAAGAGACAATATTCGTAGGTACTAAATATCTTTTCCAGCAGTCGAAAAACGTTTCGATTTTACCCGGAAATTCACATGATGAGTATTGTAACAATAATTAAAAAATATTGATGTTACTTAGCATTTAAAATCTGATTGAAAGATAAAAATAAGTGTTTTTGAATTTTTTTTTATAAATGTATTTAAAAAAATTGTGAATGTATTAATATTAAGAAATATCGCCACCTGTTAAACACTGAAACTGTTTGCGGTAGCTTTAATAATGAGAAAATTAATGGAAGTCAAAATTCACAAATACGTCCGAATACTGGTGCCTTTACTCTAAATATTTGTATCATTTTTCCAAAATCACTTCTACCAATTTTTTTTGAATACCACCCGTTTTCCGCGGTTGTGAAAACTGTATGCAAACAAATATTTCTTACGCGCGAAGCAGCACAAGGATTGTTGCAAGTTTAGGAAGAATAAATTTTAGCCAAGGGAGTATAATATTTTTCGCTTGGAAGAAAAACCATAGGTTTGACTATATTGCTGTACTTTGGATTCCAGAGACTGTCTACTGTCGAGGGCTGAACTTACACGCCATCACCATAGCCATAACCTTTAAAATTCAAACACTGGTTGTTTAACCCTAGGTAGAGATGAGAGATGGTAATTTGTCAAAAGCCCTTCCCTACCAACACGATTTGTGTTTTTTTTCTGTTTGGCCTCTTTAATCGTTTATATTTCCTAGCCGAGAACTGTTAAATCGTTTGATAATAACAGAAGGCATATCATATCAGGAAGATACCAACCCTCATACCTACTTTCGATTTTTTGTAAACATTGACCCGTATCCTAATGTCTTGCTGTCTAAACTTTGTAGTTCCCAAACACCTACCCCATAAATGAGTACAACTTAATTATACCTATTTGATACTTTAAAGTATAAACAAACGCATACCTATACCCAGTAAAGACTTAAACGTCCCATTCGCACTGATGCCGGACCAAGTCAGCGTCACCTGCAATTCACAACTCGTACCATTCACTCTCAACTAGCAGCTACTCAGTTCTTCAACTAATATTTAGTTTAACCGTGTTAACACCTAAAACATATTAAGCACACCCAATTAGTTATCAAAAAAAAAAAAATAATACAAAATAAATAAATAAATATCTCCTGGCAATACCTACACTTTGTCCTGCCAAATAGAAAAAATATTTTCCTTCCAATTGCTTATCCAATCCAACAATAACATGTTTGTGTCCTTTTCTCTCGTCCCTAATCAGCAGTGCTTCCTCCTCACCAAAAGGATTAAGTTCACATCCCTTGCTATTTCTCTCTCTCTCGCTCCCTCTCGCATAACATGGCGAGGACCTTACTCTCCATCATACACAATTTGAATGGCTAATGCCTTCCAATGAAAACACTCCAATACCACCCCCGTCCTGTGCAGTACCCAAACATGGACACGCTACTGCATTCAATCTTCCAGGACAATATTTACCCATCACTGTGTGTATATTTACACTGCACCTTGTTTCATTCACATGCCAGTCTATCGGAACGATCTCAGCGGCTGCACGGTAGTGTGTGTGTTAATTCCATCCAATTCGGTTCAAGAAGGCGGGTATTCAGCACTCGCACACACAGTGCCTGAGCAAAACTTGTTCTCCCGTCAGCCACACATAGAAACATCTATAACAATGGCAGGCCATGCCTGTGTGTGCGTGCAAAGTACTCAAATAGAAAAAAATAACACCAAAGAAATAACAAAAACTGCCTGACTGGCTGCCATGGCCCATCGCCCATCCATCCGAATCTGTCCATCCATCCATCCATGTATCTCTCTATACAAGCAGAGAATCCCGCTCTTTCCGCGCTACCAATCCCCTGGCGAGGAGGAGGAGGAAATGAAAACAAGTCTGAAGTGATTTTTGTGGGATCGTGTCGAGGTGAATGTTATTTCAGATACAGATTCAGTATCAGACGTGTGACTGTCCCGAACGGATGGTAGTGAATCAGCCGTATTTCCCATATACCGTGTGTATTTGTTGTATCCATCTATCGGTTACCGTTGGAAAAATAAAATAATATTTTCGTTCTAACGAGGCGCAAAAAATAAATATTACCTCTGAAAACACAATCCATACCGTTCCACCGCACCGACGACCCACACCTTTGAGCAAATATATTCGCGGACTCTATTTGCAGGGAATAGCTATACACACCTACCAGCCTATACTCGTGGCTGTGAGATATGCCTCAAGATGGGACATTTTTAGTGTGACTTCTGGCCATGGATACCGAGTGAAATTTCCTAGCCATACTTGAAAAACTGTGCGAGTTCTATTGTGAAGTGAAAAGTGTTGAGCCATAAGAAAAAAAGAAAGAATTAAGATCCCTGGAAATGCACACCCTGTTCAGCGATCAGAACTCTTTCTCGCGTCATTATGCCCAAACGGCGGGCTACCCCACCGCAGCGCCGGGTATGACCACAGCCGCCCACTATGCCTACGATCAGTACTCGCGGTATTCGTACCCAGCGTCGGCATACTCGCTCGGAGCGCCGCATCAGAACAAGGAGATCGTGAAGCCCCCGTATTCGTACATCGCCCTCATCGCCATGGCCATCCAGAACTCGGCCGACAAGAAGGTCACTCTCAACGGAATCTATCAGTACATCATGGAGCGGTTTCCCTATTACCGCGACAACAAGCAGGGCTGGCAGAACTCCATCCGTCACAACCTCAGTCTGAACGAGTGCTTTGTGAAGGTGGCGCGCGACGACAAAAAGCCCGGCAAGGGCAGCTACTGGACCCTGGACCCCGATTCGTACAACATGTTTGACAATGGGTCGTTCCTGAGGCGGCGCCGTCGCTTCAAGAAAAAAGACGTACTCCGCGAGAAGGAGGAGGCCATGAAGCGCCAGGCTATGATGAACGAGAAGCTGGCCGACATCAAGCCGCTGAAGCTCATGCCGAACGGCATCCTCGAGATGAAGCACGCCCAATTCAAGAAGGAACCTCTCATGGACCTGGCCACGGGCTGTCTGTCAAAAGATGGTCACCTCTCCGTTGGCACGGCGGCCATGCTCAATTCCTGCCACGACACCCTGGCCCAGCAAATGAACCTCAATCTGGGCTCGAGCGTGGACCATGGCTTCAGTGTCGACTCCCTGATGAATGTCTACAATCCGAGGATACACCATACCGCGTATCCGTACCACCTGAACGAGGAGAATCTGGCGGCGACGGCAGTCGTTGCCAATGGTCAACTACGTCATCCGCATCACCATCACCCGCATCACAGCAACCCGCATCTTCATCATCCGCATGGGGGTTGGTATACACCTGAAACACCACCCGAGTCCGTCCTAAACCATACGCATAACAACAATAACAACAACAGCAGTAGCAATAACAACAACAATAACAACATGTCGGCCAGCAGCAATCACGCATCAGCAGTGGCAGCAGCGGCGGCTGCAGTAGCCGCTACCACAAGTCCCTCAACTGTCACAACCACCGTCGGTTTTCGCGATATGGTCTTCGAGCACAACCAATCCTGCCAAATGGATACGGGCAGTCCCAATGGCAGCATCCAATCGGCCAGTCCTCCAGCTGTCACCATCGGCGGTCACCATGCGCATCACCATGCGGCGCTAAACCATCACCATCATCACTTGCACGCCGGCAATCTCAGCAATTTGAGCAACCTCAGCAATCTGACACATTATCGGCCGCACTACCAGGACTACGGTATCAAGTATGGTGTTTAAAGCAATTTTTCAAACAGTGTTGTAGGTCCAAATTTAATATTGAATGTGCTGTACAGGAAGAGATTAATATTTTATTTTTGAATCTAAATTTATGGTGCAAACGGTTTTGCGAAATTGTTAAAATAAAATAATTTTCTGTCGCATTCTTTTATTTATATATGTTCTTGTAAATAGTTAACTCATAAGTAATCTGTTTAAATTTATTCATAAAAAAGAGCGTCTTTATTGTTTAAAAAAAAACAGGCAACTGTGCGCGCGAGAGACTAAATTTGCAAGAAAATATATAAAATAGTAGATCTTTTGTTTGAATGAAAGTCTAGCGATAATTAACGCATTTTGTGATGTATTCAAATTATTATAAAAAAATAAAACAAAACCTTAAAACTAAAAATAATAATTATAACGGAAACATAGAATTTTAAGTGGAAAAATAGAAGAAACTCACGTTTTAACGAAAATGAAATCTTTTGACTATTTATTTGGATATGCAAAGTTGTTTCTAAAAATCATTTGCGGATAATTTGTCGGATAGCATTATTCGTTATTTACAAGCTTTGACAATGTAGGCGCCATTCCTTCTATTCCTTAGCAACAAAACTGAAAACTTTAAAAATCAAAGAAAATTATATTAGCTAGGCTACTTTAGTAGGAGCATTTGGTCTGTCAGAAACACTTACAGGAAACTAATATTTCCTACCGCTGACAAGCAAGAACAGACAGACTTCAAAACTGTTGAAAAATTCACCTATTTTTCTTAATAGTTGTGGCACAGTCAAAGGGTTACAAATGTCCGACAAAAGTCACAGTTTGGCATTTATCCGATGACTTGGCACAATACCGCACTTTTTCAAAATGTTGCTATTTTTGAACTTATTTTAGTTTGCGAATTCTTAAAAAAATTACTTAAATGTTATATAAGCTATTTGTCCGTGATTTTTCGCCAACAGGGTCATTAATAAAAAAAAATCTGCAATATTTTAAATATTTGTGAAATTACTACTGACTTCTGACAGTCATCTGTCATTTTGTTACCTTATGATAATAAACTGTCAAATAAAAGCCCGCATACATAAGAGTGTCAATTAAATTTAAAAAAATAAATTACCTAGTTACAATCTCGAAATGAAAGTGAGTGGTGCGATTCTCTTGAGAAATCCCCGTCAGATGCGACTCGGTAAATGTGATTGTAAAATTTAAATTTGAGGGTTGTCTATGTTTGCGCGACTTCTTATATAATGTAGATAGACGGAGCTTTAAAAATAATCTAATTAAATGATTCCGCATTCGAAATGTCCTTTTATTCAAGAGTGGGTCTTTTCAAAAAACAATTCCAGACTCGATTTTCAATTTACGGAAGCTCACGAATTGCAGAATCTTTTTATATAAAATAATATTTACTGTGAACTCTTTGAATTGAATGTCAAAACTATAAAATTTTTATTCAAAATATGTGCAAATGTGGCTTTTAACTGTCATTTCATAGCTCCTATAATCTAAACGCAAAGTAGGCTCAAAGTAGTGAATAAGACTTTTCAGGAAAATGCCACGGTTTTTCAAAATCGTATTTTCCTACGGATGTTAATAAAAAAATTAACGTATTTTCGAATCATAACCATAGCAACATTATATATTGAAGAACCGCATACTCAGTAAATATTAATTATTTTTTTTATTCAATTTTTTTCAGATTTAACACTAACGGCCATATTATTCACTCCCTTTAATCCGGGTTAAAGGTTACCCCTGGGTTTAAGTGAGTTTAACCCAAAAACTAAACCCAAGTCCATAATATTCACTCGTCAAACCCGAACAACCCATGGCTTGACAGCCATTAAAAAAAAAGTCATTATTTGTGAAATTTGACATTACGTGGGTTTAAAACGGATTAAAAACGGTTTAAAGTGTTTTAAATCCGCATTTAAAACCATTTTTAATCCAGCGGGCTTAATGTATGTTTTTCAGTGAACAATATGGACATAAGTTTAAATTATCGGGTTTAAAAATTGCGGATTAATGATCGGGTGTAAAATTAACTTCAACCTGAGTGACACCCGGAGTGAATAATATGGCCGTTAAAGTCATCCCAACTTGTGGTAGCTCGAAACGCTAGGCCACTTTTTTGGTCGTCGGCTAACTTCTGGAATTCTTAAACATTAGACCTACGAGTACATCGTACATTTTTCTCAGCGGGAGTTTTGATTTTTTAAAGTAGTCACAGAAGACACAATTTCAGGAGAGAAAGTTTTCCTTTTTCATTGGAATCTAAGAGATTAAAAACTCTTTTGTCGCAAGAAGGTATACACCAATGGAACGTTATTTGGAAATGTGACTAAACACTAAATAAATTAATTAACAAACGCTGATTAATTTATAATTAAACGTGGAAAACTAGAAAGAAATTTGTATATTCAAGCAATAACTTAAATTTGCCTGCAATGAGTAGGTAATAAACAAAATATAGTGTCAAATGTCATTCAAATCGATTTTGCTTAAACATGTTTAATTATACACAATATTAATAAATGATAACTGAAGTAAGTACCTACGAATGTTAAATCGACAACAGATACAGCATTCGGAAAATGTACCTAAGTTAAACTCTGAAATTTATCTGGAATTACAATTTTCAGAGCTCAAATAAAAATACCATTTTATCGCATACAAAAATGTCAGACGGGAAAAATGTTCACATTACGGAATAATGGGTAAGAGGGATGTCGACGGTATAAAGTTTTAGTTATAAATTAGTATTTAGTTATAGAAAAGTCATTTCTTGTGTTAATCTGATCCTAGAATCAAAAGGTCTTAAACATACTAACCTTCTCGATAAAAAAAAAACCCTCCTCTGAAAAAATTAGGCAGTCAAAATGACACTAAACATTGGTGATAGTGTTGATACCTTTAACCCTTCGGTGCGTGAATGTTTAAATTTTTTTTATTTATAGATTTAATGAATTTATATCCCGGTTAATAGATATCAGGATTAAGTCACAGCCAGAGCCATGAGAACAGCTCACATCTCCTGTAGGTTAGGTTTGGTTAGGTTCGCTCCCACTTAAGGGTTGTCTTCGTGATGCCACAAGATGGTCACAGCTAGTAGGACACAGGGTCTCAAAGGCACTGTGACCCGACTTAAATAGGAAAAAGTCTGAAGAATTACTAAATTTCAGTAAAACAAAATTAAGATTAACGATGTCCAGTACACTGCCTTCTAACGAAGCATGTCATGAGACTAGGCTTAGCTAATACGGATATATGCTGGTTCTGTGAGGACCTATGCAAGTCACGGAGATATCTTCCATCCTCCATGAGACTGTCAAACAATTGCTCGGAGTAGAAGGAAGCACCTAGGCAGGTACTTCTTGAACAACTTAGAGGAGGTTGATTCCTCAAATAATATTGGGACCACAATTAAATTCTGGAAATGATTGGCTGGGCCAAATCGGGTTAGGTTTTTAACCGTAGTGGTTCCCTGGGGATGGCGATGGGCCCGCTTTGGTGCCTGGTCTTTTTTGACGATCTCACAACCCCACTCAACCTAACCTAACCTACATCTTCTGTAAGTATGCCTTTTGAAACGCGGATCAGAAAGTAAATTGATGTATTGGAGAAACAAAATAGGTCTCAACTCAGAACTTTGAGGTATCTCCTTTAGAGTCTAGCGCAAAACGATACCTGCTAGATTATGACAAAAATTGGTAAAATAAAATGCGCCGATTCAAATAAAAGTAAACAAACTTCGAAAACAAACAATAGTGGGGGTGAAACTCGTCAGTAAAAGTTTGTATAAAGTAAGTTAAAGGGCGAAATTATTTTTTTCTCATTGGAAATTCGTTCATTTTTAGAGTGAAAAGAAACGTAAATACCACAAATGCCAATTTTTTACCACTTGCACTAGAGCTTTAGAAGCTCATTATCTAATGGAAATTTAAAATATTTCTTTTTGCAAAAAATAATTTACATGTTTGGAAAATATTTCAGGCATTTCTCAGCCTTCAGTTCCTTCAAGCCTATAGCAGATCTGCCCTAAGACTACGTGAATTTTGAACCAATTTTAATCAAATTCTTTGAAATCAACTGACGATAAATAAAAAAATTCCAACGCCCTCGACATCGCTTTTTTTTATGTTTTCAAAAATGAGATTGAAAATACTTTCTGAGCGGTATGTAAATTTCCCTCAACCAAACTAGTATCCTCGAAAATATCTAATAATAATAATAGGTTTGCAACAGGATATACAAATTTTGGAATATAAAACATTAGTTGTTACAATTTCTATGCATTCACTAAATTAAGTAGAAATAGTGCGAATTGTATATATATTTCGTTAAATTTTGAATTCACTGCACAATTTGCTAATTGTCGTCTTAATTTAAAGAGGGCGCTTACCTTATTGATTGGATTGCGAACTTTTACAGAAGTACGCCCTTTTTGGGGAGCGCCTCTTGACCTGTCTTAAAGCTACATACGAGTAATACAAAAATCGTCATATACGGTTTCCAGAATTTTGCAATCAAGTGCTGAATTTTTCCTATAGGATGCGAGTTAGTATTTTTCTCATTTCATTGACTTTCTGTTTACCCAAATGCATTTTTAATGGACGGCGTTTTTAACGTTTCAGAGGAAACAGCTTTTTGCTTAGTAGTGTTAATCCAATCAATAGCAAAATAAATAAATTAGAACACCTCAAAGCAAGGCTCCCGTATTTCGGCTTATATGTCCGTCTATACAGACTTCGGTTTCACTCACGGTTCGTGATTTAAGACAATTGTTAAAAAGCATTCCTATACGAGCAGCCATGTCTACACAGCCAGTGGTCTATACCAGTCACAGTAGAATGAGTCTATACGATCGATCCGCTGTTTGGGCTGTTCGTTCGTCATTCGCAGGACAATTTTTTTATTTTTTTTTAGTATACTATGCATGTACACCAAAACCAAGCGTTTTCTATTTGTCAAGCTGTCATTATCATGAGTATACACAAATCTGTCATGAGTTCTTATGATCCACCAAGAATTTAAAATAAAATCATATACGATGCATGAGTTCGACCAGGCATCTTATAAAAAATCACTTAAATTATAAGCCTCGTGGAAAAATATAAAATGGGTGGGAGGTTTCTATATTTGTACCTCAAAAAATGCTTATAGCAATACTGGTATTCGCCTACTTGATCATCGCAATCCATTAGAGGGGATCAGCGGACACTTTTATGAATCGTCTGTTACGTAAAGATAAAGAGGGGTTAATATTTGCCCGCATACAAAAGTTTATTATTTGTTTATTTGTATGGACCTAGACATACACTTCCGCTTAGTTTCATATTTGCTGTTATGAAATTTGATACCGAGTTGGAAATTGGTATCAAATGTGATACACGTCGCAAAGCTGAGCAAAAAATGTATAAACAAATACTTTTCTTATAACGTGAAAATAAACAAGGACTTAAAAGATTAAGAAAACAGTTGATCGCTTGCAACAGAGGATGTATATTTTTTAATGTTGCACTAACGCTGGGATTTATTTAAGATAAGTTTGAACAGAATAACCTAATCAGAGGTCTTTGTGTAAGCAATTCTCTAGTGGAGATAATATGCTAAAGCCGATATAACAGAGAGCACTGAGGGTATGTATATGGGTTCATCAGTCATGAGTGTCAAAATTTATATTTTCCACTTAAAAAAACAACGATAAGAACACATTTTTCGTGGCATAATAATTAAAAAATGAACAAAAATCAAAAAAAAAATCGCTAAAAGCAAAACGTTTTTTTCACATTGAGAGCAGAGGAATGAACAGGGCATGAGTCTATTTGGAGCGGTATGACTTATGAAACACAAATGAGCACTTGCTGTCATAGGCTATACGAATTTGAACCGCTGCAGAATTATGAAAAGTCTCAAGAAAATGTGCCAATGAGAAAAATAGTACCATTGTCAAAGCTATTCTGCAATTTAGAATATGTACATGAAATTTAAAAAGCATTGGCTAGCTAAACACTTAAAAATTGCGAATCGCCTTTTCTAACCAAAAAAAGGGCCAACAAAGCACAAAATTGTGGGATACTCGCACAACGGTCATGCTGATGTGAACAGAATTTGTTGTATTTTTTAAGACCTGTGCGCAGCGTTGCCGAAAGTACTCACATAGGAGTATTGTACTACTTTCAACACCTCCGTACCTCCGTACTCCTCCATTCAAATTCGTACTACTATTTTGTTTTAGAGTCTTAAAATATCTTACACTTGCAGCAAAGTGTGATTTCAACATTAATAAATTTAATTCACTTCAAATTTAATGGAATTTCCCTCTTTTTAGTTTTTTTTTTAACTGATTTTTTTAATGATTTTTGTTTAAATAAAAATAAATTTATCTGTACTCCTATTTTTTTTTTTTAAATACTCCCCTTTTCTGGCTGCAGTACTCCCTTATAATACTTCTTTCCGGCAACGCTGCCTGTGCGCTAATTTATATTCAACTTTGTCCGCCTGGCATTCCGGATCAACAACAACTGAATATATTTACAACAATAGTTGTAATAATATTCAGCGCTCGGACTTTCTCTCAATCAGCTTGGTCAATTTATTCTCATAAATAGAAGACGAACTTTCTTTTTAGGATTTATTTAAACAGTTAAAGAATATTTTTAATTGAATGCAATACAAAGGTTTAGAGTCGTAAACTGATAGAACGTTGCCTTGAGTTGTTTGCAATTTTTTTTTTGTTTTAGTTTCTCGAGTACAAGTTCAAAAAACGCTCTAACCGAGTGCGATATAAAAATGTTATATCAACCAAGTTTTGTTTTGTCTTTAACTAACGAGAAAAATAAGGTGGCAAATTGATAAATCGGTTATTTTTAACCGTGTTTCCTTAAACAAGTTGACTTGGTTATTTTTGATTAACAAACTCTGTAGGAGCTGTTTTAAATAAGTTATGTGAATTTGGAATCAGAATCTTTAATCTCATCCCAAATTGGTTCATCCGTAAAATTATATGAACCAGAGGTCTTTTCTGCTTTAAAAAAATTATATCGCGCTTCGTCTTCATTCGAAAACAAAAATCCTGCGTACCACATATTTGTGTCTCTCACAAATACAAAATTTAACTCTTCACTTAAGAAGAACATTTTGCAGATAGATCAAAGGTTTTCCATAAAGTCTTAAATTTAAAATTTCACATTCAGTACAAAGATAGGTACTGCAAACATAATTTTTTTAAATGGATCATCAAAAAATGAACTTTCATTGCTTAAAAAAGGGGTTTGTTTTTATTTTCCCAGAATTTTTAAGGAGATATGCGGCAAAATGAAATAAAGCCAAACGAAATAAGGCCAAATTTAAAATTAAAAACCAAAAAAAAAAAAACACAAAATTAAAAACAAGACCAATTTTTCTTAAATTTAAATCCTTTTGTATTTATTCGCGTTTGTTTCTTTGACTGGAATACTTTTTTGGCAATAAAAATTAATGTGTTGCTATAAATGGTTTCAAGATATTTTGATGTCCATCCGGAGTTCCACAACGAAGCCACCTGGACCTAGGTCCTCGTGTATCTCCCTCATGTATACGACGTATAATTTTGTCGATACTTACTCCTCGCAGATGACTTTAAGTTATTTATTTGACACATTTCGTATGTGGTGTTCTAAGAATCAAAAAAAGTGCAAGTGAATCTCGTTTTACAGAAAGATCTCCCAAACTCTAATCCGTTTATGACTGCGTTGTTGTTTTTGACGAAGAACTTTTTGAATATTTATGCATATTCTATAAATTTGTTTGTCAAATTTCATTCAGGGAAACAGCAGAGTATTCTTAAACTTAAACGATCGGGCCATTTGGCCCTTCGTCCGAGGCCAACAGGAAATGGCCCGCATATATTATTTTTTGTATTCCTTAAACAAAATATTCTAAAAAGCACACTTTCTAATTTCATCACAAAAATTAGCAACAACCAAGTTCACATAATATTGAAAGCGACACTGAATTCATTCATTCTGACTGACGTTTAATTTTCGTTTGTTCCCCTAAAAATAATTAAAATTTGTATTTTTATACCCTCCACAGGAAGGTATATTCACTTTGCTATTACATTTGTAACGCCAAGAAGGAGTCACCGGAGACGTCATAAAGTACATATATTCTGAATCAGGATCACATTCTGAATCGATTTAGCCATGTCTGTCTGTCCGTAGTCTGTCTGTCTGTCCGTCTGTTGAAAGCACGATAGCGCCCAAAGGAATTGATATAGGCGAATAAAATTTAGTAAAGGGACTTCTTTTTATCGTCGTCAGGTTCGTATTGAAAATGGGCTATGTCGGTCAAGGAGTTCGGCTACCTTCCATTCAAAATCAATATTAGACCCATTTGTCTCTCTGTCGGTTGCAAACACGATAGTGTTCAAAGGTATCAACCTAGGCAAACGAAGTTTGGTGAAAGGACTTATTTTTATCGCCGTCAGGTTGGTATTGAGAATGGGCAATGTAGGTCACGTAGTTCGGGTACCTCCCATACAAAATCAATATTAGACCCATTTGTCTCTCTGTCTGTTGAAATCACGATAGCGTCCAAAAGAATCCACGAAGGCAAGTGCAATTTTGTGAAAGGACTTACTTTTATCGTCGTCAGGTTGGTATTAAAATTGGGCTATGTCGGTCAAGTAGTTTTGGTACCTCCCATACAAAGTCAGTTTTGCATGACTTGTATGCAGTGGAGGGTATCGAAGCATCTTGTGTTCCTGTCACTTTATATCTATGTTGCCTTATAGTTTTCTTTTAAATTTTTTTTTAAATTCTCTCTGAAGGGTAATGGCACACACTTTGTGGAAATGGCCCTCAATATGTTTTTCTTTGTGGCAACGCTAATAAGTATACAGAAAATATTCGAAATGGCTGGCTTAGTGTCGCACTCTTGTGGTCGATCCATGAAGTTGTCGTTATTTATTTGAGATTTAAATTTTAATTTTCAAATGATGGTCGGTGGAATGTAGACTCTTACACTTTAATTATATCGCTTTTGTGTGACCAATTTTAGAATGGTGTTGTCATTCCAAATCCTAATTGCGGCATCCACACTGTAACAATTGAAAGGCTTAAGGAAAGGCTTCTGGAAATCATTTATCCGATATGTGTCACACAGATTTGAATTGATAAACATTTTCAATTTCAATTATATTCAAAAATATGTTGTTTTATTATCATTTAGTTTAAAAAAATCGAAATTTTAAATGACAGTCCAATAAGTTTGATTACCTACTTTGCTTTTAAAATGCATTAATTTGTTAACGACATAATAACGCTGTTTCACAATTGCCACTAAATATTTAACATTAACACGTATTAAATTGAATATACTTAGTTTATCGAAGGAAACTACGGATCCCCATCGGGAGTCCAAACAAATTCACCACAAAATTAAGTTGTTTGCTCTGTTTCCAACAGTTATATAGTCGTCACAACTTGGTTGTCAGTCGCACTCACACAGGCTCCTTTTCTCAAAAAGAACATCCGTTTTTGTTTTAATTCGACCGATGCCAGTCCAATCTATCAAAATATCAAAGTTGACGTCAGCACGACGTGATGAATTGATGCGATGGTTTACAACCAAGTTTATGGTGTGTGTATGGGTCGCTTAAGCTTGTTAAATGTGTTTACCTTTTTTCGGTTACTGCATTTTTCTTTGTCATTCATATTGATTCGAACTAAGGGCTACGAGTACAGATCATGTACTAAGATTTGTGTGCATGAATGATTTTTAGGCACATGCCACTATTCGCTAATATGTCCACACCCATATGCAATCAAATCCTTAATTATACTCATATATTTTATGTGTATAACAAACGCATGATACCGACCATGCCTCTAGACAGTTGATCAGTGCAAAAATATAAAATATAAATAAATAAATCGACCCCTTGCTCTCAACAACTTCTGGACGAGCACATCTTATTTGACAATCACCAAAATCTTGTTCGATCGTCCAGAGATACGTTCGTCAATGCGCTCGTTAGTTAGACCCCATAATATATATACCTAAGTAACAACCGAATTCTCTTGATGTGCTGGAGTCTCCAATGCCCAGTGGGGATAATGAAATGGTGCTGACAATTGACAATCGGAGTATTTAACAAGTGGAAATGGATTTGTAATCAACGCTCAACAGCCTTGGATGCGTTGTAACGAAAGAATACACCAAACTGCTGTGTCACGATCCTGCGCTAATGCATGTGGTATGGATCGTGGATCCCCAATGTGAAGACGAACTCCCAAGCGAGCAGAGCAGAAATCCGGTGATGCGGTTGACTCTTCTCCAATATTTCCCATCGTATCGAGTCAGTGTCAGTGTGAGGGTTTGTCCTCGTCAGCGTGAATTCGTCTTTTGTTGGTTTGATAATTCGATATTTTAATTAAATGTGATTAATGGTGTACATGCACGGACGACAACGAGCCAGAAAAAAGGTACAGCTCTGTAGAATGATGTGGACGTGACAATGGCCAGAGGTTAAAGTATTGTCAAGCAGTGAGCTTTTGTTGGAGCGATTAAGTCCAACTACCAGCGCCTTACTTTCGGTTTTCTTATGCCTTTCGTGTATATCGATTATTTGATTTGCCTTGTCATCGACTTTAAGCTTGTCCCAATGTGCACGCGCAGATTATCTGACAAATGAGAGACTCTATGCACTATAGACGAGCTCTGTATGAGGGGATTTATTTAGACACAAATTGAACGTGCAGGCGATCGATTACCGATGTGCGGGTTATGTGAAGTCAGCGGAATCTAGTTTGATTGTTAATTTCGATTGGAAACACGTTATTTTGTTCAATCAATCTGTCGCAGTTTTTTTTTTCGATTTTTAAACTTCTCAAGACCCAAGTGCTATCCTCGATCTGTGTAATATTATTTTCTAAGCGCCGTGCATGCAGGCATTGCTTAAGTTTCGAAAAAAGAACGGAGCTATAGTCTTCACTGCACAAATTTGGCTGCTTGTTAGATTTTTCTGATCATTTCGGAAGGTGTCAGATGCGTTATACTATTAGCAAGGGAATGCTATGTTAAAATCTATGGGAACCTCAAATTTACAGTGCACTCATGCCGTAATTTTTCAGACGATTACCGATAGACCTCCAAAAGTAGCAACTAAGTGCGAAAATTTCGAGTTTGAGACCGTAATGCAATTAATTTTCCACAAATGTAATGAAAGCTGATGATAGTGAAACAAATTCGGGCAGAATATAACTTCTTATGGTCATTAAAGTTTCTAAAACGATATCGTCCCGATGATTATTGTTATACGGAATCTGCCCCCAGGCAAAAATATTTAGCTGGAAAGGGACAGCGAAGCTTAATGCCGGCGTGAAATCATTTTTCAATGGATAAATGGACCCTTCGTCTCTAACCGAAGTTTTGAAAATTAACAACCATTTGGCGAAACTAAAAATTACTGATGATCGAGCTCGCTCATCCTGCATTTAAAGGTGAAACCTAAAAGTATGCGTTCAGCTACAAACGTTAACCAATTGTGCGCAACAGGAGCACTGGTAATGCCATACTACTAGACTCTCTGAGTGCTTTTGGAGCCGTCATATCGTGTTAATATACAGGTTTTCTGGATTGAAAGAAGCTAGAACTGCGGTTATATACGGACCTGTTGCGACGCCACCCTCAAACTTCTAGACCAACAGCTCAGAGAGCTGCGTATAGAACTCGTTAATGGACTCCATTTGCAAACATTTCATCACAAAATGATGTCCTCGTAAAATGTTCGGCCCCGTTTGCAATGAGAGAGAATCAACGACAGCCTGTACAGCGACACTACCCTGTTCTAAAAATGTCCGTCAGTCGTCTAAGATCACTAGGTCATATAGAGCGAATGAGCACAAATGTTCCGGTCCGTAGAGTCTTCGAGTCTCACCCGGAGGGACAAATGCAGTCGAATATTACCTCGTCTTATGAGGCGCGCATAAATTACAAATGGAAGAAGACCTCAAGCGCCCAACTGAAGGCAGACAGCTAAGAGGACCAGGCTTGTAAGTTGAGGTTCCGGTTCACTCCGAACTGTATAGAGACGTAAGTAGTTTATATTTGAAAAGGTCCCGACACTGTCTACAAACAGAGTAGGCATTTGGCCTGCTCAAAAGAAGTAATTCCCATAACCGAACTTATCGCATCGAGCTTTAATATTTATTAGGGGACATGTGGAAGCTTTTGAAAATCGTGGAAGCGTTACAGGTATATAACATACGATGGTGGAAAGTATATTCAGCGTATAGAATGTTTTCCAAAATATGGCAAAACATAGCAATCATTTTTACTGCCATAAACTACATCTGCGCCGTTTCAAAGTTGTTTTTTTTTTATATATCTAAGTGCAGCGTCTCGAAAGTCACCACCATATCCACCGGAAAGATGCAAGCCTTAACCTAAATAGATTCACCTTAAGCACCTGTTGAATTCTCTGGCGAAATTGTAGCTCTAACGGACAACTTTACCAGAGAGCAAATAAAGAAAGATGACAGTTTCTTGATTTCTGTAGAAGGACTTACTAAAAGGGGATTGTGGATAAACGTAATACATCAGCGGACAACTGCTTGATAGAGTAAAGATTGGGCTAGAGACATTTCAAAGAATTGCTGCCCAAGGTTTTTCGATTGCAGATTAATCCAAAATTGTTTGCTTTACATTTTTAACTACATACCTCCTGGTGTAGATAATAGCTGGCGATGCTCCTCAGGAAGCTCCAAAACGTATTTAGTTTGATCGCTCCCCCCTCACAAAGTAAGAAGAGGAAATACTTGATCTTCCCACCATAAGGAACAAATGAAAACATATACCTCATCCAATAGCCCATACAACACACACTTAAACTGATGGTCAACAGAGGCAGAATGCCTGCACAAATCCATATCGCCAGACATAAAGGCGACTGGACAATATGCCTAAACCAAAAGTGACCGCATTGCGTATCTACAATCTACATCCTAAAATGAAAACAGAAAATAGATTTCTATCCCAAATTGGATTTTCACCCTTGATCGGATCACTTAAACGAGAACAATAGGATAACCAAGTGGTTGAGAAATTGCAAAACAATTGGATTACCCCTCAGGTCAATTGAGGATGAAAAATGGATGTGCAGTGTGCACGTGTTGGGTGCTCATTTATTTACGATCACCAGTAGAGTGGCGGCTTCTTTTTACATCCCTGTTGCGTTCGGTGCTGCCTGTTAATAGTATTTCCAATCGGAAGTGAAATATAAAACGTCGAACGTTTGGATCGTTTGGAATCTCCTGCAGTATTTGATGGAAATGGGGATGCGTCTTGGTTTGATATTCGAGAGCTCGGAAGATGGAGGCACGTTCGTGCGCAGTGGATCAGTGGGTATAGTGTGCTGCAGTATTGAGCTAGGGGTTTCAGGTTTGACCGCGCGAAAACACACCTAAACGCGTACCAATTGCGAACGCCTGACATAACAAGAGTTGGTGTAGTTGTACTAGATAGATAGATAGTTGGCGCAACAGGTCCGTAAAGGTACCGACGGCCTATAGCTTCTCACAAACATTCGTTTTGTGTGAAGTCTTTGTTTTTGGGACGAATGGAAGGGATCAACAATTTTATGCCACGGCTTGTTTGAGAAACTCTTTCGTGACGCTTATACTCTCCGATGGTTGTCAAAAGTTCGCGAAAGGTGGCTGAGTGAAAAAAAAGTGCGTTTCTCCGGGGAGCCACTGCCACTGCGTATTGATCTATTTTTATTTAGGGTTGCAGGGAAATAACTTCACCTTGAGTGGGAAATAAATCACTTTTCTTATGTGAAGTTATGTCCTACTGAAAATGTTCAATTACGATTTTTGTGAAATTATTTCCCACCTATGAAAATCCAATTATTTATAAGGATTTCAGTATAGATTAATTAACATTATGAATAACAACTTTGCATACACAAAAACCTACTCTAAGCTATAAACAGTGACTCCAAGCAGGGGGGCAGCATTACCCTCATATTTTTCACTGTTTATGAATTACACGTGTCGTCGCAGTTTATGAGAAATTATTTCCCACAAAAATGCGGAGTTATTGCCCACTTTTATCACTTATTTTATGTGAAATTATTTTCCACACTTCAACTTCACCTCGAGTGGGAAACAATTTCACTTTTCTTATGTGCATTTATGGCTCACTGAAAATGTTCAATTACATCACCACGATTTTTGTGAAATTATTTCCCACCTATGAACAAAAAGAAAATCCAATTATTTATAAGGATTTTAGTATAGTTTAACTTACATTATGAATAACAACTTTGCATACACAAAACCTACTCCAATCCCTAAACAGTGAGTCCAAACTTGCTGTGGAATGCAGGAAGGCACTGTCCCTTCTATGACGACCTTTCGGCCATCCAAAGTATCCGTTTGAATAACATCAATAAATTGATCAACTCCACAGGTTTTGAGCTCCCTTAACATCATTCTCTCTCTCTCTAACTTCCGATTCCGGTTCCGGTTGTGGTATCAAAACGGAGCTCAATGTGTCATTTGTTTGTTTTTCCTTTGTCGGGTAACAGGGAACAGAGCCACTTAAACCAATCAACCAACCAAGCTATTTCAGGATTTGGGAATGTAGCTCTGAAATTTTGATCTTCGAGAATATGGTAGTAGAAAAGCTCCGTAGATTGTCCTTTTCCATAGTCCTTTCTGTGTACAGCGATCAAAGATACGAATTGACCAAATTCATTACCAAGACTAGCTTCTAAATCATCCTTGTACACTTTCACCAATGCCTCTGCTGCAGGTGGCCCGCTTCGTCGCCGTTCGATGCCGAAATTTTGTTGCCACTTCAGTTAATGACAGTCGCATCAGTGTATACCTATATCCATAGTTGCGCGATAGACCGAAGAAACTCCTGCGTATATCGATCTACTATCGACCACCCGCATGCATAAGTGAAATCTGGCGATTTGTCATACGGTCGGGGCGGCAGTCTTTCAGGCTTTGTATTATTGTTTTCCACTGTTGGAACCGCACAAATTTAGCACGCCTAAGCGTTTCCACATGTGCACGATAACAGCGCCCGATGGCCCCGAATGGTCTTGTTGTGACGCTATGGCATATTATAGAAAACTAAAATCCCTTTCGACTGTTGCACATGGAAATATGTAAATATTATCTATACACACCAACCAACAACTGTGCCACCACACGGAAGCAGAATGGCATTGTTTGCATAGCTTGTTGTCGGCGCATGATATACACACAGTTCACAGTTTGTCCGCCCAAAGAACTCTTTTGGTGTTTTTTGTTTCACTCCGTCCGGTGAGGTAATATTGACACAACGATTGGAAAGAAAATATGGATCTTTGACAAATAAAACAAATCATCAAAATCACATCAAAATTGAGAAATCAAAGAGATGCACACACACGCTGCCAACATCGGCAAACGAAATAAACAAATTCACTAGTTACACCTAAATAAGCAAGTTTTCGGACGGCCGGCGGCACAGGGGGCTTGTGCATCTATTATCGCATTTGCATCTCTTCGTGCAGCTATACAATCGTCATCGGCGGCACACTATCATCGATGATTATCATCGCATCTGGTGGCGTTAAGGCCACCGCTCTTGAAACAACAAACTTGGAGTTTGGAAAATCTTCATCAACTATACAGTGTATTTGTGCGCGCGCGGATGAGCCAAAGTTCGCGTATACGATTATACGAGTATGATCATAAACGAAACAAATAACTCACGGCGCGCGGCGTTCTGAAGAAAGATCAAAAGCAGCGCGCGCCATTCGGCGCGCACACCCGTCTCAATCAAACGCCAATTTTAGACACCGCTACTGGCAATTTCACCAGTGATTTGCGCCAGAAAATTGCCAATAAATTTGCACGTCTTTTTGGGGTGCAAATCTATCTCACACTTGGTGTCTGTGCACTGCTCCTTTGATCCTAAGTCATATATAATATAATCGTCATTTGTACTAGATTCAGAGTTGTGACGGCTATGGCTGGCCGGCTCGCTTTCTTTTCCATTTTGGCCGAGTTTTCGGATAATTTTCGAGAAATTTGCAGAAAAGTACGGCCGCCATTCGACGATGGTAACAATCGCCATGGCAGACTGAAACGACAACAAAGACTGGATGATGATGGTAAATATAAACAAATCCAAATAACCAATCGAACGCTGAATAAAGGGAAAAGTAAAAGTGTGAAATTGGATCCAATTCCGGTAGTGTTGTATCTAATACTCGATGAGATGGCTTGTAGATATAATTAGCACCTAAATGCCTGTGAGTATAATTAATGGATTTTTGTGAATGGGCTCAGATACTTGGATATCGTGTTTAAGAGGGTATCTCAATTGAACTATTCAATTATCCAATTAGCTGTGATTATTGTGGCTCGCAAACGAATAACGTGTTTGGTTTGTGTCGGTGTGGGTAATTGTGAAAAATAGATCAAGAACTTTGATGGATTTTTTTTTGCGGATGTCCGCAGAACTATGTCAAGTAATATGAAGCGGAAAAGTTGCAAGCACGGGGTATGCGTACCTGAACCTGTAGGCTCCCGCAGCCATCAGAATGATTCCGCATTGCATTGGGAGATAATTGGCCGTCTGACAGAATTTTCTGGCGGGATTTGGAAAGTTTCGCTTCGTATTTTATAAACCTGAAATGTCACTATAGGTAGGTTAAAAACTCAGCCCCCCAAAATCCTCTTATCCAATGTGAAGAAGAAATCAACACACTTAGATGCGACTTTCACACTCGAGATCTTTCAATTCTGACATTACGAGGATAGAGAAACTCAAAAAAGAGGGTCGCACATTTCTGTCCTTTTGTCCGTATGCTCCAGAGGCCCGCAAACCTAAACAGCTTAGGGGCCGTTTATTTTCTACTTTAACATCAGTACTAACGGTACGTTCCATATCACAGTTAAAAACCAGTTTGATTTATTCGAAAACCGCTCTAACAATTTCAACTAAAATTAATACACAATTTATGTTTTGTTATCTATTCTTAAATTATGCAGGCAAAATTAATATGGCCAATACGCAGTACCAGAATAACGGTACTTTTGAAATTTTTTCATATTTCAAAAACGGTCCATACGATTGTAACAAAAACTCATTCGCAAGGTAATATGTAATAGGTAATACTTCTAACTTGATAGCAGTTATTCTCTACAGTACCGAACAATGGATTTTTGAAAAAGACAATTTAAAAAAAAAATGAGTGTGCTTAAGACCACAGGACTGAAGTAAAACTTCTTTAGCTCCATCTATATATAAATGTTTAGTTTATCATTATATTCATACTTGAACATCAAAAGTTTCGGTACAGTTTTTAAGTATTTATTAGTAGTGTTTTTTTGAGCTTCGTTCTCAGCAAGGCAAAGTAAAGTAAGATTTTCAGTACGCAATTACAACAACTACGCTCTACTTGACACTTCGAGACTCGCAGTAGTTGTTGTAATTTGTGTGCTGAAAATCTTACTTTACTTTACTGTGCTGAGAACGAAGCTCAACAAAACAGGCCTATTATGAAATGAGGCGAATAAAACTTATACCGTTCGAAAGGTACTGTACCATAGATGCGCACAAACCAAAAATCGTGGGTATATGTCGCCATTAATGCAGAATTCACAATGTCGCGTTGACGCGCGCGTGCATTGACAGATTATGTAGAAACAAAGCGTTCATATGCTACCACACAAAATACAACTTCAGGCGTTCAGATCGTAAATATCGTAAAGTTCAACGCAACGCCTGAGTAGACCTACTCTCTACTCTCACGCGCGTTTGACATTAAAATATTAAAATTGAATATTCAAAAAATATAAAAATCGTGAAAACATGGAGAATTTTGAAGAAAATTTAATCAAAAATATTATTTACTCCACTTGCAGTCCTGTGCATAATTTTTTGTTTGACAGTTTGCAGAAGTGTTCGCATTTCATTCAAGGTTTCACTTGTACTTGTTTGATTTGATGTCATAGGGTGTGCCCTTCCTAGTTGCAGTGCCATAGATCCACAAATGTTTAGTTTTAAGAGCTACCTATCTGCTTTTTAGTGCCAATTAATTAATATAGTATGTGGAAATGACGTATTCTTTTTCTTTGTGGAAAAACTACTTTTTTTTTTAGATTTTCTGGGGGAAAAAAAATAATCATTGGCCTTGTATCCACATTAAGGTTGTTCTTTGCTTTGTTATACTGTTATATTAAGATTTTCGGCGAATTTGTTTCCAATTCGTTCACAAACATTTCAGCTATAAGAAAAAAGGGAGTAAACTTGAAATTTGAATTCTCTTCTAATTAGTTGAAACTAAACCGAACTTTTAATCTGACATGCCCCACTCCCTCAACGCGCATTCGCTTCAAAGCAGCACTTCGTTTTACAAAATTGTTGCTCGCGCGCTTTGGCATTTAAAATCGTAAAGTTGCGATAAAGCGTGTCAAAGCGCGCCGACGCACGCACGCGTCAACGCGACATTGTGAATTGCGCATAAGGCTGGTACAATTAAGTTATGAATTCCCCATACAAAACAGGTAAATGAAAGGATTTGGCGACATTCAATTTGACGCCGACAATTACCATAGTAACGTATTCAAACCTAAATCATCTTAGAATAGAACCTGTTTCCAATTGAGCAGCACATTTACGTTTTTTTTTTCGATATCTAGATGTCGCTCTTTTCGTTAATAAAAAAAAATAACATAAATAACGAAAATAATTGTGATGTGTTTTTTAGTATTACTAGAGGAAGAGAGCAAGAAAATGGGAGCGTGCACTGCTCTCTCTTGCTCCTACAGTATGAAACAGATAATAGGCCACGGTTGCCACTTACAAAAAAAAACTCTCACTCACTCTGGATGGTGATGAAGCCTATGCAAATAATGCAATGCGTGTACTCAGAAGCAGTAAGGTAGCATTTAAATGAGGTGATATTCAGTTCGCATTCTTGGCAAAAAAAAATTCCAAATTTGGTAAAAAATTACGAAAGTGGCAACCTTGCAATAGGCCTTCACTGTGTCTTAGATATACGAAACGTAACTGGCTTTGAGAGAGAGAGAGAGAGAAAGAAAAGAAAATAAACCTCTTTCTCTTGCTCCTACAGTGTGATACAGACAATAGGTCTGCACTGCGGTGATACCAGACTTTAGAGGCAGGTTATCCCACGGTTATACCCAAAAAATCCCTTTTCTCCCTAGCCAAAATATAAATCCCATATTTGTCTCACGAAATATTAAGTTAAAAAAAACATTTCTTTTATTAAATTCTGTCTTTTTTTTTATTTTATTTATTTAGTTATTATTATTATTTCCTATTTTCCTATATATACAATTTCAGTAAAAATAATAATTACAATTCAATTAAAATATGAAATTCGTTTGACAATCTGTATTTTTTTACTATTGTAATAAAAATAGTGATGAATGTCATTACAATTTACATTTTAGGCATTTAAAAAAGTTATGTGTGGGTGCGGTGACCCTTAAAAAAATCAAAGAATTACTTTACTTTATAAAATAAATTTAAACAGTCTAAAACAAAACAATTTCCTTTGAATGCATCAAGATCCATTAACAAAAAAGACTCAAATTATAATGCTCAAGTTACATCAGATGGTCAGAAAGAACAGACTCTATGCCAGCGAAATTAAAATTGAAAAGCCATATTTTTACGAGTTTGAGAAACTTTTTAGGTATAGATACTGACCTGAACGATCGAGGAAGTTTATTGAATAGACGAATAGACGATATTTAATAAAAATTACGATAAGCCGTGGTATGGAATTCAGGAACGGATAATGAGTACGAAGAGTTTTATATTATTAACATATAGAAGTTACATTATACATTAACTGAAAGCTAACAAAAATAAATACATATTAAGATACGTTTGTACATAATACAAAAATAGAAAAGTAGGTATATCTCACACATTTTTAAATTGTTACAAAAAGGAACATGGATTCAAAATCGAATTAAGGCTTTTCCTGACAAATCAGAGCAATTAGTTTTGTTTTTTTTTTTTTATTATTGGATTTGAGCAAATTTAAGTTTAAGTTTTATTTCTTACTTTAATTCTTTTCTTATTTTAGTTCTTTTATTTTAATCAAAACTATTACGAACATGTAAATATTAGTAAAGTTATTTTCCAAGTCGTATTTACTTTCGAATTTCATTTTATTTTATTTTTATTTTTATTTTTTTTATTTTATTATCAATGTAATTATACTGTTTAACTATCACAGAATTATAAGTAATGTACTCTTACTGTGTTAGCATGTACTCAATAAATTTAAATCTAAATCTAAAAACATAAAATTGCATTTGGCTTTGAAATGAAAATAATATTCAACATAAAATAAATATTTTATGAATTATTTGAAACTTTATCTCGGTTTCAAGTCTCATTATTCTTGATTTTTCATACAAAAATGACACAGAAAATTTGATTTGAGAATAAGGCTTTTTTGCATACATTCCAATGTTTACAAAATAAATAAATTTTTTAGTTTAAAAAATACTCGTGATTCATTTACAGATATGCCATTTTATGAAAGAGTTTAGGGAAAATAAAAAAAAGAAAATGAAAGAGTTTAGGGAAAATAAAAAAAAGAAAATGAAAGCAGTTGGATATTTTGAATGACTTTTTTCTAAACTTGAAAATATTTAATTTGATCGTAGGTTGAATAATTTTGTTATTCCTAATGAAATGAGCAATTAGGAACAAAATCTGACCAAAAACTAAAATCCCCTTCTATTTGTACTATGAGGTCTGAAAAATCCCTTTGTCCCTTTTAGCTTATTATTGGTGAGAAAATAAGTGATAAATCCCCCGATCTGGTATCACTGCTGCACTGTATGATGTGTCTTAGATAATGAAACGCAACTGGCTCTACAGTAATATACGAAACGAAACGTAACTCTCTCTCCCTTTCTATCTTCACTAACATATATCTCCCTCTCAACTTCCGCTCGCAATTTCCGTAACGCTTCCGTGACGCATTCACCAGCTTACCCCCCAAGTCAAGCGTGCCTTAAGAAGTATTAGGTACTTCAAAAATAATTCGCTAGCATATTTTTTGTGAACTAAAATTTAGTTGCAACCACTAATTAAACAACAAATAGCATATGCTGTATTCCTTTCGTATGAAACGAAAATGTCTTTGGTTCTTATTAACATAAAGCAAAAAAACGAAAACGTCAATGAAATAGCATTCGTTGTTTTGTTTTCGCGGAAATAATTTTTATTTTCGTTTTCGTTGCATGAAGCAAAACGTTGGTTAAAACGAGAATGATTGAACGTTTTCATCTTACAGAATCCCAGACTAAAGTATCATACAGTGATGTACACCACTCCATCCCTCTGCCTGTATAACTGTCTCATTTGGTTCACTGTCCCATTGTAAATTGAAATGGTACACAATACACAACACACACACACCCAACAAGGATTGAACTCAAAATCCGCATAAGTAATGAGCACTACAAAATTGCGTATACACATTCCAATCGGCAACAATTCAATTCGCATAAACAACAAAGAATGAAACTCACAATACCTCTATGGATCTATCCAAGCCAACTTTACAATCCCATTGTTACCTTATCGGAAGGGATGAACATCATAACATCAACCAAGGACCGTGTGCTGTGCGGTTTATCGCATTTCGCCACGCCACAGTCACACAATAGCAAGTGCGGATGATCCAGAAACAATTTTTAAAAGCAATTCCAAAATAGTACAAAATCATCTCATCGACACTGTCATCCGATGTGCGTGCGGTTTTTTAATCCCATTCTCTGGCTGACAGCCGGCGTAGATACGCAAAGAATAAAAATGTAAAAAGCTGACGGCCAGCATCCGTTTGCTGGCGCTAAGTTCGTTGCTTTAGTTTATTATCTCCGGCATCCCAGTTCGTATACAAAAGTTGATTGCAATTCAAGCTAATTGGAGTTTTTATTGGTTAGGATTGATTTTTCGGACAAAAAAATCTCCATAACTTGTAAAGTTTCTGGGAAAAGTCGGTGGCGGCAGAGTCGACAGTGCGTCTATGGTGGATCAACAAGAAGTGTATTTTCAACACACTCTCAAATGCTTCCTTGAATTTTGATGTGGCAATGGCGGGCAATCTGCCACACGGCACCCCATCGTCATATCAGATATATGTAATGTATGGCATAGAAGAAGGTGCACAGGCATGCACAGATCACACGCAACCATATTCTGGGACTCTTCGGCCTGAACGTATGCGGTGTGGTTCCCAGTTTTCTGGTCGATTTCCTGTTTACACAACACGGTCAGGCAGTTTACTCATCATTTCTTTTTAATGAGAACCGTATAAATGTGCAGAGTACGCACTACTTACACACTCCCAGAAGTCCATAGCCATCGTATTAATTCTATAAACAATAATTTTTTAATTCTTCTCCTTTATGGTCGTTCGGTTTCGTAAGCAACTTTTTATGTCGATGATTCGAATTATTATCGAACGAGCTCGAGTGTTGGATGTTGGCGATCTGGCGATGTGGATCATCGCTGGAGACAAAGTCGTCGTTTTGTTATTGGTACTGGCTCGTATTAATATCGCTTTTGATTTTTATTAACCTTTTTATCACAGTCGTAAAATGATGTATATGCTATGGACATATTTCGGATGGCAACAATGCGATTGCACTGCCACGGGTGCGATGGGTTGACTGTCAAGTGTTTGTCATACAAAGTGGCTAAATTGATTTGGATGAGCGGCATTTGAGTCTTGTGTCGTTCTAGTCGGATATTCAGATTATTAGTGTCATCAATGTGGGGTCGGCCAGGCTCCGCAAGGTTTTATAATTGTCTTCTTTGGTCATGGTTCTCCTTCTCGTCTTTGAATTGCCTAATTTTACGCTTTGGAGGGCTGAGTCTGCAACAGTGTTGCCAGTGTCGCTGTTAAGTCTGCAACAGTGTTGCCATTCAACTCTTCAACTTGTTGGACTTACTTTCGATTTTTTGCCTATACAGTCTAAAATGAAAATGTATTAATTGAAACCGGGCAGGCCCGTATTTTTGACACATATTTATGTTAAAGCACACGTAGAAGAGTACTCAATATAATGAGTAAGTACCCAAGGAGTCGTAATCTTAAAGGCAGGACAATTGAAATGATTGAGTAAGACTCATTTCAGTGAGTAACTAAAACTTGCAATCTTAATGTAGGTAATTTAAGGGTGGTGCAGTACCAAAAGCAACCTTTCCTTAAGCGAGTGACCGCCTGTTGATCAGGCAGATGATTTACAATATTTCAAGAAAATAACTGTCCTTTAGCCATTAACCCCAACCCTGGGGTCCAGCGCGATGCAAAAACTAAACTTTCGTGGATATTTTTTCAACTACAAACCGTACGATGGCGCTATTCAAGCTAATCCTCTAATGTATCAGTAGACGTCTCGTCATTAGTCATTTTTAATTGCGCGTTCGGTGCAGTCGTAATTATAACAACTTCCGGGTCTCATACACCCCCGGGGTAGGAATACTGAGTCATAGGTACAGTGTATCCACACGTACTAAGCGATGGCCGATGGCTATGTTTTACGGTTAACTAAATATAGTGGGTTTTATGTTCTTCAGAAAATGGCATCAAATCAGCGCCAAAAAGGCGCCATTTCCTCAAAAAACTTGCACTTGACCTCGTCACGCCCCAAATGGAAGAACGATTTTCTTGGCCAACTTTACCTGCAAATCTCCAAGTACTCCCTGGAGATATTTAAAAAAAAAACGGCCATTAGTTGAGCCCAATCGATCTGTAAATTGAAAAAAAAATATATGCAATATGTCCAAGGGATAAGGACCGGATGACGAAAATTAGATGCGGCAGGTGCCGAAACCCCCTTTGCGGCGAATATAGCCGGTCTGTGTGCCAAGAATGCCTCGATTCTATAAACTTTAAAATATTTTTAATATTAAACTACGTGTGTGGTCTTAATAATAAATAATTTATATTCAAACGTCTTTTTGTTTTTGAAATAAGAACACAAATGTATTGCAGTTTTCTAGACCCCAGGGTAGCAATAGTGTTTCTCCAGGGATCGGTAGGGTTTAAGGGTTAAATCATAGGCCTGAGACTAGACATCAGTTTCATTGATTGCGGTAAGCAGTGGGTAAACTATTCTCTGTAAACTCTCGTCATAACAGTTTTTTCGTATCCTCGCTCCGCATCCACTGCCCTATTTTAGATCGTAGCCTTTGTCGTCTCGGAAAAATTGTAATGGAAAACCGTACCGCAAGTGGTATCAAAAACAAGTAAAAGTGTTATCATCGGCCTGCCCGATGCTTTGATACCCTCCACTGCATCCAAGTCATGCAAAATTGGTTTTGTACGGGAGGTCCCAGAACTACTTGACTGACATAGCCCATTTTCAATACCAACCTGACGACGATAAAAAGAAGTCATTTCACCAGAGAGAGAGACAGACAGACGGACATGTCTAAATCGATTCAGAATGTGATCCTGATTCAGAATATATATACTTTATGTGGTCTCCGGTGACTCCTTCTTGGCGTTACAAATGTAATGACAAAGTGTGAATATACCTTCCTGTGGAGAGTATAATATTGTTTAAGAAGGCGCCCTCTATATCTGCAAAGACACCTATGGGATTCTTTCCTGTCAAGGGCATCATCAATTCAAGCAACCGGGGTTTGAAGTGCAGTTTCGTAAGGTTTACCACGATTATAAAGGGGTCTTTCATTAGCGACTTGACAACTTCAAACTTTCAGTGTGAACGCACCCTTAAACCGATTACCGAACTGTCAATGTCAAAATATTCAGTAAAATAAACATTTTCATCGGCTGTCGCAATTTTTAGAGCGTCAACTCTAATTTTCGGCCGACATGAATGAAGCGCGTCACTGGACTAGTGTGTACCTTCATGAGCTTCCTGAAACAGTACTTCATCCGCAAAAAGTCACTGTTTGGTGCGGTTTTCATGCCGGTGGCGTCATTGGGCCGTTTTTTTTTCGTCGATGAAAATGACCGTCACGTTGGAACGTTATTTCTTTGAGCAATAGCATGAATTTGACATCAGTGATACTACTCGTATATGCGGTTCCAACAAGACGGTGCCACACACCGGTTGCAACAATCGAGTTATTCAAGTCTCAGTTCGGTGAACGTGTTATCTCGAGAAACGGACCCGTCTTTTGGCCGCCGAGATCGTGTGATTTAACGCCTCTATAGACTTTTTTTTTGAGCTATGTTAAATCATTGGTCTATGCCAATAATCCGCCGACGTTAGAGGAGCTCAGAGCCAATATTGAACGAGAAATAGCGGCCTTATCGGTCGAAATGTGCGGCCGCGTTATCCAAAATTGGGCTCAACGTCGATACGTCAACGTGGTGGGTATTTTAATGAAGTCGAACTCCATTCATAAATGTTTTGATAGTAATTAAAGCCTCTAGTGTCGGGAAGTACAGTAAAAAAAATATTAGAATGTGTCGTCTAAGCAACACTATAATTATTAAACATAAATAATGTATTTGAAATCATAAAAACAAAAGGACACTTTATACGTGACTGCGACACAGAACAGTTGTTTTACTTTAACGGATACGGATTCTGAAAAGCCAATACATATTTTCTGAGATATCTTTGTATTTTATTTAAAAAAGAAGTTGTCAAGTCCTTAATAAAATCCCCTTTATATGTACATGGCATCGAAGACCTTGCGCATGTATGACTCTTCAGAAGTATTCCCATACTTATTAGCTGAAAGACTGTGATACTGATCGATCGAGGAACCACCAAAGTAGTTGTCATTCTTTCGAATATATAAGCTTACTTCACCAATTTCCGAGCTTCCAATGTAAGAGCTACTGCCAAGCCGGCAAGTGCATTAATGCGAGGTTGAAAGTATCACTTCTTACCAATGGGAATGACTTCTGTTCTACCACATCTCACCTTTGAATAGCCTATTGACAGGTATTCTTACAATTCGTAGCAAGGACTATACAACTCCACCTTAAAGAGTCGTAGAAGAGCGTTAATTATTGTTTTGCTGATTTCCTCATCGCGTTTATACTGAATAAACCCCTCTAAAAATGGTGTGAGGGTTGTTTAAAAAAATGCTAAAGTTTGTATTCCTTAACCGACGTGCAAAGATTCGAATCAGTACGACCTATGATTCTTATATTTTAATCTGAATTGATAGCCATGCATAAAAAATAAATAAATAAATAATTGGCGCAACAGGTCCGTATGGACCCAAGCCTAGCTTCTCACAACCATTCGTCTTGTGTGAGTTTTTATTTTTGGGACGAATGGAAGGGATCTACAATTTTATGCCGAGTCCAAACGGCCAATTGAGAAGCTCTTTCATGACAGTTAAACTCTCGGATGTTTGTCAGACGTTCGCGAGAGGTGGCGCAGTGAAAAAAACCTTAAGTTGGAATTTGGGTTTTTCTCGGGATTAGAACCTGGGACCCCTCGCTTAGTAGTCCAACACACTAACCACTAAGCCACTGCGCCACAATATAAAAAATAAAATACTTGTCATTGCAGGAATTCTTTTTCTATCTGATAGTGACTTAGAGGCTTTGAAAAAGATTGTAAGTGTCCATGTGTAAACTCTGATCTTCCGTCCCAGAAAATACTCGAATCTACTCAGTTATTGTTACCGAAAACGAATCCCTTTTAATCTGAGGTTGAGTTTTGAAACACCAACTATAGCATTAATGATAGTCCGCCATACTAACACACATTTTAAGGCAGTTTCCGTATATCAACGATCGTCTAAACGATATCGTTTTTGAAACTTTGATCACCAAAATAAGTCATATTCTGCTCGAATGGTATTGACAAACGTCAGCTTTCATTATACTTTTGGAGAATAAACTGGATTAAGCTCTCAAACTTGTAATTTTAGCACTTGGTTACTTATTTTAGAGGTCAATCGTTTCGACGATATTCGCCTGAAAAGTTACGGAGTGAGTGCCCAAGCTAAATTTTTCGAACTCACGGCAGCGAAATTTTCCATACAAAACTTGCATATGGCGGCCTACAAAATATTTAGTGCGAAGGTTAAAAATGATTATTAGTAAGGCCCAGTGTGTACGCCACAAGTGGAAGAAGCCTCGACACTCGACTATGTAAATTCGCAGCTTCAAAAGCCGATTTAAATAAATATCTCAACACTCATCGAATTGATATGTCGGTGACTCGTTTTTCTCCACCAGAGATTGTATCAAATGGCGGTTTAATGCAAGTGAGGTTAGCTCACAGTTGCAGTCAATCAAAAATCGAAAAGTAGTACATTTCGAAGCCGGACTACACCCACATTGAAGATGTGTTACATTTAAGCTTCTTACACAACTTAAACTCAAATTTTCGAGAGGCGGTACAATTTTAATGAATCCGATTCATCATAGCACCTCACCTGCAATACAAAACAATAAAAACCCAACTATTATTTGACATACTAAATCGTCTCTAGGGTGTGCTGAAAACAAGGTTCAAGACTCAGCGACCTCATTATATTCGCTGATGTCAGTCAAACTTGGTGCCTCCGATAAATCGGTATACTTACATCAGCGTAGTGCGTTCGCCACTCATGCCAAAATAATGTCAAATCACGTGATTATGCGACAAGGGAAAACTCAACAAATTTCGCTATTTCGTCAAAGTAATGCGGATTAGAAACCTCTTCGTGTCGCCTATATGTAGGCTCAACAGCAATGACGTACTTTAAGCAATTATCGGACTTACATAATTGTGTGTTTCTGCGCTCACGCCATTATGGCATGGCGCCACTTGGCTTATTGAAAATACATTATATCCGTATGGTGGTCAAAAGCGAGCAACATTGGAGTTCCCAAAAACGATATACGGAACAATAATCGGCTGTGAGCTGGTGTAGTACGACGGACGATGACAATGCCTAAGCTAAAGCCTGAAGGTATATTGTTTGGATTTGGCCCGAAGGTAGTTTGTCCGTAAGCCGAAATTATAACAAGTGAGAACGTTTTTTTTTTCTCACATTTTTTGTTGCCTCGGCATTATTTTTGATGGAAGTAGGTATATATTATACGTATTGTGTTGGGCATTTGAACTGAACAAATTGGCCTAGCCCAGGCCCACGCGAATATAGATCACAGCAGTGATACTTGTAAAATTTGTGGACAATTACACGCTTTGATTGCGGTATTAAGAGCCTTCCTGAGAGAGGTGACAAATGTTCTGGGAAAAAGCAGTTCGGTGTAATATTTCAAGAGCGAGCAAACAAAATATTTTTTTTTTTTTTTTAATTTAACATAGATAACACTCAAAATAATGAGCGAAGTGGAAATGGATATTCCAGTCAACTAAACTTACACCAATTCCTAAGTTGGACCCCCTTTTTGAAGATTGGAAGACAAATCGAACATTGACAACTTGAAAGAACAAATTTTTCCCACTACCATTCGAATAGCTCACCGCGGAGTTAGCTAGATGTGAAAATTTGTTTAGAGGTTGTCACTTTTACGAAACGTAGTATACGCACTTAATACAATTTTAATTTGGTTTGGAAAGGACCAGAAAATGTACACCCAGACAGGCTGAAAGCCCATCATCAGGTAGTTGGCCCATTATCTGCCTCATCAGGTTTGATCCCGGATAACACAAATCACATCTTAAGGTTTTTTCAATGCGCCATTTTCGCCTTACGAACTGTAGTTGCAGCGTTTTTTGGTCATCACTATAATTATTTCCCCAATCAGCATTTGGCGTTCCGGCAAGGATATTTAGCCTTGTGCCCAAAACACATGTGCAGAAAGCCTGGACGCAGCGCAGAATGGAGTGCTGCAAGTACAACAGGAAATTGTTTGACATGCATTGCATCGGCTACTAAGACTACTGTCATTCGCCGGCTAAGCAGCTGACGTGTTTACAACTAAAGCAAAAACAAAAAAGAATATCAAAAGCCGATGATGCCAAATACTTGAAATTGCAATTTATTTTCTTTTGTGTTGTGGTACGCTTGATTTTTGCAGCAAATTCAGAATTAGAGACATATTGCAGTGCTGCGGTGAGTGCAGAATCTATGTGTGCCTATGTCCATATAAACATGTGTATTCTAATCTTGCTGCGCAGTGAATTCTGCACATGTGTTTTGGGCATTATTCGTGAGAAATCCTTAATTTTTGTTCTACAGGTACAGGGTCATTCATTTCGTGGTTTCAAGTTGGTAGCGCTGGCATTTGACACCTCTCAAACTCAGCTGTCATTTGAAGTGTCATAATAAGAGTTGAATGTTTGTCATTTACGAAAATGGATCGCTTAACAATCGAACAACGCGTTAAAATTATTAAAACTACAAGACGGGGCAACAAGCCACACAACAAGACCAATTATGGCTTTTTTGCGTGAGAAGTTTCCTGGTCGCGTAATTTCACGTTTTGGCGACGTTAATTGGCCACCAAAATCATGAGATTTGAAATTAAATTTCATTCTGTGGGGCTACGCAAGAGACCGTGCTTACGCGAATAATCCCCGAACTCTAAATCAATTAAACACCAAAATTACTTAAGTTATGGCCAAGATAGGTACCGCCCGAAATGCGCGAAAAAGTGGTTAAAAATTACTTCAAAAAAATCGCATGCTGCGAAACTTCTCGAGGCAGTCATTTGAATGATATTGTAATCCACACCTAATGGCAAACTTTAAAATGAACTAAAAAGTTCATCAAAAATGTGTGTTTTATTAATTTTACTTTCGAAACGGAAAAATTAAATACCCTTCATTAAAAAAAAAGTTGGGCACTGAAAAAAATAATAAACGATCCGTAGGGACCCTCGGCCCAGCTGCGCACAACCTGTCGTTTTGTGTGAGTTTTAAATTTTTCGGGCGAATGGAAGGGGTCTACAATTTTATTTCGAGTCCAAACGGCCAATTGAGAAGCACTTTCATGACAGTTATGCTCACGAACGTTTGTCAGACCTTAGCGAGAGTTGACCCAATTGAAAAAAAAAAAAACCTTAAGATGGAATTTGGGCTATTTTCGGGGACCGAACCTGGGTTCCCTCACTTAGTAGTCCAACACACTAACAGCCAGTGGGCCAATTGAAATTAACTTACTCCTGTGCCAAAGTCCTTCCTCGCGCAATATCTGCCGAATTTTGTTTCTAGCTAACATTATTCCAAACCGTTTGTTCTGGTTAATTTTTTTTCGATAACCTTTAACCAATAAATAAGACGCAGTTCAATTTTAAAATCAATTCACATATAAACATCTTCTGTACGATACGGCAGAAATTGGAAATGATTTTAGCAATACTAAGGATGCCAACATATACCCCGCATAGGCTCTGCGTTTTGACAGGTGGTACCTTCGATTCTGCGACCGCCAAATGACAACTTGATGACTTGATCGACACGACAGAAACTTGGCTGCAGCGTTGCCACTGAAAAATTTCCAAAAGGGGGTTAAAAAGGGGCACGAGTCTTAAAAAGGAGTCTCCACTTAAAATACTAATACATTTATGGCAGAAATCAAATGTTTTCATTACGAAATACTTTTTTTATTTTTTTTCATTATTTTTCGCTCAATGAAGAATAAAATTTTACTTAAACTGAAAAAGGGGACATTTTGAGAATTTTTGAAAAATCGAGGCTCAAAAAGGGCTGTGCTGTTGAGATGCATCGGAAAATCTGTGAGTTTGAACCAACTTTTGCCTTCGGCTTGGGAGGTATCTGTAAGAACTCTAACAGACTGAATTTTCTGTAAGCAAGATCAAAAAAGAACTTGTTATTCGCTATGAATCTGCAAGAAAAAATTACTTGTCACAATCACCCTTTTCGACCAATAGTGTTTGAAACAATATTTTCCACACCTTACGATGCAACGGTTGATAAGTCTAAGCCTAATGGATCAAACAAACAGGTACTACAATCGGCTTATATATAGTAGATCGTAGTAAGCAAAATTTCTTTGACGTACCACCTTTTACTTTTAGTAAAAAAATTTGCCACCCGAGCAGCACAAATAAATGAGATCTATTTGTGAAGCAATTCGTAAGGCCAACTCAGTCAGATATACTAAATTATTTGTGATGTAGTGGCACAAACCCAATAAAGCTCTAAGCTGGGAAAGATCTCTCAGTATTTGTATCTTAGCACATTACCTCCATCTTTCTACCATTCGCTTAAATTTCCCTTTCAAGCTCTGCGGGTTCTAAGTTCTTAACCTCAAATCCAAATATATTAAATTTTTGAAATGTACCTTTTATATTTCATTTTAAAAAACGGCTTACAACCGCAAACAAGTTCATTCCCTAAACCCGATCTTTCTATCAGTATAGTATACACACGCTCGAAAATAAGTCGTAAGAGTGCGATTTTTGCTCGGTTAAAATTAACAAAGTCTCGGTTGAAAAAGAAACGAGTATTCGTTGTTAAAAACAACCCAGATAAAAGGTTAAATACATACTGTAAAAATACGCACTTTATCAGTTGTTATCAACCAAGTTCCTAGATTAATATCAACCAAACAGTTTTATTTTGGTTTTAACGACCGAACAAATTTTATAATCGATATTTTTAAAAAGAGTTTCCCTAAGAAGCTGAGTCAGTTATTTTTAATTTACTACCTAACACTGTAGGAGCTATCGGTGTCGGGCTTATCTTAAAAGTAAACGAAAGCAATCCAACCTATGTCAATTATAACAGTGTTACTTTGTAGATTTTAACTGAAAGTTGATTGATTTGAAACAAGTGACTTTTCTGCGTGTACCTATCAAAAACTGATAAACCTGCTGACAAATGCTTAAGGTGGAGCTTACGCCAGACGGTGATCTGGTAATCTGGTAAAACTAAATTCATATATTCACCTTAAAGCATTTTGCAAGTCGTTGGAAACAGAGAGCTTCTGGTCCAACACATAAAAACAACTGCAAGAATGAAGATTTTTTGAAAGGTCGTCAACCGAAACGGGTATACATTCACTTCTTTGAGCAATCCATAATGAACAACGATATTCAGAGCTCCGAGGTATTTAAAATTTGGTTGTACATAAAGATCGATTTTATTTAAGGACTAACATGATACTAAGATAAATTTAATAAAACTAAAAACAAAAATTACATTACTGCTAAAAATAGAAAAATGGCATACAAACTTTGGTGACAATTAAATTTGACATATATCTCTGATGATATTGACAAAAAAAATAATAGTGGACTCTATTACAAAAGAATAAATAAATTATTTATTATTTAAAAGCCTGGGACCATTGGTTTTATTTTTATATTTAATTGGAAAAAAATGGAAGGTGGCTACGATTTTGTGCCAAATTTTGAGCGGTTGAATTTAGAAGCCTCGGCAGGACAGTCAAACTCTCGGATGTTTGTCACACATTCGATATTTGTTTTCTTTTTTTCGGAATCGAACCTGAGACTGAGTC
Source organism: Cheilosia vulpina (assembly GCA_916610125.1). Lineage (NCBI taxonomy): Eukaryota > Metazoa > Arthropoda > Insecta > Diptera > Syrphidae > Cheilosia > Cheilosia vulpina. The sequence goes on from OU744278.1 coordinate 41,289,531, forward strand.
ACTGAATTTTCTGAAAACTCTTACATAAATGGATTTGAATTTAGAGCTGGGTTTTTGTTTGCATTGCGCAGTACTTTCCTTTGGCTTTAATCATCTCATCATAATGCGAACGAAAGTTGAGTGTTAGGAGAAGGTAAATAGGACCTAGATGACTGTCAGAGCTGACCCAGCAAGGGGCAGAAAGAACAGACAACGGAGAAGACGGTTTTCCAGGTACGAAGATACACATTGTCGTTGCATTGAAAGCGAGTTCATCGTAGCTGTTGTTTGAATTTGCGTGTTTTTTTTGTGTTGACACGGAAAAGACTGCCATCGTCTGCATAAAAATGACTAGATACGCTTGGAAAACATTTCAGTAACTCAATAGTTGACAAGCAGAAGAAAGTAGGACCGAACATGGAACCATGCGGTCCTCCTTACGTTTCTTGGTTCTCAAGATGCCTGCCTAACGTTTAAAAAGTTCATGGGCCACGATGTCGGATAGATCCGTTTTAATAAAAGAACTGGGCAGTACATCCTGCCCAACAGCAAAAGAATTTATAGATCGATGTCATAATCAAAATTCAGTCGGACGATCCATCTACAAGATCACTTTCAGCTAGAAGAGTATTGTCCACTGCTCTAGAAAAGTATTTTAGAACTAGTTTCAGTGGATTACCACTCCGTATATTTACCTCATTGAATATTACCTCAAATGCGATACTCCTACCTACCTTCAGCTGGCACCGAACTGTTTATGGAGTATTTTTGGTCTAACACCTTCTGGTTCGTGGTATGCAGCAGCGATAAGTCTCCCCGCGTGACCGCTCAGCGTGAAGAATTATTTACTCGTCTCCGACTTCGATTTTTTGAACTGCATTCACGGCGTGGCCACTTCTTCTTTGGAGAATCGAGGGCGCTTGCCAAAAACCTGCAGCATTCGTTTTCTCACCTGAATCCCTTAGCGCCCAGACAACCCCCAACAGAGGGCATCAGCAAGTGGTGCGTCTGCACCGCTGCATACCAGCACACCCATAACAGCAACCGTCGTGTAAACACAACGCCCAGGAGCGTGTACTAGCGCCTCGGCAATTTGTGGCGTTAGCATCCCGCGTCGAGTGCATTCTGCCCCGTCTCGAGGGAGGTGAAGCGATTCAAGGGCCTCACCCCTTCGCTCAGTGTGCGGTGGCTTAATCGTTTCTTTTCAGGAAGAAACTCGATCCCGAAACTGGTTATTTGGTATTTTGTGTTTACCCAAAGACGACGACGACGACGATGCTGCTGATGATGATGACGACGTCGACGACGGAGTCAATTGCGTCTACATGTGTTCCATTACACTGCCCGCAGAGGAAGAGGAAGAGTGGTCGCTGCCGCTAGCGGTGGTAGTGGTAGTGCTGGTGTGTGCCCCTAAAATGCTAATGATGATGAAGATCTCAGTGCGCGCGTCATGTGGTTGCACTTTGGTTAATCTCTTTCATATGGTTTGGATTTCCTGGTTGGTGGTGCTTCGTTGGCCGCGCCTGAGATTTCCCAATCAAGGTGGACTTCAGTATAAGCCAAAACATATTTATCGCCTTTTTTCGGTTCCTCGATGGCCCAGTCCAAGGGTCGTATATCGGCAGCCACTGACAGGTAGCGCATCTCAAATGGACGTAGACGGAGACTGATGATCAAGTGACGATGGATGGATAAATATGGACGCACCTCGGTCGGTGGTATATAACTGGTAGGTGTTGTTTCAGGATGTCCGTGGAAAATTGATTGCAAATGTTTTATTTTGTGCAGACCGATGCGACGTGGAGTGCGTAGGTGTGAAAGGGAATTAATTTGCATTCGCATGTTTTGGATAATTGTACACACCTTTGGGTGGGACGTGTTGTGATCAGGAAAATAAAAGCGAGATACAGACGAAGATTTAAGTAACCACCAGCGTGCGTGCATCGCGCCACGGGGTGTGTGTTGCGAAATAATTAAGTAATTGTTCCTGGATAATGGTAAACAAATCTTGGATAATGAAACTTTGGTGTGAAGACGGCAATACACGTTTGTGTTGGTATAATGTTGACTTAGCTCAACATCTATGAGTGTCAGCGGAAGATGATCTTTCAAAACGTACAAGTTTGCAAGTGACCAAGAAGGCCTAGGTTTTTACAGCCATTCGTTTTTGTAAGATTTTATTTAAGGAAGAGTTTTATTTATTTATTTCTTGTCACCAATGAACAAAATCTTTCATAGACATAAGGTATACAAAGAAAACGTAGAGCAACAAATTATGAGTGAATGTTATCAAGTAAATTTCTTTTTATGGCGAAAATTGACAAGTTAAAATCGATTAAATTGACATAGGCATTATATGATATCATTAAACCGTTAACTGAAGACGAACGACTGAGTTTGTACAAGAGTGGTCTACTCTAAAAAATCTAGTGCATCGCAGGTTAAATGAAGGAACATTTATTTATTTATTTATTTTCAGAAGGCTTAGAATGTTTGTTGAATCAATCTCTCCTATTAGGGTCCTATGAACAAAAACAACTCTAGTCACAGTTCTCCTAACTTCCAATGACTCTAAGCTTCACAATTTTAATCTACATATATAAGGTGGTAAGTTGCTTAAGTCAAGCCAAGAGTGACTAGGGTGACAAGGGTGATAGGGATACCAAACAAAAGCGGCATATTCTAATAAAGATCTAAACGTAAGAAAACTCCCAAGCGCCTTAACATTCTCCATGTTCTATTTGCCTTGTTTGTAATAGACTCAACATGGTAATTAAAGAATAGCTTGCATGGAAAGAATTGAAAATCACCAATTGCAAAATTTTGAGTTGCAATTCACGAATTATATCTTTGTCGCAAATTGCAACGATTTTTTCTTGGATTGATATAAAAATTCGTAATTCGACATTGAAAACGGCGTAGAATACAAAATTCTGCTTGTTGAATTTTGCGATTAGAAGTATTAATTCGAGCTTCTTTTATTTGTAGTGACTTGCGATATTGTTTGGCACAATTTACCACTTCAATGGGTCAATTTCTCAAGCACTACTTCACAATCGCAAATTGCACAAAGTATTTGCTGATTTACAAACACTGAGTGATGAATCAATGAAATCTTATAATAATTTAACACATGTAAATTGAAAACGTAAAATGACGTAGACAAATCGTCAATTACAAAATATTTTTTGTAATTTCCATGGAATTAACTACCCGACGTGTGAAATTTTTGTGCGCACAGGTAGAGGACAAAAACGAAACGTCATAGCATGTCCATGGTTCATGTAAAGAAATCCTTTTAAGTCCTTTCATTTTCTGCATGGACAGCTCCAACCATGCGCATTTGGCTTCATTAGAGTCAGACAGTCGGTATTCAATCTTTGCTTAAAGCAGTTCGTGTCGGGTCACAGTTGTTTACAAGTATAACTCATTCGTAGTGATAGTGAGTGTACTAACCAACAAATTGTAAAGAATTTTGGAATATATCTTGTAAGTACAATTTAATAATACAAAAACAACTGAAGTAGGTATATAAATTCGTATTTTTTTCAGAAGGTACATCTCGCTATAAGAAAGAAGTATAAATTGGAATGGATTCTAAAATATGTAATCGAAAACGATTGTAAAGGTTCGTATCAATGGGAAGTTATTCTAAATAATTTGTTTGTATTTTAAATTTCAGCATAGACCGAAAAACCACCCCAGACAAATCCCGTTGTCTCCGGATATGGCGTTTCATGATATCAGGAGGAAACAAATTATAAAATGTGACTTTAAATATGTATTCGAAAATAACCTAAATAAGTAAACTACGAATTTTGATTTGTAAATCATAAGATATAAGTTGTAAATTGAGAATAAAGATTTCTAATTTCACGATAAAACAATAAATAAAAATGAGGCAATGCCTCAAATCACTACTCAAGAATCGTAAATTGCTAAATATGAAATGCAAATTGATAAAAGAAAGAATTCAATTTACCATTACGAATTCGTAAATGGCAACTGCTGAAGTGGTAAATCTACCCCTTTTGTTCGCAAATCAACACTTTTGAGTTGCAATTCAAGACTGAATGGTTGTAATTTGTTAAGGGAGGAAATCCGAATTTACAACACAAAAGTGGTAATTTACGAATTATTTTTGCAATTCACAATCCATAGTAATAGCAAATTAATAACTATTTGTGTCAAATTGCGATTGGTTGTTGCAATATGTATTCCTCATTTGATCGCATCACTGACAATAAAAAGTAGCGATTCGCGACTTTTGAGGGTCAATATCTTCATTTCGTACAATTTATAGAATTGCGAATAAAAAGTCGTGAATTAGTAAATCCTGAACAAACTTTCAAATTTTTCCGTGTGGTGTATAAAAACACACCCAAAACTTTGACTACGGAAACACGGGGAATGACTACGCCATCAAAAGTATACGTATACATGACAGGTGATTTACAGCGGCAAAATGTTGTGATAGAGCATTAAGAAACACTTAATGAAAGGTAGCTTTTAGAGCACCACAGATGAAGTTTCTGAAGATATGAATTTAGAATATATCTTTAAGTCATCCGCAAGCATTAACAAAGAACATTCAGGATTAAATTTGACAATATCGTTCACAAACAGAATAAAAAGTAGAGGTCCAATGTGACTTCCTTGGGGAACACCAGAGGTTACCGATATATTTTTCAAAGGATTATTACGAAGCTTTACATTTTGAAATCTGTCACTAAGGAAGGAAGAAAGTCATTTTAAAATTGGAAATCTCAATTTTGTAATTTTAAAAAGTTACATTTTATGGTCAACTCGATCAAAAGCTTTGCTGAAATCCATATAGATCGCATCAACCTGGTTTCTGATTTCAGAAATCATAGAGTTAGTAAATAACAAAAGATTGGTTGCAGTTGTCCTCTTTTTTACAAAGCCGTGCTGATTACTGCAAATGAGGGATTTACAATAGAAATGGAGTGCTCACAGCTTAAGCGAACCAAGTCAGAAAAAGACGATTCCAAGATATTTTGAGGTTGAGTAAATGAACTGCCATTAAAATGAGTGCCATTGACTTGGGTTTCTTGTCGTTACCTTAGGAACGAAACACTTTTTGACTTGGCCTGTAACAGAACTTAATAGAGTTAAACTTTGCGGAGAATTTCGCACAACTTTTAACATTTTTTATATTTCATGACTTGGTTTGGTTCAGCTGTGAGCCCTCCAAATGTAATCTTCTAGTAACAAGAGAATCAAATAATTTTGGAAGAGAAGATTGCTTAAAATTGAAATCTATTGATTGATTAAAATTGAAAACTATTGATTGATTAAAATTGAAAACTATAGAGGTATATGTATTTATTTTTTTAACTAATAAACATTTAATCAATTATTAATATTATAAAAAAATAAAAGTAGTTATTTTAAAATAATGTTACATTTCTTTTAATATTTGTTTTAAATTTAATTTTGAAAGTTTGAAATCAATCACATGATTGAACTTTTTAAAATCCTTCGTCAAGTTATTGATGGGGCCATTGCTTCCATAGTTACATCGAGACGTCCTTTGATATAAAAATATTGGATTCCTTGTTGCCCTCGGTCTAGTATTGATGTTTATAGAACTAATAATAGGTGGAGTTGATGTTACCAATCAGGACGTTAAATAAAAATAAAGCTTGATTTTTCTCTTCGTTTTTCCAAGGTATTCAGCAACTTTAGTCGACTTAAGATGAACTTCAGGGTCTCGATGTAAATGACGTAATGCAAAAAGAAGAAATTGTTTTTGAATGCGTTCAATTCTTGAAATTCCAGATTCGTAACACGGAGACCAAACAGGACTACAATATTCAAAAACTGGTTGGACTAGAGAACAGTATAGAAGTTTGGTGATATAGGGGTCCTTGAATTCCTTTGAAAAACGTTTTATAAGTCCCAATCGGCTTCTTGCTTACTGACAATGGAATCCAAATGGAGGTTAAAGTTGAGCTTCCTGTCAAAGATAACTCCAACATCATTTAAGTGATCCACACTTTCAACAACTGCATCATTAATAACATAAATCGGTGTAATTAGATTTTGACGCCTTGTGAAGGACACACATTTACATTTCTACAGGTTTAGCTTCATATAGTTCTCATTACACCATTCCTGCATGCGGTCAATGTCATGCTGCAGAAAGATAAAACCTTGTGGGCTGCTATAAGGATATATCAGCTTACAGTCATCCGCAAACATTAAAATCGTTGAGTATGTAACAAAAAGACATAAATCGTTGATAAATAACAGGAACAGGATTGGACCAATGTGGCTACCATGAGGGACACCAGAATGTACGACGGTATTTTTGGACAGAGAACCATTCAGTTTTACATTTTGAGTACGATCAGATAGAAACGGACCGTTCCATTTTAGGAGCCATTGAGGAAATCCATAATATTCCAGTTTTTTTTTAACAGGATAACATGTTTAACTTTGTCGAATGCTTTACGAAAATCAGCATAAAAAACATCTGTTTGTAATCCATTTACCATGCTTTCATTGCGATGTGAAGTAAATTCTATTAAATTAGTTGTAGTTGATTTTCTTGCACTGAAACCATGCTGCTCATCAGAAAAAATGCTAGAACAGTGAAATTGCATAAAGTTACAGGTAATTTTCTCAAACAGTTTAGGTATACATGACAGTTTTGCAATCCCTCTATAGTTTTCGACGGTGCCGTGAAATAAGACCAACTTTTAAAAATTGGCCTTATTTCGCTTTTAAATAGTGTAATAAAGCCAACTTTCAGCACTTGGTCTTATTTCACTTTGATAAATTGATAATGTTGGGAAATAATACCAATTTGGCCTTATTTCTCTTTTGCAAAGCAACTAAACGGCTTATCGAATGGAAAGTGAGGAGTAACAACTATTCTCACTTTTTGGGTTTTCCCTTACAATTTTTGTTTACTGTCGAATTTTTAAAAATCCCCTCTAGTTATTTTAGCATTTAGAATTTGAAATATCTAGAGGGGAAATTTGATAAAATAACTAGAGGGAAATTTGAGAAAATAATATTTCGAAATTCGCGCGAATTTTTCGTTTCTTTATTCCTAGTATTATTAAAAAAACCCTTTTTGGACAATTTAAAACAGATGTTTTTAACTCTCTTTAGAAACACAAACATGTGACGCGTAAATAAAACCTATTACAAAAAAGAAAACAGTTGGGACCAGATTTATCGATTGTCCTTATTTCACTCAATTAAAGCGAAACTTAGCCAATTTAATCAATTTAAAGCGCAATAAGACTAATTTGGCGTTATTTCACTTTGACAAAATGTCTTTGAATAAGTTGACAGCTTACAGATGAAATTAACAGAACATTTGACAAATAAACTTGGAACACCATCTTTATATATTGCATCAATTTCTTGTTCAGTCAGTCTTAAGTTAGGAATATCACAGTTTGATTTTATATTATAATCATTATATTAATAAGTGAACACTTTTCATGTATTTATTATGAAATGAGGAGAATGGAACTTATATCAATCGAAAGGTACTGTGCCAGAGATGTGCACAAACCAAAAATCGTGAGCCATTAGGGCTGATAAATTGATAAATTGATTTTGGCAACTTTCAATTTGTCGCCGACATATCTGTGGCAACAAGGAAAAACATCATAAGTCATTTTTAGTAACTTTTCAGGAGCGCAGGTTAAAGGTTTGATTTTCAATGTGGGAATATGACTTATGCGTTTTTTCCTCACCCATAACACAGTAACCATAAGAGCATATACTAACCAAACTAGACAGTCGACTTTCAGTGCACCCACCCGATTATCCCCGCAAATTTTGAATGACAGCTCTCTCTCGCGCTCTCTTTTTTTTCCTGTCTGCGAATACGTGTAATAAAAGCCGTCGGGTAGCACTATTTCAATAACAAACAATTTGTAAATGAATCTATAACAATAAATGTAAAAAAAGTAAATGTTGAGTATGGTTTTTTAGATAGCTTAATTCGTCCTCTATCCATCTTCGGCAGTAAAAGGTGTTCATCCACTCACATTTCAGTTTATTTTTAATTTTGTTTGTAGGAATTCTATGTTTGACAGCAAAATGCAAAAATGAAATTATTGGGGGTTGTTCCAAAAATGAGTCAACAACTTGCAAGTTGAACCCAAGCTTCCACTAGAGAAAAGCGAATATTAGTAAATGTTAATGAATATTGTATAAATTTCTATTAGGGTGAATGTTTTTAAATTCGTTTATTTAACACCATATTTGTACAAAATCAATGTATGATTGGAAATTCTGTAGTTTAATAACACTTAACATTTTTGAATAATGTTAATTAGCAACAGTAAGAATGCAAATGCTATTCTTATTTTAAAACCAAAAAAAATATGATTATCGGGTTCTGCAATTTGATTTCAGATTTTGTGTATTCAATCGAAGAACGTGAGAATTCAAATTGTTTTGTTAAATGTTGGTATTCGCACGCTTTATTTCGTTTTTCATAGACATAATTCTTTTACAGATTTAAAAACAATGTGTTTTAAAATGTGCACAGATTTTTTCATAAACCTTATTATTAATTAACAAGTGCACTATTTGAGTTTTTGGAATACGAAAAGTGATCTAAACATTTTTTTTTTCGTTAAGAGTAAAATAAAGAGCAATCTTTACTAGAAAAAGCCAAGCGAATACAAATTTTAGAACAGAATAGTAATAATAATAATATAACATTTTTTTTTTTCAATTTAACAAATGCATACTTCCATAATTATATTATTGTGCAAGTATACATTTTACGTACTAATTACAGATTATAAAAAAAAAACTAAAACTAAAAAAATATTTTCCCCACGACAAACAAAAAAAAAACGTTTTCGCTAAAATGTCTTAAAATATATTTTTTTCATTATGGCTTCGAAAGTTAAAGCATTAAGATCAACGGAAAAGGTATATTAAATATTTAAATATGGACCTGAAGTTACAAATTCTCTTTTAACAAAAGTGAAAAAACCGTGTTAGTTCATTTTCCCCTGATTAATATTATGAGATGGATATATTGACAAATAATTATTATATTAATTTATTTGGCATTGTAACGAAATTATTACAGGAATTCCATTTGATACCACCAATTACAAAAACTTTAAAATTCTTAAGAAGAACTGTGATGTGAACTCCGCATAACTAATGGGCACAAAGTATGCCGAACACAGTCGCACACACTTCATTTCCCACCATAATAATGGCCGCCCGAATGACATGAAGTCCCTGCAGCAAATTGCATAAGTATGCGTGCGGCATCAATGGCGCTCCTTTGATTTGTACATGCACGAATACTTATGCAATCTTATGCAGGACAGGCAGCTTGTAGGCAGAAGTACCGTTTCTGCTCTCAGTCGACTGTCTAGTTTGGTTAGTCTATGCATAAGAGATATTTGAATGAAAAAAATTTGACATATAGAACAGAGTACTGTGCATTCGATCGTAACATTAACTCAATTTTGACATAAGTCGACTTATGTTGTTTTTCCTTGTTGCCACAGATATTACCATAGTAACGTATTCAAATATAAATCATCGTAGATTAGAACCTGTTTCCAATGGAGCAGCTCTTTTACGTATTTTTTCGTTATCTAGATATCGCTCTTTTCGTTAAAAAAAAAACATAAACAACGAAAATTATTGTGGTACGTTTTTTAGTATTACATTTTACATACTTATAAAAGGAATGGCGGATTTTCGACCACAAGCGATATTTATTAGTATTATTTGTCGGAAAAAATGTGCCGTGTTCGTGTAGCTGTCAAAAGGGTTCCTTCCACGCAATGCGGAAAAGGTTCGCTATATGCGTCATCGGATAATTTTTACGAAAGTTGTGTTGGAAGTTGGAACGGATATCTCGAATGGAATTTCGCCGATTTCGTAAAAATCGGAGAAAATTCAGTTCCGAACGGATACCTCGATAGGGTGAAAAATCTGCGAGGTATTTTTCGGTATAAATTATTTGAACATCCAAAGATTTCGCGTACTTAGTACTTTTTATAAATGAAAGGGAATCAAACCAACACTTATTTATTTATAAAGTGTTATAGTCCGTCCAAAAAGAGGTGAATATTTTCTATTAAGCGCATTTTTGATCAAATGAAATTGTTAAAGCTTTTCTCCAATTTACCTAGATGTTTTTTTTTTGTTGTTGCTTTATAAGTATTTTATGCGGGGGTTCCTTTTTCGGCTCGGGTCTGTTTTCATTCCCATTTAAAAATATGTAGCAACAACGCTGCTGTTTTCCTTTTTTTTTGCTTGATGTGTTGTTGCAAGACTCTTTTGTGTGTTGCAAGGAGACTAAAATACCTAATATAAAGGTACCTGCGGGTAAAATTTACAATTAAGTCTGGACGGACTATAATAGTTATGGTTCGATCACAAGCGACACTAGTTGATATAATTCTGTGGTCACAAGGCAAAACCGCTTAAGTCTGTTTTACTCATTGTTCAGGAGAGCAGTTTAAAGTTTTTTTACTCCATTGACTCTAGTGACTTAAGCAGTTTTTTTTTTGAAATTGTGGCCACGTTTTTAAAGATATAAAGCTGAAAAAAATTTACAAAATAGATTTGGATACGCTGAATCTAATGGCATCAAAATCTCAATTTCGACTTAAGTCGACTTAAGCGGTTATGGCTTGTGGCCACTGAATTCTGTGTCAATGAATCAGGCCTTGCATAAGTTGTCTGAAAGAAGTCAGCAAACAAATTACATATTTCGCGGTTATTACTAGACAGACAATATGTATTGCATATTCAAAGGAAAATTTGATGATTTACGCTTTGAATTAATATACTTCCAGAACAGCTTTGGATTACGTTTGATATTAAGTTTAGTTTTTGTTATATAAGCATCATAGGAAGTTCTTAAAGCAACTTTAAGGAGTTGTCTGTAGTCAGCAAATAAGAGGTGGTATTCTGTATGTCATTTAAATACACAAGGTATGGATTTTCTTCATTTAGCGCTAAGATAAAAGTTATCAGTGCATTTTTAAGTTTAGAGCAGGTTAGTGTGTACCGTGTAAAGGGTGGGCCATCTAGTGCTTTATTTTTAAATCGACGAGATCACCTTTCTAGAGTGATAAGGAAGATACCGACGTAAGCCGCCTTTTGTTCTTAAGGTAGACTTGACGAAGTTCAAATTTAAATTGTGCCTGGTTTGTATAAGTATTCACCAGACCTTTGATGTAAAAAAGTGACTTTTACTGAAATGTAGGGGATCCTTCGCAAAAACAGTCGTATGGCTCTCGTAAGTGCTTCAATTTCTCGTTCTACCTTATCCAGCCCGCCTATATATGTGCATTCTTCAGTATAACAAATACGTCAACGTAAGACATCAGCATATCCGTACGATAGGTCGTATATTAGTAGGTAACTCTTTCGATATCATTTACGTTTTCGATGCTTCCTGGTCGTTTTTATTTTGAAAATATTTACCCGCATAAAGTATTGTTGGGAAAACATTGTTCACCGGAGAATTTATACCCAACATTAGGTACGATTCGGCAATAAACATATCACTGCCACCAATTGAACTTAATTTATAACCGTTTAGGCGATATCGCGTCTACGCGAACCAGATTCATTCACCACGGTCCTCCTGCTCCACCATATCGGTTCGCAGCTAACTCAAATTCATATCTGTTTACCGGGTAAACAAACAAATCGAATTAGAATAGTCATAGATACACCAATAGACCGTGTGTGCTACACTCTCACGGACAGTGTTGTTCGCGCACGGGGCCGGGGACGGGGACGGAGCCCACAAATTGTGAATTCTGAAAAATGTTCCAATTTCAAATAAATTTAGATGCGCTGCTGGCTGTAACGATCCGATTTGAAATCAGAGCGAGAATCTATTGCGCCCCCTGGGGTGACCATGTGTCATTATTAAATCATTCGCTTGGGTATTGGGCTCGCTCAATTATGGACCGGTATGGTGGCTGGTGGCCCAGTTAGGCGTTAGAGGCGAGAACAAGATACTCTCCAAATGGAAATGGGTAATGAAAATTTTATCACTGTACTAATATACGTAACGTATGCTATTTGTGCGTTTGTATTTATCTTTTTCCAAGAATCGGGTTCGGTTTGGCGCACCCGGTGTTTTAGCTTCCGATATTCATTACCAAAGGCGATAAATTCCCCAATCTGATTGGCGGATAATGAAAAATTATATTTTACGAATACGAGTACGTCTGGATTGAGAGAGCCGATTAGTAGCTGGGGTCTGCTGGGGAGCTTTCGTATTTGCTCAGTGCGATAATTGTAATTTAATATATTTTTCCGAAGAGAAACGCGGTGATATTGAGCATTATTGATGGGTGAGATCTGAGATCTCGATTAATTTATTACTCTGCAAGCAAATATACAATGCGGCCGATTGATTTAGATGGACTTTGAGATAGCCGTCAGCGATATTTAGAGGGAATTCATCGCTGTTTATGTGGGCTAAGTTGTTTCGGTGCCTATATAGTTGTTGATGAAGAAAAAAGGTATCGTGTGCAGCGACTGCATGCGTGCTACTATAATAGTCGTACTAAGAGAGTACAATTCCTTTTCTGAATCTTACCCAACCTAACCACCATTTTGATTATCATTCATTTTCAATGTCCCACCTATCAACTAAAATGCTGTCAGATGTAGAATGCTTAAGTTAACTCTTTCGATCTTCTGCCAGTGACTCTATAAATAGAAAATGTCAATGGGTAAAAGGAAGATTTAGATCTAACTACCACAGCCTGTGTCCACCTACCTATAGCAGACATCCAACAGCACCGCCTAATTTGTTTTATCAACGATGAGGCGAATAGTATATGCAGCGTCAGTTTGTGCGGTATTTCCCTCACGCATCCTCTTCAAAATATGCGATATTAATTGTGCCCTATTGCCTTATCTCAAAACACATATATACAATATCTACAAATTGAAAACTCCCTGCACTCTCCCTTCTTTCTGTTTATTTAATTCAAATACTTTAAGCTGAACCAACCGCTGCCGTATGTCTCTCCCTTTTTCTGCAATGCCGTCCTGTGTAATTGCCAACTATTGCAACCACTCGACGCGCGGGCTATGGCTGCCATTTGACAATGTGACTGTCGCCATCCACTCAGTTGTCAGTTCCATTCCATTTATCCACAGATAGCTTATAGCCGGCGAGAATTCAATTTCCCCTTGAAATGAGCAATTTCCTGCCTTTGTCCTAAATAAACAAAATGACAGAACAGAACCCAAACAAAAAAAGAAGAAGAAAAAACTGTTAAAATAATAAAACCCGAATTTCGAAAGCAGCTTCATCACAGACCCAATATCCTGCCACTCATTAGGACCTTTGGCTGAGCAGTAATCGGCAGCGCAGCCTCATACTCCCGCCGATAGGCACTCGTCGATATATCGTAACGAGGTGGTTGATCGCTTCATCACCTCGCGCTCGCATCCTCATCAGCAGTATCAACATCTGAATGGCTTCCAATATTTAATTTGTTTGTTCTGATACATAGGGAATTTTTATTTTTTATTTGTATGGTTATTATGGCGACAGGGTGTCTAGAGATAGGACCCGACGGATGCAATGGGGAGTTTCGGTCGCTCGATGACCACTTAAATTGTTGCATGTTTACTCGATCGGACTCTGCTATCGTATATTGGCATGGAAGATGAAATGATGATTAGATGAGTGCGAGGAGGTGTAATGCGATAGGTATGTGCGGTATCCGAGTGACCAATTCGTAAACAATGTCGACATTGAATGCTGTGTGGTCCTCATGCGACCACCGACATGATAGACGATACTTACATTATATAGTATCTCTCTCTATTCAGACAAACTTTGGGGTTGACTCATTGTATCGTATATGAATAAAAACCAGCATTTGCTTTGAGTAAACGTTTTTGGCTAAGCAAAAGACCCTAATATTGCTTGCTTTGATTCGGTATATAAATAAAAACCTAATTTTTTGCTCCAGTAAATTCGATAGTTCGAGCATAGCATATCTACGTGTATATACCAGTGATAATACACGTAGGGAAAGATCCCTAAATGAAGTTATTTTCGACTAAAAAATGACTCCGTAGACAAAAAAGAACAGATTTTTAATATTTAAAACTGTTTTCTGTAAGCGAAAGGCATTTATAAATGACTAGCTGTACCCGCCCGGCTTCGCACGTGCAAAATGTGGTTTCAGAACAATTGATGGAAAAAAAATTCAGAAAGAGCCTTCTGCAAAAGTGAGGGACTTGAACCCGTACTAAAAAACCTCCCGTAGACTGGGCCCACTCTGCCTTTATCTTCATGGCATTGCACATGCTCGTTGGACTAATCGGAAATAATTTAATATTCTTTGGACAATAGAAAATAATTTTCTACTATTTAGCACACTTTTTTTTATTAATGTAACGCTATACTTTATTAGCGGTTTCTATCGACTAAGATAGTGCTATTTGCTACAATACTTACCTTGGAGCACGCTACATATAAGATATAACTGCCCGTGGCTGAAGCAATTTTTGATTAATTCAACTCCCGCTTTTCTTAAAGTTTGACCGTCTAACTTATTAATTATCATGACAGAACAAACATAGGAAATTGAATCCGTTTAAACTGAAATGGATAATTGCTGGGAATTATTTGTATTCTTGGTATAAACACCGTATCTCCTTTACCAAACCCAGTTAAAATTAACGCCTCAATAACGTTTTTCTGCAACGAAATCACTCTCAATCTGGTTCCATTACAAAGCTTAGGGGATTCAAATTGCGAAGCAGCATAATGGGAACTCCAACTTTTAATTCCAGGCCATGGACTGTAATTCTATGAAAAACTTGACCGGGTAACTTGCTGCCTCATCTTGATTGCAAATAACATTTATAAACAGGTACGACGTATATCATCAGGAATTTTCCCTAATGTAATAATACCACTATCTGGTATCACTGATACCTATACCTATTTCACATTCCTTTCCTACATATTTGAAATTTCTTTTATGGCTTTTTTTGTTCTTAACACACCAAACAGCATACTGCCTCTGTCTGTCTCCCTCTCCGGCACTGGAGATGTCAAAATATTGCGCGGTTAGTATGTTTGATTTGAGAATGAAGTGCATATCTACTCATGCAGGTGAAAATCGTAGAAATGTTTCAAATTTTGCCTATTTATTTAAAAACCTTTTAAGTTATCGAGTTATTGGATATCCTAAGTTGTACCTGCAGATGTCCTCTATAAGCTGCTGTTAACTATATTTAAATGCTCCCAGTATTTTCGAATGGAAAGCGTGACAAAGAAAAAATAAATTACTCTTGTCCAATTTTTTCCGGAATTTATGGAGATATTGAGTTGAGACAAAGTAGATATTAGCCTTGTTTTTTGACCTTCGTTCTCAGCAAAGCAAAGTAACGTAGGATTTTTAATACGCAATTACAACAACTACGCTCACTTGACACTTCGAGACTCGCAGTAGATGTATGCTGAAAATCTTTCTTTACTTTGCACTGCTGAGAACGAAGCTCAAAAAAACTCGCCTATTGTAGGCTTAGGTATCCTCTATAGTGAAAAATGCACAAGAATATACTGAGCAGTTTCTAAGATTTTTGCATTTAAATATATGCAGTCAAATTCAATCTTAGTCGAACAGAACTACACCAATTTTATTCATATGATTAATAATGCGATAGATTCAGGAAACTTTTAATGATAATGATAATTTTCAATTTTTACAAATTTCTATTTTTTGTTTTATTTCGGTATACACATTTGTTAATTGAAAAAAAAATCAGAAGAAGCAGAATTTTACTGGTTTAGATTTGAAAAGCTGAATTTTGATTCGTTCCCCCGCGATATACAATACCAATAAAATCGCACTCTGACTTAAACTAAATTATTTCCATGCAATTCTAATAAGGCTTCTACCGATGCGGCGGAATTTTTGACACACATCTCTTTCGCTAAGCGGTTCATAGTTCATTGCATGCAGTGTTCTTCTCCTTCTGCCATGATTTAGATGTGTAGAAACCGAACCCCACCAGCACCAGCTGAGTTCACTCGCTCTCACCTCGGTCGAACTATTTGCTTCAATTTTTTTTTCGCGAGAAGATGAAAATTTTCTTTTTAGACAAACATCTTGCACTGTCCCACTTACCCATTAATAACTTTTTGCGGCGCGTCGTATTGTCTTGAACGAATACCGATCGGTTTGCAGCATTCGCATTTTTTCGTGATCCGTTTAGCACGGCGCATCTTGCGTCTTAGTGATTTGCTGGCAACGCACACTGATACTGGCACTGCCACAGCCAGTGTGGTGTCTTCCTCTGCTCATGTGTGAGAAAAATTATATTTCTTCCTGAATGCTTATTTTTGCTGCAAATATTTTCGAGAAGAGCATCATCATCTTGCTGTTTACTTAATGTAAATATTTAAATATTTATAAGAAAAACATTCGGCTGTTGTTTGAGAAAACACTAAATGCGGGTGCGAAATGTTCGAAAGCACAATTCCTTTGGGCGAGCGTATCTCTTGCTCTTGGATTTTTGTTTTTTCACTTCTTTTTGTTTTCTTCAATTTCGCGTTTATTCATTGTCTTCGATTAGACGGGTGGGTTTAGTTTTGTTTAGACATAGAATCAAAGATATTTGATGTCATTATGCGCGAGAGTGGGTGTTAATATTGTTGAGAATGTAAAAGAGGAACCGATATAAGACCCTTGATTTATTTATTAGTTTCGAGAACATGTTTTTCAAACAATTCGTTACATTTGTTTATCTTTTTTGTAGTGAGGGTAGGGTGTTTTTTTTTAATTTTTTATTGGAAACTCGTCCCTAACATTGACCAAAATAAAAGAAAAGGAAATGAGGAAATGCTTTCAAGCACATTGGATGGTAGTTTATTAACGATTCTATTAAGTAATACTTGTTTTTTTTTATTGCCAGTAGATGTCATATTTTATTTACGTTGTATGTAGTTCTGGGGTGCCGTGTCAAATATCGCCGAGCGAAATAACGCGGAATTCAAAATTCGGCGATATTTCGCTTTTACAAAGTGAAATAACGACCAACATTGGTTGTGAAATAATTTTGGAGGAAATTCCGAAGATACCGGACGGGAATCTGAAAAATTATCTTTTGGACGGTACTTGGAGCGTTGTCCCATCTTGCGGATATAAGAAACTCGGTATAATACATTTTGCTCACGACGATCATCTACTACTACATTTAATTTTATATGCATTAATGAAACTTGTTAGGTTTATCCGTTCATTTATATATTAATGAGCAACAAATCGGAAAAAATCTACCTACCTGCATGCGTTTTAGTACATAGAAGCCAATTTGTTTAAATTTTGCCAAAGCACTTTTGTCACTGATTTTGAAAAGGGCTTGAAAAATGCTTTGCAGAAAATATTTGCGTCTGCTAAATATATAACGTGCTGGTTTCATTTTTGTCAAGCAATTAGAAAAAAATCATCCAAGCTGCCAGGATTTTTTGCTCATATAAACAAAAAGAAGGAAGCAAAGCGCCTTTACCGCAAATTTTTAGTTCTCCCTCTGTTAAAACCGAGGGATATGGAATCACCGTTTGAAATCCTTAATAAGGAAGCGAAAGGTGCAGAAAACAGTGGACAGAAAGGGTAAGAAATATTTTTCGGTATTTCAATTAAGAATTTAAGAAAATAATAGTTACTATTAAAGCCGAATCGGCGCAGTGGCTTAGTGGTTAGTGTGTTGGACTACTAAGCGAGGGGTCCCAGGTTCGAACCCAAAAAATATTGAAATTCCAATTAAGTTTTTTTTTTCACTGCGCCACCTCTCGCGATCGTCTGACAAACATCCGAGAGTATAACTGTCATGAAAGAGCTTCTCAATTGGCCGTTTGGACTCGGCATAAAATTGTAGATCCCTTCTATTCGTCCCAAATATAAAAACAAAAGTCGAATTGTTGTGAGAAGCTAGGCCTAGAGGGCCCTACGGACCTGTTGCGCCAACAATTTACTTATTTTTTTTTTATGAAAGCCGATTTGGCCTTATTTCGCATTGGCAAAGCATTTGAGTAAATATTCCTAAATTGAAAATACCTACCTTTAGGAATATTTACTCAATTGCTAAGCGGTGTACTTTTGAACGGTGCGAACTCTTAGCTGTTGTAATTAATTCAGCGACGGTATGGCAAAACAAATGTCTAAGGTTCAGCTTCTAATGTACCTACAGATTGTAGGTAAAGCTTTCAAAGGATGCCCAGAAAACGCGACACAAAAATTGCCGTACTTTCAACATCACACACAAAAGAGGTCACCCCTTGACTGCTTGCTGCCCGATTTGTTATTGTAGACCGATTATTCAATTCAATTCAATTTATTTGGCAAGTAAAAGTAAGAACAGTTATTGTCTTTTATGGTACATTAAAGCTCAACAGGTATACATCAAAATTACATTTATTCACATAATGAGCAAAGAAAAAAATTAAAATAAAGTTAATATTAAGTGAAATTACATTTAATTAAATACAAAAATAAAAAAATATATATTTATTAATTTTAAGTGAGGTGTAAGTTTTTTTGTGTACCTATTTAACTGACAGTCGAAAGTATTTTGTAAGTGATTTCCGAAAATTAAAGATGTTATTTAAACTGACCACCTAAGTTGAAGGGTTCGTAGGCAAATATTGACCACGGATCTCTTCTTTGTGTAGTATTTCCAAATGTATTCCTGAAAATAGTAATTATCGACCTTTTCGTGGAAGTACATAAAAAGGGCTACAAAATGAGTGAACAAATATTATTCAAAAAATTGCTCACCGATTTTAGGATTTCTTTCTTTATACTGTCGTTTATAGGATTTATAGATTCCGAAAAATTATTTGCAAATGTCTGAAGAATATCCGAGGATGGGTACAACTGTCCTGTGGAATTTTCTGTTTCTGAATTCAGTACCTTGGTCTTGGAATAAAAGTGCACGTCCCTTTCAAGCGCCCCCGATATAAAAACTCACCCCAAACGAATGCCTGTTGCGACAACTTTTTATTTCTTTTCCTTTTTGTGAGGTTAGGTAAGTGGGCTGGCGATCAAAACCCTCCGGTTTGCCAAGCCATCCGAATGTTCTTACAAATAAGTTATTAAAGTATTTAATTTTCTAAGTGGTGGAAAACGGAGTCTTTCAAGAACTTTGTTTTTTTTTCGATGTGGTAGTGCTCTCATGTACCTCCTCACACCGCATTCTCTGCACAGGGCTTGACTTGGAGTGGTATATATACCTACACATTTCATCATGTTATGTCCGGTAGTATAACACTCGCACTAGAGTCCATAGCGATTTTTCCTTCATATGTAGAACTCGATTTTTTCTCCAGTTGTCATAGAGTAGACAAACAAACGATGTAATGTCAAATTTCACATAAAATGTCATTTGTTTGTTATTGTTTGTCACTTTTAAATTGATTTGATTTGTGCCTAGTTTTATTTTTTAGATATGCATTAACTATGCCGAAAAATATAAATAAACGTAAAATGAAAACGAAGCCCCCAAGCAGACAACATTTACGATTAAAAAAGCTTCCATACAGTGCCATCTGTCGACGGTGAATGGAAGTCGAGGACATGTAGTTGGAAGCGAATTAATTAAATATTTATTTTTTTCATTAAATTAAAAGCACACTATACACAAACTGTTTGTTTTTATCTGTATGGTTTTATTGTTGTTGTATTTTTGAATTTGTTGTTCACGATCATGTTATTCTCACATTTGGAAAGGATCTTGGCGGAGGTGGTTTGATTTGATTCCACATTTCGTCTTTCACGTTTCGTGTTAGCGGAAAAATACCTCTTTTTTCAGCCGGAAATATTTCCGAAAATCCACCACATCGTAATTCCCGACGCATATATTCGACAACAAGGGCGACCGACGTTTATTTACCATCAACTGCTGTCTCATCAATTCTCCGACAAATTCGAAGGTAAAAAGTGCATTATTTTACCTTCTTTCAATTTTTTTATTTTCTATTTCACTTTTCTACTTTTTTTATTTCCTGCGAGCGAAGGAATGCGAATATTATGAAATTGAGTTTACACCCAATTTTAAGTACTTAAACTGGTATCCAGAGTGAAGTTTAAATCCAATCGGATTAAACGCTGTCAATTTAAAAAAACTGGGCTTATATTCGGATTCAACGACTGACTATTATGGAATTGGGTTAAACTCACGTAAATCCGGGTGTAAGTCTGTTGTTACAAACAATTTTGGTAAAATAAGAAATGAGTTATTGATATGAATTTACAAAAAGTAGTACACGGTGGATCCAGAGTAGTATCGTACTCAGTTAGCCAAAATGTACTCAAAAACTAGAAAACACTACAATTGATTGCTCGCAAGGAAATGCTGAGATGTATGCCTATGAAACCTTCAATTAATGAAGAATTTTTTGGTGGATTCCATTGGCGAAAATTGTGTAACTATTTGGCACTATCATCATCATCACCATACAGACTTCCATCACTGTAGTTCTTCGCGACAGCGAACCAGAAGTGTACAATTTAATCTTTCCATTCGTCCCAAGAATTAAAAACTACACAAAACGAACGGTTTTGGGAAGCTAGGCCTAGGGTCCTTACGGACCTGTTGCGACAACTATCGACTGATTGGTTGGTCTTGAAGTTCCTATAACACAATTTTACTTCCTTAATTTGGAGCTTTTTTTTTTCAACGGAAAAGCCAATACTGTTGCTTCCTTTCAGGGCTTACAAGTCACTCGTTTAGTCCTGTATCCTAATATCGATGCCACTGTGATGTTTGGCAATTCAAATCGGACTGCATAAAACTTTTGATAAGTTTAATCTTCGATAGTGTCACCTTTTTTCATATTTTTTTGCTTAAAAGCGCAGGAGTGCATTTCTGGCTCATAAGTTGACAAATTTACTTTTAATGCGGATTATCACAACAAGCCGTTAAGCTTGGCAAGGTCTGTCGATGACAAATTGACGTTGCCCCTGTTCTTTGTAGATTTAAGGTGTCGGTGTCAAACTTTTTTCCCTCAGTTCATGGTCATTAACTGCAATTAACTGCTTCGTAGCCCGATTCGTAGCTCTTTATCTGGGTAGGAGCTTAGTTAAGCTTATAGCCACCTGAAGTGCCTGGCCTATAGTTAAAAAAATGTCAGCTAGATGGAAGGTATTACCTGCACGGGGGTGTTTTTAAATAAATCCGCAGTATTACAGGTCTATGCAAAACAAGACAAATTGTTTTTCAATATTTCCAATTTATTAAACTTTGTCTTTAACATATTTATAATCAAATTCAATAATTGTTTCAATGAAATACTCATTTTAATACGAAATTTCTTAACTTTAATCTCTAAAGATTAAAATCTAGTTTTTTTATTCTACAACCTAACCCGGTCTATATTAAAATAATATTTCTAACAAGAACTTATTAAAATTAAGTTATACTCTAATTACATTTTAATACGAATTTGTTAAAGCCATCAACTTCAATACATTTGCATTTGGTTTTAATACAGGATTTGAACCAAATGTGATTAGATTTAAATATATCTGTATTTCTTTTGAACCCAAAAATATTATTTTGTCGCTTGGTTAAAAATTTAGAGTTAATTTGAGCGTCCTCTTCGATGGAGTGGATGATTTGGATAAAGCTTTTTAAAAGAAAAAATGTTTTAAGAACTAAAAATTACAAACAAGTGAAAGTCATGCTGAAAACGGGGTTACATTGATATCCAATAAAAATATTTTTCTTACAAGTACCTAAGTAACTGTAATATCAAAGTAGGTATTCTTGTAAGAGTTTATAATATTTGCTTTTTTTTCTTAAGCAGTGAAGACGTTCCTAGTGGATTTATTTTGAAGATAAGGGCCGCTACATCATATTACATTCCAAAAAGTAAGTATATTGACTGAATATTTAATAAAATAATTCGGGCATACATGACACATGAGTTGTCATTCATTTCTAGAAAAAATATATTTGCTAAAGGAAGCACTGCGGCACTAGGATTATTTTCAAATAGGATAAAAGACCGTGGGAATTGGCCTACTCTTGACAATTTTCTATAGGTTTGTAGTGCAATACTGCTGTGGCAACAAGGAAAAACAGCATAAGTAGACTTATGTCTAAATTGAGTTAATGCTACGATCGGATGCACAGTACCCTGTTCTATATGTGAAATTTGTTTCATTCAAATATCTCTTATGGTTGCTGTGTTATGGATAAGGAAAAACGCATGAGTCATTTACCCACATTGAAAGTCAAACCTTTAAACTGCGCTCCTGAAAAATGACTTATGCTGTTTCTCCTTGTCGCAGACTTAAAACCAAACAATTTATATTGAAATAAAATATTTTCGGTCCCATAGATATTTGAATCAAATCTAAAAAAACTATTAAAATACCTATGAAAAGATTGTATTTTATTGAATATTCCATGTGTTTATAGCAAAGCAAAGGAAGTATTGAATTTGAGGTGAAAGTATTATATATTAATCTACAGTTTATTTAATTCGAATAAAAATGCATTAAAATTCTTTAATTCTTCAATATATAAATAAGGGTTGAATTGAAAAACTATGAAACCCATCTCCATCATATAAATAAAATTGGTTTAGTTCTGTTCGACTAAGATTGAATTTGACTGCATGTTTTTAAATGCAAAAATCTTAGAAACTGCTCAGTATATTCTGGTGCATTTTTCACAGGCCTATAGAGGATACCTAGCCCTACAATGTCTACTTTGTTTCAACTCTATATCTCTATAAATTCCGGAATAAAAATTGGACAAGAGTAATTTATTTTTTCGTTTCGTTTTGCTTTTTTCTTTGTCATGTTTTTCGTTCGAAAATACTGGGAGCATTTAAATATAGTTAACAGCAGCTTATAGAGGACATCTGCAGGTACAACTTAGGATATCCAATAACTCGATAACTTAAAAGGTTTTTAAATAAATATGCAAAATTTGAAACATTTCTACGATTTTCACCTGCATGAGTAGATATGCACTTCATTCTCAAATCAAACATACTAACCGCGCAATATTTTGACATCTCCAGTGACGGAGAGGGAGACAGACAGAGGCAGTATGCTGTATGGTGTGTTAAGAACAAAAAAAGCCATAAAAGAAATGTCAAATATGTAGGAAAGGAATGTGAAATAGGTATAGGTATCAGTGATACCAGATCGTGGTATTATTACATTAGGGAAATGATGATGTACGTCGTACCTGTTTATAAATGTTATTTGCAATCAAGATGAGGCAGCAAGTTACCCGGTCAAGTTTTTAATAGAATTACAGTCCATGGCCTGGAATTAAAAGTTGGAGTTCCCATTATGCTGCTTCGCAATTTGAATCCCCTAAGCTTTGTAATGGAACCAGATTGAGAGTGATTTCGTTGCAGAAAAACGTTATTGAGGCGTTAATTTTAACTGGGTTTGGTAAAGGAGATACGGTGTTTATACCAAGAATACAAATAAAGCAATTATCCATTTCAGTTTAAACGGATTCAATTTCCTATTAAAGTTTGCTCTGCCATGACAATTAATAAGTTAGAGGGTCAACTTTAAGAAAAGCGGGAGTTGAATTAATCAAGAATTGCTTCAGCCACGAGCAGTTATATCTTACATATAGCGTGCTCCAGGGTAAGTATTGCAGCAAATATCACTATCTTAGTCGATAGAAATAAATAATATAGTATACAAAGAAGCGTAACATAATAAAAAAAAGTGAGCTAAATATTAGAAAATTATTTTCTATTGTCCAAAGAATATTAAATTATTTCCGATTAGTCCAACGAGCATGTGCAATGCCATGGAGATAAAGGCAGAGTGGGCCCAGTCTACGGGAGGTTTTTTAGTACGGGTTCCAGTCCCTCACTTTTGCAGAAGGCTCTTTCTGAATTTTGTTTCCATCAATTGTTCTGAAACCACATTTTGCACTCGCGAAGCTAGCCTATATTAAAATTTAATATTTCAGACACATTTTGTAATAGCAGACATTATTTAAAATTAATAAATATTTTAATAGTTGTTTAATTTGAATATATGCAAAATATTAAATTTTAATATTTCCTCGACGTTGACTTATATAGAGCCCAAAAATAGTTAAATTTATCGCCAGTTAAACCAGAGATAAGCATGAAAAGGTTCCTAGAAGAAAGTGTTGTGTGCTATTCTCTATCCCAACGCTGTCAAAATTACTGTCACATACTCCAATATCAATGTATACGTATACTTGCCTATGCCTACATAAATATAATTGTAAAGTAAGCATTTCCATTGCCAGATGGATCGATTCCTCTTTGATCTTCATTAGGAAAATATTGAAAAAGTTATTATGGAAATTTATTTTGAATAATTTATGATCGCCTAATTATACCGCTAATACTTCATGTCTAACAGAGCAACACCAATATGTCCATACCTATGACTAACACATATAAATGTAATAGCAACGCTCTACTTTGTTTTGTTATCAATGAAATGAAAAACAAGGAAATCCTTTAGTACGCGCAAAATAACAAAAACAAAAGGAAAGTCACATCATTCGCCGCATTCGCCTTCAATAAACGAGAAACGAGAATAAAACCTAACGAAATCGAATTAATCACTGCACGATAAAAATAACACACCGCGAGAGGTGTGTATCTGTACAAATCTATTTGTATGAGAATGTGTATTTGATTAGCCATCTCCTTTCCCGCTCATATCCGTATTATTTCTCGTCGCATGTGTGAATATTTCCAGTTCATAAACCGGCCGAAAATTATTATATCAGCCATAATTAATTGATTTTCCTTTCGTATGGTAATTCGGACCAAAAGCTGAGGACACCGCAACGGCGCACACACACTCTGGCGTTACACTCATCGCATCTGTGTATAGTTTTGGTAAAAGCGTACAAATATTGAGCGGAAGGCGTGGCAATAGATGAGCACTTCCCCGCCCTTGATGCACAGTGCTGGTGTTCGGTGGTTAGGTTTGGCTCGCCTGCCAAACTGGTTTTCCCACACGTCAGACGCGAGGTGACAGACAGCCAGCCAGCAACAATGGGGCAAATTATGTTTGCGGCGGCATTAGTGGTGGTTAGTGAAAGATACGCTTGCGCTGGCTTCACAAGTAGGATGAGGTGTGGAAATGTTTTTTTTTTTTGTTTTTCCAAATGAAATTCTCTGATACTTAGCTACAGTGCGAAAAATGGTTGTTGGACAAATTTGAAAACTCGTTTAATTTGTGGCCATTGTTGGAGATGCACATTGGTGAGACGTGCTCGGAAAGTTGGTCATTTAGCTTTCAGCCATCGAACAGCGAACAAAAGGATTTCTGTAGGTATCTACCTGCATCAGAGGGGGTTGAGTTTATTATGGCGACTAATTGCTACAATCTGCGGTGGAGATATTTTGAGAAAGTGGTTCCGGCAATAAAGATTCGGCTAACGGATACAATGGCTCACAAGTGAATAAGATAAATTTGTCGGGGATTCTAATAGGTCGGTGTATCAAATACCTACCTCTACCAATTCTATTTTTGCCTTCAATTGATTATGGTGTAGAGGAAGTTTTGTTGTGGCGGTCCATTATATAAGAAGAAGTGTTTCTTGGGTGTCGTATTGATCGGGTTACTAATATTTAAGGACCGGACCCACAGTTTATCTCGTTTAAGTGATATTCTTTAGATATACCTAGTCAGCATCGATAGTGACTTTGCTGGTTTTGGACCAAACTTTGTATACCTACCTAGTCCTCTTTTAGAAGAGCTGTTCAAACGATAATTCGGTCATAATGTTCACTATGTATCTGGATTTGTAGAATATCATCCGAGAGACAAAGTTTTCTCTTCCAGTGTTTGAGGCTTCCAATGCGCCTATTCTTGTTTGATTGTCAGCGTAGACATTCGACGTAGACAACTAAATACTTACCAGGCCTTGGAGGGTAATTTACAAGTCCATTCGACTGTTTCGAACATTTAGTTGATTGCTTTGTTTGCTGTATACAAGGTGCCATCTTACTGGAATCATATCTTGTCCTCATTTATGCCATTCAATCATGAAAACAAAAATATGCACTAATCGTGGCTCCATATCGAAGACCGTTGGCCATATAACCCCATTACCTCATTTTTGAGAAAATACGGTTCGGAGTCATTGGGCTGCACCAAACTTTGTCTAATTTTCTAGAACGGTCTTTCGATAGCTCGTGTTGATTATTTTCACTCGAAAGGCAATCATTTTGCTAGTTTACATACTGATGAGTTACAAATGAGCCTCCGATTGAGTCAATAATGAGCATTTTGCTGATCAATTTTTCTGGATAAGCGGATATAATGCCAGTTGATTTTGGGCCCGTTCACCTGAATTTCGACGCAATAGATGGTCATTCTTGCACTAGCTGAATGTTGCACCCATCAAACCAAGATCTTTGTGTAAAATGTTCCATCAAATAGAAGAACAAAGGCCAGGCGCGTAATTCCCCGGGTCATAAGTCCCAAAAGAAAAAAATTCAGACTTCAGTCCTACTCAAATAGGACATACAAAATCACATTCAGCGTTAGTTCATTATAGGTTGGCCGATGGTTCATTTAAGTCTGGATTATGCTGTGAATTTTAAATTTGGTCTATTTTTTATAAAGAAATAGTTGGCCCGGCGAACTTTGTGCCGCCTGAAATTGACTAAATTATTAACATCTCTCCGAAAGTCGAGCTCCTCTATTGAATGAATGAAACTGTTTTGGAATTAAATTGAATTCAAAGCTAGGTTAGGACTTCTTCACTCAGAAAAGAACGTAATTTATGCCAAGAATTTTATACTTTATGCCAACAATTTTCATTTGTTAAATTTAACCCAAAAATCAAAAATGTTTATTAAAGAATGGTAGTGTTGGTAGTGATGTAACCTACATTTTCAAAACAAAAATAGAAATGTTACAACAATAAGAGCAAGTAGTTGTTGCGCCAAAAATAAGTTGTTAGTAAAAGCCAACAATTTGTGTTCTTACTTCAACAATTAAAAATGTCAGACTTTTAAGAACAATATATTGTTACCCCAACAATAAATTGTTTACAATTTGAAAATAGTATTGTTGCATTAGCAAGAGGAAATATTAAAAAATTTTGGACTTAAATATTTGTGATAAGAAGAATTTGTCAACAGCATTTGATAATTAAATTGTTGAATCAGAAATTCAAAATGTAAAACCTCGTAATAAAATCTGATACATGATAAAATTCAAAAATATACCCTCAGTTTTAACTTACCTTATGGTCTAGTGAAGGAAATATTTCTGCATGTTTTTTAGTTTCTCACCTGTTAGTATGATTATATGGGGTCTTAATCCCAGAATGATACACTGGTTGTATACAATGATGGTGAGACCCATTATCTCGTACGCGGCAATCGTCCGAATGTACCTGAACGAACGCGCACTTGCCCAACAACAGCACTTGAGGCCATTATTGGGCTCTCACGTCTGCAGTTCTTCATTATGAAGACTGCTGTTAGATGCGCCATTAAGCTGCAGCTAGAAAATGGGTTTAATTCAGTTGATCATGTGGGTCATCTGAAGATACTTAACCTTATACCAAACTTGGACATGTTCCGCTCCGTCCCGGACATTATGGTTAGGGAATACAGTTTTGGTAAATTATATGAGGTAGAACTACTTGAACCCAAAAAGCTTAGTCTGGTACACCGATGGATCGAAAATGGACTCCGGAGTTGGAGCTGGTGTCTTTGGACCCAACACCAAAGTCTCGATACCCATGGGGACGTGTCCCACGGTTTTTCAGACAGTCAGGCAGCCCTACAAGCATTGGCATCCAATGCAATGGACTCCAAAATAGTTAAGTGCTGTCACGACGCTCTGCAAACCCTCGCCAAACACAACAAGGCATGGCTCGGGTGGGTACCGGGCCATCAGGGTATTGCAGGCAACGAACATGCAGACAAACTGGCTAGGGCTGGTTCAAAATCCCTTCTCTGTGGACCAGAACCCTACTGCACAGTCAATTGGACTTCTGCGCTAAGGCAAATTAATGATTGGGAAAAACAACTCGTCTAGATCACTGGGAACATGTCCCTGGTCTAAGACAATCCAAGCGATTAATTAAGCCTTACTCCTATAAGCGAATCCTTGGGCTCAGTAAGGATAACATAAGAAAGCTAACGGGCTTCCTCACAGGTCATTGTGGCCTTAGATATCACCTCAACCAAATGAACCTTTGTCCGGAAACAGAATGCAGATTCTGTCTGGAGGATGTCGAGTCCTCTGAGCACATTTTATGTGAATGTCCGGCTTTTCATTGGTTAAGAAAACGTGTCTTTAATAGAGAGACTTGTACGCCAGCAGATATAGCGCACGCTGCTACTAAAGACTTATTGACCTTCGTTAGGGAGGTCGCACGTCTCTTAGATTAACTATTCCCCATTGCTACAATAGATCTTACTTACAGGTCGCAGTGTCAGCCAGCTGGGCATGGGTTTATAAAAAAAAAAAAAAAAATGATTAGCATATTTTATTTTCCATTTTTAAAACAAACAATTTAACTTACCTATACCTACACTCCGTTCGAAACATCGTAAAATGTTGTTCGTGTTTAAATGTTTATAGGCGATAAACTATATCTCAAGAAAGAATTGACTGCAATCAATGTGGATAAACAAAACATTTATTTTATTTCAATCTATATCAAACTACTGTTAAATACATAAAACTAAAAACGTACTACTCTTTTATTATTATTTAAAGTGATTTCGCACTTGTTTTAAAGTTTTTAATATATTTAACAATATCCTTTGCCACTTTTTGCATAGTCTGGTCGTCACTGGATAATGTTGGACTTTCTGAGTACCTACTTCCGAACAATGTCATTTCCATTGACTATTTTTGTAGGATGTCTTTAACATTGAACTCGGAACTTGAAGCAGAATTAACTTCATGTGATAACGAGACGATATCCAGGTCGGCTTCTTAATCTGCTATTACACTTGGCCCGGTCAAATTTTCTCAATGAGCCAAAGCAGAATGTGGACATGTGGCAAATCTCGCTTCTGCAATCTGATCGAGTACATCCAGCAACACAAAAATCTTGTGCTTTTATAAAGCGTGTCCCATAATTCACGCAAAATGTAATTTTTATAGAAAATACAGATTTTGAATTACAAAGCTTACATTTCGTATTGATTCATAGAGTATACAGATTGGGGTTATGTATGGAATAGCACATCGGATAAATGGCCTCCACAGTTTTGCTGACAAGTACGTATATTCATTTATTGAAATTTTCTATGACCGTTAATTAATTTCATCAATAAACCTCCCCAAAAACCCCAAAGTCGTTGAATCGCAAGATCTGGGTGAGCAGTTCTGATCGCAAAAACGGCCGATTACACGGTTAGGAAATGATTCATGCAGTAATTGAATTGTTTCTCTGGCTAAACGGCATGTGGAACCGTCTTTGAACCACATGTTGGTCAAATCCATATCTTGCAATTTAGGCACTAAAAACTGGGTTGTCATGTAACGAACACCATTAATTGTTACTGCCTGACCAGCCGCATTTTCGAAGAAGAATGGTCCGATAATGCCTCAAGCCCAAAATCCGCACCAAACAGTCACGCGTTGTGGATGCATTTGTTTCTCAACAATTACTGGTGGGTTTTCTGAAACCCAAATGCGACAATTTTGACCATTAACAATGAGAAGTTTTCCCTGACGTATGAAATTACCCCAGAAAAGGTTTTGATGGGTCTTTTCAAAATCGCTTACCAAACTTAAAAGCATCCGTTATCAACCCATTCTTGCATGATCTACCCACATTCCACGCAGTCCCCTCATGGTAGACAGCCAGACCATCAATGCGTGGCCCAAATGTCATCCAACTACTCCATCAGTCAGGCAAAACGTCCGCCAGGAATCCAATATTCTCCCACAGCTTGATGGATGTTTTCATTGCGAAAATCGCAAGATCTCCTTCGTCTGCACTTTGATCTCGATCCGTGTCGATTCGCACTGTTTACACAATTTGAAGTTCACATTTAAGGAATGCATCACTTGCCAGCTCGATCGCACCGCATGATGTGCTATTTAGCTGGACCCTTTGAGTAATCAGTCCCATCAGACACTCTGTTTACTTAGCACTGTGCTATTCCAACACAGAGTATAGACAGATCCGATTTAGAAGCAATAAATTCCCATGCTCTTATAGCCGAAGCCAATCAATCCATCATAGCGTGCCACAGATGATGACACTTGTTTCGATATACCAACGGCCCATGGCACAAGCGCCTAATTTTCTAAATCAATATTTTGCTTATAATTAACTTCGAACATGATGCACACGACCGTTGGCGTTGCTCCCTTGTCCCTTCCTTCGTCCTGAACAAATTTATTTTAAACTTAAAAAGCAGAGGCCACTTGACGATTTAGTGTACACATGCAGAATAAATGGGTATGGTTTTGGTTTCCCAAAAATGCTCCTGTGGGGGATTTGTGCGCACACGCCCTTTGCGCCCTATGTTTGAACGAGCATTCGCATTGAGGCAATTAAGGGAAGCAAAAGAAAACACAAGCTTATCCTTTGGATAAACAAAATATGAAAATCCCCCTGTGATGTGGAAAGTTGACAGTTGTGGTGGGCTCGCTATTCCCATGGCGAGAGGAATTTCCTGTTGGAACAATAAAAAGTGGAACTGGAATTTGTCGTAACTATGCGTGAGAATGTGTTGCTGGGGTATTAGAGGCGACGACAGGGATTACATTTTAGTGGCAATTTTACTTTTGTTTAATTGTGAGACGACTTTCAAGCTGACACTGACATGGAATCGGAATTGGAATTGGAATGTGGAATTTAAGGCTGAACCATTTATACATCTATCGAACATGACAGGTTGCGTGGCAGGCGGACGGGGCGGCGCTGACGAAGTTTCACTAATGTCCCAAAGAACGTCTGGCTAGAGGCTATTAATGCGAGTTTCATGTCCACGTCAATGTTATATGAACAGCCACATTTGCGTTAAGGGCTGTACGGAGTATTGGTCATCATTGAGCATTACAAAGTCAGCAGATGAATTGCCAACGAAATTGATCATTTGGGGATCATCAGTCGACGTTAATAGCTCCTTGGACATTTGAAACAGAAGTCGAGCCAGTATATGACTTGACGTGATGTGTTAAAGATTGAATAAGTTTGAAGATTCAGCATGCACGTACACGTACTGTTTTGCCAGAAAGTGCGGGATCACCGAAATGACTGGTAACGTTGGACTGGTTGGAGAGGAGGATTGTATCTTTACTTCTCTCAAATCGGACACGTGCCAGTCAACAACTACCTGCGCAGGATGCGCAAAATAGAGAGCCCAGCATGCTAATATTTCGAAATTTATAACTTGGGCTTGCATAACTGCGAAAGCCTCGAATGTAGGCAAGGCAACTGCGCAGATAGCATCGCTTCCTTTATGCAGCCGATTAGGGAATAAAGTGTGTTCTTCAATCGAGGAAGCTCCGGTTGCAGCAGAAGAAACCTTAGCACAGAAGATTGTTAAGGCCCACACCAAGATTAGGCTAATAAAAGAAAATCGGGAGTCAGATTTTCCAGAAATTGGTGGCATAATTCCGTGTCCGACTCCAAGAACAGAATCTTCTTGGACTATCAGTTGGGGCCATTGTGTCCATTACCGGAACCATACCTGAAATACCTGTAAGAAACAAAACGATGTCACTGTTTGTAGAAAACCTGGTACATACCTCCATTGTAAACAAAAATTACATGTTGATGCTATTTTATAAAACCCCAGTGGGCAGGGGCATTCTGTTATTGAAAACTTTGTAGTTTCGTAATAAATTTAAGTCTCATAAAAATCATTTTGTTTGCATCTCCTAACTCCAAAGAAGTGGAAGTTCTTGCAAAACCTCCTAGCTCCAGCTCATAATAATCCACTCTATACCAAATGTATAACAATTATGTATTTAAAAAAGCGAAGAATGACCAGTCCAGTATTCCCTAGAGGTTCATTAATTTCCGCGCCGGAGGATGTAGAAATTTCCTCTTATTTTGCCTTGTATACTATTATCTTATTACATAATAATCTATCGCTTTTAAATTACCTACAATGTTGTATAATACCTATAATATTCTTTGCTCTTAAATGTTGTATAATATTCGCTTTACGAAATATATAAAAGGCTCGTGTTGGAAGGCAACAAAGCCAAGTTCTATCTCAACCATTATTAAATAATAAATAAACGCCAATTCAAATTTTGTACAATATTATCTCCGGGTTTTTTTTTCTTTTCTGTTTTTTTAAAAACCATCGGTATATTTCAAAAAATCTCCTATTATTTCCTATTATTATTTCAACTGATATTTGAATCAGACAACCATTGCCGGGTCTCTTCTCACCTCTCTCACTGAAAATAAAATACCTAATATCGACAAAATGTAATTGTAAAATTTCAACAAAAATAGTTTTGTTGAACTAAATTAAAATTGTTGTAAAGATAAATGAAATTCATCAATACAACTTAAGTTTTATCAATTTGAACGATATTTTGTCAAACGTTTTTACAAAACTACTTTGTCAGATTAACAAAACAAAATTTTCTGTTTGAAAAATCAATATTGCATCAATTGAACAATTTCATTGTTGAATTAACAAAGTTTGTGTTAAATCCATTAAAACAGAACCAACGATTAGTTTTGTGAAATTGACAAAACTTATGCAAAATGTTAAAATATATAAATAAATAAATACTACAAAAATTCTGTTGAAATTTTGTTTACAGATTTGACATAAATTTTGTTGAATTAATAACACAAGTAGTGTTGCATTTTAAAAGTCGATTTAAACAGGGTAATCATTTTTTGCGTCATTTATTATTTGATACGCGAAGCAAAGTAGTTTGTTAATGTGCATAAAAATTCCCTAAGAAAGTGAGTTCAACAATTTAGAAGTTAATAAATCCGTTTATGGATGAGTACAGGAAAAATGGAAAACATGTAAACAATCCCTTATATAAAAATTGGTAAGAATTGCAATTTGGTAATATATGTATTTTTAATATGCATTTTACTATCTTAAATTAAATGTATAAAATTTGACTTCAACGCTATGTTCCCGGATTCTTTAACCGAAAATAAAAGATGAAACTTTAAATAGTGAGATGACTACTTCTACATCGTTGTCGGTGTTTAATGTCGTTTCCGATTTGGCAAACAGATCAATCTTTTTGAGAAAGAATCAATTTTTTTTTTGATCGAGGTTGCTTTTTATGTTTGATTTGCTACAAAAATCAATTTTTTTTTTTAATCTCTGATCACTTTTGAGAAATCTCAATTTTTTTCCTAGATTTTACACATACTTGCATTAACACCAATGTTTATGACACACAGGTGGCGGTTACAAATTGTTTATCGTTGGAGGGATTGCTTTTTTAAATGAATTATTAATTTTTCTAGTACGGAAACGATTTTTTATATTATATTTCAAAATAAGTTTTTATAAATGTGTAAAAATCAATTGAAATGGATTTCCAGTGGAAGTGAAAAAAAAATGTTTTGCGGCCAACTTAATACCCACATGAACCAATAAAATTCGGATTTTATGTTCGACTTGGCAGCAGAAATCTGAAATCAGATCGGAACCTGAAATCTCAGATCAAAATCTGAAATCTCAGATCAAAATCTGAAATCTCAGATCAAAATCTGAAAAGCCAAATCGAAAACGACATAAAGTATAGGTATAGCCTTCTTTAATTTTTTAATTTTATATTTATGCATTGATATTTTCTATGTTGTTCAGTAAAAATAATTTAATGTAATTTCTCTAGTTCCTTCTTATAATAAATCTAATTGCTAAACTTATTTTTTTTGAGTATCATTTATTAATACCTAATGTTATCCACATTAAGAATTTATTTGTTGAATCAATAAATTAAATTTATGGAACTGAGATAATAATTCCATATAACCAGCAATATTCTTATAGATTCAACAAAAGACAACTGTAGTACTGCCAGATTATTTCTGTAATATCAACAATATTTGCTGTTGTTTTAACAAAAGGACAAACAATTTCGATGATATTAACAACTTTTTAACAAAATTGATAAATTTTTAGCAAAATCAACAGCATTTTGGTAAATTTAACAAAAAATGTTCATACGCACAAATAAACAATTTTTATTGGATACCATAACAATTCTTTGTTATCACAAAAAAGTTTAAAGACAAGATAAAACTTTTTGAAATGTTGTCAGTTTAATAGAAACATTTTGTTGGACGGATATTGAAAATGTTGAATTATGCCTCATTTTTATCAAATATATGTACCAGGGTTTTATTTCATCGTAGGGCAACTCAGGGTGCAATATTTTAAAGTAAGCTACAGCCATCTGAGATTAGTAACCGTAAGGCACAGAGGAATGAATGATGAATAGACAGAGCCCCATTATCTTATGGGCCGGTTCGATGTCGAAGGATTTTCGTAAGTAAATGCCTCTACGCGCATTACGTTGTCCCGGAAAGGTGCGATTAAAAATCATCGACAAATATTGACTTGGCGCAAACATACCTTTTAATATTTATTTACTTTCAATTGTGTCGGCCATCGACGTAACGGGTCGCGGTTAAATACGTCATATCTGCTGATTTACGCCACCAAAAATGGAAATTCAGGTCTATACTTCTTCTATGGCTCGTGAATAAGTGACTGGAACTACAAGCTTTTTTAAACTTCTAAACCAGATTCAATGGGACTCCAATGACAAAACAGAGCGCTCTGGAGATGGCCATCACTTGAGATTTTTCGCGATTTTGCATTCAGTACAGTTTCAATAAAGATAACTTTTACAAACGTCTCTAGTGAGGTTCTGAAGTTCAGTCTGCAAGAATTCAGGGATAACCAAAATCATCAGCGAAAGGCAAACGAGTTTAGCATTGGTCGCTCGATAAAAAGCATTCAAGGCAGAGCTGGGAGTTTCCAACACCTTGGCAAATAGTTAAAAAATATACAAAACTCTGAAATAGAACCAATCTCATTAAAACTTTCTTGAAAAGGGACACAAGCGCCCCGGTTTTCCAAACGGCAGTTATTTCACCGCACTCTCAAGCCACTAAAATGTTGCAAGAGAGCCGGCTAAATCCCTGTTCACCTCAGACACTTTCTGAACGGATTTCATGCACTCCGGCAGATTTGTCAGATTTTAGCAAATTGATCGAAAAAAATTGCTTCCTATACCTTGGGACTATTTTTCCACTCTCTGGCATCCTCTACGTATGTTCTAAAGCAATTCAAAGAAAGAGTCTTGTCGTCTTAAAGAAGTTTCCGAGTATTGAAGGAGTATAATTTTTATTGCGGCCCACCCTGTATATATCTAAAGTATCTATTTATATGCGAGTTTGTATTCGATGGGTCTTTGATTTTTACTCTCTGACACAATCAACGTTTTTGAAAGAAAAAAACTCCATGATATAAACTGCTTGCGAACAACAATAGTAGGTAATTCCGCTGGGATAAAGAAAGTTGAAGACTATAAGGGAAATTATTTCAGCGGGGTGAAACTTCCAGTTCAATAAATGCTAAATTAACAAAGATTATTCTGATCTTCTGTATATTCTGGGTCCTACAGTTCCAACTCCCAATTCCAGACTTCAATCCTGATAAATCGGTTTACCCGATGTTATATTTTTTTGCGGCTGACCTCCATACTTTTGGTACCTCCTCCCATTCTACTGTGGGAGGCATATGACTTCCGGCTGTGTTGCTGGTGTCTCCATAATGTGCAACCACTTCCAGCCTGAGCCAGTTTTCCGTCTGACTCGTCTCTTCTAAGCGGATGCAACTTAAATACGGATTCCCCCACAACTCATCCCAGAGCGACAAACTCCATCGAAGATCAGTTTTCCATTTACAAAATTACTTCCTCGACTTGCGCAAATTACCACCCATCCATCAATCACCGTTCAATTACTCGGCTCATCAATTTGTGAAAAAGAAGCCAGCGACAACACGTCCCTCTTCCTCATAGTCGATCGTTACATCTTCCATCTGGTATATCGATATCCTTCCGAAAGTCACAGCAACCGTCAGATGTATCATGCACATTTAAGGTCTTTCAGGTTCAAATTCCCAACATACCGTCGGGTCGCGCCGGCCCTCCGCAATCTGTACAAACATTACCCACAGCCTGTGCGCTGCTAAACAGATTCGGGTTATCCAAATACCAGCGCACCACTCTCCCTAATTTGACATATTGTCGAGGAGATGCTGTAGCTGTCAAACGCAATCAAAACGCCTCATCATCATGCACTTCCATTTGTGGGCCCGAAATCTCCACAATTCTCCCATATACATTCATGTGCTCCATTCCATTGCCCATTAAAAACTAAAATAGTTGACTTTCCAAAAACAAACAAACAATAACACCAAAAATTCCCGCAACTACAGCACGAAGATGACGTATATGTACAAGAGGATAGCTGCAGGAGTATCGAGTATGCTGCCACAAGATGTTTCATCTCAGGCAACCTAAATACAGTAGCTGTACGTATACACGTACACGTACGGGCCAACGGAACATGTGTTTCATGTGCACTCCGTTCCATTTGTTGGAGAATTATTTGTCAAAACACGACTGTCGGTTGTCGGATTGTTTGCCGGGCCCAAAATGCCGGTCATTCAGCGAATTCCATGTTCCGCGTATCTGCATGACTGGCAGCCATTGTGTAACACAAGGTATGCGCGCTGTCAAAACTCGACTGTACATAAATTAGCAGCCACTAATAATGTGCTGATGCCTTCAATCAAATCTAGCACCCTCACAATGAGTTTCTATTTTGAATTTGATTTCCATCCGTTTACTGCTTGGAATAACAATAAAAGATTGAAAGAAATACAAATCGGCCCACCACAATGTGGCGGTGGCGGAGAGTGCGCTGATGATTAGCGTGCGGATGATGAAAATGTTGCGATGACAGCGGCGATGAGGCGAACAATTTGTTTGCTATATAGGCGTCAAGGTTGGGAAAATATCTGTGCGATGGAAATATGTGCCATCTTGACGTGGAGGCTCGATCGGTGATTGCCTGCATTAAAAATTTAATTTAAGTGCCGATCTTTACAGAACCATATACCCGGCTCCAGGCAGTCCAGGTCGATACACATCATCCTCATTTAAAGCCGCGTATAAGAGCGATTTACAGGGAGACGATGGGGAACACTATAGGATGTGTGTTTGTCATAAAAACACACACTAACACGAGAGTAGCAGACCCATTATGATATCACACGAGTAAGGGGAATGGAGAAGGAGATGTCCAGAGGTTCGGACATACTGGTGAAAGTCTTGTATTTATTTGAACTAACCTTCTTTGAGGAACTGCGATCTATGCATTTCTCCTATGGCCCTCTAAGGGAGTCTTTTATTTTTATTTGGATAAGTAGGTTCAAGGCCTGCAGGTGACTAAAGCAGTTTTCACCAACTTATAAACCGCTAAAATGATAAGATCGCCAAGAAAATTGGCCGAGAGTTTAAACAAGTCTTAGCAAATATAACAAAGCAAGACACACATCATAAATGAAAAGATTATCAAAGTGCTAAGATAGAACAGAAATGGAATAACAAGGCAACGGAATACTCCGCATAAGAAAAATACAAAACCATACTTATGGACCTTAATAATAAAAAATTTTCCAATAACCATTTTTAGTTTCGACTCTAAATTTTATTAGTTCACAAATTTGAAAATTCGAAATTCGAAATTTCGAAAATTTAAGGCGAGACTTAGGCCGGTATTTATCAAGCGCTCTTAAATCGATTATTAGTTTACGAGGCTCATAAATGTAAGTTTTTTCGACGTATTCACCAAGCACTATTAGGGTTGAATTTATATATGCTAGTTCGAATATGCGTTTATGAACTTTTTCGAAAATGTTAATTGTCAAAATTAGTGGTATTAATTTTTAATTAATTAATTAATTAATTAAACTAATTAGTTTTCAATTCGTGAGCGATCATTTTGGCATTTCGTTAGCAGTTCTTGGTCCTCGGAAACCAGCTCAGATTAAGAGGGGCACACCAAACATTTGGAGGAAGCCACAACGTCAAGAAGAAAGAAGAAAACACTTCGTGAAAGAATTGACTTCATGGAAAAATTTGACGATGCTGAATTCGAGATATTTGCCAAAATATAAGTTAAACGAATTGTCGCGACGAATTGGTTTACTTGGTTAAAAAATAAACAATCCAGTCTCTGCGGGTGATTAAATTTTTCAAGGCTAATTATTTGCTCTTTTTCTTAATCGGGAAAATTTGGCTTCCTTCCCTTGCTGTCCATTTTGAAAACGACAGCTGATAAAATTTTCGAAGTTATTACTGCTCTCAGCTTAAGAGTGGTCGGGTCTACTCGTCTTATGAGCGATCTTAAATATGCACTAATAGCCATTGATGAATAGGTTTATAAAGCTCATAATTTAATATTGGTCGGTGAATATCGGCCTTAAATTGATTATTAATAAGGTGCACGGAGAATATTTCCTTAAATGTGTTCAATTTGTTTGGGTGCTGGGAGTTGTTTAACAGTTTTGAACATTTTTTTATGGGAAAAATGTCCTGAATATGTCCATTTAATAAAAAAAAGTTTCAAAAACAGAGAATTTCTTAAAAGTCCTCGCCGGGGACCTTTAGGTGTAAAAAGTGACCAAATGGTGATTAATGTCGCCCATCGGTAAAGCTGCTATCTACAA
Source organism: Cheilosia vulpina (assembly GCA_916610125.1). Lineage (NCBI taxonomy): Eukaryota > Metazoa > Arthropoda > Insecta > Diptera > Syrphidae > Cheilosia > Cheilosia vulpina. The sequence continues at coordinate 41,328,259 of OU744278.1, forward strand.
AAAGCACACTGCGAGGACGAAGGGTGACTGGAATAGTCTGTGCTAACTCCTACTGGATGCGTTTGATAAGTCCTGGGAAGGTGATTATAGATTGATTGCTTTCCCCTCTCTTGAGGGGAAAAAGAAGGAAGGCGACTGACTGATGACGATCATAAACAGGGTGATTGAACCAAACTGATCTACTGTTCGCCCCGATCAATTTATAGCGTGTGCGATGTAGTTTAGTGTTCAGTTAAGACTGGCAGACTCTGTAAGGAATTTGTTCGTGTATAGCAAACTTCAGTTCGGGACGGTTCGCTCAGGTCTTAGAAGTGATCATCTAAGGCAAGCTTTTCACAAATAAGCAAAGGGCAAAAGATGTGAGAAATGGTCTTCACTTCGCAGGGCCGTCGAGGGAAAAATTGGTCCCGGGATGGAAAAATGCCAGGTCCACGTAAGTTTTGATGGGCAAAGAACTTTGTGTGGCCCAGGGAAGTGGGATGCCATTGTATTCCTTCCCAATTGTAGCCGCAACATGATCGGTCCAAGTGCGTGTGTCATTGAAGATTATCCCCAAATTTTTAGCCTTATGAACGTATTCAACTGATGACTGTCCTAACAAGATTGATACAAGCAGTCTGTAGATACAAAGAGTCTTTCACTTTGAAAGATTGAGCGACAAGTTCTGTTTAAGAGCCCACTGCGGAGTGACCTCTAGATCACCATTAATTAATTGAATGGCGCTATTAATCATATCCAATAATTAAACATCGTCAGCTAACAAGTTGACAATAGAATTTTTTATAAGGTGTGGGAGTTCATTCACAAAAATTGAAAATATTATGGAGCCGAGAATAGAACCTTGAGGAACTCCAGCAGGTACCCCTAGAAATGATGTTTGCCAAATATTGCTGACGGTCTTATTGGACGACTGCAAAAGCTTGACTGACAGATGCAAAAATCTAAATGTATGAAACAGCTTCTGACAAAGAAGATAACGGTCTATCGTGTCGAACGCTTTAGAGAAGTCCAACAACGTAAAAAACGTAGGGTTGTTTGCGTTCAGGCCTTTGCCAATGTCGTCGACAAAAAGTAGGAGTGCAGTCTTACAACTTCTTTTTGCACGAAAGCCGTATTCAGCGGAACTCAAAAGGTTATAGTTGGTAAGATGCGCTTGCATCTGCTTCAAAATCGTCTGCTCAAATACTTTGCGATTGGTCTCCATTCAGGGTTAATCTGGTTTTGCGACTTAGGTAGAGGAATTATCTTAACCTTTTAACACGATGAGGGGTAATCACAAGTCGTCAGTATTTGGTTAAAGATATGAGTGATGAATTTAAGGAGGGATAAGCCTTAAAGATTTATGATTTATTTCATCCGAACCTATTGCGTTCGATTTAATGGAAAGCAGAGCATATCTTCGTCCTTCGTCCTTTAAGCGAGTTAAATTTATTGATGCCACATTATCATTAGCCGGGCTATAAAGATTATTAGGCCGGAGATAATTATGATTTGTGTTGACCGTACAGCAACTGAAACAAACTGCGAATTGGGGATATCACGTGATCACGTCAACGTGATCGCTGTTCTTTTCGAAAGCTCTTTCCCGGTTGTGTTTCAGGTTCAGGAGGTGTTCGTAGTGGCGCCGCTTTTCGTCCTTTATACGAAAAACGACTTAGTTGCGTAAAGACCGATAAGTATTATAAAGAACAGGTATAACTTGTGTCGTTCCCAACGAGCATAAGCAATATCACGTTTTTGCATCAAATCTAGTTGATGTCTATTAAGCCAACGCGGGGAATTGGATATAGGTGTCCTTCTTCGGAGGGGAGTACAATAATGAATGCCATTGAATAATTTAAATGTAAGTATGTATAGTTTTGTTTTTATTTTTAAGGGTTGGCAAACGATTTTTAATTCCTAAAATGTTAAAAGATTCTTATTCAAATAAATCGAGTGACCATTCCAGATTCCGTATAACAAAAATCGTCGGGACGATATCGTTTTTGAAACTTTGATGACCATAATAACTTAATTTCTGCCGGAATTTGTTTCACTATCGTCAGCTTTCATTACATATGTGGAAAATGAACTGGATTAAGGTCTCAAACTCGTAATTTTGGCACTTAGTTGCTACTTTTGGAGGTCTATCGTTTCGACGATAATCGTCTCAAAAATTACGGAATGAGTGCCCTGTATATCGAATGAGAATCACAAATTTTTGTCAAAAATAATTTTCTATTTATATTTATTTTATAAGCTATTTTCAGGCATAAAAATATTTTCTTTCGTCAAATTATAACAAAATTTTGATTGGCCTTGTTTTGTACTCCACTAAATTTTCTCTTTTATACAGAACCTTCTAGGCAGCAAGACTACCTACAATTACATCGAAATCTAATTTCCTCGTTAAATGTGCTACGTGACTACAGTAACACGGTCTTGTGAAGAGCGATGAAAATTTTGTATTCTTGAACGTTAAAGGAACATTCAGCACTAGCTACAGTGACGGGCTTAAAATATAAAACACACGCAAAGCAACACAAATTGGCGACTGCGACTGCGAAAATATTGCTTTCAGGGAACTTAATTGTGAACGGTCTGCTTCAAAGTTGGTCCGCTTCAAAGTTGGTCCGCTTCAAAGATGAATTAACTCGTCTTCCATTGCCAAAAAAAAACGAAAAAGTTACATTCGAATTTTCATTGCATCGAACCAAAGAGAAATTCGATTGTTTCTTTGATTTGATTTTCTTGTTGGTAGGCCCCGTTTAGGGTTTGCCCCTGAAAGGTTTGAATGGCAATTGCAAGCCTTTCTTGTACGTTTCAGAACATTAGGCTTCCAACTAAATTTTCTGTCTAGAACCATGCTTAGATATTAAACAGGCTTCGTGAATTTAAGCTCAAGTTTGGGTGGAGCTTATCTCCCCTTAGGTCGGAAGCAATCTCATACAGACCTTTTGTAAAAATAGGATTTGAACGAGGTGATCCACTCACATGCAGCAGCTTCTTCAACAGATAGATAGAAAATTGGGCAAAGCCATATTCGGTAGTCAATTTTAGTCCAATTATATGCACACCCTTTATGAAACCGGCGAGCTGTTTGCAAATATTGAGACAGATTCGGAAAGAATTAGCTTAGTCGTGATTGATGGGAAAGCCAAGTATATGCTGTCAACAAGAAGGGAGAAACAACGTTGACGAATCGGATGGAAGGTCATAAAATACAGCTGCAACTTTGAGGTAGTCTTGGTCTCCGCTTCAAATCACAGCAGAATTCAACGCCCGCCAATCGCTGTTTTTTTTTTTGTCTACGACGCAAACATGTAAGGCCTTGTCAAAAAAACACTAAGAAGGTTCTATAGAGGCCCGCACTATCCCAGTGTTACTGTATGGCACTGAAGCATGTGGATATAAGCGAATAAGGCGGATGAAGATATCATTGACCGCATTGTAGGAAAAACTCTTAGCCATTTAGTAGCCTTTAAATAAATACACCAAATAAATAAGTAAGATCTAAGTTTGTGCGTCTCTGTTGCAAAGGTTGGGGCGCAGAATAGCGTAGGACTATGAGTTCCTGCATAAACGAGGTTGTTAAGTTAGGTTAAGTTTTAAGTAAGCTGTTTAGTAGTAGGTACTCCGTATCCCACTCAGGTCAATACTGATGCATTGTGATAGGTACCCGTCGGGTGTAGGAGGCTGTTCCTTACCCGCAGTAGCCCAATTTTTATTCGGGCGGTAATTTAAGACTTGATGAAGTTCATAATTTTCTCTGTGTTGATGGAAAGCTTACCTAGGTTACATATCTACTATAGCAAATGGGTTTGCCCTCACGAATTTTCTCATAATCGCAGCCTTTGCAAAGCTTTTCTACCACCAGACTTAGGCACCGCAGAGTCTTTTGTAGCCCTAAGATTCCTACGAGTTAAAAAAAAAACAATTTTCTGTCGCATTTCACATGAGTCTCTTCGCGCAGAAGGATGTCCTTCTTGGCGGTCCTCGATGGCGGTCTATCTACCCCTGCCATCCGCTTTAAGTTTCGGAGTATAGTGAGATCTTATTCTAAAAAAATTATGAAACCGGAATGCCTTAATGTTCGGTGACCCATCAGAAGAGCAATACCTAGCCCTGTGTCACAAGCTTAGATATTTTTGCTGGATCAGTTAAGGCTTTTATTTTTAGCTGCCTGGCTGTCGATAAAGAAGGTAATACGAAGGTTTTAAGGTTAAGGTTAATCTGTGCAAGGGATGTGGTGACGGAGCTACGCACCGGGATTCATACTCCGTATTTACTTTCTCTACCGCCCAGAACTACTTGGAAGGCACTTAAAAGAACAATCTGACAACCATTAATATGAATTAATTCGTAGACGGCACGAGATAGCTTTTTCACAGTATACGGGAGTCAGTCGAAGGACATCACAAAAGGTCAATGCGCTAATCAAGGTGTGCAAGTTCTTCTAACTTTCGTGGCCTTCACTTTACTTTACGGTTGAGATTTTAAGCTATGCAGTTATGCTGTCTTCCAGGGATTGCACTCTTCGGTTCATAGGCATACGCTGTAAGCACTACACGGCAGCCTCCCCCTATTTAAGGCCCGATCAAAGTTGAGTTAGCTGCGGATATTGTGGGACTGCATACATCTGTTGGCTCATCATGATACTCGTCAGAGACATATTTGTCAACATGTATTCACCACTTAATTTCGCCAATATTTTTCTTCCTCTGTCGCTGCCTATGCCAAATTAAGTAAAACCATCTTTATGCTTCTCTTTTTAACCAGTCCCGCTCTCTGCGCATAGAACACCTCTGGTCGTATGAGGCCCTTTTCAACGGCTCAATTATCTGGGCTCCCTCTTCGAGGCTAAAGTACTTTAACGGACAAGGCAAAGCCTTAAAATAACACACCCAAATGTCAATCAAACGATGCCGTGACTGCCGAAAAGGGGTGCAGTGTGCAGACAGTTGCCAGTTGCCTGATAATAACCACAGGACGACATTTCTATCCAACTGTTTACTTAACCGACATTGAAATTCAGTGTAAAAATGGCGCTATCGCCACGCACACAACCCCAAGCTCTAGCCGGCCAATCAACCCTCATTGCCTGTGAACAGAACAGCTTCTATTTTACAAGAGGGCTGCAAACATATACCCTGCGGTTACCCCGGCAACCACCATCAAACCACTTATGCTTGACTCAGTCGTTTAAATGAACCGTTTGTGCTTATATATACCAAAAAGCCAGGGGTTGTCATTACACACACAAAGGTGTACGGCTTTCGTTGCAGAAACTGCACCCTAACCTACCTCAGAGCGGTTGCAACGTCGTCGGTCTTGTTTACATCTACGAAATCTATATTTCCCCCGAACACAGCAGACAAACAGATGCTCCAGTGCGGTTCTAGCGAATTTCGGATCATAAAGCCAGCCAGTGCACACCATCTTGCTCCACATATATACACATGCAGCCACTTCTAACAATCGATTTGGATAATTTCCCGGAAAGTGTCGACAGAACGTCTGTTGGGATGCAGAGGCAGAAGCAGATTGCAGATTGCCATCCGCGGACAGCAGAAGAACTTCCTTAGAAAAACCATCCGTGCCCAGAAGTTCTTTCTTAATAGTATTCATGAGTACGAGTCGATAGAGGGTGCGGGCATCGGGCATGGTGCCGGTTGATACCTTTCTCTTTACTTTTGCTTGTCGAATTTGAATTCCAAATTACCCGTGCCCGTGATGCACACCGGCAGCACCGTCACTGCGCGATGATGTTGATGAGTTTCCTGTTTACGCTGTTGATTTATGAGGCCCAAGAGTGCTCCTCGAGAAGATTCGGGTGCGCTATCTATCTCCGGTGCTCGGTGCAATTGCATAAACAAACACGCCAGTCTCTCTCGCCCAGCTTTTGGGAGCATCAGAAGATATGGCAATTCAAGGAATTCAGTATACGGAGACCGGGCGAGATATTAAAAACGAAGTTTCGAATCAATTTTCGAATTATGGCCAATTCCAGTGGAGAAGTGTATTTCATTTTGGTTTATTAGGTGTGCAACGAACTGAAAGTGCGCTGCCATGGGGAGCGAGCGCTCGTATTTGGTCATCGATTTAACAATAAATTAACGAGTGCCGGGGCGCAGCAGTCAAGCGGCAGTCCATGTGGATCATGTACAGGATTCGTTGTTTACAGTCGATGAAAAATGTTCGAAAATGAGCGTAAATATGCCGCGTGAGCGGCGCGGATGTTGCGCGCTAGCGCTATATGTACGCAGAGAAATGGGGCAAAGAACTTTTAAATTTGATTTCAGTGCGGGAGGACGTTTTGCGAATTTGTTTGCTTAACTTTTCACTTGATGATGATTAGCTTCTGGGCAACCAAAGAATAACCAGACACCCGGGTTCAGTGATTGAGTTGCCGCACATGAGTTGCGAGTTTTTCCAATTTTGAGCTACAGCTTGTTGTTTGGTCGGCAATTTGCAGAAATCAGGTCCATTCTGGAACCGTCATTGGGAGGATTTTTTTTGTAAATGGAATTCTCAAAGGAAAGGATCCGAAAAAGTAGCCCAAGTAGGTGGGCTACAAAATGTTTACATTATTACGTAGTACCGCTGGTGGACATTGCGAATCAAGGAAGTATTCACGACATTCGGTTTGCATTGTTTTTAGTTCTTCTCTTTTAACGGAGATATTAAAGATTAGTTAGGTTAGATTGCGGCGTGGCCACAGCTATTGCAGCCGCATTTAGGCCGGAATAGGGACTTTGTGCGATACTACAGGACCTCAAACCTATACCCATTGAACCAATAAAATCTTAAGACAAAGTGTTGTATAGGCGGCTGGTCATAATATTTGCGAATTCGCGTACCTATATTGTCGAAGAAGTATTCTCCTAGATGTTGTCTTCTTTGAGTATATAGAGCTGATAAAAATGAGGCTTGACTCAACAATGTTTCTATCAAATTGACAATATTTGAATAAGTTTTATCTTGTCTTAAAACTTTTGTAGTGAAAACAGAAAAATTGTTATGGTAACAAAAATTGTTTATTTGTGCGTATGAACATTTTTTGTTAAATTTACCAAAATGCTGTTGATTTTACTAAAAATTTATCAATTTTGTTAAAAAGTTGTTAATATCATCGAAATTGTTTGTCCTTTTGTTAAAACAACAGCAAATATTGTTGATATTACAGAAATAATCTGGCAGTACTACAGTTGTCTTTTGATGAATCTATAAGAATATTGCTGGTTATATTGAATTATTATCTCAGTTCCATAAATTTGATTTATTGATTCAACAAATAAATTCTTAATGTGGATAACATTAGGTATTAATAAATGATACTCAAAAAAAATAAGTTTAGCAATTAGATTTATTATAAGAAGGAACTAGAGAAATTACGTTAAATTATTTTTACTGAACAACATAGAAAATATAAAATTAAAAAATTAAAGAAGGCTATACCTATACTTTATGTCGTTTTCGATTTGGCTTTTCAGATTTTGATCTGAGATTTCATATTTTGATCTGAGATTTCAGATTTTGATCTGAGATTTCAGGTTCTGATCTGATTTCCGATTTCTGCTGCCAAGTCGAACATAAAATCCGAATTTTATTGGTTCTTATGTGTATTAAGCAAAACATTTTTTTTCCACTTCCACTGGAAATCCATTTCAATTGATTTTTACACATTTATAAAAACTTATTTTGAAATATAATATAAAAAATCGTTTCCGTACTAGAAAAATTAATAATTCATTTAAAAAAGCAATCCCTCCAACGATAAACAATTTGTAACCGCCATCTGTGTGTCATAAACATTGGTGTTAGTGAAAGTATGTTTAAAATCTGGGGAAAAAATTGAGATTTCTCAAAAGTGATCTGAGATAAAAAAAAAAAATGATTTTTGTAGCAAATCGAACATGAAAAGCAACCTCGATCAAAAAAAAATGATTTTTTCTCAAAAAGATTGATCTGTTTGCCAAATCGGAAACGACATTAAACACCGACAACGATTGCGTTTTTTAGTTTCGGTTAAAGATTCCGGGAACATAGCGTTGAAGTCAAATTTTATACATTTAGTTTAAGATAGTAAAATGCATGTTAGAAACATATACAATGCGCAAAAGTAATCCTCCTATCAGAAAATGCTATAAATTTTGCGATTGGCCCCTAATGTCAGTTCTGTGTTGACATTTGTGTAGTAAACACATGCGAAATACACGTTAATAAACAATGTTACGCTACACTGCTCCAGAACGCGGAATATTGGTGACTATTTATTTGAGCAATAATCGGTCGGTGACTTTGGCACAACGTGAATTTCGTCGCAGATTTCCTAGCCGTCCAACGCCTACTGGTGAAACACTGCGACGTTTAGCCGCTCGCCTCGAAGAGACTGGCACAACACGAGATGCTGCCAGGCGTGGCAGACCCCGGAGTAGCCGTTCTGCAGAGAATATTGCTGCTGTAGCCGAAGATGTCATGGAAGCGCCGTCGACATCGACCAGACGACGTGCCACTCTAATGGGTATCAGTCGACGGTCTTTACAGCGAATTTTGGTACAAGATTTGAAGATGTTTCCGTACAAAGTCCAGACGGTGCATCAGCTGTTAGCTGCTGACCGCCAATCGCGTCTAACATATGCTCAAGCCATCCTTAATCACCACCAAGAGCAAGATGATTTTTCATCAAAAATAATCATGAGTGATGAGGCCCATTTCCATCTTAGCGGGTACGTAAATAAGCAAAATTTACGCTTCTGGGGCACTGAAAATCCGCGTGTAACCCACGAAGAGCCATTACACCCGCTCAAAGTCACTGTATGGTGTGCTGTTTTCGCTGGAGGAGTCATCGGACCTTTTTTCTTCGAAGACGTCGCGGGCCAAACGGTTACTGTGAATGGTGAGCGCTACAGAGCAATGATCAACGAGTTCTTTTTGCCGCAACTTGATGAATTGGGATTGGAAAACATGTTGTTCCAACAGGACGGTGCAACGGCACACACTGCACGTGCCACAACCGATATGCTGAAGGATGCATTTCCCGGGCGCCTAATCTCCCGTTTTGGCGATTCGCACTGGCCAGCAAGATCGCCTGATTTGACCGCTCCAGACTTCTTTTTGTGGGGCTTTTTGAAGTCGCGGGTTTATGTCAACAAGCTTTAGACTCTTGCAGCTCTTAAAGACAATATCCATCAAGAATGTGAGGACCTATCGCCGGAAGTTTTGGCCAAAGTGATGGAAAATGCCATAAAAAGGGCTCAAATGACAATCAACTGTGGCGCGGCCATTTACATGACATCATATTCTCGACTTGATGTAAAAAAAATTAAAAGACCAAATAAAAATAATCCACAAGAAGAATCAAAGTTTTTTCATTTTTTTACAGCCAAAAAACATCGGAAGGTTATTTTTGCGCCACCTTGTATTACCAAATTGCAGTTCTTACCAATTTTTATATAAGGGATTGTTTACATGTTTTCCATTTTTCCTGTACTCATCCATAAACGGATTTATTAACTTCTAAATTGTTGAACTCACTTTCTTAGGGAATTTTTATGCACATTAACAAACTACTTTGATTCGCGTATCAAATAATAAATGACGCAAAAAATGATTACCCTGTTTAAATCGATTTTTAAAATTCAACACTACTTGTGTTATTAATTCAACAAAATTTATGTCAAATCTGTAAACAAAATTTAAACAGAATTTTTGTAGTATTTATTATTTATATATTTTAACATTTTGTCAATTTCACAAAACTAATCTTTGTTTCTGTTTTAGTGGGTATAACACAAACTTTGTTAATTCAACAAAAAAATTGTTCTATTGATGTAATATTGATTTTTCAAACTGAAAATTGTGTTTTTTTAATCTGACAAAGCAGTTTTGTAAAAACGTTTCACATATTTTGTTCAACTTAACAAAACTTAAGTTGTATTGATAAATTTCATTCATCGTTACAACAATTTTTATTCAGTTCAACAAAACTATTTTTGTTGAAATTTTACAATTGAATTTTTTCAATATTACCTGGTATTTTATTTTTAGTGTACCGAACCAATTATGATAAAAAATAAATGTGTTTGGCAATTTTGTGCTGCCTGGTATAGTTTTCAATTTGACAACAAACATAATATTTTGTATTTGGGTGTTAACAAAACTCAAACCACTCAGAGAGAGGTTTTATTAGATTTATGATGGGGTCAGGATGGAATCCGAGACAGCAATCGTAACAATATCAACCATTGTTGACAAACCGAACGCTCTGCAGGGCATGGATGCAGTTGAAAGGTCTTATGACAGATAGTAATGACAGATGTCAGAAACCCTATAAGAACCACGAGTCGATATACAGATACAAAAGAATCAGAAAATTCTTCTTCGCAAAATACTGAAGCAGACTTAAGTAACGATGGCGAATATAATTTTCATTTCAATGGCAAAGCCATTGTCGGTCAGTCAACTCCGACTATAAACTTTTGAATGCCTTGGAAGGCTTTGTGTAGTCTTGATGTATTTTTTACTTTTACACCAAGTTGGATGATGATTGTCAGAATCTTTCCATATATAAAATCAAAAAATTAGAAGAGAAACCCCATATAAAATCTGCTAAAATCAGGCCGACTCTTGAAGCTTGTGAACAAAGACCTTATTTTGTAATAATTATTTTTATTAAATCGTTGAGTATCGTTGATGTAAATTTACTTCAAGATAGTTGAAGCGTAAGCTGGAGCATAGGCAGCTGGAGCGGCATAGGCAGCTGTGGCAGCATAGGCTGCTGGAGCGGCGTAGGCGGCATGGGCAGCATAGGCGGCAGGGGCAGCATAAGCAGCTGGTGCGGCATAGGCAGCTGGAGCAGCATACGCTGCTGGTGCGGCATACGCAGCTGGAGCAGCATAAGCGGCAGGGGCGGCAGCATATTGGTATGTCGGATAAGCCACTGAGTGATCGATATGATGAGCGTTGTAACTGGAAGCGTAGGGAGCAACAAATGGTGCGCTATATCCAATTTGGGCATGGGCAGCATATGGAGCAGCCGAATAGGCACCGTAGGCGAATGGTGACACAACACCCGGCTTTGCGACAGCGCACGCAACGACAGCCATTAAACAGAGAGCGGCCTAAACGATAGGATGGTTAGTTTTGTTATTTGAATGCGTAAAATGTACCTATATTCAATTTTAATGCAACTTTAAAAGATACTTACGAATTTGAACATTTTTGGATTGTTTTCTGTCTGGTCGTACTTTGGGTTGTTACTCGTTAAAGGCGAATGTGACTTGTGACTATGAACTGGACGGCGGCACACTTTTATACAAAAAATAATAAAAACATTTAGTTCAATTTGAATTGATTCACCTGCCGCAAAAGGGAAATGGAGCAATTTTGTCTGCATATCAATTAATTTCAGTCACATGCCGAGTACTTTCGATTGTATGCAGCACTCGAAGTGCATGGCGATGAATAATGAACGTGGACGATCAGTTCATTAGCACACTGTTAACTTTATGACACACAGGCAGAATTACTAAGTCTAGTACGGTATCGAATGGACAATTTTGAGCGGAAGAGCTGCTGCCGGGCTGTGGCTGTTATGCAAGAGCTTTTCCATTTAATAGACATCTAATGGATGTGGCTTAATATGCATGCTTTAAAGAGGAAGTTAGGTCCAACTTTCGTTAGCCACAAACTTCTGTAGTGTGATCTTGCATTCTCCGGAGTATATACAATATTTTGCGATGGTAGTGTGGATTTTACGACTAGTAAATGTTAAAATGGACTCTGGCAAAAATATGTATGTAAAGAATTTTACTAGAACATCAGTTAGGATCAGCGGGGCAGGTGGAGGTTTTGTGAAAGTCATAGATCATTATCGTAGCAGTGCGAGATTTTTACTCACTAAAACCACCTTCCGCCGACACAAATTTATTTAATTTTATTTCTTTATAAGTTAAGTCTTATCAAACAGTTTTTTTTTTCATGAAGTTATAAAAGTTTCCGGTGATATTTGTTGGCATAGTTTTGTAATTTTTTCAGAGTTGATATTTGTCAGGCTTAGTCGAAAGGTTTAGTTCGTCGTAATCGCTGAAATAAATTAGTTTCACCGGGAGTTTGACGGATCGTGCTATTGACGTGTCCTAATAATCGATATCTATACTTACAATTTTTATTTTTGTCTTTAACGGTTGGAACTCCGAGGTCTCTATGATGATCTACATTTTTGTTGTACCACGCGTTGTAGTCACGATCCTATCACAAGAATATTTTGAATATTTTATTAAATACTACGATTTCTTTCACTGGTAGAAATATAAGCTCATTGGCATATATATTTTAAAAATAAACACAAATGTTAAACTAGCCTCAGTTATGGAACAAAAACTATAGGCGTATTTTTTTTAGCTTCGAACTCAGCAAAGCAAATTAAAGTAGGATTTTCAGCACGCAATCACAACAACTACTCTGAGTTCGCAAAGTGTCAAGTAGAACGTAGTTGTTGTAATTGCCTGCTGAAAAACCTCCTTTGCATTACTTTGCTGAGATCGAAGCTCAAAAAAATACGCCTATAGGTTTTGTTCCATAACTGAGTCTAGTTTAACATCTGTGTTTATTTTTAAAATCTATGCCAATGAGCTTATAAATGCATAATGGCTATGAGAGAAAGAGCGCAACTGAAGGCTGAAGGTAACACTGATAGAGGTCTCAAGTAACCCCCGTACCTTTAATACAGATCGCGCAACATCTTGCGATTTCCCAACTAAGATGTATGCAATGCATCCTGCAAAAACAATCTTATATCAAGAATACTTATACAAGTTCCATTTAACTAGTCCCGCATAGCTATTATTTTTTTTTATTGTTATTTCAGCCTCTGGGATAAGCCAGAAACGCGTGGCCCAGTTTCAAATTTGTTCCTGTGCAAAATTGTCGACGAACCATGGTTTTCATTCCTCCATCAGTTATCGCACATAATCCTCATTTGTTACAAAAGGATGCCCACCCATATCAGTGTGTGGAATCATCACATCAGTGCGTCATCATGTTGTGGCTATATGGGAACTATAAAAAGCGAATTAAGGATAACTGAATGGAGTGATTGGCCCGGAGCGATTTATAACAAACAGTATACCACGAGGATAATGTGTACTTTTGTCCCGAGACATCCCTGCGGCTATCAAATAGATACATAGTGTGCTCTTCTTGGGTGTTTTTGGTTTTAATTTGCCATTGTTGCTCTTTCTCTTTCATTGTTGGTATGGGTGGCCTTTCAACATCGCTAAGCCCAATCACCTGGAAAAATAGCAGTTATCCAATTGGGTATTGAAGGGAGGGGACCTTAAACTGACATAGCACCACTGCCTTTGATGGAGTTTTGTGTAGCCGTGTGTGCTTTGAATTGGACTGGAGCTGTAAAATGACTGTGTGAGTAATGATCTTTGGATCGGTCCCCATCACCACAAGTTTCTGATTATAGAATCCCATAAAGTTAGGTAGGGTAATCTTTTCCCAACACTGCTTATGTCTATCACAGAAGTCTAGTTGGATTATAGTTAGAAAAATTCTGACACCTCCCCATCAATTTATTTGTTGACGAAATTCACCTGCAAAATTGATCCATTCAGTTGCTGAAACTTTTTGACAAACTCACGGGTAGAAGAATATGTTCTCATGACTCGCAATTTTGGCAAAGTGCATGCACCTATACAAATCGGACAGAAACCGCAAGTCCGAAACAATCGCAGGATTAGAAAAGGTCATGCACATGTATGGGAAAGTGATTCCTTGTCAATAGTATAGGCATTTAATTTCCACGCTTATCCATGGAGCTAGAGCAGAATTCCAATTCATATGCCAGTCCAAAATAAGGCCGTGGTAATAAAAAAGAAAAGATGCAACAGAAAGAATTCGAAATTAATCTGAAATCCCACTAAAAACCGGATTACCTTCATCCCGCTACAGCCCTTAGATGGATATGATTGCATCATTGACAGTTGGCAGAACAAAGACTCGCACAGGAAAAGCGCAACAATAGCAATTGCGCACGGAATAACTTAATACCATTTTGCAACGAACAAGGACCTCACTGATTGTTTTTTGAAACTGTATCTCGAAAAACGCCTGTAGGCGAAGTATTGTTCGTTTACAATCGGGCAAAATTCACCAAGGGAATTTGGAGCGAACGATATAACCCTCTTCCAACAGATTATAGATTCAGGTTCGGATTTTTTAACGGATTTCGATTTTCAATTTCGTTCCCTCTATCCTCGGCGTGTAATTCGTATTTAATTTCCACTTTAATTGGGTGGTCTTGGATGTTCAATTAATTAAACTGCCTCGCACCAAACCCAATCAATAATAACAACTATTCCAGCAATCGCCGAAGGACACTTGATGATTGAAATAAATAAAAATGTATGTGGCTCTTGAAGTGCCAAACGGGTTAAAGTGGTGCCCTCGCTGTCCAAGTCCGTTTAGATAAATCGGGAAGAGAATGCAATTTTTCTAAATAAAAACAAACACGAATGCCTCAGCGTTTTTTTTTTTTGTATTGCCAGTGTGTGTTCTTTGGACTCAACACTCAAGTGGTTGTGGAATATCGTTCTTTAGCGATGCATTCCACTGCAGCACATCCAGACACATGGGCGACAGTAGAGACGTGCTGTCGATTGTACTCCTATTACTAATAGGGACCCTCTTAAGTGGCCGCAATTATTGGGATCGCGATGGATGGATGGGTGAATATCTGGAGGAGGATTCAAGAGAGGACAGACTTGGTGTGATCGAATTACTAGACCGAACGGCAGGCGCAGCGATAAGTCATGTGCACGAAAGTGAGGTTGCACTTGTGGATCGTTCCGGCTGGGGTCATTTGAATAATTTTTTTCCGGTTTTACGGTCAATTCGGATACGTAATGCGATACGAGGCTGAACGTTGTTAGTATCTTCGGTACTTTTTGACAATTTCTACGCGATGATGACAATCTTGGGGGCACTTGAGGATTTTATCTCCTTCCGGTTGCATGAAAGTTGATGACTGACTTTTGTGACATGGTTTAGAGTTAGGCCTACATTATTTGACAATTTATATAAATACTTTCGGCTGGAAGTTGCAGCGTTACAAGTGTTACAGTCAGTTACTTCTATCAAGTGGATTGCTTTAACCTGGACGATGATCACCACGAATTATATGAGGGCTCAGCGGCTAGCTTCTGGACTACTCAGCGAGAGGTGCTAGCGTTAGGGAGGTTGGCAAAACCATTCCGCTTACTCTATCATAATACCCAGGTACAGGTACTCTTCAAGAGAAGCTGTAATACATCATACATATTTCCAGCTCGTTCCTAAAAAAAGGCGAAACCAAACATCCACACATAACATAAAGAAGGATTTACAGCACGCAATCACAACAACTACTCTGAGTCCTTTAAGTGTCAAGTAGAACGTAGTTGTTGTAATAGCGTGCTGAAAATTGTACTTTACTTTGCTTTGCTTAGATCGAAGCTCAAAAAACAGGCCTATAATTGAGCTTAAGGGTACACGAGCATTTCTATAAGAATAGAAAGACTCGAAACAGTCCAAACAGCTTAAATCGAACGGTCATTAAGGTAGTTTTAAATCCATTGAATAATAGACGCATCAATTCCAAAGTACCTACTCATTTTCGAATAAAGAGCTTGCTGCCAAACACTGTCAAATGGCTTTGAGTGATGGAGAGATTGGTTCCACTTTTCGGTGAGATTTGCCATCAAGTCACCAGTCATGTGTACTCCTCTATATAAATTCACACCAAATAAAATAGAATTCTGTATATCTTGAATTCGCACATACTAGATACTATACTAGTCGTCCAGAAGTTCGTAAATTTATTATTTCGCGTGGATTTTGCGTAATGCTATTTTCCACGAAGTCAACATTTTCGCACCTACCATTAATTCATTAGAGATTCTCATTCCCGAGAAACAAGTTTCTTTTTCAAAGAGGGTTTGGTTGCAGCCAAATATCTACCTGTGCCGTACTCAGAATTGTACAACAAAGTAGGTATTCAGGTATAAACTGTCCATTCTTAAGAAAACACATATTTTATTCCCTTTGCGACGACTCTTAAGAAAGTCTTGCGAAGATCCCAAACTTATATCGTATTTATTTTAACTAAACATTCGTTGCAAACTATTAAAAAGGGCAAACCGATCAAAAAGCAAACACAGAGAATATCACCGATATAGGTATATATTTCAAGTTTTTGGAAATAACACAAAAATGCAATATTTTTCAGTTTTTCGCACGAATTTTGACGCATTTTCCACGCTTTTTTTGACGCGTTTTTTAGCAAGATTTTTGACACGTTTTTTTCGGAAGGTTTATTAATTTCCATAACATTCACTTAATTTGAGTGATAATAATTTAAAAGCGAATCCGCTCTAAATTCCAATGGAACTTGTTCCAGTCAGAGACAATACTGAGACCACCAACTCCGACCGATTTTCCGTTACTTAGCCTACAAGCTATATTTTTATGGGGTGGCAAATGCTAAGTGCGCTTGTATTGTTACATAGAAATTCGTATTGACAAATGTCACGTAACTTCAAAAATTCCAACTCACCAACACGCTCGCACCTTGCATATGCCACTTCCGCTGTGGGCAAAGTTGCTGACAGCGTTCATAGAATTTTATCCGTTAAATTTGAAATTATTCGTTACGAGTGCATAATATTTTTTTAAGGAATAAGTGGAGATTTTCTTAAAATAAATATGAAAAATAAACAATGCAGATTGTTTGAAGTAAAATAGAAATATATTCAGCAAATTTTCTTCAGTTTTCTAAGAAAAATTTACTCATGAAATCGAAGTTAATGATATTCAAAAGCGCAAAATACGCAACCATGTTTGTCATAATAAGTTGTTAGTATATAGAACATCTCATTTAGCTAGTTTTATGAACCAAAGAAATCAAATTCTTCGCCTTTTAACAACATATAATTACTAACCAATGGCATTCAGTAATGTAAAAATGTGGTATTCCCGAACTCTAGCACATTTCTCCACGGTTGTCGAGGTTGGCAGCATTTATTTTTGTTTTTTTTTTTGTATGTTTTTGCATGTCACACGGATTCTTAATTGACACAACACCGATAGGAAAACAAAATGGCGAATTTGAAAAAAAAACTGAGGGGCCCAGCGGCAAGAGGATTGTGAGTTGGGGGTCTCAGTATGATTTGTCTCTGGTTCCAGTCTTTATTTCATTTGGTTATGAGTATTGTATTGTACAATTCATGTAATAGATTTTTTATTATCAGAAATTGACGAAATAATGATTTGATCAGAGGGGAAAGATGTGCTCGAATTGTGAATAGGTCTTAATTACGTACTTTTAATAAAATAATTTAAAAAAAAAACAATATTTCTAACGAATTAAAACATTCTACCCGCAAACTGTCAAACGTTGTTTAAATTCAGAAGTAGTATTCGCTATCCAGAAATCCATGAATGAAAAGTACTAGAATCTGACGACCGAAATTGGCGAACAGCTGCTACCAAGAAAAGTGCTCATGTGATGAAATGTCAAATTATTCCAATTCTCACCTATATGAATAGTTCCTTGTCTATGACATTATCGATTTATATAAAGTTTACCTTGACTCAAAATAAAGATCACAAGCCACAACTAAAAATTCATTGAAACGCTTCAGCATTCTTTACCTTTTTTTTACAAATTTGAATAACATCTAACCCCTACTCGAACTGTCAAACGTACAATTTCGGTGGTTAAAATAAAAAGTTTTTGTAGATCATATAAACCAGTGTTAGTAACTCGTGGGAAATTTACCTTTTCGTGGAAATTTCGATGGTAAGAAACCGTCGCGTTGGAAAAATAGAAAAAAATAAGATGTCTGTAAGATTTTGTGGGAAATTGGTCAACTAACAAAAAAAATAAAAAATTCCATCCAACTTCAACCTAATATCATATTTCTAATATATAGCTTATTCTGTGTTCACAAAACAAGCCTTTCTAAGTTAAGTTTTATTTATTTATGTTAATGAATTTAAAATATTAATTTGTGCTATTTAAAGACTTATTCTTTTTATTATTTATTTATTATCGAACATTTTCTTAATATATAATATATAGATTATTTGTGCTAAATGTTATTTATTTCTCCTTTTTATTAACTTATTTTATTGATGCTAAACCTACACAAAAAATGCGATATTATAAAATGAATAAAATTATTTTTTTTTTTTCACAAATTGTACAAATGTGATTTTGAAATGACTGTTTATCTTATTCTTCCAAGTAAATGCCTCAATATAGAATAATTTTTGTTTTTTTTTTATTTTTTGTTAATATAAATATTGTAAATGAACTGTTTTTTTTTTTTTTTAATTAACCAAGTGGGAAATTTGTGGGAATTTTGACTAGGTCCAAGGTTTAACCTTGTATTTAAGCAGGTATTACACAGGTTTTTAATTTATTACAAATTTATTACATCATACAAATACAGTCTACGCAACGCAACTGCAAGAACTGATAATAAACGGAAAGAAATTTAAGGCGCAGGCTGCATATCCGCTCGCACGTCGCACCAGCTATCGAATACATTAGCTTCTTTACCTATTTAGCATAAATGTCCTTGAATTCTTCACCTTCTTATAAAGATTTACTCGCTGTCGATTTAACCTAGAAATATCATTTAAAAAATCTACAAAAAAACAGATACCTAAATTAATTTGAATTTTCAATTCAATTTCCGAGATCCATATATCCATAGTCCATCCAGGGCACGCGTTACCGCAATATCGAACAAATAAATTCAATTATGCAAAAGATACAATTAGTCCATATACGATACGGGCGCGACGATTTAACGCCGAATGACTGGAGGCTCTCTTGTCTCCTTATAACCACACCAAAAGGTCGCCCCCGCCCAGTGGTACTCGTCCAGTATATATCGACTACAGCTATATGAGGACCATATTAATGTTTTGATTGAAAATATTGTTCAATTAGCTTCGGGCACAAATTGCACCAATTCGAGGGTGACAGACCGAAAAAATCCATTTCACTGTGATGGCGCGCCGCATCGTGGACAATTATCGCCTGTCGCAATGGACCTTGAGCTCGAAATTGCGTACGCCATTGGATCAGACATCAGAGTGAGCAGAGTCGACTTCAGCGTTGGACTGGGACGTCGCAGTGTCCGTAGGGTAGAATGTCTTTAGTAAAATGGATAATAATTAATTATTTTCCCGACAACCCTTCTTCTTTTATCCCCATGCGGTTCCTTGTTGTGATTTTGTTTTCGAAACGAGGAAAATCCGGAAAATCTTTTCAAGCAACACATCCACCTTCATATGGTTGCAAGTGGGCGGCAAAGAGGGTAGAAGCATCATGTATTCCAGGACATGGTTTCGTTTTATCATAATTTATTCCGGAATATTTTGCTGTGAAAACTTTTCCCAATATTCGGCATACAGATGATGAAATTCTCATGGGGTTTTCCAGCACAGCTTCTTGTCGAGTTCTCGTTGATATTTTTGATTTTAGTTTGCAAACTGAAAAGTTTGTTCGTACTGCTAGTTGGTAGATGTATGTGTATGGCTTGCGGCCTATATATGCGTTGGCGATAAAATGTGCATTTATGTTTTGACTGTGAAAATATACGGCATCGTAAATAATTTAAATCACGCATTAGAATTGGTGAAGTATAGGTAAGTTGGTAAATTTGTCGTATTGCTTTGCTGTTTTCAGTGCAGATTGTAGGTTGCATCTGGAGAAAGTGCTCTTCGCTTGATACAGCAGAGTTTGATTGGACACGTTGTTCTTATTCCTCAGTACATACTGATTCAGGTGCAGTTTGCGCTGTAGAGCCATCAAAATTAAAAGGCAATATCTATGTAATAGAGATTCTGTACTCAGATAGGGGTGTTGCATTCTTTGCACGTAGTACCAAATTTTAAAGTTATTGTGGCTTTAATCAAAAGGTGCTGGACGCAATTATTTCTTTGTATAATTCTTCGCAGTGAAATGATGATCGATAACTTCACGGAGCTTCATCTTCCGGCTTGGCATCTTCGTGAAACAAGATTATATATTTAGCCTCAACGTAGATAATGCTACACATTTGTTATTTAACGACAGCTTAGATGTACATAGTTTCAAATTGGTGACATTTTATTTACGAGCGATGCAAATAGTATCGTTGCAGAACTCGTTATGCAGGACTGCATATAGAAAGACCAAGAACTACTTCGCGGGAGTGGCCCTCGACGTGCTTTTAACTAGGAAAACTATTCCTTAATACGATGATTCCCGGCCAGATTGAATGCACTGTACTACCTTCTGAATACAGCCACAAAACCACTAACAGGAAGCTAAAGTACCAATCTGACGATGGCTTAAAGTACTACCCACGAAACGTTACTATGTCTCGGTTATTAGACCTCTCCTGTAGAATTTACTGCGATTTACCCTGCCGTAAGCTGTAAAGGAAATCGAAAACATCTTCGTGGTTATTGTTGCCAAACACATTCACGAGGTAAATTCCTGCCACGTATAAAGCAGTAGCCTAAATCAAAAGTTTGCGATAGAGTCTGATAGATTAATAATCAGCCTCGCAAAAGGTTACTCTCCGTCCCACAGAGAATTCTAGAAGAGTTTGTTTGTATTGCAAAAAGAGGCTAGAAGTAACACTTGCGACTAAATTTGCTGCTGATTTTGAAAATGAGTCGGCCATTCCTATTTTAAAATAAACAGCAATATTTAAGCTTCGAACTCTACGAGCTGTACAGCGACATCGACCTGGTCAGAAAAGTACGCATCAGTCGACTAAGATGGCTAGGACATGTAGAGCGAATGGACACCAACGCTCCGGCCCGAAGAGTCTTCGACTCAAACCCGGAGGGACAACGCAGTAGAGGAAGACCTCGCCTTAGGTGGCGCGCGCAAGTGGAAGGGGACCTCAACCAACTTGGAGTGCGCAACTGGAGGCAGTTAGCCAAAGATCGCGCTAACTGGAGAGGCGTATTGGTAAGTAAGTAAGTAAGTATTTAAGCTTCAAAGTTCACCAATAAAGTCCAATTTTTCTGATCTGAAAATCGTCGCCCGAGAATTGGTTTGACGTACATACCTATACGTCAAAATGCATACTTTTTGAGTTGTGAATGTAGACACCTGTTTTCGCGTCTGCTTTTTCGGAATTTCTCATCTATTTGGGTTTATTTCTAGCCAATCCTGAGATATCTAGTTTCACTTTTGACATATATCCACCAATATTAGCAAGTTTGATTATTGGTTTGACGTAAGCCCCATTTTTGTGGATATACGTCAAATTTTCCATTCAAATTACAATTTTTTTTTTGTTCATCATCAAAAAATGCAAAACAATAGGCCGGTTTATTTGAGATTCGATCTCAGCACGCAATTACAAGAACTACGCTCTACTTGACACTTCAAGACTCGTAGTAGTTGTTGAAATTTGTGTACTGAAAATCTTACTTTACATTGCTTTGCTGAGAAGGAAGATCAAAAAAACACGCCTAATATTGCGCACTATTTTGACGGATGTTCGTGCATGGCACCTATACAAATAATTTTTGTTTTACTCGTCACAATATGCGTCTGAATTTCCGTTACGAAATTATAACTACAGTACTATGTCTATGAAAACCGAAAGGGATCTTGACCAAAAGAATACAGATCTAACGCATGTAGTTGTGTTTTTATCTTAAGAAATTAAAAATTAAAATTTAAAAAAACTAAAACAGATTTTGTAGATATTTCAAGTAACATTTTAAAACAAAATTAACAGCGACTCGTTTTCTTTCAAGTAAACAATTGCGATTTCCCAAAAATGTAAAAAAGGCGTATATACGTCAAACCAATTCTCGGGTGATGAAATGTCAAAATATAGCCTTTTTTAAAAGAGGGGTTGTTAAAATTTACCCCATAATAGGCGGAGGTAATTTGTTACTATCATTTATGAAAAAAAAACTCTTGTGTCATCTGTTTTCAACATGAATTTATTTCCCACTGAAAGTGAGCAATAACTTCACTTTTTTGTGTGAAATAATTTCTCTTGACATGCGACGACACATGTAAGCCCGCAATTCATAAACAGTGGGAAATGTATGGGGGGACATGCTGCCCCATTGCAACTTGGTCCATCTTGGAGTCACTGTTTAGGGGTGGAAGTAGGTGCGAAGTTGGGTGTATGCATGGTTGTTATTCATAATGTTTATTAAAATATACTGAAATTCTTAAAAATAACTCGATTTTGTTTTTGTTTTCCAGTTAGACTCAAAAAATACTCAAATTGTAGGTGGGAAATAATTTCACAAAATTCGGTGGTGATGTAATCGCCCACTTCGAGTGGGAAATAAATTCTCATAAAAAAAGTGAAATTATTTCCCATGAGAAGTTATTGGCCGTGAAGTTATTTCCCTGCACCACCAATCTAGCTTTTGCGTTCAAGTTACGTCTCATCCAGACCAATCTAGTCGACTTAAGATAACTAGATTCTTGAATGTGCCCAATACCAGCGCACAAATCGTGATCGTGACAAATCGTGATAGCTTGTAGGCTAAGTAACGGGAGATTAGCCGCAGTTGGTGGTCTCAGTATGATTTGCCGATCAATATCATAAACTTAGGTAGCACAGTCGTTTCATTTAGAGAACAACATTTACCTCCTTCAAGCGCCCCTTAATTTTAAGGCGAACCCTGAAATTTTTAAATGTTACAACTTACCCCTGTTACTTTCAACCCCGTCTTACCCAACGTAGGAGGAACGTATTCAGCGAATCGTACATGCTAGCTATCTATGAAGATTAAGCACTTTGAGCGTCTACTTATTACGACCTGGTTGCGAACGTTTATCTCAGTCACAGATGGCTATCGCACATGGTTGTCCTTGGGCCTTAGGTGGACTCAGAATCTCCGTCGAATCCTAGTAGCATCCTGATTCTACTGAACTAAGTCATTAACTATGCATTTATTACTCGAGGATCCTCGATTGGACGTGCCAGCCTACTACACGTTAATCCTCACTGAGTGACAATATGTTTACGTTTAGCATCAATTCATCCTCTGCCCATTCGTGATTTATGATGATCTCACATTTCACGCGGCTGCGTTACCTAAATTACACCATAAAACTCATGATCGTCAGTAGATCCACCCCCTATCCCAAAAGGGATTCATGCCTTGCCATTAACGATCGCAGTGCATGTGCGAAACGCGGCGGAAGTAAGCGGACCCAATCTAAGTGGTCGTCTCTGGTCTGGTCACTCGCACTTACGAAAGCTGACTAAATATAGAAACTACATGTTTGCGACCAGAATCTCTTCTTGTTTGGCATTCGTGCAGTTGCATAAAATGCTTGACAATCAATTTCGTATCTCAATTGCCATATATATCATCATCATCATCGTCGCCGTCGTCGTCGTCACCATCACATTCATCCGTCATTCCATTCAGAATCTCGCACTTGATGTCAACTCGAGATATCCAAAGGCTATTGGAATGGCCGGTGAGTCGGAGGAGGTAGGCACGCGTAAAATTGTTGCCACTTTCACGTCTCCTATCTCCTTAGCAAACAATGCATTCGACGTGAGTGCGCTGCGCGCGTCTCCCTGCACTGGGTGGCATTGGCATTTATGGCATCACGAGCGCAGCAATGAATGGAAAGGCAAATTGACTTCTTCGCGCCTGATCGTGATCATCATCATCATCATCATCATCACCGTGAGCACCGCAGTCATCAGCTGCAATCTCCATCGGATGAGGAGGATCGCTCGTTTCGTATCTGATCCTCACTTTCATCGGCGAGGGCACAGACTCTTGAAGATCGGACGGTTGTTGATAAGTTGATGAGGTGCCCGATGATGAGGCGAGGTGTGTCAAGTGCTTCTTTGATGATTTACATTTTTTTCTTTTTTTTTTTTTTATTTGCTGCATCTTATTTATCATCCGCGTCGAAGGTGATCCGTTTGAGGAGACGATCCAGAGGTGACGAAATTCTGCTAATTCATTGACAGCAATATGGTCGGATTGGATTAAGAGCAGGACACAGTGGCTTCCTCTCTTGGTGGTGATGGGGTGAATGAAGCGATGATACTCGCTTTCAATATCGATTCCCAGAAATATTTGCGATCTCTTAAACGTGATGCGGATACATACCTACCGAGCTATCCGTTGACATGTCTCATACTCCAAGCATTTGCAAATCTTTTATATTCTTCAGTCGGAATTTTACTCCAACTCGTTGTCATAGCCATCAGCGCTTGACAGGGAATATCTCGCCTGCTCCCCAAATATCCCTTTTACCAAATTGGCTTTCTCCAACCGATATGAGTTGCAATGATACGAATATGGTATTAGGGGCCATCAATCAAGGGCGACATTGAATGTCAAGGCACTAATTGAACACGTGCTTAACACCAACTGACAGATCGGTTGACAGGCGTGAATGCATTAAGAATTAGATCACTGTGACTTATGTGTGATGTCTAACTTCCTCATTGAAGCGATGGAAAATGTGCCGTCTATCGTGTGTTTTTTAGTCTCGACTCTCGAGGAGTGTGCTGCACAACATTAATATTCTTTCTATACATCTATTGCTGATGTTCTGCACAACAACAAATAAGAAAACGAAGAAAACGCAGACTTAACGAGTTGAAGTGTAAATGAGATGATTTTAGTGTTTGTTTGTTTAATGAATGGTGTTTGGGGAAATCGATTAAACAAAATTAACAAGTCTTCCGTTTGGACTACCTTCATATAGTAGTTTAAGATGTGCGTGCAGTGCGCAGAGAAACCTGACGACTTTCGGAGTAATGTCAGAACCACCCATGGCTCAATGTAACTCTTCTCTATAAATGCTGTGATATGCCGATTTGACACAAAAAAGGTGGTGGGTAGGTACCTATCAATCAGTTTTTTTTTTTGCGATCTTATCCAGCATCCGTTTTGCAAATATTTCATCGCCCTGAATATACTGTAACCTGATCAATTGGGCTTAAGCAGTGGTCCCAAATTGAGGGGAAAACTTAAAAAAAGGAATCAAAAATCTCTTTGAAACTTAAATTGCTTAAAAGTAAAATTTAAACGCATTTCCACTACAAATAAATGTCAAAGTTAACTCAGAATGAAATGTACGCACTAAATATGAAAGAAAATAGCCCATCGAACGTCTACGTAAGAATTTCTGTGATTTCATTTATGAATTTATTTTTATTTCTAAACGAAGTTTTTATTTTAGTATAGGTTTTTATAGAATTAGGTAACTGATGTATATTTTTATGTTATAGCTTTTTAATAAAGACAGTTTTTTTCTTTAATTTTTTCATATAGGAAAAATAAAAGCAAATTTCATTTATGGGAACTTTTTTCGAATTTAGGGGAAAAGTATTGCCTTTGATGATTAAAAAAGGGGAAAACAGTCTTCACAGTCTGGGACCACTGGCTTAAGGAAATATCTGGAAATAGTTTGCTGTAGTCACGTTACGCTTAGCTGCAAAGTCAATTCCTCAGTGGGATTCTAAACGGGTAAGCTTCCCGATGGTATAGAACTTAAGATTTTATCCTTGTCTATTCTGGCGTTGAAATCACCAAGTACAATTTTACAAGTACAAGTACTTAATGGTCATGTTTTGTCGATGAACTTGTAGAAGCAATCTTTGGCGGCATAACCTTTTCCCTCTATTGACGAAGGTGAGCTTAGCATAAGACATTAACCAACGTGTCGATAGTTCAAGATTTCTTGCCTCGGTCTGCCACAATCACTGTCACTCTTTAAAATTTGCTTTTTGGCGGGCCCATATTATCTTACTTATGGGTGACCTGGTTCTGGTTTAGGGTCCGAGTATTCCATCTGCAGATTTAAATGTTATTTTTCTATTTTTCAGGGTCAGCAAACAATTTATTATTATCCGAGACTGTTTTTAGACCGTATATTTTTTTAATGGTTGGTTAGTTAGCCCTACCCACAATTTGCAACCCTTAATTGATTTTTAGAAAGCAGTCCGAATATTACGGTGCACATAAATGCCAATCGCTGAGCGAGGGCTATCCGAATCTAACCTCGAAAAGACAGAAATAATAACAGATTCAGACAGATTCCGTATAACAGTAATCGTCGGGGCGATATGGTTTTAGAAACTGATGACCATAAGAAGTTATATTCTGCCCGAATTTGTTTCACTACAGTCAGCTTTCATTACATTTGTTGAAAATGAATTGGATTAAGGTCTCAAACTCTAAATTTTGGCACTTAGTTGCTACTTTTGGAGGTCTATCGTTTCGACGATAATCGTTTGAAAAATTACGGAATGAGTGCCCAGTTTTTTTCTCGCGAACATCTGAACAACATGCAACAGTATAACACTTATGAAAGGTCTTTTCAATTTACCCATTCGGACTTCACATTTTATGTAGGTCCCGTTTGTAAATAAAAAAAATTAAAAAGTTGTGCGAAGCTTGGAGTTATATACGGATACGGGACTGTTGCACAAACTATTTATTTTATTTTTAGTAAGCTACCAATATAAAAACTCGCACAAACTCATCTGCCAAAAGTTTTTTCTCAGCAATGTGAACCTTCCTGAAAAATTTTACTGATGAAATGAGCTTCAAATATGTAAGGAGTCTGTTAGCTTCAATATATTTATAATAGTAGCCTTGTTTTTTTTTAGCTTCGTTCTCAGCAAAGCCAAGTAAAGTAGGATTTTCCGCACGCAATTACAACAACTACGCTCTACTTGACACTTCGAGACTCGCAGTAGTTATTGTAAATTGTGTGCTGAAAATCCTACTTCACTTTGCTTTGCTGAGAACGAAGCTAAAAAAAACAGGCCTAGTGTAGTATGCCCTTCCTTTTTGTTTTGAATGCCTAATCTAGGACTTCTAAGATTCAATTTTCCATATTTAGGCTATTCAGAAGCTATACTCTATTCACACAGTCGTTCGAAGCCTGCATTTGAAACATGTACATGTCTCTTACAATCGTGCTGTAAATCGAAGGCGCGTTCATATCCATATAATTCTGGGGCATTCAAGCAGCTAAATAACTCAGTTTTAATATTGAGTCAAACCAGACTTATATTGCTTGCACCGAGGCTTCAACTACCGCCATTACTGAGCATTACGAATGGAACAAAATCAAGGTGAATCCCTGATGATACATGAATGAAGGATTTGAATGTAAAATCATATAAACTTGCATCTAGAGCTTGCAAAAACTGCTTCACAAAGCCCTGACCCTTTCTACAGCACTTCTAAATAAATAATTAAATTTATATAATAAAATGTATGCAATAAAATTATTTCTAAAAATCTGGGTGCACAAAAAGTGCAACTTATATTGGTAGAAGATTCACGGGCTTAGTCCAAAACGACCCAGTTGTCGGCCCAGTGAAATATCGTCAAGAAATCCTTATACATTTAAGCACACGTTGTTTTAGAAGAAAACATCTTAACAGTTGACTATTAGTTACGACTGTGTCTTGTGGGAGACGGAACCACAGAACAGCAGGGGGGACCTTATTCCGAGCGAAATGAAGGAAGCCCTTTCTGAGAGTGCTATCAACTTCCTTGAGAAAGTGAAGAATCTACTAGACTTAATATTTTCGGGCACTTTTTCCACAATACCTAGCCACGTCTTTAAGGGCCGTTTGCTCATACGACTCTTAACGATTTAAGCTCTACTTACATACTTATAGGCTACTTTTTCAGGACATTAAGGGCCGTTTGCTGATACGACTTACAGCGAATTTAAGTGCCACATAAACTAGTAGTAAATCGTTAAGAGTCGTATGAGCAAACGGCCCTAACTGTCACATAAGAGTTTATGTGGCACTTAAATTCGCTATGAGTCGTATCAGCAAACGGCCCTAAAGTCGCAATACATTCCAATGGAAGAGCACTCCAGATGAAGACATCACCTTAGGGCCTAAAGCGTTAGCCAATTTTAAGTGCTCAGGAAATTCGCTAAGAACAGGTGTCAAATCGCCACTTCCATATGATTAAGCTAGACGTTGACGGAATTAAGTTGATTTTGCATGTAATGCTCGTTCACGGACGACGCGATTTCTACCCCAAAATTTTTTGAGCTGCCTGTTGGTAAACACTGTCAAATGTATGAGCATTTCGTAAAAGAATTTTAACAACCGATACCGTCTAATATGCCAGCAACAATCTGTAAATTTTATGTGGGAAAAAGTCTGGAAATGCATCATCCAAAATGGCAGCATATATTCAGCAGGCAATTTCATCTTCGTTGACCTATCCTATCCGGACACTGCAGATGCACAAATCCATACACAAAGGACTACAATACTTGGGTATGAATTAAGTTGTTTCCCAAATGTGTCAACATTTGAACGATATCTCTGTGGCCACAGGCATAATGTAATCCTTTCGTACCATATATGACATTTGAAAAGATGATTGTCCTCCCCGATACCCTGTTTGTGTCTTGCATAAGCCTTTTGTAGCTAACGTAGCGAATTAATTAATCTTACCCTGGCAAGAGTTTTGCATTTTGATTATCAAATGGTACACATACCTGGTATTAGCATT
Source organism: Cheilosia vulpina (assembly GCA_916610125.1). NCBI lineage: Eukaryota > Metazoa > Arthropoda > Insecta > Diptera > Syrphidae > Cheilosia > Cheilosia vulpina. Next base: position 41,356,813 of record OU744278.1, read on the forward strand.
TCAAAGGCAAACGAACCGACACTCTTTTAAGGGTTGCACAAGTGCACACCCAACCATAGAAAATAAAAAATGCCACCGCTCTCTTCTAATAAAGTCGCCTGTGGATTATAATTGTAGATACTACAAATTTTCCTTAGAAAACCAATTAATTTTCATCCGAATTTTCTTTCAAAGCGTGAGGATCTGTAAACAATCTTTCAGATAGTTGGGAAATTTATGAATGAAAAGATTCATTCCCGACTATCAGTTGTGGCGAAAATTGTTTCTTCTTGCTGTGAATTGTGTGAATGTGATTATTAGCTGACGGAGTATAGAGTCAAGGTGATCTCTTGTAAATAATAAACGCTTAACCGTCTGATCCTTGTCGAATAGAGGAGGGCGGGGGAGGTATATGGCTCGCCTTCTTGGAACGCACACGCCGCAGTCTTTGCATCGTAAACAATGCTCGTGGGGTTGTTGGTGAGTGTCAAAGCGTGGCAAACTTTGCTGATTGTGGGAGCGGCGCGGTGCTCTTTGATCTGCGTCAAAAAACAGACGCGGATAGGTGAATTAAGACGTGGTCCACCGCACGCTACCGTCCTCGCGTCGGTATTTGCAAAAATTATAGGGGGTGATGTGTGCAACGAAAAAAATGTTTTTCAGTACCGCTCTGTTGGTGGTGGTGCTTTGAATGATTGCATGAGACTATATGGGGCTGGTAAAGAGAGAATGAATGCTTGAATGAATGGATGCTTGGGTGGACGGATCAATTGAGTGTGATGGTGTGGATGAGGTGTTAGAAAAAATCCGAAAGATTCGGCAGCGTTTGATGTTTGCGAGGCGCGATTTGCGGTGCGAACTGCATCTCTGTCGAATGCAGCTGATGGGTTTTCATTTCAAAGAAAAGGCGGTAGTTGAGGTCGAGTTTTCTGACTTTTTAAGGCCAACTTTTGGAAGCGACACCGCATGCCGAGTGCAAGTATTCGAAATCACCTTCCAATGTCGAACTCTCCACTTAACTCAGAACTAGACGAAAATTGTAGGTCGTTGTCCATCACGAGTCTATTGTACTGGCAATCCAAAGCTGATATAATGACTTCCTTTGGTGTGGAACTCTAATCTGTGCAGTCTTCGTAAAGGAAGCTGTTACAAGGGTATCTCACAACAAATTTAAAAGAAGAGTGAAACCTTTTCAAATGGAAGCAAATTCGGAAGTCAAGAAGCTCAAATTATTTAATAAGATCGAATCCCTGAGTGTAACCAGTACATGTACAGGCGAGCGACTTTAAAAGGGACAAATCTCTGAAATCAAAGAGGCTCACCAAAATCACCAAGTCACGGCCTCTTTAAATTCTTAACCTCAAAAAAAGAAATTAAACCAAATCACATGCATATTTAAAGGAAGTTCCTCGCAATCCGAGAACGTACCTCGCTCAGCTGAAAAGTTCTTAAATTCCACTGTACTCAAGTCGGTCCCTTACGGGATTGATATTTTGCTTACAGGTGAGGCTATTCCCAAATAGGATTGCATTTCAGTTGCACAAATAGAAAATCAATTCATCATCATCACAGCTTCCGCCCACGAGCGAGCATCAATATCCTGCCAACAGACACCATAGGTGGCCATCTCAAACACACCAACATGCCTACTTGTGGTAGACATTCATTTGTATAGGCTACTCAACAACAATGGTCATCATAATGGCATTCAAATAGACGACGTGACTTACCTGCCTGAGTAACACCATTGTATCAGCAAGATATGCCGGCATTTTACTTCCGCTTTATTTTGAAAACTGTCAACACCGATCGCCGAACGTAATCGATCGGATTGGATCGTGTTGTCCGAGATTTGAGAATTCTGCGTCACTTTTAATATGATTTTTAATTTTGCTGATCGATCTGAACAGCGGCTGGTCTATGGAATTCCACTCGGGATTATATTTACGATCAGTATTGTGTAAGCATGTATACGTGGATCGTATTTATTTTCAAAATTGTTTACTGTCCGGTTGCATAAATTCGCTGACTTAATTACTTCTCTTGAAGGCAAAGTATCTGCGCATCCATATCGGTTCATGGAGTGTCGACTATGTAAACAAAAAACGCAATTCTGCATCTGGTAGGTATAGGTGGCAAGGATAAGGATATAGGAATTTAATGTTGTTTATACCAGCGAAGTCGTTTTGCTCTTTTCGGGCAGTTTTAATGCTTCCGTTGAGTTTGATAATAATCGGCGTCATTGAGTCATTATACGGGTCTGTTCGTTGAACCTTGATGCACGAAATTCCATATCAACAGGGTGGCGCAGAAGTCACGCAACGTAAGGAAATTAATTTAATTTCGAACACACGAAGTTTGTTTCCAAACAACTTTTTGTCGATAGATCGTTGGAACTTATTGGTTGACCGATTATTATAATGTCGTTTTCCATTGGGACAAAAAAGCAATCTTTTTTTTGATCTAAATCACTTTTGGCGTTCCATTGGGAAAAAAAATCAATCTTTTTTTTGATTCGGATCACTTTTTGCAAATCTTGATATTTTTTCAGATTTACACATACTACAGCATATACAGCACAGCTGTTTTACGTCATTTAAAAAAGTTTGTTTTAAAACAAATGTGCAAAGTTTCGTGAAAACCAAAATAAATAAATATATAAACAGCAATGGACATAGTTTTGGACGAATTATTATCTTCATTGTCTTCCTCATCAGCTGGAAACTACGAATCACCAAAACTACTCCATTTGTTGCTACAACAGAGGAAACATTTTTCAAGCCGATTTCCATGGTTGATTTTACCAAAAACAAATGCAATTTGAACAGCTGATATCGTTGTCAAATAACGCACTACTCCATTTACAAAAGCAGATCAATTGCAATGCATGTTCCATGAGCCGCATAAAATCTGGGATCTGAAAAATATTTTTGGTGGTCCCAATGGAAAACGACATAACTCAGGGCCAACATTATTAGGCCAAAGTGTCACATTACGCTGTTTTTTTTTTTATTAAACAAAGAATACTAACCACACCGAAGCCTTTTTCGTGACTGTTTATTTTGTAAGCATTCGTGTAGAAAAATTATGTTTTTATTGTGCTTTCTTAGTTCTTAGGTATCCAACTTTTAACTGATTGATAAGACAGAAAGCGGTGGACGGCATCCAAGATCCTGGCTAGAAATCATTATGAGGCTCTTCCAGACAAACTTTACTCACAGTGTGCCAGGGTACCACTTACACACACAAATGAAATGGAGTCCATGTTACCGTATTTAGTGTACTCCACAAATTGTATCCACACAACAATTCACCCCTACGCAGACGTCCTATGGAAACCATACTCCGACACCGGTGGGATAAATAATATCCACTAATCGTGCTTGACGCTTCTGTATACCACGTACCTAGTCACATTCAAACTCACGAAATACCTACAACTGCTGAACGACATTTGTGATTTGTAGCTGACACGCGATGGCAGCAGCCAGTGATTATTGCTGGTGATCTCAACACGTCGGCTCAACTGAGAAATGGGACATCAGGGGCCCAACTCTCTATTTCCTTTCCGTTTTTAAATTGGTGCTCTGTAATACTTTCGTAATTATAAATTGGAGCAGTAGCACATTTCATTCGGCTTTCGAAATAGAGAGTACAAAATGTTAATTTTCGAAACGAGATGCGGAGTAGGGCCCCAGGGTTCGAAACGAGATACAGAGTAGGGCCCCAGGACTACGATTACTTACGAAAGAAAGGCATGCACATGACGAGACATTAGTGTGGCGAACAATCGTTCTACGATGCAGAAACGGGGGTCCATCATGAAGACGGCTTTTCGAGTAAGTAATATTGCTAGGATCCCGTTTTCTGTCAACGACATGAAGACCTCCTGGCTATGAATGCTATCGTATCCGTATGTGGCTTTGATGTCGATAAAAATGTGACCCGCTTCCTCCCTTTATTCGCATTTTGTTGGTCTTTTCCAGATTTCAGAGTCTAGTGACCAAAGTACCGCAGGCACGACGACATCATTGGTGACATCAAAAGCTCCCTGGTTATTATATATGCTTTTGAGTGGCGCACTGTCCTTGCCGCAGTCTGAGTATCGTCTCCAAAAATAGGCGCTCGATCTTAAACACCGCGAATGAAAAATGGAAATGGATATTAAAGGTCTGTTCCCTAACGATAATGCATTCGGACACATTGGTAAAACTTTGTTCCCTTCTAACCCAACTTTTGCGTAAGCAACGAACTTTGACAAAAGTCGAAATGCATTATCGTTAAAGGTAATCATATGGGTTTCGAGTTGTAAATTTATTTAATGCTTGCCGTTGTGGTACCATTTCCTACCTTGATATACGAAAGCCCTTTTCGCATTTCATGCAACATAGTCAACTGTCCAAAAATAAAACTCAGACATTTTGATTGACCTCTCAAGACTTTGTCTTTTCTTGTTTTCTTTACTCATATCCACAGAATCACTTTATTTGCAACAATTACAAAATGATTTGGTTTCTGGTTTGATCGCTGCAAGGTAAACAATCAATATTTCCAACTCTAAATAATAATTATACACGATAACGTTTCCTTTACAGCAAACTTTATCTTTTGTCCGTAATAGAGAAACGATTCAATTTGTTTATTTATTTATAGGTGTTGTGTTAGATCGTAAACGGAAAATTATCTTTTTTGAATAAATTCACCAGTTGTACACCACAAGAGCATAGACATTGCATAAACGCGAACGGAACAAAATGAAAAATACTTAAACGGAATGACGGACAAATTTAAAACGAAAAATGCAAATGCGGGCTTTGTTTGATTTGTTTGGGGTTGGGGGGAGGTGTAAGGTGGACACGAATTATGTCATTGCTCCGAAAACTGGATTGTGACGACAAATGCCGGGACCATACTCCTCGTAGGCGGCCTTTGTGTGGCAAACTTGATAGAACTCGGGCTGTAAAGAGACTCACATTGTGAAATGATCGATTGGCGAATGCTGGAGTATAGTTACCGTGGAAGCGAGCATACTGCCACCGAACCAAACTGCGTATCGCTGCATGTGATGTGTGATCACTGAGACATCAATAGGTTTTGGCTAGACGAGAATATTTATCAACATACTGCACTGAGTTACAACAAACAGTTGTGGGTTACCTTGATTCTTCCTTCGCTCAGATTCTCGCTGATTCTTAGACGCGTGTCTACAGATCGCTTGATGTCTCGCTGTAATCTCCTGCCAAAGTCCTTGAACATTGTTGATCCACCGCTCAAGACGATGTTATTGTAGAGCGGCCGCCTAACATCGATGGGACAGTTCTGGATGACGTTGTCGACTATCTCCGATATAGGGATTGTAAAGTCCGGGTTTGAGAACTCCGGATGGAAGAAGATCTCAGGACCTGCAAGGTTTTGTTTCAGAATTTAATTTGCAATCACATTTGGCACACACTCGCTTACCCAAGAACCTCTCGTATCCCACATCAACGCTGAACGGCTGCTTGGATACGGCATTCATTCCCGCGTAGTTACGAATCCATTTGCCCGGCTCAGAGTCATACTTGGCAAATTCTTTGGCGATGTCGGGACATATGTAACAGTGCTTCTCTTTGATTGCTTTGGCAGTTTCTAGACTTTGTTCTGGTGGAATACCAACCTCCCGTTCACGCAACAGGCTCTGGATGAACGAAGTGATGTTGCGGCCCGCAATTGGAATATGTTTGATACACGACCCGATGACGTAGCCTTCAGCCTGTCAAGTGGTTTGCATGTAATTATTTCGTCGCGAGTTAGTATTCAAGTGGTTTAACTTACAACTGGAATGACGTGCGTGACACCGTCACCACTATCGACGACTATTCCTGTCAAGGTTCGCTCTTCTACTGGTCTGGAAGCCCAACTGGCTGCTAGGGCCAAAACAGCCTAGAAAAGGATGGTATATGTTGTCAGAGTTAGGTAGAGTACAGCAAAACCAAATGCGGACGTTGGGATTTGCAACAGCTGTTTCAGAGGTCAAATGAGTTTGGCAAATTATTCGAAAGATTGATGTCGTACCACATAGACGAGTTAAGAGCCCTGTAAACAACGTTGAACGATTCAATGATTTCCGCAGTGAAGGTTGCAGGCTCGTAGAACAGTCAATCCATCTTTTTATGCCAGTGGATTTAACGAGATGTACTAACTTTAAGAGAACTAAAAATTTACAGATCATTCTGCACCGTTTCAGATCATATAGGAGATGGAACTGTTTAACTATCTGGTTAGTTTTATATTGTGTCTGACAGCTCATCACAAATCAGTACTCAGTAGACAGCTTCTGCAAAAGCAGCGTCCAGAAGAACTAGGCCAAAGCTGAAGAGCCTCACCGATGATTGGCGCGGCCTTTGATCTCCTAACATCGCATGCAGACCACGCGATTTGCCCAGCTTGTCTGCGACAAGTGTTTAAAACAAAAATGTGGCCCGAACGAAGGCCATCTTATTTCCGGGAGAACGAATTTGTTCAGTTAAATCGTTTCGATATCATACTCATGCAGGTAAGTACGCATGGAAACTTTCATATTCTTACCTGGACAGCAATGTACAGCCCTGGAACATTGAACGTCTCGAACATAATTTCGGCCGTGTACTCCCTATTTTCTGGTGTATTGAGTGGGGGCTCTGTCAATAGGAAATGATGATCCTCCGGCTCGGCTCTTAAATACTTAAAAATGCACTGCTCCAAGAAACGTTCCATAAGGTCCCAATCTTCGACCAAGCCATGACGCACTGGATACTGCAAAACAAGTAAATCGTGTTTTAGACAGGTCGAATACGCTTATGAGTCATTAACTTACTTTCACAGAGTACCCTGTGGCGTCGAACGCTTCATCTCCAATGAAAAAGTCCAGATCCTCAATTCCCTTAGTGACTCGTCGGGTGTTCTGGTCACCGATGCGAGCAGACTCTTTGATTGCAATCGCCGAAGGTATTATGAATTGTGGCTCTTTGTTAGCGGCAAACCCCAGCTTGGTGTAACTATAGTTGAACGATTAGATTTGTGTTATCAATTATTTTCACTTAAATTTTGAGCAAATGTATGTCAATTGATGTACACACAAATTTATAGCACTTACCCGGTACCCACATCAATAACGCATGCTGGTAATCTTCCTGCCATGTTTTGCTGCGATTTAACTATAGATTATCTGTCTCGAAAGTACAATTTATGCGGAAATAAACGTGAAATTTAATTTAAACCACACCTAGAGGTGAATGTGTCACTTTTTCGTTTATCGAGAAAAAAGTCGGCAGCAAGAGATAAAAGAAAAAAATCAAACTGGGTGACGATTCGATGACACTTTTGACAGAAGAATGTACTAGATAAAGAAAATGAGAATCCGGTTTTAACGAAGGTTTTTTTTTTAACGAATTCATTGTAGTTTTTTAGGTACCTGCCTGTACACTAAACAGTGGAGTCAAAGTTATCAACTAAATTTGTAGCAATTTATCATTTCAATCAGACTCGCCGAGTGTTTCATCCTCACTAGAAATATGAGTATCGACCTGGTTAACTGCCGTATTAATTCGATATTCATGCCTGTACAACGTTGTCTAGTTAAACTAAGAGTAAGAATTTATTTGGCTTGAGCTTTCCCATACAAAATTCTCTCAAAAATTTAGCTGAACTAATCTTAAGCGAACCCATTGAGTTGAGTGGTACGCAGCTCGAGCTAAATAACCAAACTTTTGTTTCAGATTGTACTTCATGTGTTTGTCAAAATTAAGCGTGCCCATTTATTGGGTCGGCACATATCCTCAATCTAAATTGTGACAGATCGTTGTGTATTTGCTGTTCTTTGTTGAGCTTTTTTGATTATTACATCGCCGAGAAGTACCTATAGAATAAAAAATAGTTGAAATTAGAGAGAATTAAATTTTTGAAGTAAGTTTTTTCAAGGAACAGCTGTTTTCTGTGTCGATATGTAAGGCTAGGACTTTAGCTGATGTATGTAGAGAAGAGTTGGAGACCAGATAAAATTTATTTTAGCTGGAGCAGCGTACTACGCTTTATCAGAAAATGTTGTTGGTAAACATTTTTTGTAATTACTCCACCAAATAAAATAAGTACATGTTTCTATGAAAACGGTAAAATGAAAAGAACCACATTTCAGCAATAAACAGAACACAAAACTAACATAAAAAATAGTTTTTAACTCCTCCTACTTCCCCTATTATAAATTCAACGAAACATTCCAACAGTCCGATTGACATTTTGACATTTACCTGGAACGTAGATGTGTCATCGAAAAGTGAAAAGTAAAAAAAAATAATAACAGAAGAAAAGACATATTTTTGCTGCCCTCTTGGTCATTGTTACGACAAAATTTCTTAATTAACTAATTAAATTTATATCTTCGCGTATTGCATTTGTTTGGTGCTGCTGTTTAAAGACAATTCAGTTCCAGCCACCAATGCGGAACTTGTAGAGAGAACCCTCACTTGTTTTGTGATACAACTTAATCGCCCTTCGTTTCCACCCCCTAGAAAAAATAAGAAAAATCCAAGAAAGACATTCCAAATACAGAAAACTGCGATACGTAGTATATTTTATCGAATTATTCGTTCTGCCATTGCGGTCGCATAAAAATGGATATGAATCCAGTCGACAATGGACTCACGGAAATTGATTTCCAGCGTTTGGCTCAGACCATTGCGAAGAGCATACAGAAAATCTTGCAAAATGGTAAGGACATGATTTTTTTTCTTTGTCTCCGCCTTACTAATGCAATATTTTTCCCCCTTTGTAGTCTCGACAATGCAGCGGATGGTCAATCAATTCAATACACCGCAGGACTCGCCCGATTTGAAGAAACAATTGTAAGTAAAGTGAAACTCACAGTGTTCAAGGTTTCCTAATGTTTGTTCTTTCCAAGGCATCAAATAATGACCTACACGCATCAGCTGGTTTCAGATACAAACAATCAATTGAAAGAAGTGGAAAAGTGCAAAGACCGTCATTTGAAAATCCAACGTGACCGACTGGTGGATGAGTTTACATCGGCTCTGACAGCTTTTCAGGTAAATAACTTGTGGGGTTGATGTGGCCAATCTTCTGTGAGGCTTATTGGGTATGTTATGGGTTACTCATTGTTTGCCAATTTCGTTATCTTCTTGATTGCGCCTCTTATTATCTCTACCCAGTGTGTTGTTTTAACTAAACAAGTTCACTTGTTAATCAAGTTCACTCAGTTCATTAACAATGTCGACAAATGCAAAGGTGTTGTCGAGTTTGATTCCCGTATGAGAAGTTTTTAATCACATTTTTAAGAACTGGCGCATTTTTGTGATGAAATATAAAGAAACCGCCGTGCTTTGTGATCAAATTGTTTATTCCTCCTTGGTCATCAGATGGTTTGAACGATTTTAGATTTAGTCACCGTTCGTGGTTGACGGGTTTGGAGAATTTAGTCTGCCAACTGTAGCCCTGTTTTTTTGAGCTTCGTTCTCAGCAAAGCAAAGTAAAGTAGGATTTTCAGCTCGCAATAACAACAACTACGCTCTACGCTCTAACACTTCGAGACTCGCAGTATTTGTGTGCTAAAAATCTTACTTTGCTGTGCTTTGCTGAGAACGAAGCTCAAAAAAACACGACTTGTTTGGGAAAAATTGATAGAAGCAGTTATTTTCCATATTGTCCGCTTGCTGGGAATCCGAATCGTTTGTAAACTCCTTTAAATAAATACCCCACAAATTCAAAATGCACATAGTGCCAGGCAAACAATCTTTTTCTCGAAACATCTGAAAAGGTTTTTATTCTCAAATTCCATAATATTGCGGCACAAGAGAGCAGGCTCAGGTAGACTAGGATCTAGTTTACTTGCTCCTTTTTCCATGTTCGCCCGTTGCAATGTTGTGAAGTGACTTCAAATTGTACAAAACATTGTTAAATGGAAGCAATGTCAGATTACATAGCGCATTAACTCGGAGTTGATTAGCTACGTCCGTTTGTCTTGTGGTGCAATCTGTGTTTCCCTGTTAAGTCGCTAAACACAGTCTTGATGTTGTACTTTGGACATTAAACATACGTTTTCTTAAGAAGATCGTAGAATATTTCTCATTTAAAACCAGTCACTTTAGTTGTGCTGGATATAATTAAATTTTGCATCCACTCCGATCTGTCTGGCGCAGAGTGCTTAATTGTGATAGCCTCTCAGTTCTGTCTAATTTTTTGCGGACAATTTCGATCGGGAGAAAAGAGAATGTGAAGCATGGCTTGAAGTGCTGCTGTTGTGTTCAGTCTCGAGCAAGTGACAATTGCTTACCAAAGTTCTCAATTGCTGATAAGGAGTGATCTGTAGTGACCACTGCGACAGGCCTATTACCAGAGGAGTACAGCCAAGGTCTACGACATTCGGTTTTAAACAGAGACAAGTCCTCTTTGTATGTCCCTCAGTCCGCCGGCAGACCCGCGCATAAGTCTCTATTAAAGATTTTTCTACTTCTGCACTATTTTGTGGTATCCGGTGAATGTCGTGTTACTGCCAGATGTTCAAAAGTTGTTTCTCCCATTGGGCTAGTGTCTGGCGGACAATTGATGGGCATGGTTCGTTATACCATTTGAATGCAGCCATTGTTTTGACAAATCCACCTCATTCGCAGTGTAACACTTTGAATATACAAATTCGAATTTTCCCAAAAGCGAACGCTCTGTCTCCAGTCCAGAAATTTGTAGTAATACGTATAATGTTGGGATACATTATTGAATAAATAAAATCCTATTCAGTCTCACATGCGAGTCACGTGTTTCGAAGCTCTGCCAGTTGGTATTAGCGATTCATTCTAATATTTAGCAATTTCATTTATGCAGGCCCTACAGCGTAAAACCGTCGACATTGAAAAGAACATCGTGCGCCAGGCGAGAGCAAACAACTACAACATCGCCAAGCCGCCCGGATCTAATAGCAACGGCAGCGCCGGCAGCAATGGTAGCCAAAACAACAAATCCTTCTTCGAGGACAACTTCTTCAATCGCAAGGGATCCCAAAATCAAGAACAGACCCAGGTGCAGGAGGAGATCGACTTGCAGGCGCTGGAGGAACAAGAGCGAGCCATTCGTGAGTTGGAGGTTAGTAGCGTACAATTATTGTGCTTCAAGCACTCGATGTGACTTGCCTTTTCCAGGACAACATTGTTGGCGTAAATGAGATCTACAAGAAACTCGGTGCTATGGTCTACGAGCAGGGACTGGTTGTCGACTCCATTGAATCATCTGTAGAGCAGACCAGTGTATTTGTCTCAACAGGTTCGGAAAATCTGCGCAAAGCCGGTCAGTACAAGGTGAGCTATTGCAAAATGTCCACACATTCGTTTCACCACTCTAACAACCACTCTCTTCATATTTTAGAACAAAATCCGAAAGAAGAAGCTCATCTTGGGTTCGATTTTACTCGCGATATTAATCGTCATTATAATCATGATAATTTTGAAGTTTAATTAGTATTTAGCTGAACATTTCCAAACGGGTGATAAAATGTAACCACAAGCAAAAGACGTCCTTTCTCAAACAAAAATAAAAACCAATCACTCCCGCAAAAGAGGACTCAGACGATACATATTTTACTAAAAGCAAAGAATAGAACTAGAACATTCGACATTGTGGTGTACCAGGAATACTTACTGTTCTCTTGGGTGTATTATTTTTATAAACAATTATTCTTTTACTTTTAAGCAAAAACAAACACAAAATGTATAAAAGAGAAATTCTTCTTCGTATCTTTGGATTATTTCCTCGTAACTCTCATCGAAAATGCGCTTAATCGGAGAGAGGGGATGTTGTTGTCTTCTCACACTTCACAAAAAGAAAAAAAAATCACAAACACACCCTTTAAAATACACAAAATGTTATAAATGTGAACTTATTATTCAGTTTTATTTATTTGTATAAACAAGTAAAGGTTAAAGGGTTAACTCGTATTTATTCCTCGTGTTTTAATAATCACGCAGAAGCAAAAGTATTGAAATTATTTTATTTTGAATTACATGATTGAAATGAAAGTATGTTAGGAAAACACAAAAAAAGAACAAACTAATGTTAGCGGAGCAACTATATAAAAATATGTAAAATGTACCCCGAAGCAAAATACATATAATAATAAACACTATCAAAATTAAATCGAAACGACGCTGCAGTTGTCAATATTCATTGGGGTGGGTGGTTGCAGCCCGCGTACTCGGAACCGGTAGCCAAAACAAATATGATTTTTATTAAACCTCACAAATGAAAAAAAAAATAGCTCCCAGTAAACGAAAGCACTGGCACAAAGTATTTCACTGCAGCAAAGTCGAACATACCGGTCAGCATTTCTGTTGAAAGCAATAGAAAGAGTTGCAAGTGTCAAGTTCACATGCATGCACAATTGATAGTACAAACCTTATGTGCTATAAGGGAATAAAATCATTTTCATAAGAAATGGCAATAAGAAGGCTCAGAGCCGGTCTGTTCCCAGCTGGTTAAATCCGTTGTGAGGTTACGATAGATTAGATTAACTCATGATTTTAAATCTGTGACAACCATTGAGTATTTGTTGAACGATATTTCACTTCGATCGCCAAACCATAGCTTTGCGACAAATATTTACATAGTTCCTCTTTTCCACAATTAAAATGTATTTATTTTCAGTAATCTAACTAAACGCGAAATTTTTTTAGCACAAGAATGTCATAATCAAATGATACAAGGCGTATTTTTTTGAGCTTCGTTCTCAGCAAAGAAATAGCATTGTCTTTTTGAGCTTCGTTCTCAGCAAAGCAAAGTAAAGTAGGATTTTCCGCACGCAATTACAACAACTACGCTCTACTTGACACTTCGAGACTCGCAGTAGTTATTGTAAATTGTGTGCTGAAAATCCTACTTCACTTTGCTTTGCTTAGAACGAAGCTCAAAAAAACAGGCCTAATGTAAAGTAGGATTTTCAGCATGCAATTACAACAGCTACGCTCTACTTGACACTTCGAGACTCGCAGTAGTTATTGTAAATTGTGTGCTGAAAATCCTACTTCACTTTGCTTTGCTTAGAACGAAGCTCAAAAAAACAGGCCTAATGTAAAGTAGGATTTTCAGCATGCAATTACAACAGCTACGCTCTACTTGACACTTCGAGACTCGCAGTAGTTGTAATATGTGTGGGGGGAAAATCTTACTTTACTTTGCTTTGCTTAGAACGAAGCTAAAAAAAAAACACGCCTACAGGTGTTTTTTAAAAACTAAAGAATAAAATCTTGTTGTTCTGAGACAAAGCAATTTAAAAAAAAATAAAAAATCATTGTTTAAATCTCATTAACCGCGCAAAATCGGCTGGTTATCGATTTATCTGGTTAACTAACCAAACCACTGATTCTCTGGTTAATATTTTGGTCAACATCCGGGAGAGTCCGGGATCTAAAAAAGAACACTTCTTAAACCGTTCCATTGGTACAAAAAATACTTTTCTGGTGATTCTGAGCAGAGAATTTTGCTTCTCGATTTGAAGTCAGAACAGAATCCACTCGAGAAGCACTCACACAAGTGTAATTTGTATTTTATAGAAGTCAACTGACAGTAGGCGTAGATTATTTTTTGACATTTCACCAATGCTTTCGTGGATTCAATCAGAAGCAGTTTTCTTGTTCCATTGGATTAACAGAATGTGAATGTGTGGATCCCCGAGTGAAACCAATGGAAAATGACATAAATTAAATTTTGTTTTAGCAAGAAAAGCACAAACATATGGACGCGATACGTTGGCATACTATACGTTCCTGATTTACCCCTTATTTTGTTAAAGTTCGTAAAAAAGAAAACTAGACAAAAAAGAATTGGCGACCGACGCGATTAATTGGAGACTCTTTTGTGGCAAAATAGAAGCGCCTTCTGAGTCATCAAGACAAAGAGAGATCCTCCAAAAAACACAATAATGATAAGCTGTTTATAAATGATAGCAGGATTTGGGCGACTTTAAGCTAAGAACAGCCTCATCGGCAGCGCGATTCTTACTTTCCAGCTAAGTGACACGAGCCATGCCTGGTTCCTTGGTTATTCCAACAAATGAACAAATTTCTTCAATAAATTAATTTATTTAGTTCCTATAAGATAAGCTTAAAATATTCACACGATTAGAACCGATATCTCACGCCAACCATTCCGCTGTTATCATTGCGTCTAAAATTTCGAGACGCTTCGCCATAAGCCTCAAAGTTCTTGCCGATTCGATGGTTGTAGTTCAGCCCCGCACTGGTGCCATCTCGACTATTGTGTCCAACGGATCCGCCAAAGCTGCCCTGTGGTGAGCGTGCGTTTCTGATCAGTATTTGGTTATCCTCAATTGGAAGCTCTTCATCAAAGGCCTATTCAAAAAATGTTACCTTGAAACAATTTCAATTAAAGAGACGCGCGAATGTAAAACTTACAAATTCATAGTATTTGCTGGGATAGTCCAAGTTATTGTTATACTCTTGGTCAGGAATAGTGAAACCAAGAGCAACTGCGAAAAGTCCAAGAAGAACGATAAGCTTAACTGCTGCTGTCATTTTAAATTTATTAGTAGTGAGTACTAACTTTGAGGTTGACTTAAGAGCACAAGTTTGCGAATGAATGATTGTCGGATCTCCTTTGCGGTTTTATATGTTTTGAATGAAAACGTCGTGTACATTCCCGACTCACGAAACAGATAACACGATGCGTGTCGCATGAAATACATTTTTTTTTTGATGAGTGGTGATTCCCTTAACTGAGACAATAGCCATTTCTTCTTAAAATATATATTCTATTATTATTTCATGTGGTTCGGTAGTTTTTTGTTAATGAATTGCTCACATTTTGAACTTGCGATAGCTTTTTATTGTTTATTATGTACATTTTCAGTATCTCATCTCTATAAGAAGTATAGTATTTTTCAAGGGACATTTATATAGTTTGTGGTACTACCCCAATGTGTCCGAAGATATTACAACAAACAGATTTCAGCTGCCCTATCGAAGATCCCAGCTAATATGACACACATAACTTGAAAATATTTCTTGAAAATGCTGTTATATTATCTCAGTTGTTTAGATTTCTAAATATACGTTCAGATAATAGCCATCTTAGTGGGGGCTCGAACTTTCTGATCTGATCTGTCTGATCTTTACACGTTTTTGAGCACAGCGGGATGGCTAGACAGCGTCTATTAACCACAAAAGAAAGGGGATGAAAAACACCGATGCAACACAAACTATCAACCCCAAAAAGGCATGACAATGGGTCCACGAGGACCTAAGTCGAGGATCGCAGGGTTCTCCCTGCTCTACATATTCATTTACCTAGCCTAATAGCCAACTTATGTGAGGTTAGGGTAGGGTGGCAGTTTTAAAAGATTCACTTAAGCTGTAGTCCATTGTGATAGATACACACCAACATGAATGAAAGGTGGCCAGCAAATTTTAGACCATGCATACTATTGGGAGAGTTGTTGCTGTAGCTAATCATGGTACATGACCATAGAAGACATAGGGTGACTGTAGCAGTCTATCCCCGTCTATGAACTCTGGCAGTACCGTCATTTGGTGTGAAAATGTTGGTCAAGTGAAGGTGACCCGGTGGCCAATTATAGAATGGAGACTGGTCGCTGAGAGAAATAAATAAATAAGTTATTGCCATAGAAGTGCTTTGTGCGGTATTCGCTAGTACATCTCTTTCAATTCTGGTTTAAAATATTCGGACGCGTTGAGGTAGTACCAGAGGCAAATTAGAAACCAACAAGTAGTATACGCACATGGTAAAATAAAATAATTCAACACCCATATATGAAGCTGTCCCAAGGTCAAGATGCCAACAACTCAGCTGCAAAAAAATTACCGAACCGCATATGAAATAATAGCTAGAACCTATATTTTAAGAAAAAATAATTATTGTCTCAGTGATTTGACTATGGGAATCACCACTCATCATAAAAATAAAATCTTTCAAGTGATACGCATCGTGTTATCTCTTTTGTGAGTCGGGAATGTACACGACGTTTTAATTTGCAACATATAAAACCCCAAAGTAGATCCGACAATCATTCATTCGCAAACTTGTGCTCTTAAGTCAACCTTAAAGCTAGTACTCACTACTTCTAAATTTAAAATGGCAGCAGTTAAGCTTATCGTTCTTCTTGGACTTTTCGCAGTTGCTCTTGGTTTCACTATTCCTGACCAAGAGTATAACAATAACTTGGACTATCCCAGCAAATACTATGAATTTGTAAGTTTTACATTCGCGCGTCTCTTTAATTGAAATTGTTTCAAGGTAAAATTTTTTGAATAGGCCTTTGATGAAGAGCTTCCAATTGAGGATAACCAAATACTGATCAGAAACACACGCTCACCACAGGGCAGCTTTGGCGGATCCGTTGGACACAATAGTCGAGATGGCACCAGTGCAGGGCTGAACTACAACCATCGAATCGGCAAGAACTTTGAGGCTTATGGCGAAGCGTCTCGAAATTTTAGACGCAATGATAACAGCGGAATGGTTGGCGTGAGATATCGGTTCTAATCGTGTAAATATTTTAAGCTTATCTTATATGAACTAAATAAATTAATTTATTGAAGAAATTTGTTCATTTTCTTTAACATAACCAAAAAATCAGGGAATCCATTTTAACAGGGTTGTTACCTTGAAATTTGAAAAGGGATAATGCATGGGATTGGTACATTTTGAGTACGTACCATAGAAGTTAATGGAGTTGGTTTGCTTCTGGGTATGCCTAAATATTTCGATCCATAACATTAGCTACATCACGGCCTCACCAATAAAATTTGTTATTAGTACGGCGCTCAGTCTTTAAAGTCGTAGAAAACCCCATAGTTGCTGGCATCTTTCTATCCAACGTTTTACATGATGGAAAGTATGCTACGCATATAAGTCGAAGGCTGTCTTTTATTTCATTAGCATAGGTACGGGTTTGCTTGACAGTGAGAATGGGGTACAAATGTGGTAGAGGCTTTCACTATTTGCCTATTGTTAGCTATTTCCCTTGCAATAGGGTAAGGTTAGCAACTGGCGTAACCTTACTGCACTGGCAGTCTGGCACTCACTGGAAAATGGACTATATTGCAAACGCCTTGCGCTGTTGAAGTCCAATGAAGATATTCGGAACACCACCATCCAGGAATACGGAAAACAGAAACTGTACAATCAAAAAGATGTGTGATTGTGAAGAATATGATGTAATAATAAATTAAAACAACATGTGTAAATAATAAAAGTTTGCCATAAATAAGTCTGTTTAAATTAACAAAAACATTCGCCTTATTCCAAATTTATTCATTTTATTTCATAATTTATTTTCAGTTAGTAATGGTAATACAAAAAAAAAAAATACATTTCACAACTTTACTTTATAAAAAATGTATAAATCCTAAGGTAAATTGCATGTCCTTTTGTTTCAATGGACAATACTCAATGTAAACAACTATATACTCAACACTTATAGTCTACGGGGGATTATAATTTTACAAAATTATATTTATTCTATTATATTGTATTCACAGAATTTCTCTTACATTAATTTTTGTTTGAGAAAAATGATAGCTTACAAGCTATAGAAATGCTCATTGGATAAAAGGAAAGAATTCTCCTATCTAAGCAAGTAGATAAAGGATTAATAGGATGTGATGTTTGAGTGTAATCCTTGCACACGACCAAATTCGAGAAGATCACAGTGCAACAAAAATACATTTCGTGTCTTAAATCCATAGAGTAAAAAAAGGAGTAAAAGATATACAAACAGGTACGCTTAAACGCTAAATTTTAATACAAAACTTTTGTGATAAGTTAAAAGATAACAAAAAAAAAATTGTTCAAACTATTGTATCTTCTTTTCGATTTAGTTCGACACAAAATGGCCACCACTACTCGAACGAGTAGTTGTGTTTCGGTGTTCAAAAAAAAAACTTTGTGATTCAGTATCTACAGTCTCATGCCATGATACTTTGCGACCGATTTGCAAAGGCAAAAGGCTAGGAATATTGCCAGCAGTTGAATGATGCCAACTCCGAGAAGAACACCGATGACGATTTCTCTATGAAGGAAAATCCAATCGATGAATGCGCTATAGCAACCCTGCAAAGGAACAGAAATCAATAATATTTTCGGTTAAGAAATAGGTGTAAAGCGTTTACGTTCTCGTAGTAGCTGTTTCCATCTGACGGACTTGAGGTACAGTTTTCGTCACGTGGTATCGATTCGGCGATGTCGGTGAGTACGCAACAAGCTTCAGGGATTGTTCGATTGCCCTTGTTTGCCTTCCAGCTTTCGGATGTGTCAAAATCGCGATAGTTCTCGACACCGCAGCAAGAGAATGATCCCATCATTTGATTCCACATAAGGGTCACCGCATCTGTTTGTTCTCCGGTGGAATAATACTTTGTAATGGTCGATTGGAGGAAGGATTTCGTTTCAGTTCGTGCCTAATGGAGAATTGTATTAGTGCTGTTGTTTTGATAAAAATATGACACAAGACGAACCCTGTCTTTGTAAGCAGCTGCAAGACCTCCGACAGCGATTTCTGTTACCAATAGAAGTATCATGAACACGCCATACTAGAAAAGAAAAGGACAATATTTGGTACTCAATTGAAAAATAAAGATAGAACTAAATTATTGCAAACCTGTTTAAAGCAAGTAATTCGTTTGCGTAACGTATGAGTGTTGGGAAAAATTAAATCAAAGGTTAAAATACTCATCCCATCAAAACTCAAAATACCTAATTGAAACGAGGAGTTTGGCTTGAAGCTATAACAAAGATTTTCAACTAAGATATTCTGTCAGATAGGAAAATAATCGCCATTGGAAATGAAGGCCGTCAAGGCCGTCAAAAAACACTGGGGGCTCTAAGTCCAATTTTCTGAGTGGCTGAATACTGAAAAGGGCCTTAAGGATGACAGCTCCATTTTCTGGCAGACCAGAAAATTGCCTCTCGGTTGAATGCTGACCAAAAATCCTAGAGTAAGGGTTGCGCGCAGGTTGGTTTTTCGTCGGAGAACCCTACCCACACAACCAGTTATTTATTTTAATTGTACTTGAAAGGCTTGGGACTTGCTAGTATTCAACAGTACTGTCCATTTAAGTGAACACTAAAAATTACTGCAAAAGAAAGAAATTTGTTTCCAAAAGTCACACGATGTCCTTCCATGCGTTTGACTTCTTTAATAATAATAATAATAATTGGCGGAAATTGGCCGTATGGACCCAAGCCTAGCTTCTCACAACCATTCGTCTTGTGTGAGTTTTTATTTTTGGGACGAATGGAAGGGATCTACAATTTTATGCCGAGTCCAAACGGCCAATTGAGAAGCTCTTTCATGACAGTTATACTCTCGGATGTTTGTCAGACGTTCGCGAGAGGTGGCGCAGCGAAAAAAACCTTAAGTTGAAATTTGGGTTTTTCTCGGGATTCGAACCTGGGACCCCTCGCTTAGTAGTCCAACACACTAACCACTAAGCCACTGCGCGTTTGACTTCTTTAGGGATGCATTTTGTCTTCTCTTCATCACTAGATTGTATTTTATAGTGCAGTCTGTTTTGATTTGGTTGACTTAAGGATAAATCACTACTGATCATGTTTGGGTCCACTCTCCACAGCCTGAGCTCTGTGACGAGGTGTCACATTTTAAATTTTTCATCTCAGTGAATCCAGGTCATAAAATTGGATAGACTGGTATATTCTTCGCCCAGCATTGCCAACCTAGGACAGCACACTCGTATATAGGAACAGTCCGTTTAAAATCACTGTGCAACTTTTTCGGCAATTTTTTTCTCTTAGCCACTAATAAGTATCTTAAATAGACTGAGAGAGATAGGATGTCAAATTACAGTAGCACACTTGACGTTTTTCTATCTGCGGACCTTAAAAACTCCACAGTGATTGGGCACATTCAAGAATCTAGTTATCTTAAGTCGACTAGATTGGCCTGGATTAGATATAACCTGAACGCAAAAACTAGATTGGTCGGGAACGTCACTTTCTCTACGTCATCCACATATGCGAACTTAGTACTTATGTCGTTTTCCATTGGGACCACGAAAAATCTCTTTCAGATCTCAGACATTAGTCACGAATTTCTTGACTAGACTCGTCGGCTACCCCTCCATAAACGTCAACTGAAACAGCTGCTCATATTGACTGATTTGCCCCAATCAAAACCGAGATAGATCTAGTCAGAGAGCTGTCAGACTTGATACTTGAACGTCCCCCTTCAAAACTGACTTTGCGGAAAGACTACTAAGATGTCACATTTTTTCTACGATTCTGATTTCATGCATTTTACGTTCCAGACAAGAATATTCTTCACAAAATTACCTAATTCTTCAAGACTTACCATCTAAGCCACTAGATAGCTTGGCAGTTTAACACTATAGCCTCTTGTTGACTTGCACATGCATTTTAACCATTTTTCAATTGCTGCGTAAAAATTAACAAACACCTCGCGCTGATTTCTTCAGCTCAAATAACAATAATTGACAAAACCTTGTCTTCTATTTTGATTCTGAGAACTTCTTTTTTTGTTTATCCTAAAAGTCAAAGTGGTAGGAAGTTTTTTTTATATTTCAAAACATTTTTTCCCTTCCTTGAAGGGCGGACAAACATTGAGTCACCGCCATTGTCCGATAAGAAAGCTTCAACTAACCGACTTGAGAACTCGTTGGCATATAACACCCAACTGCCGTGAGTATACATATCAGAGCAAACTATGACTTCATTTTTGTTGGCTGACGTTCTTCTCGTAGGATACACCTGTTTGCTTGTACTCAAACTTTATGCAGTAGTGAGTTTTTGTTTGTATCCTAAATCTGTTGTTTATTTGGCTCCGACGAGCCTTTGAGAGAAGAGACATTACTGCAGCCTGCAGCACACAAAGTTGTAAGTTGTCTGTATATATTAAAGCTGGGATAAAAAAATGTGAACAAATCTGAAGCAATCTCAAAAATGCCCTCTGTTTGTCGCTAGGGCCCCATCGAAACAGGTGGACAAGTTTAAGTGCCTACTTCGGAGTTTCATTTGAGAGCGTTGAAAGTAGCATTGCGGAGTATTTCCATCATCATCAAAAAACCTAATTGGTGTCAAAGATCCAACGTGTGATTTGATACATTCAATTGCTGGGACGACTATAGTAAAGACAATGCAAAGACCACTCGAAGGTACTCGATTGACGAGCAGCTACTGCTTCGAATGAAGTGGTCCATTTTGGTCTATGAAATGGGCAAATCTGCAACAAAAAGAACATCACTCGCTAACAGGACAACCTAAGGCCTTTTGGACTACATCCACAGCTCAAAGAGTTCGCGGTTGTATCTTCTCCTCCATTCGCCCTCCTCGCACACAGGACCAAAAATCCTCTGTATTCCATGCAATGCTGTAATGTAAGGGAACGGGAGAGATTTGGCTACGAAAGGCTGATAGTTTGGTTTTGGGAAATTTGAGGGGGGAAAATGTACACAACTGTACCAACTACACCCAAGCTACAGGCATCAATGTCAGATGTAAGATTTCGACCAAGGGTAATTCAATGCAACCTTAAAAACTGGAGGGCAAAAATGACCAACGAAACCCGCCAAAGCATTCAAAAGCTGTTCATCTACACAACGTGGCGCACTTCCCAACGAATAAAATGAAATACTTGCCACAAAACTACCGCAAGTTTACTTTAATTTTCAAATTATTCAAAGAAAAGACAATACATCTCGAAAGAATGTCTAAAAGTTTACCGATTGGCAAAAGTGACTTGGATAGTATACAATCGTCCACATCATGTAAAGGATTGTACTTCAAAAAATATGAAAGCATCAGCAACAGCGACAAGCGACAACCGTGCCAAACAAGTTTGACATAAACCCTTTTTATACCCGACTGGTTTATTATCAGCTATGAACATATAGACCATCGATTTACATGCACTTACACCAACAAAATGTGATCCTGTTCTTCTCGATGAATAACAAATAAATATCTAAAAATGTATTCCACTATTTCGGACTGCGTTGTTTCTTTCATTCTTGAATGTTGGTGTGCCTGTAAACCATTGCCACACAATCGCATTGCCAGACTGAAAAATGGAACATAAAAAATCGATTGATTTTTTCGAATTCGAATATACTTCCCGTCCGTTTTCAGCATTATTTATTTTTTCATTGGTGTGTCCAGTTCAGCCAATCACTTGATAAACAATTAAATACCTACATGTCTCATAGATGTTTCTAAAACATTTATTAAACAATTTTTATGAAATGTTTATAAAATATTTCTCTGGTCTGGATCTGGACACCAAAAAAACATTTTTGAAATGTTCCACTGTTTCCCAATAGTGCTGATGGGAAATAATTTTTGTTTTACAAGTTTCCCTGCCCCAACTGTGCTGCTGCTGCACCGCCATTCTTCAAGTTCAAAGCCATTCAATTGAGTGCAGCTGTTGTGAAAGTTGCCACCACTGGATCATTTGAGTAAGTACATTGCGAACATAATCGGCAACATAACAATTCCCTCCGCACGTGTCTGTGTTCGGATTTGTAGGCATTACAATTATGATTTCTTGGTTTTGTCGATGACAGCATTGTGCTTTTTATCAGCTCTCCAACCATCACTCTTTGGCGAAAGCTAAACGTAACTTCATGGCATGGGCGCTTCAAATGATTTTCAGGCTTCCGGTGCACTAATGACCACTGTCACAATAATATTTACGATTGCGATAGTAAAAACCCTCAAAACCAATATTGGATATACTCGTTATAATGTCGTGAAAGTTCAACATTAAATAATATTTTTTTTGTTTTAAGGAAGCACCGAGCACATGCACTTCTTGCCCATTTACGACACTCGAACGGAAGTAGTGTTACGAAATCCAGCTGCGCGGTTCGTTAGCATCTATGACATGGTCAACACCAATAAATTTGAATTCCATTTTGGTCAACAGTGTAGCGCCGCCGCCACATCGTGCGTTCACACAATTACGTGTACGAAATGTGAAGCTCGCAAACTCACTCTAAATAGGAAAGCAAAATAGAAAAATAAGAAATCCCCTTCGGTGGCAAATATTTGCATTTTTATTTTTTTATTTGATCGTTAAATTGTGTGAATGGGCCATCACATTTTTTTTTTTAATTTGTAATCTCCCGGTTACGTAACTTTTCTGCTACGAGAATAAATCTATCCATTTGGGGTATCTTTCGCCCACTTTTGAAATGAAGGTATTTTGAAAGGTTTTTATTCGAAGAATACGTGCATTGAACGGTGAATTTTAGAGGTCACGCTGCTCATCGGGTGACCATGGGTGCAGGGTTTTATTGCATTTCCACTTTTATTACAATTGTCATTCATGACTGCGACTTTCGAAAGACCACTTGACACAGGTTTTGAGCCCATTTCTTCAATGACACTTGGTCATTATGTTGGTTTTACTACCGTCCAAGTTATTTAGCTCATGCTGGGTTCAATGCAAATGGCAAGCAGATTTAACCGCTTTAACCAGTGTATGGGGTACGTGTGTGCAGGACAAACAAAACCAAGCAATCTTTGCCGAAAAGTGAAAACAAAACAATTTGCAGTTATTATAGCATTTAACATTGGAATATTCAGACATTGAGTGTGCAAAATCAGTGAGAGTGATTCGATTACAGGTTAGGTCACCTTGTCACAATCAGAAATATTTGTGTTGATGAAGAAACACATATAGAAAAATTTGCACAGCGGTGGTAAATACAAAATAATAAGCCAGCTGTGATAAAAATACGTTAACTACATATTTGCTTTGAAACTGACTGAAGAAGGCACACTTTCATAAATTGTTGTTCATGAGCTGTAAACGCTACGGTTTGTCCGTGACCCAAGAATTGAATTGCTAAAATATTATCTTGTCTAATAAAGTATGTGTTTTACTTTCAGTCATTCTTGATAGCAGCGCTGAAAAATTGAAATAAGGGGTCCGAGCCAAAATAAGGGGCCTCCACATAAAATAAAGGGTGTCCTATAAATCACGCAACATTTTAATTTTTCGTTGAATAGATTTTGGATGCTGATTTTTCGAACAAAATCATTTTCAGTGATGAAGCTCATTTTCATCTTCATGACTTCGTTAATCGTCAAAATTGTCGCATTTGGACTATTTTCTTTGGGGTTTTATGCAAACAAGCCCACCGCCACCAACGCCTTGAAAGAGGAAATTGGGAGGTTGAGTAAATTCAGCCACATTTATGCGAAACGATCATAGAAAATTTCAATTAAAGGGTACGTAATTGACAGCAAAGCCGTGGCGGCCATTTATCCGATGTGCTATTTCTTACATAACCCCTATCTTGTACTAAACTTGTCATTTACTATTTCATTTTATTTGTTTACTGGCATATTACACCGACTCACGCTATGCTCTATGAATCAATAAAAAATTTAAGTTTTTTAATTAAACATATGTATTTTCTGTCAAAATTACATTTCGCGTGAATTATGGGACACCCTTTACTAATATAGCACAAAAAAAAACACTTCATCATATCTTTGCTTTCTTTTTTGTTCAATAAAGAATAAAATCTTACTTCAACTGAAAAAGGGGCCATTTTTATAATTTTTATAAAAGTGTGGGACTGGTCTTGAGGCTTCAAAAGGAGCCATTTGGGGCAAATGTCAATGCTGCTTTCTAGGTTGTGACTGGCCGCTTGATTAAGACGAATTTGTTCTTATATTCTTTTCATTTTTTTGCTGTTTTTTTAGTCACGGCAGTATTTTCACTAAAAAGCGACGTCATGTTTTGACTGATGAACAATTTTTGGAGCTGATTTGATGAAATCACTAGATGTAAATTTGATTACAAATCTATTACTGTCATTCACAAGTGCAAATTTGTTACTGTAGTTTGCAGTTTGGTTAAATAGGCCACTGGTGGAACTCGAATGCTCAAATGCGATGTTGTTGAAGGAGCCCTGAATAACTATATTATTTATGGAGACTTCGGGTGTTTAACAAACCAGTTACAAGTTCGATGCAAGACTCCGTAGCAAGAATTGTTTCCATGCAACCTCAAAACCCATTCTGAATATATTTTATGATAATCACTCAGGTCCGTGTTTGATGAAACTCCTAGTTACAGTCTATAATTCTGCAATTACAGGCTACAATATTCTTATGACAAAAAGTGTGCTACCTTACTTATGACAACAATTTTTGACACCAAATATATTTGAATGGGAACATTGTTGGTATATACGAACGCGTTGACAAGTGAACTTGAATTGTTGTTAAATTCTCGCCGTTTATTTTGAATTTTGACACTTCAAAATGTCAACTGAGTATGCAGGCAGCATTTTCATGGCTAAATTTGTCGACTACCCCTCCATAAACGGCAACTGAAAAGACTATATTCACTTGAATAAAAATCATCAAGTCATTCAGCTGTCAGACTTACTAAACTAGAAATCCGAATGTCCCCAATAATCGGTAATTTAAACATATCAGCCTTATTTATAAACGCAGTATAAACAATTTATAAAGATATGCACCCTTTAAGCGCATAAACCTTATTTATAAAAATTATTCAACGTTGTATAGAGCTTGTATAAGCTAAACGCGCTTGAACTTTGTTTAGTGCCTGTATAGAGGTGGAATAGTATCAAAATGTCACTTTGACTTCCCGACCGATCTAGTTTTAGCGTTCAGATTACGTCTTATCCAGACCAATCTAGTCGACTTTAGATAACTATATTCTTGGATGTGCCCAGTACCTTTTTGTGACGCAGGTCTTGTGTAACTAGTTTGCATGGAAAAATTTTTTTTAAATAAATATTTTTGGAAGCGTGTATAAGGGCGTACGTGGATTTTCTTCTTCTCCTATCACTCTTAAACACATCTACATCGTTTTCCTTCGCTGTTTCAGACCAGCATAAGAAATTGGGCTTCCTTGAGCAAATATCTATCTATGTGGATAGAGCAAGAGGTATAAACGTGACGACTTAACAAATCAACATCTACAGTCACAATTCACGCGGCGGAGAAACGGGTATCATATCTGCGACGTGCAAGCAAATTTATAGACCAACTTTTGGCGGCCTAAACAGAATCTTCCATCTTAGTTCTTAGGGTTTTGTTTTCCACTGCGTCACCTATCGCAAACATCTAACAAACACCGGAGAGTATAACTGTCATGAAAGAACTTCTCAATTGGTCGTTTGGACTCGGCATAAAATTGTAGATCTTTTCCAATTGTCTCAAAAATGAAAAAAATACTGAGAAGCTAGGCCTAGGACCTAGTTGCGCCAACAGTACAAGGTGGCGCAAAAGTAATCCTCCTATCAGAAAATGCTATAAATTTTGCGATTGGCCCCTAATGTCAGTTCTGTTTTGACATTTGTGTAGTAAACACATGCGAAATACACGTTAATAAACAATGTTACGCTACACTGCTCCAGAACGCGGAATATTGGTGACTATTTATTTGAGCAATAATCGGTCGGTGACTTTGGCACAACGTGAATTTCGTCGCAGATTTCCTAGCCGTCCAACGCCTACTGGTGAAACACTGCGACGTTTAGCCGCTCGCCTCGAAGAGACTGGCACAACACGAGATGCTACCAGGCGTGGCAGACCCCGGAGTAGCCGTTCTGCAGAGAATATTGCTGCTGTAGCCGAAGATGTCATGGAAGCGCCGTCGACATCGACCAGACGACGTGCCACTCAAAGGGGTATCAGTCGACGGTCTTTACAGCGAATTTTGGTACAAGATTTGAAGATGTTTCCGTACAAAGTCCAGACGGTGCATCAGCTGTTAGCTGCTGACCGCCAATCGCGTCTAACATATGCTCAAGCCATCCTTAATCACCACCAAGAGGAAGATGATTTTTCATCAAAAATAATCATGAGTGATGAGGCCCATTTCCATCTTAGCGGGTACGTAAATAAGCAAAATTTACGCTTCTGGGGCACTGAAAATCCGCGTGTAACCCACGAAGAGCCATTACACCCGCTCAAAGTCATTGTATGGTGTGCTGTTTTCGCTGGAGGAGTCATCGGACCTTTTTTCTTCGAAGACGTCGCGGGCCAAACGGTTACTGTGAATGGTGAGCGCTACAGAGCATTGAGCAACGAGTTCTTTTTGCCGCAACTTGATGTATTGGGATTGGAAAACATGTTGTTCCAACAGGACGGTGCAACGGCACACACTGCACGTGCCACAACCGATATGCTGAAGGATGCATTTCCCGGGCGCCTAATCTCCCGTTTTGGCGATTTGCACTGGCCAGCAAGATCGCCTGATTTGACCGCTCCAGACTTCTTTTTGAGGGGCTTTTTGAAGTCGCGGGTTTATGTCAACAAGCTTTAGACTCTTGCAGCTCTTAAAGACAATATCCATCAAGAATGTGAGGACCTATCGCCGGAAGTTTTGGCCAAAGTGATGGAAAATGCCATAAAAAGGGCTCAAATGACAATCAACTGTGGCGGCGGCCATTTACATGACATCATATTCTCGACTTGATGTAAAAAAAATTAAAAGACCAAATAAAAATAATCCACAAGAAGAATCAAAGTTTTTAATTTTTTTTTTTTAAATTACAGCCAAAAAACATCGGAAGGTTATTTTTGCGCCACCTTGTACATATATCGCATCGTTCTTGGCGTCTTCGTGGTCATTCCAATGAACCTCATACCGGGAACGATGCAAGTTCCATTCATGGATATAATGGCTGAAGAAATTAAATTAAATTAAATTTTCCAGAAAGCCGAAATTATTTAATTTCCTTCTTTTGGAAGAAACTCATTTTATAAAACTAGCAAGGTCAAAATTGAACAAGCTGAACATGCGATTGTGTTCCAGTTCTAAAGCCGAAGTGTAGAGACGTGAATCCTCAATTTAATCATGGAATACTGCCATCTGTGAAGAAATGAGTTCGATTAGAGGTTGTTGACAAAATAGATCTTCTTTGAAAATGAAAAAAAGTCAATCAAGGACAAAACTGAGTTGGTAAATACCACCACTTGCACATTCCGCAATGCGATACCTACCTATAATCATTTTTAGTGTCCAGGCTACATTTTTTGAACTCACAATTCCATCCAAAATTGCATGTTCTGACCTACAAAATATATTAGGAGGTTAAAATTTATTTTTACCAAGGCCCGATGAGTTCTGGGCTTAAAACCAATCAAAACAACTTGGACTGAACGACAAGAAAGACAGTTTTGTATCCGTTAAATATGAGAAGTGTCGTTCCAATAAACAGCTTGATGCAAAACTCTGTCAAAAACCTTTGGAATATCAAGCGCAGCGATCATTGGTTCACCGGAGTAGTGGAGGGATTGGTTTAAGTTTTTACGAGTAGTTAAGGACCTCAAATCACCAGCAGTTCTTGCGATTCGATATATTTTAACCACTGACGATCTACCAGCCATTCCATGACTAGGAAGATTGGCGAGACCGCACTGTAAGAAGAATAATCACATATGCCGAGAAGAGCTCATTTTGGATCAAGTAGTTCAAAACTGTCTTACTGTACTGTGCTGAGATGGACTACACCTGAGGTTTAGAAAGTCTCACCACACGTAGATAATGGTTCGTAGGTTGCTACCTATGAACCGCAGGTTGGTTCTTTTGGTCACCACCCAAATCTACGTATGACTAAACGGTAACGCTAATCAAAGTCTAAACCAATACCTGCTATAACTAAAGTCATGGACGCAATTCGCTTATGACTGTCAAGAAAATATGACCCGAAGTGGATCACTGTTCTTTGGGATGAGGCTGAACCGGTAAAGAAATATGGTGTCATCCCTAAAACCTTCTGAATCTTTGGTCATTAACGCAGTGTCCAGTCATGACACCAGTAACGGTTCTCATGTGCGAACTAGAAGCGAAAGAAACACATTCTCATATATCCCAAACAGACGAGGATATCATAAAAAGCAGGTTGACTTTCCAAAAGAGTTCGCGCATGTTGCTTTCCATCAATTTAGCCGCTAATTGCATGTAAAGCATGCTACGCAATATGTACATAAGTTGTCACTTCGTGCACTTTTATTGTAGCCGGAACTTGTTTCTGTGTCAGTCTGCATGTAAACAAAATTGCACAACCCTTGACCATACTTTAAAAATTAAGTCAATCCACATTTATGACGTTTGCATGACAGGAAGTAATCAACGCAAACATTACATTTCTACAATGCGAACAGTTATAAAAAAAAAATCAGAGACAACTTATCTTTACTCATCCGTGCATTGAACCACTTTGGCGGTGTAACTCAATATACCACCCTTCGCGGCTTCGAATCTATATTGCATTGCAATTATCTCGCTCGCATCGACTTATCGGTCATAGCGGAGCGCAAATGTCTTCCGCCTTTTCACTATTGATTTCAACTGGTTGAATACGGGAACGGGGAGCCCGGTGGTAGACCAACAGTCAATAGGCCATTATGAATCAGCGGTATCGCAAACACAGTAGTGCTTCCAGTACCTTTTGCGTATAGCACTGCACTGCACAGCACAATTCAAATTGCAATAATGGAGTGCGCCCGTTCAAGGAAATGCACTTGCATAACTCGAACTCAATTTAAAGAAAGGTTATACCTTGCGACGGCAGTGCCATCTATCGTATTATTTGAATATTCCTTTCTCCCCAAAAGAGCTGACAATGCAGTACAGGTGTGCACATTTAGATAGTCTGGGCCTTGCCCAGCCAAGTGAGACGAACATACTGGCCATATTGTTTTTTTTTTTGTTTTTTTTTTTGTTGCCAATTAATGTGACTGGCGGTGGTGATGGTGGTGAATGGTTCAGTGGAGTTCGTTCATCTTTTTTCCACAGCAACAGCAGCAGCAACAACAGCAGCAGCGATGGCAGTGAAAATGCTGCAGACTGAAATTTGAAAGGTATAATTCGAAAGGGACGATGGTCAAGTGTTGCGCATGCGTAGGCCCTGCAGACAGACAATGACCAGAAAGTAGTGCTTTGCGGACCATGGAATCTCGCGAATGTGCGCACCGAAATGGAAATGTGGGACCTGGAGCTGTGCTAACCAGATTGGATGAGGTTGAGGAGGCGCTCTTAATGGCTTCACATACACAGGTTATGCAACCAAGTTGGTGACCTGATTTGGGACTTGATAATTTATTGCGCTCTAGCTCTAAGTTGTGCGTGTAACCTGGCTTGTCGTTTAGTTTAATTACCACTTTTTTGTTCAAGCATCAACGGTGCGGTAGAATAGGGCTTACAACTTTCAGAATTAATGTTGTGTACTATGCAAGGTCGTTTTGAGAACAGCCGGACGGGCAAGGTTTCTACTAAAATGTTGACATATTTACTCAGTGGAGTATATAGTTTATTTGGTTAATCTGAATCTGAATTCTGGGGTGTTATGTAACAAGTTTTCCCGAAGGTGCTACGACAATTTCATAGGAAGCTGTGAATCAAATGTAAAAAACCTACAACTTAAAAGTCGTATCCCATACCCCGTGGCACATAAAGAGGTTCAAATTTCAGTCTTTCGCACATGAGGAGCATAATGAGAGCTTGTATCCACGACAGCGATGCAATTTCAGCTCACTCGGTAGGTTAAAATCAATTGGGAGAAAATACGCAGTGGCATGAATATTGCTTTAACCGTAACCTTAAAGCTCGGAAAACTTAACAGCATCTGAAGTTCGTCAAAAACTTATTGAAAGACATAGCAAATGAAATGATCCCAATTTTATTTTCCAAAGGACTTGTAGAGAAACTTGTTTTGGGTGCCACTCTTCAACTCCACCTCAGGTTTTCTCTACTGGTAACAATTTGTTTACCAACAATTATAATAAAAAGGACGACATATTTTCAACGTCGACGTAACCAAGGCTTGTGCAGTATATAAAGTAGTACATTATGAACGTCCACTGTCTTTACTTTTCTGCGTTGGTGGCGTATACGTAATATTTTTGTTGCAGTATGGCAAAAGACAAGGCCCCGGTTTGTTTATTATTTATTTTGAACTCTATCGTACAAATTCTAAGCCCTGCGATTAATTTTGTTACAAATGTGGTCCGAAAATAAAATGTTTTCATGCCAAATGCCCGCATATGCCACTGCAAAAACCGCTGACATCTGTCAATCCTGTTTTTTTGTTTTTAACTGAGCAGGTGAAAGATCATCACAGGAAATTTCATGGTTGATATACATTCAATTTCCTGGCATCCTGGATATCCTACTTCCTATGGCGATTTCTACAAATTCGTTCACACACTGCTTTACCTACCGCACTTAATTTCCCACAATTCTCCGAAGTCCCTTTTGTTTAACCCGATTAACTAACATTCTCAGCAACCTTTTAACTGGATTATATTTTCTTTAATACCCTATTCTATTTTAATATACCTCAAGCTAAACCTTCTATTTCTTATTAAACAAAGCTTTGTGTTAAAAAAAAAGAAATTATAAAAAACATATTCTTTCTTGAAAATATTTGGCTTGTGTGACTTTTAAGAAAATATGATAAACATGGACCGAAGGGAAAGGATTTGTGCGACTTAGTCGTATACCTGCTTCATTTCTATATTTCATTAATATTATTAACTGCGCCGAGTATTGCGCATTAAGACATTCAGACAAATGATTGGTCCTGAAAGCACCTTACCGCGGGTGGGGGGGATACTTATCAGGAAAACGAGTTCTTCGGTGGTCGAACCTATTTTATTTTATTTCTTCAAACTTAACTCTTTTTATACAATCAATCATTTTCGTTAATTTCGATAGAGAAATTTGCCCAGCGGTCGCATTGGTTCAGTTGGTACTGTGCTGGACTATTGAGCGAGGGTTATCAGGTTCGATCCTTTTCTTGATAATATTTTTTTTTTGTTGTGAAAGTTTGATAAATATCGGAAAAAATATACCTATCCCTTCCTTATTCAGGCCGCTTATTCCGTAATTTTTGAGACGATTATCGTCGAAACGATAGACCTCCAAAAGTAGCAACTAAGTGCCAAAATTACGAGTTTGAGACCTTAATTCAGTTCATTTTCCACAAATGTAATGAAAGCTGACGATAGTGAAACAAATTCCGGCAGAATATAACTTCTTATGGTCGTCAAAGTTTCAAAAACGATATCGTGCCGACGAATGTTGCTATACGGAATCTGCCTTTTGGACTGCAAATACATTTGTACGCCGCTTTATTTCGCTTTACTATTTATAAAGTTGCAACAGTAAAACTTGGATAAGTGTCTCAACATTAATGTCCAGTAGTCATGAGTTATACTTAAGGTAAGGCACTTATAAATAAAAACCCCTTAAGCGCTCAGAAGCACTTATTACTTATTTTCCGAAGAAAAAGCCAATAATTAAGAACAGAAATATTTATTAACTAAAAAAAAAACAATAACATCACATTGAAGACGTATTTCTACTACCTATGAATTTAATTCACAAGAAAAATAACTTCAAATGTAGGTTTACATGTAGATATATGGGTTATTTAAAACAAAAAAAAAAACAAAGCTTAGACATATACAGACAGCCTTATTTATAAACGTATTATAAAGTTATGCCTAAAAAAGCAAAAACCTTATTTATAAAAGTTATTCAACGTTGTATAGAGCTTGTATAAGCTAAACGCGCTTGGACGTTGTTTACTGCCTGTATAGAGGTGGAATAGTATCGAAATGTCACTTTGACTGCAAAATCTGTCACATTTTTTTTAAATGAAATCAAAAAGAAATTGGATGAAATAAAAAAGAAATTGGATATGGAGGTTCTTTGTTCAATTTTAAAGATTCTACAAGTATCCTCGATAAGAAATATGGGCAGATATGAGATGTTTTGAATTGTTTTAAAAATTTGGTTTAATTTGCATAAGACTACCATTTCAGAGGAGTCCCAAATTTCCCAACTTTGGCTTTTTACTTTTCAACTTTTTAATTCTATCTATTTGTATTTAAATTTGCATTTCTCACAAGCTGCTAAGTTTCTTTTCATCTTTTTGGATAAATTTCTCCTTTTCAGTACCTTTTTTGACGCAAGAACTGTATAACTATAGGTATGCATGGGAAAATGCTTTATAAATACGAATTTTAGGGCTGTATAAATACTTATGCACTGCATACCCATACAGGTGTTTAGGAGTATTTAGCAAATTCGTATAAATAGCTGCATTTGCAATTCGTATACTGGTATTTTTGGAGTTAACTTTCTTATTTTAAATATATACTCCTGTTTCTGTCCATCCCCAATGACTTTAAAATTTACCTTAATTGGCTTGTTGCAAATGCAACTGACAGTTGTTTCAAAGCTCAAAAGTCTAAAGGGCTATAAAGGATGACTTATTTATGGTGTTATATGAGAAAAAGGATGATTAGAAACATTTCGCACTACTACTACAAATTAACGGTCCAAGATATATTCCTGCGAAAATTTTCGTATGATCTGCGTTTTAAATTTAAGCTGGGTAGTCTAACGTTATTTTTAACCTTAAAGAGGATCACTTACAGAAAACAGGGAATTCTCTAGTTGCTCGCTCAAAATTAACAGAAAAATAAATAACTTTTCCCGCAGCCCTAACAAAATATTATACAAGCATTTCAACGAAGCATTGCTTAAAAAAATTATCAAAACAAATTAATTTCCAACTCATGACAAATTGACAATCAGCGTTCATTTGCAATGTGACATACAAACGCCAGCAAACAGTATATTCCGACTTTAGGCGCAGTAAACTTGTAAATCAAATGCAACTGAAATGTCAAATGCAAACGTGCACAGCGTATCAGCAGAGAAAGTTGTAAAACTCGTGCTTATCATGGTTCAATGCACAACTTATATAGCCCAAAAAAAAATGTCAAAATAAACTAAAACCCGCCAACAAGGCGACATGCATTTAGTATAAAAGTATTTTCACAAGACTCACCGTTGTCAGCAGGCATTTGGACTCCCGTATCGCACCGCAATAGCCGAGAAAACTTAGTATGAACATGACTGCTCCGCATACGATTAGTACGTACGCCATTTGCTCTATTACCGCAGGCTGCGTAAAGTGCTGCAAAGAAAAATAAAATAAAAAAATTAAAAAAAAAAACAAAAACCAAATTAAATCCAATTAGTTGCCTTCACAAAATTTCGCTGGGCCTTTGTGGAATGGAGTAATTAACCCCTGACTTACACACAAAAGTACCCGTCAGTGATACGGTAACCGTAGTTAAAGACAGTTTCCTCGAGCAATTAAACGTGACATGTACTTGTGTGTGGGCATGGAAAATATTTCGGCCATTCGCAAGAATAGTACGAGCAAAATTGTTATTGTAATTTTCCTTTACAAAATTAACAAGTTTATTAGCGTCCAACATAATTCATCGCATTCTTTCTTAAAAGTTCACAATAAATTTGACTTCCCACTTTGTTGGTAGAATGAGTCGTGAAAATTGCATTACGAGGGCCTGCGCATATTATTTGAACTAACTTCTGCACTTGGACTATTCTTAGTTGTAGTCCTACGAAAAATATGTCACCATAAAGTGAGCTTCAAAGTTTTAAGAGTTTTTGAAAATCGTTACTACAAATTTATGCTCCAATTTTGGGGGACTGCCCATCTTTCCAATAATAGTTGGCGCAACAGGTCTGTAAATGACTTGCGACCCTGAGGATTTTATTTTTGGACCGAATGGACGAAACCTACAATTTTATGGAGATTCCGAGGGACTCAAGTTTTGCCCGGACAGTTGAGAGGTGGCTCAGTGGAAAACACCTCAAAATGTAATTTATATTTTCTGGGGGATCGTACCTGAGATCTGAAGTACTGCGGCACATTTTAAGCAAAGTTCGGCAGAATTGTACTTTCTCGACAATTATTTCTGCACTGAATTAATGAGGGGCGTATATGTTAATATACTGAGCCTGACTATGCAACATGTATATGTGAATACGTATCCCCAATTTAATGCAACCAGAGTTAACGAGTGCGTGTCTGGATGCATTCTTGAGCGAATACTTGTGGCTATGGCGATTGTTACTAAGAGCAAAAACAGTGCCTATTTTTTCGTTCGACCGCAAGAGCCACGTTATTTTGACCTCTTTAAAAAGCGAGTTGCACCAAATTCGAAAACAGCCGGCCGGTGGCAGCACTGAAAGGAAGATATCAAAGTTATTGCCTCCGATTTGTGACTAGGTGGTAGATTGTAACAAAATAAAAAAACCCGTGTTTTGATCACATGCAGCTTGTGAGGCTCGTAACGCTGCTTAGACACCTTAAACATCTGACTTTTTCTGGCAAAAGTCGAAATACGGGAAGAGTGAGGGTAAGAGGTTTTAGAAAATTGGCCCTCAATGAAAAAAGTTCGAGATTCTTAAGGTAAGAAAGACATGTCAGGGCTGAACTCAAGCCTTCTTATACGAAAGCCTTGCTGAGATTCGGAACGCCCACAACTGTGGACTGTTAAGCGGCAACAAGGAAAATTGGCCCCCAATGAAAAAAGTTCGAGATTCTTAAGGTAAGGAAGACATGTCAGGGCTGAACTCAAGCCTTCTTATACGAAAGCCTTGCTGAGATTCGGAACGCCCATAACTGTGGACTGTTAAGCGGCAACAAGGAAAATTGGCCCTCAATGAAAAAAGTTCGAGATTCTTAAGGTAAGGAAGACATGTCAGGGCTGAACTCAAGCCTTCTTATACGAAAGCCTTGCTGAGATTCGGAACGCCCATAACTGTGGACTGTTAAGCGGCAACAAGGAAAATTGGCCCTCAATGAAAAAAGTTCGAGATTCTTAAGGTAAGGAAGACATGTCAGGGCTGAACTCAAGCCTTCTTATACGAAAGCCTTGCTGAGATTCGGAATGCCCATAACTGTGGACTTTTAAGCGGCAACAAGGAAAGGAAAACAGCATAAGTCGACTAATGTCAAAATGGAGTTAATGTTACGATCGGATGCACAGTACCCTGTTCTATATGTACATTTTTTTTCATTCAAATATCTCTTATGGTTGCTGTGTTATAGATCAGGAAAAAACGCATAAGTCATTTTCCCACATTGAAAACAAACAAACTTATGCTGTTTTTCCTTGTTGCCACAGAAATATTGACGAAAGGAGATGAGAATTCCTTACAAAATTAAGTCATTTAGTGAGGTTAGCCATACGTTAAGTAAAATCTAACAAAGAGGCAGTAATTGGAATGGCCGCTGAACTTCTAACAGCTGGAGGAGATGTTTTGGTTAAGATCCCATTAAATATTTTTTTAGTCCAGTACTAAAGAAAGAAGAGTTTTTGATCTGTCTGTCCTCTAAATCGCATACAAGATTCTCTGAGCAATAATCTGTGGACGCTTATAATGCCGATAGCCAACAATATGATAGATTCTTATCAAAGTGGTTTAATATTCGAAAAAAATCACCATCAATGGTCACACAAATCGCCAGCTATTCACCGATTTTAAAATGACCCTTTTAATAGATTATCTATTGAGATGAGCTGTACAGGTATAGAGACATGTCTCCGTCGCCTCCGCCAAACTCCCAAGAAAAAACACATTCAACATTGGCGCCTTGGACAAAACGTCACAGTGGTTGTCGTCTAATCTCCGTAAATGCCAGATAATCTCTAATTGGCGAAGCCAGAACAATAAAAAAAACTTGACCAACTTTAATGAGGCCTTTATAGGTCTGATACCAAACTCTGACCTGAAAGATTTGTATACCACGCATATGATGAGTCAATTTTAAATCTTTTAAGTCAACAAAATTTGTGAAGAATGTTTATTCAAGTGTCATTTTACCCTTTGGTTGGACACTGGAATAAGCAACTAAGCAAAAAGGTATAATCGCAATGTCTGGGATCACACACCAAGTTCGTTATCGTCAAATCGTTGAGACTAAAAAATGAGACTAATACCAAAAAATCATCGGTATGCATAACAATCTTAGGTCCCAGGCAGATATAGCAATGTATCGAGCTCACTGTCAAAAGAGTTGTTTTACTGAGTTCGCTTTGTGGCATAAAATGTGGTATTCGATTTGGCTTCTTCAGATTCGCTCTCAAATTTCAGATTGCATGTGTCTAATCGAACAAAAAAACGCCAGTTGCTCCTTTTTTTTTGTTGATATCCGTGCGTTTGTAATATGTGTAGCCTTTGTAGCCTTTAACTGGTTAAATTTTATATTAAAACATTCGAAATTTGCGCCCAGTTTTATAAACATTTGTACATAAATAGTTAACAAAAATAGATCCACCCGATGTAATGCCTTTCTTTGCAGTTTAAAAATTAAACGAAAACATAAACAATCTCCACTAGTTGTCAAATTCAAACGACTTGTATTGGCCAATCTGAAGTAACTCTGAGAAAAAATCCAGATACGCAAAAGTGTTTTGAAAAAGATTAATATTGTTCGTATCAATCGAACATAAAAAGTGGCCTACAGCAAAAAAAAATGCTGTGATGGTGCCCAATCGAATGCCACATAAGAAAAATATACAAAATTGTGCCCTCTTGGAAACGTAGCGCCATCAAAAGCGAAGCAAATAATGTGCCAGGTAATGTAGAAGGAGCCTACATATACTCTCTATGACTTTGCTTACATTCTTACCATTCCCGCAGCTATTTCCAACGCAAGTCACATATTCTATATGACTCCATCAATGTCAATGTATAATGAATTTTCACAAATCAATTTCACTTTTATTTTTCCTTAAATAAAAAATGTGTTGTTTATTTGTAGAACGCATTTAATACCATATTTACACCCGACCTGTCCGTCTTTACTTTCATTTCATCCACCTGTGCATTCAGATACATCACGTCCAACTCATCCCGCTGTACACATTGTATGCTTGCTTATTCAATGCCAGAGCAATAATAATGGTCAACATGTTACGGCGATTATTTAAAATGCATGGCGGTGCGCACTCAACTGTTATTAAACTTTTCACTTTTGTTTGCATTCAGGTGGTTAAATTTTTTTCAGCGGCGCACCTACCTGAATGATTGTCCGAGTAGTATAAGAAATCATCGTGGTGCTTGTTATACCTATGCATTTCCGATACCGTGCTGGTGGGTATAGTTAAAACAACAATTATAAATTTAAACTGGAGCGAACCACTTGAAGCATCGCATTACCAGGCTTATTGACCAGACGACTCTCCGCTATATCATCAATGTGAAAGGATAATGATTGTGGAAACAGAAGACATACAAAATCGCTAGCTTAGAGTACCTATATAGTTGTAAACTATAAATTAACATTGACCGAGGGAAGTTGATCAAACAGTATGAAAACGGTCATTCTGAATGTGTAAATATTGCTAATACTATAAATGTAAAAGGAATGTACAGACATACCAACTAATGCTAACTTGGTAACGTATATGTCCGTCAATCGACACATTAATTATTGGGTTTAGGAATGCATCCAAACCTTTGGAACGCAATTTGTTTTGTTCTTCTGAGCTAGATGTTTCGATTTAAAATATTGTTGACGCCGAAGTCCAACATTCGAACAAGAGCGTCCAACATTTATAACAGTGCGGGAATTTCGAAGTAATTTTAATCTTTGAAGTCTCCTGTCATTGTGAGTTTTGTAAATTGATTATGCCCGACGAAGCCTATTCCTACTTTCATAGATTCTTCAATAAACAATACATATCTACGTTTCTGGAGTTTGAAAAATCTGCAAATAGTTCGGGAACGAAAGATACATCCACTTTGACCACTTGGTTTGGTATCTCGGTTGGAATTATCAAAGGACTCTATTTTATAGATTCCATAGGGATCGGTAGTTGGTGAAAAGCATAGTGCAGTATTTGAACATTCTTCACGAACGCAGCTAATCCAACTATCACGAAACTGCTTGTGTTGTAACGGAATGACGGTAGAAAGGTAGGAACCAATAACTTTTCTTCGAGAAATATCTCCGTTTCAACGGCCAATAACCCTAAAATAAATTTAAATATTTTTAACCGGGCTCAGTTTTAAAACATCGTCATAAACAATCTGCCGTCATTCACAAAGCAACCTTGAAAACTGAACAAATTTTATAAAAAAAAAAAACTGGAGAGTTGCGAGAACTAAAACATGGGATATTATTTTCCATTATTAACTTTATAAAAACAACTACGGTGAGGCTTCAATAGTCTTTAATTTAATTAAAATTCGTTAAACAGTTAAAAAGTTATTCAAAATTAAAATCCACTTATTATTTCTGCCATACCTTGATTTTTTTTTCCAGTTGATTTATTTTAAAGCTACCTACACGATTTCACCAATAATTTCATAAACGAATACAATAATATCTGCGTAATCGTCATTAAAGCTAGAAACAAAATCCTACCAAGCTAAGACTTCATTTAAAACTTAACACCTTGAAAAGTGGTAAGTGGAGTTAACCTTTACCTTGTAGTTTTGTTAACGCCAGGCAAAGTAACCGATTGTGCAGAAAGAATGAAGTCATCAAGTTAATTTTCCAGAAATGCAATGAAAACTAATGCCATTAAAGAAAAAATGATCTTCAGAATTTCTAAAATGAAATCGTAAATCATGTGCTCGTAGTTCCCACTCTTTCCTGAAAGAAAGACTAATGTCAGTTGTGCTACAAATTTGCCAAAGCAATGACGAAAACTTAGGACCATTTGTTCCTACTCTGCCGCGGCTTGGAAAATGCCCGCTAGGTTACCCACGAAAATATACTAAGCAAAAATGGTTTCTGATTGAAAACAAGATAATATTTGACAAAAAGGTACCGTCAGTAATACATAATACTTTGTATATTTAAATTAGTAAAACCCAACTTTTTTTTACATCAAAATGCTATCTATGTCCGGGTTAAGAAATTTCATTTGTATCTTCGACTCATCCTTTGACACTTTACGATAACAGTGTTCACTAATTTCGAATGGATAGTTTTAGTTGAATTTTTGCAAAAAATCCACGATCTGGCATCACTAAAAGAATTTACTTACTTACAACAGACCGAATGATATGCGAACAAGTAATTAAATGCATTGGAGACAATGGACCCAACTGATGGCAGAAGCCACAAGAGCACACTTTTACCCACCTTTTACCGAATTATGGTTTTGGAGAACTCAATTTTAAAAGGGCTTTGTAAGGTCTGAATACTTACAGTTATGTTTTCGCCACTATCAGCCATTTTTAGTAAGGCAATCAAAGAAGCTTTGTCAATCGCCAGCCATATTCCTGTAGCGAGTACAATTGTACCGAGAACCTGTTGATAAAAAATAATTTAAATTCTAGTTTAAAAACACGAATTCGAACGCAAAGAGAATTGACAGTTTCTGTTGGTAAAAGTCATACGCAACCATTTAGGAAATGTAAATAACTAAAAGCTCACGATATCAGATAACTGATTGATTATTTTTCAAATGAATTTATATATAAAAATTAAGAAATTAAAACTGAGGTGTCATAACACAATTTTCACTCAACAAATCAATCAAAAAATATACAACTTCCGTGCGTTCAATATACATTTATACAATTTGATAAATATAAACACTCACGAAAAATAGAAAGTTAAATATGCATAAAACATATTTCGCAATCCAGACACCGCAATCGGAACCCATCGTTAGGCTTTATCTGCAAATATACAAAGATCACAATAATTAGGATATATTTTCTGACTGTAGAATGTATTAAATGTCAGATATAAACAGAAAAAAATGTGCGTGGTGTGGCAAGTGGCTCTTGGCTACAGATGTCAAGATCACGATCTCATGAGATTTTAATTAAAAGGAAATTTTTGTATTCTCGTAACTTGTTTGCAGCCAATTTGCGTGCGAGCATGACAAGTTCATGCGTAGGTGAACGGGGACTTGTTCTGTTTTAGGTGGTCCTAAGTTAATCTAAAAATGTGGATATTAATAATAACCAAGCGATGCCTCGGTGTCTAAAATAATTTATTTAAACATTGACAAGCGTGAGTCTGTTTATTTATACTGGCATCACACTTAACTATAAAAATAAAATAAAATGGAATAAAACTCTGCGGTAGAATAACATGATAAGTCAAAAAACGGAAATGTTACAGCTTTCAAAGAAAGTATGCTTATATACTTCTAAAACGAATTTACTGGCAGGAGTTACATTTAACGCGTTTTAATGAACAATATTTAAAAAAAAAAACCCAAAAGTTAAATCAATCCTTTAAAACGCACTTGAAACAACAACACTCTACTTGACACTTCTGTGGTTCCCACTTCCGGCTAGCAATTTTATCATAAGAAAAGCCGTCTTGGGAACAGCAAAATTTTGAGCGCTATTAGGCGAGTATAGTAAATGTTGACATTCTGCTGGTAGGATGTGTTGATGATCCTGCTAGTAAATTGCTCTTAGTGTCCTTCACTTTCAGAAAATAAAAGTCAAGACATACACCAAAAACCCCAATTATAGCCCCTTATCACAAATGATTGCATACTTTCAGGCTGGGAGTTTATATAAGATTCTAGGACCGTCTTACAGCCTGTATGTAAAAGGGACCAACAACTTTACGACGGA
Source organism: Cheilosia vulpina (assembly GCA_916610125.1). Taxonomy (NCBI): domain Eukaryota; kingdom Metazoa; phylum Arthropoda; class Insecta; order Diptera; family Syrphidae; genus Cheilosia; species Cheilosia vulpina. The sequence continues at coordinate 41,398,265 of OU744278.1, forward strand.
TCTTTCAAATGCTCTAGACAAAGCTCAAACTTCGGCGCCATAAAGCAGGGTCCCTTATAAAAATTCTTTAGTTGTTCGAGATAGGGCTTTACAACTCAATTGTCCCCTGAGCTCCAAGAAACAGCGGTTACCAAGAGTAAGCCTCTGTGTAATTTCTGCCAAAATGTTGTCAGAATTATATGAGTCGCTGAGGTAGACAGCTACCTAAAATTTGTATCTGTCGATTGTGACGTTCTGTCCGATTCATCGATGTTGGGTGTCCTTTCTTGTGAAGAGTATATACATGGCCCTACCCAAGTTATATGCCATAAACTACATTCTTAAGCCATCCGCTAAAGAATAAAAGAAATGGAAATTCACCACCAACCACTTTCCACCAAAAACGCGTGACACTATGTTGAACAAGTTGGCGCTTCAATTTGTCAATTTTGTCATTTAATTATTGCGGACACAACTTTTTATGCTGTTCAGCCCTAAAAAAGAGAAAACAATAACCCATCATTTGCATTCAAAGTTCCCACCTACTAATCACGCCAACTATAGGTGCTTGCAACAAAGCAAGGCGCTGAAGGTATAATCTCCTGGTTTCACTGTTCGTGTTGCATTTTACGTTGCCAGGCCGTACTTGGTAATTATCTTCTTAAACTTGTTTTGCTTTTTTTATTTCAATTTGTCTTTCTGTCCATGAATGAATTGGATACATACAAAAAGAGGAGTAAAAAACACGTCGCTGCTGCCGCATCGAGACGAGCAGAAAATATCTAAACCTGGTGAAATTCATTCGACATATTTAGCTGTCGGCGCGGTTTGGTTTGGTTCGGTATGATATCTTTTGAGAGCTCGCGCGATACATAGTTTGATCCAGATACGTTGCATTTGTTGAATTCGTGTTTGTTCTTTTAGATACGAGTTTTATTCAACCAAACGTGAGACCTACACAACTATGCAACAGAGAAGAAGCGACGACACCGGGTACACCGCACATGACGTGCTAATGAGGAAGAACTCTTTTTGATTGTGATATCTGAGCACTGGCTACTGAGTCTGTTGTAAGGGGATTCGACTGAGTCAGTTGCATTTGGGGGGGCTTGCGTTGTTTACATTTAGCGTGTATAGTCATGATAATAGGGCGATTGGGGTTGGGGGTCATTAATGGTGTTAAGTTGATTGTGATATGCTCATAATGTATTTATATTTACCCAGGCCTTTCTTTAAATATTAATGTCACCTAGAATGTTTTTGTTTTTTTGAGTATTTTCTAGAATGCAAAATGGAATGAAAAGTATGTACCTTCATGTCAATGTGGAGTAGAACATAGCGCGTGGCGTACATTTTAAATGAGGCTGCACCTGCATTCCTGTTGTAACCCAATGCGGGACGTATTTGTACAGTGTGCATCAGATGTTTAAATGCTTGCTCAAATTGATTAAATTCTGTCGCCCTTTCGTCGGTTGTTTACATTTGACACATCTTGATTATTGAACAGGAATTTTTTCATGGAAACAGATCGATGGCTAAAACGGAACACATCGCAGTAGTAAAATGAAGGATGTTGCACCGGATATTTCAGGATAGAGTTTGTCGTCAAGTTCTTTTTCCGATCAGTCACTGAGTAAGCTAACTTTCTGGAACCACTTACTTCAAGTGGCCCAGCACGGCGCATGATTTTGGTTTTAGCTTAATTAATTCTTAATTTAACAATTTTTTCTACACTTGAAAAGTTTCTTCAAAAACATTTATGTAAAAAAATTGAAAATGCAGAGCTTATTAACTCGTCAATTTTAAAAACAAAGGTCTTTAAAACCTACGGATTTAGTTGCCAAAAGTGAAAACTAACTAAACTAAAACTAAAATCGAAAGGTTTGTTTTTAAGCCCCTTCTTCAATGAATAGAATGTATTTTTTACTGAGTTTACAAACCGTGGAGCGCTTCTACATACATACGGTTCACCTCTCTATTTGAAAATTATTTTTCCTCTAAGATACCTGACACCCACCATCGCTACTTGTTTCCCTGACACAGGTGCTAATATTGGTCGCAAGTTTTATTGCAAAAGAAATTTAAAACCACAGTTGCCCTAACCGTGTCGGACAGCACAATGGTATGACTTACGGTTGAATAGCAACACCGCCACAACAATTTGTGTATCTTTTTCCGCCTTATTTTTTTTTTTGCTCATGATCAGTAAGCAACCACAAAAGAGAAAGGTTATCGTTCAATAATTTCCCTGGGTTGCATTTCATAAAAAAAAATCCCCTCTCGGATACGGGGTCATCAATTTATTCTGCACTAAAAATGGGGAAACTTTTGCGCAGCGAGGGATCAATTTTCATCAACCGCCCATTCGGCTGCGCGATCGTTGATCTTTATGTCTGATTGGAGTTCTCTTTCAAATTGATTGCTCCGCAGGCAATGGCGGTGGTGGTGGTGGTGATGTTGGTGATGGTGATGGCAGCAACAAATGTGTGTGGGAACGATCAATTCATGCGGATCACTTGCAGCACGGTCTGTTAGTGACAAATATTTGTTCGAAAGTTGGGGGATCGCCTTTGCTTACTTCCAACGATGGGGCAACGTGCGTGTTACGAGAGTGGGCAATTTGTCTGGATTACTTTAAAATTTTACCAATTTCACGGTTGCCTGTGGAGAGCTTCTGATAAATGGCAGAGTTCAGAGGATATGTTGTTGCACGGGGGAAACTTGTTCGATTAGAGTTCAGTTGATTTATGAATTGCGAAAGTCTTGGCGGTCTTGTAATATTTTATTGACCCCTGACTTGTCTGACTGGTAGCTATAAGCTTGGATAGACTGATGGTATTTCAATTTTTAATTTCCAATATTTTTATGGGGTTTAACGACTCTAGGTAAGTATAGCCGGGACTTGTGAACGAGGTGAAGCCGAGCTGGTTATGTTTGTTCGTAAGGCGATTTAAAATCACAGTTGTTATTGGAAAGCGAATATTCAATTCATTTTACCAAGTACGTATGAAAGTTTGCGGAGGGTGTCAGAGTTCTATCGTAGAGGCTTTCAACTTAAGTAAAAAGTTTGTGAAATTTTTAATAAGGAGGACGGAACTGGTAACTGGGTATGTTTACGGCTACAATAGAAAATGTAGCAGTCCAACTATCTATCCGTCTATAATCATTTTTGAAAGTGAGTTACCTATATTTCTTACTACTCTTAAGGGACAAAGATAAAGACAAAAGAAAACCACCCATCCAACACACATAAAGGGGTCGAATAGTCAATTGCGTGGACGAGCTATGCGTTCACGGAATTAAGTTGTATTTACATGCCTAAAAAAACGCGCGAAACAATCCGCGAAAAAACGCGTCAAAAACACGCGAAAAAAACCCGTAAAAAAACACGCGAAAACGGGCAATAAAACGCGTCAAAAACACGCCAAAAAACGGGCGAAAAAAAGCGTAAAAAAAACGGGCGAAAAAACGCGTCAAAAAACGGGGCAAAAAAATGCGTCAAAAAACGCGTCAAAAAACGGGTCAAAAAACGCGTCAAAAAACGCGTCAAAAACGCGCCAAAAAACGCGTCAAAAAACGCGCCAAAAAACGCGTCAAAAAACGCTCCAAAAAAACGTGCCCAAAAACGAGCTCAAAAAACGCGCCAAAAAACGCGTCAAAAAAAGCGGCAAAAAACGCGTCAAAAAACGCGTCAAAAAAGGCGCCAAAAAACGCGTCGAAAAACGTGTCAAAAAACCGCACCAAAAAACGTACCAAAAAACGCGTCAAAAAACGCGTCAAAAAAACGCGTAAAAAAAACGCGTCAAGAAACGCGTCAAAAACGCGCCAAAAAACGCGTCCAAAAACGCGCCAAAAAACGCGCCAAAAAAAGCGCCAAAAAAACGTGCCCAAAAACGAGCTCAAAAAACGCGCCAAAAACCGCGTCAAAAAAACGCGCCATAAAACGCGTCAAAAAACGCGCCAAAAAACGCGTCAAAAAACGCACCAAAAAACGCGTTAAAAAAAAAACACGAGAAAACGCGTCAAAAAAACGCTTAAAAAAACACGTCAAAAAAAGAAAGAAAAAACGCATCAAAAAAAGCGCGAAAAAATGCGTCAAAAAAGGCGCCAAAAAAACGCGTCAAAAAACGCGCGAAAAAACGCGTTAAAAAAAAAACACGAGAAAACGCGTCAAAAACGCGTTTAAAAAAACACGTCAAAAAAAGCGCGAAAAACGCATGAAAAAAAGCATCAAAAATCGCGTGAATGAATTTAATGCTACTATCGAAATGACGTTTGCAACGTCGTGTAACATTTGATCACTGATTACTGCTGAGTAGCTCAGATTACTACCCATCGCTACTACGTTGTCGAACTCGTAATGCCACTTATTTTGTCTTCGGCTTTTTACTTGCGACTATTACATTTTTTTTGGAAAGCGCCTCCTCCAAACAAAAAAAGTAATATTAAAAGTCCAACAAATGTACAAATAGATCTAAGCTAAGATCACCTACTTAGGTGCCGGTATAACTATAGCCCGGGGTGGATCAGGGCATCAACCAAAAGACCTTTTCATACAGCAGGGCCTTCGACTAAATCCCCCCAAATGCACACTATACCATTCACAAATGCGCCCATTAATTATTTTTTCGACCTCAGACACCTTCCACTAAATTAATTTCTCAACACTTTAAAACAAAACCATTCGGATATCAAAAAACATATTGCTCTCAACTACGTCTGAGCCGATGTAACAATTAATCAAAGCGAGTAAATTAAACTAATCAATAAATATATGTATAACATCCAACCTTTATCGGCTGCCATATGATTCTGTTACCACTCGAGCTTATCCTTATGGATCGCATATCACTAAAGCAGTTGCATAAGATTCGCCTCGGATTGCCGAGATCGACAAGACCAAAATGAATTCACGTAATGGCAGGTGAATGCGATCCAGTACGTGTGCAACATGCATGCAATTGACCACTATACGAGTAAGATTGTACAACTCAGGGTTGTTACGATATAGTCATCGCTGTCCATTTAATATACCAGATATACCCAATCAAGTCGCAACTATAGACAAAGTTAAATAAAAATGCAACAAAATAAGAAAAATTACGAGTCTTAACCAACCAGCAAACCACCAACCGAGCGGACTTTCACTTTCCTTGGCGAGCAATTTTAAGTATCTGCTAGCTGCATTGTAGCTAAACGATTGATTGCTTCTTAAATGGTTTGGATATTAGTTGAAAGTGCACCGCTCACGGCCGAAGTGTTGTTGAACACGAATGCCCGGCCAGCTGGACTCAACTGGACGTGGGAGAGGGTCACTTTCATTTGACGTCTTGCTGTAGTGATGGCGGAAATGATAGCCATGCTTATAATGATGCGTGCGTTAAGTGAACAATCAAAGTAGTGAGCTAGTGGGCGACAGAGATGTGTAGGAAGTCCTCTAGGAAGAAGAACTGCGGAATTTGTCGTATTTATTAAGGGAGGCGTGTGACCGGAAGCTGGACAGGTCATAGTGATAATTGATTTAAACTCACAGAAAGGGTGATAACGAGCTTCTTCGTATCTAGGTATAGGTACCTTGTAATTCCCCCAATCAAGAGAGCTGATAGCATGGAATTTCTCCTACACTGGTAAAAGTCTGCATATTTTGTTTTTCAAAATCGTTCACCTACCTAGACTGTCGCCCCCAGCTCTAGAGTTGCAACATCATCGAAACAGTTTTTCTGTAGACAAGATCAGCAAATACATGACAGAGTGGGCAGACTTCATGTCAATGCTTACATCAATTAGACGATTGTCTGGCATGAACAATGAGTGTGGATATATATATCTCTGAGATGCAAGAGTGTGTACCCACATGCACAGTATTGACGCAGACATGACATTATGCCGCGTCTGAAAACATGATTAATTGCTTCGTATCTAGATTGCATTAGCATGTAACACGCATTTCTGGAAAATAGGTATGGAAATTGTTTCACGTGAAGTACCGAGTTGTGATTGGGAATTGTAATTATACCAGACAAACTGTTAATTTGATGGTATTTCAACTGTAAAACTCCTGCTTGGCAATCTTGTGCGGAGTGAGTGTAAGTTGTAGTAGATAACAGTTACGTTCTGTCAATCAGCCCAAGCAGTGAATGCTATAGAAGATAATACATCGAGGGAAGAAGCTAGTTTCAGAATATCCTTAGCCAATGGTGCAAAGTTTGACTACGGGGGCAGCGTTGCCCCCCGAAAAAAGAGGAGCACAGTGGATCATTAAAAAAAAGGCAGTAGATTGGATCTTTTCGCAGTAGATTTCTTTTATATTATTAAAAAAACAAAGACCAATTGCTTAAAACTATATTAATAATCAATTTAATATTTTTTTTATACAAAAAGTTCACAATAAGTTGGCTGCGTTCAGACGTTCTGAACAGCGGTTATTTTTATACATGGATTTTTGTACAGCTGTCCAAGAGAAGGTTTATCAAACACAAAAGTGCAGTAGATTGGATTAAGTGGCAGCAGATTTATTTTTCTGCGAAAAGTGCAGTTGATCTACTGCTATTGCAGCAAAGTGGCACCGCTGATGGGGGATACTAAATTTAAGAAATATGGTCGACTAACCTTAAGCCGTGCATGCGATAGCGGCGTCTAAATAATATTTTCATAGCCCATGATCGACTATAAGAACAAACCTGGTACAGTATACTGATCTTTGATGAAGATAAAGGACCCGGCTCCGCGAAATAATACCCCAGGATAAAAGGCCTCAAAAGGAAAAATGAAAAAAAACATTTTCATAATGAAAATAAGCACCATTTTTGTAAATGGGAATAAAGCACCAATGAAATGAGGCTTATATTTTTAATTAATGGTTTTCAAAGCTCGATTTTTAACTACTTTAGTATTCGCTTACATACAGTAAAACCCGGATAAGTGCCTCAGCTTAAATGCCCCGTTTTGATAGGCACTTATGCGGGTTAGGCAGTTATAAAATAAAATCCGCTTAAGTGCACATAGGCACCTATCTCTAAATTTATAAACATACCTTCGCAACAAAACAAAATTACATTGAAAGTTAAAATTTTGACAGTTACAGCTACCCAGTTAGTCTAAAAGAACTTTTTTTCAGTTAAATTTCAATAAGAGAATACAAAATAAAAGGCAATTAAGAGGGAAAGGTAGTTAAGCGAAATGTACTTATAATATGAGTTTTATGTGAAAAAAAATCCTTGGAATTTGGGTTATCAAAAAAAAGGTAAGGTGCAGGTTAGACACTTATCCGGGTTTTACTGTAAATGTAAAATGTAGGTCTCGCGTTGGAAATCACGGGGTTTTCAACGCGAAGTTAACGATTGAAATACCTAAATCGATCGATTTGTTCAGCTATTCTCTTAGTCGGTTACAATAATTTAAAATGTAGCCTCTGCTCATGACCGTCAGCGCGTTTGCTACATAATCTGTTAAGCAATTTTTGCAGCCATGTGCCATTTTTCAAATAAAAATGAGATTGGGCCCCAAAAATAATATTGGGGTCTTAATTCATTGGGGCTTTATTTTTCATTAGAAAATTGAAAAAAAAAAAAGAAAGTCAAATTGCACCCCAAATTTAGACAATTTTTGTTCTTGTTATTTTGCATGCTCATTTTTAGTGCCTTATTTAATTTTTTTTTTTTGGTCTTATTTTCTGGGGCTCTATTTCGTTGAGTCGAAGGACCACTGATCAAAGATGACAGCTACGGCAGAAAAATTAACTGGAGTACATTCGAAGCAATTCTTCATCCTAAGCAAAGCTTTCGTTCTCACAAGCCTCTCCAGATTAGCCAACTGCCTTCAGTGGTATACTCTAAGTTGGTTGAGGTCACTTTCTACTTCGGTGACCATTCGATTAGACTAGAGTCAAAGATTCTACAAACTGGCAGTTTTTATGTTGATGACGCTTAAAACCTCATTCAGTCTGTCATTGAAAGCACACATCTAAAACCTTTTATGACAAACGGGGAAAAAAAATATTCAACGAAGAATTTTTCTCTTCAAGCAACAGTGGATATATCCCTTCAATTTGAAGTGTCCAAGCTTTAGATCCGTAAATCGGGACTGGAAAAAGTGTTACACAGAGCCTTCTTAGTTATTCCAAAGGCCATTCAAAATAATTTATTCCACCGTCATAGGTATAGCCTGCGTTGGGTTTCAGTATTTTTAAATGACACCGTTTCGCAATTCAATGTGTGCAATAGGAAAATTGCCAGGCCAAATAAAGAGACTAATTACACATATCTACCTATACCTACACTCTATTCAGTGTATCATAAAAATTCCTCAGTTAGGAAACAATTCTCAAAGTACTACTCATTGAAATTGATCAACAACAACGCCTTCGATTCGAATATTGTCTTTGCCAGCAGTCAGCGTTGATATTTCATCTCACTTTCGTGACTAACACAAGTGGATCTATTACAAAGCCTGCCATCCATTGCGACCCTCACTGCCACCTCCCATTTAAAAAAGATGTGCGCTTTATTGAATCTAAGCTATAATTCAGCTTGAAATCGAGAAACAAAGCCTGAGTCTTCCCTCCGTCTATGGAGGGTGATTATATATATTTTTTTTTGTTGGCATTATTGAGCCAGCAAACACGAGTGTTTAAGATAAATTCGCTTGTGACTGCTTACAAAGCAATAAATATGAGTTTACACGATGACGATGACCTAATAAGTAAATGGTGACGGCGCGGGATGGCAGCGTGTCATTAGATACACATCCGTTCCGTACGCCTCTTTAGCCCACAGTTATGGGCCATATGCTGATAGCAGCCATGTTTTCCCATCTGGCCATTTGAATGAGTTGATCAATTCGCCGCGGAGACCACAAATAGTGATTATTTCCCAAGTATGTGTTGAGGGAAAATATTTCTTGCCATTGTTATTGTAAACAAAATAAATGACTGCATTCTGAATCGAATCACGTTTGAACATACAAATTCGAGATCTTCTCCTTCTGAAAAACAGCAGACAGACTTTAATTGCTCGAACCTTATTGAGGATAAGAAAATAGTCATCAGTGACTGACGGTTCAAGTGCGCTCGTACTTCATTACTGACGTACTCCATTCTTGAAGTTGAAATCGAGTTTTCTGTTCCATTAAAACTAGTGTGAGCTGGGCACTTCAGAGCAGGTCTTCTTTCAAACTCATAACCCCTTTCCAATATGAAATGGAAAATGAGTTCACTTCGAGTGAGATCGACCGAAACTATTGAGTCACGTTTGTTTAAATGCATATGACATACATTTCGTTTAGATGGTATAACTTTCGTTTATTTGTCACACTACTTACAATGAATTCTTGAGAGAATGCGTTTTCTATTCTAATTTTATTCTTTCCCCTGCCTGCCACGAGAATGAGCAGCCGAGCCAGTGTAATCGTTGTGTTCAACACATGAGCAGACAAAATGGATACTATGCACAGATGCACACTCTAAGCAGCTCTGCAGATGGAACACAGGTGCAGCATTTAGTTTGACACACTTCGAATCGTCTGCCGATGGCCGCGTTCAGTGTATACTTAGTTTATCACTGAACCATCATCATTTGCGCCTTTAAAATCTGTATGGCTTCTGCAAAATGTTGCATTTACATAGTCAGGAACGTTGTGATAAAAATCCTGTTAAAATGTGCGTGAAGATTGGACTAGGAACCTATTTGAAGCTGTTTACATCTACTATTGTGGTATTGACATTTAAATTTCAAAATTAGTTATTCCCTATTAGGTATATTGACGATTGAAGGTATTTTTCTTGCAAAATTTTGTTTCCGATAGTCTTAAACAGATTTAGAAAAAAGGTTCTTGTGGCCAGAAGTAAAACTTTTCTCAATAAATGTGGATATACAAGGTGGGACAAAAGAGATCACCCTATTGGAAGATGCTCTTATTTTTGCAAATGGCCGACAATGTCAAATCTGTTTTGACATTTTTGGACTAAACAGAGGTAGAATACAAGTGAACAACCCACGAAGCGATGCACTCCCCAAGAACACAGAATAATCGTGTCTATTTTTTTGCGTAACAATTCGTCTGTAGTGTTGGCGCAGCGCGAATTCCGTCGCTGATTCCACGGCCGTCCGACACCGACCGCACAAACAACCTTGAAGAGTATGGGACAACACGAGGCGTTGGCAAGAGTGGCCGACCCCGGAGCGCCCGTTGTGACGAGGATGTCGAGCTTTCGCCGGAAACATCGACCAGACGCTGTGCCTCGCAATTAGCCATCAGCCGGTCGTCCCTAAGGCGAATTTTGGTCAAAGACTTGCGCCTGTTCCCGTACAAAGTCCAGTCCGTGAATCAGCTGCTGCCTGTCGACCGTCAAACGCGTGTTACCTACACCCAAGCCATCCTCAATCTCGAGGACGAAGTGGACGATTGTTCGACCAAAATCATAATGAGCGTTGAGGCTCATTTCCACTTCAGCGGGTACGTGAACAAGCAAAACTATCGCTTCTGGGGCACCGAAAATCCACGAGTAATGCACAAGGAGCCATTACACCCGCTCAAAGTTACTGCATGGTGCGCTGTTCACGCTTGAGGAGCCATCGGGCAATTTTATTTCGAGAAAGCCGCTGGTCAAACGACAATTGGACGAATTAGGACTGGAGAACATGTGGTTCCATCAGGACGGAGCTACGGCTGACACTGCGCGAGCCACAACCGATATTCTGAAGGCGGCGTTCCCGGGTCGCCTCATCTCTCGTTTTGGCGATTTACACTGGCCTTAGATTTAATTTAATCAACACATTTAGTACTTTAGTGTGTAAGACCAACCCTATAAATATCAGAGTCTCAAGTTCAGTTCAATTTCAAGTTGAAGCAAATGTTAATTTTAGGAATTAAAATCGCAACGAATTCGCTTCAGTTGCCTGGCCATCTAACTATCTTATCTTTCAAGCATGAACCAACTTTACCCATCCACAAAATTTTTTTGAAATCGGCTGAATAATTTCGGAGATCGCCAACAGCGCCACCTATCGGGTCTTGTCTGAGTCATGTCAAAAAAAAAATGTAACCACATATTTTTTTTATTTTTAGAAGTCACTTCCGTTGCATTGGCAGAAACATTTTCATAACATATTTACCACATTCACTCTGCAGCTTAAGCGTGCGACACAATGTGGCATTTGGAGTACCTAAAGATGATATGAGCGATGTAATTGAGAAGTACTGACATCACGGCGTATACTGCGCCATATTTGTGGTTGCCTAAAAAACTTCATTTGAATTTAATTATTTTTTGTACTAAGGGCGTTTTCGGCGGAAACTATTTTGGCAATTTTTTGTAATACAAGCCTGTGACGAATCTTGTGGTATATTTTATATAGTACCAAACTTGGTGGTTGGTGCTGCTCTGCCATACAATTTGAACGCTCTTGTCAGCTCAACAATGCGTTTTTGTTTTTTCCGCAACAAAATTTCAATTAGGACTGAGTTTTAAGTTTTGTAAGTGACAGTTAGAGAGAAACTCCTCTTTCGCTTCAATGTGGAAATGAAGATTCCAACATTACCTACTCGTAAACAAGAAACCAGTCGCTTCAAGGTATTAACCCACTTAAAGAAAAACTACAGTCTAAAGGTAAATGCAATTAATCATCTTCGGTGTTGGCCCATTCATTGACTCCTCATTTACTTCCAATGTTGATGATGAAATTTTAGAGTTTTTTTTATTCCCTTCAATATGTGCATTGCGTCTAATTTTATATACCCAGCGGCAGTAACCAGTTTCCAAAGAATATGAAAATGATGCAAAAATAAAGAAATAGAAACCAGTTAATCTCCTCTTTGGCTGTTTTAATGACGATCGACACCCAACTCTTGGAATACCAAAACAAAAAAAAGAGCTTATCTGATTGCGTCGTTTAAAGTAGTGGGGTAAGAATCTGACCAACATTTGTATAGACTCCAAGGCACGGCAGTATTTGGGACAGTTTGTGACAAGAAATGAGCGCAACAATGGAAACCGAAAATTCAAGTTACACACCTGGTCAGGTCACCTCACCGGTTGTCGTGGAGGAACCGACAAGAAAATGTGCAAACTTGAGTAATTCTGCGGGTGGCACAGATATAAAATGTGTAAGCAAGCGGCACAGCTGTTTGGTGCATTGAAGAAGTTGGTGGAAGGCAGTTCCAAAGGAACGGAAAGATAAAGTATAGAAGAAATTAATACGTAGATACGAGTAGACCTTGTGGACCTTGTCAAGTGGCGAGTCAATTTGAATTTTGTTTTAATTGCCTCTACAGAATGTGAGTAGTATTTATTATATGCAATCTGTTATGAATGGACTGCAAATTAAGTAGTTGAGTGGATGGATTTATTGATTGGATTCGAACAGCCGGGCATTAGTCAAACAGGGAACGCTTTTCTCCAAAGTCAGACCTCAATGCGTTGCACTCTTAAATGGATGATAGACACATATACGGCCTTAACAAGGTATCCGCCGGGGAATGGGAAGTTCTCCGATTTTGTACACGATTTGGAATATTTTTGCTGCGAGGTATTACTCCGCACAGCTTTTCGGAAAATTGTGACAATACAAATGTAACGCACTCCAGCCTTTTGCGTTGCAGTGCGATAAAGTTGACATTTTTGACAGCTTCAAGAGAATTGTGTCCGAAATATTTCGACAACAATCAGTTGCGGAATTTATTTACGATTTGCAGTGAAGTGTTAATAAATGTGAGCAATAAAAAAAAAAACAGCCATATGGGCATAGTTCCCCGGCTAAAAATCCGAATGGTATAAATTCATTTATATAAGCTGTTTTTTATTATCAGCTATGATCCATATAGATCATCGATTTACATGCACTTACAACAACAGCACATGATCCTGCTTCTCATCGAGATCACGAATCATGATCTGAAAATTAAATCTACTATTTCCCACTAGATGGCTTGTTTCATTTTTAAATGTTGGTGTGCCTGTAAACGATAGCTACCTAATCACGTTGCCAGACAAAAAAATGAAACACAAAAAATCAATTGATTTTTTCGTATTCCGTGTTATTTTTTTTTTATAATGCTATGTTCAGACCAGCCAAACACTTGATATACAATTATATACCTCCATGTTTTATAATTTTTTTCAAAAACATTTATTAAACAAAACAATTTTTATCAAATGTTTTGGTGGTTTGGATCTGGACACAAAAAATAAATTAATGAAATGTTTCACAGTTTCCCAATCGTGATGGGAAATCATTTTTGTTTTACACGTTTAACTGCAGAAAGTGTGCGCTGTTTTTTGATTATTATTTATTTTCTTAAATAAAATAAAAATGTCAAAAAAGCTTGGAATAGCTAATGAGAAAGTGATTCATTTAATACGAATATTTGAATTAAATCGTGTGTCACGTTATTTTACGAGACTAAAATTACAAAAATATAAACTTTACTCGCTGCTAATAACCACCACATTATTTTCTTCTAGTTTGACTAGACAAATAAAATTGAAATATTTCATAAACATTTAATAACCAAATTTCAGAAATCACCTATAAATGTGTATGAAATGCGTCCGATTGCTTCAGACACATTTCTGATATGTTTCGCTGGTCTGGACACACCTTAATATGCCAAGATAAACGGATGTGCTAGCAGCAAAATATTGTTCATGTGTTGCATATTTGAACATAAAATACTAAATTTGTTTCTAAAAAATATGGAAAAGAAAAATTATTAAAATTTGATTCAAATATGGTAACACCCCCGACATTGCAAGCGAAATGACATGTGCCTTGTGTGACGTCACGTTGAGCAGAATATTTGCAATATGGCTGGTGGCAATGTGAAGTTTGTAATACCCTGTATTATCTGTTTTGTCTTTGAAAGCAACTGTTGCCACAACTCAAAAATTAAACTTTTCAATGATCCGTCTTGTTTTATTTTCGTGATCTGATCGGGATCAGATCACGCTGATAATAAAAAATAGCTATTGTATCCTCTGAAAATAAAATAAAATAAAATAAAATAAGAAGAAAAAAACAATATAGCAACGCATTTTTTTTGCAAAATCAAGCCAAATCAAAACAAGCACCGAATAATACGAGGACGTGAAATCAATGCGCCATCGCATTTCCATTTTTTTATCGAAAACGGATACCCCAAATGTGATTTGAAGTTCGAGCTCCGATAGAGTGTGCTCTGAGGAGAATTTTTCGTTGCGACGGATACCTCACTAGGACCGATTGTAATCAAAGTTTGAAGTTTTTTTCCGAAATATTTAAAAATTTTGTTCTAAATATTTAAAATATTTTTTAATCATGTAAGCACCTTTCTGGTATGGACGTGTCCATAATACTGATAATTTGCTACTGGTAATTTTGTGGTAATAAAAGACCGCAGACATCAACTTTATAAGAAATGCTTGCATACTATAAGGCTGACTAGGAGCACGTCACTGGAAATTGTTTTATTGAGAAACCACCAGCAACAAAGAAATACTTTGAGTCACAAACGCAATGAACCGCCACTGTACTGGTATGAATATTCCTGCGTAAGTTGAAGCAGTGGCTTTGATTTAAATAAAAAATCCACCAAAAAACGATACAACTGGTGCGCTGTTTTTAACCTGTCCCAGTAAATGGAATCCCTGGTTTGATATAAAGTTCCGTTAAATATATTTAGTAAAACAACTCGCCGATGAAGGTTAAGGATGGACGAGAGCGGATTATAACTATGAGCGCAAAATAAGCTTCTTCTGGACTGGACAGCGCACGATCAAGGAAATAGAGAAACACAACTCTCTCAAAAATCTGTTTCTTCTAGACAAAGTTCACAAGAACGAGCATCCAGCACTTTATGAGCAACAAATACCACATAATCCGGAGCCAGGCGTCATTTTATTGTTTTTTTTTTACACCCATTACCACTAATGATCCACAAAACGGTTCGACGAAACGGCCAATTAGCTCTAACTAAATTGCTACAAATTATTTCGCCGCTGTTAGTTCAGTTCACCTCTGGGACCATTAGAACCTCATTTAAACCACTGCCACCTTACACAATGATCCGCCCATTAAGCTTGTTTACCTACGACTGTAAAACAATAGTCACGCAAATATCCGTTAAGGTCAAGAACACCAAGCTTTGATGTTATGGTTCGCCGAACGGATCACAAAGAACCAACAAATAATTACCGGACACCAAGTGCGTGAAATTAATAAAAAGAGTATACACAAGTCGACGTAATTTGGGTACTTATGTGTTTTCTTTGCTTTTTTACACGCCGTATTGTGTACCGACAAACAATGCCCGCTAGAGGAGAATGAAGTGAATGACTCTTTTAAGAAGGTATAGTGTCAGATTGATTATAACAAAGGGTTTAGCAGACCGCAGTATATGCAAGAGAAGGGTGATAGCAAACTTTGTGATATATGATACTTTGTTTGGTAGGACAGCATTTTTTCCTTTTGTAAATATTATACCTATATCGCGTAGGAAAATGTCCTTAAAGGCGAGTGAACGAGATTGAGAGCACAGAGGGGATAGAAAGAATAAACGACGAGGCTGATGCGAATTCGCGTGCGTGAAAAGGTTGGTGGCATGGAAGACGCATTTTTTTCCCATTTTTGCAAAATGTAATGCACAGTTGATTAGCCTAAGTTTAGGTCCTGAAGTAAAGTCGGTTTATGATCATTATGTACTTACGAACTTGTATTTGGTTGTCTGGATGACTGCCTTAGATAACCGTTGGTTACCAATGATCAACAGCTTTTTGTGCCTCGGTGAAGTATGTTACCTGTTCCAAATGATGTTTCATCAGACATCGCTAGGCCGCGCCGGTATTCCAAGTGCAAGCATTTCAAACAGATCATTCTGGGAGGACGATGTACTTTTGTAAGATCAAAAAAAGTGATGGTGTCTTCTCAAAACACTTGAGCTAAGTCTTGTACATATCCGCAAAAGATATTCCTTTTCTCTGTTACATAGCCAAGTGCCAAACATATCCTTCTTTTATAAAGGGTTTTTCAACAGGGACGCTACAAAAGTAGAGCGACAGGGACAGCAAACAATTTCTTGCCGCTCTTTTGACATTTCTCTTCAGTAAGGTTCGCCAGTACATGATGGAAAAATATACGAGCCAACAACGAGTCGAAATTATTAAAATTTACTACCGAAATTCGGAGTCAGTGGCCTCAACGTTAAGTGCGCTACGGCCAATTTATGGTCGTCATAATCGTCCTAGCAGATCAACAATTGAACGTCTAGTGGAAAAATTTGAATCCACAGGTACAGTACAAAATGTTCCCGTGCCAGTGAGACAAAGAAATGCGCGTAGTGTCGAGAATATTGCTGCCGCTGAGGCTTCAGTTGAAGAAAGCCCAAATGTGTCTCTCATACGTCGTTCTCAAGCGTTGGGCATCTCTGTGACGTCGTTGTGGCGAATTTTGCGAAAAGATCTTGGCCTACATCCTTACAAGATTAAATTGACGCCAGAACTGAAGCCGCTTGACCACCAGAAGCGTCGTATGTTCGTGAATTGGGCTGAGCAACAACTTGAAAATGATTCGGATTTTCATCGAAAAATCATCTTCAGCGATGAGGCCATTTCTGGCTGAATGGCTTCGTCAATAAACAAAATATGCGGTATTGGTCAGGCAGCAATCCACACGTACTCCATGAGTCATCATTGCATCCTGAAAAAATTACGGTTTGGTGTGGTTTATGGGCCGGCGGCGTCATTGGCCCGTACTTCTTCCGTGATGATCAAGACCGGCACGTTACTGTGAATGGGAATCGCTACCGTTCAATGATAACCGAATATTTTTGGCCCCAATTGGATGATATGGACTTGGAGGACATGTGGTTCCAACAGGACGGCGCCCCAAACCACACAGCGAATGTCACAATCAATTTATTGGAAACCAAGTTTGGAGAACTTTCGTGTTATCTCACGAAATGGTCCAGTCGCTTGGCCGCCTAGGTCGTGCGATTTGACGCCGTTAGACTATTTCCTGTGGGGCTACGTCAAGTCTATGGTATATGCCAACAAGCCAGCGACGATTGATGAACTTCGTACGAATATCGAACGTGAAATTGCAGCAGTATCGGCCGATTTATGCTCGAAAACCGTCGAAAATTGGGTTCAGCGTCTGGACTTCTGCAAGCGTGCCCGTGGTGGCCATGCAAAAGAAATCGAGCTCCTTACATAATGGCATCGAACATACTTTCACAGGAATAAAGAATTTCATTGATATCCAAAACCGTTTTTGTTTTATTTAAAAAAGACTTTTGTAGCGCTCTTATTGAAAAACCCTTTAGTAGCACTTGTCTGTCGCTCCGATCTTACGAAAATTTAAGGAGCAGTTATACGTTCGAAAGTATTTCGATTGCTACACGCAAACTTATTATAAAACTGGATGCTAAATCCTTATAACTCGGCAACATAGTGGGCGCACTAGCTCAGCGGTTAGTGTGATGTGCCAAGAAACGAAAATCATTATAATAGTACTGGAACATCCAAAGTTTGCGTACAGTTTTTAGTATTTATGAAATGATTAGAATGAAACTTATATCATTCGAAGGGTACTATGTCATAGATGTGCAGAAACAAAAAATCGCGGCTATATGTCAACATTAAGTTGGTTAAATTGAGTTAAGAATACCCGTTTGATTGAGCGCCTCAATTGTAGCAATTGTATTTATTTAATTCAGGTTTCAGGCGGATTTAAGATAATCGCGAAATGTTGACCAACCACTTGCGTTTCATGATGTAACTATGAAAACGAATATTTTTTCGAGTTAAATATTTTGCTCAAAAATTTAATAGTGACGTTTGTAAATCACGAGTAAGCCTTATTTTCAAAGAAGCGTATTTTTTGATATCTAGATGTCGCTTACCGTTTATAAAAAAAAATCGTAAATAACTGAAATTGTTGTATGCTTTTTAGTAGCGAGACTAGTGAGAAGTGAGGTCAAGAGTCCTTAATTGCTAGGTACAAAATAGATTTCGCCAAATCATGACTTAAGACTCCAAGAGTTTGATTTTATTCGACAGATTCGACAGACAGCTACAAAATACCCCTATTCCAAGAACGAAAATTCCATGAACGACTTTTCTATACCAGAGTAAAGACATACTGAGAGACTGAGACCCTTAACGTGATCAATCATCTTCCCAGTATTCCACTTAATTTAATGGAATGCCGTCATTTTGTTTTCACTCAAATCCTATCAGTGTACATCAAATTAGAATCAAAAACACCAAAAATATGAACAAAAAGCTGTCAACCGTTGGGACGTGACAGAGTTCATTAATAGGGTTTTGTAAGAGCAGAGAATATTATTGGTTAGTAATCCGTATAACAATCTGGCTAGCGGCGAATAGCTTCATTTATTTAATTACTACAACACAAATTAAAAATAATTACTTTTAATTAAAAAAGTACTTTCATATCACAGACAAATTCGAAAATGAATATATTTGAATGAATATCTAATGATAGTCGTTAACTCTTTACAGATTTAGTGGCCTTTACTCTGCGGTTATATTCACTGCTTTGTTTGTGGGTCTTTATTTATCGGTTGAAATACAACTTAAATAACTAAAGGAGCTGTTTAACATATTTGTAATAGGTGTCAATAAATGGCTGTGTAATTATTTTGGTCTGCAGCAGGTCGTTATCCTACCTTTTAAAGTGATGTGTGGAGTCGACGATTAGACTGTCGAACGAACCTTTCGTAATTAGAATAAATTCAATCGTTAACATCGCTGACCATCCACCATCACTCGCAGCTCAATCTTGTAGCAGTCCCGCGGATGTGGCGTGGCCATTTTGTTTCTCCAGCGGGTTTTTAAGCCACGCGGCTTACATAAGTTGGTGGCCTTCTCGACCGACGTGCGGACGTGGCATTTGGTGTAGTAAAAGTTAGTTCTAAGGTTAAGTGAATAAACTGAATTTTCTAAAGATGTATAAGAAATATTAAGTAAGTCTCTCAAAATGCTGTGTGAGTAAAACAATTCTTTATGAAAATGCTTTTTTCCAAAATTATATAAACTGTTGATATTTTATGAATGAGCCACACAGTTATGGCGACCATACAGGGTTTATGCAAATTGCATAATATAACTTATACACGTCAGCATCTCAAACTTTGAAATCGATTAACGTTTTGTGCATCTATCAGGACTAGGCAAAATTTATCTCCGCGCTATTCTGGTTTAATGTCAATTTTTTCTTAATACCACTAAATTCTGGAACTCCTTACCGCGCCAAATCAAAGAAATAAGATTGAAAAACTGATTTTTCAACTAAATTAAGATCGTACTTGTCTGCCAGTTAATTTAACTTGTTTTTTTTTTTTTGTAATATTTAAATTTCTTAATTTGAATTTGTTTTTTTTTTTTTAATTTTTTGTGACTTGTTTTATATAATTATCATTTAACAAATTCTTATTTTATTTGTGAATTTGAATCGGCCGTTTATATTTTTATATTCTTATATTTTTAAATTTTTAAGTATTTTGCTCTTTGTTTATTGGTAGTCCTCATTGTTAGTTGTAAATCAATTACTCAGGTTATCACTCTTATAAAGATATAATATGTCTTTCTCTGTAAGCCTTAAAATATCTACTTAAATAATAAAAACACAAAACAACACGATTTTTCATGACTACTGAATGTTTGCTCCAACCTACAACCTTTTCCCATTAAACAATTGAAACGATGCCACTAATTGAAATATTAGAAGCTCAAACTGGTTCAGCGAGTAGAGGAAAACACTTTTGCCTAAATTCAAGCTTGATCACAAAGGACCTTGCAGTTGTCTCAATGTGTGCTCTCAGCCAATTAAACTTCAACCGAACCTACCTTTGTCGACATCAAATAATAAAACTCAACATCAAACTTAATTGTGTCCGCGAAATAAACATTAAAACACACTCAAGTAAACGCATTTCACTTACACTTAGCCCCAGCAAAATGTTAAGTGTGTTACATATACGTTGCAATGCACAACGTTCAATTCATTGACGTTTATAGATTGCATAACGCACGAAACTGCATCCCAAATAAACATGTTCGTGCAAAAGTGTCTAAACTTCAGCGGAATGTTGCCTCTTTTGCGAAACTACTCCAAACCAGACTGAGGGTTTTCTGCATCTACCCGAGCCAATCTCTGAACATCGCTCAGGACAAAGCTGCCAAAATCGCATGCAAATAAATTATCTCCAAACTTGAGCGACTACTTGAAAGACCGGCTCCTATCCCGAGTATAGTTGAATAATAATTAATTCAATTTTGTTAGCACGCGTGGTGTAATTATATACGATCTGGTTGACCAACTGCGATATTATAGTTTTTATCTTATTCAGTTGAAAGGAAACCTGATCGGACGGAATCCAAGGAAATTAAACTTGCATTTCTTTGTTTAATATTTATATTTATGCAATGTTTCGGGGTAATTTATGTGGTCAGGTATAGAAACGCATGATTTGAAATCACCTTGGAATAAACAGAACGTGGACTTGCCCAAAAGTTTTGCTTTGTCTCTATTGGCCAAATTAGTTACAACAATATAGATGAAAATGCACAAAGTGGACAACGCGGTGAAGGAAGATGCCTTACGCTGCATTCAAATTAAGACCATCACTTTGTTATATAAAAGTTTCATATTAACTTGTTAAAACTTAGGACGGCTCTGATTTTTTACTGTTAAATATAAGTTGAGGTATTTCTTTTGCCTTGTAACTTACAAATCATAAGTCTCGGCAGTGTTGCCGCTGAAATTTTTCAAAAAGGGTATTCCCGAGCCATTAAAAGGGGCCTCAATACAGCAAAACAAAAAAAACACAAATGAATTCATCACGAAACCCTTTTTTCATAATTTTGCATTTTGTCGACCAATAAGGAATAAAAACATATTCAAAGTGAAAAAGCGGACATTTTGATTTGGGGGTCTTGAGGCTCAAAAAGGGGGCCAAACGGCAACGCTGGGTCTTGCTAAGCATCGAATAAATGTTATTCCAGATAACATATTGTGGTCATCGAGTGATGAGTCCACGCCGGAATTGAGTTCGGCCTTATTTCCTTTGATTTTTATTTCACGTCATCATAACTTACATGTTCATATATTAAGTTGAGCTGAAATGCTAGAACTTTGCTTAAGGACTTCTGCATGCAATACGAAAGGTATACATGTCCATGGAATTGGTGCCACGATTTTTTTAACAACCTCTCAAGTATTTAAATCGCGGAGCGTACACGCCGCAGCTATAATGAATGCATTGCGTTTACAACATGTGAAGCTGCAGCTTTACGATATTGCGTTTTCTTTTTTCGTGCGCAAACTCATCATTCCTTGATTAAGGAAGATTCTTTTTTTTTTTAAGAAATTCCAAAGCAACTAACAATATTTTCTCTTTAATTTGTGATCGACGTAAACACGTGTACGAAAAATGTGTGCAACGTGTTTTGTACCGTGTGTTTTCCTTCCTGTGCTGAAGGCCTAAGGGTTAGGTATTTATTAATATGTCACTCAGTTGTTGACGTTTTTTTACAATGCTGAATGTGACTGTAAAATTAAGTCGAGAAAAAGATAATCGATTATGCGAACTAACACTTTTTTCTTATATTTTTCTCGACTTAATTTTACAGTCACATTCAGCATTGTAAAAAAAAGTCAACAACTGAGTGACATATTAATAAATACCTAACTTTTTGAATGAGAAAGTTTCGTGCGACCAAGTTGTGCACGTTTTTAAGCGAAGTCAATGTTAGTCTACCCATTTGTAAAAAAATTGATTATGATATTATACTTTAAGTCTTGGAAACATATTAAGTTTCGTCGAAGTCGGCAAAATAAACTAGAGACAGGGTACGCGAACGTTATTTATTCTGCTCTTCATAGGCCTTTTTTATTATTCCAATATGTATAGACAGTTAACAAGAACAGTATAAGATCCAAGTTTTGTTGTAAACCATGGAAATCAATGATCTATACAGATCATGTGAGCATAATAAAAAAAGGCCTAATGTCAAGATCCGTTTCGCAATCAATTAGGAAGTTTTGGTTGTAGATAGTTAAATAGCTCTTGCCATTGTTCGTTAGACTAGCCGACTTATTCTCCCAACTACTGTGACTGTTGTTCTTTCCAGTCTGAAAACGCCTTCGAGTTCCGAGCTTAGATGAGAACCAAAAGTGGTTTTAACTTTCGCTTTCACTTCAAATGTATTGTGGGTATGTAATACTGTTTATATCCCAATACTATTCTTGCATTTTACACGTTGTGCCATTTCTTTAACATATACAGTAGTCCCTCGATAATGTGAACTAATTAAAACAAGGCTTTTTCGGATTTTAGAGGGATTCACATTACTGGATCCTTTTTTTTAGTACTTACTAAACTGATTGAAACCATTTTCAAATTTATTAAAAACAACACAAAATGATTTTTTAAAGCACAGTTTAAATGTTTATTAATTTAGAAGAAAAACGAGCAAGAGAAACAAGAGAAATATAAAAACTTTTACAAAAAATTTCACATTTTAGAGGTTGCATATTTCGGAAGTTCACATTATAGACATGACAATGTAAAGTTTTGCCGATTCACATTTTAGAGAAATTCACATTATCGAGGGACTACTGTATATACATACATTTGTCTATAGTTGTACGTGGTATATCAATATATTAAATTAATAACAAAAAACAAAAGCTGAGCACACACCATTTAGCAAGAAACATAAAAACGTCTAAAACAAAACCCAGAACTGTCTTCCACAAGCATAATTGGGTAATATTTGAGTTACCGTTATCTCTATGCTAACAACGCGAGTTAAACGCATAAATTATACGAAAATGTTACCCCAAATTGAGTAATCACATTCCTTTGGTTATAACTAACTCAAATATTATCTTGTGCTCTTAGTGTGTAAACAACAAACAATTTACTCCTCAAATGTTTGCCTCATGTGAATCATTGGATAACAAATGCACGCACTATCGGCAAAACACAGGTGCAAAGTTGAATGCTATTGCCCCTTTTCAATAGTCATTTCATTAGTGCTATTGCAACTTGCAGCAAAAAGCTGTGTAATTTTCTCCCATCTTTTTAAGGCATATTCCAGCCGATACTGTGTTTGGAGAAAATTACCCATTAGACACAACATCGGGTGGATTGAATGTTTTTTAAAAAAAATATCCATAGGTGCATGCCAGCAGATATAGAAAAAAATTACCTCGAAGCGTGACATTTGATTTTTGCCCGCTGATATCATGACAAACCATTAGAGAAGTATTCATTTTTTCATTGCCAACTGTGGCAGGGGCATATAGGTGGGGTTAATATTTGCTGTAAGTACGATGTACGAGTAATTGTCGGTAGCGCTTATTGTTTTAACCGGCAATGTGCGGTAGAGGTGCATTATCGTCGCGAGAAATTCTTCTGCTTCAGAGAATTTTCCACAATAACCACCTCCTCTCTGTGATAATGGGGGAAACACTTAGGTACGTCGGTGTGACCTTTGCCGACACGGACTATAGCATAAATTGAAGGTACCCTTTACCTAATCGCAGGAAGAGGCTTTGAGATTGTACATACTCAAGATGATAATTTGAATTGGAGTTTGTGGCTCTTTCAAATTGCCTAGGCGGTTAGTTGATTAAGTTGGTAGGATTGGCTTGCAGGAAGTCAATTTTATACTTCCAATAAAAAAACCATCATCGTTCCAAGTCCAATATGATGCAAGTCTTGTTTCAAGGTTAATGAAAAAGTAGACCTTGTTCAGGTTTGATCACGGGAAAAAACAAAAAATTTCTCAGTACTACCTCGTCTCAAGAAATTAAAAATCTAGTGAACTTATGGTTATGAAAAGCTTATAAAGATCTGTTACGTCAACAATTAATTTTTGTCAATCTAATCATACATTTATTTTTGCAAATTCTATATTTAAAATAACATAAACTCGTTCACCACAATATCTATTTCAGAAACTGTAATTTATCATATGACCTTCTTCGAACTTTTCAAACATTTGGCTCATCTAAAGTCTGGCAGAGAGGACAAGAACTCTGACAGTCATTGAAACCTATCACCGTCACGCAAATAAGGAGAGCCGACATTTTATTTGAAAATGCACGGTTTCCAATTGAATCTTGAAACCAACATATATACAGGAAGCTTTCACGCAAATACGCATTGAAGA
The DNA here is from genome assembly GCA_916610125.1 of Cheilosia vulpina. Taxonomy (NCBI): domain Eukaryota; kingdom Metazoa; phylum Arthropoda; class Insecta; order Diptera; family Syrphidae; genus Cheilosia; species Cheilosia vulpina. Next base: position 41,422,419 of record OU744278.1, read on the forward strand.
CTGAACGTCGTTAGCTTATGATTAGCCTTGATAATCAACAGAAATTCAAATATCTACCTGACCAAGTTTAACAAATCACCAAAAAAATAAAACTGCTCGTTAATTGGTTTCTTGTGCATTTTCCACAAAATTAGAAGCGAAAACAACAATGCTTTACAGTTTCTATTCAAATTAAGTCACAGAAACCGGGTTTAATTTGATTATGAATACATCAGACGAGCAAAATAATAAGGATTCGAAAATCCCAATGGGAAACAAGTTTTTAAGGTATCTGACTGCCTATCTGTCAATCTGTCAACACGAAACACCTTTCGACCTTGAAAAGCATTCGAATATTTATTTGAAGTAAACAGAACGAGCCAGTATAAGATAAGGCGTCTTTTTAAAAATATATAAGTATAAGGGTATATGACTTGTGCAGCTGATTTTTCGGTTTTGTTATGATCAAAGACAACTTTTAGCTGACAATCGACAGTCTTTGTCTAAATTACACACTCCAGTGACTTACTTATTTACAGATCATTAAAATCAAAACCAGAGACTATAAATTATAATCAGACACACTGTACTGGTTTAGAATTTTAAAAATTTGCGAATTCGGCTGTGCAATGGCCAGCAATAACCTCGCTCGATTTTCATGGTAGCGGTTGCTCAATGTTTGCCTAGTGGAGCTTTGAATTTGGATCACGCATTAGTTTACAACCATTATCGGCGAGAATGTTAATAGATTGAACTGAACGAAGTGAAGTAGAGTGACTCAAGGCAACGAAAGGGCGAAGAGAACAGTAAATGTGCTAGTGTGAATTGTGAATAGGCCAGCCGGCGGCGCGCGGTGATTTTATGAGTTAAGCAAAAGAGATATTCATTCGGTACAAAAATCTATATAGGTAGTATACTTATTTCAAGATTGAAGTAGGCGACGATTAGATTGCTTGACGAACTGTTAAAAGTATGTTTGCATGCAAGCGGCGTCAATCCCTGTCTCTATATTTACCTGGTTAAATATTTCACAGCAGGCGGTTCGTGTAAGCAGTTGCAAGCAGTCGCTAAGTCGTCCTGTCAGTTACAATATTTTTTTTATTCTGTTCAGGTATCAGGGAACAGGGATCTCCATGTACGACATACCGTAAATCTAAATCTGACAGGTTCCGAACCAATGAAGTATTATACAGTGCTTCAAATACAGTTCATACAAAAGTCTTTGTGTCATACATTTGACATCTGCGTCGAATAATCGAAAGGTTGATAAAAAAAAAAACAAAATTATTGCAATAGTTCGATATACGAGTACAATTATTCGTCTGAAAGTTATTAAGTAAAGCGTGCACTTTTGGTTTGTTTTAAAATTACTTTCTGGTCTTACAAATTGAGGCATCTGATCGGAACGGAAATTTCTCCGATGACATATAGCGACCTTGCCGCACTGCATTGTGCTGCGTTATGTTACTTACTTTTGACAGCTTTAAGGCTCATTTTTCTCGAAGTTCTCCGACAAGCAATTTCTGCGGCATTTTTTAATAAATAATGAACGCGTTTATATGTTTCATTTGTTTTGTTTCGAAACGGATACTTCGAGCGCAGTCTGTGTTGCGAACAGATTTAACTTACGGATGTTTTTCCGAAATGATGCATCGATAGGGATAACACTTTTTTGTTGAAAGTTTGAATTTCAAACGTATGGCGTTATCGAAATATGCCAACTTTGCTGTTTTGCCTGATTAGTTCGAATTTAAAAATAACATTTAATAATGATGTAGCTTGAACCCCAGCCCCAGCTGCAAGTTGACGCCACTGGACTGCTGTTAAAGACCGATGTAATTGTGGACACCTTAAAACGACGCTTTTCGTTTAAATATTGGGTTGATGTCATGACGGCTAAGCCAAGTGAGGCAATCAAAAAATATCAAAATATAATAATTAGTAAAATGATAATGCATACTAGCATGGTCTCAACTTCTCACATACATCTACGGTTCCATATAGAACTGTAGATCTAAAACAACAAATGGATCATCTTTCATAACATAAACTAAGTATTAAATAGACAGTCAGCTCCCGCGCACCTACCCGAATCCCCACCGCAAATTTTGAATAGAAAATTCTCTCTTAAATTTCCTATCTGTGAATGCGTGTGAAGCAGCAAAATATTAAATTCTAAATGGCGGGAAGTGTAATAAAATACTGACACTTAGCAGTGTTCCTACATCGTGGGATCTCTACCTTTTTGAGGGAAATTAAATTTTTTTCACAAACTTTCTGTGCGTCAAAGGAAAAAACATCAAAATTGTGGGAATATTAATAATCTGACAAAAAAACATTCAAACTACATTTCACCATGAATATTAACGCACTTAATGTACATAAAATGGAGATTTGCCTTTAGCCACAATTTCTAGTACCAAAAAATTATCATTATAATGTTAGGAAACTGCGATTTTTATATTGCAGATTAATTTTGTGTGATTTTTTTTCCGAACAATACAAAGTATGTCTTTTTCATAAAAAAATCTAGGTAATTTGAGTTTAGTGAAAAGAGTAAAATGAACATACTTAGTGGGAAAAATAAAGACAGATTGCTAAGAACACTGACTGAGAGTTAGTGTATTTGGTGAGTTTCTGTCAGCTGATGGATACGTTCTGAGAGTTTATATTCGTTGTTGTATTTCACCACGGAAAAATGTATTCTAGCGAACGTAATCAACATAAATAAATGAAAATTCATTCGTTGAAATAAAATAAAATATTTGTTTCCTATAATTATTATGTCTGTTTTCGTTTGTTGTTTTTGGCGAAAAATTATTCCACCGGCGAATGTCGATGGAAAAACTGCAACCAATATAAAGAGAAAAATTGATTAAGAATATTAAAATTTAAAATATGTTTCAGGGGAAAGATATAAACATTTCTGTTCGGGTATAATTTTTGAGTTATAGAATTTGGTATCGACTTTAAATTTACGGAAGCTCACAATTGCGAAAATTGTATTGAAAATAACACCACTGTGAACTACTCGTAAGTTCACAGTTCCATGAAGATTGCGTTTATTAATGGAAAACAAATTAAATTTATTAGAAAATCTGAAACAAATGAAATTATTAATTATGAAATTACATTTAAAATAAAATGTCGAGAATATGAATAATGTGCATTTATAAAAAAAAAAAATTCTATAAGACACAATCAACGAAAATTTATTTTCTTTAAAATGTGCGGGAAAGAACTAAACTCAAAATGTATATAAGCAAAATTTGAAATAAACATGTTTGCTGATTTGTACCCTGATATGTGTCACGCATTTAAGTTTTGCTGCGTACCTACAATTTTCTTTTTATTCATACGAATTCATAATGATTAGTAAACGGATATTTTTTTATTTTTGTCGATGATTCATATAGTTCATCGATTTCCATTGTTTACAACATAAATGTAAGCATCCCGTACTATATACATTATCCTGGTAAAATGAGAGAAATCATCTATACCTATGCGTTTTAATAAATTTGGTACTAAATTCACCACACTACCCACCGTTTTCTTAACACGACCCGATAACGGCCAATTATTTCCATTATTTGAATTTTTACCAATGCTACCACAGAATGAACTGTCAGGCTTCTGTCAGTTTTCTAGTCTAATTTAACATGGCACACATACTTTGCCACATAGTAACACGGAAAACAGCTTGTAGGCAAATTCTCTTAAGTTGAAAGAGCCGACGGTCTATATAATACTTAGTTTATGGTTCATTAGCAAGACAGGCTCTTAACATTTTGTAAGCAGCATGTTTTTTCCGTAACTATTTCAAATCGGCGCAGTGGCTTAGGGGTTAGTGTGTTGGATTACTAAGCGGGGGTCCCAGGTTCGAATCCCGAGAAAACCAAAATTCCAACTTAAGGTTTTTTTTCACTGCTCCACCGCCTGACAAACATCCGAGAGTATAATGTCGTTTTCATTAAAAAATCAATCTTTTATTTGATCTAAATCACTTTTGGCGTTCCATTGCGAAAAAAAATCAATGGACATAGTTTTGGAGGAATTTTTATCTTCATTGTTTTCCTCATCATCTGGAAACTACGAATCACCGAAACTACTCCATTTGTATCTACAACAGAGGAAACATTTTTCAAGTCGATTTCCATGGTTGATTTTACCTAAAACAAATGCAATTTGAACAGCTGATATTGTTGTCAAATAACGCACTAATCCATTCACCAAAGCAGATCAATTTCGTTGCATGTTCCATGAGCCGCATAAAATCTGAGATATGAAAAAGATTTTTGGTGGTCCCAATGGAAAACGACATAACTGTCATGAAAGAGTTTCTAAATTAGCCGTTTGGACTCGGCATAAAATTGTAGATCCCTTCCATTCGTCCGAAAAATAAGAACTCACATAAGACGAATGGTTGTTAGAAGCTAGGCTTAGGGTCCCTTCGAACCTGTTGCGCCAATTATTTATTTATTTTTATTTCGAATACGAAAGAAATACCCCAGTTAGTATTAATGTGGTTAAGTTGGTAGATCTCAAGCAGGAATTTTACAGTGAACTTTTAGAAATTGGAAATACATTTGCAAATGTAACGTGCTTTAAGAGTTTAGTTGACTCTTTACCTAGCTTCCTCCACCCTCCGTGCTCTGCCATCCTTGACGTTCTTTCAATAAAAGACAATATCTACGCGCGCAATCCTATTTACCACTCCCTTAAGGATCGCACATTGGAAATTAATTTGAATGAAACATTACTAAAACCCCACATCCACCCACAATCTAAACAAATTTCCGCTCACCATAACTCAATGCATACTTAAGTATGACACCCTCTACATATTCTTGCCAGTACCTCTCTGATTTCAAACAGTTAAATATTAGATTGGGTAGGTATATAAATTTATTACTCATTTCAATTTACTTAAGAGTTCTCATTCATTTCTCTAGCACTGCCCATAGTTAGAGAGTAGCTAGGTACCTACTTAAACTGTCAGCTTTCAATAAAAATGCGATCACTTGTCACTTCCGTAAACAGAACAAGCGATCAAACTCATCAACTGAAATCTACCGCCTAGACAGAAAAAAAGAACTAAACAACAAGCAGACGAACAACATAAAGAAACATTTTTTGCAGCCAAAAAAGTAGTGTACCTACTTAATAATAATCCGCCCATCGTGATCACATCTCACAAAATGAGATCCACATAAAAGTAGCACAATCACAGTGTGCCCAATACCACGCACAGAACTCGATCACTATTGACAGATGTTGTTAAGTAGGTATTTAACGAAATCAAACACAGAAGGAAAAAAAGTTCTCACTTACCTCGTTTATTGTATAGTTGACGACACGCTGATCTTAGCGACAGGAATTCAAAAAAAAAAACAACTCAACAATCACGATCAGTATCCAAAAATATCCACAAAAAGGCAAAAAACGCTGAGCATACGATGTCGTCCTATTTCCCAGCCACTTTCTACGAACTTGCTATAGATTTTCCGGTGACACTGTAAACTTCACACGCGATCACTCTTACAGGGCTGCACTGTACTTGTAGAACCGCGAAAAGACGTGATTTGCTGCTTTTCCAAATGACCGACGAGACTCAATCAAGGCACTGATTGCAAACAATTAATTTCACTCTATACGGACAACTCTCACGTGTTGACGTGTGTTAAAAATTTGTTGCTCTTGATTCGCACTAGAAAATTCTAAAACAAGTGCACCGCGTACTAATCCACTTTTCCCTAAGGAATTTTCGCACGAATCTACGGCTGTGTGCTTTTGTTGTGGCCGCGACCAACGGGAGAAGCGAATAAACAACGAACGAACAATTTGAAAAGCAGCTGCACAGAGATGATCTGCTGCTTGCTACTACAACTCTACTCCAACGGCGAAAACAAAGTGACAATGACAAACCGCGAATATGAATACGAAACACACAAACACAAGTGGCATAGCAGTATGGCAATGGCAACGGCAAGGCAGTGGAATGGGAATGGTCTAATGGAGTCGTTTTGAGAGTGCTGTTGCTGCTTGAGATTATTTCACTTGTTGTTGGCTGGATTGGTTAGCTAGCTCCCCGTCCCCATCAGCACTTGTTGGTTTGTGGTGCATACGTATGGTTTCGGTTTGGCCCAACTGGGCTAATGGTGGCAGAGCAGCCAGCGTTGAGTGTTTTGTGGTAATGTTAAAGTTATGTGATATGTGAAATTACGAGAGAGAGGGAACAAATTGGATGAGTTGAGTCTTGAGTGGTTCACCAACTCTACTTCGAGCATGGCTATAGCTAGCCTAATCATGCCTCATAGTCATGCAAAGAAAGAGTATTTTGTTGTGGTGGATGCACTATGCTGATTCTGGAGACTGGGGTATTGGTTGCAGCAAATGCAGCTTGTTATGCTACTGCAAGGCAATTGAGTGGAAATAATGTAGGGGAGTGAGCGACATACTCACTTTAACAGCATACAGCAACAGTAACCAGTGCTGCTACTAAAGGTTGAACATGTAGTATGGGTGCTTTTAAAATGTAGTACAATGTGGTACAAGTAAAAAATCGAATTAAAACACGATAAATAATTTTTTATTCATTTTTTTAAGTACAAAAATATATGATCTCATAACTAAGCAATTAAAAAAAATTAACAAAAATAAAACACAGGTCGAAAGTTAATAGTTACATATCTTTTCAAATGTAGGCTTTTGTTCAACATTTGTAGTGCTTTTTAAGCTGGCCCAAAATTGATTCAAAACTTCATGTACACCTGAATTCATTATTTAAGCCTTCTTCATGAACTTCTTACTAAAGCGTTGGGAGAAAAATTATGTATGTACTTCCTTTCCTAATTATTTTTGATATTTGAAAATCTATTACAAAATACACAATTTATAAAGTCTGTTCATTTACTTTAGTAGTAGGAATGGAAAAGACTGTCAAAATGGCAGTGGTGGGGATAAATTCTCTCACAGGGAGAGACACTTACGAAAAAGAAGTTAGGGAACGCTTTTCTAGTAATTTATGAAAATGACAGATAAATAATTCAAAAATTCAAAAAAGTGGTAGGAAAAGTTGTTAAAATATCATATAACCTCGAACAATTTGCTAATTTACGAACAAAATTATTTCATTTATCTACCTAGCGATGAAAGTGATTCGGAATTAATCGAAATTCTTCTTCATGAATCCGAGTATTTGGAAGAGAAGTAAATGCGACACGGCTTTGAAAATTACGTGAAAGAGATTGTCCTTTGTTACTCCTTAGATAGGTACAGCGAGGAAGAATTTCGTCGCCATATTCGAAAAGAATTTAAGGAGAACATTCAATTTTATTTCCTCTGCTGTTGATACCACATTAATACGCAAGAAATCAAAACAAATGCACTCATTTACATATGTCAAATAGAACAACTAAATTCAAATTAGCTGTTGATTGTAAGGTGACTGACAGCCCTTTCAATTCTTACACCATGAATTTTGTTGAGTAACAATTCGTAAGATTCTCAGTGGAGGGGTAATATCTTACTCTCTCGATGACGCTCTCTTTTACGAATTTTTCGAGTTACGGAACGACACTGAGTAAAAATTCGTAAGAATTCGTAAGAATTAGTAAAAATTCGTAAGATTTAAAAGTAAAGGAACAAACCTATAATAATTGTACGTACGTACGTACTTACTTTTTTGACTAACAAAATGTAGTACAAACGCTACAATTGTAGCAAGTGGGCAGCGCTGACAGCAAGCAACTATTCGCTCACTAAAAGGGGAGAAACTTTGTTTTGATTAAAGTGGGGCATGCGAGTATGAGTATATTTACGCAGCCGGTTATATGAAAACACTCGTTGCCACAGGGATGTTATCGCCAACCTGTGATATTTATGGGAGTTCCGATTTGGTTTGATACAATATATATTTTTAGAACGCAATAGTTACTGAGGCAAAAGGACAGCCTGAAATTATTATGCTGAGAGTTTTACCAATTGCTTAAAAAAAAAATTATAAATATATACCTATAATGTTAAATATTTAATGAAAATTAAAAAATATATATCAATGATGTCACTTTGGAAATGATGCTTATTGGGAGAATATTGTTAGCTTAATATTTTGAAATGTTAATATGCGTAGAAATTTAGTGCTGCTTTTATGTCTAGAATCTATTTCGCCTATCGTGAAATTCCTTCAGAATTTATTTCCCACTAAATCTGAAAATAGCTAGTTTTCGAAATTGGCTCTCTACTTCTATTTGTTTATAAAACTGTGGTAATAAGTTATAGTAGCTTATGTCAATTTTTTTCATTTTTCAGTAGGTATACAAAACAAATTTATCTTATGGTTTTTAAATCTATTTTATTAAATAGACCGAATAAACGTAAGCTATTCTGTTTTCTACAAATTTAATCGGTATAGAATAAGAGGACCTGGACCAAAAGAAAGTTAAGGAAAAGGAGGACATTGTCATGTAAAAAACTCGATTTAGGCTTATGTCGACATAAGCTACTCTAACTTATTGCCACAGAAAAATCTGTTTACGAATGGCATTGCCAGTTCGTTTTGTGTCTCCATTTTTCGCAACTTTCTTTTCTTGATTTGATGTGTTTTCGGACATTTCCGATAGCTTTCATTTTTAGACACGTTCTTTTAGGTATTTTTGTTTTGTCAAGCTTTTAGTACCGTGTTATATTATGTAGGTACATTTTAAAATGTTTTAAGAGATTTTCGACTAATTCTTCTGAGGCAACTTCAAAGCCGATTTATTATTTTTGGGAACTTCTCAAAAAGTTCTTGTATCGAATTTCACATAGGTATTGGATGTGTTTATAACTCAATTTTAAAAGGTTTTTAGAAGGCGTGCTTGTTACTACTTTCGACACCAAATTTAAGTAGGCTTTTGATATAATTTATATAATTCTCAGACTGTTATTCGTAGGTGGATGTTAAAATTTCAACTTGTTTTTTAACTCGATAGAGATGCATCGTATCTGGAACACTAAAGTGTCCTATTAGTTCAATATAAAATCTGTATTTGAAGCACTGGCAACTGGCATTCACAGTATTCTTAACAATTAGAGTAAGCTCTCTTTTTTATGGTGCGTGAACTTTCCTTTGTAGACATCAATTCGTAGTCTTAAATATATTTTAAGCAAACTTCCACACTTTTAGCTTAGAAATGATAGACTTGCATAGCTAACAACGCAGTGTAAAATGTACGTTTGAAAAAGCAGTACCCTTTTACATTGAAGTTTGCCGACAATCAAAAAGATTTCTTTTAAAGTTTGAATGAAAACTAAACAATATATCAATCATGTCACTTAGTAAATGATGCTTATTGGCAGAAGATTGTTAGCTTAATATTTTGAAATGTTATTATGCGTAGAAATTTAGTGAATCGGTGATTGTTAAAACAACATAAGTAACAGATTTTTCAAAATCAGTTTTATTACGTTTTTAAACCTCTTAAGCCTTATTAGATAATAAATGCAATGAGGAAATCAATTATTCAAATAAAAAATACTCGCAATCTGAATACATTATCAGATCCAGAAAAAATCGCAGAAAATGAATTGAAAGAGATCCTTTTGAGAAGTTGAGAAACCTTTATATACACCACCCTCTCGTGATGGTGCCTTTGGTCATTCTCTACCACGCTTGGTATAATTTTTCACACGGTGTTCATTACAATCCGATGAAAAACCAGATTATACGTCAATGATAACAGCACTCAAACAGTACCTAACCCTCATGCGAGCAGTGTTCCTCTGTCTATATGGGCATATGGCTCACTTGCAATCCCATTGTGCGAAAAAAAGAAAGAATCAGGCTGGTTTACTGTTAAGTGATTGTCATTGTCACGAGATATCATATTGCTAGCGGCTCTAGTTCGCTTAATGCCTGAATGAAATCGTTGAACTTGGCTTCTTGTGTTACTCCAACAGGAAGGAACGTCAACTTCATGGGCATCAAGACAAACCTGACCATTGAAGTGCAAATTTCCAGTCCGATACTGGTTAGCTATGCTGAATGTGGGGGTAATTAGGTCCATTGAAGATGGAATGACGGTGCAGATAGTACTTTTTCTTGTGGGTAGCCAGTATAAAACTAGACCAATGTGCAGATGGTGGGAAAGAAACTGTTGGTGTTTCGGAGCACTTCCTCGTGTATGAAGAACTGATTATGGGTTATTCACCCAATTATGCATATGGAAAATGGCTTTTTTTAGGACCAAGGTTGGTCCACTTTTTTCGATGACAACATGACCTCTTAACCATAGACTAACCAATTAGACAATCAGCTTCCGTGCACCTGCCTCAAATTTTAAATGAAAGTCCTCTCTCGCGCGCTCTTTTTTTCCTGTCTGTGAATACCTACTTGTATAAATGGCCGCCGGGTGGCACTATTTCAATAACAAACAGTTTTTAAATAGATTTATAATAGTAAATGTAAAAAAAGTAAATGTTGTCTATGTTTTTTTTAAGACAGCATAACCTGTTCCCTATCCATTTTCGGCACCAAAAACTGTTCATCTATTCACATTTCAGTTTTTTTTTTTTAATTTTATTTGCACGATTTCTATTTTTGACAGCAAAATTCATGAGGCTACGTAAATGAGTTAGCAACATGCAAGTTAAAACCAAGCGTCTACTAGGGCATAAGTAATTTTTAGAAAATGTTCATGAACATTGAATAAATTTCTATTAGGCTTGGTGGATGTTTTCACATTCGTTTATTTAAGACCATTCAAAATTAATTTATACCATTTGTACAAAATCAAAATGCGATTAGAAATTTTGTAGTTTAATAAAACTTAACTGAACAGTGTTGAATGATATTACTTAGGAACAGTAAAAATGTAATTCATATTTAAAAAATTATTATAATATCGACAAGCAAACTCGTAAAAAAATGTGATTAAACAAAAAAATTAAAGACAATATAATGTGGTATTGAAGTTGATTCTGCAATTTGATTTCCAATCGGACGTAAGAATCCAAATTGTTTTGTTAGTTGTTGGTATTTATTTGGCCTTATTTCGTTTCTATACACATATGTAATTCTTTTACAAATTTTATTTGAATGTACATATTTTGAAATGTGCACCGATTTTTTATAGACCTCTCTAAGTTATTAATTAAAAAAAACAAGTGCACTCTTTGTCTTTTTGGAATACAAAAATTGATGAAAACATTTTTTAATGTATTTTTACGAGTATTTCACATGAATATAAGGCGATCTACGAGGATTTCTGGTCTTTACCAGAAAAAGCCAAGGGCATAAAAAAGTTGACGGCAATAGTTTAAACAGTAAAAATGTAAAATTATTTTTTTAATTTAACAAAAACTTCCTTTCATGTATTAGTGTGCAAGCATTAATTTTAAGTACTAATTACAGATTATAAATTATGCTAAAACTAAAAAATATTTTTCCCCACGACATACAAAAAAACGTTTTCCCTAAACTGTGTTAAAATATATTTGTTTGAATATGGTTTAAAAATTAGAAGCATTAAAATCAACGAAAAAAAGTGTACTTTCTTAATATATACCAAAAAAGCTTTAAGTTACAAAATCTCTTTTAACAAGAGTCAAGAAAACCGAGTTAGATCATATTTCCCTGATTAATATTATGACATGAATTTCTGCTAGATATTGGCAAATGATTGTTATATTAAGGTATTTGGCATTAGGCCTTTTTTATTATGCTCACATGATCTGTATAGATCATTGATATTCACGGTTTGCAAAAACAGTACAAGATCCAACTTTTGTTGTATATCATGGAAACAAATTATGATTTATACAGATCTATATAAAAAAGGCCTATTGTTACGAAACAGGAATTCAATTTGATACCAACAAGTTCAAAATCTTTAAAAGCTCTTAAATTCTACAGTGATATGAACGCCGTGTAACTAATGGGCATAAAATATGCCGAACACAGTCGCCCCCATTTGAAATACAACCAGAAAATGGCGCCCCGATGGACATGAAGTTCTTGCATAAGATTGTAAAAGTATACGTGCGGCAGCAATGGCGCTCCTTTGATTTGTACAGGCACGTATTTATGCAATCTTATGCAGGACAGGCGAAATGCAGCTTATAGGCAAATGAACCGTTTCTGCTCTCAGTTGACCGTCTAGTTAAAGTAGTCTATGGTATAGGTGCATGGAAGCTGACTGTCTAGTTTGGTTAGTCTATTCCGTTAACGATGTTGAAGTCTGAAACGGAGGGTTCAATCAGATGTGACTAACCAAAATGTCGGATAAGGATGGAATAACGGCTGACGTGATGTACGTGGAGCTAACTACAGTACCTATTTATAGCTTGTAGGCGAAACTTTTGCGAACAGATGTTAGGTAGCTTTTTGTAAAGCAAAACTGGAACTCAATGGATTGCCTCGTGGGACAGATTTCTATTCATATCTCTAGGTACATGATGGCATGCAAAATGTTAAACTTAATAACTTTTTTTGTCAAACACATAGTCGTCTATTCTGGGTTTCCCAAAAGCTATCCACTTGACCAACTCAGTTCCCTCAGGTTCCCTGTTCCCGTTTTTTCAACATTTTGACAAAACTTTGATCGCGTTTTTGGCCCATTCACCGAAGTGAATTTCACGCTTTTTTCGAATTGATTTTCGACATGATGTTTGACTTGCTCTTCAGCATATTTCCGTAGTTCATTTTGCAACACATTTTTAAACTGAACATTTTTGAGCTTGTTTTTTTCGAACGATTCGCACATTTGTTTTTGTTGCGTTCTTTGGCGCTTTTTCGGATATAGTGTTTAACTCGTTTTTTGGCGTTCGTTCAAAGTGTTTTTGACGCATTATTTTGGGTTTTATGTTATTATTTTTATTTAACTCTTTCTAGGGGCATTTTTTGACATTTTGACGAGTTTTCAGTTAATTTTTCGACGCTTTATACTTGATTTTTGGGCTATTTTATTGGGGCGTCTTTAAATGGGATATTTGCTATTAATTTAATCTAATAAATAATTTCCAAATTGACTTTAAAAAATAAGATGTTACTCATATTTCAAAATATTATAAAATTGTTTATGCATGCTGGCTCTAGCTGATCCGTTTGAATGCATAGGTGAAATTAAATGAAGATAAGGAGTTTGGTTAAAGTCATCTACTGTTCTGTATAGTTTTCGATGTTTTCCCTTTCTGGCGACCCTTACAATGAACGAGATTTAAAAAGTCACGTCATTGCGTATTTTCTTTCCGAAATGGGGTTAAGAATAGCACCAAGAACAGAGAATTTCGGCCCAGTCCAGAAACCACAAAAATGTTTGGTAATCGTGAATCATAGTGCCATCCGTTTTCAGCTCGCACTTTTGACATCACGTAGCTGTGATTTGTATCCGGAAATCGTAACAAATCAAATCGTTAACAATCATTTGACACACCAGAGAACAGCATCAATCAAGCTAGAGCCACAAACAGCTGTTGGCCTTCTGCCAACCTTATTAAAACAGATTTATGTTCCATTCGTAGTACTCATCCAAAACAGCAAAAACCATTGACAAATGTTGAATGATGAAACCAACAACAGCTTTGGCGTGGGCGTATACGTACTATTTCGCATATTTATCTCAGACAAGTTAACTAATTGTTGGCATATAAATTATTTCGTATTTAAGTTACTAAACAAAGTAAAGTAAACACTAAATAGAACGAACCAGCTCCATTATTTGGTGAGGCAAATCCTCCACGAGAAGCATTAGCAAAAAAACAACAACCACAATTAGAATTGAGTAACACAAGCACTTTTTCAGCACCGGCAGGAGAATATGTTTCAGCGTCTTAATGGGGCTCGTAAATGGATTAAACGATGTGTCCGGTCGACTGTGAATGATATAAACCAGTGCAGATTCAAAAGGACCCCACAATAAGACTTAACTCACACTGGAGCGGGCAAGGCATTCGGTGGATTCCTCCCCAGTCCCACTGGATTGGCAGCAGCCTCACTCTCTGATAGCAGTTCCAATTCTAGTTCCAATTTTCCCTAACCCAACAAAAATTAAGTTGTTCAACTAATTCGAGTATTTTATACCTACAGCTATCAGGGTAGCTTCGCCTTTCTCCGAATGGCCTTTGCAAGGAAACCAACCTTTAATGGTTTTCTCTCGAAACAAATTCATCGACTTCCTGCTCTTATTTATCTGCCTTTCTGTGCAAGAGTTGCAGTTTTCGAATGGCTGTGGGAAATTCGACAAACAGATTTCCATGGCTCCCATGAAATCATCAGTGGATAATGCATCGCTCTCCCAAATTTGTAAATACACCATAGGCGGTTGCTTGGTTTCGTACTGCTCCAATAAGCCCCCTTTCCGCTTAATGACCATCTGTTTGGAAGAGTAGAGGATTAAATAATTTTCAAATTAAATCGGTGGCTTGATACGCTGTCAGATGGATAATGAAGTGTTGCTCATAGTGATAGCATTATCTTCCGAATGGAGACGCTACCTTAGCTCATTAGTGAATGGTTTTCGATTACGACAGAGACTCGTGGTCAATTCAGTGTCTTACCATGTCCTCAACGGTGGAGTACTTGATGGGGAATATCATGCGCCAATTAAAATAACCATCACCCGTTAGTGAACGGTAATGGATATCAGTTGATTGGGATGCTTCGGAGTCCTCACACCATCTGCGGGAAATTAAGACTTCGTTAATAAGTAATACTTAGTCGAGATTTGAAATCAGTCTAACGCTTTTATGTAGATATCGCTCATTTTTGTTCCAAATACGTTCTTTTCGTTGAACAGGACATCGGAGCAGTTGTAGACGATAATACGCAGTTCGTACATCCGTGCCGGGGTGGGAGTTATATCAATTGGTGGCGGTAGGTTATCCGAATCAAAGATTTCAACCCACAGTTGAAGTTTGCCCTGTAAGTAGAAAAGGCAAGTGATGTGGGAATGTTTAAATTACCGCATCAGCTTATAGAAGTGCGAGTTGGTTTAATCTTGGTTATAGATAATGTTGTTATACTCGCAAACTGAATATATTCACATTTTTATTACATCATATTTTTAACTTAATTTTTCAGACGCTTGAACTCCAAATCGAATTACTTTGGACGGCAACTCATCAAACTGGATAAGAAAAACGTGATCGAAAGGACCAGGTACTCTAGCAAAAGCCCCCATTGCAAGGTGCCCTAAACGTTAACACTATTCGTACCAGCCAATTTGAGAACAGAGAATGTATGCCGGATTAATGGCTCAATTGCACCATTCCAATCACAGGAAAAGATAAAATATTACATAATATTTCAGCAAAAAGGAATAGACGCATCTGTTTGAACATGTTTGGTTGCTGTTTTCCGTATTTACTGTTTAGTTCTCCTTCCAAATAGGGGGCTAATTAGCCAAAGTGTTTGATGGCTTATATTATATAAATTTGGCGATCATTTATGTTTCTCAGTCTGCTAAGAACGTTAAACACAAAAACTTTTTACCAAAAAAAGTACACAAATATTCGAGAATATATTCGAGATGTAGTGTGGCAACAATCGGAATTCCAAAAAAAAATATTACAAAAATAACATTAATAATAGAAGAGCACAACCGCCTTAGCTTTGAAACCGGAACAACGTAACAATCCCTTCTCGAATATTGTTAGCTCAATTTTTTAGCTATTTTAATACGGACCACTCTGGATTGCCGATGAACTCCTTGATCTATTAACAAATATAGAGTGTGGCGATACTAATAACGCCATCTATCGGACCTAAAGACTTTCATTTAGACATCCCTGTTATTTATTTATTTTATGTGGGTCTAAGGTTTCTCAACCTGAGAAGTTTTGGATTTCATTTGTTAACCGTGAGGATATTAAATAAAAGGGAGTTTTGGTTTTAATGAAATTGATTGCGTTTGATCAATCCACAAGAGGATACCAAAAATAAGAAGGCTCCAGAGACTCGCATTCATAAGTATATTATTCACCCGTGAATTCCTATTACGGAAGATCAATCGAATTTTCGAAAATACATGATTCTGAAATCGTGGCATGTGGCTCCCAGAAATAACTCCAGAATTTTTTTTTGGAACAAAACGCCAGAAAATTTTTTTTTATAGTCAAAATTGGAAAAAGTACCAGAACATTATTTGGAAAATACGCCAGACGCCCTACGACGCTTCGCATAGACATTTATAATTTTGTTGTCCGTCTGCAACTGCTTGCGCTTCGATAACATACAGAAGATTACTACTTTTTTGCTTGCCACTAACAATTTCGTAAAGAAAATTTTCCATTTTTTAATTTTTTTATTTTTCACTGATGAACGCTCGAAAGCAACTAAATGACAACACAAGCAATCGTTCCGCCAACAAGAATATCTAATATTACTGTTAATTTGTTAGAAAAATATACATTTTTTTTCGTCATTTTTTCCAAGCAGATTTCTTCCAAAAGTTTTCTGGAGTCTTTTTGCCATTTTCAGAAATGCAAGAAACGCCAGAAAACTTCTTGGAAAAAATTCCTGAAATCGTGGAAAGATTGCCAGAAAAGTCACGCCTATGAAAGAAAGCCAGACTTTTGCGTGGAAAATTTTCTGGCATTTTTTAAAAAAAAAAATTTATTATAAAAAAATTTTTTTTTATAAATTAAGAGACAAGTGCCTATGTGCACATAAGCGGATTTTTTTTTATAACTGCCTTACCCGCATAAGTGCCTATCAAAACGGGGCATTTAAGGTGAGGCACTTATCTGGGTTTTACTGTATAGAAAAATTAAAAGTTTACCTGTTCGACTCCTGGCCGGTCATTACGGTACAAAGATCTAGTCTCAACATGTTCGGGAATAATACGATATCCAATAGACGGAACGTCTTGGAGGTTCTTTAAAGCACTTAAACTTAACCGCTCCTGAAGGTCCTCCTCTGTAAATAACCACCAAGTTTTGTCGGAAAATTATGAAACCAATACAACATTTACCGATAGAAATGACAGTTGTATCCTCAAAGGTTACGCCATCGATTTCAACCGCATTTCGATCGAACAAAGGAGGTCGTAAATTGTGCTTCTTGCAAATAACTTTCAGTATCTCGTACGGTGTCATTGCGTCCCTCCACATATTGTATCCTGTTCTGTAAATGACGAGCAAATTTTCATAAAATCTCAACACATATATTTTATTCACACGAGTACTAACCTATTGAACTCATTGGCGATGCCCACAGTGGCACGATGCCGACTCCTAAGACGGTCTTCTAAATCGATAGACGTCGAACCAATTAGGTTATCGTGCAATCCTCCACGGTCGTAGATGGAAATCTGCAGGATGTGGTCCCTAAAACGCAAAATTAAGTTTAAAGTTATTTAAGACAAAACTTAATTTTAAGCTCTCAAACTATAAATTGAATGAAAATATATTTATAGCTTGCAAATTATATGACAGTTTACCAATTTGCCTGTGTGGAAGGGAAAATAAACTGTTGTCATGAACATTCTACACACGACGCACGTTTTGAACGGGGAAGAACCCAAATAGCTTAGGCTTCAAAACTATATATTTTTGTTGGTTGGTTGGTTTTTTTTTTAAGCAATATGCTCTTTTAATATTAACCACTACGGATAAAACTATATATATACATGCTATTACGATGGGAAAGACAGGAGTAAAAACATCAATAACATCTCTGGATTTATTGTTTGCAGCAGCCAAAGTCTGTAAATCTATAAAGCGAATACCTAGTGAGAAAACCAAGTCAAGAGTGCCCCCCGTTAGATTGGCCTTCGGGTTAAGTATTAACAAAATTTTCGCCTCTATTGACTAGACTTTCAATTAAGCAAAGAGGTTTAAACAGCTGATGTGCTATAACAAAAAAATCCTTAAAAATAATCCCAGTCACCTCGGTATCAGAGCATCCATTTGAAATCTCTTGCCATAGATTGGATTCGACTGATTTGGCACATAATGCGCCCGGTCGGATATTGTATGAGATCCTAGCTGCAACTTTACATACGAGTCCGATTGACTGTGAGTATCCTGTGAGCGGAATTGTATTCCCTGCACCAAGTAGACCCTCACTATCACCTTCGTCTGTTCCCTGAGTGCGCTAGCCGTGTGAAACTTGGACGACATCTTGCTAACCACCGAGTTCAATGTCACAGAACTTGCATTATCACAATGGCATGTGGATAGGTTTAAGTGCATCTTCAGCGTCGCATAGACTTCTTCCACCGGTGGCATATTCTTCTTCATTCTTACTCCGTGGACTAGATGAAAAGTCTCAGCCCAATCGGACAGAAAGCTAAAATCTGCTTCCTTCTCAAGCTCTGCGGCAAAGATAACCAGCTGGTGCTTAAAAGATTGCGCCAAATTTGATTCTTCCTAATAAACAGGAGAGTGTTAATACGAAAGGATTCCTTTCGCAATAATTGAGTTTACCATATACATTGAGTTGTAGAATTTCGTCCACCAACTGTACTCGGATTCGTCGATTCGAATTTTGGGCAATGGAAGCTTCGCCGATCGTGGGAAAATCGTTGCAAGCCATTCTTTAAATCGGACAAAGATACCCCTTTTTAGAATGGATCTTGGGGGTAGAAGCGGAGTGCTCTCTTCGTCGCCTGCAAGGGAATACTTGTGGTTCAAGTTCAAAAAATCATGCACTAACCTTCTCCGACTTGAATGACTGTGGACTCATCGTTTTCCTCGAAGTCACAAACGGCCACCGGCTGTTTTAGATATTTGCTTGGATTCGACACCAGAGTTGCACCCAGAGTCACCTCACGACCACGCCCCGGACAATCAATGTGCGTTGCGATTATCGCCGGCCAGTACTCAAATTGTTCAGGGAGATTCTAAAGAAGCTGAAGAGGTATAGCCAAGGAATGTTTTCCTCTTTGCAATATCTTACCACAATTGCTGAGGCGTAGCTCTCCAAAAAGTTGACACTGTTCTTGAGCCTAGTTCCGGATACGCCGCTTTTGAGTAAGACCTCGCCCATCATGACGTGAACTTTATACCGCCCAAGACAGGAAGAGGACAGATTTTGGCAATTCCTTAGCCCGATGAAGGTCACTTCCAATCTGGAATACAAAAAGTATACTCACAGCCAGAAGTTTGGATGAACCCTCTTACAAGTATCGCGCCATGAGAGGCTGTATATCCTTTGGAATGCCCTGGAGCACAGCAGCCTTGGGTCCATCTGGCAGCTCACCTTCAGCCAACTCTAGTAGCTCACCGGACATTAGGACCTCTACTCTCGCAGAACCGACACTTGATATGGGTACCCATTTTAGGGGTGGTGGCGACAAAAACTGCAACTCCTTTAGCTTCTGTAGAGCTACCCTGGTCTTGACTAACCTCTTTAGATTGAAAACAGCACTTTTGCTGTTGAACCCTCTTTGGATCGATGAGGTGTCGTCACCAGTTTCCAGCTGGGTATTGTTCTCTAAAATCGCCTTCAAAGGCTTTTTGCGATTCCCCACACTCTGAACGGATAGCTCGGCAAGCCCACAGCCTAGATAGTCACTTGACTTAAGCTTATCTACGTCGTACACCTGCACAGCAAGGAGTGGTGGATTCTTCGCATACCACAGTGGAGTGCCCGGCATTTTCCGTGTAGCGAATGTGACCGTTTCGTTCCAAACTGGTGAGAGTGACGTGAAGACAGTTGATGTGTCTACCATCTCCTCGCCGAATAAAACCCTCAGCTTCGCGTCGCATAGGCCCGTCTTATCGGCCCCCGGTTGAATCTTAGCTTGGTGGATGTAAACCCGACAGACAAAGTTGGACGACGCGACTTTGGGTTGATAATAGAACCTCTCCTTGCTCTCCCAGTCGGCAGAGACAGAGAACTCTGTCCGTTCAGCTTCGGTGGCTATCCGCAGCCATCCATAGACAACGCCACGTACGCAACCACAGTTGTTGCAGGTATGTGTACAAATCGTGTCCTGCAAGCAAATCAATTTATAGAAGTGCATCATTATAGGATACATGCACCTTCACCTTGAATACAAAGTTCCGCGGAACACCACACCATCGCCCAGTGCATTCGCGCCGCTGGGAATAAACAAAATATCGTGCATTTAATTTGCAGATTGCGAACTCCTTTCCTCCCCCTCCTCCTCCTTTGCCCAGGCACATAACTAGCTGTAACTCGGGCCATTCATCCTGGACTCGTGTTTGTAATATTGATTCGATTTGCCTTCTCAGTTGCTGGAGTTCTTCGAACACTTTGTCGCAAGACGAATCCTCATCGCGGAGCGCTTTTAGCTTTTGACGCAGTTCCTTTAGAGACTTTGAAAAGCGATCCTATTTCGAGAACTGGATGCAAACAGTTGGCTATATTAGACAAGTGCAGAGTTACTTACAAAGAAATCCCTTAAATATATCAAGCGGTTTTCATCCCACACAGTCTGTTGCTTGAAGCCATTGTACTGCAAGCGGGTAGTGGACCGCAGTTCCTGGACTCTGCCCTGAATGGACAGTATTATGGCTTTAAGGCATTTGAAGTGCATCGATTTGTTTTGACAGTACTTCAGCTGGAAGAGTTTGAAACTGTCCATTTCGGATTTCTGTGCACAGCGCATATGGGTTAGGACAACTTGCAAGGATAGCGAGAAACTGTACTAACCATTTGTTCAACTAGGTTAAGCATAAAATGATCGCTTTCGTATTTTAGTCGGTTGTCGGGCAGGAAACACTTGATATGAACCGCTTTAAACGGCGGTGGATGGGTGAAATATTTGACAGAGCCTGTAGCTCCTTGGTAGTTCCTTAGAAAACATTCAACAGTATCTGAGGAGAATTCTGAAAATAACAACATTAGATTGACATTACTCTTTGGTGAGTAGAGAGATAGGTCCGTCTCCGTTTATAGTGGCGATATACGTTTTATTTCCCATTCAAATTCAAAACCAACCGCAATTGTGACAGAACTTGGCTTGTGGAGCACTGTGATTCCAGGAGGGCATTCACCGTGGTGCTTATGTTAAAAATTCTTTCTGATGCAAAATCAACGCTATTGTCTCGGGGAAAATGCATCTCTGAATTGCATCCGCAGACAGCTATACGTAGTTTGAAGCTGATAGAATGTACCCATAACAAATGAGGGTCGTATAAGTTCCTGTTTAAGATTAGGATTCAAGTTATTTCTTAAAAATTATTTTTTTTTAACCATATTTCCCGGAATTCCGCAAATGTTGATTTGCAGTATTTTGACTTCCAACCTTTTGTAGACCGCAAATAATTTAACATTTTAAGATTAAGTTTAAAGACTTTTGTGAAACTTTTATCCGCAGCTATAGAGTTCGAAAATATCTTCAATACTCGAAGTGCTTTTGGGTAGACACGATTGTCTGGGATGAATCTTCAACTGTTTTCGACAGATCAAGGGTGGTTTTTGCAATGGGTATGACCGCGTTTGACAAATTTTAAAGAAATGTCTGCTTCAGTTACTTTATAAAAATGAAAATCAAAGAAAATGTATTTTGTTAACTCGACCCAAGGAGGAGAAGGATGCTCAAATTATTTGGAATTTAAAATCTTCTTCTTCTTTTTTTTTATTAAAAACGATAAGATCTATTGTGCCATAAGTGAAGTCAATAGCCTAAAAGTTCACTTCTTGATAGTTAAAAACAGAAGTTCCAAGTCAAGAAATTCGGGACTGGGTACTAAGTTGACAGTTCGCTTATTATTTAACTTTTGAATTTAGAAAGTACCAAACTAGCGCAGCCAGACGATTGCGGGTCAGCTAATATTGCCATTATCAACAAATTAGCATCCTCTTTCAAACGATTCGAAGCCCCGTCAGCGAACAAAGCTTATTTTCTATTGTCGTGCATGTACAAACTTTACCTAAACCCTCAGTATAAAGATGGATTGGTAGTTTTGAAAAATCTATTTAGGACCGGTTTGTTTAATGTTGCTTATCGGTTATTTCAGCTGGTAACCATCGAATTCGTTTGTTCAGCAGAATATTAACCAGAGATACGTGAACATCAAAAGTTTCGGTACAATTTTGGGAGGAGATGAGGAGAATAAAACTAATATCATTCGAAAGGTACTGTGCCATAGATGTGCACAAACCAAAAATCGTGGGTATATGTCGCTGGTAAAATTAAGTTATGCATTCCCCATATAAAACAGGTAATTGAAAGGATTTTGGCGACATTCAATTTGTCGCCGACGTAATATTACCATAGTAACGTATTCAAATATAAATCATCTTAGATTAGAACCTGTTTCAAAAGGAGCAACTCATTTGCGTATTTTTTTTCGATATCTAGATGTCGCTCTTTTCGTTAATAAAAAAAAACGAAAGCAATTTCCGTAACGCTTTCGTGACGCATTCAACTGGTGAATACCCCCCAAGTCAAGCGTGCCTAAAGAAGTATAACTTCAAAAACGTACAACAATTATTTTCGTTATTTATTTAGAGGGAGATATAAGTAAGTGAGATAAAAAGAGAGAGTTACGTTTCGTTTCGTATATTACTGTAGAGGCAAGAGAGATAGATGCGAGCACACATTTTCGTTCTCTCTTTCTCTCAGCCAGTTACGTTTCGTTATCTAAGACACATCATAAAGTAATAACAAGTCGGGGGATTTATCACTTTTTGCGGGATTTTCTCACTAATAATAAGCTAAAAGCGACAAAGGGATTTTTCAGACCACATAGTAAAAAAGGGAGGGGATTTTACTTTTTGGTCAAATTTTGTTCCTAATTGCTCATTTCATTAAGAATAAAAAAATTATTCAACCTACGATCAAATTAAATATTTTCATGTTTAGAAAAAACTCATTCAAAATATCTAAATGCTTTCATTTTCTTTTTTTTATTTACCTAAACTGTTTCATAAAATGACATAATTACATCTGTGAATGAATCACGAGTATTTTTTTTTAAATAATAAATTTATTTATTTTGTAAACATAAAAGGGATATTTTGAGTGTAACCGTGGGATAACCTGCCTCTAAAGTCTGGTATCACTGCAGTGCAGGCCTATTGTCAGTATCACACTGTAGGAGCAAGAGAGAGCAGTGCGCGCGCCCATTTTCTTGTTCTCTTCCTCTCATAGCCAGTCAAATTTTGAAGAACTGATATATTAACATGTATAAACTAAACATGTATATATAGATGGAGGTAAAGAAGTTTTACTTCAGTCGTGTGGTCTACAGCCCACTCTTTTTTTTTAGTATTACATTTTATATACTTATAAAAGGAACAGTCGATTTTCGACCACAAGCGATACTAGTACCAATAATACAATAAATAAAATTATATATAATGACAATTATCGCCGGTCTATCGTCCTCCAAAACTAACAACCAAGTGCTAAAATTAAAAGTTTGAGAGCTTAAACTAGTTAATTTTCCAAAAATATAATGAAAGCTGATGTTTGTCAAAAAAATTCGAGCAGAATATAACTTATTTTGATGATCAAAGTTTCAAAAACGATATCATAGACGATCGTTCATATATACGAAATCTGCCCCCAGATGTATGGAATACTATGGAAAGCGAGAGCACATGGAGTAGGTTCGGATAATGTGGATTATCCTACCCGTCTTGTTTCGCGAAATACATATTTTTGAAATTCATATTCACTGTCAATATTGTTGTCAACATTTACTTTGCCAACAGCATAGTTTTAGTAAAATTGGTCATTGTGGAGAAGAAAAAACACTTAATTCTACTACAGCTCAGTCGTAATCTCATCTTGCGGTCGAAAGCCCAACTTAAAGAATTCATCCTACTACTCCGCACTACCAGAAATAAATGGATCAAGATACTTTTTAGTAATTTTATTCAATATTTTAAAAATAAATAATTAACATTAACTTCAATAATGTAAACAAAAATTGAAATTAGCATCACAATGAAACCTCTACAATACAGGCGGCTAATGTAAAGTACTACTTCTGCGTAATCCACATTTTTTGTTGAAATGTTAGTATTTCCAAGAAAGCAAAATTAAAAATAAATTTTAAACAAAATTGTGAAACTCGCCTTAAATACTAAACTAGCACTATATAAAGTCTCAGAATATTGAACAGCCAATGGAATGCAACTAAACTTCATTATATTTTAGACGATTTTCACCGTTTAAATAATTAACGAACTTATTACAAAAAGACAAATACTATTGCGCAAAAATTGAGGAATATTGAGAGCATGAGAAAATTATATAGGTACCAACAAGACGTTATTCCTCTGTTTTTTTTTAAATGCCTCTATCTTAGATGTCGGCGCAGTGGCTTAGTGGTTAGTGTGTTGGACTACTAAGCGAGGGGTCCCAGGTTCGAATCCCGAGAAAAAACCCAAATTCCAACTTAAGGTTTTTTTCACTGCGCCACCTCTCGCGAACGTCGGACAAACATCCGAGAGTATAACTGTCATGAAAGAGCTTCTCAATTGGCCGTTTGGACTCGGCATAAAATTGTAGATCCCTTCCATTCGTCCCAAAAATAAAAACTCTCACAAGACGAATGGTTGTGAGAAGCTAGGCTTGGGTCCATACGGACCTGTTGCGCCAATTATTTTTTTGTTTTTTTTTTTATCTTAGATTTTGACACATTTGTACTAAAAAGTGAAAAAGGGAATGAGAATAAATTAATAAATTACCTAGACAAAACCACACGGACCCAGAAAGCAAAAAATAAAAATATAACCATATGGTTATTCAGCAAATCTTAGTATATTTTTTAGCTTCTTAAGCTAATGAGTTATAAAAAAAGCCCCCTTTAAATCGTCAGAGGGGGTTATATCTTATATCCAGAAACCTTTTTCTAGTTTAGGGGAATAGTGGCTTATAGTTTCATGACTCGGTAGTCACGACAAGCTCTCTTTTGAAAGTATTAATTAAACTTAAAGAAATTCCATTCGGTTCGTTCCTTTGACCTGTCAGATTGCTGTCAAAACTACCAAGTTCCAATTTTGAAGTATCTAAGGGCCGTTTACTCATACGACTCTTAACGATTTAAGTTCTACGTAAATACTTATAGGCTACTTTTTTGGGGCATACACTGTCACAAAAGAGTTTATGTGGCACTTAATTCGTATCACCAAACGGCCCTAACTGATTTCATTGCGCCGTACTAATAAACAATTCTTATGGCCATATTATTCACTCCGGGTGTAAGTCAGGTTTAATTTAATTTTACACCCGATTTTTTAATCCGCATTTTTTTAACCCGACAATTTAAATATTCACTCAAAAATATGCATTAAACCCGCTGGATTAGAAATGGATTTAAGCGCGGATTTAAAACAGTTTAAGCTGACTTTAACCCGTTTTAAACCTACCCAAATAATGCCAAATTATACAAAAAATGACATTTGTTTTTGTTGTTTCTCACTTGGAAATTTATTTCATTTGTTCAGGGCCCAGTATATTTAAAAGTGCATTAATTATGCCGAATCATCGAATGTAGTCCCCAATATACCTCTTTTCAGCCGGAAATATTTCCGAAAATGTGCCAAGATGCAGCAAGTCCGCTTGTGCATTCGATATATTCGACGACAAGGACGAAGTTGATTTACATTCAGCTGCTGAATTATCACCTCTTCGACAAACTCGTCTTCTGACGACGAAGACATCAACATTAATTTCGTCCATTTCACAAGTGAAGTCCTTTTTTTTCTATTCCACTCTCTACTTTTCTTATTTCTTGCACCCTGCGAGCGCAAAGATGTCAACTTTATGAAATTGAGCTTAAACTCCAGTTAAAAGTAGGTGGGTACTCATACTGGTCTCTGAAATGCAGTTTAAATCCAATCGGATTAAACGCTGTCAAGTTTAAAAAAACTGGATTTATGTTCGGGTTAAACTACTGAATGGACTTGGGTTTAATTTTTGGGTTAAACTCACTTAAAGCCGGGAGTAACCTTTAAACTGGGTTAAAGGGAGTGAATAATATGGCCGATAGTCTCGAAATTAAATTTACGAAGGCTCACAATTGCGAAATTGTTAGAGAAAATATAGCCACTGGGAACTACTAATATTTAGAGTATTACCAAACTAAAAATGTTTATTAACTTTAGGTGGTCATTTATTTTACCCAAATGGACTAAACTCTCCATATTACATATGATGTTTGAAATAAACTTTGCTTTACATTTATTCGAAATTCGAAAGATAAAAAGAGAGTTAACATCTTCCCAAAATAAAAGTGGAGAACAGACTCAAAAAATGTCACCGTTTGAACAGTAAGTGAAGCGGGCATCAGCAGCGAATAGGAGTTCAATTTCTGATCTTAAAGAGTGTAACCTTAGATAGACGCTCTGTCTACTTACCACCAAGCTTCATGAGCATCTTCATATTGCTAGAATTTGAATGCACAAACTCGCCTTGCCAGCATAGGAATTCAACAATAAATGTTTCATTAGACCACCAAGCCTTCTCCATGAGGGGTTGGGTTGATTTCTTCGCTATGGTCCTGTTGATGGACTCCTTGGTTGCATTTAACTTCTCTGCTTTGATTTCCATCAAAACTCGTCCCACATAAGCGTTGGAGTCATAGAAATTAATATAAGTGGGACCCAGGCTTGGGACAGCTAAAATATACGCATTATACAACCAAAGACGAGTAGCATGCCTAATAATCACCATCGAAACTGATTTCGTCGAAATAAATCTCGCTCTCGGCCATACACTTCCATTGCAGATGGTCGGCGGTCATAACTTGCACAAGGAAGGTCTGCGCCAGCGATGGATATGTCCAAGTAAACTGTATCTCCTCATTCCACTCAGGGTTGCTACCTCCCTTCCGAAGGCTGGTTTTGTCCTTAAAATTAGTGAATCTATACTTTGCAAATGAAACTGAAGGATAGTTCTACGATTTTGTACATTCATGCCAGCTAGAGATACTTGTAGCATGTAATCCGATTTCTTCACAAAGACGCCTTTGTAGAAGGAGACTGTGTACTTGATGTTGCAAGGCGATGTGTCAAGGCTCTGCAGAAGGTTGCTTCACTTGGTTGTTAGTCGTTAGTACTGGCCATCGGTATGAACTACTCACCTGTCAATATCGTCGCAATTAACCGAGTTAACAACAGTTGGCGCAGTTGGTTGATTGGAGGACACTATTGCCAGGTCTATTTGGAGATGCCCCTTAGTTTCGCCTTGACTTCCGATGGAGTTTTCGAGTTTGCCCCATTTTTTGGAGAAACTTCTGTGCGGCTGGTTCCAAACGGTATGCAAATCAATAAGTAGCTCCCCGAGAGTAGGCTGCACTTTGCAGCAGGTTTTTCTTTTTACTTCGTAGAGAATTGTAAGACGCAACAGCTCAGCAAGGGTGCACGATACCTCAAAGACAAAATACTAAAAGAAAATGTGGTGGCAGACAGATGTTTGGAGAATGGACAGATTTACCTCATTGAAGTATGGGTTCTCGGAGTTTTGGAAAACTTTGGTACATTTTGATTTGTTTTCCAGTGAGACTCTTACGAATGTGTCTATGTTGAAGGCGGGTAGATTCTTCGCCTTGTGAATGGTTGTACAGACCAGAAATTCCTGTGTGATATTTAGAAAGCAATCGGATTGTGGAAATGACATCGTAGTTCCACCTACAAATTATTCACGTCTCGAAATGACAAGCCAGATTGATTCAGTTGAAAACTAATTGATTCAAAAGTCTTGACTTGAATTGGAATTATAGAAGTGAGTTGGAGCACAGTGATCTTGTATAATAGTCGTTCTAAGACCCAACTACATTGGACTCGAATGGGTTTCAGCGTAGGCACAATACCCTAGCTTAGCTTTTGACAGATAAAAAATCGGAGCAAAGGTAACTAAAAAAAAGCTCAGATGCTCAATTTTGACCAAGCTATGTGAAGTCATTTTTGGGACAAATGGAAGGGATCTACAATTTTATGCTACAACAAATGTCGAGGGTCAGGAGCTGAGATTTGAAGATATTTTTGTTATGTGAAGTACTGTTGTTTATTCGCTTGATTTGTCTGAATCAAAATCAAAGTTGACATTTTTTTAATCGCAATCAAATCTTTATACAGCTCATAAAATTCGCGGTCTACATTCGCAGCCTCTTATTTTGTATATTCTGTCACATTTTTCAGTTATTTTCAGAGTTATTAATCATCCAACACTGGATTCTTTTTGATTTCCGTCTATATTATATATTTTATTCAAGTAATGCTTCTTAGATTCACAGCGAATTTAACGATTTACGTTCCTTTTTCCGCAATAAATATGCTAACAAATAAAAAAAACACATACAGTAAAAAGGATAAAAGGGCGAAGTAACTAATTATAGACACATTGCTGAACTTTCGCATATATCTGCCCAAACACCTCGATAATATTTATTTACGAATCCCTTAAGCAATTCGGGTGTACCTCCTCTAATCAATGTCGTTTTCTAAATTGTGTAGACCAACTGCAATTAACATCCTTAAACTTGTATACTCTGCCCTCTCAGCCTTAGAAAGTTCGAAAGCGTGGATGTGATTTCAGTAAGGCTGTTAATAAGATACCACATTAAATATAATCCTATCTATATAAGGCCTGTTTTTTTGAGTTTCGTTCTCAGTAAAGCAAAGTAAAGTAGCATTTTCAGCACGCAATTACAACAACTACGCTCTACTTGACACTTCGAGACTCGCAGTAGTTATTGTAAATTGTGTGCTGAAAATCTTACTTTACTTTGCTTTGCTGAGAACGAAGCTCAAAAAAACAGGCCTACTATATAAATGTACTGCCAATCAGGCAGACAGCAATGCCATGCAAACTAATATAATTTATGTTATTTTGTAAACTTTATTTTGTAATGAATTTTTAAAATGCACAAATAAAATTAAATCTAATCTAATCTATCCAATCTATCATTACAAACTGTGATCCACCTTGTATTTGACGAGTAGATTGGGCGTTGAGATTTCGCTGTTGGATAAAAAGCATTGACATCAGAATCCCGAAACCATACAAGTGCAGAAATAGATACCGAATTTGTCAGCGAAAAAATGATTGACATCAAAATTGTTCGTTATCAGCAGAAAGGTCTCGAAGAACTTTAACAAAATGAATGTTGTAACTTTCCCAAACAAACGGCTCTGTAGGTATCCTTTTAGTTTAAGTGCGTGAGCTTATATATTGTACCATGTGCATATGTTGGATTTAATTTCTAGTGATGCCAATACATGGTATTACTATCAACAGCTGTTCTCTTGAAACACGCCTTCTCATATGAAGCCTTACAACATCCACCGGAGAGCTGACCTAAGAGGAGACGTATTTGAACTTCCAGCCAAAGGGTAAACTAGTGCGGTTATTCTTTCCTATACTATAGTCTGGGATCATATAACCAATTTTCCATCACTCACAGATACTCTGACGATGTTTACTCTCGCGATGTTTATATAAACGCGCTCGCGGTTGACCTGGCTATACGATAGTATTTAATTATATTCTTTGTTACCTCTACGCCCACAGTCTATTACAGTGGCGTCCTAATCATTGGCTCCGCAGCCACTTAATTATACTTGTAAACACCGCGCATCAAATAATTGTTGCCGGGCATATTAAGTGTGTGTTGGTTATCGGAGTAAAGCGTCGTTCTTATCGCTCTTCACAGGACATTGCCACACTAGCATGTCATCGCCGCCCTCACCCTGGTGACTAACAATTAGCAGTCCACTTGAAAGTGAAACGAATTACACAAACGGACGCAATACTACTTCCATATCAGTCAGTTCTCTGTAGAGAGCAAGCTGAAACCCCTTTCCAATTTAATTCATTAGCCTGGCTATATCTAGCTGTGCAATTCGCCTAGTAGTTGCCAAAGGACCATCCGTGCGGTAAGATATAGTCTGCTGACGACTAGATTCGTGGATATCCGTTTTTCGCTTGTTTTATTGTTCTATTAATTTTTTATTGCAATTATTTTGTGATATTGTTGAAAGGCATTTCAAAGAAGCGCATTTCGAGAAAGAAAGCACAAACATTGTTTTACAAATCAAGTGTTAAAGTGTCAGCGACCATATGGTACGTTTGGAATTTTGGTTTTGCAACACCTACAGCTCCACAGTGCACACCTTCTAAACTAACGCACATACGTATGTAGCGGAATAACTCAATCTGTATAATATAACTTTGGACATTTTATCAATGAAATGACTGTGTCACCGTGAACGAAAGGACACTCAAAGAGTTGTAAAATTAGGTTTCACCGCGAATGGACATTATAACATGCTGCGCTACACTAAACGCACTAAGTGGAAAATAGAGAGAACAAGGTCGAGCGCTGGTGAAGAAATATTACAAATCAAGGATATCTTTGCACAATTGACAGGCTAACAATATTTTGTTTAAAATTTACTGGTGAGTAGCTAGTTCAACTTAAATATAAAAGCAAAATATATAAAAAAGTTCCTATAATGGAAGACGAATAATGTTGTTCGCATTTTCAAAAGGGTTTTTTTTTTTTCTTATTAAAAAATAAATATATTTTGTCTTCTGGTTAATTGTAGGTCCCAAAAGAAGCATGTAGCAATGTAATTCATAAACGAAAAGATATAAAATCATGAAAATATGTTGAGAGGAAAAGCCAAAAATTGCTCACGTGACAGCTGGTAAAATCTGCCAAACGTTTGGGTTGGTCATAGCCAAGTGATAGCCAAGTTTGTTGGCAGTTAAATTTTCACTTTAGTCAGCGAACCACATTCTTGCGACGATTAAACCGAATTTATTTCGAATTTCTATGTTTGATCCCCGAAAAACACCCAAATTCCATCTTAAGGTTTTTTTTTCCACTGCAACATCTCTCGCAAACGTCTGAAAAACATCCAAGAGTAAAACTGTCATGCAGGAGCATCTCAAGTAGCCGTTTGGACTCGACATAAAATTGTCGATCTTCTATTCGTCCCAAAAATAGAAAAAAACTCATACAAAACAAAAATGGTTGTGAGAAGGTAGGCCTAGGATCTCTACGGACATATTGCGCCAACTATCATTTTAATTTATTTTTAAACCGAATCCATGGCATTATATTAATGTATTGATTTTTACTAAAAAATATCCAAATTGAATTTTTTAAGAAGTGAAAAATAAATCTGATTGGTGCAAGTGAGTGTGAGTTAATGAACACATTAGTGAAAAAAAAACTCAGCTACAAAAACTTATCGCAACTGATTTAAACGATCGTGAAAAATCTCTTTATTATCTCAATGTTGTAAGTAAATCTACTTTAAACTTTACATCCATCAGAAGCTTTTAATTTTTCCTTGTCAGGTTGTAGAGTCAACGAAACTGATGTGGCGGTTTTTATTAGTTGGGGCCTTAACTTCATCTTATACAGGGTGTGCCAAATACAAGTAGGTATCTTTTTAAAAATGCAATAAAATGAACAAAATTACATTTTATTTCCATGTATTAAGGCTTTATTAGTAAGAGCAAACATTCCCATTAATTATGGAACACAACGTCGTTCCGCACTCAGTCACTCCAATTTTTTAAGACCTTGTTTTTTTATTTCATTTCTTTATTTCATTTATTTATTCACAGATTTCGAAAAACAATACAAAAAGTTATATAAAAATAAGTTAACAAGTTAAGTTGTTTTTAGGCTGTAGCTCACTGATGGCTTGGATGATATTGGCCTAAAGTGCTTGTATCGTTTCCGGATTGTTGGCATAACATCTGTCCTTCACGGTTCCGCATAAAAAAAAGTCCAAATCGCAGCTCCGAGGCGGCCAATTGACATCGCCAAGAGGCTGAGAACACAATTTGGGAATTTGGTGCGCCAAAGATCGATTGTGGCATGGGTTGTGTGGCGCGCCATGAACCAGAGGTCGTCCAAATCCATGTCTTCAATTTCATTAAAAATAAAAGTCGGTTAACACGGCTCTGTAACGCCCACCGTTGAACGAAACGTTGTTCCCAGCCTCATTTTCGAAGAAAAATGGTCCAATGATGCCACCACCACAATCCTGTGCAGCCACATTTTCGTCGGTACGCACTATGCAAGTGTTGTTCACTACCATACCAGTCTCACGAACTTTTTGCATAAATGGCTAAAAACCCGGTTAACTAGACAAGATTGACAAATTTGAGGTACCTATTCTTTGTTTTTATTAAATTCCCGATCATTATTTAAGCAATAATAAGTTAAAGGCAGTGAAGCCTATTACCTATAACCATCTCACAGTCTTAAGAAACATTTATAAAATTTGCTATCGAAATCGGTCTAGTAGTTTTCATGTCAACCTGTAACCGGTATTGAATAAGTTCAAGTCAGAAAAAAGAGCATTTTGATGGAAAACACTGAAAAAATGTAGGCGTGACATTGAAGGATTGCCTATAGTATTCTCGGAGTATTCATCGAAATCTGTGCAGTAGTTTTCTCAACTTTAGTGAACAGGCATTAAACGACCTACAGATTTATCATGGTGTACGTATAATACTTACTTCACTTGTAAAACTTGGATGCAACTTCTAGAAACATATTTCGAAGCTACACCAAGCAACGTTGTGTGTTTTCCTGTCAGACAATGTCCAGTGGTGACACCTATTATAGTGCAAACTATTTAGAGAAATCTAAATCTTAGAGAGTTTCAGATGCAGCTTTGACCTAATCCTAGATGCGCCAAAACTTTGCTTGATACAGATGAAGAAGGCTATTATGCCCGGATATGTGCTAATCTCTGCAAAAATCTGCAACTTTCCTTCCATTCTTAAGGACGAACTATAGACGAGTAGCAAGTGTCCTCTCCTCACAGTTCACTTCACCTTTCAAAACCGTGGTAAACTTAAGGCAAACCCTTAGATAGATATCTTGAAGATCTTATTAGCTTGTCCAGTGTTATGCCTCTTTGCTTGTTCCATGTTGGTACAAATTGTGCCATTTCACAGACTCAGACACGGACGGCAACTCGGTACACCAACATATGATTTTCGTCATATCTTCTTGGAAATATTTCGCCACACCCACACAGGAACGATATAGATAATGAGACTCGTTTTATTTATTTCAAGTAGGACAAAAGCAGATTTCCTCCATCGAAATTGTCATCATGACATCTGCAATTACTACATACCGACTCTTAACCCGTATCAAATGTTCATTTGACACTGCACTCAAATACTTAAAGTAAAGCATTTCTTTCTCAACTCAAATAGAATCCAATACATATTATCGTCATTTGAATACAGGACAGGATAATCCTTTGTGCACTGCAAGGCGATATGAATGATTTAAAGCAATCAAACAAATTGGGCGCTATATCTATACCAGCGTCACCGGTAGTCGTTTAATTATGACAATGGAAAGACAAATTAGTTCTTGTTTGATATACTTACAGGTAGGTATGAGTATGTATTCGTACAGTCCTATCAGTCTTTAAGTCAACGGCTAGTATTGGCGTTGAATCCGGTTTTATTTTTATTAGCTAATCTCG
Source organism: Cheilosia vulpina (assembly GCA_916610125.1). Taxonomy (NCBI): domain Eukaryota; kingdom Metazoa; phylum Arthropoda; class Insecta; order Diptera; family Syrphidae; genus Cheilosia; species Cheilosia vulpina. Next base: position 41,455,780 of record OU744278.1, read on the forward strand.
TGGTTATAAAAGTGACAATTTCGTTTATTAGGTTTATGTTTATTGCACGAGTAATTTGTGAAATTAATTTTTGAAAGGGGCGCAACGAATATCGTTTGGGCTGACCATTTCAGTCAAGTTTGGGACGTCCTTGTTGAAGGAATGTTTTCATAGAAAATAAAAAAAAAAGCTGTGCCAGAGCATAGTTTTGAAACTGAGTTTTAAGTCGTTGGTGTTAAATATTGATGTACATTAATCATGACCTGGAATCATACTCAGTAAGATATTGATTTTTTTGTAAATTTTGCTTACATTTTGTTTGTAAAAGTGTAAATTTGTGTATTGCTTTTGATTTTTGGGAATAATTGAATTTATTGTAAAAGAGCTAAATAAGACGAGTGATCATATAACTAGTTTCAAATGGCAAGAAAACAAAGTTCCGCACAAAGATTTGTCATGAGAAATGACTTGTAAACCTTATGATCACCGATGAGTTGAGAAGACACCTCCTTTCAGTGGTACTAAGAGTAATCTGAATGACTAATACTAAGCATATGGAAATCGAAATGCAAAGTCAAATTTATGGCCAATTACGGAAAGTCGAATCAAATCAAGTATGTTCAAAACTGATTGTAAATTTGAAATCTGTTTTAAAAATGTACAAAACAAAAACTCAGTGATGCCGCCGTCTCTTTCCCCAGCTTCTCCTTCTATTTCGCAACATATATATGCTTTTCAGCGACCAGCCTTCTGTAAATAACTCGAAGTCGTAACCCTTCACCATTATTTTCATTTCATTCCTCACTAATGAGAGATATTGCGTTCGACAATGTCATTTAGGTCTTGTTCCGAGCTGTAAATATTATTAGTCTTTTATCACATAAAAATGGACGTGTCCCGACCAAGTGTTGAAAGAAGCTTTTTCGGACAATGCACACCAATGTTCCAAAATGTACAACTCTATCTCCCATGCGGAGGCGCAGGGGCTTAGTGCGGTTAGTGTGTTGGACTACTAAACCGATACCCGGAAAAACATAAATTACATCTTAAGGTTTTTATTTCCACTGCGACAAATATCCGAGAGTATAACTGTCATGAAAGAGCTTCTAAATTAGATGTTTGGACTCGGCAACAAATTCCAGATATCCTCCATTTGTACCAAAAATGAAAAATTCACTCAAAAACCGAATGAGTTTGAGGGTCCTTACGGACCCCAAGTATTTATACTTTATTTGTCTTTCATGAGTGTCGAGAAATGGCATTTACAACGTTTCTTCTATGGGAGGTGGAACACGAACGTCCCTTTGTCCATTCCCGCCCGAATTCTATTAAATGCTTCCAACAGTTTCAATCAACTTCGACACCGTTTGACCGATATACATCATTTTTTTGGCAAAGGTTTTAAGAAATTTGTTGCAAAACGCCATTAAATGGCTCAGCAGCATGTAGACTTCCAAATTTAATGGAATCAATTGTAAATTTCTGGTGCGTATGTACTGACGTTTGAAATCGACTCATCAATAGCTACTGATGCTCCTGCTGAAATTCCAACACGCCAAAGTTGTGCTTCAGAACCAGACAAACGGATACCGAATGTAAATGAAGCAACATTAGTATACTCGTAATTAAAGGCAATTGTAAGGGAGAAGGTGCCCTGATTCCACGAATTTAACCATTTCCTACTGGTTTGCCATTTTCATTCAAACAACTACTGTTTCCTTGGCGTCTTCGCGATGACACTTAAAGAAGCACAAGGACAGCCACTACGCGTTGTCGAATTAAATTTAGAAAATCCAATTTTTGTCGCATGTAATACACTTTATATTGCTTGCTCCAGCCCTTGTGCAGGAACTAAAAAAAACTCTGTGTATCAAATCAGAGAACCGAAAATGTTGTTACCTTTCGCGTTATGCTTAATTTTGGGCTTAGCTTCAAATATTGTAGGTTGGTGCAATTCTGTCAAAAATATTATTCATTGACGTGAAAAAAAAAAAAAGTGTATACGTAGCTCATCAGTGTGAGCATTCTTTAATTTTTCTACAAGGAATTTGGATTCTATATTACATCGATTTTGAAATAAATATACAAACAGACACGTCTGTCGTGTTTTGCCTACCTAACCTAACCTAACCGACTGACCCTTTCGGTCACATAGTAGGACATCTTAATTACTTACAAAAATGGAAAGGAAAATTCTTCTGAATATTGCACCACTTAAGCTTCAGATGCGAAACTTAAAGTAAAAATGTCTCGCAGCCAAAAATATCCATCAGTAGAACTCTAGTTTTTATTAGATATCCGATCATTTGTCGGTATACGTGTATTTGAATCATTCACTTTAACTATTTACTTGCTTCAATGATAACGCGCTAAACAAATTTGCCTGTCTGTAATGCAATATAATTTAATTTCTGCAGAAAGGCATTGGAATTGGATATCTATGCGATAAGATAACACACAAACCGTATCCTCTGCTACAATAAACAATACAAACATTCTACCGCATATTAATCGACCGATTAAAGTTTCATTAACATCAGCACCGGAACTCGTATATGTGTATTCTAATTAGTTTTGGTTTCTTTTAGTTAGTTTATCAATCGCGTATGTCGATGCGTTTGACGGGGACCATTGTACGAGACAATTATTGTCAATGAACAGGAACACCCTTAATCAAGTGCGGGTGATCCTGACTGCTCGGAGTCGTAATTAGCGTGCGAGTGTTTCCAAATCAGATACTTTTATTGGCTGATTATGAGTGTCGTTCAATGTGAGTCAGAAAATGAATATAAGTTGTAATTAGACTTCATTTGGTAGTGGCACTGAGACTTTTCTGATATGGCCACATTATTCATGCAACTCCGCGGTTTAAATCTAGATCTTTCGTATAGACACCTAATGCGTGGGTTGAACAAGAATGACAATGTTATTCGATTTTAGTTTTTCTTCACCAATAGCTTTGATGCGACTTGTAAATTTATTTTAGAAACTATAGCGTTAGCTAACTTTGTGATTTTTTTTTTCAGGGGTAAGTTGCAGTGTTGCCACTAAAAATAATGAATCCGGTCAAATCTGACCGAATGACCGATTTTTATTTTTTTTAAATTCGGTCAGAAAATCCGGTCAAAAGATAAAATAAGAATTTTTGACCACAAGTCCGGTCAAAAATGGAATACAGTAATATATTTTAACTAAAAATTGAAAACAAAAATGGTATTATATTATATGCATATAGTTTTTTTTTTATTTTTCTAAACTAATCTTAATTAAAGCTTATAAAACAAAAAACAAAAAAAAACTTGAAAAGTCTTTGCATCACAACGTTTTGCAGAAAATGGAACGTTCAACTCCACGTTGGCGTTTGAATTTGGTAAAACCAAAACCGAAATTGCAAAATATTCTAAATGGTCGTCACTTCAGTATTGTTTGAATGCACACCCCTAGTCACAGTTGGTGGGAGAATTCAAATGAAACTAGGATTATTCACAATAAATTGGTTTCTGTATGAAATTGTGAGTGTGTTCGTTAAATATGGCCAAATATCATTCAAATTAAAGAAATCCTTTATATCTAGTCAGGTCAAAAAAAGGGTTTTCCGATTAAAGAATTTTTTCGTTCGGTTAAAAATCCGATCTTACCGGATTTCAAAA